>OX345718.1:143144-1438144 GCA_947044815.1 Apomyelois bistriatella
GTATAGTAGGTATACAACACTCACATTAGGCGGGGCGGCGGTGGTGCTGGCGCCGGGCGGCGGCGGTGGTGCTGGCGCCGGGCATGGTGCGCAGCGGTGCTGGTGGTGCTGGTGGTGCTGCGAGTGCTGCGAGAGCTGCGAGTGCTGCGAGTGCTGCGAGAGCTGCGAGTGCTGCGAGTGCTGCGAGTGCTGCGAGTGCTGGCGCCGGGCATGGTGCGCAGCGGTGCTGGCGGCGCTGGTGGTGCCGGCGGCGCTGCGGGCGCTGCGAGAGACTTCAGCCTTTCTAAAAACAATACATATAATCCGATAGATTATCGTTATTTTTAAAAACACTAATAAATAAAAATGACCCCTTAAATAACAATTGTTTGTTCTTCAATATGCGGAAATAGATTAATTTTATATTTGACATTAATCTGCCATTTGTTTATTCAAATGTCACTGTATTAATTAATTAATATATTTCCTTCTGTGTAAACAACTTTATCGAAATAGTAATAAAATATTAACTATACTCGACAATCCTTAAAAACTCATGATAAAATATCACAATGATTAAACAAATAATTGAAACCTTACTATATCTCTCTCAATCAACACTTAATATTTCTTATCCTTATCCTAACAAATCCGAAAAAAAAAAAACTAGCACAGAATTAATAATAGAACCCATAGCCAAATGACAATTTTAAAACGCTAACGAATGTCGACAAGAACAAAATGTATGGGATTAACAAAAATTGTCGAACTTACAAGAACTTCCACAGGCTGTATACTGCTTAACATAGGTCTCCCCCATAGATTTCCAAAACAACCGGTTGAAAGCAGCCTGCATCCAACGCCTGCCACAAACTTCTTCAACTGACACTCAATACCTTAAATCAAATTTAAACCATGCTTTATTTCATTATCTCAGATTGAAATAACCAAAAAAATGTTATCTTAATGTTTAAACAACAGTCAAGTTATCAACAAAAAAGAAATTCGCATTAACATACATAAATCGATTTACTATATCATTTAAACGAAAAGCAACTCCTGGAGCGACATAACATACATATATGAATGTACCATACATACCTAATCACCTACAATATATTGTTACAAATTAAAGCCCCATAGTTGGCAACCACTAAAAAGTTGAGCAACACTGGCATCAACATTCACCGCGGAACACACTGGAACACCTTATATGTATGAACATAAGGCTTAGAATCAATTGGCTCGAGAATTCTAGAAATCGGTGCGTATATATCGTGCCTAGAATGAGCAAGAAATAAAGGAGAGAGAAGGTGATACCTAGCTGTCTCTCTCTTACTCTTTGGGAGGTGTTGAGCATATTCTGAAAAGTACCTGATCGCGTATCTGGGTCTATACAAGCGGCGGATCGTGACGACGGCAGTCAGTTTGTGTTCAGGAGCGATACAAGCAACTTGGAAGAGACATCAAGCAGTGATAAACACGAATAATTGTGTAGAAGGTGAATAGTCTACTCAGTATCATTAGGCGTTTTTGATCTCCAGAATACGAACCCCTCGTAACAATACTAAGACAGAGATATGTAGTAACATATCTCTCAGTCTTGCTCCATTCCTTTCTATCTTTACAATATTGATACTTAATACGAACTAAAGGCTTAGTAAGCACATCTACCCACATCTCCAAAGTAGGATATAAACAATACAAATAATATTGTTTGATATTAAATCACGTATAAAATGAAATTTAGTGTCTATATGTTTGGTTTTATTGTGGTGAACCGGATTCACTTCATGTTTTTGGGCAGACTGTGAATCATTGTCGACAGTGACTCAAAAGTTAGTTCGGACATCAACTGCTTTAAAAATACACCATCCTTTGCCGCACTCACCAAACTCATTAATTCACTCTCACTTGAAGATAAAGCTATGGTAGTTTGCTTCTTGCTCTCCCATGAAATTGATCCACCGCCCAGGGAGAAGTAAAATCCAGTGTATGAGCGACGATCAATAGAACAATTGGCCCAATCTGCGTCCGCATAACCAACTAAACCTCCACCGCCCTTTCTGTAAACAATTCCCAAATCAACAGTTCCTTTCAAATACTGTAATACACGCTTTGCCGCTCTCCAATGACTTGTATCATATTTAGTATTAAACTGGCTCAAATATGACACAACAAAAGCAATATCTGGACGCGAATTAACAGCGAGAAACATCAGGCAGGCATTAACTTCTGATATGGGTATAAAGAAGCATCATCATTACCTTTTTTTCACACGGCAACAACTTTTTAGTTTCCAGTGGCGTAGGCATTGCCTTACAGTCGGACATTTGAAACTTTTCTAGCAAACTACGAATATAAGTTTCTTGTGATATTTTAATTACGTTAGGTTTACGATTTATATTCAAACCTAGATAATAATATATTGGTTCTATCACTAACAGGCCAAATTTTTTCTGTAAATCAGATGTGACAGTGTCAAGCGTTTTATTTTCCTTATAAAATACTAGCTGTTGCCCGCGGCTCCGCCCGCGTGGGACTCGGTTATATCGCGCCCAAAAGTAGCCTATGTTTGACCTCAGGTCGTTAACAACATCCCTACCAAATTTCATGACAATCGGTCCAGCAATTTAGCCGTGAAGAGGTGACAGACAGACAGACAGACAGACAGACAGACTTTCGCATTTATAATATTAGTATGGATGACAATGTCATCGACATGAAAAGCGAGTATCATCAACTCATTATCAACCTTCTTAGTATAAATACATGCTTCGGAAGGAGTTTGGTTAAAAGCAATCTAAGCAATGAAGAATTTCGGTTAACTTTTTTTGACGTGACAACGTCTTAAATTAGGTTGCGGCTGGGAGTCACTTATGAAAAAGTGTAACGCTCGGTAACGTTACGATGCGCTCACAATGAGAGCGAGTGAGAGGCACGCGTCCCCTAAGAGCGAGAGAGACAGACTCAAAGTCGTTGTCACGTAAAACTTTCGCCCGTATACCGACTTTACAGGCAACCAATTTTTTTTACCATGCCCTTAAAGCTTGCTTGAGACCATAGAGCGAACGCTTTAATAAACATACCTTATAATTGGTGCTGTCCCTGTCTACAATGATTCACAGTCTGCCCAAAAACTGGCAGTGAAACCCAAAGAGAATATTATCACTATGTTATAGTCAATCTGGTCCACCTCAATGGAACCAAACATATAGACACTAAATTTCATTTTATACGTGATTTAATATCAAACAATATCATTAGTATTGTTTATACTCCTACTTTGGAGATGTGGGCAAATGTGCTTAATAAGCCTTTAGCTCGTATTAAGCATCACTGTGTAAAAGGAATAGGTTTATGTTTATAATCTTATTTTGATTACAGGTGAGTATGTAGTATTTTTAAACCCCGACGCAAAAAGAGGGGTGTTATAAGTTTGACGTGTCTGTCTGTCTCTTGCATCATAGCTCCCGAACGGATGAAGCGATTACAATTTAGTTTTTTTCGTATTTAAGGTGACTTGCGGGCGAGTGTATTTGATGAAAATCGGTTGAGCCGTTTAGAAGTTGTGGGGGTGAAAGCGGGGAAAAACAACCAAATGTCTGCAAATATACTTGAATGAGGTCTCAAATGAAAGCACATCACGTGCACATTACAAAATAATATGTTTAATCGGTTGAGCTGTTACAAAGCTCTGGGGGTAGGGATGAAACGATACGAGTAAATACAAGTAAATACTCGATACTTTCGACCGATACCAAGTATTTTTAGTACTTGATACTTTGAAATTAAGTATCGATTAAGTATCGGTTAAAAGTACTCATATCAGTATATGCCAAACCAAAGTCACTATTTCAATTTAGCATTGAGTACAAAATAAAAATAAAAGTTTTTGAACGCATCCATTTTTTGCTTCTTATTTTTTGTCTTAGTTTTATGTAGTTGGCAAGCTTGTTTGTCTATGCCCGAAAAAAAAAACAGTCAACCAGCGCCACCCCTGTGTTTGTTGACGATTATGAGTAGTGTTGTTGTTGTTGAAATTGAAAT
The DNA here is from genome assembly GCA_947044815.1 of Apomyelois bistriatella. Taxonomy (NCBI): domain Eukaryota; kingdom Metazoa; phylum Arthropoda; class Insecta; order Lepidoptera; family Pyralidae; genus Apomyelois; species Apomyelois bistriatella. Next base: position 147,174 of record OX345718.1, read on the forward strand.
TTTATATTAATAATAAAGAATTTTAGCACTCCTTTTGCTTTTAATTTAGATTTTCCAAAAACTATTCGATACGAGTAAGTATCGATACTTTTCAATCGATACCGAGTAAGTATCAATACTTGACGTCCGATACAGTATCCAGTAAAGGTATCGATACCTCAATGGTATCGTTTCATCCCTATCTGGGGGTGTAAGTGTGAAAAATACCTAATGTCTGCAAATAATATGTGGGAGGTAAATCAGTAGACCGTAACTTTAAATTTTTTTGAAGATATGACAACTATACAACCATTCCCCATTAATTTTCAATTTTGAAAACCCATTCGAAATTCTAAAAATAACTTAAGAACCTTTAAAATGGCATAAGGCAGGTACTACAGAAAGAGATCAATGCAGTTTGATTCAACTTGAGCTACAAGCGCCTTACAAATAATAACAGCAACCAATAATAATCACGAAACACTTCAATGATTATTACGACAGTGATTTTCAGTGCTACGAAGAATGATCAGAGAAAATCGTTCTCAAGTTCTATTGCAAAGTCTAATGGAACTATTGACAATAAAAACTCATCAAAAAAATTCCATGGGACAATAATACCTATAACTCTAGTACTTTGACGTTAAAGACATTGCTTAAGTTATTACCAGTAAAAAAACAATAATGGAAGTAGAGTTTAATTTTTTTTGGTATTAAAGATCACGTCTTAAGTTCCCTTCTTGGGAGAAGATTCTAAGTCCACCATCGAGTCTTGCTCATCAAAGACACGTGTAAAATTTCAACTCTGTAGTATGTCAAAAACTTGCAAGATCGAGACAAGTCTAAATAAAAGCTTGTTGTTATTGTTCGTTGCTTTCTGTGCTATGAACCGTAAAACAGCATTCAAATCAATCCAATGTTGTAAGATGCTATGCACAACATACAAAACACACCAGGTCCAGATTTATAAATAACTTTACCTATGTTCTAGTAATTCGGAATAACAAGCAACACGAAACTGCCCAAAGCGTCGACTGCGTCTGATGGCACACGTTGATCTTCGCCACGACACTGGAATTTAAACAGTTATCATTTAACTAGACTGCGGCAAACCAAAAAATTAGTTATCTATACTAATATAATAAAGCTGAAGAGTTTGTTTTTTTGAACGCTTATAACTTGAAAACTACTGGTCGGATTTGCAAAATTCTTATTGTATATGAAAGCCTGATTCTTGGGAAAGGTTATAGGTATACACACACACACTAATGGCGAGTGAAACCGCGGGGAACAGCTAGTGTAAATATATATGTTTGACCTGTATGTATGTTCGTTCGTGTCAATGTCCCTCGTTAACAGATAAACATTGTAGATTTTTGGCACTAAAGTGCATCTGCCAAATTTATTTTTAACACTACGCAAAAAAAGACGGGAAATATTTGGCCATCTGAGTCGGTTTCTCTTGCACCGAGGGTTCCGTACAGTTTTTGCTATCGAGTTAGCAAATAGGCATAAATTCCACTAAATATGAGGAGATTGTAAGTAGTTATCATAAAGTATGAACGGCGGAAACACAAGCAATGTCACAACCGCCTTGCCAAACCCTAAACTACCAAGAAGCGGAACAAAATCGACTTATTTGTTAAGGCGTTATAATGCCTTGAACAGACACATTTTTAGACACACCGCGTCATCGCGTGGGACTCGGTTATATCGCGCCCAAAAGTAGCCTATGTTTGACCTCAGGTCGTTAACTACATCCCTACCAAATTTCATCACAATCGGTCCAGCAGTTTAGCCGTGAAGAGTTGACAGACAGATAGACAGACTTTCGCATTTATAATATTAGTATGGATACACAACACATTCAGTCAGTTATCTGCCAAGTCGTATGTTAATTTAAAACATAACAGATTTTTAATATATATATATATATTTACATATAAATGACTAAAATATATTATTAAAAGGAGTCCCTGTAGGCAAGGTTCCGAAGATACTGGCAGCATTCCCCCTTTGAATGGCTAAACTAATTCTTTGTCCGAGGAAGGATATGATAATGATCAGGATTATTCCCTTACATTCTCCTTAGTGGAAAAATAATATCCCCGCCTGCTCCGCCTGCCATTGAAACTGTGTTCGGTTTTGTGTTTATGGGCGAGACAGCAGCTAATGCCGCATCGCAAGTTCATGGCAATCTTACTAATTTTGATTGTTCGCCTACCGCGTCTTTCTTCACTTGTGTAAACAATAAAATAGACGCTTCTCTGTCCAAATTTTGGGAGTTAGAGGAGGTCCCTGTCAAGAAATTCTTCAGTAAGGCTGAAGAAGAATGTGAACAAATGTATATCTCTACAGTTTCTCGCGATCTTACTGGTCGTTATTGCACCGCATTGCCATTTTTTAAAGACCCTAGTTGCTTGGGAAATTCTTACGCTGTCGCTCATCGCCGCTTATTATTATTGGAGCGTAAGCTTTGCGATAATGATTTACGTAAAAGCTATAATGCTGCTATTATGGATTATATAAATAATAAATATTTGTCACTTGTACCATCATCTGAAGAAGACGATGGTGGGTATATTATACCTCATCATGCTGTAATTAGACAGGATAAACTTACTTCAAAAGTACGAGTCGTACTGGACGCGAGCAGTAAATGCCATAACGGCGTATCCCTAAATGATATTTTACACGCCGGACCAAATCTCCAGGCTGATTTATTTTTACTTTTAATTAATTTTCGTCTTTTCCCGGTGGCTATAACTGCTGACATAAAACAAATGTACCTTCAGATATTAGTAACGGATGAGCATCAAAAATATCAAAAAATACTCTTCCGTTTTGATACTTCTCAACCAATTCGTACTTATAAATTTAATAGAGTGACATTTGGCCTCAAGTCGAGCCCATTCACCGCGATGCGCACAGTGCGCCAACTTTGTAATGATGAACGCAATAATTTTCCTGTAGCTGCTTCCATAGCTGAGAAAGAACTTTATATGGATGATTTAGCTAGTTCCATTTCTAGTGAAACTGAAGCTGTTGAGGCTTCTGCTCAATTAATTAATATGTTTAAAGCTGGTGGCTTCGATTTGGTCAAATGGTCATCTAATTCTAAAAAGGTGCTTGAGAGTATTCCGCCTGCATTTAGACTTACACAGCAAGTAGAATTTGATAAGAGCGAATCTCTTAAAATACTTGGGCTTGAATGGCAACCCGAGAAAGATATTTTCATTTTTAAAACTAATATTGATGACCGCTCATGCACTAAACGTTCTATACTTTCAACAATCGCAAGATTATGGGACGTATTAGGTTTTGCCGCGCCAGTTATTCTCTATGCTAAATTATTGATAAAAGAACTCTGGCTGCAAAAAGTCGGATGGGATGATGAGCCCCCGGCATATATTACCGCTACATTTAACAAATTTAGAAAACAATTGCCACTTCTTTCAAATTTAAAAATTCCGCGTCATGTTGCTGTTACATTTGGTTGTACAGTAAATATCGTTGCTTTTGCCGATGCTAGTATGAAAGCATATGGTAATGTCATTTTCTTACATGTGACAGGTGCCACAGGTCAAATCTATATAAGATTGGTCTGTGCAAAGTCAAAGGTAGCTCCTGTCAAAGTAGTGACATGATGATCATGACCATATTAATATTAAAAATTCTTTTTAATATTAATATGGTCACTATAAGATGTGGTCAAGTTAGCTTATTAACCGAAGACAGGTCTCTTAAAAAGGGACTGAATAATTAACCGACTTTGTATTACATGGATCTCACTACTTTTAACGGTAGAACAACTAAGCGAGACTTGGATTTTTTACAAGTTTTGTTTTTGATGGCATGATATTTACCTAAATTTTTTATCGCCAATTTTAAATGTACGATCCGACGCCTGCACAGATTTTGATAGCAATTATCATGATGTGAATATAAAATAATCTGCAGATTTTAATAAATTTTGAAATATTGCTTCATTTTCTTTATTTTTATTAGAAATAGACAGATACTTAAACTTACAAACATAACACTTCTTTTTGGTCAGTCCTGTAATAATAGTTTTGACAAAAAATTTGTATACTGGGCTCAACTAGAAGTGATTAGAAAAATCAAAACACCTAGGTGTGCAGAGTCAATTGAACTAGTAATATAATGGACTGCAAATAAACGATAACCCTACCAGTGCTCAATTTGTAGGGTGCCATACCCAAAAGGTGAAAACGGGACCTTATTGCATGTGGTCCAATTAAATTTAGTTCCCGAACCCTCGCGTTCGTGGTCATTTTTGCCCCAATCTGTAAGGGTTCCGATTTTGCCATTTGGCTACGGACCCAAAAATTGGCCAATAGTGTCGGCCTTGCCTCAAAAAAAAGCAAACAGACAAACAGTGATCTTATAAGGGTTAGTTTATGCATATTGCGTACGGAACCCTAAAAAATCAACCCTAGGATCGGGTATATAAAATGAAATAAGTAACTACATATAATTTACCTTTCGTCCGTTCCGATCACGTCACTGGCCACGCTGCACACACCACGACACTGGAATTTAAACATGACAATTTGTAAGTCTGAGTAGTCTGAGTGAGTGGGAACTTGTACATACTTGTTTATACGTATAGTTTAGCATAACATTAAATTTAAAATTTAAAAAAAACCTGCGACACATTTTCCTTTTAGTGGTGACCGGTCGACTGATTTACCCCCAACATATTATTTGCAGACATTAGGTATTTTCCCCACTTACACCCCCAGAGCTTTGTAATAGCTCAACCGATTTTCATTAAACATATTATTTTGTAATTTGCACGTGATGCACTTTCATTTGAGACCCCACTCAAGTATATTTGCAGACATTCGGTTGTTCTTCCCCACTTTCACCACCACAACTTCTAAACGGCCCAACTAAGTCTAAGAACAGTCACCAATAAGTCACCTTTTATACGAAAAAAACTAAATTGAAATCGCTTCATCCGTTCGGGAGCTATGATGCCAGTGACAGACAGACACGTCAAACTTATAACATCCCTCTTTTGGCGTCGGCGGTTAAAAATAAATGATACTATTCTTTTTTTTATAAATAAATATAAGAACAAATCACAACAGATGAGTTAGCCCCAAAGTAAGTTCGAGACTTGTGTTATGGGATACTTACTCAACAATACTATATTTTATAACAAATACATAAATAGATAAACATCCAAGACCCAGGTCAATCAAAAAAAAATAATTTTTCACCTTGACCTGACCGGGGATCGAACCCGGACATCATTTTTTTTTTTAGTAGCGGACAGGCATTTAAACCACGTAAGAGTAATTTCTCTGTAACGTAAACTATTACGCCACGCCATCTAGTGTTGAGTGGACAAGTTAAAAATAAATAAGCACATGTCAAACATGCTACAAGATGCTTTTTGATAAAGTTTCGTTAGTTGTTTCTATTCCACGCTAGATGGCATGCCACAGACAGAAAATTTTATAAAATAATTGTTTTTGCCAAAAAAACCAAACCGACTTCATTTCCTCAACTAAAAAGGATGAAATAATTAATACATTGTTGTTTAAATATGCTTCGTATCAAACATTTTAATAAATCCGAAGTCGGTGCCGATTATTTTAATAAAATATGCTAATTAACGAGCCAGCAGCTATTCAACGAATTTGTAAAATTGGCACATTGTTTGGTTTTTTTGGCAAAAACAATTATTTTTTACTTTTTAGTTTTGAGTACGCAATACCTTATAACTAAAAAGTTGTAAACACTTTGCATTTTGGAAAGTCGGGTAAACGTCATCAGTGTCGTCTCACCTTATTGACATGGAATATATCAAAAACGACCCAAATCGCAATAAAACTTTAGAGTTCCCTCGATAACTCCATGATTCCATCATCAGATCCTGATCTGATGACTATGGAACTATCTCGAAAGTATACCCTTTCTAACAAAAAAATAATTTTACCAATCGATTCAGTGGTCTTCGAGTAATCGAGCAAGATATATTACAATCAAAAAGTTGTAAATACGTTGTATTTTTGAAAGTGGGTTAAATTTTCCAGCATTGTCTCACCTTCGTCTCACTTTAATAACTGGGAATATATCAAAAAATACCCATGCCCAATACAAAACTTGAAGAGTTCCCTCGATTTCTTCATGATCCCATCATCAGATCCTGACCTGCTGAACATGGGATCAATTGGAAAATAAACCCTCTCGAACAAAAAAAAAAAATTTTTCAAATCGGTCCTGCCGTCTTCGAGTAATAATAAAAATAAAAAACATAAAACATTATGACGAAATGATAACCTCCTCCTTTTTTTTGAAGTCGGTCAATGAATAATTGTTTATGCCAAAAAAACGAAACAGACTCCAATTACACAACTAAAAAGGATAAAATAATCAATACATTGTTGTTTAAATATGCTTCATATCAAACATTTCAATAAATCAAAACTATGGAACCATCTAGAAAGTATACCCTTTCTAACAAAATAAAATTTTACAAAACGATTCAGTGATCATCCGAGAAATCGAGCAAAATATATATAACAATCAAAAAGTTGTAAATATGTTACATTTTTTTCAGAGATTAGCCGGGACAAACAGACAGACAGACAAAAATTGTACAAAATGTTATTTTAGTATATGTACTATGTATATAATCGATAAAATATTACTAAAGTAATAAAATTACTTTAGTAATATTTTATCGATGATATAATGCATTTAGTAAAAAGCGGTTATTTAATAATCAACTACAGAGACACTGCAATTTCATTCATTGGTATAGATTTACTTATCTTTTGTGAAATAGCAGCCGGATCTTGTCCCGAAGAAAGTGGAGTTTTTCGGAAACCTCGCCTTGACTGAAATAGTTATGAAACAAAATTTGAGGCATAATATAATGCGAAATAATCTATATTACAAAAAAAAAAACAGACTTCCATTTGTTTACTGGGGTCAACGTGAACGAAGTCAAATTAGAAAATCTCAGACACGTATGTGTGCAGGGTCAACTGACCTAGTACTCCAATAGAATACAAATAAACAATAACAGTGACAGTGCCCCATATTTGAAACAATGATAACAAGACATACAGGGTCGATTAACCATCTGACACCACAGTATGCAGGGTCAACTGCGCTTGCAACCAATACGTCGTGCGTCTGCTAACGTGTTAAGCATACATAGGGAATTAGGGATATAGGGACAGAGAAAGCGACTTTGTTTTATACCAAGTCACTACTTGGATGATACTTAGTAGGATGACAAGGTTCTAAATATTTTAACAACTTCTTAAATGAGTTTTGCTTTAAGAAGATAGCTAGTGACCAACTTCGATGATTTCCTTGTTATTCTATGATGTAATACAATTTAAAAAATAATTTTGTAATACACACATGACCCAATTATGGCCATGTGTGTTTGTGTAGATAGGGCATTAAAGCGAACAAACAAACTTACTTTCGCACTTATAATATTAGTTAGGAAGTTAGGGTGTGTACCAATGGTCTCACAACTAAGGATGAAGGAAAAGCAGGAAAACGGACATAGGCTCCAAAGCAATCAGCTGAGGAACTAACTGGGAAGGCGCTTAGATGAGAAAGAGAGAGAGAGAGATAGTAAATTGAGATTATGATAAAATATGTACCATCTCAAATTCCATATAGACAGATGACAGGGAACACCGCTCGGAGGCGCGGACTGGACATCACAAATACCTGAAAACTCCAGTTCAAAGTGTAGTATGTATGTGTACCACTATTATAAAACTCATTGTGCATGGTACTATTATCTACTAGCTTTTGCCCGCGGCTTCGCCCGCGTGGGCTTCCCGGGATAAAAAGTATCCTATGTCCTTCTCCTGGCTCTAAACTACCTCCCTGACAATTTTCAGCTAAATCGGTTCAGCCGTTCTTCAGTTATAAGTGAAGTAACTAACACGACTTTCTTTTATATATATATAGATTCTGTGCTATGGGTATCACAAATTATAAACAACTTATAAAGCACTAGCTGATCTCCCCGGATTCATGAGCTCCTTGTGTACATGTACCTACTATAGCCAATAAACTTTTCCAAGAATCAGGCTATATAGTGCCCATTCAATTTCAGCCTTATTTGATGACTAGCTGTGGCCTGGGGCTCCGCTCCCGTGTGCATTCCGGGATAAAATATAGCCTACTAGCATTCACCCGCGGCGATGAAATGAGTTTCCCTCGGGAACAGTGCCTACCTAGTACCCTATGTCTTCTCAAGACTCTTATCTATGTGTATGCGAAATTTCAGAAAAATTTGTTCAGTAGAAGCGAAAATTTGTTCAGTAGAAGCGAAGAGGTAACAAACAAACAAACAAATATACAAACTCACTTTCGCATTTATAAAATTAGTTGGTTGTGTTGTTCCAGGGTCTAAGCAAACTTAATTCCAAATTTAATTCACCCATTTGTCCAGCCGTTAAGCCATGAAAGTGAACAGACAGACAGACAGGCTTTCGCATTGATAATTAGTATGGAAGTAGGTATGTATGGATAGATGATATTATTATAGATAGATACTTACTTTGCTAGCTCAGCGAGAAAGTGAAGTGAATCTGGGCCCCAAGACGAGACAGTGCCGGAGTGTTCTATTCTGTAACAAAACAGATACAAAAGTTTAATGGACATGGAAATAAAGCACTAATGGTTATAGTTGGTTCTGTAAACAAAATGTAAATATCATTAGGTAATGAAACTTTAAATAAACAAAATAGATAAATATTAATAATATATTTTATAGCATATGTCAGGGTTATAAATATTTTAATATATTTATATTGATATGGTCACTATAAGATGTTGTTAGGTATGTTAATTACATAATAACTTAAGACAGAAAGTTAAGTAGGAGTTAAATAAATTAACCGACTTGGTATTACATGGATCTTATCTTACAACTTTTAGTTAAAGTTTTTTAAGGTATATTTATGTGTATGTCTGTATTACAACACATAACTTAAAACAAAACTTAATATATAAATAAAAAAAGGAAACCTATTACTAAACTAAATCTTATATTTAAAACTTAAATAATAATTTAAAATATTAAAAACTAAAAAAAAACTTAAAATTAATGAAATTAATAACTGAATTAATCTAAATTTGAAATAAGGTGTTGTCAAAGACTTTCAAGAGTCATCAGACGTGACATGTTCAATCTCTGTAAAGTAGGTACTTCTTCGTGTCGATTCAAAACAGCTATAGTCTTCATTATATTGAATTTGCCCAATACTTGGGCCCCTATTGCCTGGTAATTCGCCATACTTCAATCCTGTATAGTGCATGCATGCACACCAATGGAAAGCCTCCAGCTAGATGACTGGACAATGTGAAAAGAGCAGCTGAGGGCAGCATTTACTGAGCGGTCAATAACATTAAATGATCACATAAGTTGGAAAAACATATGTGGTCACGATCCTCAGCAGTGAGGAGCAATGAAGAAGGCTTGAAAAACGTTGCTAAGTTTTATGAAGGCGGGGTATGGAACTCCACGAACAAGTTTCTTCTCCCATCTCTCTCTCTATCCTACTAATATTAAAAACTGGAATTTTTGTATGGATGTTTGTGACTCTTTCACAGGAAAACGGCTGAACTTAGCAATGGAGATTGCTTAGACCCTGGAACAACACAGCCTATATTTTATACGGGATTTCCCGGAGCGGAGCTTCGGGCAACAGCTAGTCTTATGATCACGAAGTACTTCTCAGATAGTTTGATTTGGAAAATAGGTATTTTTAAGTACAGAAATATAGTAGGTATAGTAGGTTCTCAGTCTTGTGACGATGGCGATGAGTCTTAATTTGTGTAAAACGTAAGCCTTAAATCACAGCAAGACACGGAAAAGCTTTCCGAGTTTAGTTTAATGTATCTTATTGTATGTTTTAGATAGTAGGTATTTATGTCGGCCCGAGCCGGAGAACGAGGAACCATATTTGAAACTATTTTGGAGATGTTTTAAAACACACACACTAATCAAAACTATTCTAATCTAAATTTAGAATGAATTGAAAACTAGTTAGTTTAGTCCCTATATAAAACTACAAAGGCGGCAGCCATCAAAGAAAACACTTGTCGGCTCTTTTGAAAATGGAACATTAACTTTTTTATCGCACATGGCCGACAGAGGCAAGGAAATCTTAACATTACAATACTTACATGGCTGAATATTTAAGTTTTTGAAAAAAGGATTCGTGTAACTTTCATATTCACATTAAAATTCAAGTAGTACTTACCAAAGTTGTATCAAAGAAATTGCGATGGCCAGCGAAAAACCGGAAGTACCGGAACAACCAATACATTTATTTTATTTGGTTGGTTGGTACCAGTGTTATTAACAAAAAAATAAGGGTTTCCGTATTCTGAAAATGAATTTGCCGTATTTAGAGGGAAAATAAACAAACTTGCCGTATTAAGTATTTTTTATTAAATTAATGAATAAAGTTATTTAACAGGTGTATCTTATACTTAATAAATGCTAAACTAAAACAAAACTAACTTAAAAACTGGCAATTAATGCCTTCTAAAGTTAATAAAACGAAAACAAAATAAGACAAATGTAAATAGAAAAAAACTGACGAATTAAATAAACATTATTATTCGTCAATTTCACAAATCAATAGCAGCAGCACGAGATTATCGTTTGCGACTAAATAATAAACCCAACAAACAAAGCGCAAGTCAAAGAGATAATGTAAACACTTTAGTTTGTTTAAGAACAAGTCTAAGGTACAAGTAGGTGTTCGTTATCGATGAACGAATTTCTTTTATTCGTGCAAACCTATGAAAGAAAGGGAGCAGGAAATCTAGGCATGTCATAGTAGGGGATTTCCGGTTCCCATTTGAAGAATGAGTGTTTACAGTATATGATATTTTGTACTAGCAACACTGGAGAGATATTAGGAGTATTATGTAAAAATAAACAAATTACAACATGAAAGCTCAATTGCAACGAAAAATCTGCCGTATACCGTATAATCCAGAAAAAAAACATGAATTGCCGGATATTACGGCAATTGCCGTATTGATAATAACACTGGTTGGTACTCCTAGCCTCGCGGCGCTAGCGGAGAAGAACGGCGAATTCCGTATACACGTAGGAAACTGTAGTCGGTGCCTACTGGTGGCCTACTACCATTTCTTAAAACCATGCAAGAATGAGTGAGTAAGCGAGACAGCGAATTACATGATATAAGGCGACATCTCCTTTACTACTTAAAAAAAATGTGTGAATCTATTTAGAACTATCATAAAGAAGATGATAGGTATGTACAAACAATGTCGAGAATCGCGATAAAGTAATAAAGAGTAAATATAAAACCGGTTAAGTGCGAGTTGAAATCGCGTGGAGAGTGTTCCGTACAATGCCAACGTGGGAAGGTTAAGAAAAGAAATTATTTTTTTAAATATTTTTAACAGAAAATTTAGACTATTTTAGGAAACTAATTTGATTATTTTCGCTTAAGGTGATACCTCGGTGAACACTAGCGCCACCGTCATTTAAAAATCATTACTCACTGAAAACACAAGTTATCAAATGAACTTTATAGAATCGCAAGGCTGCTGTAATTAAGGTTCTGGATCTGAAGTTAATTTAAAACATATTAAATTATTAAACTATAATTCCCTATAGTTACAAATTGCATTATTGCTTAAAACGGCCACTTTTAGCAGTTTTGCAATTTGTAACTATAAGGAACTATCCATACTAATATTATAAATGCGAAAGTCTGTCTGTCTGTCTGTCTGTCTGTCTGTCTGTCTGTCACCTCTTCACGGCTAAACTGCTGGACCGATTGTTATGAAATTTGGTAGGGATGTAGTTAACGACCTGAGGTCAAACATAGGCTACTTTTGGGCGCGATATAACCGAGTCCCACGCGGGGCGAAGCCGCAGGGAACAGCTAGTAATATAACTAGTGGTTCTGTGAACAGTAGACCTCGCGAACCCCCTTTACGTTTTTTTTATTACTCTATATAGAGTATATACAGGTATTTCTTATTCTGTTAATTTTTTCCCTCCTATATTCTCAAAAGGATTTTTTCTATATTTTTTTATTTTGCCATATTATTCTGGTCAGACGGTCATAATATACAGTCATATAAAAAAAAAAAATAAATAAAAAAAAAATAAAAAAAAATAAAAATAAAAATAAAAATAAAAATAAAAATAAAAATAAAAATAAATAAAAAAAAAAATAAAAAAAAATAAAAATAAAAATAAAAATAAAAATAAAAATAAAAATAAAAATAAAAATAAAAATAAAAATAAAAATAAAAATAAAAATAAAAATAAAAAAAAAAAAAAAAATAAAAATAAAAATAAAAATAAAAATAAAAATAAAAATAAAAATAAAAATAAAAATAAAAATAAAAATAAAAATAAAAATAAAAATAAAAATAAAAATAAAAATAAAAATAAAAATAAAAATAAAAATAAAAATAAAAATAAAAATAAAAATAAAAATAAAAATAAAAATAAAAATAAAAATAAAAATAAAAATAAAAATAAAAATAAAAATAAAAATAAAAATAAAAATAAAAATAAAAATAAAAATAAAAATAAAAATAAAAATAAAAATAAAAATAAAAATAAATGACCGAAAACGAATTCAAAGCGCAAAGTTGTAAAAGAACAAGTACCATGCGGCCAGTGGTATAAGCAATATAACAAATAGCAAACTTCCCCCATTTTTGCCCCCATTTTCCTTCCAATCAAAAAACGCTCTCGACAAAAAATTGCAAATAAATCAAGGAACACGTGTGTCAAGTTTCATTAAGATCCGTTCGTAAACAACGTCACAGAAAACTTTCCCCCTTTTTTCCCCCCTTTTCCCTCCAATCAAAAAAAACTCTCGACAAAAAATTGCAAATAAATCAAGGAACACGTGTACCAAGTTTCATTAAGATCCGTTCAGAAATGCGACCTCTAGCCCGGAACAAACAGACAGACAGACAGACAGACAGACAGACAGACATCCGGACAAAAGCAAAATTTGCCAGTCTCGAAATGGAGACTCTCGCTCGCTTCGCTCGCTCGGTCAATAATTGAATATGATTAAAATTAACTTCAGATCCAGAAGCATAAATACAGCAGAGGTATTTTTGATAACTTGTGTTTCAGTGAGTAATGATTTTTAAATGACGGTGGCGCTAGTGTTCACCGAGGTATCACCTTAAATTATTACTAGTGGTTCTGTGAACAGTAGACCTCGCGAACCTCATCCGTTAACCCCCTTTCCGTTTTTTTTATTACTCTATATAGAGTATATATATAGGTATTATATTAATATTTCTGTTAATTTTTTCCCTCGTATATTCTCAAAAGGATTTTTTCTATATTTTTTTATTTTGCCATATTATCCTATTCTGGTCAGACGGTCATAATATACAGTCATATAAAAACAAAAATAAAAATAAATGACCGAAAACCATTTCAAAGCGCAAAGTTGTTAAAGAACAAGTACCATGCGGCCAGTGGTATAAGCAATATAACAAATAGCAAACTTCCCCCATTTTTGCCCCCATTTTCCTTCCAATCAAAAAACGCTCTCGACAAAAAATTGCAAATAAATCAAGGAACACGTATGTCAAGTTTCATTAAGATCCGTTCGTAAACAACGTCACAGAAAACTTTCCCCCTTTTTTCCCTCCTTTTCCCTCCAATCAAAAAAAACTCTCGACAAAAAATTGCAAATAAATCAAGGAACACGTGTACCAAGTTTCATTAAGATCCGTTCAGAAATGCGACCTCTAGCCCGGAACAAACAGACAGACAGACAGACAGACATCCGGACAAAAGCAAAATTTGCCAGTCTCGAAATGGAGACTCTCGCTCGCTTCGCTCGCTCGGTCAATTATTAATTTTATATGATTTTTTAATTTAATAATTTATGACGTCATTTACCAAGACGATGTTACCATTATACATTACACATATTAGTAGTGCTACAGTGTGGTCACAGAAAAAACGAACGTGCCTTCCTTTTTAGGGTTCCGTACAAAAATGTAAAAACGGAACCCTTATAGGATCACTCGTGCGTCTGTCTGTCCGTCCGTCCGTCTGTCACAGCCAATTCTCTCCGAACCTACTGGACCAAAACAGATGAAATTTGGTAGGATGACGTGATCCTGTGACCCAAACACAAATGTGCAAAGTAAATATTTTTAGGGTTCCATACCTCAAGAGGAAAAAACGGAACCCTTATAGGATTACTCGCGTGTCTGTCCGTCTGTCTGTCCGTCCGTCTGTCACATCAGATTGAAACCACTGGACCAATTGAGATAAAAGGTACACATTTTGAAAAAAATCTATATATGTATACTAGCTGTTGCCCGCGGCTCCGCCCGCGTGTAGGTCGCTTTTCGCGTAACCTGTTGAAACTACAACTATCCGGGGGCCGATTCTGCTAATTTACATTTAGTGGCAAACCATTGCATCGCAATAGATATTATATAAGGATTATATTTTCAAAGTGAAAAATTGGGTATTCTGCTAAAACATAATCACTGCGGCAGTGTAATGTCTATAGAGTGGCGATGGAGTGTATGTGGATTTCCTTGACGGTATTGCCCATCAAAATCTACTACGAACCAATGCTGCCAGCAGAAGCTACCATTTTTTTAAACATAATTTACACTCTTTTTATCCGCTTAATTATTGATAAATGTTACAATTGTCATATCCTTTATTACCCGACTACGGCGAAGCCAAAAGGAAGGGTAATGATTTTGGCAGTCTATGTATGCATGTAGATATGTATGTATGTATGTTCCACCGTAGCGCCTAAACTACTGTGCCCCTAGTATGAGTTTTTCTTAACGCAGACGCTAGCGACTGCGTTAGCGATTTAGTATGGCAAACCTGTATAGCGCCTTTGGCGGATAGTAAGGCAACTAAGGAATTCCATACAAAATCCTAACGCAGTAGCTAGCGTCTGCGTTAAGAAAAACTCATACTAGGAGCCCTGGACCGATTTTAATAAATGAGGTGTCAAAAGATTCGTAAAAATAGCGCGGGTAACATCCATACTTCCATACTAATCCATACTTCCATACTTCCATACTAATATTATAAATGCGAAAGTCTGTCTGTCTGTCTGTCTGTCACCTCTTCACGGCTAAACGGATGGACCGATTGTGATGAAATTTGGTAGGGATGTAGTTAACGACCTGAGGTCAAACATAGGCTACTTTTGGGCGCGATATAACCGAGTCCCACGCGGGCGGAGCCGCGGGGAACAGCTAGTAGGCTATATAAATTGTATCAAATTTTTAACTGACAGAATTTAAACCTCAGATTCTAACCTCAAAAAAAATTTAAATGTGATTGGTATCACAGTCTTTGGTATCAAAAGAAAGGTCTTGGCGAGCACATTACAAATATGTATATAACTCATATTGTTTAAATTAAAGTATTGTTTAAAATGCATTCGTAAAGTGGTACATTTCACGCGGTCCGGTCATTTCCGTTAGAGAAACGGAAAAGTATTAAATAAAAATTAAGTTAAAAAACTATAACCCGACTACGTAGTGTCTAAAAAGGATGAAACAAGGGCATAATTGAGATAGAAATCCAAAAATGCATAGGTACTTAAATAGTCATGGTAAAGCCGTAGTCGCACCCATTGTAAATGAATGATAGGAACACCTTTAAACAAACATTTTGTTGGTATACAGTATACAGTGAGTGCGACTAGGGTTGCCAGGTGTTAGGATAAAGCAGGATATACGTAGGATTTTTGATTGCTTGTCCGGCCAAAATAAGCGGCATCCGGCTGAATGTTAGGACAAAAAAAAATTAGTTTTACACTTTTTATAAAAAAATGGACAAAAACAACAAGATGTCCGGATTTTTTACCCAAATGTCAGGACAAACTCACAGGTCTGTCCGGCTTTTGCGTCTGAGGACCTGGCAACCCTAAGTGCGACCACGGCTTTACCATGACCATTATAAGTACCTATGCATTTTTGGATTTCTATCTCAATTATGCCCTTGTTTCATCCTTTTTAGACACTACGTAGTCAGGTTATTATTTTTTTAACTTAATTTTTATTTTTAGGATTAGAATATATCTCCATTTTTGCATATTTTGAGTATATTATTGGAAGAAAAAAGAAATGTTATTGGTGATGGCTATCGTATGCGTGATGCGTTTGCCTTAAAAAAATAAAACCTATGTACATGTCAAAGTCTTGTTTGACAAGCCAACATTGATGTGAAATTGTCAGTCTATATTTATTGTAACATAGGTACATAATCATACAAATGAAAAATTATAGGAATTTATATAAAAACCTATAACAAAAATAAAACTAAAATTAAACCTACTCTTAATTTAAGTAAAAAATAGAGCCCAAGTCACTGTCATCACATGGTAAAGTACCCAAAAGACTAGCGGCATTTCCTCTTTGTACGGCTAAACTTATCCTTTGGCCAAAATAAGCACCAGCCCTTGGGTCCCCGGAGATGGAACTAGTGAGAATGATCGTTGACTTAGCGTGCGGATATCTCATGGAATAAAAGCTTAGCATCCGCACCCCACGGCCCCAGACTCAACAGCAAAAGACACAAATATGTTTGTAATTTCTTTATTGTACGAAAATAGAAAAAACAAACCGGCCAAGTGAGAGTGAAACTCGCGCACTGTGAAATGAAACAAAATGAACCTAAAGTGTAAATACATTTATGATTAAGATCTTTGTATTGATGTTTTTTTTATTTATTTATTGAAAATAAAGGTCGATTTTTATTTTGTTGTTGTTGTTTGAAAACTCCCTTAGTGTGTGCTTAGGGGATGTCCTTGCCACACAATGGAGTCATGTGCTGCACCGGGGCTGCTTGCATCCATCCATAAGATATTTAAATCAGAATCACAAATCTATAACAAGGTCAAAGACCAATTAGTTAAGAAAATCAAAATAAAGTTAATATTTACATGCCTGACCGCTACTCAGGAGGGCCCGGGTTCGATCCCCAGTCAGGTCAAGATGAAAAAATGATCTTTTCTGATTGACCTGGGTCTTGGATTTTTATCTATATATGTATTTGTTAACGAAGTTAGCAGGATGATGACATAGCACAGGTTGCTGGAAAAACATGGCATAGAGTGGCAAATGACAGACGGGAGTGGAAAAGGTTGGAGGAGGCCTTTGCCGACTGGCAAACAGATTTACAAAAAATTAAGAAAGCAGATATTTTAAATTAGGATTTAAGTTAATGTGTAAATCTGAATAAAGGCTATTTTATTTTTTTATTTATATTAACGAAGTTAGCAAAGGAAAATCGATGCCTTAGAAATGTGGTGCTGGCGATGACTTCTTAGAATAAGTTGGACAGCCCACCGCACTAACATCTCTATATTAAAGAATTTGCGTATTAAGAAAAGGCTTTCGTCGATTGTGCAGCTACGAATCCTAAAATTCTTTGGCCATGTCACCCGCAAAGAAGACTATGGAGTGTTTGGTGATCCAGGGTCGTATTGAAGGCAAGCGTTCACACGGTCAGTCTCCAACGAGGTAACTAGATCTTGTCAAAGCTGTAACACAGTGCCCAGCAACAATTTGCTCTAAGAAAGCCGCAGACAGAGATATGTGGAGAACAATCACAAGAACCACGGTCATAGAGCAACCCAATCTATAATCACGACCACTCTGCCAAGAGTGTACGACTAAGAAGAGTATTTGTTATAAAATATGTATCGTTGAGTTAGTATCCCATAACACAAGTCTCAAACTTACTTTGGGGCTAGCTCAATCTGTGTAATTTGACCCTATATATTTATTTATTTATTTTATATACCTACCTAACCTAAATTAAATATACTTACAATCATATAACATTCAGCGAATGGTATCCCTTACGGTTAAAATACCTCTCTTCATGCATTGTGGGGCGTAAAATTGCCACATGTGTCCCGTCTATTATACAGCCAAGCACTCCCGGAATACCATACTCAATATGAAATCTAAAAGAGATCGAGATCGTGGTCGCTCAGCAGCATTAGCCAAAGCTAACAGGCGCCAATGAATGCTTCCTGTCCGCCTCATCACTTATGATTTGTATCACAACTTTTCCAAAAAAGGTGTTGCAAAATATCTTCAAAATAATCAAAACACAATAAGTAGACGTGTTACTGATATATCTGCTGCTAATTAATATTTAATGGCAAACCATTGCATCGCAATAAATATTTCATAAGGATTATATTTTCAAAGTGAAAAATTGGGTATTCTGCTAAAATATAATCAATGCGGCAGTGTAATGTCTATGGAGTGGCGATGGAGTCTACTACGTCATACATACATCAAAATCTACTACGAACCAATGCTGCCAGTAGAAGCTACCATTTTTTTTAAACATAATTTACACTATCTTTATCCGCTTAATAATGAATAAATGTTACAATTCAGTCAAGTCCTTTATTTTTAGGATTAAAATATCTCCATTTTTGCATATTTCGAGTATATTATTGGAAGAAAAAAGAAATGTTATTGGTGATGGCTATCGTATGCGTGATGCGTTTGCCTTAAAAAAAATTGGTTGCCTGTAAAGTCGGTATACGGGCGAAAGTTTTACGTGACAACGACTTTGAGTCTGTCTCTCTCGCTCTTAGGGGACGCGTGCCTCTCACTCGCTCTCATTGTGAGCGCATCGTAACGTTACCGAGCGTTACACTTTTTTTTACAAGCTTTTATTTAGTTTCACCTGTCCTGTTGTCTGTCGTTCTGTAATCAAATCTTACAACTTAAATTTGATCCACTTCCCGGTTTCCGATTGAGCTGAAATTTAGAATGCATGTATAAATCGGATGACAATGCAATGTTATTGTGACATAGAGC
The DNA here is from genome assembly GCA_947044815.1 of Apomyelois bistriatella. Classification (NCBI taxonomy): domain Eukaryota; kingdom Metazoa; phylum Arthropoda; class Insecta; order Lepidoptera; family Pyralidae; genus Apomyelois; species Apomyelois bistriatella. The sequence goes on from OX345718.1 coordinate 166,038, forward strand.
TGATCTGATGATGGAGCTGGAAGGTGGCCATAGGAACTCCGTAATTAAATGATGCAACCCTATCGAGTTTGAGCTCATTAGATTCGTCTTGACAAGTACTTTGATACTATATGGTAACCAGGGTCTGATGATGGAGCCGGAAGGTGGCCATAGGAACTCCGTAATTAAACGATGCAACCCTATCGAGTTTGAGCTCATTGGATTAGTCTTGGCGAGTAATTTGATACTATATGGTAACCAGGGTCTGATGTTGGAGTTGGAAGGTGGCCATAGGAACTCCGTAATTAAACGACGCAACCCCATCGAGTTTGGTCTCGTTTGATTCGTCTTGACGAGTCTCTTGCTTTCGTCCCATATTAATTATATATGATTGATTGGATGGATGACCCAATGTCCAAGGTGAGCACGTGCCGAGGGCTGAATGGTATGAGGGTGTATAAACATGTCTTGCCGCTAACGTTGCGCCTCAGGGTACCAGGGCGAACCCTGTTGTATTGTAGCCCTTATCCCTCTACAACGGACCTCTGGGGGGATGGACCGTTATTTGTCCTATACTCGTGGGAATAACATGAAGAAAAATAATATTTTTATATAATATAAATATTATTATTATATTATTTTTATATATAATCATAGTTATTTATCTAGGCTCCAAATTGTTCGCTGCTGGTCAAGCTTATGTAGCTTTAAGCCGAGTTAGGTCTTTAGCAGGTCTTCAAATCGAAGAACTTGACTGCTCCAAGTTGACGTCGAAGAAACCTTGTAATGTTGATGCTGATGAAATAACTAACAAGTGATTACATAATTTCAACATTATTGATATTTAAATCAGTACATATTACATATCATGTGAACGAACTACGGACTTCATAACGGAATAACGCTGCTACGCGCTGCGAACTACGTCGTAGTAAATCTCGAATTAAAAACAGAGGTACTAAAAAGTTAAAAATAAAATTAAAGAAAAAAATTTTTTTTAAAAACAAGCTTTTATTATTTGTTTATAAAATGAACTAAAAAGTTAAAAATAAATAAACTCTAAAAAGAAATATAACACTTTGTAACTTGATTGTAACCTTTAACGACAAATAAGCGTCTTCGTCTAGGACAAAATAATTCCATATTGTACAAATTTATTTAATTTTAACACTAAAACTTTTCACCATACACAATTATTCAATCTCGTCCCCCCTCTTTATCATAGTCCCCATTTATAAATGAAAGCGTGTTACATTTAATACAACACAACATTTTCCTGAAGCTATCACAATGTAACACGCTTTCATTTATAAATGGGGACTATGATAAAGAGGGGGGACAAGATTGAATAATTGTGTATGGTGAAAAGTTTTAGTGTTAAAATTAAATAAATTTGTACAATATGGAATTATTTTGTCCTAGACGAAGACGCTTATTTGTCGTTAAAGGTTACAATCAAGTTACAAAGTGTTATATTTCTTTTTAGAGTTAATTTATTTTTAACTTTTTAGTTCATTTTATAAACAAATAATAAAAGCTTGTTTTTAAAAAAAAATTTTTTCTTTAATTTTATTCATAAGTGACTCCCAGCCGCAACCTAATTTAAGACGTTGTCACGTCAAAAATAAAACCTATGTAAGTACATGTCAGTCTTGTTTGACAAGACAACATTGATGTGAAATTGTCAGTCTATATTTATTGTAACATAAACATATAAATGAAAGAATATAGGAATTTATATAAAACCTATAACAAAAATAAAACTAAAATTAAACCTACTCTTAATTTAAGTAAAAAATAGAGCCCAAGTCACTGTCATCACATGGTAAAGTACCCAAAAGACTAGCGGCATTTCCTCTTTGTACGGCTAAACTTATCCTTTGGCCAAAATAAGAACCAGCCCTTGGGTCCCCGGAGATGGAACTAGTGAGAATCGTCGTTGACTAGGCGTGCGGAAATTTCATGGAATAAACGCTTAGCATCCGCACCCCACGGCCCCATAGACTCAACAGCAAAAGGCACAAATAGAGGTGAGGCATAAATATTAGATTAGGTGCGTGGATTAGGTATTTTTCGATACCAGTGCGTACCTAATATTTGGCACCCCGGATTAGGTATTTTTCGATGCAAGCAATATTCATCCTTAAATCATACGACGTAAAGTTCAAAATCGACTGAGAAGATTTTTGAATATTCTCGTCGGCTCTTGTATTGGGTATGTACCTATCCAATACTTTCATCCATCAAAGAACACTGACCCTTAAACTAATTATTATAAGATAAAAAATCGGTTGCGAAAAATATTTGCTACTAGAATTAAACGTATGGATTAGGTACACTTATATCAAATATTTTCATCTAAACAACAATGACCTTTACGCACTTTAAGAATAAGATCAAAAATCAGTTGCAAATAAAGTATTAACAATTACTGGGATTAGGTGTATTAGATTCGCTAGTGCAGCAGTGTTACTATTAGGAGCTTCGATCCAGAAATGTTATCTAATACACAGATTAAGGAACAATACTTTGAAGATCTAATACTATCGTGTTAGAAACAATATTGAACTTTACGATGTATGACATAAGGTTGGGAATTGGCTGCGAATGGCAGGGATTAGGAAGAGGTATTCGGATTAGGTATTTGGAATAGTTATTTTTTGGTATTAGTATTAGATAGAACAGGTACGGGTTTTACCTAATCCAACCCACCTCTAGGCACAAATATGTTTGTAATTTCTTTATTGTACGAAAATATAAACCTACCTAAAATGAACCTAGTGTTAATATTTTTGATTAAGGTCTTTGTATGCTTTTTTTTTTATTTATTGAAAATAAAGGTCGATTTTTATTTTGTTGTTGTATAAATATACAGTTTGCTCGCATATTTCTAAAGCAAAATAGCTATGACCCTTTTTATTTACATCGTAAGTAGGTAAGCATATTAACTATTGAAAAAATTAAATGAAGTAGTTAAATAAAACATTATTTAAAATTGAACTTGTATTTATTAATTTATTTAGGCACATACAAGCAGAAGATAATTGTAATATTTGGTAGGTTTTGGATAAAATGGGTAACAAATTACTACATAGGTAGTAAAATCAAATACTTATGAAATTTAATGTGTCTTTGCATTTGGTTGATTCATCAATATATTTTTAGATAAATTATGTTTTCTTTTTTTTTTCACATCTCTTCTACTGCCTTTTCCTTTTGTGATCTCTCTGTCCATTCTCCCTGCAACAGATGTTGGTTAAACGCCTATTTTATTGGATCAAGATTATGCCCTGAATATGGCTATGGTTGAATATGGTTCTAATATCCAATTTGCCATACAACATATTACAGCAAGGCACATAACCTTCAGTAGGTACTCGGTGGCGATTGCTTGCAGTAATCTTATAGGAAATTAGACTAATACTATGAAGCATAATGCATTTCAATAAAAGCGAGTGTGCTCTCACATGTATTTTGCTCATACTGAAGCATGCCATTGTACATACCATAGCAGCCTAAATTGTCTGTACTCGTATGTTTTTTGCTCTTACAGATTAGAGCAAAGTGTATTTTATTTCAGTCTCTCTCTGTACTGACATGCAGTATGCTCTCCAGCCACAAGAGCATATTGTGTGTGGTATCAAAGCAACCCCTGTCTGTAGTAGTACACATTATGGCAATACACCACCGGCACCGGGGCTGCTTGCATCCATCCATATTTAAATCAGAATCACAAATCTATAACAAGGTCAAGGATCAATTAGTAAGGAAAATCAAATTAAAGTTTATATTAACATGCCTGACCGCTACTCCGGAGGTCCCGGGTTCGATCCCCGTACAGGTCAAAATTAAAAAATGATCTTTCCTGATTGACCTGGGTCTTGGATGTTTATCTATATATGTATTTGTTATAAAATATAGTATTGTTGAGTTAGTATCCCATAACACAAGTCTCGAACTTACTTTGGGGCTAGCTCGATCTGTGTGATTTGTCCCTATATATTTATTTATTTATTCTATATACCTACCTTACCTAAATAAAATATACTTACAATCATAACATTCAGCGAATGCTATCCCTTACGGTTAAAATACCTCTCTTCATGCATTGTGGGGCGTAAAATTGCCACATGTGTCCCGTCTATTATACAGCCAAGCACTCCCGGAATACCATACTCAATGTGAAATCTAAAAGAGATCGAGATCGTCGTCGCTCAGCAGCATTAGCCAAAGCTCACAAGCGCCAACGAATGCTCCCTGTCCGCCTCATTACTTATGATTTGTATCACAACTATTCTAAAAAAGGTGTCGTTGCAAAATATCTTCAAAATATTCAAAACACAATTAGGAAACGATCGGCACAAATGTCAAATAAACGTCAAATAACGAACAGAATACCGATAAAGTGACAATTGAGAATCCATAGAAACTCAATTGTAGAGCAGAATACCAATTTAGGTTCAATAGAATGGCGATAGAGAGGCACTGCGGAGTTTTGGCGCCAAGCTAAAGCCGCTCAGTTATTGTCATTGTATTTATTTTCTAATATTTGTGTTTTTTCGAGTATTTGAGCATAATAAAGGTGGATTATTATTCGCTCAGTGTTCGTGTGTCAAGCGTGAGTGTTGGGAAGTGGTACAATGTCGTTTAAGTGACTTTAATCCTTGTCACTTGTATAATGTTAATTAGCAGAATCGGGCCCCTGAACCGATACCGCGAACATATGAGAAGAAGAACGCGTTCTCAAAGAACGCGTTCCCGAAGAACCGTCAAGAACAGTTAATATCCAAAATTAATATCGTATCGGTAAACCGGCTTCGTTACTGCGTTCCGCGCCCGTTCGCGTTCCGCATCCGTTCGCGCGACGATATGAAATAAAATTACTAAACGTTCTCGGAACGAGAGAACGAACGGAATTCGCTCCGAGCCGCGTCGGTCTCGGACATCCCTCGGCGACACGAGCGAAGCCGAACCGTTTTATTTATGTATAGGCGGAAACGTGACTGTAAAAGAACACTGAATTATTTGTATATACATCATGTAATTAATGATTTGTAAATAGAGTGATTATCTTTTTAAATACGCCAAGGTATACTATAATAGATCATAGATAAAAAAAATGCGTCACTACCGCGCGCGATTCGAACTTCTTTGCAATACATCGTAATTTTGTATTTCATAGGCAGGATGTAAATTGAGCTCTCGTTATTTTTTTTAAACTGAACGCTTATTTTTATTGTAATATTACTCGATCACATGTAATTCTACTTTATTTGGTCTGGCGCAATAAAAATTTGTCACATCTCGTATGTTCTTAATGCATTTTATATTGATAGGTAGATGTAAAATGCCTCAAAAAATAATGTCGCCTGCAAAATCCCAGCCTGTTCTTCACCGTTCTTGGAGAACGTTTAACGGAACATAATACCGGTAAACTAATATATTCGATAACAAGGTTCTTGATATCTAACCCTAATATAACACCTCTAACAATTAGAAAACGATCGGCACAAATGTCAAATAAACGTCAAAGAACGAACAGAATACCGATAAAGTGACAATCGAGAATCCATAGACACTCAATTGTAGAGCAGAATACCAATTTAGGTTCAATAGAATGGCGTTAGAGTGGCACTGCTTTATACAACTACGAGAATACCAAATGTCACAAAATACACGATTGCCATACAATCGCCACAATATTTGTATAATGTTAATTAGCAGAATCGGGCCCCAGATCAGTTACAATTTACGTATACTAGACGACGAATTGTCAAAACTGCTCGAAATATTACGATTCGTTTCTGCGGACGTCAAACGGAACGTAGAAACTGTTTTACCGCTATGTTAATTTCGTTTTACTAAATACAGTCTTCGAGACTGTGGTGAAAGACAAGACTAATTACGTTTAAGTTAAATCTGTTTAGGAAACTAATCAAAATTAGCTAAACGTATTTAGTGAGTATTTAAATAGAATATGGTAAAAGTCGACCTAGAAGAGGTACAAACAATTGCTGAAGTACAAAGGAGGCAATCTAGAGATTTGCCATTTAACTCCGATTTAGCTCTAGGGCATTTGCCTATAGTTTATGGCGTTCTAGTATTTCTAATTTTTCAAGGACCGCAAATCGAGTATGTCATGCTCTCTGGCATGTGGTGAAATAACTTTTAATAAAACTGCGTAAATATTCGATGTGTTTTATTTCAATATTATTATCTCCAACTGCTGTTCTTCCACCCTTAAGAATCTCTTCGTATTGGTGGCGAACTCCGACAGCTGTTGAGATGGTGGAGGAGCAACTACTGAAGACGTGTGACGTGATGCTGAAAAAAGAACACCAATTACTACGATGTGTAAATAGGAAATCATAAATGCCAGTTTTTCGTTCTGGTTCAAATGAAAAATGCACTTCTGATAGGTGTTATTAGGGTTACATAGCCAAATGGCAAAAATGGAGCTTATAGATTGATGGCGCTAAAATGATTATTGATTAGGGTATGCCATGCCTACCTATTTATTTATTACAATTATGGATAATGGTACGGAAACCTTCATGCGCGAGTGTGACTCGCACCGGTTTTAATTCTATACTTACACACAGATCTAGAACCTTTTGAGGTTTGCTTTGAAGAATATTACGTGGTTCTTAGAAAAAAAAGGGACACTCACCTTGGTCCACTGTTTATAATTTTTGATAGTGCCACCTAAACAATTCAGACGCACTGACAATGCCTCCCACTGGCATCGATATCGCTCTCTGGCATTTTGAGTTCTCAAGAAACCCTTCGCCATGCCAGGGTTTCTGTCCAAAAACTCTACCAGAGTTTCAACCTAAACCGACGATGGGTGAGAGAAACGTGTCTCATTTGGACTGAAACACAACGAGTATTGTTGGATTAGCAAAAAATATGAAATATAACACTCATCGTTTTTCAAATTCACAATCACAAAATAATATAAACTTACTTCATGGTGATTTTACAATTATTTTCGGCACTGAATGACCAAAACAAACAAAACAACCGAAATTTTGTAAGTCTGTCTGACATAACTCATATTACTTTTTTTTCGTTAGGGAAGCATAGGTACATTATACCTAGTTTTCGTTTTTCTTTTACTTATAATCTGCCTCAAATTTCTTAAAATAACAAATTTTAATTTAAAAATTACATATTAGTTCGGTGCCAAAAACTACACATTGAATCAAAAAGCTTGAATCGACAAAACTCGACTAACATTTTGTGGAGTGTGGAAGTCACTAGTAACATATGGTCGCATCAGGACTCACTTCACTTCGCAAGAGAATAGTTTTAGCTTACAGAATGCAAAATCAAGGTCACTTTGAACCTTATGCGAAGGGTGAGTGAACAGCGACACGAGAAGCGAGTTGTTGTTTGAACTTTATAGAATTGCAAGGGGGATTGATTACTGACTTGACGTTTTTGATTTGACTAAAGTAGGACAGGGGGGTTACTACCATCTCTTAAATCCATGCAAGTTCCAGTGAGTAAGCGAAATGTCGCCCTAACTGAGCCGATGAAGATGAAAGAGTCATGGCGAAACTCCATACATCGTTTGTACGAATAAAAAATTGAAATACAGATAACATAAAATAAATCGAATTAGTAAGAATACATAACTAGTAACATGTTTACCACCACAAAAAAATTTTTAACCCCGGGGTTTTTTTAATATTTAATTTTTTTAAAGTCGACCTTTAGCTTCGTTTTCATTCGCCATTATTGTCGCAACTGAAACATTATGTCATCCTGACAGTTGTTAGCATTGTCAAAACGGTATTGATAGTTCATTATGGTAGGTTAGGTTCATAGATTAAGTAGTTGTACCTGTGATTAAGCAATTAATTTTTACTTGGTGAAAAAGTGAGATGGCGAAATAGGGAAGTCCATGAGTAAGAAAAGGACCAACGATATTTTTGTCTCTGTCAACGTGGCAATTTTTTCTTTGTTTGGCCAATTCGACGCCAAACAAAATCTTACACCAAACTAACAGTGAAATTATTTATTTTTTGTATTCAGAAAAATATTCATTTTAAGTAGTAGAATTTGTACGAAAGATATACAAAAAATAAGGGCATTTGTTACATAAATTGTGTGGCTCAGGAACACATTCCAGGGTGCCTACCACCATCTCTTAAAACCATGCAAGATCCAGTGAGTAAGCGAGATGTCGCCTTACATCATGTATTGGGCTGTCTCACTTACTCATTGGATCTGGACAACGTAATATATGATTTAAGGCGACATCTCTCTTACTCAATCGTTCTTGCATGGTTTTAAGAGATGGTAGTAAGCCCCCAGGGGGGTTACTATATACAGTCTCTTAAAACCATGCAAGATCCAGTGAGTAAGTGAGACAGCGCAATACATGATGTAAGGCGACATCTCCCTTACTCAGTCGTTCTTGCATGGTTATTGGAGATGGTAGTAGGCACCATCTCTTAAAGCATAATACATGATGAAAGGAGATGACGTCTTACTGTGTCACTATGTCTCGCCTACTCACTCGTTCTTGTATGGTTTTAAGAGATGGTAGTAAACCATTTGATAGTGAGCCTGCTACTTAAAAAGTTGATGGTAACCCCCCCCGGTGGCTTACTTACCATCTCTTAAAAACACGCAAGATCCAGTGAGAAAGCGGGACAGCGCAATACATCATGTAAGGCGACATCTCATTCACTCACTGGATCTTGCATGGTTTTAAGAGATGGTATACCCGTCAATATCGCTTTGACAATGCTAACAACTGTCAAGGTGACATATTGTTTCAGTTGCGTTAAAAATGGCGAATGAAAACGAAACTAAAGGTCGACTTTTATAAAATGGAATATTAAAATAACCCCGGGGTTTAAATTTTTTTTGTGGTGGTAAACATGTTACTAGTGAAGTATTCTTACTAATGCGATTTATTTTAAGTTATCTATATTTAATTTTTTTATTCGTACAAATTCCGCCATCATTCTTTGGCAGGAAGGTAGATTGTGAATAAGAGACGTCCGCTAAGAAAGGACTTTTGGGAATTTTATCCCTAAAGGGGTGAAAAAGGGGTTGCCAGTTTGTATGAAACTTCGTCATTTTTGAAGTGAGATACATGAAATTATTAATTTACATTTGAAGTTGGTAAAAAATAATAATGCACCAATCAGATTTTGAAAATTACATCCCTAAAGGGGTGAAATAGGGGTTGCCATTTTGTATGAAACTTTGTCATTATTGAAGTGAAACACATGAAATTTTTAATTTGAATTTGTAATTGGTAAAAAATAATAATGCATCAATCTGATTTTGAAAATTACATCCCGATAGGGGTGAAATAGGGGTTGCCAGTTTGTATGAAACTTTGTCATTTTTGAAGTGAGATACATGAAATTATTAATTTACATTTGAAGTTGGTAAAAAATAATAATGCACCAATCAGATTTTGAAAATTACATTCCTAAAGGGGTGAAATAGGGGTTGCCATTTTGTATGAAACTTTGTCATTATTGAAGAGAGACACATGAAATTTTTAGTTTGAATTTGTAATTGGTAAAAAATAATAATGCATCAATCTGATTTTGAAAATTACATCCCGATAGGGGTGAAATAGGGGTTGCCAGTTTGTATGAAACTTTGTCATTTTTGAAGTGAGATACATGGAATTAAAATTGAAAACGTCTTTTGGTATAATATTTTGTATTGAATTGTATTGTATGTACACAACATATTGTAATAGGATACAATACATAATAGAAGATAGAGTGCAAAGGTTTTATTTATTTGTTAATATTATGAGTTCAGTAATGTGTCAATAGATGGCGCCACCATACATTTTAAAAGTCGATATGGTTTGTCGTTCGCATTTAATCATCATGTGTAGTAATTGAAATTTCAAAATTCATAATAAATAAATCAATTTTTTTTGCTTTTCTAACGATTTGATTGTGTGTTTAGACGATTTGGTACCGACTAAATATAAAATAATATAATTAAATTGGAATTGTTTGGAGTATGGAGTGGTAATTGCGGCATTATAATTTATGTATGTAGTTTAATGTCTGCGTTTTGGACTACTCATTGATTCGTTTAATTTAAGTTTGAAAAGTATTTTTCCGGATTCCGGAATCCGGATTTCGAATAGTAGTTTGAAAATAGGTAAATTTTTATGTTATTTTCCATAAGTTAGTTGCATATTTTAAATATATTGTAAGGTTTCTCAAATAAATTGTAGGTCTTTAAGTATATTTGTATTCATTTCTAATTAGTTAGTAGATTAATATAATTTCTATTTCTATAAAAGAACAAGGGCAAATGATAAATCAACGCCCAGCCTAAACCATAAAAGCTATAAACTTGAAATTTGGAACGAAGTTTTATATTAATACGTAGTGCTCAGATAAGAAAGGATTTTTCAAAATTAGACCCCTAAAATGGTTAAAATTGAGGGCAAAGTTTGTATGAAAAAAATTAAAATCTTCACTGATGTACTTGAAACTTGGCAAAAATGCTTCTCAACAAAAATAACTAATGGCGTGATTCAGCGTTTTTTGAAATTCAACCTCTAAAGGGGTAAAAAGGGGGAGGTTAACTAATTTATCATCACAAAACCGAAACTATAAAAGCCATAAACGTGAAATTTGGTTAGTGTCTTCATTATACTATATACTGCCCACATAAGAAAGGGTTGTTCACAATTCCAACTCTTACATCCAAAAAAGGGGTGAATTTGCGTACCTATAGACAAATTCCATTTGAAATTTCGCCAATTACTAACAACGCATGTTGGCCTATAGGTAGAGGTCGCGGATTATATTTTTGAGTAGAGGGTTCTAATCCTGCTAAACATGCCTTTTTTTAATTACTTTTTTCGTTTTGTATTAGTTTTTTAGAATTCTATATTTTTGCTTTTAATATTTTAGTAAAGAAATGTTTCAAGAAATAGCTGAATCGAATCCTGCCACAAACAATAATTTTCTGTTTTCGTATTTTATTTGTTTTCTAGAATATAAGAGAAAAAAAATCATTTTTTGGAATTTTTGTCTCTCTGGTACGTTATAACTTCAAAACTACTCAACAGATTTGAACGCGGTTTTCACAGGTGGATTACATATAATTAGGAGCGTTGTCAAAACTTTGTTTCGTCAAAATCGGTTTAGGGAAAAAGAAGTTATGGTCAGTTGAAGTTTACTTCTAGCACTGCTTCAAAACTTTTAAACAGAGTTGAATGCGGTTTACATATACGTATTTAATTTAGATAAAGCTAGAATTTCTACTTCGTTTTATCGATATCAATAAAGAGAAAAACACACTGCAGTCTCTTATTAAATTTTAATAAAATAACACATTGAATGTGTGTGGGTGTATAATTTAGTTACATAAATATGAGTAGATGGCGCTGACTTTATTTTAATTATTTTTTCGCATATGGTATACCATATATAGCTATAGCAGATTGAAAATTTTCCTTACGGCAATTAATTTGAATTATTTAAAAAAAAAATTTGATTGTTGATTTAGTTCTATTGGTTGGTTAGTTTATCGGTCGTGTTGTATTGTAAGCTATTTGAATTGATTGGTTGGTTTGGTTTGGCTTTGGTTTAAAAAATAATCAAATCGGCAAGTCAGTTCAGTTATTATTTGACGGAACATACGGTCGTGTCGTAAGGTTTAATTCAACTAACTTATCACTTTTTATTGAGATTTTCCCCACTTTTCACGCCCACTATAACTTTAGGAGTGGCTTTTAGGTCTAAATGACCCTGTAATAGGCTGCGTCTACTCTTTTAGAGACAAAGATGTGATAGTATGAATGTTAATATTTTCAGTTTGATATCGTAGCAATGTAATGGCTTTATAAAATTGGCACGGGAATAGGATACTATAGATTTAACTATAGGTCTGGGGCCCGATTCTGCTAATTAACATTATACAAATATTGTGGCGATTGTATGGCATTCGTGTATTTTGTGACATTTGGTATTCTCGTAGTTGTATAAAGCAGTGCCACTCTAACGCCATTCTATTGAACCTAAATTGGTATTCTGCTCTACAATTGAGTGTCTATGGATTCTCGATTGTCACTTTATCGGTATTCTGTTCGTTCTTTGACGTTTATTTGACATTTGTGCCGATCGTTTTCTAATTGTTAGAGGTGTTATATTAGGGTTAGATATCAAGAACCTTGTTATCGAATATATTAGTTTACCGGTATTATGTTCCGTTAAACGTTCTCCAAGAACGGTGAAGAACAGGCTGGGATTTTGCAGGCGACATTATTTTTTGAGGCATTTTACATCTACCTATCAATATAAAATGCATTAAGAACATACGAGATGTGACAAATTTTTATTGCGCCAGACCAAATAAAGTAGAATTACATGTGATCGAGTAATATTACAATAAAAATAAGCGTTCAGTTTAAAAAAAATAACGAGAGCTCAATTTACATCCTGCCTATGAAATACAAAATTACGATGTATTGCAAAGAAGTTCGAATCGCGCGCGGTAGTGACGCATTTTTTTTATCTATGATCTATTATAGTATACCTTGGCGTATTTAAAAAGATAATCACTCTATTTACAAATCATTAATTACATGATGTATATACAAATAATTCAGTGTTCTTTTACAGTCACGTTTCCGCCTATACATAAATAAAACGGTTCGGCTTCGCTCGTGTCGCCGAGGGATGTCCGAGACCGACGCGGCTCGGAGCGAATTTCGTTCGTTCTCTCGTTCCGAGAACGTTTAGTAATTTTATTTCATATCATCGCGCGAACGGATGCGGAACGCGAACGGGCGCGGAACGCAGTAACGAAGCCGGTTTACCGATACGATATTAATTTTGGATATTAACTGTTCTTGACGGTTCTTCGGGAACGCGTTCTTTGAGAACGCGTTCTTCTTCTCATATGTTCGCGGTATCGGTTCAGGGGCCCGATTCTGCTAATTAACATTATACAAGTGACAAGGATTAAAGTCACTTAAACGACATTGTACCACTTCCCAACACTCACGCTTGACACACGAACACTGAGCGAATAATAATCCACCTTTATTATGCACAAATACTCGAAAAAACACAAATATTAGAAAATAAATACAATGACAATAACTGAGCGGCTTTAGCTTGGCGCCAAAACTCCGCAGTGCCTCTCTATCGCCATTCTATTGAACCTAAATTGGTATTCTGCTCTACAATTGAGTTTCTATGGATTCTCAATTGTCACTTTATCGGTATTCTGTTCGTTATTTGACGTTTATTTGACATTTGTGCCGATCGTTTCCTAATTGTGTTTTGAATATTTTGAAGATATTTTGCAACGACACCTTTTTTAGAATAGTTGTGATACAAATCATAAGTAATGAGGCGGACAGGGAGCATTCGTTGGCGCTTGTGAGCTTTGGCTAATGCTGCTGAGCGACGACGATCTCGATCTCTTTTAGATTTCACATTGAGTATGGTATTCCGGGAGTGCTTGGCTGTATAATAGACGGGACACATGTGGCAATTTTACGCCCCACAATGCATGAAGAGAGGTATTTTAACCGTAAGGGATAGCATTCGCTGAATGTTATGATTGTAAGTATATTTTATTTAGGTAAGGTAGGTATATAGAATAAATAAATAAATATATAGGGACAAATCACACAGATCGAGCTAGCCCCAAAGTAAGTTCGAGACTTGTGTTATGGGATACTAACTCAACAATACTATATTTTATAACAAATACATATATAGATAAACATCCAAGACCCAGGTCAATCAGGAAAGATCATTTTTTAATCTTGACCTGTACGGGGATCGAACCCGGGACCTCCGGAGTAGCGGTCAGGCATGTTAATATAAACTTTAATTTGATTTTCCTTACTAATTGATCCTTGACCTTGTTATAGATTTGTGATTCTGATTTAAATATGGATGGATGCAAGCAGCCCCGGTGCCGGTGGTGTATTGCCATAATGTGTACTACTACAGACAGGGGTTGCTTTGATACCACACACAATATGCTCTTGTGGCTGGAGAGCATACTGCATGTCAGTACAGAGAGAGACTGAAATAAAATACACTTTGCTCTAATCTGTAAGAGCAAAAAACATACGAGTACAGACAATTTAGGGTGCTATGGTATGTACAATGGCATGCTTCAGTATGAGCAAAATACATGTGAGAGCACACTCGCTTTTATTGAAATGCATTATGCTTCATAGTATTAGTCTAATTTCCTATAAGATTACTGCAAGCAATCGCCACCGAGTACCTACTGAAGGTTATGTGCCTTGCTGTAATATGTTGTATGGCAAATTGGATATTAGAACCATATTCAACCATAGCCATATTCAGGGCATAATCTTGATCCAATAAAATAGGCGTTTAACCAACATCTGTTGCAGGGAGAATGGACAGAGAGATCACAAAAGGAAAAGGCAGTAGAAGAGATGTGAAAAAAAAAAGAAAACATAATTTATCTAAAAATATATTGATGAATCAACCAAATGCAAAGACACATTAAATTTCATAAGTATTTGATTTTACTACCTATGTAGTAATTTGTTACCCATTTTATCCAAAACCTACCAAATATTACAATTATCTTCTGCTTGTATGTGCCTAAATAAATTAATAAATACAAGTTCAATTTTAAATAATGTTTTATTTAACTACTTCATTTAATTTTTTCAATAGTTAATATGCTTACCTACTTACGATGTAAATAAAAAGGGTCATAGCTATTTTGCTTTAGAAATATGCGAGCAAACTGTATATTTATACAACAACAAAATAAAAATCGACCTTTATTTTCAATAAATAAAAAAAAAAGCATACAAAGACCTTAATCAAAAATATTAACACTAGGTTCATTTTAGGTAGGTTTATATTTTCGTACAATAAAGAAATTACAAACATATTTGTGCCTTTTGCTGTTGAGTCTATGGGGCCGTGGGGTGCGGATGCTAAGCGTTTATTCCATGAAATTTCCGCACGCCTAGTCAACGACGATTCTCACTAGTTCCATCTCCGGGGACCCAAGGGCTGGTTCTTATTTTGGCCAAAGGATAAGTTTAGCCGTACAAAGAGGAAATGCCGCTAGTCTTTTGGGTACTTTACCATGTGATGACAGTGACTTGGGCTCTATTTTTTACTTAAATTAAGAGTAGGTTTAATTTTAGTTTTATTTTTGTTATAGGTTTTATATAAATTCCTATATTCTTTCATTTATATGTTTATGTTACAATAAATATAGACTGACAATTTCACATCAATGTTGTCTTGTCAAACAAGACTTTGACATGTACTTACATAGGTTTTATTTTTGACGTGACAACGTCTTAAATTAGGTTGCGGCTGGGAGTCACTTATGAATAAAATTAAAGAAAAAATTTTTTTTTAAAAACAAGCTTTTATTATTTGTTTATAAAATGAACTAAAAAGTTAAAAATAAATAAACTCTAAAAAGAAATATAACACTTTGTAACTTGATTGTAACCTTTAACGACAAATAAGCGTCTTCGTCTAGGACAAAATAATTCCATATTGTACAAATTTATTTAATTTTAACACTAAAACTTTTCACCATACACAATTATTCAATCTTGTCCCCCCTCTTTATCATAGTCCCCATTTATAAATGAAAGCGTGTTACATTGTGATAGCTTCAGGAAAATGTTGTGTTGTATTAAATGTAACACGCTTTCATTTATAAATGGGGACTATGATAAAGAGGGGGGACGAGATTGAATAATTGTGTATGGTGAAAAGTTTTAGTGTTAAAATTAAATAAATTTGTACAATATGGAATTATTTTGTCCTAGACGAAGACGCTTATTTGTCGTTAAAGGTTACAATCAAGTTACAAAGTGTTATATTTCTTTTTAGAGTTTATTTATTTTTAACTTTTTAGTTCATTTTATAAACAAATAATAAAAGCTTGTTTTTAAAAAAAATTTTTTTCTTTAATTTTATTTTTAACTTTTTAGTACCTCTGTTTTTAATTCGAGATTTACTACGACGTAGTTCGCAGCGCGTAGCAGCGTTATTCCGTTATGAAGTCCGTAGTTCGTTCACATGATATGTAATATGTACTGATTTAAATATCAATAATGTTGAAATTATGTAATCACTTGTTAGTTATTTCATCAGCATCAACATTACAAGGTTTCTTCGACGTCAACTTGGAGCAGTCAAGTTCTTCGATTTGAAGACCTGCTAAAGACCTAACTCGGCTTAAAGCTACATAAGCTTGACCAGCAGCGAACAATTTGGAGCCTAGATAAATAACTATGATTATATAAAAATAATATAATAATAATATTTATATTATATAAAAATATTATTTTTCTTCATGTTATTCCCACGAGTATAGGACAAATAACGGTCCATCCCCCCAGAGGTCCGTTGTAGAGGGATAAGGGCTACAATACAACAGGGTTCGCCCTGGTACCCTGAGGCGCAACGTTAGCGGCAAGACATGTTTATACACCCTCATACCATTCAGCCCTCGGCACGTGCTCACCTTGGACATTGGGTCATCCATCCAATCAATCATATATAATTAATATGGGACGAAAGCAAGAGACTCGTCAAGACGAATCAAACGAGACCAAACTCGATGGGGTTGCGTCGTTTAATTACGGAGTTCCTATGGCCACCTTCCAACTCCAACATCAGACCCTGGTTACCATATAGTATCAAATTACTCGCCAAGACTAATCCAATGAGCTCAAACTCGATAGGGTTGCATCGTTTAATTACGGAGTTCCTATGGCCACCTTCCGGCTCCATCATCAGACCCTGGTTACCATATAGTATCAAAGTACTTGTCAAGACGAATCTAATGAGCTCAAACTCGATAGGGTTGCATCATTTAATTACGGAGTTCCTATGGCCACCTTCCAGCTCCATCATCAGATCAGCTCTATGTCACAATAACATTGCATTGTCATCCGATTTATACATGCATTCTAAATTTCAGCTCAATCGGAAACCGGGAAGTGGATCAAATTTAAGTTGTAAGATTTGATTACAGAACGACAGACAACAGGACAGGTGAAACTAAATAAAAGCTTGTAAAAAAAAGTGTAACGCTCGGTAACGTTACGATGCGCTCACAATGAGAGCGAGTGAGAGGCACGCGTCCCCTAAGAGCGAGAGAGACAGACTCAAAGTCGTTGTCACGTAAAACTTTCGCCCGTATACCGACTTTACAGGCAACCAATTTTTTTTAAGGCAAACGCATCACGCATACGATAGCCATCACCAATAACATTTCTTTTTTCTTCCAATAATATACTCGAAATATGCAAAAATGGAGATATTTTAATCCTAAAAATAAAGGACTTGACTGAATTGTAACATTTATTCATTATTAAGCGGATAAAGATAGTGTAAATTATGTTTAAAAAAAATGGTAGCTTCTACTGGCAGCATTGGTTCGTAGTAGATTTTGATGTATGTATGACGTAGTAGACTCCATCGCCACTCCATAGACATTACACTCACAAACTAAATAGAGAACACTAGTTCAGACGGACATGTCAGAACAAAATTTCTGTATCGTAAGGAGGTTGACGCTGATTGGTTAAGAATGAGATACGAACCTTTACGATCCATTTTGACAAGTCCCTGAACGAGAAATCTTTTTTTTTAAATAGTTTTTACAGCCATGAAAACTAGTTCTTTAAGGCCTTTCTTGAATTTATTAATCTTCTTCAGTCCTACCTACTTTAGTCATTCAAGTCAAAAACTCAAGTCAGTAGTCTAGACCAGTCAAGTAAGTAATTCTAGTCAGTCAGATGGCTAAGTGAAGCGGTGGAAAAATTGGAGATTTTGGTGACAAAGATTAAAAGTCACGTAATCGACACTGTACCACTTCCCAACACACGCTTGTTCACGAACACTTTGCAAATAATAATCCATTACTAATATGCACAAAGAGACAGCGCAATCTATGATGTTGAAGGATAAATTCTAAGGAGCATCATCTTGCTTATTCACTCGTTTTGCGCCAGCTTAAGCAGGTAATGGTAATCCTCTTAATAATGGTCAAATGTGTTACCATCATCTTTCTTAGCGGGCTCGAAACGAGTAAGCGAGATAGCGCATTACAACATGTATTGCGCCATTTCGTTTACTCATTACGGGCCTAGATTACCTTGAAAGCATGAAATGATAATGGTGGCGCCCACCGCCCAAGTCATGGAAAAATAAGACACTATTTATTTATTGAATGATTTATTTTTAAGTTTTTTCTTAAATTTAATTAAAGCTTTTTCCTGCATTGCAGGCAAATTAAGCCTATCTAGTCTTACTATATCTGTGCCTCTTAAAATTTTATTTAAAATATTGCACCAATTGTATATTGTTAGTCTTATAGTTATATTTAAAAAATATTCGGGTACAAGACAGCCAGGGTGCTCACAGTCGAGGAAACTATTCGGATACTTATTTTTGATCACATTCATAATTTTTTCTGCAACTTTATTTTCATGAGCTTTATTTTCTAAAAATTCGTTAGTTTCCTCGACTATGTATCCAAAATACCGAACAGCATTTTCAGTTGGATAGGTCAACTTTCTTAATTTTATACTTCTGTACTCTCTTTTGTTTATCCACTTATGTGTATCACTACTATCTGTATTATAAAGATTATTATGACAATTATCACATTTTATTTTAGTGAATATTTTTTTTATGACCCATCCAACTGTGTATGCTTTTGCGTGGATGTGGATGAATGAAATTAAATGAATCCAGTTATCAATAATGATTTGAAAGTACTGCCAAAAGTGTAACAAGTTGGGTCGTTATTTCTTAAATTATAGGCCCTCACTCGACCGAAGAAATTTTCAATTGGGTCTGAGTTAAAATAACGAGGCCGCATTATTTTGATATTTTTTTTTTGTAATAATTCCCATAACCTCTGGTAACTTTTTATAGTAATGATCCAGTTTTTTTTAAAGAAGGCACAGATTTTTCCTTGCCGTCTTTATCAACAAATTTTGTATTTTTGAGTATTCCTAGAGCATCTCGCCAAAATTGATGATGTGCTGATTTTGGAATTACTGCCTTTCTCAATGATTTCCCCCCGCTTTTTTTATGGTCGAGAGTGGCACCATTCACACTGTCAAATAAATCATCAAAAAATCAAACAGTTTCAGCAGTATTTAACAATATTAGGCTCACTGGTCTGCCGTCTGAGTAATGAGCTGTAAAAAAATAAGTCATTAATTATACCTATATATTGCCATATCCTTTTGTCTAATTATGGTATACAATTGTATCTTGCGGACTAAATGCTTAAAGCAATCTCTGCCAGTCTGCAAATAAAAATTTGAGCGCGCAAAAAGTTTAATAGAAAACTAAAACTTAATCTAAATTGAAGTAAAAATTATGAAACCATTCAACATTGCGGTCCGGGGTAATTCAACCTCTTGCAAATTTAACATTTTGGAATTCAACATTTTGTAAATTCAACATTTTGTAAATTCAACATTTTGCAAATTCAACGTTTCGAACCTGAAGGCAAATTCAGACATTACTCTTGCTAATGGCTTAAAAAATAAATGTAGGTATATACACACAATAAGTTTGCGGAAAAGGAAGTCAAACAAATAACACATCACATCTCGTGAAGGTAAAATTACGATATTGCGTAATTGTGTACATACATGGCTAGGATGCATCAGTGAATGTAAAGACGAATTTTATATATAGTTTAGTATTTTTTTTTTGTCATGATACCAAATAGTTTTTTAGTTACTTACAAAAATCAGCAGTGTAGGCTAAAGCAGATGCGACGTTCTTGCTAAGCACACGCACACAATTTTTCACCTGAAAAATCAAAACATTTAAAAACAATCAGATTAAGTGAATTTTTTAATCAACTGTTTCCAGTACTTAAGTGGCGGATTGGCCAAAAATATTTCAATGGCGGTGGTGCCGGTGGTGACGTGAAACAATCAAAATCCATACTAATATTATAAATGCGAAAGTCTGTCTGTCTGTCATCTCTTCACGGCTAAACTGCTGGACCGATTGTGATGAAATTTGGTAGGGATGTAGTTAACGACCTGTGCCCCTAGTATGAGTTTTTCTTAACGCAGACGCTAGCGACTGCGTTAGCGATTTAGTATGGCAAACCTGTACAGCGCCTCTGGCGGATAGTACGGCAACTAAGAAATTCCATACAAAATCCTAACTTAGTCGCTAGCGTCTGCGTTAAGAGGGCGCCTAACGCCGACAAAAATTCCGATTTCACCCGCACGTCTTGCATACCCTCCGCTCTAGTTCTAAAAACCAACACGGCGCGCTGCGATCGCTAGCGGCTGGCCGCGCCGTGGCTAGTCGTGAACTCGTGAGTTAGAGTATAGTATATGCGATAAAGTCAGAAAAATCAAATACTTATTTATTATGAATGAAATATTAATGTAGTTTTTTTTAGAGGAGTGTGTGTATGGTAGATAGATACAGTCAACCAAATATTAATTGGAAGTTGGTAAAGTGGCAGCATATTCACAAGTAATAGGAAAGTAGTAGTAAAGCGAATTGATAGAAAATTAGGAAGTAGAAATAGTGATTTTCAGCAGTTACAATTATGATTTTTTATTTAAATATTGAACATGCCCGCGACATGTCATTGTCGATGTCGCGGGCTTCGCTTGAAATCCCCGTTTTCTTTCGTTTGTCATGACATGACAATAACCAACACAAAAAAAGTATTATTAAATTTGGAGCATTCGTTCAAAAGCGATATATATTTGCAGACAAACACATTGAATTCAGCCAAATGATGATCACTTTTTGTCCTCTATTCCATTTCGAGACTGGAAAATTTTGCTTTTGTCCGGATGTGTGTCTGTCTGTCTGTTTGTTTGTTCCGGGCTGGAGGTCGCATTTATGAACGGATCCTAATGAAACTTGGCACACGTGTTCCTTGATTTTTTTGCAATTGCATGTCAAGGGATTATTTTGATTGGAGGGGAAATGGGGAAGAAAAGGGGGAAAGTTTTCTGTGACGTTGTTTACGAACGGATCCTAATGAAACTTGACACACGTGTTCCTTGATTTTTTTTTACAATTTTATGTTGAGAGATTTTTTTGATTGGAGGGAAAATGGGGGAAAAAAGAGGGAAAGTTTTCTGTGACGTTGTTTGAACGGATCCTAATGAAACTTGGCACACGTGTTTATTTTTATTTTTATACCTAGACATATAGTTATGAAAAAATGGGAAGGGAGGGAAGTCAAGGCAGGAGGGTCGCGAGGATTACTGTTCACAAAACCACTAGTTTCGTACTGAAACGATTTTGATGAAACACACTTTGAATGTTTTGCTGAGTTAAAACAAAGCAATTGGTGAAAGTTTTTAGTAAATCAGTTCAGTACTTTCGGAGATAAGCGTGATACATACATACAGACAGACAGACATACAAACAAAAATAAAAAGTTTGAAAACAAACATTTTGTTTTTAAGTTTTATTATTCCATTAAGTGTCCCTATACAAGTATACATTTATGACAAAAATAATAAATGTACAGACAAAATATTTTTACTGTTTTATTATCTACTAGCTGTTGCCCGCGGCTCCGCCCGCGTGGGACTCGGTAATATCGCGCCCAAAAGTAGCCTATGTTTGACCTCAGGTCGTTAACTACATCCCTACCAAATTTCATCACAATCGGTCCAGCAGTTTAGCCGTGAAGAGGTGACAGACAGACAGACAGACAGACAGAAAGACAGACAGACAGACAGACTTTCGCATTTATAATATTAGTATGGATATCCATATATAAAAAAGAAAGTCGTGTTAATTACACTATTTATAACTCAAAAAGGGCTGAACTGATGTGGCTGAAATTTAGTGAAGAGGTAGCTTAGAACAAGGAGAAGGACATATGGTACCTTTCATCCCGGGAAAAAGCACTATTCCCGAGGGAAGTTCACCGAAGCTGGTTATTCATACTAATATTATAAATGCGAAAGTCTGTCTGTTTGTCACCTCTTCACGGCTAAACTGCTGGACCGATTGTGATGAAAATTGGTAGGGATGTAGTTAACGACCTGAGGTCAAACATAGGCTACTTTTGGGCGCGATATAACCGAGTCCCACGCGGGGCGAAGCCGCGGGGAACAGCTAGTGTAGTTATATATTAACACGAAACTTTAATCATGATGTAAGTACGCTAGCACTCTGTGAAAAAAAAAAACTATATTGCCAATGTAAAACAAAGCGTTTAATTACAGAAATAAATTTATATAAAGTAATATTTGCGAAAAATATTTTTTATAGCAATAAAAATTCTTCTTCTTCATCGGTCCCTCACTGCTGAGGATCGTGACCACATATGTGCTTTCAAGTTATGCGATCACTAGTGCTATGGACCGCTCTGTAGATGCTGCGCCCAGCTGCGGAGCTTAGCTGCTGGAGCAGTGTCCTCAGCGCTAAAGATCTAAAACAGAGTAAAATATAGGTAAAGATCAAAATTTATATTGAGCCATTTGTAACATTACAACTTATACTCATGATAATACATATCTCTTATAACGAACACGAGTTTTAAAAAAAAGAACTCGAGTCTTATGTCTTGAGCGTATCAAGGTTTAATTATGTTTAAATACATTGTTACCAGGGTGATCCCTACCAACGACTCGAGCGCTAAACAAGACTCGAGCGTCATGCTGCGCTCAAGAGCACATAGTCTTATTGAAATGAGTCGAGTCGTCAATTTGCGAGCCGAGCGCAATATTTACGAGTAGGACTCGACTAGAGTTCTTTACATCTTTAGTTTTAAATTGTACAACATCCTGTATTATCATTATCAAAAATAAAATAAAAAATACGTTTTTTGTAATGAAAATCACTAATTAATCAATCTGTAAAAAAAACACAGTTACTTTTAAAGACCTTTTATATATAGGTACTCGTATATTTTGTTGTCGTCTAACAATGGTTGTTTTACTTATACTGTAAGCTGACATTTGTGACGTTTGCCCGTGCGCGCTTACTCTGTATAGGTACCTACGGAGCTCAGTTAGATAAGGGTTAGTTATGATTTTTTTAAATATATAAGTACCTACTATCTATTTATTTTGCTACTAGCTGTTCCCCGCGGCTCCGCCCCTCGTGGGACTCTGTTATATCGTGTCCGAAAGTAGCCTATGTTTGACCTCAGGTCGTTAACTACATCCCTACCAAATTTCATCACAATCGGTCCAGCAGTTTAGCAGTGAAGAGGTGACAGACAGACAGACAGACTTTCGCATTTATAATATTAGTATAGTATAGTATAGTATTTGTACAAGTAGGTTTTAGTTTGTAAATAAAGCGTGTACTTACTGTTGTACTAAATCCATTATTTTGTAGAAATAAAAACAACTTACCCAAACATTCCGTCATGTTTTTTAGTTCTTCTTTTTCTCAAAAACGTTATTTCTCTTTTATTATCTTTTCATCCCATTGTCAAAACTATTTATACACTATTATTTACACGTCCACACACCACACTGTTTACAATTATGATAATACTAAAAACCACTATATACAATTATGTACCCTATAATAAACGTCATACGGTCTAATTTACAATATTTATTCACACTAGAAACAAAATCCGCTCCAAATAAATTACGCGTTCGATTGTCAGTACCGAGAAGGTACAGAGCGTCCGGGAACAACCTTCCGCGTCGAGCGCTGCCCGACAAGTAACCATTAGCCCGTGCACAATTGTTCTATCTACTACGCTTTGTTTAGAGTCGAAAATCGCATGATTCAGTTAACGACGAGTTGGCTTTGAGCTCCAGGTTACAATTTTAGTTGAGATTTTATTTAATTATTAAAAATATAGATATAAAATAAAAAATGTAATCGATTACTCTACTAAAACATTAGTCTGGCTATGTTATTTGTAAAAAATAATTTGGGGTTGTCGCTGATAATTCAGAGCATTTGAGTTAATACTGTTTTTTTTTTCGTTCTGAAGTTTGTATTTTAAAAAAAAAAAACCTGTTTATTTTTCAAAATTCTATTCGATTACTCGGCTTCTACAGGTTTTTTGCCTACCTACAGTATTTTTTAAATCTGAATTATAAGGATTTTTCGGGCTAAACTATGGATTGAAAAATAGGTCTGTTTTTCAAATTTTGGCGTTGGGCGCACTCTTAAGGTGATACCTCGGTGAACACTAGAGCCACCGTCATTTAAAAATCATTACTCACTGAAAACACAAGTTATCAAAAATCCCTCTGCTGTAATTAAGGTTCTGGATCTGAAGTTAATTTTAAACATATTATCTCTATCAGCTAGTAAACAATAAAAATATCTCGTTTAGGCGCACCCTGGTATTTGAAAATACAGGCCAGATTTGAATAACAATATTTGTATTTTATAGTTTACAAATCTTTGAAAAAGATTTTAACGACTAGATAACATTATTTGCTTTACCTTCATTTTTTTAATTTTTTCGGGTATTACATGCTCGTCATTTAATTTATGCAACATTCTAAACTTCGTATGTTTGCAATCAGTTTTATAAACATCTATAATGTCATTCCATTTTGCTAGTTTATCATTTATTTTTATATTTTTTGTCAAAAAATTGTTCCTTATTCCTTTGATGAGGTGCGGTGGATCAAATATAATACTGATTTCCATACCCCCTATGTTTATAGTGTCATCTAAAAACAAAGACAATATGAATAATAATAGTTTAAAAAACTAAAAAACACGCTATCTGTCCGCCATCTTGGACGTCCGCAATATTGGATTTAAGTCACGTGACTATTTTTTTCGTCTTCCTGACAGCAAACCCTTTCATTTGATACCCATATCATGGGGGTGGATTTCAAACAGCCAGTCAGCCATCTTGAGGAGGCCGCCATATTGAATTTCTAATGACGTTTCTTAGCTAGTCATGTATTGACATCAGAACTCAGAGCGTGTGCAAAATTTCATCCTAATCGAAGACCGGGAAATATTTAAAATTATGATTCCAAGATTGTCTTACATACATAGTTAGTTACAAGTGAAGATAATAAAAGTGTGTTAAAAAAATAAATAAATTTAACATATGTATATTTAATAAAATAAAAATTACAGGACGATAATGATGTTTCGAAATTATAAAAACGTAGCACTTAAGTTTAGAGTTTGATGTTTGAAATGTTACAAATAAGTGATCATTTTCATCTTCAATGCTTCATGATAAGGAATACAGGGGATTACCCTGTGTTTGCTTACAAGTGGGGACTGTGGGGAGGTTGTTTTCCTTAGTAGTACAAAAAATCGATAACTTAACTAACATTTTAATTATTTATTTATAGGAAGACTAACAATTTACAGCAACATTAGTATAACAATAACAAAATAATTAATAATATAAATAAGTACCTGTCCTTAGCCCTTCTCGTAACTGAGCACCTCTAGTTTCTTGTTTCAGGGTATTTAAGGCGGACTGAAACGAAGCTCCTTAGTCACAAACAAAGGCGATTGGAATAAGCCCTGTTTCGATTATAGTTTTCGTTACTTCTTTTAAAATTATTTTTAATTTTGAGGCGGATACTGCGCCTTCAGTATAGTAAAAGGCAACAGGTTGTTGCCACTTGGCTACCACTCCTCTTATTAAAAATACTAAAGCGTGGTCGGCAAAATTCCCGCTTTTTTCTTCGACATCCACGAACCCACATATATTATCGTCCTTTTTGGAATAAGTAAGTCCAGGTTCCAGCGACATCTCATCAAACATGATGGTGCATAGTTTTTTGGTTTCATCCCAGCTACTAACCTTAAAATTAAAAACATTTTTTTCAAAAGATTTAATGACAAATTATATGACAAGATGTCGTGCAAGATACATGTGCCAGGATTGAATGTTTTTTTTTTCATTATCGTCATCATTTCAGCCGTAGGCTGTCCACTGCTGCACATAGGCCTCCCCAAGGATTTCCAAAATGACCGGTTGGAAACAACCTGCAACCAGCGCCTGCCTGCGAACTTCTTCAGGTCGTCTAATCATCTGGTCGGTGGGTATCTGTCCCTTTTTTTAAATAAGTAACTAAATACTTACCTCTTTTTTAATAACATGGAAAAGTTGATTATTTATTCCAGTCCTTATGTCTAATTCTGCAGTCATTTTCTTTAAAGTAGTCCCAGAGGGCAAAATAAAAATTTTCTGAAGAAATCTATACGCCTTAGGGCTTTGTTTTAGTATAGACAAAGATATTAATTTTTCTTGAAGTGTAAATCTTCTGCCTTTTTTGGATTTTGTGCACATGTTTATTTGCATGTTAAAAAACTCTTTTGCAATTCCATTCATTTTTCTTGTTTTATTTTCAAAATTATTTTTCTTTGAAAAGTCTAAAGCCCTTTTTGCCCTCTCCGTAAAATATTGCCTCTTTGATTTTTTAAACTCTTTGTAAATTTTATGGCATTTTGGTGTCAGTTGGTTGACACTTGGTATAAACCTCTTCCTTTTTAGGTTTCGAAGCTCGTTTTTGCTCCTGAATCCTTGTTGCTTTTAATGGTTTAGCTAGAAAATATTGTTTATTATTAATAAAATGATGAATAATTTTCAGTTTTATTGTTCTCAAGGTACCTTTCAAAAAAGCTTTTTAAACTTCCATTTATTACAGACTTTACTTGTTAAGTACCTTGGTGACCAAGCTCCGCTCGTTTGATTTCGACGTTTGCAGAAAATCTTTGTGTGAAAAATGGATAAAATGAAATTTCCCAGACATGGAACCTAGTTAGATTATTTTTTGACTATGTAAGAACTTATGTTTAAAAACGTTTTTGAAAACGCGAGTACAATTAATTTATATATTGCTTGTTTAATAGTATTTTTTTTAATTATTATGAAATGAAAACACCTGTTAATTAGTAACAGTAGCTTAAATTATAAGGAGTTATATTATTAGCAATTACCAATAAGTTCTTCATTTTGCAGAGTAGAAGCATATAATTTCTGCAACTTCGCGGATTCACAATAAGTATTGTCTTTATTATGACTCTTGAGTGCGTTAATATTGTCGACATCTTTAATTTCTGAAAACAAAAATAATTTCTATTAATCATATTTATTGTAGCCACTACATGATATAAAACAAAGTAGAGAGAAAGACAGACTGGATGTCTGTCCCTAAATATGCTTAGATTTTTTAAACGACGCAGTGGATTTTGATGTATTTTTTTTTTGAATGGATAGGGATTTAAGAGGAAGGTTTATAATTGTATATTACTTGCATAATAATATAAAGAAAAGCTGATAACTTTTGAGGTTTCTAATATGATGTGTTGTAAATAAATACATTGCAAACGCTGGCTCAACTATACGAGATTTTTTTTTCCCTAAAGAAAACATGTTTGTATTTTCCAATGACAAAAAAGCTGTGAACGTAATGATATTCAATCATTATAAAAACAATATGTAGCATTGCATCCGTTCGAAGCCAAAGCGGGTCAATAGTATAATAGATAAGATAAAATACATAAAGTGAGCCACATAGAGGTCCCAAAAAATAACTATTGTACAATTGGTCTTCTTTTAGAAATAAATAAAATTGAAAGTTGTAAATAATAAATAAATAATAGAGAGGACTATGACTTGCAGGCCCAGGCTTAAACTATGTAAACTGTAATGGCTCTTTTAGTAATGTGTTATAAAAGTGATATTATAGGTAATTACCCATTGGTTCTACATTTTCCTGTGAAGGGTATAATTTCTGCAGCTTCGGTGGTTTCAAACTAGAATTATCTTCAGGATTATGCACTCTCTTAAGAGTGAAATTATGATGGATGGGATTATTATTATCTGAAACAAAAATTAATTAGTTGATTCAAAAAAAATTCGCCTACCAGATAGCATGTTTCTGATAAAATGTAGCCATATTACCATTATAGATGAGGCAAGTAACTGTCAAATTGAATTCGACAAGATTTAAATCAAAAAACTAAAATAAAATCAACAATTACAAACTCTGTTTATAAATGAGTGTTATGAAATAAGAAACATAATAAAATATAACTAAATCTGAACCATCTTGTTTTGAAAAGTTGGTGATCTTGTTTTGAAAAAAAAAAAAAATTAGGAATAAAATTTACCCAAATATGTCGGCTCCAAAGATGGTGATGCCATTCGGTTGGTGACATCTAAAAAACAAAAACTTTAAATGAGGAAAGTAGGAAGCTTTAAAATACGCGATTCCAGTAGGTTTGGTAAAAAAATGGTGCTTTATAATGTAGATGGCGCTGCTATGTATGAGGGTAACACCGCAGGGTACAGTTAGTCATTAATATAATTAAGTAAAATTGATTAAAATAAACATTTAAAATTTAAATTTTAAACTTCAAATTGAGACACAGTTGGGTATCACTTTCTTCTATGTAAACCAAAGATACAAAAGTTTGAGAAAAGATTTGACTAGATTTTATGACCGAAGTCTGCTGATGCCAACACTTATTTAAATAGGAAAACTGTGTCTCAAAAAAAAATAAGGTGATTGAGACCTTGGTTTGTTTCTTATTGATAGTTGAACATACAGAGCCAATAAGAATTACCAAAAGTAAACTTGTGATTACCCATTAGAACTTCATTTTTTTGCGAAGACTCATGTTTATTACATGTTTTGACATAAGTGTGGTCAATGTGATTTTCCAATGGTGCAAATGGTACTTTATTCTCTGAAAAATAAAATAATAGTAATACTTATTTTAAACGAAGACAACATGCTTCCCCTTAATAGGAACAGTAAGAAAGTTGCTGATGGACTTCATAAACAATGTTTTTTATTTTATAAAACGAAAGGCTAGATTTTATTAGTTTAGTGTTATTTTAGAGAAAAGGTAGATAAGTATTAATGTATAAAACAAAGTTAAACTAAAACCATTTTCACATACAAATTGTTCCTGGGCTAACTGGGAGTGGGTATAAAACATAGGCTACTTGTATCCTAAATATTACATGGGAGCAAAGCTGCATGCAATAGCTACTTTTACATAATATACCTACAACTTTTAATTTCGAATCAATAATAAACTTGTGATTACCCATAAGCACTTTATGTTTCTGCGGAGACCCATATTCCTTATTTGTTTAGAATAAGTGTGATCCATGTGCTTTTTTAATTTTGCATAGATGTGGTCATCACACACTTTATTCTCTGAAAACCAATTTATATATAATGTCAAATTAAGTTGTTTAAACTGACATTGTATATTCCTAAGTATATTATAGGTACTAGTCTGCTAATTTCTATTACATTTTTGACAACAACTTCAAATTTATAAAAATGATTCATAAACAACAGCTAAATTAATTTAAATTAATACCTTAAAATAGAGTCTGTTTCACTAAAAAAATTATCCAAAATGATCCGACAGAACCCACATGGTATCATCTTTTGGAAGTAATTAAGTTGTGTCAGATGCCTGTAGGCAGCCTGAAAATCTGACAATGTTGGCCACTAACACACCCGGACCATATTCATATTGATCCGGTTCTCCCGTAAAACATACCCTAGGCCCTGATAATAACAGACAAGACTCTGTTTATGAAAAGCCTGCCTGATATCGTACCACCGGCATTAGGAATGCTTTTGTTAGTGAAATCCACCACCAGTAAGAAATATGTAATATATCTTCTCTTCTTCATCTCAGCGTATTTCGCATCCTGACCATCGGACATTGTGGTGCGATAAAATGTTACCATAAAGTAACAGTGTGTAGGTAAGTACATAATAAATTACTTATATTTAGATATTAGTACAAGAACATACCTTTGTCATTTGATTTGCCTGGTAGGCCACTATTAATTTCTTCGGTAGTAAAAAGTGTCGGGAAAGCGTTTACTTTGATTCGAGGATATTTTCCGTAAAATCTTTTTTCAAAATGTCTATGACAAATCGCTAATTTGTCTAAATTAATTAAATCTAAATTAAAAATGTTATTGGATTTGATAGAATCCAACCACTTCTTTCTTTGATTTAGATTAGCTGGGAATTTGTGAAGCGGAAAGCCTTTACTCGGTTTGCCCCGACAAGTAGGAATACAGCAATACATTTTTGGAAAATAGAACGTCCTAGGTATTATCTACGAAAACAACACGAACAAAACTAAAACTGAACTACGAGGTAGGTATTTGGAAATCTAAATGTATATTAAGCACTTCAAATGATTTCGTTCTTGCACTTTAAACACACACTATACTATACTATAGAAACAGTAAATAATGACGTCCTTTCGCAATATATCTCAATAAATTTCGACAGATCCACTATAAAGTCTCACTCTTATAAACAGCAAGATGGCAAAAACACGAATTTTCCGAGTGTAAATCCCTACAATAAATAACGAATCAATTCGAAAAGATGGTGAAAACCACGACAACCTCGGGAAAAACAAGGAAGCGGGAGGGGAAGTAAACGTCAGATTGAATCAAAAAGATTACTGCTTCAATTCATTCGTTCAATTCTCTACGAACCAAATTTTTTCTATGGAAGATTACCAGCCGTGATCATTATTTTGATACATAAAAGTTACTTAAAGGTATTTGTTGTAGTGATTTTTTCTTTCTGCAAAAGTTCATTTGTTTGTTGTTTGTTTTAAAAATGAGTAAAACAAACAGTACTCGTGGTCGTGCACCAAATTTTACCAGGGAGGAACAGGAGTTGCTCTGTAAGACGCTGGAGGCGTACATGCCTATTATTGAGTGCAAAAAAACTGATAACTTTAAACAAAGCCACAAATAAAATTAAAGAAAAAAATTTTTTTAAAAACAAGCTTTTATTATTTGTTTATAAAATGAACTAAAAAGTTAAAAATAAATTAACTCTAAAAAGAAATATAACACTTTGTAACTTGATTGTAACCTTTAACGACAAATAAGCGTCTTCGTCTAGGACAAAATAATTCCATATTGTACAAATTTATTTAATTTTAACACTAAAACTTTTCACCATACACAATTATTCAATCTTGTCCCCCCTCTTTATCATAGTCCCCATTTATAAATGAAAGCGTGTTACATTTAATACAACACAACATTTTCCTGAAGCTATCACAATGTAACACGCATCTTCTTTAATCGCTCTGTATCAGTTTTTAAGAAAAATATTTAATGTACATATACACTCGATTTTTACTGTCCTATTATTTGTATAGATAGATAGATAACTACAAAATACTGATATATTAACGGACTTAACGCTAAGAGCGTTCTCTACCAGTCAACCATTTGATTAATCTTCTTCTTTAATGTCATCAATGACAAATAGATTATTATATTTATTATATTTGATTGGGGTTGCGACATCGTTTATCCGGAAATAAATTTGCAAATGAATTTATTCGTTCCTTTTCAAAATTGAAATAAAAGTAAGAAAATAATTCTAGAAAACAAATAAAAAACGAAAACAGAAAATTATTGTTTGAAATAATTCTAGAAAACAAATAAAAAACGAAAACAGAAAATTATTGTATGTTTTGTGTCAGGATTCGATCCAGCTACTTCCAGCTACATCTTGAAACATTTCTTTTAAAATATTAAAAGCAAAAAAATTGGATTCTAAAAAACTAAAACAAAACGAAAAAAAAGTAAGTAAAAAAAAAGTCATGTTTAGCAGAATAAAATTAGAACCCTCTACTCAAAAAAATAATCCGCGACCTCTACCGATATAGGCCAACATGCGTTGTTAGTAATTGGCGAAATTTTAAATGGAATTTGTCTATTGGTACGTAAATTAACCCCTTTTTTGGATGTAAGGGTTGGAATTGTGAACAACCCTTTCTTATGTGGGCAGTATATAGTATAATAATGAAGACACTAACCAAATTTCACGTTTATGGCTTTTATAGTTTCGGTTTTGTGATGATAAATTAGTTAACCTCCCCTTTTTACCCCCTAGCCATTAATTATTTTTGTTGAGAAGCATTCTTGCCAAGTTTCAAGTACATCAGTGAAGATTTTAATTTTTTTTCATACAAACTTTACAACTTTGCAAAAATCCTTTCTTACTACGTATTAACGTAAAACTTCGGTCCAAATTTAAAGTTTATAGCTTTTATGGTTTAGGCTGGGCGTTGATTTATCAATTGCCCTTGTTCTTATATATAGAAGAAATTATATTAATCTACTAACTAATTAGAAATTAATACAAATATACTTAAAGACCTACAATTTATTTGAGAAACCTTAAAATATATTTAAGATATGCAACTAACTTATGGAAAATAACACAAAGATTTACCTATTTTCAAACTACTATTCGAACTCCGGAATCCGGAAAAATACTTTTCAAACTTAAATTAAACGAATCAATGAGTAGCCCAAAACGCAGACATTAAACTATACATACAATATAATGCCGCAATTACCACTCCATACTCCAATCAATTCTAATTTAATTTTATTTATTATTTTATATTTAACAGGTACCAAATCGTCTTAACTTAACACACAATCAAAACGTTAGAAAAGCAAAAAAAAATTTTTTATTTATTTGAAATCTCAATGTTAATCATCATGTGTAGTAATCGAACGACAAACCATACCGACTTTTAAAATGTATGGTGGCGCCATCTATTGACACATTACTGAACTCATAATATTAACAAATAAATAAAACCTTTGCACTCTGTCTTCTATAATTTAGTTGTGTACGTACAATACAATTTAATACAATACAAAATATTATACCAAGACATTTTCAATTTTAATTCCATGTATCTCACTTCAAAAATGACAAAGATTCATACAAACTGGCAACCCCTATTTCACCCCTATAGGGATGTAATTTTCAAAATCAGATTGATGCATTATTATCTTTTACCAATTACAAATTCAAATTAAAAATTTCATGTGTCTCACTGCAATAATGACAAAGTTTCATACAAAACGGCAACCCCTATTTCACCCCTATAGGGATGTAATTTTCAAAATCAGATTGATGCATTATTATTTTTTACCAATTACAAATTCAAATTAAAAATTTCATGTGTCTCACTGCAATAATGACAAAGTTTCATACAAAACGGCAACCCCTATTTCACCCCTTTAGGGATATAATTTTCAAAATCTGATAGGTGCATTATTATCTTTTACCAATTAAAAATTCAAATTAAAAATTTCATGTATCTCACTGCAATAATGACAAAGTTTCATATAAAACGGCAACCCCTATTTCACCCCTATAGGGATGTAATTTTCAAAATCAGAGTGATGCATTATTATTTTTTACCAATTACAAATTCAAATTAAAAATTTCATGTGTCTCACTGCAATAATGACAAAGTTTCATACAAAACGGCAACCCCTATTTCACCCCTTTAGGGATATAATTTTCAAAATCTGATTGGTGCATTTTTATTTTTTACCAACTTCAAATGTAAATTAATAATTTCATGTATCTCACACCAAAAATGACGAAGTTTCATACAAACTGGCAACCCCTTTTTCACCCCTTTAGGGAAAAAATTTCCAAAAGTCCTTTCTTAGCGGACGTCTCTTAGTCACAATCTACCTTCCTGCCAAATTTCATCTTCATCGGCTCAGCAGTTTTGGAGATTTCGTGATGAGTGAGTGAGTGTTTTTCGCTTTTATATATATAGATATGTGTGTGACCTGTGTGTTAAGCCAGTGCTTGATCTATCTACATAAAAAATTTCATCAAAACCAGTACAGTCATTGTGAAAATGGAACCTGTATACAAAATTTCATTCAGTTGTTTTGTGTGAAAGATACTTACATACATTCATTCATACACCTTCACATTTATATCAGAGTAATTTATAAGTTTGTATCTATATTGTCTAATAATGATTTTTATTTTTAGATAAACACACGGGGACTTCAAAAAAGACATGTAATGATACATATCAGGCTCTTGCAGAAGCGAAAATGGAGCTTGTCCAGCTACAAAAACAGGTTCTGGAAATGGATGTGGAACATAAAAAAATGGTGCAAGAATTAGAACTGCAAGATCTTATTAGTCAAAAAAGGTACAAGGAAGAAGTCAGACAGAAAGAGCTGATATTGTTAGATTTGAAAATAAAGAAACTTTCTGAATAATAGTTTTTTTATTATCATAACATTTGAACTAAATATATAGTCACTGCCACTTTGTTACAACCTGAAACAATAGAATAATGATATTAATAGAAGCGTTATACCGTATGCGTAAATTAATATGCGTTATATTGGTAGGTATAACGCTTCTATTAATTTGACTTGACCGTTATTCGAAGCTTATAGCTTTATATGAGACGTGTTTGTTATCGCCTGGTTGTAGGGGAAAATGGCATGATATGATGTAAAGTAAGTATAATAAGTGAACTTTGATAAATAAAATCCTTATTATGAAGGAAAACATTTATTAATTAATCAAACAAATAATTGTAGGTGTTACATTGGTGAAAACTGGTCTAAAATTATTTTCTTAGTACACGCAGTTACTACCTCGCGTCTGTAATATTTGTGGAACGTGTTAATCGAACGCCAATTGCCCCGGGCCAAAATATCCTCAATTTTAGAATTCTCAAGCCATTGCTTTGAGGCAACAGCTGAACGCACGCTACCTGGAGTTGCGGTTATACCTGCTTGTACTAAAAGAGACTTTATCAGTAGATGTGTATTGGGCATTCTGGGCCACTCCGTGATCCCAGAATCCCCAAAACACAAACCAACATACAAAATAAAGATTACATTCATTTGTCCGAAATTTTGTGGTATGATCAGTTGTTCACACAACATATCCGTATTAATTATAGAAGTATTATAAAACTTGTTTCTTCGTGAAACGTAAGCTCATTTTGTTCAAACTCATGGAGTACTGCAGTAGAGTTCAGTAACATATGCTAATTATTTATGATGAAATTTGTAAACCAAAAAGAAACACTTAAATTAGATTGTATTTGTCCAGTATCATCAGCGGAACGAAAACGACATGGTAATCTGCTACCGAACACAATACGTTGTATTGTATGTGGTCCATCAAACTGCGGAAAAACCAACTTAGTAATAAGTTTACTGTTACATAGAGATGGTCCACGTTTTTGCAACTTATATGTTTATTCAAAATCTTTATACCAAGCTAAATATTTATTTCTGGAGAAAGTTTTAAACATGGTGGCTGGTACAACTTTTAATAAATATAATCACAATAGTGAAATTTTGAGTCCTCATGAAGCCTTACCTGATTCCATTATTGTTTTTGATGATGTCGCTTGCGAAAATCAAAATAGCATAAGAGATTATTTTGCCATGGGTCGTCATAAAAAAATTGATTGTTTTTATATCAATCAGACATATACAAAAATTCCGAAACAACTAGTAAGAGACAATTCAAATCTGATAGTATTATTCAAACAAGATGACATCAATCTGAAACACGTTTACGATGAGCATGTTGGATCTGATATGTCATGGTCCCAATTTCGTGAGATGTGTTCAGCTGTTTGGAAGAAACCTTTTAGCTACCTTGTTATTAATAAGGATTGTGAAAAAAATAAAGGATGTTATAGATCAGCATTTGACACTTTTATAGTTCTAGACTAACATACATAAAAGAGTGTTTAATTTATAATGGGTCACTTTTAATTGTGATTTGCACAGGAACACATTATCTATTACTAAAATGGAAAAATCATTTAAAGAACAAATTGTGAAAACAGCAGCAGCTGTTAAAAGAAAAGTTGAAATGATAAAAGACGTAAAAAACGAAAACAATATGGTACTAGAGACAATATTAAAACCTATAGTTGATCCGCTAAATTTGATAGCCAATAAAAATAATGAAAAAAGCATTGAGGAAGAGACACATTTTACTCCTGTTATGAAAAAATGTAAAAGTAATGAAAGCATGTCTTCTTACCCATCCAATGAGGATTCTAATGATACTGTTAGCGAGGAAGGCAATATTTCTGATAACGATGTTCCCAAAGATTATAACAAAACTTTAGTTTTATCACCTTCTGTAGATTTTAATGTAAGTGATGGATCATTTAAATCCACTACTTCAACACCAGACAAAAATCATACATTGTCCTGGTCTACATCTTCTGATGTAATGTCTGCTATACCTTTTGGAGTCAGAAATGAACGTGGAAAACTAATGCTTGGTAACATTCGAGTTTATGATGATGGAAAAATTCTGAAAATAGGAACTCATTCTTTAAAGAAGACAAACGGGTTAAGAGAGTTATTATTTAAAAAGATACCTAATTTAGAGATAGTTACACCAGAAGATCTACAAAATTATAAGTTATTACTAAATTATACCAACGCACATCGGCGTAATTATGAATCATCCAAACCTATAAATAGCAACAAAGGTTTTAAATATATGAATGTTATAAGACCTTTATTTAAATTTTCAAAAAATGCTACTACAAGTACAGAAAGTCTTCCACAAGGAGAAGGTATTCCACTTTTAAAGAAGGTTAAAAAATACACTGAATTAGTTTATTGGGATGATCCTAACGAGTTGGTAGAACGACTAAAATTACTATTGGCTTCACGGACAGCTGGCAACACTGGAGTAGACAATGAAATTATTGCAATCATATCAGAATTACAAGAAGCTGGGATTGTAAATGTAGAACATAAAGAGCATTCACCCGGGAAATTGAGCAGTATTATTTCAGTTCTCAACTCATCTAGACAACGATGAATATAGACAAATTTGGTCATCACGTCCACAAACGCTTACGATTATCGGAATTTATTGACACCATAAACGATTCATTATTAAAAACAGAAGCTGGACATTAAAAACATCTAAATTAAAAGGTGTTTCTTCCCCAAACGAGGACGATGAAGCAGTGAACAAAGCTTATGTGGATAACCTAATTGAAGAACTAAGAAATGAAATTAAAAAAGTTAATAATAATCAAAAGGTATATTTAAAAAATTTAGAAAGTGCTACATCGTACCATTTATCAAGGACATTTTACACAAAAGAAGAAATAGATAATTTAATTGAACTTAAATTGAACAAACATAATGAGCAAAAAAAACATAGTTGATGAAATTCATAAAGCAGCAAGAAGAAATTTTCCCCGTCGAAATACAATTATAAAAGGAATAGATGACTTATGGCAAGCTGATCTAATGGATTTTCAGAAATATTCAAACGTTAACAGAGGATATAAATATGTTTTAGTCGTGACAGATACATTATCAAAATATGTATGGACAAAGCCTATAAAATCAAAAGGCAAAAATTGTGTAACAAAAGCAATGTCCGAAATATTATCTTGTTCATCACGAAAACCTAACAATTTACAAACTGATTTAGGCAAAGAGTTTTATAATGATTTTTTTAAGAAATTATGTAAAAAG
Organism: Apomyelois bistriatella; assembly: GCA_947044815.1. Classification (NCBI taxonomy): domain Eukaryota; kingdom Metazoa; phylum Arthropoda; class Insecta; order Lepidoptera; family Pyralidae; genus Apomyelois; species Apomyelois bistriatella. The sequence goes on from OX345718.1 coordinate 203,343, forward strand.
TTTGACATTAATCATTATTCCACATACTCCATCAAAAAAGCTTCTATTGTGGAACGAGTAATACGGACAATAAAATACCATCTGTATAAACTATTTAGTTTGACCGGTCGTTACCAATGGCTAGGGCCAAATTTAAATATGGTTGTAGAAAAATATAACAATACTACTCATAGTACTACTAAGTACAAACCCATTGATTTAAATAAAGTAAATCAAATGGATGTCATATCTAATATTTTGCATGCACAAAGGCAAATTGTAAATCGAAAACCTAAGTTTCGTGTTGGTGATGGTGTTCGAATAAGTAAATTCAAAGGGGATTTTTACAAAGGGTACACTCCTAACTGGTCAACAGAAATATTTGTCATAGTTAAGGTAAATGAAACAAATCCACCAACATACCAATTAGAAGATAAGCACAAACAGAAAATTTTAGGATCTTTCTATGAATATGAATTACAAAGAACAAAATTTCCTGATATTTATCTTATTGAAAAAGTTATTAAACGAAAAGGTAATAAACTTTATGTAAAGTGGTTAGGTCTAAGTGAAAAAGAAAACAGTTGGGTGGATAAGAGTGCATTACTCTCGTAATATAAAGTGAGTGAGTGTAATATATTTGTTCATTGTAAGAATATCTATGAAGGAGGGAAGAGGTATTTTAAATAACGTCATTAATAATTTACCGTTTGAACTACATCTTCCTGGATATCAATTTTGTGGACCAGGAACTAAACTTCAAAAACGGTTATTGAGAGGTGACCGAGGCATTAATAAATTGGATGAAGCTTGCATGTTTCACGATATTGCTTACAATAATAACGATATAAAGGTTCGACATAAAGCAGATTTAGAACTTTTAAATATGGCTAAGAAGAGAATAAAGTCTAAAGATGCTGGGAAAGGAGAAAAAGTAGCCTCATGGATTGTTAAAAATGCAATGAAAGCAAAACTCAGAGCTGGTGCTGGAGTTGTTACGTTCATGAAGGCAGTGAACAAAATTCGGTCTAAGCTAAAAAATATTAAATCTAAGGACAATCGTTCAGTTATAAACTATGCATATGCAGCCGCAAAAAAGTTATTTTCTAAAAATAAAAAAATACGATTACCGCGGTGTATTCCTATCCCTAAATGTGGAGGCTTCTTACCGCTTATCCCAATCTTCGCTGGCCTATCAGCTTTAGGTTCACTTGCTGGTGGCGCAGCAGGTATAGCAAAAGCTGTTAACGATTACAAGGTTGCTCAGAAAAACTTACAAGAGTCTGAACGGCATAACAAGATGATGGAGGCTGTTGCATTGGGAAAGGGGATATATATTAGACCATATAAAAAAGGAGCTGGCTTATACTTAAATCCTTCAAAAAACTAAATAAACGGCTACCCAGACGACCACTAACAAATTTAGATATACTGGAGCATGCTACCGACATTCCTTACTTTCGCGGAGTGTATATGAGAGATTCTCTCCCTCGAAAACCAAGACGAATAGAGTGCGGTATATTGAATTTAGATAGTTCTGCCAATCCTGGAACACATTGGGTGGCCTATGTTAAACAAATTAATTACTGTGAATATTTTGATAGTTTTGGAGATTTGAAACCTCCCTTAGAATTAATCAATTATTTAAGTCCTATAACTATAAATTATAATTATGTTCAGTATCAAACCTATAATACTATAAATTGTGGACATCTTTGTTTAAAGTTTTTACAAAATTATTGGAAAAGAAATTTATATAAATAATATAATAAATAAATATATATCAGTATAACAATGTCTTTCACTGTGTCAATAACTGGCAGAGAAGAATCCTTAACAACAAACTATTCCCCTTCATTGCAGCTGTATGGAGAGTACGAATGCGGACTTTTGTATTTTTCTACATTTAATTCTATACCTAATATAGACAAAAGAAATAATAAATTTTACTATGGCAAAGATGAGGTCATTGAAATACCTGAAGGATCATATGAGCTTCAAGACATTTGTGATTATCTTAAAAGTAAAATTAAAAATGCTGCGTTGAAATTGACTTGTAATAATAATACATTAAAAACAAGCATTTTTTGTTCTGAAGATGTGCATTTTAATAAAAAAGCTTCAATCGGGAAAGTATTGGGTTTTGGCACACAATCAATAAAAGCTAATATAAGAACAGAATCTCAGCATCCTGTCAGCATTTTAGCAACAACTATCGTACGCATCGAATGTGATGTTATCAGTGGATCATTTGTGAATGGAAAAGCAAGTCATATCATTTACGAATTTGTACCAAACGTACCTCCTGGTTATAGAATTATTGAAATACCTAAAAATTTAATTTATTTTCCTGTCAATCAGAGTTCAATAAATTCTATTAATATAAGGCTATTAGACTCAGAAAACAAGCAGATAAACTTACGTGGTGAAGAAGTACAGCTGTATCTGCACTTTAAAAAAATATGTTAAATTTCAATAAAAACGTCTCTACTTCTACTAACAGACTCAGTTCTAAAGGATCACCTCATAAAGGAACACCGCTTCGATTGAAACACAAACTAACTAAAAACAATAAAGAGTTTTTAAGGCTACTTGGTTTATTAAAATGAATATCAATACATATAATAAGACACTAAAATGCGAGTGTCTGTACATTTAATATTTTTCAAAAAAACTGATTGAGTGCGATTAAAAAAGAGTAACAGAAACCAAAAAGACAGTTTTTGGAATTTTTGTCTTTCTGTATGTATGTATGTATGTCTGTCTGGTACGTTATAACTTCGAAAATACTCAACGGATTTAAACGCGGTTTTTACAGTTGGATTACATATAATTAGGAGCGTTGTCAAAACTTTGTTTCGTCAAAATCGGTTAAGGGAAAAAGAAGTTATGGTCGATTGAAAATTTACTTCAAATACTGCTTTAAAACTTTTAATGCTTTAATTTGCGTACCTATAGACAAAACCCATTTAAAATTTCGGCAGTAACAAGCAAAGCATGTTGGCCTATCGGTAGAGATCGCGGATCATTTTTTTAAGTAGAAGGTTCGAATCCTGCTAGACATCACTTCTTTTGTTTTTACCCTTTTTTTGTTTTGTATTAATTTTTTAGAAGTCTATTTTTTTTTAATATTTTGTAAAGAAATGTTTCTAGAAAATAGCTGGATCGAATCCTGCCACAAACAATAATTTACTGTTTTCGTTATTTATTTGTTTTCTAGAATTATTTTCTTACTTAGAGAAAGCTCTTAGCGTTAATTCCGTTAATATAAAAGTATTTTGTACATTAAATATTTTTTCTAAAAAACCTCTACGAAGCAATTAAAGAAGAGTAATAAAAACAAAAAAAAAACAATTTTTGCAATTTTTGTCTGTCTGTCTTTCTGTCTGTGTGGTGCGTTATAATTTCAAAACTACTCAACAGATTTGAACGCTGTTTTCACAGGTGAATTACATATAATTAGGAGCGTTGTAAAATCTTTGTTTCATCAAAATCGGTTAAGGGAAATAGAAGTTATGGTCATTTAAAGTTTACTACAAGCACTGCTTCAAAACTTTTAAACAGTTGAATGCGATTTACATAAACGTATTTAATTTAGATAAAGCTAGAATTTCTACTTATATCAATAAAGACAAAAACACACTGCAGTCTCTATTAAATTTTGATAAAATAACACATTGAATGTTTGTGGGCGTATGATTTAGTTACATAAAATATCAATAGATGGCGCTGACTTTATTTTAATAGCAGATTGAAATTTTTCCTTACGGCAGCAATTAAGTCTAATTATTTAAAAAAAAATTTGGCTGTTGATTTAGTACTATTGGTTGGTTTGTTTATCGGTCGTTGTTGTGTTGTATTGTAAGCTATTTGAATTGATTGGTTGGTTTGGTTTGGCTTTGGTTTAAAAAATAATCAAATCAGTGTTTGACGGAACATACGGTCGTGTCGTAAGGACTAATTTATCTGACTTATCACTATTTATTGAGATTTTCTCCACTTTGTACGCCCACTAAAACTTTGGGAGTGGATTTTAGGTCCTAATGACTCTGTAATAGGCTGCGTCTACTCTTTTAGAGACAAAGATTGATAGTATGAATGTTAAGGGCTCCTTCTTCTGAAGGTCCGTTGTCCGTAAGCCGCGTAGTCGCGGCGCTCACTCATTTTGTAGTCATTTAGACATCATATTTGGGAAAATAACACTACTAAATCTACTTCAGCGATTTTCACTATATAAATACTTTATCTAAAGGCTGGTATAAAAAGCAGGACAATAAGTTTATTATTTTAGGCATAGTATTGAAAATAAACTTCAAAGGAGGCAACTTAGATTTTTCTATCGAGCGAATTTTGTCTGATATTGTTACTGTTACTGTAAGCGAATTTCACTCTGCTAGATCCTCAACTAAAAACATATATTTTTTTCAGAATTTTACGACTGTTTAATACTGATTCCTATTGATTTTAAAAACGGTATTTGAGAAAGAAGTGGCCCTAATATTTAATGATATCGTAGCAATGTAATGGCTTTATAAAATTGGCACGGGAAAAGGATACAATAGAATTAACTATAGGTCTGGATAGTTGTAGTTTCCACAGGTTACGCGAAAAGCGACCTACACGCGGGCGGAGCCGCGGGCAACAGCTAGTTTTAAATATATGTCAACCAGCGTCGTACGATAACAGCATAGAAAGTTTTGAATACCATTCGTACAAGCCGTATGTATCTAGTTTCAACAAAAATGACGAAATACGGATACCGATTAATCAACAGGACTTGTACGTGTTGCCTGCACTCAGCTGTTTGTATATTGAGGGCAGAGTCGATGTGTATAAGCAAAAAGATACTAGCAAAGAAAAAGTGTCAAATGTACGTTTTGTGAACAACCCTGCACTATTTCTATTTCAAGACATTAGATATGAACTAAATGGGATAGAAATAGATAGGATTAAAAATGCAGGTGTTACAACTACAATTAAATCATATCTATCATTGAATGAAAACGAATCCAAAAGCGCAAGAGTTTGGGGTTGGTCTACTACAGGTACAACCACTGACGGAGTATTTTCTGTATCTATACCGTTGAATAAAATATTAGGTTTTGCTGAAGATTATGAAAAAATCATAATTAACTGTAAACATGAATTAGTACTATTAAGAAGTAACACAAATCTCAACGCCTTACTTTTAAATACCGGAGAAATTGTTGAAGATATAATTATAAATAAAATAGTTTGGCGAGTTCCTCATGTTAGAGTTTCAGACCGCGAAAGAATAAATTTACTTAAACATTTAGAAAAAGATCGAGCGTTAACCTTAGCGTTCCGTAACTGGGATTTGTACGAGTATCCATTACTACCTAAAACCCGGAAACATACTTGGTCTGTTAAAACTTCGTCACAGATAGAGAAACCGAGATTTGTTGTAATCGCTTTACAAACAAACCGTAAAAACAATGCAACCGAATCGATGGCAGAGTTTGACCATTGTCATATCCGTGATGTGAGAGTATTTCTGAATTCTTCGTATTATCCATATGAAGGTTTAAATATCAGTTTCTCAGACGACAGATATTCATTGATATATGAACAGTACGCAAGATTTCACCAGTCTTATCACGGTCGCCGAGCAGAACCTTTGATGGGATTAAAAGAATTTAAAGACATAGCTCCTTTATACGTTATAGACTGTTCTCGACAACACGAAATGTTAAAAGGATCAATTGATGTGAGAGTCGAAATTGAATCCGATCAAGACATACCTGATAATACGGCAGCATACTGTCTTATATTAAACGATTGTATATTTGAATACAAACCTTTGAGCAATATTGTAAAGAAGATACCATGAATACAAATACAATAATCGTGGATTTACAAGGGTTTAAGGATTTTAAAAATAAATTTATTATCAAAGAAATATCGATTGCAACAACAGCCTACACACAGACCTTCTTGATTAAGGCACCCTATTCTTTTAAAACTCTATCTAATGAAGAAAAAAAACAAGTTCGTTGGTTAGAAAGCAATCGAGGCTTAAATTGGCATGAAGGGTTTATAGATTATCGAGAATTTAGACGAGTTATAATTTCGTATTTAAACGGTAAAAATGTTTTAACAAAGGGAATGGAGAAGGTTGTGTGGATTCAAGAATTATGCAAAGATTGTAATATAATAGATTTAGGTGAAAAAGGTTGTCCTAAATTATTTAAATTGTATGAAAAATATTGTAAAGAGAACAATCAAGTGTTTAATTGTATTCATCATAAAAAAATGTGTGCTTTGAAAAATGTACTCTGTTTAAAAAAGTGGTGTGAGAACAATTATTTTAATTCTTTGTAAAATTATGATTTAAGTGAAAAATTATAAAATAAATAATGTATTTACAAAAAAGTAGTGTTTTTACTTATCACCTAAATTAAGTACATTGTCCTTATAAAATAAAACACATTATTTATTTATTAATAACATTTATTAACTTATTGCTTAAGAACATAATTAAAACCAATTAGTATAACTATAATTACAAATTTTTTTTGAAATAGCACTGATAATATCTTCAGTCTGGTCCATAATCTCATCTCCAACATCTTTTACCACATATTGGGAGGTCAATAGGACCTTATCATCATGAATACAGTCACTTATTAGCTGATCGCGCTCTAAGTCTAACACTTGAATCTTGATGAGTCGAATACCTTTGTGTGGAGCACTATTTATCACAAATGATTGGTGAGGAACGCGCGATTTAATAATTTTTTTTGAGACATCATTTCTACTACGACCTCCTTTTAACTTTATTTTCCTTGCTTCTGTATTGGTTTTTGATTGTTGAGGACTCTGCGGTTTGAAAATTTCATTATAAAATCCTAATGAATCTCGAACATTTTGAAAGAAAATAGGCATTGTTGTTTCACTGTCCGAAGCGATTGGGGCGTCAATTACACGTTGCCTTGGCTGTAACAAAAAAAAAACACTATTAACTTATAAATAAACACAACGTTAAGTCTTATGCCTATTGTATAAAACCAAAATGCAGTAAGAACAATCAACATACCTTCCGTTCATGAGTCTTTGGTTTTGATTTCTGGGCAGCTTGCATTATAAAACCTTCCTCAGCCTCTGTTAATCCGTCCGTCAGACGTTGAGCACATTCAAAAGAAGGAATGAATGTTTCGCTATCTGAAATAGCTGTAACATCATCTGCGTACTGTGTTGTCTGTAAAAAAATAATAAACATATATATATATATATATATATATATATTTAAATAAAAAAAATATGTAAACATCAGTAACTTACCATTGCTAAAGTTTTTTAATTGCTGTAATTCGGGGCGACCAACGAGCGGTTGTATATGCTCTGAATACAAGAATGAATAAAAATTAGATTTATTTCAAGTATTCTAAAACATATTATGTTCTAACCCTCTCATTCACATATTATCGTATTCACTCGCACTTACAGCGGAATGCACGACTCACATTACAAAGGACGCGCGTGCAGCGCGCGTGCTGTGCGCATAGGTACCTATTTAGCTGCATGTGTTCAAATTACCATTCGAGTCAGAACATGTTGATCAATAACTTTATTGCGAAATTAACTGCTATCCTTTTGTTTTAATATAGGTAGTAAAACTGCCTTCGTGGTTTAGCGGTTAAATCGTTCGGCTCACATGCTGCTGGTCTCGGATTCGATATGCAGAGATAACAACTTAGTTTTGTCAGGAGAATATTGTAGGTTATTTGACTAAATTATAAGATCAGGAAGATAATCCTTGCTTCGCCGTTGTTGGTCCTGGCTGAACGCTGTTTTTGACAGTGGTCGTTACACAAATCATGTAAGAGACCATTCGGTTTAAAACTCTGACACTAGAACCTACACGGCATGATGATGAAGTTAATGATATGTAGTTTTTTTTTATCATAACTTACTAATACACAGTAGGTAAACTTTTTCTGGACATCTAGATTATGAAGAAAACAATTATTTTTTACTACATCCATTTTATTTTATTAAATTTTATTATTCTTAAGCACATAGAACCTATAATTAATAATTCTTAATTTTAAAATTTACAACATATTGATAACACATAACACTTCTTACAAAAGCAAACAATTGTTATTTTAAAGATTTACACTTTTTTCAAAACATGTCAAAAGTTAAAGATACTAGTGTGCCCCCATGCCTTAGTCGAAATCTTGTTTTTGGATATGACTCTCTTATCGTCATCAGCTGATAGAGCAACTTTATTTATAGCATATGTAAATAATTCATGTTTAATGCCATTGGGAAAAAGCAAGTTTAAATTTGCAGTTTTTTTTTTTTTTTTTTTTATATTTATATTTAACATATATATAAATATTAGAATAAAATTAAAACTTAAATAAAACTAAATTAAAACTAAAATAAAGCTAAAATAAAACTAAAATAAAACTAATAAAATACACAACTATTAAAAATCTAATAATTGTCCTTGCGGCATAGTGCCAAAAACTCCGGCTGCATTCCCGCGCTGAATAGCGACTGCTATTCTCTGCGCGAGAAATGAGCCGGCTCTCTTGTCACCTGCGGCGTCGACAAGCTTGGGAGCCAAACATTTGAAAAAATGTTTCATACTTGGTCCCCACGGGCCTAATGTTTCAACGCCAAGCGGAACAAACATATATTCACTTGTCAGAGACTCATATTTGCGCCGCTTGGCGTCTTCTGCAGCTTCCGCCGCGGCTCCTGCCTTTGAAACTGTCCCCCTTAGACGGGAAGGGGCTACAGTATCGACGCATGTTGCGTCCCATACTAGTGCCCTTCCCCGCTCCCAGGGGACCAAAGTTAGGCCATCTGGACGCTTGCCATCGTCACGAAATATACCCAGTGGCTCTAGAGTACTGGGTATATTGACGGTGGCAAGTGCCCTTTTAATTATGTCATTAATGGAGCCGTGGCGGAAGAACCTGCCTGCACTACGTTGGCAGTGTAGCCCGTGGAGTCCTTGCCTGTCGACATCCGTGCCGCAAGAACATTTATGGCGTTCGACATTATGTTTAATTGATTTAAATAAAATGTTCGTTTTACGAACAATATCACCTTCATATAGAGTCTTTTCATAATCGGACACGTTAAAATCACGTACAATGTTTCTTTTAATGCCTTTAGCTTTTTTTATTGTGCTGTCCGTAGTTTTAATGCAATATAACTTTGAACGTAGTCCCACAAATTCGCTTATAATTTTAGTCCCCATTTCAAGCTTAAATAAACCAGGGACTTTTTTATTTTGAATTGGTAAATTAAATTGATTATGTTCACAATTACTAGTGTCAAAATATGACAAAAAATATTTTTTTAAATCACCATAAAAATTATTTGTATGTATATGATATATAAAACTATCTGTGTCTGTGTAACACATCTGTACGCGATTTTTATAAAAAGGTTGTATTGTTGAGTAATGAAATTCATACATATGGCTTTTTGAAAGTTCTAAAACAGTAAAACCGATATAAATAGGTTTGTTCAAAATAATTTCTTCTGGGTTTAATTGTACCGCTACTAAATTATCTGTAAAAACAGTTGCACTATGGAAATTTGGACGAGCAATAAGGTTTTGAGCACATTTTCTTTTTTTAGTCACATTTTTATTGTCGGTCCATTGATTTACTAAATGCACGTTAACTCTCTTTTCGTTATTTTCTAAAGTTTTTCCAAACACACTATTATTCAAGAGTTTGAAAAAATCTTGCTCAAAAGCAGATGAACTTTTTTGTCTCAATGTAGTATTTAAATCGATATATTGTTTTAAATACGGTCTTTGTTTGAAAGTTATAACCCTATGCACTTTTCTTAAAATCAAACCATGTTTTAAACACGTTTGTAAATGAATATAATGAATAACATAATTGAATTTATCATATAGATTTGGAATAAGTTTGTGATTCTTTCCGCCTGGTGGAATGCATTTTTCCGGACAAAATGAAATCATTATGTAAATTATGTAAATACTTTGGATATACTAGATCTACTTCTAGTATAAAACCATAGTCGGCATCAATTGGTACTTTAATTATATCTAATTTATTGATTTCATTTTGATCAAGGAACCTAAAATTGGATAATGGTAAATATTGACACATACTAAAACCGTATAAATTATTACAATCGATATAAGCGATGTAGGAAGTAGGCTCTGAGGGTTTGAAATCAGGCAAGTAATTATTATTTGCTTTAGCATGTCTATGGGAACATAAACATACACCTCCTCGAATGCCTTTTTGTAACATTCGGACCATAGCCAAATCAACAAGGAGTTCTAATTGAACCCCTGTTTTTAACAACATTGCGTCGAAAGATAAGCTAGGCGCTGTTAAATAAAACGCTGGGTCTAACTGATAATGTTGTTTACAAGTCCGTCTAAAATTTTCGAATATATCTGACAATAATAGGACATCGGTTTTCAAATATAAATCTGTAAAAGAACCTAGGTCAGAAATTTTAAACGTTGACCAAATTAATTCCGCATGCCTGTAATCCTCGTCAGAGATATTTTGATCATTCAGTGAACTGTAAAAACATTCTTTCGACGGAAGTTTATTTTCCTGATATCGTTCCCACGAGTTCATGTATTCATATGGATACACACCTTTACGAATGAGCAAATGAAATTTCTCCTCACTGGGGTAAAAACTTTTTAGGTATTTAAAATCTTCCGGCTTTAAAGTATCTGATAATTTACTTAAACTTGTTGCCAAAAATTTAAATGAATCAACGAAACGAAGTTGATAAAACTGATCACCTGAAACCGGCACAAATTTTGTAAAGGAAATATAATTTTCTTTGGTTTTAGGTATAATTTTTATGTGACCGGGGACCTCAGCTAAAGCTTTAATAAATAAGTGACAATCGTAACCGGCTAGGTTGTGAAAAAAAATGGGCACAAATGAAGGACGTTTATATTGTAAATTGCAGTGTGGGTGTGCAGCCCCGCGGTAACGACCGGTGACGTGACAGTGGTCGCGAACTTTGTCTGAAAATACAAAGTTTTCACAAATGTGACAACGAGTTGCTTTGACAAAATTTGCTTCGTCCTCATCAGTAAATATCATCGGAACTGTAGCGCTAACTATTCCATATATTTTCTGAACGTCTTTGATAATCGATTCAACGAACAGCTTATCACAATTAGGTCCACGGTATGATACGTATCGATTATAGTTAGGGTCGTCACAACAAACGATATGATAAGCAAACGCTACAGGTACATGGTGGCTCAAAGTAGTTGTATTTTGAGAAGACGAACAGTCCGTGCCAACATTTATTTGAAGCATTGATTCAAAATCAGCATAAATACAAAATGGCATATTTTGTTTACGATCATAATTTTTGAATTGTATTAGTGAACCTTTGTCCGGCAAAACTGTTACGACACCTCCACATAGATGACTGTCGACTTCTTCTAAAGTGCTGAAGTTTAATAAGCAATAATCACAAAAATAAACCTTACCATGGTGAGAAGTTATTTGACTTCGAAAAAGTCTGGAACAGTTTTTGATTAAACAATAATGAAAGGAATTTTTATTTTCTAGGAAGAGCAAATGTATAATTTTGGGATTGCATTTTTTATCAATGTCTGATTTGTATAAAGGTCCTACAATAGTTTTGTTGTTTTTTAAACCATAAATGATGAACTTTATATTTGAGTTATTCTTTTCGAATACTTTTATATCATGAAAAGTAACTGGAAATGACATACCGCTTGTGTCAAAAAGTTCACGAAAATCTGGATAAGACGATGTCCTACTGGGATGTTTCTTAGCCGGATATAAAGCAGCCGTTACACACCATAAAAAGCAATATTGATCCTTATTTGAAATATTTAAACACGCTTTTTTAGATTGAATCGATTTAGGCAAACTTATAAAACTAGAGCCAGCTAGAGGTTGGTATTTATTAAGATTGACCTCTATGTATAAATTGTTTAAAAAGGCCCATCCACTATCACGACATTCAAATTCCTCAATACTTTTTTTGAATTGTGCAACTGTCTCGAAATAGAGTTTTTTAAAGTCATAATTAAAATATAATATTTTGTTTTTGGTAATAAAGGACTTAACTGATTGGGAGTTATCTTTAAATTGTATAAATGTACCAAATAACTCAAAATTAACTTTCACGCATGTGTGTTTAATAAGATATTCATCTAAAAGTAATTTTAACTTATCAGCAATTTCAGTAAAAAAATTATCGATCGAAGCTGATTGTGATTGAGTATTCGCTATTATTTTGTACGTTAAAATACGATTACGAAATGCAGTAGCAACAATTTCTATACCATCACTATGGTGTATAGTGTGATTATTGTTTTTATGAGTATTGCTTCTCAAATGACCCACCCATGATTTATTATGTACAGATGTGTTACACACAGTACAGAAAGGCATAGTAAGGAATATGAAATCCGACTTAAAACAAAACCAAATTAAAAAAATTACATAAAACAACTAATGTTTTTATTACTATTCGATTATATAAAAAATCAAAAAGGCACATACATTAATAATAAGTAACCCTTCACTTAAAATTAATTTTATCACTATAATGTACCGGTTCGGTCTCCTTAAACAGAGTCCAGGCTCGTCTTAGGAAGCCTTGCAGTGATTCCCAAGACGGTGACGATTCGTCGCACTGCAGCTTCACCGTAACGAACGCCTTTTTGTAGCGAACATCAGCAGCGTTGTTCACATAGTCCGCCGTTTTGTAAACTTTAAGGTCTACAAAATAGTCCCCGCCGCCGGTGTTCAGAGCACGACGAGAGGTCCCCGTCGACACTCTGCTGGAGAAGCTCGACGTCACGCCTTCGCCGCGGTGCTTCGGTTTGCTGCACCCGGCTTCTTCAGTTTGCAATATGTTAAAAATGTCGGTTTTTTTTGACCTGTAAAGAAAAAAGACTAAACTATACTTATGTTTTTTAACTATAATAGATATGTGTGTTAAATAGGTGAATAACAGTATTACGTATATCTCATACTCTCTCTACCTATTGACAAGGAATTGGTGTGATGTAAAGTTACAAATTGATTATAGGCAATAAAAATAATACATACGTTAGCTAATAGCATGTCGTTATCCTTTACGGGGTCGACAAAGTCTAAGGTCATGGTCATCATCAGGTCCCAAAGACCACGTTTAGCATGTATAGGTAAACATAGAGGATAAAAATAGAATCAAAATAATGTTACATGGAATAATGATAATTGTGATTTTGTGACTAGAAAAATAATTAAGCATATTAGTTACCTATTAGTCGAAATAAAATCAGGCAGTGGCGAGGTAGCTTTGCGTTTTGATCCCACAGCCGGGCGACCACGTACGAAATCGGGATAAGGCGATGTGTCTCGGGTCTGCTTCTCGACGACAGTCTTGCGCTTGCTCGATTTCTTGGCAGCCTTCTTTGGAAGTGCTACAGGCGCTACAACAGACACCACTGATGAGGCTTCAAACTCTGAGTCAGACCTAAAAAAAAAAATTGTTTTAGTCACATGTTATGTTGTGGTTTAGTTAAATGTTAGTTGGGTACCTGGGTAAAACCAAAATCATAAATTATGATATCAGGGTCAGCAACACGCTCACAATACTCCTGGTGATGCAGGCGTCTCGTAAGCTACGGTAACCGCTTCACATCAAGTGGGCCGTATGCCTTTTTGCTTACTTAATATGATTAAATAATTATATTTTAAAATCCAAACATAATAAAGGTATAAATAATACTTACTAACATTTTGAACAAAAAATGCGATTTCTGCAATTAGATACAGATGTAGCGCAGCGGTTCCGAAGCACACCCGAATAATAATTGAATTTTCTTTATTGCCCGTCTATTTAAACAGAAAATATCACTTACTCATCACATAAATTGGTCAAGCGTAAGTTGATTTCAACTTTAAATCATTTATATGTAACATCATAATCAACTATGAACCTTAATGACCAAGCGTTAAGGTACATAATATTTATTTATATAAATTATGTTGATATTTGGATGTTTCTGTTACCCAATCACACCTCAACCGATGAACGGGTTTTGATAAATTTAGAATACGGGTAGGATATGATGTAGACTAACAAAGGCACGATTAAGGATTTTTTTTTATAGAAAATATCCACAGAAGCCGTACCCCAGGACGTTAGTTATAGTTAGTACTATTATGTATTCTGTAGTTATAGTTTCATATTTATAGGCTGTGGTAATCTATGATAAATATCATTAATCAAGTGGGTTTTACCGCCAACCCAGGACCATGATAAAAAGCGTAACCTGTGCTCTAAGCATAAAGCTGTAGATGCAACCAGGAAACACGCTCGGACGACATTAGTAGAAACAAAATTTGCTGTTATTTTATTTAATACTTTGCAATATAATCATCACCGCTGTTTCTTTGTAATTTAATCACCATCGCTCTTCAAAGAAAATCGGCAAATGCTAACATAGCTTATTTATCGTAGGTTCTCAAACTAGTCACAAAAGGCAAATTATTTTCGATATGTATAAATGAAATAACTAATTTTATTAAAGCAAAATAATGTGACTATGTCAGTCGTATTAGTCTTAAATAAAATAAGTATGTCAGTTCTATTTTAATTAATGTTAGGATTCTAACAACTTTTTACACAGGTAAAAGTAAGTTACTAAGGCGTTTAGGACTTATTGTGGAATAAACTCACATACTAGTTTCAGATTTCTTATTTCTCAATATATGTTACAAAATCCCGCTTGCTGATAATAAAGTATCTATAATAATAAAGTATCTATCTATATGTAAACATTATATTTTCAAAAGGTACCATGTACTTTCTATGGTTATGGAAAAGCGTAGCCTTCTGACATAGGTTTATTTCACTTAATAGAAGGTCACAAACACAAGAATTATGTGCCTACAAAATTTTGTTAAAGAAATAAAGACATTTAATTTAAAGTGTATTCCGAACCCCTTCAAGAATTATATACCGTACATAACTTGTATTATAAATAGTTTACGTTTAAAAGTGCATTAACTCAGATTTATTTTGGTGCATCAATAACAGATCTTAGAAATGTTGGGAATCATAGTCCAACGAAGAAACAAATGGAAGAAACATAATTGGTTTAATTATTATGTGTTATTTGCTAATAAAGTATTATGTTACTTACACGAAAGTTCTGCAAGGCGCAAACCGTGGCTACGCGTGGGAATACATATTTGCATGCTGGACAAAAAGTTTCATTCTAGTGCAGGGCGTAATGTGTTATATTATTATCGATTCTTATACAATTGATAATGTAGGCTTACTTTGATAACTTACATTGTTTTGTTATAATGACTACTTTCTCTCAATATAAAATATGAAAATAAATATATAATTTTGTGGTATGTGGTAATGTCGAAAAACTAAGGACAAATACAAAAGCATGCTTAAGCAATTTAGAGTTGAACTACGAGTATACATACATATACGAGTATGTGTATACTGCAAATAGTAGTATATTATATAATATTATGTATATAAATACTTAAATATATGTTGTTAAGTTTAGTAACAGATTTTATAAGTATTGTATTGACAAAAAAATATTTCTTTACACTTAACATACGTCACCAATTTGTGTTCTATAATTTATTTATTTTAGTTAGATGTTATTCATTTGTTATAAAAAATGTGTTTCTTATATATAAAAACTTAACATACCGAATATCGATATCTTATTGATTGTTTGTCGATATCATATGTACATGCCTTATAAAAAATATTTCCAGTACATCACTGCACATAATGCATTTGAACAAGGTGTTCGCGTGGTGTGACTGTGTAACTGTGCTGTGATGTGAATGTAATGTAAAGTTTTCTGAAAGTTTAGAATTAGATTTGAATCCTTGTATTTTTGTAACAGGAAATATTGTTTTCCTAGATAAGTCAATCTGGTTTAGCACGAGCAAAGTTCTTGAGCAAGTGTCTCGGTGAGTACCACGGTATCAATGTCTTATGGTTTTGACTTGGAGGAATCTCATACCTGGGTGCCAACAACCTACGACGGGTGACCGGTACGACCAAACGGGCCAGACACAGGCCGATGAGATAACTCACATAGTCTTCCACTGGACGTCCCGATGACTGTGTAATAGAATAATCGTTAAGACGAGAAGTTCTTTGACATCAGTCGCGGTGGATACCAAAGTACTAATGTCTTGCGACACGGAGAAGTCTCAGTAGAGATCTCGCAGTGTCCGCCTCAGGCGTCCCGATGACCATGTGAAAGACAATTGTTCTAGGTGCTAGCCAATTTGATGAATGGTATGAGCAACCAGCCTAGGCAAAGCGAGATTTTCCAAGCCATAATATATAAGGTTCAATCATATTTTAGACTACAGTAATTTTATGTTACTTGTTGTTAATTTAAAAATGAAGTTAACTGTCGGAGTTGTTAAACTAAAGTAAACATACCACAAAATTTTGGATAATAATAATTTAATCAGGTAAGGCTTCATTTGTTTGATGGTGAGTAAAGTAATTTTATTTCGTTATTTTGTATGTTGGTTTGTGTTTTTGGGATTCTGGGATCACGGAGTGGCCCAGAATGCCCAATACACATCTACTTTTATCCATCCTGCAATAATAGCACGGGAGGCAGGCTTTGATTCTCCCCGAAAAGTTACAAATAAATTATAACATTTTGCAGCTGATCTTCTGTCATCTAAAATATTAATCAATTGATTTATCCAATAAACTGGGTCTAAATTCTTATTATTAGGATCTACTGATAATTTCCAGCCTGATTGGCGGTAGTCTATAGAATCGGTTTTAGAACCGAAGCTAGGTAACAAAACAATATTATCCTCAGATTTAATACAATGTTTAGAATCAACTTTTAACAATGTCAAATCGTGTATTCGTCTACCCGAATACATTAGCAACAACATAGCTGTATGTCTAGAGACTTGGAAGTCATTATTTATATCGATCTCATATTGTTGTAGGTAGGATATCAAAGTATCTGTATCCCAAATAGGTGGTTTATGTATGACAGGTTTTTTAAGGCCAATTGATTTCAACACATGTTTGACTAAAGCGTGATTACTGAGTTGGCTGCTACTATTTACATCACAAAGAGTACAAACTGCCGATTTATATAACAAACAGGTATTATAAGATAGATTGTGTACTAAATGCAAATCAGCTAAAAATGTTGCTAATTGTGAACCATCAGGCGATAAATGATTCATGTTGTTTTTATCACACCATGCCAGCCATTTTTTCCAGGCCACGTTGTATGTTTTCTTAGTCGATGGACGCCAAGAATCTTGTAATTGTTGTAAATAATCAAAATATTATACCATAGCCGTTTATAGTCGCTGTTTTTTGTTGTGCTCTATGTACGTTCAATTAAAAAATAAATAAACTCTCTCTGTTGTCTATGCAAATGCTATGCACGTTTTATCATTTCGCTCCAGTAGTTTTTTAATTTCCTAAAATCCTATAGTTAGTTTTTGCCGTAATTTACTATAGGTTATGGGGCCAGTCTGGCCTTTTGCTCGCGTGTGCAGTGATAATTTTGTTTAAAAGTTATATACGGACTTTTGAAGATGTCTACAAACTATCTCGTAAACGTACCGAAGTTGAAGGGGCGTGAAAATTACAGCGAATGGTGTTTCGCCGCTGAGAATTTCCTCATTCTTGAAGGCATGAGACATTGCATCAAGCCAGAAGTAGAGAAAGGAGTAGGAGCAGCAGATGACGAAAAAACCAGAGCTAAGTTGGTCATGACGATTGATCCGTCATTGTATGTCCATGTAAAAGCTGTTAAATCTTCAAAGGAACTTTGGGATAGACTCAAGAATATGTTTGATGACAATGGTTTTTCGAGGAGAATAAGTTTATTGCGGAATCTGATATCAATACGCCTAGAAAACTGCAGTTCAATGACCTCATATGTTACCCAGATTATCGACACGGCACAGAAATTGAGTGGAACTGGATTTGAGATTAATGATCAGTGGACGGGTTCATTGTTATTGGCGGGATTGTCGGATCGATTTTCCCCTATGATTATGGCAATCGAACATTCCGGCATCGCTATAACATCGGATTCCATAAAAACAAAATTATTAGACATGGCGGACTCGGCGTCGGCGGAAACAGAGGATAAGGAAGCGAGCGGTGCATTTGCAGTTCGTAATCGTTCAAAGTTTACCGGAAAAAGGATCACTTCATCTATGACCAAAAAGAATGATAGTGGTGACAAAAGTGATGTGTCAAAGTCAAATGTCAAATCTCTGACAGTGAAATGTTATCGTTGTAAACAAGTAGGGCACTACAAAAACCAATGCCCGAATAATAACGATAATAAAGCATCGAAAAGTACAGAACGGATGCAGTCTAACGCATTTAGCGCAGTATTTCTAACTGGGGATTTTTCCAAAAACGATTGGTATATAGACTCAGGCGCAAGCGTGCATCTCACAACTAATGAAGGTTGGGTCAAGAATTCTTCTTATGATAAAGGACGAGAGATAGTCGTCGCGAACAATGAGAAGGTGACAGTGCTATGTTCTGGCGATGTTGAAATAATAACCACCACAGAAAACATTGAATATGAGATACTAGTTGAAGGTGTTTATTGTGTTCCTAAATTGACAACCAACCTGTTGTCAGTTAGTCAACTAATTAAAAAAG
This sequence comes from Apomyelois bistriatella, assembly GCA_947044815.1. Taxonomy (NCBI): domain Eukaryota; kingdom Metazoa; phylum Arthropoda; class Insecta; order Lepidoptera; family Pyralidae; genus Apomyelois; species Apomyelois bistriatella. The sequence goes on from OX345718.1 coordinate 222,021, forward strand.
GAAACAGTGTGATCTTCAAGGATAATTTTTGCCTTATATATAATCGAGAAAAGCAGTTAATTGGTCAAGCTGAATTAGTGAATGGGGTATACAGATTACATACTTTGAAAGAGCAACAGTTAGTAGCCACTGCCATAGCTTCAAGTGAAACTTGGCACCGACGTCTGGGGCACATTAACAGTATCAGTCTCAACAAAATGAAAAATGGAGCTGTTGAAGGAATATCATACCCATTTGAAGCAAACAGTAGCTCATCATGTACAGTTTGTTGTGAAGGAAAGCAAGCTAGATTGCCTTTTCAGCAGAGTACATCAAAAACACATGATGTGCTTGAAATTATTCACTCGGATGTATGTGGCCCTATGGAGAACCAGTCGATTGGTGGATCAAGATACTATGTACTGTTTGTTGATGATTTTTCAAAGATGGCCTTCGTTTATTTTATGAAAGCGAAATGTGAAGTATTTGGGCGCTTTCAAGAGTTTAAATCTTTGGTGGAAAACCAGAAAGAAAGAAAAATTAAGGTCCTAAGGTCAGATAACGGGGGCGAGTACTGCAGTCAAGAATTTGAGGCATATCTGAAGAGTCAAGGAATCCTACATCAAAAAACTAATGCCTACACCCCACAACAGAATGGCTTATGTGAAAGGATGAATAGGTCAGTTGTAGAAAAGGCTAGATGCCTGATGTTTGATGCCGGCCTCGATAAACAATTCTGGGCTGAAGCGGTCAACACCTCAGTGTACCTGCGGAACAGATCAGTTGTAAGAGGGTTAGACAAGACACCATATGAAATGTGGACAGGACGCATACCTGATTTAAGCCATCTTCGAGTATTTGGCAGCGAGGTAATGGTTCTTGTGCCACAAGAAAAAAGAAGGAAATGGGACAAAAAGTCAGAAAAATGTATACTCATTGGATACCCAGAAAATATTAAGGGATATAGAATTTATAATCCTAAATCGAAAAATATATCAACAAGTAGAGATGTAAAAATAATTGAAAAGGAACAAAATTATAGCTGTCAACTTCAAGTCCAAGAACCACGTTTGATTTCAGTGGGGGCTGAAACAAAAGAAGATGATGATCCAGACCAGGAAATTGATATCCAGGATGTGTTGGAGAGCTCGGACATCACAGATATTGATGATGATCCTACATTTGTTCCTAGTGATTATGAGGATGCCGACAGCACTTTGGTCACTTACAATCAGGCCCGACCAACAAGGTTAAGGAAGAAACCAGAGAGATACGGGTTTACCAACTTATGTATAGATAGTGAAAACTTGAATACAATGGAACTATCTCTAAGAGAAGCATTAAGTGGTCCTGAAAAGGAGCATTGGTCGAAGGCTATTGATGAAGAATTAAAATGCTTTGAGGATAACGAAGCTTGGGAGCTCGTCGATACTCCAAAGAACGGAACAGTTGTAAAGTGCAAGTGGGTTTTAAAGAAAAAATGTGATAGTGCTCATAAAATTCGGTATCGTGCAAGATTAGTGGCAAAAGGTTACAGTCAAAAGTGCGGTGTTGATTATAGTGAGACATTTTCACCCGTTGTGAGGCACTCTACGTTAAGACTGTTATTTGCTCTTACTGCACAATTAAATTTAGATACAGCACATTTGGATGTCAAGACTGCATTCTTGAATGGAGAGCTGCAGGAAACCATATATATGGAATTACCAGAGGGATTTGATCATGCTGTTAAAGACAGCAATAAAGTTTTGAGATTAAAAAAAGCTATATATGGTCTCAAGCAGTCATCCAGGGCTTGGCATCAAAAAGTGGATAGTGTTTTGTTAGCTAATGGTTATGAAAAATCTAAAATAGAACCTTGTTTGTATACAAGGTTAGTTGGTAGTTGTAGGACTATTATAACTTTATATGTCGATGATTTCTTTGTATTCTCGAATGATAAAATTTAAATGAGACATTTAAAGGATATGTTAAGTAAGAATTTTAAAATAAAAGATTTGGGTCCAATACAGCAATGTCTAGGTATGTCTGTAAATATTGACAAGGATAATAATACAGTTACTTTAAGTCAGGTAAACTATGTTAATCAACTTTTGTCTAAATTTCAAATGGCTGATTGTAAAACAGTAGAAACTCCAATGGAGATTAGTTTAAAGATAGAAAAATGTCAAAATGTTGATGATCAACCATATCAACAGCTGATAGGTGGGTTGATGTACTTAGCTGTTCTCACTAGACCAGATATAGCTTATGCAGTTGGATTCCTTAGTCAGTACAATAATTGTCATGGTAATGCACATTGGTTATATGCTAAAAGAATATTGAAATATTTAAAGAAAACCAAAAATGTAGGTTTAAAATATAGTAAAACTGAAAATTTCAATATACAAGGTTTTGTAGATGCGGACTGGGCTAATGATTGTTACGATAGAAAATCATATACGGGTTTCTGTTTCATACTAGCTGGATCTGTGATATCTTGGGGCTGTAAAAAACAGAAATGTGTAGCATTATCTAGTACCGAGGCTGAGTATACTGCATTAACAGAGGCCTGTAGGGAAGCAGTATATCTTAGAAATTTGCAATATGATATTACCAATGTAATGTATCCTATAGATTTATATAGTGACAACCAAAGTGCATTAAAGTTGTCTTCAAATCCAGTTTTCCACAACAGAACTAAGCATATCGATGTTAAATATCATTACTGTAGAGAGGTGATCTCGAGTAATGTAGTCCAGGTGCATTATTTGCCTACAGCTGAAATGCCCGCAGATATGTTCACAAAGAGTTTAAGTTCAACAAAGCATTACAAATTCATGTCTGAGTTAGGAATTGTAAATGTTCAAATGTTCATTTGTAATGCTAGTACCTTATCGAGAGTGCTATGCCCAGCAGTTGGGTATTGACAATAAAGTACATTTATATTTTATATACAAACATAGGTATAATACTTTGATAGTGGGGGTGTTGTAAATAATCAAAATATTATACCATAGCCGTTTATAGTCGCTGTTTTTTGTTGTGCTCTATGTACGTTCAATTAAAAAATAAATAAACTCTCTCTGTTGTCTATGCAAATGCTATGCACGTTTTATCATTTCGCTCCAGTAGTTTTTTAATTTCCTAAAATCCTATAGTTAGTTTTTGCCGTAATTTACTATAGTAATAATTTTATTTGTTCATCGGTCCAATTGTTTAGGTTCCTAGACCACCCCCACATTTCCAGACCTCCAATTCCATTTCCTGAACCTTTGGGGGAGGTAACTGTGTCGCCACGTCTATCAGGACTTTGTCTAGGTTCCAGATGGAAAATGGAGCTGCGAGCGCACGAGCTTTCACGTCCGCCCTCCAAAAAACTTTGTGCCACCTCGGCACTACCAGTAGATATATGCCTTTTGCTCGATTGAGGTGAGCCAGAACTTTTGGAATCAGAAACGGTGGCGGAAAAATCCACGCCAGCTGGAAACTCCAGTCCTGGGAAAAAGCATCGTGAAAGAGAGCATGGTGATCTTCTTGATCTATTGTCACGTAATTTGCTACAACATGCGCCTTTTGCGAGGCAAACAAGTCGATCACTGGGATGCCCCACTTGGCAAATACCACTTTCGTAAATCTGGGTAAGAGGTGCCATTCTGGAGGTTGCCGGAGTCGAGAGAGATGATCTGCATGATCGTTGTATCTTCCCGGGATATAATACATTTTGAGGGCAATCTGATATTGATCTAAGAGCTTGAAAATCTGATAAGTGAGTTTGAGAAGAGACCTGGACTTCGTTCCCCCCTCGTTCCTTAAGTAAGCTATTACAGATTTGTTGTCGCTTTGAATTAGGACTGTACTCCGGGTCAAGAGGAAAGCATACTCTTTTAGTACATACAGGATGGCCAACATCTCTTTCTGGTTGCAATGGAGACTCTGCTCTTGTGGAGACCACCTTCTCGAAATACTGAGATTGTCTAGCTGTGCTCCCCATGCCACGTCCGATGCGTCTGTAGTTAGAAAATGGGACGGAGCCGGGAGCTGTATAGCTGATGTGTGGTGACTGTTGACTCGCCACCATCTTAAGTTCTCCAAGGCACCTGGTGTGAGCTGATGTGTTTTGTCTCCCGGAGAAGCTAGCAGGCTGTTTACCAGTATTAAAAGGGATCGGAAGTTCAATCGACCTTTTGGTACAGCAAAACTGGCGAAGTTCATTAACCCCACAAGGCTCTGCAAGTTCTTTAGAGTTGTCACTTGATCGCTGAGCATTTGGTCGATCTTTTGGTTTAGCACATCGATTTTGTCCACCGTCAGGCCTTTGGTATTTGACCATGGGTTCCATTCTATGCCCAAGTATGTCAGAATTTTCTGTGGAGTTAGGAGAGACTTCTGGTAGTTGACTAACCAGCCCAGCTCTTCTAACATTCCTAGAGTAATTTGGACCTGCTTCTGAAGAATGTCTGGGTCTTGATTTGCCAGGAGGAAGTCGTCCAGAAACACTATTATCCTGATTCCTTTCTCTCGAAGTTTTTGTGCGATCCAGTTTGTAAGAGTGGCAAAAACTTTTGGGGCAGTGCTTAACCCAAAGGGAAGACAGGTCATTTCTAACAGTTCGTTCTTGTAGATCAGCCTCAAGAACCTTCTGTGGCTGTGATTTATCTTTAGATGAAAGTAGGCTTGAGATAAATCTATTTTGCACAGCCAGTCCTTGTGCTGGAGAAAATCTGGAACTCGCATTACGTTTATGAGGCTGAATCTCTCCGTTAGGATGAACTCGTTGAGTGCTTTGAGGTTGAAAATGGGTCGCATTGACCCGTCGCTTTTCGGGACTAGAAAGAATTTTGACAGGAAGCTTGGGGACATTGGAGCAGTCGTAAGGATACCTTGGTTTTTCATATCTATAATAACTTCCGTCATTATATCTGATTCTGGTGTTTGATAGTCGAGTCGCCTGAGGCTGGGATATGCAAGAGGTGGTTTTTCCCGGAAGGGTATGCGATATCCCTGTATCATCTTTACAAGGCTTTCTGGAGCTCCTTCTGCTTCCCATTTGCTGCAGTATGCGGCCAGGCGACCCGCTACTGGAACGTTTGAGTCAATATTTGCGCCGTTTTCCGCTCCTGCCCCGCGAAGGAGATGACGGGCGTTTGCGGTTAGGCTGCCCTTGATATCTTTGGTTCGTTCGTGACTGACGTGAGTCACGAAAATTCATTTGATTACTGGATTTATTTGAATCATAATGACATAGGTCCCGATTATGGCAACCCTGAACGGGGCCATTATGATGGCAGCCCCCCTGCGAGGGTGGCAACATGTGACAGTAGGAGTCTACTTGAACTGTACCAGTGTGAGGGTGCGATACCCTGTTTTTACCCTGCGAGGGTAAAGTGTGCTGTTTACTCCCCTGCGAGGGGCAGCAATTTGATGTGCTAGGTCCCGCCTGCGTGGCGGAACCCCTCGCACCAGGATTCTGCTTTTTGAGCGGCCAAAAGCATCTTTTTACTCCACCTGCTTTTTCAACAACACCCGTAAAGGATTCCGCTTCAAATAAATTGTGGCAGGATGGAGGAATTTTTCTTAAAGCAGCTTTCATCAAGGGGTCTCGCACGTGGTTGATGATTCCGTCTCAGCGCATCTGCACCACCTCCGCTCGATGACCACAAATCAGCTGAAGCAGATCTGATGATGTCTTATGATAATCACCCTCACTAAACCAGGTAGAAACTTTATCTGAAAGAGCCTCAAAGGTAACTGCCTGTTCGTCTTTTGCCCAAGAGAGTAAGTCTCTTAAGGTATTTTGAAGAGCCTCTCTCTGCTTAAGCATACACAAAGTAAGAGCTGCATATGCTTTGCCAGAATATGCTAGTTGTTGCTGGGTATCATAAGCCTTTATTTCATCGTTAGCTTCAAGCTCAACGAAACCTGGGCTATGGTTATAATTTTTTTGTGTTTCGGAATAACGCAACATCATGCAACTGTTTTAGGTATGTTTCTGATGTTTTTGCTATCAAAGGATCTTTAAGCTTAGTAGCAATATCAAAATTAAATAATTTATTATTGTCTTCACGACAAGCATCAGGAGTTTGGGGACGCGAATCATCATAAGATTTCGACTACAGTCCGAGATATAACCGGCATTATTAACAGAAGCTAGTTGCTCTCTGAGTTCCTGTACTTGTTGAGATAATTGATCTAACTTACGATTTGAGCGCCTACCCTCCTTTTTATTATGGTGACGATGTCGCCGCCCTCTTTTTCGGCGTCCATCTGAAGAGCTGGATGAACTTGAGTTAGATGATGAAGACGACGTAGAACGACGCCTGGTTTCTGTCGGCCCAACTTCGGGCTCCGGCGTATTTTCTTTGTTATTCATCACTTTTTAAATTAAAATCGGATCGAACGAAATTTTCGTTAAAACCGTTAACAAAATTATATATTTGGTTTGCTACTATAGCACAGTAAGCACAACCTTAAGCTAAGCTTAACCTTAGAGGAAAGAAACTAAAATGTAAAACCGAGGTCACTTTGCCACCCCCACTCTAGTCTGCGCGGTTGACAGGGGAAAAAGAGACAAAAAACGGCGGGAAGTAGTGACACCTATCTCATATAAAGCTATAAGCTTCGAATAACGGTCAAGTCAAATTAATACTGTATAGTTAGTTGTAAAATTGTTTGTTGACCCCAATAAACTAAAAAAAAAAAAGTATGTACAATATACATACATATAGCAGGTACATAGACATGAAAGTGAAATGAGAATTTTACCTTGCAAAATATTCTTCAATCAGTAAAGTGCGTTCTAAATTGCGTGTAGCTGTAGCATGACGTTGGTGTGTTGCCGATGTGTGACCTAGTACATCGTCCAATACAGGATATTCGGGATCTTCAGGGGGAACTTCTTCTTTTTGCCAGATTGCTATATTATGTAACACTGCTGTAGCCACTATGATACCTAAAATATATAATAAATAAATAATATGATGCATTTAAATTTTTTGCTACAAAGATCTGATTCGTATCATGTGATTGGTTTCACAGCCAGGGTCACTACAGCGAAGGTATGGCAAGGTCTGTTACAAGTCAAAAAACTTTTCCTAATGTTCCAAGTTAACAAATTCAACATACCTGGCACTCTACGTATTTGAACATTGATACCACGAGACAATATAGGAAATCGCCTTTTCCATATTCCAAAAGCTCTTTCAACAACATTTCGTGTTTTGATTTGAGATTCTTGATATAGAGCTTCTCCTCTACTATGTATACTTCCATCAGCCAATGGTGTCATCATGAAACTGGTTTGGGCATATCCACTGTCTCCGAGTAATAATTTGTCAGTGTATTTGCCATTCAAAAAATCCCTTTTCAATGCACAGTTGTCCCAAATATTTGAATCATGTGCAGAGCCATGCCACAACAACAACTACAACATTTAAGAAAGAGAGATCTGCTGCGGCTACACATTGTGTGTTAATTGAGAAATAACCCTTCCTATTTCTGTAAATCTCAGCATTACTTCCACCTAAAAAGGTAAATTTTGTTAATTCTTGTCTCTAAACTAGTAGTGGTACAGGTAATTTTAATAAACAGGTATATACTTGCCTGGTGAAAGTATTCTTACATGAGTACAATCGATTGCTCCATTTACCCGAGGAAATTTAGCAATTTTATAGAAGTCTGCTGCTGCTTCCTGTTGTTTTTGTGGAGATTCAGGAAATGTTATATACTTATGGTATAATAAAGCAATAGCATGGGTCACCCTATGTATTATGCGACAGGCTGTAGCCTCTTCGACACCTATTACATCCCCACAAGTTATCAGTTGACTTCCTGTTGCATAATATCTTAGAGTACATAATAACTGATTTATAGGAGTCACGGCATTGTTCCTAAAACAAAATAGGTATTATTGGATTAACATATAAACTGCATAGGTAGTTATAATTAGGTGAAAACATATTTGTTTATATAGGTACCAGGTACTTACATATTTGTTTTATATCGCAAATGATGTTCAATCTCTTGCAACAACAATAACGTGGTTGCTTTGGATAGACGAAATCTTCTAATAAATTTTTTATCAGAGAGTGTGTGGCTACACTAGCGCCACAACAATATCTACAAAGACGCACCACAGATGGCGTTAAAAGCAACAATCTCAGAATTGCATACAAGATGGCAAATTACTATGAAAGTCTAAATCGCGCTTGCAAAGTTTCTACGGATTGGAGCATAAATACAACCTCCGACAAGACATCGTCGGAGCCGCGGTTCCCCAGGCATAACACCCTAGCCTGGCGGGAAGATCTTCCCTTTGTGGCGGTCGAGCATAACACTATCGCTCCCGTCACTCTCTCCAAACTGGTGACCCCGACGTGATTGGAAGCAGCCTTCTCCATCAATATTCTCCGATCCATCATCTCGCTACCTCTCAAGCTTCAGCAGCCAGCAGTCTCACAGCAAGCCAACTACGATGGGGTATCTACAGGTCCAACGCAGCCGACGCACCGAGCTTCCTGGTCCTGAAACCACCCTCACTTCAAGACTTCAGCGACCGGCCATCCACCGCAGCCCACGTCTGGTATTCATCGGCCGGCCAACCGCACCAGCGTGGCAGTTCTGCAGGACATCTACCGGCGCCAACAGGTCTACATCGCTCACTACAGTCTCGACTCACCGCAGACTACGAGCAAGCAGCAACAACGTACCCGACTCACTGGGACGTCAAGTCAAGCAACTGGCACTTGCAAGCTAACATCATAAGCACAGACTGCACATGAAGATTTATCAGACCTTCGGTCTTGGAAGGGAGTCCTGTGGCGACACTAGCGCCACAACAATATCTACAAAGACGCACCACAGATGGCGTTAAAAGCAACAATCTCAGAATTGCATACAAGATGGCAAATTACTATGAAAGTCTAAATCGCGCTTGCAAAGTTTCTACGGATTGGAGCATAAATACAACCTCCGACAAGACATCGTCGGAGCCGCGGTTCCCCAGGCATAACAACCTAGCCTGGCGGGAAGATCTTCCCTTTGTGGCGGTCGAGCATAACACTATCGCTCCCGTCACACTCTCCAAAAGTGTTTCAAAAAGATATTTTCTTGGGCCAATTTGCCTTAGTGCGCGTGGTCTGTTTATATACGCAACAATCTCTTCATCGTCATCCGAAAAATCCATTTCTATCTACTTTATATTCTATCTATTATATAATATAAAGACGAGAGCAGGGATAAAAAAAACAAAACAAATTAACTTCGGAATCGACAAGTAGGTACAACATAACCTCAAACTTTTTACATTGACAGAACACTAAACGCATTTAGCGCCGTTAAACAGCCATTTCTCTGTAATTAATTTTGACAGATTACTAAATACGTTTAGACAATGGTGAAAGACATTTTTTTTTATTTTAGCTTAAATTCGTGTTTAGCTACACTACTAAACGCATTTAAGTGAATGGTAAAAGTCGCCCCTAGTCTCTCTTCTTCTGAATTAGTAAATTCCGGCTTTTCTGTGCGATTGCACATGTTGTGCAAAACGCAACATGCAATAAATATCTTTGCAACTACGTCTGGATTATAATTGAGCACTCTGTGTACTAACAAGCACCTAAATCGCCCTTTTAGGAGACCAATTGTTCTTTATACTGAATCACCTGAAACAATGAATAAGGATCAAATGATTATGTAGTTATTATACCTAATTAGGATCATATTCTGAAGGGGTAGGGGAAGGATTAACTAACCAAGCAAAAATACTTCTTCGCCAGCATTTGTTAATGCCTCAGTAGGCTTTTATAACACCATAGTTAAAAATAAAGCTATCATGAGTAGCTCTACCATATGTTTTAATACCTAATACCAAGTACCTAATTAAATTATAACTTTAATTATAGGATCCTTGGACTAATAAGAAAATACAGCTAGCAGGAAAACAACCTAATGGGAATAATACTGCTTATTATGAAACACTTACTTTTAAACGAGTTGAAAGTCCTTTGCCTCGACGTTTTGTGGTCTTTATTAGAGGCTATAACACACTAGTTGGTCAATCAGTTCCTTTGACAATCTATATACGCTTACATAGTCGTCATCTTGGGTTAATAGAGATAAACTTTGCATTTTGTTGGATTGTCGACACTTTTCTAGTTTATCCAATGCATGAGCCTCTTCTAATAAAGATTTTAATAAAAACTTTCTTGCCATCGTTATCGCCGAAATATTTATTTTACACAAACACGTAAAAGTAGTTTTTAAACACAAATCATTTTATATTATACTTATTACATTAATTTTTAACACTGTTGTGATGGTTGTGACATAAAAATATAATTTTAGTCCTATATTTGTAATATGATTTCTCTAGTTTCACTCGTCAAAATGACGCTTTTCATTTGACACTTTGAACCGGGTTCAAATGAGATGTTAGCTTCGAAGTGACGGGGAAATATCCTTACAGAATGCAAAATCTTATGTCATCCCATACAAAATCTCACGGCCATCTAGTTCCAACTCGCTGACACGCTCGCAAGGGCAGCGCTAGTATAGATTCGAATTATCAACCGAGTTTTCAGAATGCCAATCAAGCAACTCACAGCGAATTCACATTCGAAGTTCAGTATGAGTTCTTACAGAATTGCAAGGCAAGTCAAGTAAGTCTATAGTCAGAATCAGGTGGCTTACTACCATCTCTTAAAACCATGCAAGAACGAGTGAGCAAGCGAGACAGCGCAATATATTATGTAAGGCGACATCTTCCTCACTCAATCGTTCTTGCATGGTTTTAAGAGATAGTGGTAAGCCACTAGAAACACGTCTTATCGCGCCCACTATATCGCAACATCAAATTAAAATCAATCGATTGACTTGACTTGACATGACATTGAAAGATCATAGATTTTTTTTTAATTTGTCCGTTTTTTAATCGGACTGTTTTGAATCGAATCCGAAGTGTGGACACGCACACACTTAGGATACGAAATTAAGCGTGGACACAGCTTTAATGACGTCACCTAACTGTCGAATTAATGTTACAACTTCCACGGCATTTTTGAATATTTTACCGCAATCATAGTACTTTTCTTATCGAAAATAAAAAAATATGGTATGAAATCAAAATATCTCGACATGATTTTGTATTTTAGTGTGTTAAAATTATTTAGCATACCAAATTGTGGTATTTATCCACTACTATCGCTATCTAGTGGTGATTTGGTAAACTTTTTTTCCGTAAGTCAACGTTTTATATTGAATTTACCACTTTTTAAAAAAATATTTATTTTCTTTGCACGTCTGTGTTTGGGTCACAGGATTACGCCATCCTACCCAAATTTCATCAGTTTTGGTCCAGTAGGTTCGGAGAAAATTGGCTGTGACAGACGGACGGACGGTCAGACAGACGCACGAGTGATCCTATAAGAGTTCGTTTGTACATTTTTGTACGGATCCCTAAAAACCGGTCAAGTGCGAGTTGAACTCGCGTGGAGAGGGTTCCGCACAATGCCAATGTCAGTTTTTAATTTCAATTGTGGTATGTCAACTAACTACTATTATCGCCATCTAGTGGTGTTAATTGGTGGTTGGTTAATAACTAATAAGTTTTAAACAATAAATTAAAAAACTAATATAAATATAACTAAAATAATGATTATATATTTACAAATTGTACAGTCCCGCCAAAGTGTCACACCGCGGTAACGTACCCAGAAGGCTGGCAGCATTGCCGAGTTGTATGGCGATACTAAACCTCTGTGCCAGGTAGGTTCCGAGATACGTCTATCAGCTTTTTCGAAAAAGCTGATGAGCCGATGGACCCCATGGCCCGTGTGTCACCTTTAATACGAAAAAAACTAAATTGAAATCGCTTCATCCGTTCAGGAGCTATGATGCCAGACAGACAGACAGACACGTCAAACTTATAACACCTCTCTTTTTGCGTCGGGGGTTAATAAATAAAGAACTAAATTAGTTTGTGATAGGATGACGATACTTGAAAAAATGATACTTTTTTCGCCAAAAACAAGCGGGATCTTTACCCCTAGTATGTTTTCTTAACGCAGACGCTAGCGACTGCGTTGTACTCTCAAAGAAAAACTCATACTAGGGGCACTTAACTAAATCCAATTTTTTTTCAAGAATTGAAAAATACAAAAAAGTGCTAACTATTGGTAATAAAAGGAACTAAATTTTTTTTATTAAGCAATAGGACCACATGCTAAGAGTTTGTTTGTTTGAACACTAGCGCCACCGTCATTTAAAAATCATTACTCACTGAAAACACAAGTTATCAAAAATCCCTCTGCTGTAATTATTGATCTGGATCTGAAGTTAATTTTAATCACATTCAATTATTAAATTATAGTTCCATATAGTTACAAATTGCAAAACAGCTAAAAGTGGCCATTTAAAGCAATAATGTTTTCAGTGAGTAATGATTTTTAAATGACGGTGGCGCTAGTGTTCACAGAGGTATATCACCTTAAACGCTTAAAACTTAAAAACTACTGTGCCCTTAGTGAGAGTTTTAGCGACTGCGTTAGGATTTTGTATGATTTTTTTAGTTGCCTTACTATCCGCCAGAGGCGCTTTACAGCTCTGCCGTACAAAATCGCTAACGCAGTCGCTAGCGTCTGCGTTAAGGTGATACCTCGGTGAACACTAGCGCCACCGTCATTTAAAAATCATTACTCACTGGAAACACAAGTTATCAAAAATCCCTCTGCTGTAATTAAGATTCTGGATCTGAAGTTAATTTTAAAAATATTAATTTTTTAAATTATAATTCCCTATAGTTACAAATTGCATTATTGCTTAAAACGGCCACTTTAAGCAGTTTTGCAATTTGTAACTATATGGAACTATAATTTAATATGTTTAAAATTAACTCCAGATCCAGAATCTTAATTACAGCAGAGGGATTTTTGATAACTTGTGTTTTCAGTGAGTAATGATTTTTAAATGACGGTGGCGCTAGTGTTCACCGAGGTATCACCTTAAGAAAAACTCGCACTAAGGGCACAGTGCCCTTAGTGCGAGTTTTTCTTAACGTCGGTCGGATTTGCCAAATTCTTTTCGTATATGAAAGCCCGATTCATGGGCTTATGTAGGCAAGGTTATAGGCTATAGTACATACACACTAATGGCGAGTGAATCCGCGGGGAACAGCTAGATGTAAATCAATATTGTATCAAAAACCTTGTAGCGCCAACTGTACGCAAGAAAAGACATGCATGACACCAGGCTAATTTAGTTGCAGCAAGCTCGCCATAGATGGCGCTAGACAATAATTGTTTTTGCCAAAAAAACCAAACCGACTTCATTTCCTCAACTAAAAAGGATGAAATAATTAATACATTGTTGTTTAAATATGCCTCATATCAAACATTTAAATAAATCTGAAGTCGGTGCCGATTTTTTTTATAAAATATGCTAATTAACGAGCCAGCAACTAGTCAACGAATTCGTGAAATTGGCACCAACTTCAAATTTATTTAAATGTTTGATATGAGGCATATTTAAACAACAATGTATTACGGCCATTCTCAATTTTGGCATTCTTAGTATAATTACCACAACCCTTTTAGTTTTTTGAACTTATTAATGAAATATGACTGTAGAGCGAATGAATATGAATCAATTGTAAATTTAATCGTATTGGCATTTATTTAGCTTATGTAGTATCCAAGTTATCGGTATCTTAAATATTTGATGGTTGTGACAATTAGAAATTATAATTTTACCTCGTCCCGGTAATTAGAAACTTGAGTTTTTCCATATAAGTATATTGAATAATGACCGCTTATGTATTTAAAAAAGATATTTACATATTAAATATTTATTTTGTTGAGAAACTATCATATAAAACGCAACAATTCAACATTACAATTAGTTTATTATTGTTTGAGTTTACTTAAATCTAACGGAAATAACAGCTGTTTTGGTTTTTAATTGACGGTGGCGCTAGTGTTCACCGAGGTAACACCTTAAATAACAGCTGTTATATACTTATTTTTAAACAACAGCAGCGATGGCAATTAGAAAAGTTGTGGCAATTAGCGTCGTGGCTCTTAGAGAGAAACATGATTTTCCAAAAAAAAAGCTACTTAATAAACAGAATTCTCATAAAGACACATCATAATCCATAGAGCCTAGAAATCTGCTTTATTTTCAATAAACAAGAATAAGTTAACAATAACTCATAAGTTTTTAATCAAGGCTACATGAATTAGAAAAATCGAAAACCAAAGTCATGGCAATTAGATACTTAGGTGTCTAATTGGCGATTACTCGACACAGCGCACAACCACACTCGACGAGTACCTCGACAACACTAACGGCTCGGGATCTGTGCTATAGTAATGTGCCAGAGATTCTTATTTAGGGATGTGCGCCCTCGATTGCAAGTGGTTTTGGCAATTATTGTCCAAGGTCGGACACGTCTTCATTTGATAATTTTGACAAAGAAAGTACTAGTAACTTGTTGTATTTTTGATATGTTGTTAAATATGTGGCTACCATCAACACAACCAACATTACAGAGTACATTACCAATTACCTCCACGTGATACGTGTACAAGCATTACCTTTACCAGCTCTGAAAAGAACTTTTTTTATGGAGAAGCAAAAGAAAAACACAACACCCATTCAAGCATTTAATAGCTGGCGAGTTAATTGTCAAAGAAACATAGCAAGCAGACAGCGTGCATTGCAGACACTTCAACCACGGTTCAACGCATAATTTATTGTCAAGAAACAAGAATTGCTTCAGCTTCAACTTCAGCTCAGCGAGCAACGTCTTCCACACTTCATGCAACAAGTCAAGATGTCACTATCAACACACACACGGATCACGTCACGACGCGCACCAAGTCACAATCCACAAGAGCTCCGCCGCACAGTTCATCGTCTCGCCGCCGCCGTCGAAATGGGCGAGCCCAGCGCGCGCAAACAGTTTTATTACCGCGAGCCAGCCAGCCTAGCAACAGATGGACCAGCCGCGCGCGTCACCGCGTTTCCCCCCTCGCGTCTCGCCTCACCGTGGACGGAACGACATAACGCTGCGAGCAATCTTGTATAGAAAACATTGTACTTATTCCTGATTGGTTAAAATTCTGATTTTTTCATTGGCTTGTAAATATTTCCTTTATAAATAATTTCATATAAATATGTGTAAAATTTCTCAATAAATCATTCCATTCTGCACATTACTTGGAGTCTTATTAGTTCAAGAAACCTCTCTCACCAAAGTGGTGACCACCGACTACGCACAAGGAAGAAAATAAGGAAAAAGCAAGTGGAATCCCTGCTCAAATATCAAGAAAAAAAAAAACAACAAGAAAAAATATCCAGCGACGAATCTCTGCCCGACCAACATGGAAGAGGAAAATATCGTCGTAGCGCAAACCCAGTCTGCCGCCCAGCCCGAAATCGCCAATATTTCACTGGCACTACGCATTCCACCGTTTTGGCGCGACCGACCTCGACTATGGTTCTACAGTTTTGAAGCTGCCACTCACGATCAGAAGAAGGGTGAACAGCAAATGGCGCAAATGGTCATAGCCCGACTCGAAAAGCAGGATATCGAACAAATCTCCGACCTATTATACAACCCTCCAGAGACGAAGCCCTATCAAGCAATTAAGGAGCGACTTATCTCCACATATGAAGAATCGGACAGCCGGCAATTTCAAAAACTACTATCTGAAATGGAACTAGGCGACCAGAAGCCGTCCCACCTACTTCGCCGAATGCGTGATCTAGCTCGCGACAGAATCCCAGACTCTACACTACGATTGATGTGGACAAATCATCTACCTTCACACATCCGCTCAGTCCTGGCAGTCAGCGAATCATTCAGCACGAAGACCGCATTAGAAGAGCTAGCACTACTCGCCGACAAAATGATGGAGCAGCACCGCGAAGTAGCAGCCGTCAGTACACCACTAACGTTGCCAACACCTCAAGCTTCCGACACTCAATTTCTCATCAACGAAATAAGAAGATTATCACTAGAAATCGCCGAATTACGATCAAGACCTCAGCATAATAATAACTATGGAAGAAACCGCTATCCGTCTAGAGGGCGCTATCAAAACAACCGTTCTCAATCCCCAAATCAATCAAGAAATAATTCACCATCTCCTTCACCGTATTGCTACTACCACCAACGCTTCGGAGCTCAAGCCTACAAATGCACATCGCCTTGCACATTTAATAAGAAGACCGAAAATAAGCCTCAGGAAAACTAGAAAGAACGTTGGCAGTGGCGGATTCCGGCGTTCAAGAGCATTCATACCGCCTATTTGTCACAGATAAAAAAACTGGCATATCATTTTTGGTGGACACAGGAGCGAACATATCCGTCCTTCCTAAGAAAAAAGGCCTCATCACAAAACCGCTACCATTCAAGCTCTACGCCGCAAACAACACAGTAATATCAACCTACGGAGAGAGGACACTTGAACTCGACCTTAACCTTCGCCGACCCTACAAGTGGAACTTCATAATCGCCGACGTCTCAAGAGCAATATTGGGAGCCGACTTTTTGAAACACCACCAGCTGATCGTCGACCTCAAAAATAAAAAACTAATAGACAACGTCACGAAATTAAAAATCAACGCACCCGTCCGATCTACAAACATACCTACCATATGCAGCATCGACACAAACAACGTGTACCACAACATTCTCGCCGAATTCCCCGGTACCACGAGACTGACTTCGATGAACATCAACGATAGCAAAATAAACGTGCAACATTTCATAGAAACAGAAGGCCAACCTATTCACTGCCGCGCACGTCCCATACCTCCACACCGCTACGAAAAAGTCAAACAAGAATTCCAGAATATGATCGACCAAGGTTTATGTCGTCCCAGCAAGAGCCCATGGTCATCACCACTGCACGTCGTACCCAAGAAGAACGGGGACTTAAGAGTCTGTGGTGACTACCGCCGCCTTAACGCGATCACCAAACCCGACCGCTACCCTGTACCACGTGTTAAGGACTTCACATACCAGCTCTCCGGGAAGACCATATTCTCAACCTTGGACCTGAACAGAGCCTACCAGCAGCTCAAAGTCCGTGAAGAGGACATAGAGAAGACAGCCATCATCACACCGATGGGATTATTCGAATTTCCGCGCATGTGTCCAGGTCTCAAGAACGCAGGCCAAACTTTTCAACGATTTATCCATCAGGTGCTCAGTGGCCTACCCTACGTATTTACCTTCATCGACGATGCCCTAATAGCCTCAGAAGACGAGATCCAACACCGAGAACACCTAAGAACAGTACTTGGAAGACTCGAAGAACACGGCATCACCATCAACCCAGCAAAATGCCACTTCGGTCAACCGGAAGTTAAGTTCCTAGGCTACATCGTATCCAAAGATGGTATCAAACCTCCAGCCGAGAAGATGGAACTCATCTCCAACTATCCAAAGCCTAAAAACATCGAAGAGCTACGTCGTTTCCTGGGTATGCTAAACTTCTACCGCGATCACATACCTAACGCCGCGTCCATACAAGCACCACTCAACGCGCATCTCCATAACGTTAAGAAAAAAGATAAAACAATCATACAATGGACAGACGAGTCAACGCAAGCATTTGAAGCGTGTAAAGCAAGCATCAACAACGCTGTTTTACTCGCCCACCCATCCCACGAAGCCGCCTACGCGCTATTCTGCGACGCGTCCGACAAGTCAGCTGGCGCCGTCCTACAACAATACGTCGACGAAAAATGGCAACCACTTGGCTATTTTTCTAAAAAATTCTCCGACGCACAATCAAGATACTCGACGTACGACAGAGAACTACAAGCAATCTACATGGCTGTAAAACATTTCCGCAAGATGTTCGAAGGACGACCACTCATCATATTCACCGATCACAAACCGCTTACCTACGCTATGAGCAAAATAACATCAACAACCGAAACACCGAGACGCACAAGACAGCTTTTGTTTATCAGCGAATTTTCGACCGATATCCGTCACGTCAGCGGTAAACAAAACATCGTCGCCGACGCACTCAGCCGCATCGAAACAATAACATGCCCGTCTACAATAAATTACGAAGAAATCGCAAACACTCAGCAAGAAGATTCTACCATACAACAACTACAACAACAAGTCAACATCAATCTGAAAAAAGTCATCATTCCGAACACCAACATCGAACTCTACTGCGAAACATCTTCATCTCACATAAGACCGTATATACCTGAAAAACATCGACAAGAAGTATTCAGAAGCGTACACAACATAAGCCACCCCGGTACTCGCACAACTCGCAAGATTATGTCAACAAAATATTTTTGGCCGTCAATGAATAGCGACATTGCAAAATGGACAAGAAGCTGCATCGATTGCCAAAAGAACAAGATTCAACGCCATACCTACAGCGCGACTTCAAAATTCCCGCCAACGGAACGCTTCCATCACCTACACGTCGATATCGTCGGACCTCTAACTACGACACCTCAAGGTCATCGCTACCTTATCACTATGATCGACCGAGAAACAAAATGGCCGGAAGCAATACCTACAGATGACATATCAGCTGAGACAGTCGCCGAGACTATCTACAAACACTGGATAACAAGATTTGGATGTCCGGAAACCCTGGTAAGCGATCAGGGCCGCCAGTTCGAAGCTCAGCTGTTCAATAACCTAATGAAGATAATGGGAATCAAGAAAAACCGAACTACGCCTTATCACCCACAAAGCAACGGTATCATCGAACGCTGGCACCGAACACTCAAGACTGCACTTCGTACCAAGCTAACAAGTTCAAGGTCATGGATCGACGAGCTACCTACTGTACTTCTAGGTCTACGAGCCACCCTACGCACAGACGCCGGAGTTAGTCCAGCCGAACTCACATATGGCTATAACCTACGTCTACCGGGTGATTTCTTCACTACAACATCAATACCTACATCAATGGACCACACATACGTCGAAAAACTAAGATCAACAATAGAAGAAAACAGACCTCAATTATCAACCTCACATCATAACACCAAGCAACGGATTTTCATACATAAGGACCTACAAGATTGCAGCCACGTATTCGTCCGAGTCGACGCGGTAAAGAAGCCCTTATAATCACCGTATCAAGGCCCTTATCGCGTTATCAAGAGGACGGACAAAGTTTATACTATACAACTACAAGATCGAGAAACAAACATATCGATAGATCGACTGAAACCTGCCTACATATTAGAAGAGGATCAAGAAAATAGCAACTTACCGAAAAATACATTACCGTCATCATCATCATCAGGAGTCAATCAATCCATCACACCGCCACAGTTACCGCAAGCTACCTCGCCACAGAAAGGTCAATGCACTCCCGCCGTTCCGGACAACGTGACGTCACAACCAGCTGATAAGCGAACACGTGCTGGCCGTTCCATCAAGTTGCCTGTACGTTTCACTTGAAGGGGAGTCCTGTGGCTACCATCAACACAACCAACATTACAGAGTACATTACCAATTACCTCCACGTGATACGTGTACAAGCATTACCTTTACCAGCTCTGAAAAGAACTTTTTTTATGGAGAAGCAAAAGAAAAACACAACACCCATTCAAGCATTTAATAGCTGGCGAGTTAATTGTCAAAGAAACATAGCAAGCAGACAGCGTGCATTGCAGACACTTCAACCACGGTTCAACGCATAATTTATTGTCAAGAAACAAGAATTGCTTCAGCTTCAACTTCAGCTCAGCGAGCAACGTCTTCCACACTTCATGCAACAAGTCAAGATGTCACTATCAACACACACACGGATCACGTCACGACGCGCACCAAGTCACAATCCACAAGAGCTCCGCCGCACAGTTCATCGTCTCGCCGCCGCCGTCGAAATGGGCGAGCCCAGCGCGCGCAAACAGTTTTATTACCGCGAGCCAGCCAGCCTAGCAACAGATGGACCAGCCGCGCGCGTCACCGCGTTTCCCCCCTCGCGTCTCGCCTCACCGTGGACGGAACGACATAACGCTGCGAGCAATCTTGTATAGAAAACATTGTACTTATTCCTGATTGGTTAAAATTCTGATTTTTTCATTGGCTTGTAAATATTTCCTTTATAAATAATTTCATATAAATATGTGTAAAATTTCTCAATAAATCATTCCATTCTGCACATTACTTGGAGTCTTATTAGTTCAAGAAACCTCTCTCACCAAAAATACATATTACTTTATATAAAAAACCATCTAAAATAAATTAAACTCTTTCTCTGAATTAGTATTAGACAAGTTTCCAAACTGGGAGAGCGCGTGGACGCGTCGTGGTAATTTAAGAACAATGTTTTGAAAAAATAATTCTGTTATACTATGCAATATAGAGATATTTTTTAAAGTGCAACACATAGAAATAGTTGTTAGCTACTTTACAAAAAAAACAGCACATAATATTATTATGTTTACATGAAAATTTTGCACTGGACGCTCTAAATTAAGCCTTCTGAGAATGGCCGATTAATTACTAGCTGTTCCCCGCGGCTTCGCCCCGCGTGGGACTCGGTTATATCGCGCCCAAAAGTAGCCTATGTTTGACCTCAGGTCGTTAACTACATCCCTACCAAATTTCGTTACAATCGGTCCAGCAGTTTAGCCGTGAAGAGGTGACAGACAGACAGACAGACAGTCAGACTTTCGCATTTATAATATTAGTATGGA
Source organism: Apomyelois bistriatella (assembly GCA_947044815.1). NCBI lineage: Eukaryota > Metazoa > Arthropoda > Insecta > Lepidoptera > Pyralidae > Apomyelois > Apomyelois bistriatella. Next base: position 242,679 of record OX345718.1, read on the forward strand.
GTATGGATGGATATGGAAGTATGGAAGTATGGATATGGAAGTATGGATATGGATTTCATCCTTTTTAGTTGAGGAAATGAAGTCGGTTTGGTTTTTTTGGCAAAAACAATTATTTTTTACTTTTTAACCGACTTCAAAAAAAGGAGGAGGTTATCAATTCGTCGGTATGTTTTTTTATTTTTTATGTATGTAAAAAAAAATTTTTATTCGAGAGGCTATACTTTACGATTGGTCCTATATTCAGCAGATCAGGATCTGATGATGGGATCATGGAGAAATCGAGGGAACTCTTCAAGTTTTGTATTGGGAATGGGTATTTTTTGATATATTCCAAGTTAGTAAGGTGGGACGTAGATGAGACGATGCTGGAAAATTTAACCCACTTTCAAAAATGCAACGTATTTACAACTTTTTGATTGTAATATATCTTGCTCGATTACTCGAAGACCACTGAATCGATTTGTAAAATTTTTTTTTTGTTAGAAAGGGTAAACTTTCTAGATGATTTCATAGTCATCAGATCAGGATCTGATGATGGAATCATGGAGTTATCGAAGGAACTCTTCAAATTTTATTGCGATTTGGGTATTTTTTGATATATTCCATGTCAGTAAGGTGACACGACGCTGATGACGTTTACCCGACTTTCAAAAATGATCGTGTTTACAACTTTTTACTTGTAAGGCATTGCGTATTCAAAACTAAAAAGTAAAAAATAATTGTTTTAGCCAAAAAAACCAAACCGACTTCAATTCCTCAACTAAAAAGGATGAAATAATTAATACATCGTTGTTTAAATATGCTTCATATCAAACATTTAAATAAATTTGAAGTTGGTGCCAATTTTACGAATTCGTTGACTAGTTGCTGGCTCGTCAATTAGCATGTTTTATTAAAATAATCGGCACCGACTTCAGATTTATTAAAATGTTTGATATGAAGCATATTTAAACAACAATGTATTAATTATTTCATCCTTTTTAGTTGAGGATTTGAAGTCGGTTTGGTTTTTTTGGCAAAAACAATTATTTAAACAACAATTTCATTAGTTATTGATTATAATAGTAAGTATTTTGGGAACCAGGATATAAAAAAATCAAAAGTTAATCTTACCATATTTTATTGTTAGACTAATTTATATGTACTTACTTACAATATCACATTGGATACCACATAGAAATGTTTTTTAGTTCCAGGATCAGTGTGGCAGCGTATTCTCTCTTCTTATCTTTAATTAATACATGTAAACCACACCACACTTATTAGAAATGTATCACGTAGTTTACAACAAAGCCACCCAATATTATCTACCAATAACAGTGGCAATAAATGAAAATGAATAAATGACAATCAAATTCCCCGCCCATTGTTTCTGTGTGAAACGTTGGCTTGCAAGCCAAACTAGTGACATGTTTTTCGTGCGCTATGCCACTTCTTGTTAATATTTCTAAATTCTGTGTTGAATACCTACCTTATAAGACGATTTACAGTAACAAACAGTAAAACTACCATTTCTCAATCATCTCATGGCTCAAGTTGGCTGAAGTCTGGACATGTTCGTATCTGTCAATGGGGATACGATACAAGATAGTGATCTACGAAAGTGGTAGAAAACTAGTTCTCAACTGTTTTCCACTGTTTTTCCAACTAATATGAAAATGAAAGTGAATTTGTTTGATAATTTGTTCGTTAAGCTTTCACGCCCTGTCTAGCAAACCAGAAATTACGCATATACATAGTTAGAAGAATTGATAAGGACCTTCATCCCGGGAAAATGCACTATCCTGTTGCCGAGGGAAATTCACGCGGGCGAAGCTGCGGGCGATTATCGTTGTTTACGTGGTTTATAGTAAACAACTTATATTATAAATTCTCTCAGCCTCAGCAGCTGGATAATATGACCCGAGACCTAGATACATAATGTACCTACTATATTTATTCCTGTCTTCTTCTAGCATTTTCCCGGTTGCCTCCGAGCCCAGGGTCCGCTTTCCTCCTGGTTCTATTCCACTCCTCCCGGTTTTCGGCAACCTTGGCAATTTGATGGTGTAGTATTATGTATGACATTATTTGGAGTCGGTTCTGTTTTAATTAAAAACAATTATAGAGGTCCCATAGTGCACAGGTGAGCCCCTTGAAGGAACCTTCCATGCTGGTCTGGGAGAAAAAGAAAAACATAGAATGTAGGTACCAGCTGCTTCTCCCCGTGCAAGCCGTAAAAGTCGACTGAGGGAATCGGCGAATGGGGGAATCATAACATAGGCGATACGGCTAGCAACCGATCACTATTGATTTCCTGTTTCAACTGTCATCATGCTAAACGTTGTCTAAGGTCTTTTGGCCCTAGGCTCTGTCTACCCCGTATGGGATAAAGACGTGACTATATGTATGTATGTATGTATGAGCCCTTTGAACCTAAGAGGAGTTCGTGTACCATGCAATATAATAAACTTGTGTATTTATTAACAAAAAGTGGTGTTCGTGTATCATTAAATATTTTAAAAAAAAATTAAAAGGATTTCCTGTGCCCCTAGTATGAGTTTTCTTAACGCAGACGCTAGCGACTGCGTTAGCGATTTAGTATGGCAAACCTGTACAGCGCCTCTGGCGGATAGTAAGGCAACTAAGAAATTCCATACAAAATCCTAACGCAGTCGCTAGCGTCTGCGTTAAGAAAAACTCATACTAGGGGCACTGTGTGTAAATAAAAAAATATAGCGTTTGTGCATAAAAAGAAACATCTAGAAAGATGGGAAGAGACCTCGGGATGTTAGTCTGAAAAATTGCGTTCATGTATCATTAAATATAAATATTTTAAAAAAATGTAGGCGTTTGTGTAGCACTGAATATAAAATCTAGAAAAATCAGAAGAGACCTAGGTATCCTAGGTCTTTAAAAAGAGGTAATTAAAAAAGTTGGTATATAATAATATAAAAAATGTAGGCGTTCGTGTATAATTAAATGTAAAAAAATGCATCTTCTAAAAAGATGAGAAAACCTTGGATCCTTAAGGTCTATTATTTATAGTCAGTTTCATTCATATTTCTTGGTTAGTTGAGATCACGTTTTACATAATATAAAACATATTATGTGTAAAAAATAAACACATGCCATGCATTTAGACTGACTTTTACTCCACCACAAAGGAGGTCGTTTTTTTTCAATTCTGTTTATATTTTGTCTTCCTTTTTCCATTCAATAATTTAATCCATATTTTGGATTTTCTGTGTAAACTTTCAGATGAAAGGTTAAACCACATACCCACTTTTTTGTTGGATTTACACTTAAATGTAAATGTTGATCTTTGCTAATCAAATTAGACAAAGGTTTAATTATTTTTTATTTCCCTTACCCTTAGATCATATTCCCATAATCCTTGTATTAGATTGTTGATCACATACACTACTAGTGTCAATTTCACCCCTCGGAATATAAGGGCATTTTGTTATATTTCATTTGCAGTTTTTGTTATATTTTTTGAGCATTTTTCGGGTGCAAATGTAGTCTGTTGCATTTTAGACATTTCCTCAGACATTGTTAACCACACATCCACTCTTTTTTTACCTTCTCTATCAAAATTCAACAGGTTTTTGAGATTTTATTAATTATAAATAAAGCAATAAATACTTATTGCTTTTCAAATCTGCAATTAATCCATATTATGGATAACATTGTCAATCACATCCTACACTTTTAAGTGCAAATTAATGGCCAGCAGCTTATGCATTGGTAATTGTTACAATGATACTCTGTTGTATTTTTTGTCCATTTAAATACTTTATATTTAAATTTACCATCACTTTTATTACACTTTTCAAGTGTCAATTGCCAATCAAATCGTTCACAAACGTTTGTTTGTGTTTATATTTTACTGCAGTATTTAAATGCAGTGTATTATTACCTAACATGTGTAAATACAGGTTGGGCCGTGGTATGCTAGTTCCAGTGTCAATAAATTTTGACTGAATTGTGTCGTAGCAAAAGGCCCTGCAGCTGTATTTACTTTTCACTCATCCCTTGCATGCATCTCGCTGTAAATATAAAAGAAAGCATTACCCCGTTAGCCAACTGAGGGCAACGACAGTGGTCTCGTGCAATCCATCAGTTGCCCTTAGCAGACGCCGTACCGATCGACTGGTTGCACTCAGCCGTAGTCGACGCGTTCTAGCAATGGGTAACATGCATTACCATATAGCTCTCTGCACAATGTACCACATATGGAATGCGCCCTGAAATCATTCCAATGCAAAAATACGGTCCGCGTGAGCAGCAAACGCAAACCGTACTCCGTCCGCAATAGCATCCGTATTCCCACTAGCCAAAACCATGGCCAGAGGTACTCCATCCGCAATAGCTTCCGGATAAATCACTTTCATATTCATCAAACCGGAATCAACATTGAAAATCAATGTTTAATCTCGGCAGAATCAATAAAAGTTTAATACAAGCTCTTAAATATGTATATGTGCAACAATATTTTCAGATATAATGCATATATCGTAAACAACAATATACACAAAACATCTATTGAAAATGCATGGTCTGATATTCAGGTATCCCGACCTAATTACGCAATCTCTTGCATAATCACGCAATTACGTCGGAGGGCCTCAGCCCAAAGGTCACGAACGAGTTCCGGCGGATATCATGCGCGTGATGTCTACGCGCATCTCGAAATATTTTGGAAAACATGATTTCATGATTTGTCCATTTATGAATTGTTAGTTTAAAATAAGTTAATTTTACATATGCTAGTTTTTTCAACCGACTTTCAAAAAAGGAGGTTCTCAATTCGGCTGAATATATATATTTTTTGTTACCTAAAATCTCCGTCATTACTGAACCGATTTTGAAAATTCTCTTTTTGTTCGAATGGATATAGTTTCAATTTGGTCCCATATAATAGTAAGTATATCAAAATCGGCGCAGCGCAGTAGTTTGGTTTTAAAATCAAAATAACTGGAAAATGTAAATCGGCTTAGTCGAATAATATAAGCATTTTAAGATTTTTCGTATGTTTACAAGTTGCTTGTTTGATAATTAAGTAATTTGCAAGGTCAATTGACCCTGCATGCCCCGGCATTAGCTTTTTAAAACCCCACGCTGCTGCTGTAACGGTTTACACTCGGTGTCCCTTGGTATTAACTCATATGAGTGTTAACAACAAGCTCAGTTGACCCTGCACACTGTGGTGCCAGAGTGGTCAATCGACCCTGTGGCCTTGGTATCATGGTTTCAAATATGGGGCACTGCCACGTTATCGTTTATTTAAAGTCTACTGGAGTAGGTACTGGTCAATTGACCATGCACACCTATGTGTCTGAGTTATTCTATATTGACGAAGTTCAAGTTGGCCCCAGTAAACAAATGAAAGTCGGTTTTTGTTTTTTGGAAAAAGTTATTAATGAATGTGTCGGCGTCCTCGCACAGTAAGCCGGAGCGAGGATGATTCAGCAAAGAAACTTGTAAACAACACGTGCACCGGACACCTGACGCCTGACAGCAATTTAGTCCCCGGCCGTTTCTACCCCTCTACTCTAGCCTCACAGATATAAAAGGTGGGCACCCAAACGGATCGGCAGTCTTGGCTCTGGCGTGGCACGGTGCACATGTTGTACTTAGCTACTGACTTATCCTCGACTCTATAATAATTATTCTCGTGAATAATTATTATTCCCAATAATCCATACTTCCATACTAATATTATAAATGCGAAAGTCTGTCTGTCTGTCTGTCTGTCTGTCTGTCTGTCACCTCTTCACGGCTAAACTGCTGGACCGATTGTGATGAAATTTGGTAGGGATGTCGTTAACGACCTGAGGTCAAACATAGGCTACTTTTGGGCGCGATATAACCGAGTCCCACGCGGGGCGAAGCCGCAGGGAACAGCTAGTTAATTATATGTTGTTTAGTACTGTCCCGACAGTTTATACTGATTCTAATCTAACATTTTATGTTATATCATAGTCATTAATAAATAATTGTCTAATAAAAATCAGTATTAATAGTTATACTGTTCTATTATTAATATGTCAGACCCCCTCCCGATAAATGAATATGTAAACTTATATGCATACAGAGCTTTGTAACTCGTAATTCAGAAATCTTAACAATACGGAACATATCATCGGTATCACAGCGTTTACCCGGTTGCATTGCACACCAAGTATTGGGTGCCCGTGTCAGCTTAAACAATCAAACACGGGAATATTGTTTTTAGGGTTCCGTACAAAAATGTAAAAACGGAACCCTTATAGGATCACTCGTGCGTCTGTCTGTCCGTCCGTCCGTCTATCTATATATATATATGTATAAATTTGTTAGTTCGAACTCTTTGTACCCTAAAAGAAACTCCAATGTGTATGTATACCAAGGTCAAGGCAATAGCGAAGTCTTATTGTTACCGATATATGTATGTATTGACTAGTCTAAGAATGCTGCTTGAACTCGCTCGCGCCTTGCACTTGTGCGCGGCTCACAGCGCTATACGACTTAAAATGCGAACGAACCAAAGTATGCTCTTAGCGGCGCTCATTCGCGCCAGCGTCCTCGTTATGCCCGGTTGTTTAGCGGAAACCCACCTATTAGATTGCGTTTAATGCTGCGTCGTTCGACTAAATTTATTTGAGTTATAGCTGGAATAGTCCAGATATAAATTATTCCTTTTTAGTATTGTACTTTAACGGCATTTGTGAGTTATTTAATATTACGTAAATCGTTTCTTTCAAAACCTCATTTGTTTGTAGCTCTTTTAGGTTAATTTGTCATGCAAAAAAAAACATTAAATAGGAATACTTGCCTAGTTTTCTTTACAAAAAGTTATGATATCCCACCAAAAACATAAATGTAAAAAACGAGAGCCAAGTTCAATACAAAAATTATGCTTGGCGGTGAGCTTCGCCGCAAAAAGAATGGCGATCTAAATGAGTGCCAAGTTCTATGCAAAATCGAAATATGTTTTTATAGGAACAAAATAACATTATGAACAAGTATTAAACTCTATTTCTTTGCTTTATTAGATACCTATAACAATTGCTGTTATTTAAAAATGTTTAATACTTGTTCATAATGTTATTTTGTTCCTATAAAAACATATTTCGATTTTGCATAGAACTTGGCACTCATTTAGATCGCCATTCTTTTTGCGGCGAAGCTCACCGCCAAGCATAATTTTTGTATTGAACTTGGCTCTCGTTTTTTACATTTATGTTTTTGGTGGGATTCCTAAATACTTAAGTACCTACTATTAATTGATATTGCATATTATTACTTTTCATGATTCTATGTCAACGGGAAATACTCCGAAGGTTTTTATTCCCATTTGAAATTGTATAAAATTTACAAAAATTTACTACATTTACGAACATATCTTTTGGCTGTGTTGACGCATCAAGAAAGCTCAAGGTCGCACAAAGTCATGGAGAGAGCTATGCTCGGTGTTTCCCTCAGAAATGAGGAGATCCGTAGGAGAACAAAAGTTGCTGACATAGCCCAGTGGATTAGCTCTTTGAAGTGACAGTGGGCAGGGCACGTAGCGCGACGAACCGATGGCCAATAGGGCAGAAAGGTTCTCGAATGGCGACCACGCACCGGTAAGCGCAGCGTCGGACACCCACCGACCAGATGGTCAGATGACATAAGGAAGGTCGCAGGCAGGCGCTGGATGCAGGCCGCTTCCAGCCGGTCATTTTGGAAATCCTTGGGGGAGGCCTATGTCCAGCAGTGGACAGCCTGCGGCTGATGATGATGACGTATCATTTTGATTATCTTACAGCCGAAAGAGATCTCGACACACTAACGGAGGTTTCTCTGTGCACACGCCATGTCTCTTCTATATAAATCGCGCCTTGTGAGTGATAGGGTAAAGTGGTGGTGGGTGCTCTGTGGCCCACTGTACTGAGTTGACACATTGTTATCATTACCTTACTAGTGTGTGTTCGCTATAGAAAAAAAATCTATATCTATTTAATAGATTCAGGGTGTTACTACCAAATTACTTTGCGTACTTCAGTTCTTACCCACTACAGTTAGTCTATACTTACTTATTCGATTGGGCTGATATAATCACGTCTTTATCCCATACGGGGTAGACAGAGCCTAGGGCCATAAGATCTGCATCTGATGATGATCTGATCACGTTTATACAACACTATTGATTTCCTGTTTCAACTATCATCATGCTATAGTGTCTGCGTTTATAAAATCTTATACTAGAGGTACTGATTTGTAAAAAGTCTTTTGCATTTATGATAGCCTTATTTTTGGGGAAGCAATAGGTTGCGTGCGAAGCACGTAGGAATTCATTTTTAGTTATTTTGATTACATTTTTAAAAAAATCTATTGTTTCTAATGTAATTATGATACCACTAAAGCCATCTGTTGGGCAACTGTGGAACTGTTAGCATTTTTCCAAAATTTAATCTTCTATTGTGTCTAAATCACTATAATTGTTTTTGCCAAAAAAACCAAACCGACTTCAATTCCTGAACTAAAAAGTATGAAATCCATATTTCCATACTATCCATACTAATATTATAAATGCGAAAGTCTGTCTGTCTGTCTGTCTGTTACCTCTTCACGGCTAAACTGCTGGACCGATTGTGATGAAATTTGGTAGGGATGTAGTTAACGACCTGAGGTCAAACATAGGCTACTTTTGGGCGCGATATAACCGAGTCCCACGCGGGGCGAAGCCTTACAATACATTGTTGTTTAAATATGCTTCATATCAAAAAATTTAATAAATCTGAAGTCGGTGCCGATTCTTTTAAAAGCATATTGCTAATTAACGAGCCAGCAGCTAGTCAACGAATTCGTAAAATTGGCACCAACTTCAAATTTATTAAATTTTTTGATATGAAGCATATTTAAACAACAATGTATTGATTATTTCATACTTTATAGTTCAGGAATTGAAGTCGGTTTCGTTTTTTTTGCAAAAACAATTATTTTTTACTTTTTACCCGACTACGGCGAAGCCAAAAGGAAGGGTAATGATTTTGACAGTCTATGTATGTATGTTCCATCGTAGCGCCTAAACTACTGGACCGATTTTAATGAATGTGGTGTCAAAAGATTCGTGAAAATAGCGCGGGGAACATAGGCTATAAAAATTGTTTAAAAATTTTAACCGACGGAATTTAAACCTCAAATTCTAACCTCAAAAAAAATTTAACTGAGATAGGCATCACGTGTTTGGTATCAAAAGAAAGATCTTGGCGAGCACATTACAAATATGTTTATAATTCATATTGATGAAGTTAAAATATAGGTAGAAATGTTTAAAATGCATTCGTAAAGTGGTAGGTATATTTCACGCGGTACAGTCATTCCCGTTCGGGAAACTGAAAAGTATTAAATAAAAATTAAGTTAAATAACTATAACCCGACTACGTGGTGTCTAAAAAGGATGAAACAAGGAAATAATTGTGATAGAAATCCAGAAATGCATAGGTACAAAATCGTCATTGTAAAGCCGTGGTCGCACCCATTGTAAATGGATGGTAGGAACACCTAAACAAACCTTGTTGGTAAACCTATACAATGGGTGCGACCACGGCTTTACCATGACGATTTTTGTACCTATGCATTTCTGGATTTCTATCTCAATTATTTCCTTGTTTCATTCTTTTTAGACACCACGTATTCGGGTTATAGTTTTCAACTTAATTTTTATTAGTTTTGAGTACGCAATACCTTATAACTAAAAAGTTGTAAACACTTTGCATTTTGGAAAGTCGGATAAACGTCATCAGCGTCGTCTCACCTTATTGACATGGAATATATCAAAAACGACTCAAATCGCAATAAAACTTGAAGAGTTTCCTCGATAACTCCATGATGCCATCATCAGATCCTGATCTGATGACTATGGAAACATCTCGAAAGTAGGTAGATAGATAGATATACTCTTTATTGTACCATTATCATACAAATTATACATGTTGAATACAAATACAAACAATGTGTACAAAGGCGGACTTATCGCTAAGTATACCCTTTCTAACAAAAACATAATTTTACAAATCGATTCAGTGGTCTTCGAGTAATCGAGCAAGATATATTACAATCAAAAAGTTGTAAATACGTTGCATTTTTGAAAGTTGGTTAAATTTTCCAGCGTCGTCTCACTTTAATAACTTGGAATATATCAAAAAATACCCATGCCCTATACAAAACTTGAAGAGTTCCCTCGATTTCTCCATGATTCCATCATCAGATCCTGAACTGCTGAATATGGGACCAATTGGAAAGTATACACTCTCGAACAAAAAAAAATTTTTCAAATCGGTCCAGCTGTCTTCGAGTAATCCGATAATATACATAAAAATAAAAAATAAAAATAAAAAAAAAAACAAAACAGCGACGAATTGAGAACCTCCTCCTCTTTTTTGAAATCAGTTAAAAAGGAACTACTTATATCTTTTTTATTAGGAAATAGGACCACATGCTAATGTGCTAATACTAATCCATACTTCCATACTAATATTATAAATGCGAAAGTCTGTCTGTCTGTCTGTCTGTCACCTCTTCACGGCTAAACTGCTGGACCGATTGTGATGAAATTTGGTAGGGATGTAGTTAATGACCTGGGGTCAAACATAGGCTACTTTTGGGCGCGATATAACCGAGTCCCACGCGGGGCGAAGCCGCGGGGAACAGCTAGTACTTAATATATTAAAGAGTTCGTTTGTTTGTTTAAACGCTTAAAACTTGAAAACTACTGGTCGGATGTGCAAAATTCTTTTCGCATATTAAAGCCCGATTTATGGGAATGGTTATATAGGCTATAGTACATACACACTAATGGCGAGTGAAACAGCGGGGAACAGCTAGTTGTAAATCAATATTTTATCAAAAACCTTATAGCGCCACCTATACGCGAGAAAAGAACAAATTCGTTAACTAGCATGACACCAGGCTAATTTAGTTGCAGCAAGCTAGCCATAGATGGCGCTAGACAAAAAGCGCGCTTGGGCGTAATGTGACAAGGTTCTAAAAGAGTTGCTTTTATTTCTTTCTTTTGCCTGACGACTCGCAGGTCGTGGGTTCGATTCCCATGGAAATCACTTTGTTTATCAAGTTATTTTTAGTTGTTGTACTTTGCAGGCTCGAATCACCCGATTGTCTGATAATGATTCCGTGCTTCGGAAATCACGTTAAGCCGTTGGCTGACCACCATTTATGGTCGTTGAAGAAACCACGTCGAAGGCCGACAGGTGGTTTCGAACTCTGATACCAGGGTGTGCATGTTATATTTGACCACGCTTTATCTCGCGTTTAGTTGAACCGATTTTAATGCGGTTTTCAGAAAAGACTGTTTACATTGTGGTAGTTTTGGTATGTCATCGGACTTCAAAAAAGGACTTTCTTAGTTTGTAGTAAATTACTTTGGGAAGTCAGTTCTGTTTTTTAAACAACAATTTCATTAGTTATTGATTTTAATAGTAAGTATTTTGGGAACCAGGATATAAAAAAATCAAAAGTTGATCTTACCATGATTATTGTTTTGTTGTTGTTAAACTAAATTTATATGTACTTACAATATCACATTGGATACCACATAGAAATGTTTTGACGCGGATTTAGTTCCAGGATCAGTGGCAGCGTATTCTCTCTTCTTATCTTCAATTAATACATGTAAACCCATGTAAACCACACCACACCTTATAAGAAATGTATTACGTAGTTTACAACAAAGCCACCTAATATTATCGACCAATATAGTGGCAATAAATGACAATTAAATTCTTCGACCATTGTTTCTGTGTGAAACGTTGGCTTGCAAGCCAAACTAGTGACACTGATGCCACTTCTTGTTAATATTTCTAAATTCTGTGTTGGATACCTACCTTATAACACGATTTACAGTAACAAACAGTAAAATTATAATTTCTAAATCATCTCATGGCTCAAGTTGGCTGAAGTCTGGGCATGTTCGTATCTGTCAATGGGGATACGATACAAGATAGTGATGGACGAAAGTGGTAGAAAACTAGTTCTCAACTTTTTTCCACCGTTTTCCCAACTAATATGAAAATGAAAGTGAATTTGTTTGATGATTTGTTCGTTACGCTTTCACGCCCTGTCTAGCAAACCAATATTCCAGAAATTACGCATATACATAGATAGAAGAATTGATAAGGACCTTCATCCCGGGAAAATGCACTATCCTGTTGCCGAGGGAAATTCACGCAGGCGAAGCTGCGGGCGAATACCGTTGTTTACGTGGTATAGTAAACAACTTATATTATAAATCCTCTCAGCCTCAGCAGCTGGATAATATGACCCGAGACCTAGATACATAATGTACCTACTATATTTACTCCTGTCTTCTTCTAGCATTTTCCCGGTTGCCTCCGAGCCCAGGGTCCGCTTTCCTCCTGGTTCTACTCCACTCCTCCCGGTTTTCGGCATCCTTGGCAATTTGATGGTGTAGTCTTATGTATGACATTATTTGGAGTCGGTTCTGTTTTAATTAAAAACAATTATAGAGGTCCCATAGTGCACAGGTGAGCCCCTTGAAGTAACCTTCCATGCTGGTCTGGGAGAAAAAGAAAAACATAGAATGTACCAGCTGCTTCTCTTCCCGTGCAAGCCGTAAAAGTCGACTGAAGGAATCGGCGAATGGGGGAATCATAACAATAGGCGATGCGGCTAGCAACCCATCACTATTGATTTCCTGTTTCAACTGTCATCAATTCATCATGCTAAACGTGGTCTAAGGTCTTTTGGCCCTAGGCTCTGTCTACCCCGTATGAGATAAAGACGTGACTATATGTATGTATGACTGTATGAGCCCTTCGAACCTAAGAGGAGTTCGTGTACCATGTAATATAATAAACTTGTGTAATTATTAAAAAAAAGTTGTGTTCGTGTATCATTAAATATTAAAAAAAATGAAAAGGATTTCCTGTGAGTTAATAAAAAAATATAGCGTTTGTGTATAAAAATAAAAATCTAGAAAAATGGGAAGAGACCTCGGGATGCTAAGGTCTGAAAAATTGCGTTCGTGTATCAATAAATATAAAAAAATAATGTAGGCATTCGTGTAGCACTGAATATAAAAAAATCATCTAGAAAAATCAGAAGAGACCTGAGGTATCCTAGGTCTTTAAACAGGTAATTAAAAAAAGTGGTATGTCATTATATATATAAAAAAAAATGTAGGCGTTCGTGTATAAATTTATGTAAAAAAATGCATCTTTTAAAAAGATGAGAAGACCTTGGATCCTTGAGGTCTAATTATTATAGTTTATAGTCAGTTTCATTCAAATTTCTTGGTTAGTTGAGATCACGTTTTACATAATATGTAAACATATTATGTGTAAAAATAAACATGCCATGCATTTTGACTGACTCTTACTCCACCACAAAGGAGGTCGTTTTTTTTTCAATTCTGTTTATATTTTGTCTTCCTTTTTCCATTCAATAATTTAATCCATATTCTGGATTTTCTGTGTAACCTTTCAGATGAAAGGTTAAACCACATACCCACTTTTTTGTTGAATTTACACTTAAATGTAAATGTTGATCTTTGCTAATCAAATTAGACAAAGGTTTAATTTTGTTTATTATATTGTTGACATAACTATTTCCTCCCTTTGATCATATTCCCGTGATCCTTGGATCACATTGTTGATCACATTGTTGATCACATACAACTACTAGTGTCAATTTCATCCCTCGGAATCGAAAGGGAACTGCAGTCCTTTTATTATATTTTTGAGCACTTTTCGGGTGCAAATGCAGTCCTGTTGCATTATAGACATTTCCTCAGACATTGTTAACCACACACCCACTCTTCTTTTACCTTCTCTATCAAAATTATCCAGGTTTTTGATATTTTTTATTAATAATATTATTTATTGCTTTTCAAATCTGCAATTAATCCATATTATGGATCACATCTACACTTTTAAATGCCAATTACTTGTCAGCAGCTTATGCATTGGTAATTTTTACAATGATACTCTGTTGTATTTTTTTGCATTTAAATACAACTTAATTTTTAAATTTACCATCACATTTATTACACTTTTCAAGTATAAATTGCCAATCAAATCGTTCACAAACGTTTGTTTGTGTTTGTATTTTACTGCAGTACTTAAATGCAGTGTATTACCAAACATGAGTAAATACAGGTTGGGCCGTGGTATGCTAGAGTTTCAGTGTCAATAAATTTTGACTGAATTGTGTCGTAGCAAAAGGCCCTGCAGCTGTATTTACTTTTCACTCATCCCTTGCACGCATCTCGCTGTAAGTATAAAAGAAAGCATTACCCCGTTAGCCAACTGAGGGCAACGACAGTGGTCTCGTGCAATCCATCAGTTGCCCTTAGCAGACGCCGTACCGATCGACTGGTTGCACTCAGCCGTAGTCGACGCGTTCTAGCAATGGGTAACATGCATTACCATATAGCTCTCTGCACAATGTACCACATATGGAATGCGCCCTGAAATCATTCCAATGCAAAAATACGGTCCGCGTGAGCAGCAAACGCAAACCGTACTCCGTCCGCAATAGCATCCGTATTCCCACTAGCCAAAACCATGGCCAGAGGTACTCCATCCGCAATAGCTTCCGGATAAATCTACTTTCATATTCATCAGACCGGAATCAACATTGAAAATCAATGTTTAATCTCGGCAGAATCAATAAAAGTTTAATACAAGCTCTTAAATATGTATATGTGCAACAATATTTTCAGATATAATGCATATATCGTAAACAACAATATACACAAAACATCTATTGAAAATGCATGGTCTGATATTCAGGTATCCCGACCTAATTACGCAATCTCTTGCATAATCACGCAATTACGTCGGAGGGCCTCAGCCCAAAGGTCACGAACGAGTTCCGGCGGATATCATGCGCGTGATGTCTACGCGCATCTCGAAATATTTTGGAAAACATGATTTCATATGATTTGTCCATTTATGAATTGTTAGTTGTTTGTTTAAAATAAGTTAATTTTACATATGTATAGATATTGGTATGGAATCCTTTGTTCTCGAGTTTTTTCAACCGACTTTCAAAAAAGAGAGTTCGGCAGAATATTTTATTTTTATTTTTGTTTCCTTAAATCTCCGTCATTATACTAAACCGATTTTGAAAATTCTTTTTTTGTTCGAATGGATATAGTTTCAATTTGGTCCCATAGTACTTAAGTATCTATATCAAAATCGGCGCAGCGCAGTAGTTTGATTTTAAAATCATAAATCGGCTAAGTCGAATAAAATGGGCATTTTTTGTTTTTTTGTATGTTTACAAGTTGTTTCTTTGATAATGAAGTAATTTGCAAGGTCAATTGACCCTGCATGCCCCGGCATTAGCTTTTTAGAACCGCACGCTGCCGCTGTAACGGTTTATACTTTACACTCGGTGTCCCTTGGTATTAACTCATATGAGTGTTAACAACTAGGTCAGTTGACCCTGCACACTGTGGTGCCAGAATGGTCAATCGACCCTGTGGCCTTGGTATCATTGTTTCAAATATGGGGCACTGCCACGTTATCGTTTATTTGAAGTCTACTGGAATAGGTACTAGGCCAAGTGACCCTGCACACCTATGTGAGTTATTCTAATTTGACCAAGTTGAAGTTGGCCCCAGTAAACAAATGAAAGTCGGTTTTTGGTTTTTGGAAAAAAAGTTATTAATATATAAACTTATATGCATACAGAGCTTTGTAACTCGTAATTCAGAAATCTTAACAATAAGGAACACATCATCGGTATCACAGCGTTTACCCGGTTGCATTGCACACAGAGTATTGGGTGTCCGTGTCAGTTTAAACAATCAAACACGGGAATATTGTTTTTCTACCTTATGATCCCGTACACAAACTGTAATAAATCGGTCAAGTCCGAGTCGGACTCGCGCCCTGAGGGTTCCGTACCACCACAAAAAAATATTTTTGTTTCCTTTACTTTGTTTGCAATAATTTATTTTCCTAAAATTTTTACAACAAATTTACAATTTGATTTATTCCTAAACTAGGTGTTCCCCGCGGCTCCGCCCAGCGTGGGACTCGGTTATATCGCGCCCAAAAGTAGCCTATGTTTGACCTCAGGTCGTTAACTACATCCCTACCAAATTTCATCACAATCGGTCCAGCAGTTTAGCCGTGAAGAGGTAACAGACAGACAGACAGACAGACAGATTTTGCATTTATAATATTAGTATGGAAGTATGGATATGGATGGATGGATATGGATACTTAAGTACCTACCATTATTTGATATTGCATATTATTACTTTTCATGATTCTATGTCAACGGGAAATACTCCGAAGGTTTTTGATTCCCATCTGAAATCACAATATATAATTTGCTACATTTACGAACATATCTTTTGGCTGTGTTGACGTATCATTGACGCATCAAGAAAGCTAAAGGTCGCCCAAAGAGCCATGGAGAGAGCTATGCTCGGTGTTTCCCTACGAGACCGAATCAGAAATGAGATCCGTAGGAGAACAAAGGTTGCTGACATAGCCCAGCGGATTAGCTCGACGAACCGATGGCCGATGGGGCAGAAAGGTTCTAGAATGGCGACCACGCAACGGTAAGCGCAGCATCGGACACCCACCGACCAGATGGTCAGAAGACCTGAAGAAGGTCGCAGGCAGGCGCTGGATGCAGGCCGCGACAACCAGTCATTTTGGAAATCCTTGGGGGAGGCCTATGTCCAGCAGTGGACAGCCTGCGGCTGAAATTATGGTGATGATGATGACGTATCATTTGATTATTTTACAGCCGAAAGGGATCTCAACAATGCGCCACGACGAGGACACACTAACGGAGGTTTCTCTGTGCACACGCCATGTCTCTTCTATATAAACCGCGCCTTGTGAGTGATAGGGTAAAGTGGTAGTGGGTGCTCTGTGGCCCACTGTACTCAGTTGACACATTTAGTTATCATTCCTTACTAGTGTGTGTTCGCTATAGAAAACAAATCTATATCTATTTAATAGATTCAGGTGTTACTTTGAAGTCAAATTTAGAAGTACTTACTTACCAAATTACTTTGCGTGCTTCCGCCACCAGGGGGTCTAAAAACGCCACTTTGAGCAATTCATCGAATCGAATTATAAGGTAAAGGCACCTATTATGAACACGGTCTAATTATGAACAGTTTTTAATAAAACCTCAAAAATTGGGAAACTCTTAAATATTTTTAGGGTTCCGTACCTCAAAAGGAAAAAACGGAACCCTTATAGGATCACTTTGTTGTCCGTCTGTCCGTCTGTCCGTCCGTCCGTCTGTCAAGACCCTTTTTCTCAGGAACGCGTGGAGGTATGAAGCTGAAATTTATATCAATTACTCAGGTCTACTGTCCCTTGAAGCTGTGAAAAAATCAAACTTCTAAGCCAACGCAATCAAAAGATACAGCCGTTTATGCCGCAAATTTTCGACACTTGCAAGGGAATCAAAACCTACAGGGTGCTTCCCGTGAACTCAGAATCTTGAAATTTGGTACGAAGCAACGTCTTATAGCATAGATAAAGGAAAAATTACGAAAACCATAAATTTTTAGTTACATCACATAATATATTTTTTTTAAATAATTTTAAACTTACTACCCATTTCCTCATAAACGCGTAGAGGTATTAAATTGAAATTCATACCAAATACTCAGGTCTATAATACCTTTAAGCTGTAGCAAAATCAAACTTCTATGTCCATGCAATCAAAAGAAACAGCAATTTAAGCTGCATATTTTGAAACTCGCAAGTACTCGCAAGGGAATTAAAACCTAAAGGGTACTTCCAGTCGACCTAGAATCTTGAAATTTGGCATGAAGCAACGTTTTATAGCACACATAAAGGAAAAATTCCGAAAACCTTAAATTTTTAGTTACTTAAAATAAAGGATTACTTAAACGATAAAGAGATCTTTGTCTTAAATTTATGCTCCTCCATCTTTCCCCATTGTAATGTTATGAATTTCATTTTGCAATAAAAATACCATAGTTATGACTCGATTGTCGTAATGAACGAACTTTGTAAACCTTGCAGGTTTGTACGGAACCCTCGGTGCGCGAGTCCGACTCGCACTTGGCCGGTTTTTTTTCAAATGACTACACTAATAAATGTTACAATCATTCCAGACATTGTATAAACCATTTTTGACAGCAATCAGCCTTTAAGTTGTCAACTGTAACAGTGTTTCACTCACGCAGTGTATTTTTGTATCGAAAATCCGAACTTCTTATAAGGATCTTAATGCGAGTAGGTATATTTACTGTCTTTTGTTTCTGACAGTTGTAAGGTTTTTGCTAAAAATCTTATTATTTATTGAATCATTGATAGCAAAATATTATTTATGCAACTTGACTAAAAATATCATATAAATTTTACCCTTTAAATTTATCAATGTTTATAATTGGATTTTTTTTCATCTTGTGCCCATATATGGACAAAATGTCTATAAAGTGATTTTTCGTTATGTTAATTTGACATCATATACTACAATACAATTATTTAACATTACCTTTTTTAATAAAATCTGCAGCAAATTAAAACTCTGTCAGTTTAAGAACATTCTGTTCATAATTAGGTGTCCAAAACTGGTTCACTATTTTAAACGACTAATTTTCTAATGTAAAAGTACATTGCTGTTAATGTAATCTCCCAAATTGTATAGACCTCTCATTATATACTATTTGGGCTTAAACAAGTACAACTTGGCTGATTATTAAAGAACCATTGAACATTTATTACCCAGCTAAAATGTCCATAACTAGCTGTTCATATTTGGATAATGTCCATAGTTGGGGGTTCATAACTAGATTTTGCTTGTCCATAAATGGAGTCTCACTTAGGGTATTTTTATAAAATTATATTTAATTGCAGCTAGTAGTTATCTTATTTCAAACATTGAATAATCATTAATTAAATGGCACTTTATTTATCTCCAAACCCCTAGGAACGTGTATTGTAAAATTTACAAATTACAAATGAAAAACGCTATTTTTTTTCTTATACTGTCCATAATTGGTGCATTTACCTTATTACGAATTCCTTAGCGATTCTGTAGCAATTCCTCTATTTTTTGTAAAATGGCCAACTAAACTTTGCAATTCCTCTTCAGAAAAAAATAAAGATATAGGAATTGCTAAAGAATTGCTAAGGAATTCGTAATATGAATTCGATGCGATGAATTGCTCAAAGTGGCGTTTTTAGACCCACTGTTCTGGGCGTCGATTCTGCTAACGTTAAGTCAAAATCGTGTCAAAATAGTGTTTCAATTGTAGTGCTTTTTATACACTATTTACAAGAATTATGACAGTATGATGTGATGTGAATGTAGTGAGGGATGTGACCATCAGCAGTGATATAAAAAAATATACATTTCTTACTAGTGTGTAAAAAAGCACTTCCATTGAAACACTATTTTGACACGATTGTGATTTAACGTTAGCAGAATCGACACCCAGTTCCTACCCACTACAGTTAGTCTATACTTACTTATTCGATTGGGCTGATATAATCACGTCTTTATCCCATACGGGGTAGACAGAGCCTAGGACCATAAGATCTGCTTAGACCAAGTTTATACAACACTATTGATTCCCTGTTTCAATTATCATCATGCTAGTGTCTGCGTTTATAAAATCTTATACTAGAGGTACTGATTTGTAAAAAATCTTTTTCATTTATGATAGCCTTATTTTTGGGGAAGTAATAGGTTGTGTGCGAAGCACGTAGGAATACATTTTTAGTTATTTTGATTACATTTTTCGAAATTCTTATTGTTTCAAATGTAATTTTGATACCACTAAAGCCATCTGTTGGGCAACTGTGGAACTATTAGCATTTTTCCAAAATTAAATCTTCTATTGTGTCTAAATCACTAAAATAAACGTGATACAAATCTTCACGGTATTTTGTTGCGTCGGGTACATAGGCTAAAGTACATACACACCACGGGCAAACCGCGGGAAACAGCTAGTAATAAAGAAATAGTTTAATATTCATCCACATTCTTACTATACTACTGTCACAGCTTACACAGCTTAACTGCTGGACCGATTTTGACGATATTTGGTATGGATATAACAAAAGATCAGGGGTCAAACATAGGCTTATTTGTGGCGCGATATAACCGAGTGCCACGCGGGTGGAGCTGCGGACAGCAGCTAGAATAAATAAAACAAATCAAATATCCTCAAGTCCCCATACAAAGAACTATACTTATGTTTGACGAAACCACTGATTGTGATTGATGTGGGTCACCCTTGTCATCGCTTAACTTGCGTTATCGTAACGAACACACATGCCTTGTTGGCTTTTGAGACCTTAGAAGGGAATACATATGGATGTGGAGTGAATGTGGTAAAGCGTTTGGTTTCATCCTATGTATTTGCTTCGTAGTTTCATCATAGTATTTATTCAGTGCCCCTAGTATGAGATTCTATAAACTCAGACGCTAGCAACTGCCCTAGGATTTTGTATGGAATTTCTTAGTTGCCTTACAATCCGCCAGGGGCGCTGTACAGGTTGGTTTATTCTATAATCTGTGCTTACCACCATCTTTTAAAACCATGCAAGATCCAGTAAGGGAGATGTCGCCTTACATCATGTATTGCGCTGTCTCGTTTACTCACTGGATCTTGCATGGTTTTAGGAGACGGTCAAAATCGCTAACGCAGTCGCTAGCGTCTGCGTTTATAAAACATCATACTAAAGGCACTAAATAAATATTATAATAATACTACGAAGCAAATACATAGAATGAAACCAAACGTTTTACAACATCCACACCACATTCAATGTATTCCACCCTTCTAAGCCTCAAAAGCCTAATGAGGCATGTGTGTTCGTAACGATAATGTAAGTTAAGCGATGACAAGGGTGACCCACATTAAATTGGTCGCCATGTCTCGAACTCTTCCATGCTTCGAAAAGCACGTCACGGCTGTTATCTGATTTGTATAATAATAAATCATTTCAATGCCATCTATCTATCACTTGAGATACTGTAATTATAATTCAGGCAACTTTATTAAATAAAGCAACTACATAAATCATTTTGTGGCGGGGTGACGAAACCTTCTTAAAAAAATCGTGTTTAACTCACACTTTTTTTCCAACAATAAGCGGGATCGTTACTAGTATTAAATAATTACAGCGCCACCTATTACCAATTCAAAGAACAATTTCTTCACATGCATGACACCTGTAGGCTTATTTAGTTGCAGCATGCTGGATATAGATGGCGCTCGACGTGTATGTAAATGTGACAAGGTTGTAAGTTGTAAAGACGCGCGGCGCATCGGACGACGTCGTCGCTTTGCGTCGCTCTCATTGCTTCTACTACGGTAGGTAGGTAAATACTTTTTAACCGACTACAAAATCAGGAGGTTCTCAATTCGTCGGAATGTTCGCAATAAAACAAAGATTTCCTCGATAACTCCATGATGCCATAATCAGATCCTGATCTGATGACTATGGATCCGGCTAGAAAGTATACCCTTACTAACAAAACGGCCATTCTCAGAAGGCTTAATTTAGAGCGTCCAGTGCAAAATTTTCATGTAAACATAATAATATTATGTGCTGTTTTTTTTTTTGTAAAGTAGCTAACAACTATTTCTATGTGTTGCACTTTAAAAAATATCTCTATATTGCATAGTATAACAGAATTATTTTTTCAAAACATTGTTCTTAAATTACCACGACGCGTCCACGCGCTCTCCCAGTTTGGAAACTTGTCTAATACTTATTCAGAGAAAGAGTTTTAGTTATTTTAGATGGATTTTTATATTAAGGAATATATATTTAACAACATATCAAAAATACAACAAGTTGCTAGTACTTTCTTAGTCAATATTATCAAATGAAGACGTGTCCGACCTTGGACAATAATTGCCAAAACCACTTGCAATCGAGGGCGCACATCCCTAAATAAGAATCTCTGGCACATCACTATAGCACAGGTCCCGAGCCGTCTGTGTTGTCGAGGTACTCGTCGAGTGTGGTTGTGGGCTGTGTTGAGTAATCGCCATTTAGACACCTAAGTATCCAATTGCCATGACTTTGGTTTTCGATTTTTCTAATTCACGTAACCTTGATTAAAAACTTATGAGTTATTGTTAACTTATTCTTGTTTATTGAAAATAAAGCAAATTTCTGGGCTCTATGGATTATGATGTGTCTTTATGAGAATTCTGTTTATTAAGTAGCTTTTTTTTGGAAAATCATGTTTTTCTCTAAGAGCCACGACGCTTATTGTCACAACTTTTCTAATTACCATCGCTGCTGTTCTTTAAAAATAAGTATATAACAGCTGTTATTTAAGGTGATACCTCGGTGAACACTAGCGCCATCGTCAATTAAAAACCAAAACAGCTGTTATTTCCGTTAGATTTAAGCAAACTCAAACAATTATAATGTTGAATTGTTGCGTTTTATATGATAGTTTCTTAACAAAATTAATATATAATATGTAAATATCTTCTTTAAATACATAAGCGGTCATTATTCAATATACTTATATGGAAAAATTCAAGTTTCTAATTACCGGGATGAGGTAAAATTATAATTTCTAATTGTCACAACCATCAAATATTTTAGATACCGATAACTTGGATACTACATAAGCTAAATAAATGCCAATACGATTAAATTCACAATTGATTCATATTCATTCTCTCTACAGTCATATTTCATGAATAAGTTCAAAAAATTAAAAGGGTTGTGGTAATTTGCCTGCCAAAATTGAGAATGGCCGTTTTGAATAATCAATACCTTACAACTAAAAAGTTGTAAACACGTTGCATGTAAAGTCAGGTATATGGCATCAGCGTCGTGTCACCTTATTGACATGGAATATATCAAAAACTACCCAAATCGCAATATAACTTAAAGAGTTCCCTCGAATAACTCCATGATTCCATCATCAGATCCTGATCTGATGACTATGAAACTATCTAGAAAGTATACCCTTTTTAACAAAAAAGAATTTAACAAATCGATTCAGTGGTCTTCGAGTAATCGAGCAAGATATATTACAATCAAAAAGTTGTAAATACATTGCATTTTTGAAAGTGGGTTAAAATTTCTAGCATCGTCTCACCTTACTCACATGGAATATATCAAAAAATACCCATGCCCAATACAAAACTTGAAGAGTTCCCTTGATTTATCCATGATCCCATCATCAGATCCTGACCTGCTGAATATGGGACCAATCGGAAAGTATACCCTCTCGAAAATAAAAAAAAATCAAATCGGTTCAGCTGTCTTAGTGTAATCCGGTATCATACATAAAAAAAATATATAAAAAATAATAATAAAACATTCCGACGAATTGGGAGAGTCGTCCTTTTTTTTGAAGTCGGTTAAAAAACATTTCGACGAATTAAGAACCTCTTTTTTTGAAGTCTGTTAATAAAGTACTTATTACGTCTATCTGTGATATCTATTGTCCGAGCTTCAAATAGACATCGCTCGTTTGACGCTGTCGTTATGAGTGTTGAAATGAGAGCTTTATAGATTGATAATCATAAAAAAATGTCTGTTTAATATTTTTATTGAGAAATAGTTTTAGGAACGCAAGATGTTCAATACTAAGGCAAAATTTCTTTGTCCCTGTACATCGGACAAAATAGATTTTTGTCACAGAAATATTACAAAAAAGTAACGCATTGTCTTTTCGATATGGACGGTACCGTGCTGGGTTAGTTCAATAACTGATCATCATCATTGTAGCGTTTTTCCAATTGCATTCCAAGCTGTATAATGGCCTTTGAGGTCGGGGTCTCATCCGCATATTTTGCGTAAAACACGATTCAGCATTATATTTACAACCTGCTTGACGTAAACCCTCTTTAGGTATTTAGGGTAGGTTACTCCTTAGTACATACATACATATAATCACTTCTTTATCCCATTAGGGGTAGACAGAGCCTAGGGTCATAAGACCTTAGGCCACGTTTAGCATGATGATAGGTGAAACAGGAAATCAATAGTGATGGGTTGCTAACCGCATCGCCTATGTCATGATTCCCCCATTCGCGGATTCTCTCAGTCGACTTTTACGGCTTTCACGGGAAGAGAAACAGCAGGTACATTCTATGTTTTTCTTTTTCTCCCAGACTAGCATGGAAGAAACCCTCCTTAGTAAGGACTATAAATTATTTTACTAACATAATTGTTACGCTTAAAACCGCTGTTTGTAGGTATATAGGTACATACGCATCATCATAGACAAGTTTTAAAATCAATGCATGTAAACAAGTTACTCAGTTCGCAATAAAGATCGTACGAGAAAGACGTATTTTTTCATTTTTAAAATCATCTTGGAGCTTTTAACAATTTGGACCTAGTGGCGTCAACATATGGTCGATATCGAGCCGGATCGATAAAGTGAACATACGACACTCGGATTCTGTGACTGTCAAAGTGAGTGAACAAAAGAAGACTGCATTCCTCAGTTAAGTTATATTTTGTAAAGGAGCCAACACATTACACTTGAAATTAATTTTAAAGTATTGAGTTTGAACATCATTAATTATTGAAAATGAGTTTTTCTACTAAAGAGTTATTAACTTTACTAGAAGAAAAGGCTAATGTTTTGCGAAAAGCTCAGACTAATTTGAAGAAATGCCCCCGTACACGACTTACTAAGGGATACATTGAAGCAAGACTTAAATCAATGGAAGAAGATTGGCAATCATTTAAATTACATCACCAAGCGCTTGTGAAGTCCCTTCCCAAAGAAGAACGGGATATGTTACCCTATTTCGCTAGTGATCAGTACTATGTTGTTGAAGATTTGTATTTGTGTACTACTGGTGATTTGAAAGACATGTTAATGACATTTGCGCCATCGAAGGAAACACATTTATCTGAACAAGTTACAGTCCCACAAGTGAAGCTCCCCTTGATAAAACTTCCTACATTTACCGGGCAATATGAAGAATGGCCAACCTTCAATGATCTGTTCACATCACTTATACATCAAAATACAGCACTAACTAAAGTTCAGAAGGTGCACTATCTAAAGACGAGCATAGCTGGAGAAGCGGAATCACTACTGAAACACATTACGGTCACTGATAGCAACTACGAACAAGCATGGGATATTCTAAAGCAACGGTACGGAAATAAACGCCTTATTATTAACACACTTTTGAAAAGACTGTTTAACTTAAAGAAACTTACTACGCCGATTGTAAGCCAGTTAAAGAACTTAGTAGACACCACGGCCGAATGTTTGAATAGTCTGAGAAACTTACAAATACCTACAGAATCTTGGGACTTAATAATAATTTACATGGTGACACAGAAGCTAGATCTAGAAACACGGAAATTATGGGAGGATCACATTTATAGCCCCGATTCAGATCATTTACCTACCTGGCAAGAACTAAAGAGCTTCTTAGAGGCTAAATTTCGGACTTTAGAGTTAATAGTACAGACATCAACACCCGTAACAAGAGACAATAGACCTGCAAAGGAAAAGTCATTCCATGTATCCGCCTCAGCCCCAGCTAAAACTTGTATTCTTTGCAATAAAGATCACAGAATAGATCAATGCAAAGAATTTACTTCGCTCAATATTGAAGATAGAAGCAAATTAGCTAAAGATAAAAACTTATGTTTTAGATGTCTAGCTCCCGGACACTCTGCTATAAGATGTCGCCTTAGGGTGTCATGTAAGGAATGCCACCGACGCCACCACACCCTACTTCATCAGCCGATACAGCAGAAAGAAGACACAGAACAAGGCGAATCTATTCAAGTTAACACTACGATATCTTCATATTCAACAAATGTAAAGTCCACAGCCATATTAGCGACAGCATTGATACCGGTAAGAGATGATGACGGTCGAACGATGAATTTGCGCGCCTTGATAGACCCAGGCTCTCAAGCAAACTTTATAAATGTGAGGGCGACGCAACTATTAAGACTTAAGAAGAAAACAGCTAGAGGAACTATTACTGGAGTGGGTTCAACACAAACAGAAGTTCATCATGAGGTACAATTTCAACTTCTGTCAAGATATGATGATAAGTTCCAGTTTCCCGTGAAGGCATACATTTTGCCGACACGCTTGACCTCAAAGCTGCCATGCAAGTCGTTCGAGAATCAACCACAGGCCTGGCCTCATTTATCTAACCTACTTCTGGCAGATCCTAGTTTCAATCGCCCAGGGAGGATAGATTTACTACTAGGCGTAGGAGTGTATGCTCAAATTCTTAGAAATAATTTTGTCAAAGGACCACCGAATACCCCATGCGCTCAAGAAACAAGCTTCGGATGGATTTTATTTGGTCAGATACACAGCTGCATACCAGAGAAAGATATATCAGTCATGCACCATCAAATAGACGAAGATGATATATTGTATAAACTATGGGAAATCGATAGCAATGAAACAAAGAAACTAACTAAAGAAGAAGAACTGTGTGAGAAATTGTATGAAGATACTTATCGAAGAAACAAGGAAGGCAGATACGTAGTGAAGCTACCATTTAAGATCGAACCTCCTAGAACAATTAATGGCGATACCAGAGAAATTGCAAGAAAAAGACTACACCAGTTAGAGAGACGCTTAGAAAAAAATGAAGACCTAAAAACAGAATATAACAGAGTTATGGAAGAATATTTAACATTACAACATATGGAAGAAGTGCCGGAGAATGAGATCATGAAACCCTCTGTTTATCTTCCTCATCACGCAGTGGTTAAAGACTCTAGTGAAACCACAAAGGTCAGAGTGGTATACAATGCATCAGCGCCTGATGCTAATCAAATCACACTGAATAGTGATTTGATGGTTGGACCACAACTTCAAGAAGATATGAGATCATTAGTTATGCGATTTAGACTAAAGAAGATAGCATATGTTGCAGACATCCAGAAGATGTACCGTCAAGTCCTGGTCACTAAAGAGGATTCGGATTACCAAAGAATATTATGGCGGAACGATAAAAATTCTCCTATAAAAGATTATCGACTTCTTACGGTGACTTTCGGAACGGCCTCTGCACCTTACCTTGCCGTTAAATCGCTCCAGCAAGTAGCGAAAGATGAAGGCAACTCATATCCTGATGCAACAGAAACAATAAAATCGGATTTTTGGATGGATGATTTGATGTCTGGGCAAGATACAGTAAAAACTGCTATAGAAGTGGCACAAAATATCGCAACTATATTAAAAAAGGGAGGCTTTCTTCTACAAAAATGGTCATCTAACAGCAGAGAATTTCTGAAGGAGTTCAACCCAAAGGAGATAAGTTCGCGAGTGTCAGTAGATTTGCATGGAGGTATTGTCAAAACACTTGGTCTATCATGGAATCTAAATGATGATAAGTTAAAATATAACAGTATCTTACCTCCACCAGCAGAAAGAGTTACAAAAAGAAGTATACTCGCTGAAATGCAACACATATTCGACCCGTTAGGCTGGTTATGTCCATCGTTACTACCTGCAAAATTACTTTTACAAAGTTTATGGCTAGAACATGTGTCCTGGGATGAAACGCTAAAGCCTGAAATAAAAGATAAATGGTTGGAAATTAGACACAGTTTAAGGGACCTTGAGGAAATAGAAATAAATAGATGGTTACAAACAACTAAAGAAAACTTACCTGATGTCACTATCCATGGTTTTTGTGATGCCTCAACGAAGGCATATGGGGCAGTTGCTTATCTTAGAGTTAAAACCGAGGAAGGACATTACCAAACGGAATTGATCGCCGCGCGAACTCGAGTAGCCCCTATCAAACCACTTTCACTACCTAGACTCGAATTGTGTGGAGCTGTTTTGTTATCCAAGTTATTAAAACATATAAGTGAAGCCATGCACATTCCTATTGCACAAATATTTGCTTGGACAGACTCTACAATTGTCTTGTCCTGGCTTCGTGGTGATCCTGGAAGATGGCAAACATTTGTTAGAAACAGAGTCGTGACAATTTTGGATAACATAGGAGCAAAATGGTTTCACGTACAATCCCAAGACAATCCAGCAGATGTGGCCTCACGAGGGATATGGTTAACCGAATTAAAAGTATGCAAGCTATGGTGGCAAGGACCAGCTTGGTTAAAAGAAGAAGTCATAGAGATGCCCCAGATACAAAATGATGATATAGACCTGGAAAAGAGAAAAACATTACATGTGAATACGAAAGTTATAAATGATGACAAAAAAGAAAGAACTATACTTACACAGTTTGAAGAATTTCAGGACTTGACAGAGTTAATTAAATCTATTTCTTACTGTAAAAGATTTCTAACATTCATAAAATATAAAAATACTTCACAAAATAATCTTATTACTCCAGAAGAGTTAAATGCAGCATTAGAAGATTGCATAAGAATTGTACAAGGAACAGAGTTTGAAAGTGAGATATGTAATTTGAAAGCGGGTAAATCTATAGAAAGAAGGAGTAAAATAAAGAACCTCAACCCCTTTCTTGATGACAAAAATATTCTGCGAGTAGGAGGTCGACTACGCCATGCTAATATACACGAAGACAGAAAATATCCGATGATAATAAGTAACAAGAACTCGTTAGCAGCACTTATCGTACTAGATGCACATAAAAAAACGCTACACGGTGGGATACAACTTACTATGAACTACGTGCGATCTCGTTTTTGGATTATTCGTTTGAAGAACTTGGTATCAACCACTATACATAAGTGCATAATTTGTGCTAGATATAAAGCTCAAACTCGCAACCAATTAATGGGAGACTTGCCCAAAGAAAGAGTTTCTCCGACACGTCCATTCTATAATTCTGGCGTTGATTTTGCTGGACCACTTCAGATTTTGAGATCAAAGGGTAGAGGAAGTAAATGTGAGAAAAGCTATATATGCATCTTTGTGTGTATGGCTACAAAAGCAGTGCATCTGGAATTAGTTGGAGATTTGACCACAGACTCCTTTCTAGGAGCCTTCAAACGTTTCGTCTCAAGAAGAGGTAGATGCGGTCATATTTGGAGTGACAGAGGTACTAACTTCGTAGGGGCTAGTACTCGGCTGCAAGACATGTGGACCGAAGCGAAAATTGAAATGCCTGCAAATCTTCTGACTTTACTAGCTGAAGACGGAACTAAATGGCATTTCAATCCCCCCCTAAGTCCGAACTTCGGAGGATTATGGGAAGCGGGGGTAAAATCAATTAAGCACCATCTAAGGCGGATTTTAAACCACAGCTTGACATTTGAAGAAATGACAACTACATTGTGTCAGATTGAAGCATGTTTGAACTCTAGACCATTATGCCCAATCGAAAGTTCCGATCCAGAAAATCTAGATATACTTACCCCTGGCCACTTCCTAATCGGCGAAGCACCCATAAATGTACCTGATCCAAATCTACAAGATGTAAATTTAAATCGTTTGTCCAGATGGCAACATACGCAAAGACTAGTACAAGACTTCTGGCATAAATGGCAAACTGAATATTTGTCAAGATTGCAACAAAGACCCAAGTGGCTCAGTCAAAAACAAGAATTTAAAATTGGTGACGTCGTCCTTGTGAAAGAAGAAAATCTTCCTCCTTGCAAATGGGCGCTGGGGCGTATTACAGATAAACATCCCGGAAAAGATAATATATGCCGAGTTTATAGCGTAAAATCTGGTGGCAAAATTGTAAAACGATCAGTGTCTAAATTGTGTGAACTTCCAATTAATGATAACTAAAATCATAAGTAGATATTAAGTTGGTTGAATTGTCAAGTAATGTTAATATAATAATATCGATTAGGTTTACAATTTATTCACGTCAAAAGGTAAAATTCGTAGATGATAAAATTAGATGTAATAAAAAAAAATGTTTGTGCAATGTGATAGCTCCTTTATAATGTTTATTCAATTGAATGCACTTTTTTCATAGGCAGTTTTGCGTAGTACTGGAGTTCACATTGAATGTTTGTTTTGATATCATTATTGATGGTAGATGAACATATTTAACAATGTTACTTACTTATTGACACGAGTGAATATTTTTTTATTTAAATTGTAATAATGCATGTATTTATGTCTTGATTTCAC
Organism: Apomyelois bistriatella; assembly: GCA_947044815.1. Lineage (NCBI taxonomy): Eukaryota > Metazoa > Arthropoda > Insecta > Lepidoptera > Pyralidae > Apomyelois > Apomyelois bistriatella. The sequence continues at coordinate 272,700 of OX345718.1, forward strand.
TCGTACTTTTGTATGATTTAAGTTGAAAATCAAATAATGTTATTTAATTAGTTTTGAATACGTAAGGTGTATGATGTGAAATTTAGGTAAAAACTTCGTTTTTAGGGTGGCGGCATGTTACGCTTAAAACCGCTGTTTGTATATAGGTACATACGCATCATCATAGACAAGTTTTAAAATCAATGCATGTAAACAAGTTACTCAGTTCGCAATAAAGATCGTACGAGAAAGACGTATTTTTTCATTTTTAAAATCATCTTGGAGCTTTTAACAATTTGGACCTAGTGGCGTCAACAATAATCTTACTTAATAGGTACATAATCTGTGTATGACACAATTAAATGATGATACATATAAATTTACTTGAGTTCATGACTACTGGAAGAGGGAGTGGTCTATTCTTAAGTCGATACCACACGACAATGTCTTTTAATGATGTTTTTCTTGTATTTGTAGACTCAGAAGTAATGTACCATAAAGTAATAGCAAAGATTTGTGAGAACAATGGCCAGACGTACCCGAAGGATCTCAAAGTGAGGGTAAGTAGACATATAGTAAATCCAATAAATCCATACTAATATTATAAATGAATGTGAAATTTTTTATAAAGATATTGAGAATGTACTGAAATTAGTTAAAAAACACGAGCTAATACTGGTGATAGGGGACTTTAACGCTAAAGTTGGAGATACTTGTGTGCACAACAGTCGGCCCATTCGGACTAGGAATCAGGAACGACCGAGGCGATCGACTTATAGAGTTTTGTTCAGAGTATGTTCTAACTCTCATGAACACTTGGTTTGATTTACCAAAAAGGCGATTGTATACGTGGCAATCCCCAGCCCACACAAGTGGCAAGATCGTACGAAACCAGATAGACTACATATGTGTAAACTATAGATATCGCAACGCTGTAACAAGCGTTAAAACGTACCCGGGAGCCGACATTGATTCGGACCACAATCCCGTAGTTTGCAAAATTAGGCTGAGACCAAAGCGGGTGCAAAAAGGTAGAGCCAATAAAGTCCTCAATTTAGAAAGACTTAAAGATGACGAGACTGATGATCTCTTCTTACGCAAGACTGACGAAATCATTCAGATTGATACAATGGACAGTGAAGAGAATCAGTGGCAAGATATTAAAAAGACCATCCTTGAGGCAGGTAGAGAAATACTTGGATATAGGGAGTGCAAGAAGAAGAAGCACTGGATAACTGATAAGATTCTTGATCTATTTGATAGGCGGAAAGAAGCGAAGTCCAACCCAGAGGAGTATCGCAAAATCAATGAACAGTTGCAAACAGAGATACGCGTAGCAAAGGAAACTGAACTGGTTAATAAGTGCAGTCAGATAGAGCACCTCCAGTATACAAACCAACATAGCGAATTACACAAAGTAATAAAAGAGATGGCGGTTGGTAAGGAATCCTCGGTCCCCAACGTCATTGTGGATCGGGAAGGAAAATTGCTCCTAAGTATAGATGATCAACTCCGGAGATGGGAGGAATATATAGTTGAGCTTTTCCAGGACACCAGACCCAACCAAATAATAATGAGTCAAAATACTGATACTGACCTATACTTTTAGAAGAACTGAATTATGCTTTGGATGGAATGAAGGCAGGAAAAACTGCAGGAGAGGATGGTATATCCATAGAGCTTTTACTACATACGGGAAGTAAAATTAAAGCCAGCATGCTATATCTGTTCAACAGGATGTATGATACAGGCGTGATTCCCAAAGACCTCCTTCGTTCTACGTTTGTGACCATTCCCAAGAAGCCAAAAGCAGTAAAGTGTTCTGACCACAGGACTATAAGCTTAATGAGTCATACTATGAAGGTTTTCCTGAAGATTATCTACAACCGTATTAAAAGCAAATGCTCAGACAGTTTATGTCCACAACAATTTGGGTTTAGAGCCGGTATGGGGACTAGAGAAGCAATATTTGCCGTTAACATCTTGGCCGAAAGAGCACTCGAACACCAACAAGAAGTATATCTATGTTTTATAAACTACGAGAAGGCTTTTGACCGAGTCCAGCACAGTAAACTAATGGAAGTTCTTGGCAAAAGAGGGCTGGATGGAAAGGATCTCAGAATTATTGGAAACCTCTATTGGAATCAAGAAGCTGCGGTACGAGTACAAGGTTTACTGTCAGAATGGAGACCGATAGCTAGAGGCGTCAGACAGGGATGTATACTTTCCCCCCTCCTGTTTAATTTGTACTCAGAGGACATCCTAACAGAAATACTGCACGAGGAACAAGAAGGGATACTTGTCAATGGAGAGATGGTCAACAACATTAGATATGCTGACGACACTGTGCTCGTCGCAAGCTCTGAAACTGGACTACAAGCTCTTCTGGAGAAAGTAGCCACTGCAGGCGAAGCCATGGGACTGTCAATTAACGTTAATAAAACTAAGTTTATGGTTATAGCGAAAAATCAGGCGGCCGCTCCCAATATAGTGCTTTGCGGGATAAAAGTCGAAGGCGTTCAGAAATTTAGATACCTGGGCCGTTACTTCACATCTACTTTAGACCACCAAGATGAAATAAGGAGTAGGATCGGACAAGCAAAAGCGGCGTTCTTTAAAATGTCCAAGATACTGTGTGACCCAAAAATCTCATTCCCATTGAGACACCGCGTAATGAAATGTTATGTTTGGTCCATCTTGTTGTATGGATGCGAGACATGAGTCCTGAGAAAAGATAGCTGTGACAGACTACAGGCTTTCGAGATGTGGTTATTGCGCAGAATGTTTAAGATACCGTGGACTAGTTTTACATCCAATGTCAAAGTGCTGGAACGAGCCAAATGTAAACGCGAACTTTTGACCACTATTCGGAAGAGGAAAGTTGCCTTCTTTGGCCACATTCAACGGGGACCCCAGTTTGAATTTCTAAGACTAATTTTAGAAGGCACAATTCCTGGCAAAAGATCTCCTGGCCGTCCTCGACGAAAGTGGATTGATGATATAAAAGATTGGACCGGACTTCGATACAATCAACTAAAAATAGCGGCCCATAGCCGGGAGGGTTTCCGTTTGCTGACCTCCAAACTTCAGTTCGAAGATGGCACCCCATGATGATGATGAATATTATAAACTAGCTGTTTCCCGCGGTTTCGCCCCGCTTTATATCGTGCCCAAAAGTAGCCTATGTTTGACCTCAGATCGTTAACTACATCCCTACCAAATTTCATCACAATCGGTCCAGCAGTTTAGCCGTAAAGAGGTGACAGACAGACAGACAGACTTCCGCATTTATTTTATAATATTAGTATGTATATGGATGGATGGATATGGATTCAATTCATTTATTTGACGGATAGATGAAATGCGGATTCTCCACTTAGATTGCTGACGACTCTTAATACAATAGCGTAAACTAATTGTTATCTATACAAAAAACATGTCTTATAGGGTGTCCTACAACAGCTCTTGTGAATTCAGTCAAAGAACAACAAAACAGTTACGATGATTCTGTATCTCCCTCTGTGTCCAGCTGTACGGCGTGACAGAGCGGGACATTTGCGAGACGATCGTTCGGGAGCTGAGGCTGAAGATATCGGTGGACGAGTGCGAGCGGCAGCTCAAGGAGATGGCGGAGAGGTGGATGCCCAGCGCGCCGCTTATGAAGGGTGAACAGTGAACACCATAGAACAAAATTATCTGAAAAGAAATATTTTGACGCGGATTTAGTTCCAGGATCAGTGTGGCAGCGTATTTTTTTTCTTGCCTTCAATTCATACAAGCAAACCACCGCGCACCTTATTAGAAATGTATTACGTAGTTTACAACAAAGCTATCTACCTAATATTATGGAACAATAACAGTGGCAATAAATGACAAATTCCCCTTCCATTTTTTCAGTGTGAAACGTTGGCTTGCAAGCCAAACTTTACACGCTTTTTGTGCGCTACGCCACAGTCATGTTGTAACGTGAGGCAGAAAGTTACCTTTAGAACAAGTGTCTGGCTATGCAGTCTTCTCCGGGGCTTGGTAGAAAGGGCAAACCCAAGAAGTGCTGGCTTTAAGTCGAGATGCAGGATAAGCGTGCTAAATGGCCTCACCAAAGTTGCCGAGCGGGCTAAGTGGAACAGAAAGAGTTGGATAGCGGACCTTGGGTTCCCAACCGGCTGAGGATGCAACCGGAATAGCGCCGGAAGAACTTGAGGCAGAAAGGGGTAGGCTTACACATCACAAAATAGGTCAGGATCGAATAAGCATATTGTGCTTATAAGGCGGTTTTGTGACAGACATACTTACAAACATATTTACATACAGATAATAACAAATCCTCCTTCGCCGCAGTCGAGTAAAACCACGCTCGGACGAAGACTCAAAGCACAGATTATGCCGGAATACTCAAACGCTACTCAATTTTGAGAGCTGTTCAGTATCATGCTATAACTGTAATATCGCTAACGTTCAGCGCGACAGCATGATACTTGAGCAGCTCTAAAAATTGAGTAGCGTTTGAGTATTCGGGCGTTAGAATGCTGTACTAGCACTCAGAGTAAGTGGTTGGGTCCCCAGGGGCGGAGCGGCTGCTGACTCACCTGTTCGACCACAAGGTGCCGATGGCGCTGGCCACCAACGCCACGTCGCAGGCACTGCGCCTGCACACCGTGGCGAGGCCCACGCTGTTCGCCATGTTCCAGCACAAGGTAAACTCATCATTATCATGTCATGAGTGTTACACGATCAAGCATTATGACCCTTGGCTCTGTCTACCCCACTTTGGGATAAAGAAGTGATTATATGTATGTATGTAAGTATGCATGTAGATCTTTTCTTGCCTAATTTGTTAGTGGTTATAACCACTTGTACGTGGCAGGTGAGCGTGTGTGACCCCGCCGTGAAGAAAGGCAAGCCGGACCCGACCATATACCTGGTGGCCGCGTCCAGGTTCCCCACCAAGCCCAAACCCGAGCAGGTAAGATATTACATCATCATTAATACCGGCTGCATCATTGTCATCAATCCTTATCGAATGAAAAAGATTCGAGCGTGAATTTATTGAATCTTTATTGAAATAAACATGGTAAAAATTAGAATGTCAAGAAAAGCAATAAATGTTATTAAATATAGGTTGGGATCACACGTTTCCTTTGCTCTTTCAGCTAACGCTTCAGAGCCCAGGGTGCGTTTTTTAATCATTGGCCTGATATTTTGCGGTACTGGGGGGTTACTACCGTCTCTTAAAACCATGCAAGAACCAGTGAGTAAGCGGGACAGTGCAATACATGATCTAAGGCGACATCTCCCTTATTCAATCTTTCTTGCATGGTTTTAAGATATCATTAGCTATTACAATGATTGCTGTTTGACCTCCATAATACAGGGAAACCAGACCAATAGTAACATGATCCACGTGTGTTAGTGGCCAACATTTGTCAGATATTTCAAGCTGCCTAAAGGCGGCTCTGCTAACGACTGCCATCGTTTGATAGTCCTTTGTTAAATACAATCTTGGACCTCCATTACCTAATCATTACGTGCTGTTTTTTTAGTGCTTGGTCTTTGAAGACTCAGCCGTGGGCGTGCGCGCTGGGATCGACGCTGGAATGCAGGTATAGGTTGAATCATAATATTAGCGTCATGTCAGTTACATGTCACATCCCAAACCGTCAATAAGTGAGTCCGAATACTTCATATTACACTATCCTATCCTAATTTATAAATACGAAAGTGAGTTTGTTAGCTTTCAACCCCTATCTACTGCACCAATCTTCCTAAAATTTTGCATACACATAGATAGAAGTATTGAGGACATATGATACCTTTCATACCGGGAAAGAGCACCGAGTTCCCGAGGGAAATTCACGCGGGCGAAAGCTTGGGATATTATAAAGGCGAAAGTTTGTGAGTGTGTTTGTTTGTTACTCTTTCACAGAAAAACGGCTAAACAGATTTGGCTGAAATTTGGAATGGAGATTGCTTAGACCCTGGAACAACACAGGCTGTATTTTATTCCAAAATTCCCATGGGAGCGGAGCCCCGGGCAACAGTGAGTAGGTATATAAATATATTTGGAATTAGGAATTTGTATGACTGGCCGTCTTAAACTCTTAGAAATGCTGCTGTTGGTGGAACCGCCACCAGTCAGAGTGGTAAAAATCAATTATGTTTTTTGCGCTTAGATGACTCTTACAACACCCACAGGCAGAGAGGTGGTCTATCCCTTACTTCTCTTCCAGCGAGGATTGACCCTAAGTTCATATGGCCATCTTAATATCGTGTGGGTTACAGGATACAAGTTGGTCATCCACAAGAGTTCTCTGGAAGCCAAGAGACCTCCTTTAACGACTACCAGCATGAGTTTTTCTAAACGCAGACACTAGCGACTGCGTTAGCGATTTTGTATGACAAACTACGTACAGTGCGGATAGTAAGGCAACTAAGAAATTCCATACAAAATCTTAACGCAGTTGCTAGCGTCTGCGTTTAGAAAAACTCATACTAGGGGTACAGATGGCAGCCGGGACTGGCAGCTTAACGTGCCTTATATGTTACAACATGCAGGTGGTGATGATCCCGGACCCTCGTCTCGACAGGTCCCACACCCGCCACGCGACGCTCGTACTCCGCTCCTTGCTAGAGTTCCGCCCGGAACTGTTCGGACTCGCGCCATTCGACGACCCGCCACACGCGCCCGTCACCCATAGACTAGAGGACGAGGTAGACGAGAGTGACAAGAAGGAGAAGCCGGCTAGTGCTGTTTTGGGGGAGAAATTGAAAATGGAATGATTTGATTGTTTATTTATTTGTTAATTCCATGCAGTAATTGCTTAAATTGACACTAGTGCAGGGTCAATTGATTTTGTTACATAAAGTGAATAAATGAATATAATAGAAACTATTTTTTTACATATCTTGGATTACTTATGCTGACATACTTACGTATTGCGGTTCGATCCCCGGTCAGGTCAAGATGAAAAGTGGTATTTTTCTGATTGGATGTATTCGTTTTAAATATAGTATCGCCGAGTAAGTACCCCATAACACAAGTATCAAACTTACTTAGGGGCTAACTCAATCTCTGTGATTTGTCTCAATATATTTATTTATTTTAAAAATAATAGTATTCAAATAAATTTCGATAATCAATAAATAGTGTCATATGACGCTTAGTTTACCATAGAATGCCATAAGCAGTACCATCAACATTCAGAAAAGAACCCATCTAAGTTTTATCCCTGAATATACTTTTTAACCTTCATTCATTCTTCAACACACATTTTTTTCTGTTTCTTATGTGCTATGGTAAATGGGAACTGCTTGCCATCAGTCGGGCCGTGGTTGTTCGCCGGTATTCATTTACTTTTTCTCTACCAAAAACATGTTATAGTTCTATGCAGTTTTATTCATTTGTTCTTTATACGAGCTGTCAAATGGTACGGCTGTGGTGTTAAATTTTTAAAAAATAAAATCAATTTTCGACATTTAATTTTATTTAATTCCGAACACCATTTACAAAAGAACACATACGAATAAACATTATTTACATCTTGGCAACCCATAGTTATATAATACAAGGGCAATATCTGATATCACAAAAAAGTAACGAGAAAAACACGTGAAAATAAACCTAAATGCTTCAAATTCCTTTGTATCTCACATTCCTGGCTTTGACACAGCAATTTATAAAAATATTTTAATTCTACATTTAAAATATTTGATTGTCGCCTGTGTTTGTAGCTTAATTAAGCATAGAGAAGTGGTCTGAAAGAAGTCGTCCCTTTCGCACTTTACTTTCCCTGTGTTGCTATCACACTCGCACACGTCTACGCAATAGAATCTTCAATCAGACCCGCCACAGATACTATAAACCACAGATAGTGTTGTCTAATACTAATAATATCTTTAATTAAGTTTAAAATAAGAGATAATTCAGCAATTTAACTAACAGCCTAAAATCGCGACATTTTATGAATTAATCCAAACGCGTCTGAACCACGAAGCAAATACAAAGTATAATAAACAAATGTGTAATACAACTTTGTATTTGCTTCGTGGTCTGAACCCATAATATATTTATTCTATTTACAATTATCACGATGGACGAAAATATATCTCCTAAACAAATCTGATTTTAATATCGATGGGTTTTTTTTCACGCAACTAAAAGTAAAATATAAATAATTGTAGATATATCAATACTACGCGTGTAAATAGTAAGATGCTTCGCGTAAAAATAAAATTAATAATCCATCTTGGAACTTCTCAGGTATAAATCTAGACTAGACATTATAGAAACGTATAAATTTATCCTAAAACTATTGAAACAAAAAGATGTACTGGTCACGGAAATTGTTCAAATTTAATGCTTTATCTATACAAATAACTTTCGCTCATAACAGAATCTACTAACAGGCACAACAGATGGCGCTCTAGCGAATATTACTGCGTCGCCTACATGACGCTCAATATATTATATGAAAGTCAAAATCGCGCTTGCAAAGTTTCTACGGATTGGTTGAACACGAAAAGACGTCGTCGAGTCAGGGCCAAATATAATTTTGTGAAAAAAAAAAATAGGTTTGGATTTTTAGATATATACCTATTTCCTTTTATTATTTTTGAAGATAAACCATATGACCTTATGTTTCAAGCAAAGGTGAGGATTTACTAAGAATGAAGAAGAATTTTGTTTGTTTATATTTGTATTTGTTACAAAATATAGAATCGTTGAAAAATAGCTTCCTTATACAAATTTAAAACTAAATGCTAGCTCAATCTGTATGATATGAAAAAATTTACGTCAATTTGGATCATTTAGTCAAAAAGGTCTAATAGAAAGCGGTTACCGTAACCAAAAAACGCCTTCCCGTGACCGGAACATACAATTTTAGATCTACTCGTTAAAATCATATATTTGTCACCTAAAAATCACAATTGAAATGATGATTTTGAAGTTTCTACATTAGGAATACATAAAAATTATTATTTTCAATATACAAAGACTTATTTATGAACACATTAAGAGACCGCGCATACGGCCCGGCCGCCGAAACCTTTCAAATAGTCGTGTCTTTACAAAATGAACAACACTTAAAAATACATTGTGCGATTCAAAAACACTTTTAAATCTACTGTTTAGACATTATAGCATACCCTGAAATGTTAAAATCTTTTAAAATTATGATTCTGTTAAACAATTAAAACTTAAAAATGAGAAATGTAATATCACAAAATAATTTGGGTATGGTATAATAACTAAATTTGCATTCATTGCCTAAAATAAGAATTTGTTTCCTTGCTAATAGATGGCGCTATACGAATAAAATCAATTTAGCAATAACCCCTTTTTACGAAAAAAAGAATTATTAAGACACATTTTTTTCAAGTATAGTCATCCTACCACAAACTGATTGCTTCATTTAAATTTAGAAAAACGGTGACTTATATGATGGATAGATGGCGTTAGTGAGATTTTGTATGAACAGTACACTATTGGTACTTGGCGCTTTTTTTTATTTGGATTATACATCTGTTTTGGTATCGCCACATACAACGAACACAATCTATATGCATATATCTTACATTAAATTTACATTTTTTTTAAAAAAAATTTATACATCAGTCTCTGCGTTTAGGCACTTAGCATCCTCCTTTTGTGATATTTTCTAGCAAATATAGTATTTTATGATACCTTTTGGTATATATTGAGATGGAACATACATAAATGTATATGATATACTAATTTAGATGAAGATTATGATCAATCTTAGTGTTCACTAGTTGGATACTGCGTAGTTCGATTTTCGAACTAATGAGAATTGAATAAGTCGCTAATTTTATACAACTTTCGAAATAAATGTGGTTCAAATTAAATGAAAAACATCGGCTTAAGTCATTGCTTAAAATGTTATGTGCATTTACTTTTTTAAATAAGATTAGGTTTGCAGTACTGTATAAGATGGCCTATTTACGGATGTCACTAGCCCGCTGCCAACTCGTAGCCTAAGACGGCAGACATAGGTGAGAGGTACACCAGCAGACGACCTTTATAGATAGTCAATAAAATATCAAACATTGATACAAATAATGAACCCAAACTAGTAAGAACACAGATCAATGAAAGTAATTAAAACCATCATGAAATACATACCATAGATAACTGTAAATTTAATCAAGTAATTATATCACCATTGACTGCTACGGGCGGAATAGGAATTTTATTTTCTTTCAATACAATTTGCATACTAATTCCTTTTTTATCTGTTTTGTTTGTGGCTGTAGTCAGTTTTTCTGATTTATTCAATTCGACGCTAGTCCTAAAATCATTTGATACTAATTCACTTCTAGTTCTCGAAATTTCTTTGACTTTGTTTGAATTTGTAGTATTTTTACCCTTTGATTCTCCACTTCCAGTCGCTTTATCATTACCAATAATTTTTATATTATCTTTTTCAATTTTGGTCAGTTCTTTGAAACTAGTTTCTTTTTTAATGATCACCTGTTCTTCTATAATTTCTTGTTTTTCTTCTATTATTATGTGTTCATTTTCTTTAATCTGTTTTTCACTTGTGTTTTTCTGTACATCTGCAGTTTTTATGTGTTTTTCTTCGACGTTATTCTGTTCAACTTTGACACCAACATCTTTATCGCCAACGTCAATCTGTCCATCAACATTGTTCTCTTTATCAACCTTCCTTTGTTCCTCTTTAACTCTCTCCTCTTCGAGCCGCTTCTTCTCATCTTCCTCTCTCTGCTTCTTCTCCGCCAACTCCTTCCTCTTGAGCGCGTTCCACCACGGCATGAACCGCTGGAACATGACCCTGGAGCGATGCTGGGGCTTCAGCACCCACGAGAGGGCCATTTCGGCGTCCGCGATCCTGGAAATTGGAGAAAAGATTCTAAAATATTGCACAAAGATACTTTAAGTCTGTTGAATGTGCGTTCCGAACTAACATATACGTAGCGACACTGAGCTTCTCCGTGCTTTGTGGTCGCAAAGTATAAGGCCAGCTGCCATTAGGATTGAAAAAAAAATCAATGTTATAAGAAAAGTAAAAACATTTTTTTTGTGTCTATAACGAGTAAATCTATGCTATGGTCTCGTTTTTATGTAGCAATCGCGAGCAATTTTATCAATATTTTAAAAACAGCGATTTTAACGCCCAACTAACTTCAAAATTCTATTTAATACTTACACGCCTAGCAAATTTCATCAAAATCGGACCATCGGTTTATCAGTTATCGCGGTACAAACATACATACAAACAATATGTTTTCGCCACCAACTCGATTTAGAGACCTTCGCTCGCTCGGTCAATAATAGCGAGGTCTAATTCCGCGGCGGAGTACTAGAGTAATCTTCGAGTGGCTGGTATCAATCTCACCTCCGCTTGAACCGCTCGCGGTCGAGCGCGTGCCGCTCCCAGTGGCCCGCGCGCGCCTGCCGAGCGGCGAACGCCCACACGCGCAGCACGCGCACCTTCGGGGGATCCGGGGAGAAGTGCACCTGGAGAACAACAACAACATGTTACAATATATTTATTACTAGCGGCCCGCCCCGGCTTCGCATGGGCATAAAAACCTTCCTCTTGAATCACTCTATCTATTAAAAAAAAACCGCATCAAAATCCGTTGCGTAGTTTTAAAAATTTAAGCATACAAAGGGACATAGGGACAGAGAAAGCGACTTTGTTTTATACTATGTAGTGATTTACGTCTTCTTCTCTCCTTGCCTTTACCCCTTCATTGTGACGCATCACATGTCTCATTGTCAGCTATACTTCACTACATAGTATAAAACAAAGTCGCTTTCTCTGTCCCTATGTCCCTTTGTATGCTTAAATCTTTAAAACTACGCAACGGATTTTGATGCGGTTTTTTTATAGAAAGAATGATTCAAGAGGAAGGTTTTTATGCCCATGCGAATCCGGGGCGGGTTTTATAATAAAACGCAAAACCGCCCCGTGGCGGATACTAGATTAGGTAGATAGTAGGTTACTATCTCCTTGATGACTAAAGGAACTTCAAAAAATAAATAAGTTATACCTTTCAGTCCAAGACTTAGGTATTGACGATTCAAAATTAAAAGTACCTGCATTAAATTTAATTAAATTTCTATGTTTACCCCAACGTGATCTTCTGAACTAAGACTCATTGGCAAGAAGAAATGAGGTTGTCTACATCTAAACCGATGTTAAAACAATAGTATTATCTTTAATTCAATCTAGATTGTATACAAACAATCATTGAAATTAGATCTTTGTCCATTGTTACAAGACTGCTGTTTTAAATATCATACCGTAAGCCGATTCGGCTCTATCACGCTTTTTATTTAAACGTTTGAAAATTATAACAAAACAATGTGGGTCCTCAATAGATGGCGTTGATATGAATTTGTAGAACACAACAAGTTGCCGAGTTTTTTGTATGGTACTGAACATTCTACGTACTAAATAGTTTAGTATTCTTTAGTTCTACAACATACCTACTTATGTCTTTTCTTTCGCGGGTCTGCTGTATGAATTTTCTAAAGAAATACCTAGATATAGTAATCTTATTTTATTTATTTAAACTTTATTGTACAAAATACAGTTGTATAGCACAATAGGTGAACTTAATGCTAAAAGAATTATCTAGCAGTCAACCTTTGGGTTAAGCAGAGATCGTAATGTACCAATTTTCGAAGTTTTCGTTTCTAATGTTTGTATTTGAGTGTACATGAAACAGAAAAAAATAAAAATAAAACATTCTGACGAATTGAGAAACTCCTCTTTTTTTTGGAAGTCGGTTTAAAATATACTCGTACGTGTCTTTAAGAAATATCTGTGTCACGATGATGACAGTACCGAATAACAAACGAACGACGCAACAGCCGCTCATGTGGCGAAACTCGCCCCTTGCACCCTGATGCAACATTTAACATACAACAGTACAAAGAGCTCTCAAAGCACTTGTTGAAATGCTCCTCCTGCCAGACTACCCGTAGATCGACCGCCGATCTCGATTTTCTCCTCTCGTTATGGCTACTTGTATCGCTGAGCCACATTTCGCTAAGCCTAACACACCAAAATTGTCGAAATCAATGTAAACAAAAAATTTTTTTTTTCAATAAACTACGTCTCTATGCTCTTGTCGCTAGAATGTCTTTAATACTTGTATTGTTAGCGAGTTCCTCTTTAGATATCTTCTTTATTTATAACAATACCTTGATCTACCCGATTCAGTAACCCGATATTTTTTATAAGATACTAAAATCTGCCAAGACCAAATCACTTCAAAAGCTGAAAGATTGTTTGAAATCAATGTATATGTATGAATGTTTGAGAGAAGTAAGGCGTTAAGAAATACAATTCGTGCAAGTTTTTCGCACAATGTCGTAATTGCCAAACTCCATAAGGTATCATTTCTCGTGAAAAGTCACATTTACTATTATCACAGTAGGTACCTATAACCAATTTTTTTTATCTACTTGCAAATATTTGTAAATTTGAAGACAAAGAATTTTTTTTTGTGATGTTGTTTTGTTTCCTAGTGGGCCGGCATCGACCAAGTATTTCATTTGTGTGCGAAATCGTTTTTATCCTAACTACCTGGAAGAATGTTATAAGAAAAGGGACACGCATTGATCGTCCTCAAAGTTTATATTGATTGGAATTTCGAGTGATTTTATTTACTAGTGAGTGATTTACACGAATTGAAAGTATTTAATAATGCGATTTGCCAAATAAAATTGGTGTTACGTTTTTGGTGTTCAAAGAAGTTGTCATTTTTTCAAATTCAAATTCATTTATTACTTGTAAACATGTTGTACAGTAAGTTGTAAGTAAGTAAGTTTTTAATTTAAAGTTCTAAGTATAATGTCTTTCCAATAACACACTTGATAAGTATTAGTACCTACTACGAGTAGCAGCATCTGACTAAAAGCGCTTTCTAATAAATTAACAATAGTAGCCGGAGCCAACGGCATAAGGACAGTGGCGGCGACCAATACAAATCACACCCATTGCTCTACAATCATGTGTTGTCGTTATAAAGGCACGAGTACTGCCCGGTAGGGTTGCCAGGTGTTAGGATAAAGCAGGACATACGTAGGATTTTTGATTGCTTGTCCGGCCAAAATAAGCGGCATCCGGCCGAATGTTAGGACAAAAAAAATTAGTTTTACACTTTTTAATAAAAAAATGGACAAAAAAACAAGATGTCCGGATTTTTTACCCAAATGTCAGGACAAAACTCACATGTCTGTCCGGCTTTTGCGTCTGAGGACCTGGCAACCCTATGCCCGGCTATGGAGCCTCTCAATTCGCAAATACAGTGGGCCACAGGGAAAGTATACCATATTACCTACTAGCTGTTACCCGCGGCTTCGCCCGCGGCAAATAATAGAGTGGAGCAGAGAGTACAAAAAGTAGCGGTTGCGAATTAAGGGAGCACTTGAGCTGCAAAAAAAATCACAAACTAACATTTAATGCCATCTACGCATTGCAATAAGATTGGCTTTTTGCACAACGCATTGTTCTACTTCGTTGGCAGAATAGAACTGATTTTGTATAGATTTAGTAACTATTTCTTAAATATCTTTGAAAATATTAGTTAAAAAATAAAAGTGTACGGTTAAAATCTTAATAAAGTACGTATATTAAATATATGTATATAATAACATATGTGATCACTAAAATTTTAAGTTTCCTGACTTGAAAGCTACATTTTCTTTACATTTGAGGTGACTTTATAAAATGATTCAGTTGTAAAAATTTAACTTTTTATTAAAGCATATGGTTTAAACCTTAATAAAGATCGTGATCTATATATATCCTATATTTTTTTCTACTCCGCAAATAAAATCTTATTAGGTAATGGTTATGAAAAATGACACTTATATCGAAAAGTAAAACATAGTAACTCTTTGATGAAAATTTATTCTAATACAGTTCTATAAACAACATTAAATGTTTTATTATTTTCTGCCAACACATGTAGGTTCTGGGCACTTGACACACGTGAACAGGCAACATATAATTGACCGTGTGAAAAACACGGAGTACCCAAATGAATGCCTGCCACTTTTAAGGTTTGGCCCTGGGATTTGTTGATTGTCATTGAAAAAGCCAATTTGATAGGAAATTGTAACCTCTTGAATTGGAATGGCAGGTTGTTTGGAATGATTGGTATACGTGGAATTAAAACATTAACTCCTTTTGCAGCTCCCGTAATAACGGTGGCTTTTATAATATTACAGCCCAGCTCTGTAATATAAAGCCTGGTGCCATTGCACAGTCTAGGAGCATCAAGGTTCCGCATCAGCAAAATTAGAACGCCAACTTTAAGTTCCAGTTTATGGGATGGCACGCCCGTCAGCTCCAGGGAATTAAGAAATTCAATTGGGTAGGTCGTACTGTCATCATTAAGCATAACAGTAATGGGATGTTTTTAATTCTCCTCCAATCAGGTCTAAAATCTTTTTATTGATTTTATCGACTGACTCATTCGTGGGCGATAGCACAGCCCTTTCACATAACCACTCTTGATTGGTCATGTTATCCTCCAAATTGGGAAAAATATGCCTTATAAGATCATCCTCAGAAGACACTGGGTGAGAAAATTCTTTAGAAAATAGAATTTTCCCATCTGCGTCCGCTTTCAGACGACCCTCACCAATTTGCAGCAGTTTATTCGCAAAAAGACCCGATGCCTGGTCGTTGTATAATTGGATGCGCATATTGCACGTAAGATGAAGCTTTTCAATCCTAGACCATAGTGGTGATGCCTTGAGACACGCGTTTATTTCATCCGCTGGAGTACCTTTTTCAATAACTGGCAGAGTCTGTCTGAATTCGTATGCAAAACTGCAACGCCACCCATGACTGACTGGTTGCCACGGATGTCTTGTAGGCTGCGGTTCAACGCCTCTAATGCATGCTTGTGCGACATGGTGCACTCATCCCATACTATCAACTTGCATCGCTGCAAAAGAATGCCTCGGCCGCTGTTTTTACTTATGTTGAATGTAGGGGTTTCTTCCCTTGCCAGATTAAGCGGCAATTTAAACACGGAATGTGCAGTCCTACCACCGTTAAGTAAAGTTGCTGCTATACCCGAGGAAGCCACAGCTAAAGCTAAGCTATATTGCGGTCCATTACACGATAGAAACAATTCTCGGAAGGTCGTTTTCCAAGAAAAAATCTCAACAGCGCGTTTCAATAATCTAAAACACAGTAGAGCGCTATCTAGAGACTAAAACAATAAAAACAATTCTCAGAAGGTCGTCATTCACGAAAAAATCTCAACAGCGCGTTTAAAAAACCTTAAACACAATAGAGCGCCATCTAGAGACAAAAATAATAAATACAATTATCGGAAGGTCGTTTTCCACGAAAAAATCTCAAAAGTGCGATTCAAAAAACTTAAGCACAGTAGAGCGCCATCTAAAGAGAACAGTAACAAATAGTGAGAACTAAAAAATATACACTAAACGACATCTTTCTTGGTAATAAAAACAAATAGGTCTGATTATCTCTTGAGAATGGAAAAATGCAGCCAAATTATATCTGACTAAAAGAAAATACGTATCTCAAGGCACAGAAAATAATGTTTGTGGTTTTTGTAGTAGGTATTATAGAATAATTATTTTTTTGGTATTTTGAATATGCTTTTACGTGTAGTTTTTTTCACATAATTATTTAAAGCGCTATATGTTAAATTAGATGACAATACTGAAGGTATAAAAAGGCTGTGCTGTTCCAGTTCAATCATCTTTGTAATTACAATTTTTAAAGCGCCATCTAGTGACATAATGACATAACTATAAAATAAAAAATTTTTACGTGTAGTTTGTTTCGCTTAATTAAAATAGATGTCGTTACTGAATCGAATAGATAGCGATGGCCACGAAATTCGTATTTTAGGGATAAAAAGTACCCTGTCCTGTTCCAGGTCATATTATCATATACATACATACAAATCATATACATCTTAGTACTAAATTTCAAAAAAATCTGTCTCATCATTAGAAACTTGCATTTATCTGCATAATAATTTAGAGCGCCATCTAGTGCCATATTTCCTTAAAAACAGATGGTGTTACTGAAATTTGTATCCTGTCCCAAGGGAAACTTATTTTTCGGGATAAAAAGTAGCCTATGTGCTATTCCAGATCATAATCTATCTCTGTACCAATTTTCATCGAAATCCGTTCAGTAGATTTTGCGTGATTAAGGAACAAACTCACAGACATACAAACATCGTAACTTTCGCATTTATAATATTAGTATGATATGATAGTATGATAGACTACAGTTAAAGCTGGTATACTTATCCATGTGGCCCACAGTACACGGTCCGCATGGCATGTCATGTGCGCGTAGTCACGTAGACCATTCTACAAACGCGGCGATTAATAATTTTAGATGATAATTTATTTATCTAAGACTAGTGACCCGCCCCGGCTTCGCATGGACATAAAAACATTCCTCTTGTATCACTCTATCTATTAAAAAAACCGCATCAATATCCGTTGCGTAGTTTTAAAGATTTAAGCATACAAAGGGACATAGGGACAGAGAAAGCGACTTTGTTTTATACTATGTGGTGATAGTGATTGAATATTGATCTGCAGTGGGACAGCATGATTTTCATTCGATTTGACAGTTTCATCAAATGAAAACCATTCGACTAATCAACTTTGTGAGTGGTCGATTTTAAATAGGTACCACTCGGGCATGCACTGATGCCACTCGAGCGCTACCAACCTTGCGCCATGAAACCGGTATGATAGTACTTGGTAAATTTCAGCCGTCGCTGCCAAACTGCAGTTTCAGGAGTAAAATAGAATAAATCCTTGAGAATAGACCACCCTCTCTATAACCGTGTTTTAAGAGGCGTCTAAGGAAATAACATCATAACTAATATAATAAATGCGA
Source organism: Apomyelois bistriatella (assembly GCA_947044815.1). NCBI lineage: Eukaryota > Metazoa > Arthropoda > Insecta > Lepidoptera > Pyralidae > Apomyelois > Apomyelois bistriatella. Next base: position 290,588 of record OX345718.1, read on the forward strand.
AAGTGAATTTGTTTGTTTGTTACGCTTTCACGAAAAAGCACTGATCCCGAGCAAAATTCAAGCAAAGGGGAAATGCGCGTTTTAGCGGACTCCGAAGCGGCACGTTTTTGTAGACCAACGGTCACCACGCGCCCATCCTGCGCGGGCGTCGATCAAAAAGCGCATTGTAATGTAAACTACTGGCCAGCAATGTGACACCAATTTGCATTAAAAACACTAATAGTAAACGCGAACCACGTTTAGCACAGCCCGTAGCCTCGCATGCCGTATATGTTTACAAACAATCGCGAGAGTAGACTCATCGTAGTGACGTCACGATCGCGGCTGACTCACTGCATTGATCTCGATGTCAACGGTGACGTGGGAGTCACTGGCGCGTGACGTCACGGCCGCGAATAAACTAGATTCGGGTTCGTGAGTAAGTAGGTAGGTATCTTGAAATTCCGTAATCATCATAATCCGAAATAAATCAGAATCTATTATTTTGCCAGAATGCGAGTACATAATAAACAAATATTTTACTTTTCATGTTTCAGGAAGTTGTTATCAAAACCTTTCCTGTCTTCGCTGTGTTCTCCCGGTTAAATTTACAAAATTAGTAGGTACTATTATCGTCCGAATACTCAAACGCTACTCAATTTTGAGAGCTGCTCAAGTATCATGCTGTCGCGCTGAACGTCAACGATATGACAGTGACATCATGATAATTGAACAGCTCTCAAAATTGAGTAGCGTTTGAGTATTCGGGCATATAAGTTAGTAGGTATTCTTTGACAAGGAAACAACATGGGCATATTTTGTTGCATTCTTACGCTTCTTAGCATTGCTCAATATTGCATAACATGAAGTTAAAAGATTTGGACATGTAGAGACGATGGATGAAAAGAGACTGACGAAAGGTATATAGTTGGCTGGGAGAGTCGGTCAGGGTCGACCTCGAAAAACATATGCGACTAAATCGCAGACCTTTTGAAAAAGAAAGACATTAGGAGTACCCGACATCGGCGAGCGTGTATGATGAGAATGATGAGTGTGGAGGAAGCGAGCGTGGTCTGTAAAGACCGTAGCCAATGGAAATCTCTAGTCTCTGTCTACCCTTACGGGAAACAGGCGTGACCATATAATGTATGTATGAAGTTAAAAAGATGACAAACGATTTATAGATCGTTTATGGACCTTGTCGGGTACAGCTATATTCCCAGGGCACGCTTTGACTTTAGTCATGGCCCTAGATATGGCGGCATTGGGTAATAAGTACAATGAAGTCTGACGTACGCAGCCCTATTTACAGCAAAACCAGAGCGATATAGCCTCATGATCCAGATTTTCGACACAGCCTTACTACTGCTATCTAGTGATAACAGCCGGGCAACGATTGACGTGTCTTCAAAAGCACGGAGCTCAAAATAGAAATAGCACTAATAGCGACTAACCCAAGCCGGGCCGCGCTACCTTCGCTTGACATGCACGATCGTTAAGAACACGGATGTATACGGGCTTCTCGACAACATTATTGGTATGCAAGTGTAACGACTAAACACATTACGATAATGTTTCGACCAATGGAAATCCAGTAACTAGTTGCAGTACATACGACTGCATATCACGTTGAACGATATCAAAATGTCTGTCGTGGTGATAGAAGCTAGATTGCAATTAATCAAGTTCGAGTTGTCGTCTGTACATTCTTGACCTAGTCGCGAGGTCGAGCGGCCCAATATAAATAAACAATTATCTGTTTGTTTTTACTTAGTTTGAATATTTTAAGGTCGGAAGTTGCTGGCCATCTAGAATATACTCGTACAATCTAGCTATATATAATCTACTAGCTGTTCCCCGCGGCTTCGCCCCGCGTGGGAATCGGTTATATCGCGCCCAAAAGTAGCCTATGTTTGACCTCAGGTCGTTAACTACATCCCTACCAAATTTCATCACAATCGGTCCAGCAGTTTAGCCGTGAAGAGGTGACAGACAGACAGACAGACAGACAGACTTTCGCATTTATAATATTAGTATGGAAGTATGGATTAGTATGGATGTATGTTATGTTTATTGCGTTCTTGACGCCGCGCGGTTTGATTCGCCCGTGATGTAGGTACCTATATGATTTAGAAAAGGTACACCAAGAAGGGGAGTTACCTACATAGAACAAATAAAAGGAAAAAGTAGGAGTCGTGTCGTATCAGGACGTGAAAAGTTAGTTAGGATAAGTAAGTAATAGATTCCGTTTCCATACATAAAAAAAATGGTCCCATTCAATTGTCCCATTAAGTAGATATACAATATAATTTACAAAAACACTACAAAATTCTATCCATGCTAATTAAATGATGATACATTTGTTCGTGTACAGTTCTCTATGTTTTAGTTTGTATGTTTAGAATAACTCAGATATTTACTAATTATCTATTTGAAATATTATATTTTTTAAACTCGGTATTATATTATGTACTAGCTGTTCCCCGCGGTTTTACTCGCCCTAGGTGTGTATGTACTATAGCCTATAACCTTCCCCAAGAATCAAGCTATCATATGCAGTAAGAATTTTTCAAATTCGACCAGTAGTTTCCAAGTTATAAGCGTTTAAACTAACAAAAAAAAATCTCTTACGCTTTAGTATAAATGATCGGCCATTAGACTGGCCACAGACACAGCCGTCACTGTTGGTAGTACTTCATCTTCATTATCACTTCATTTACAGATCTGCCTACTCTCTACCACAGTCTATAGAGCAGAGCGACTTCCTCACAACCCACGACGACATGTACAGTAACCACCTGTTGTACTGCCTCTGTGGTCGTATTTAAGGCGTTTGCCTGTCGACCCGGTGGTCGTGGGTTCGCTTCCCAAGCATATTTTGTTTAGTTGTTTCCAGTTTGGTTAGGACATTGCAGGCTTGAATCACCTGATTGTCAGATGATAAAGATGATTCCGTGCTTCACGTTAGCCGTTGGTCCAGCTACCATTTTGTAGTCGTTAAAGGAACCGCGTCAGAGGCCGTTCCGAAGAACTCTGACACCAGGGTGTGCATGGTCGATTGACCGTGACGCCTACACGAAATGATGATGACCACATGTTATGATGTACCATCAAGCTAAATGGGTCACAGACTGCTCCCCACAATAACTTTAATTGAGCGGACCGTACTTGGCACCAATCCCGGTTCTTCCCAAGGTTATCAATGCATTGAAAACTTAATAAAATCCGCGATGGAAATGGCTGAGCGAAATTATTGAGTAGTTTATACGCGCGGCTTCGTTAGCGTTAATTATACGGGAACAGTATTTCTTTGCGGGATGAAAAGTACCTACTTATGTCTTTTTCAGTGCCTTTGTGTATACGAGATTTCAAGATTAGTTCTTTAGATATTTTTATTGGGATTAGAATAAATGAGCCTGCATTTTTTGGCGAAATAAAGCTCCGAGTTATAAACATACTAGCTTTCGCCCGCGGCTTCGCCCGCGGCTTCGCCCGCATGAATTTCCCTTTGGGAACAGTGCTTTTTCCCGGGATGAAAGGTACCCTATGTCCTTCTCAATACTCTTAGCTATGTGTATGCAAAATAATAATTTCAGGAATATTGGTTCAGTAGATAGGGTGTGAAGAGGTAACAAACAAATATACAAACTCACTTTCGCATTTATAATATTAGTTGGATTGGATTGGATGGATATAGTAATTAGAATAAGTTTAAACCATTAGTTTATTTGCTGTTTAGTGAGATTGAAAATCAGTACTTGTATATACCTAAAAGAACCAATGAATATCAAAATACGAGTGCATTGTTTTTCAGCTGTCAGTCAAAAGTAAGGTCTTATCGCGTAAGGTTTTATTGTATTTCATCATAAATATACATATACGCCGTTGATAGCGTGTGGTATTGAACACGCCGTGGTGGGGAAATTGTTATCTGAACAAATTGCTGTACAATAGTACAGTCAATGGCACAAGGGCTAGGATAATATAAAACACTACATAGTATAAAACAAAGTCGCTTTCTCTGTCCCTATATCCCTATGTATGCTTAAATCTTTAAAACTACGCAACGGATTTTGATGCGGTTTTTTTTTTAATAGAGAGAGTGATTCAAGAGGAAGGTTTTTATGCTCATGCGAAGCCGAGGCGGGTCGCTAGTATATAAACAAATTATTCATATCATGTGGGTTACACGGTCAATTAACCATGCGCACCCCGGTGCATCAACTCACCTTTCTACCTCTGATGTGGTTTGTTTAATGACCACCAGATGTGTCAGGGACCAACAACAAGCAAAATAAACTATCTATACCAATATAATAATCATTAACAAGCTATTGCACCTAGCTCTACCCACTATATTGCTCCAAAATGTACGTAAGTACATTAAAAAGCCGTTTCGACAAACAAACATTAACTGTGTGTGACACGACATCCATACTTCCATACTAATCCATACTAATATTATAAATGCGAAAGTCTGTCTGTCTGTCACCTCTTCACGGCTAAACTGACCGATTGTGATGAAATTTGGTAGGGATGTAGTTAACGACCTGAGGTCAAACATAGGCTTCTTTTGGGCGCGATATAACAGCTAGTTTTTATATAATACTAGCGACCCGCCCCGGCTTCGCACGGCTATAAAAAACCCTCTGGAATCATTCTTAACTATTTAAAAAAACCGCGTCGGAATCCGTTGCGTAGTTTCAAAGATCTAAGCATACATAGGGACAGACATCGGGAAGTGACTTTGTTTTATACTATGTAGTGATAGTGATTAGATCTATATATGGACAAATTATTATGGACGCGCTTCTTCACACAATTAATTTTGTTTGCCAATTGGCGGGACATACAGTTTTCATGTTTTATTATATATATCTGTATAGTGAAGTGTGTAAAATAGGTTGAATTGGAATGTACTGACATTTTAATAATTATATCTGTCTATACTGATATAATAAAGCTGAAGCGTCTGTTTGTTTGAACCACAGTTGAACGCTTATATAACTTAAAACGATACTTTAGTGAACACTAGCCCCATAATCACTTAAAATCTTTATTCACTGAAAACACAAGTTATCAAAAATCCGTCTTATGTTATTAAGGTTCTGGATCTTAAGTTAATTTTAAACATATTAAATTATGTTTATAGTTACAAATTGCAATATTGCTTAAAACGGCCACTTTTAGCAAAAACTTTTTGAAACGACTATTTTTAGTAAACAAAAGTATACAGATAGAAACACCTAGCGTGACATGAGAGTTCACAACGAACGCGCGTGTCGAGCGACAGCGAGGGAGGCCTGTTCTGGATGGGTCACCACTAGTGGCATTTATATATTGAGCTTCTCTGTGCTTCGGAAGGCACGTTAAGCCGTTGGTCCCGGCCGTTATGGCAGTCGTTAGACTATGTCAGAAGCCTTGGAGGCGGCCTGAAAAATCTGAGTGTTGGCCACTAACACACCGAGACCATGATCTTATTGGTTTGGTTTCCCTGTAAGAAGGTGTTAAGGAGGCTCTATTGTAATAACCAGTACCGCCAAATCTATAACCGATTAAAGTCTTACCGCCGTATTAAGAAACGTTTGATAAGCCTTAAAATATATTTTGGCTCTTTCTCTCTTACCTGACACTTCATGTGAAAGAACGAGACGAAACACATTTTAACTAAAATAGGCTTAACAAACGTTTCTTAATACGGGGGTTAAAGATGAGACGAACGTACGTACCAACGTACCAGGGGCTATGAACCGTACCGAACCGGTGATGATAGTTACAATTGAGAAACACGATGATGATGACATAAAGTTAGAAAATTGTATTATTTTTGGTGCAATAGACAGAAATACTGTTGACTCATACAAACGCCAAAACCAAAACAACCGGAAGTGCTAGACGTTATTAAGATTAGATGACTTTCGGCCGGAGCTTCTACAATGTTTAGTTCAATTTTTGCCCGACTGCCCGAGGGAGTGTTATGTTTTTCGAGTGTATGTAGGGTATATTTCTTTAGTATACAAAAATTCAATATAAAAAAATGAATTATCTGTACTCTCTGTTTTTGTTGTTAAAACATTCAGGGGAAAGATACTTCAAAAATGTCTACAGTTTGGTTAGGAGTTAGGATATTGCAGGCTTGAATCGCCCGATTGTCTTCTAACAAAGATGATTCCTTGCCATGATATAACCTGTAAACTTAGCTATTACTCATCCAATACAGTTATCTATCTGTAACAAGTACTTCACCGAGATGTGGGCTCACATTTTTTCGATATAGGTATAAGTATATCCAGTATTAAAGGTCAATGACTTCGCCTTGGAACTGGCACAGGCTTACTTCTTCGAAATACCAACCTAACATGGTATACGTGAAGAGAGACCAATACTCAACTACAAGGGGGGGAAATGGGGATGTTATTTTACTTTTTACTATTTTTCAACGTGGTTGAGCTAAGAAAAATAAAATTAAAGAAAATATTTTTAATTGACCGAGCGAGCGAAGCGAGCGAGTCTCCATTTCGAGACTGGCAAATTTTGCTTTTGTCCGGATATCTGCCTGTCTGTTTGTTCCGGGCTGGAGGTCGCATTTCTAAACAGATCCTAATGAAACTTGGCACACGTGATTTTTTTGCAATTTTTTGTCGAGGTTTTTTTTTTGATTAGAGAGGAAATGGGGGAAAAAAGGGGGAAAGTTTGCTATATTGCTTATGTCAATGGCCGCAAGATGGCTCTTTTACAAATTAATATGCGCTATGCTTTAGTTTTCAGTTAAAATAATTTCTTTTTTTTATTTTAGTAACTATGGAAAATCCTTTTGAGAATAGACGAGAAAAAAGAATGGGGAATTAACAGAATGGGAAATACCTATAGTTAGGGTAAGGGGTTTAACGGAGGAGGGTCGCGAGGTCTACTGTTCACAGAACCACTACTTAGTTTTAATAGATTTTGCGCTCAACTAAGAGTTGCGCTTCGAGGAATGGTTCAAGTGCGCTTAAAATATTTGCGGTACGGGAAACAGCTAATTTTTTTAAACGTAACTTAGTAGGCAATTGTTACGATGTTGATAATGAAGGTCACTGCTCGACCTTAACTCGACCATGTCTAACGTCAGACGGCTATTTTGACGTCGGATTGGTTTCACTGAATCAGTGCTGAATTCCCACATCTGTTGTTTTCATGTAACGCTGTCAAGCGCGAACCACGGAGAGCCGGGGAATGTCGGGCTGGCGGCTGGAGGCATGCGTACTTCAAAATCATGTCAATAATATTTACATCACCATTTTCAAAGTAATTAAAAAGGATTGCCTATTGCAAGTTCGTTATTTTCGGGTCTAAGAATATTTTCAAGCTTCCAGCCCTCCGTATGCTTGCTTGCTTAATTGGTCTAGTGGTATAATAGTTTTCCTTACAACTCGGAGGTCGTAGGTTTAAAAACAAACATACTTATTAAGTTCTTTCAAGTCTATAAGGACATTGTCCACTTCAGTCAACTGTTTGTCTGAGTCCGATAATCTTTCTTATCGGACAATCAGGTGACTGCAGATGATTTCGTGCTTGGGAAAGCACATTTACCCATTGGTGCCGGCTGTCAAAAGAACCAGAGGCCGTGAGGCGGCTTCGGACGTACACTGGATGTGCAGGGACAATTGACCAACCACACACAAATGAATGAATGACTGACAGACGACGATGTAACGAGTAGTGTTTACATTGGCGAATGCGTGGTCACTAACAAAAAAAAATTTAACCATTTTGTGTGTAAGGCGAAGAGAAATGTGGCGATAGCGATACAAGTAGCCATTACGAGAGGAGAGAATCGAGATAGGCGGTCGACCTACAGAAAGCCATACAAGAACGGACGCGGTGGATTGCGTGTTACAACGTTACAACACAAGGTTTCCGCTAGGAACAAACGATTAGCCATCATGCACTGATACACTACTAGCTTCGCTCGCGGCTTCGTCCGCATAATTTTCCTTCGATAACAGTACTATTTTCCGGGATGAAAGGTATCCTATGTCTTTCTCAATACTCCTAGCTATGTGTATGCGAAATTTCAGGAAGATTGGTTCAGTAGATAGGGCGTGAAGAGGTAACAAACAAACTCACTTTCGCATTTATAATATTAGTAGGGATAGATAGGTACATTAATATAGACAACATTTTATTTTTATTAACATATAATCATAATCATTCTTGCATGCATGTTCCCAGTTGTATTCTCAGCTTATGGTAGCCCAAAGTACGCTTTAGTCATGGTCCTAGATTTGGCGGTATCTACTGGTTATTACAATCGGGCAACTGCAGTCTGAGCTCCGTAACCCTTTTTACAGAGAAACCAGACCAATAGGAACATGATCTGGGTATGTTAAGTGTCAAACACTGCTTAGAGGCATCTGTCACAGCCTAACGACAACAGGGACCAAAGGCTTAACGTGCCTTCCGAAGCACGGAGGATCGACCAATCCAAGTCAGACCGCGATCGTCGTTGCTTGACATGCTTTACAACAGATAACACTCGCAGCTACGCATTGGCTTTCTTATATTACTCGGCCGTAAACTGCTTCAGGCCTCGACAGTAACGTTCCATTACCGACCAATTACGTACACACCGATAAAGTCGGATTTAACGCACATTACGTAAAAGTATGTACAAATTATTAAAATATACAAATTCGAATTTGGAACGCGTTATAAATCGTGATAGTCACAGACGAACAGAGTTCTTGCGTCCTTATCGCGTCCGTCGAGACGGAAAGAGACATAAACATGTCTCTAGTCGCATATCGGCTTTGCAACATACTTCGACTTTTATTTCTAACTCACCTAACTGGTTCTAGTATTAACTTGAGATAAAGTAATGAATATTTAACGAGTCTTAGATATTTACTTGATTTTTATTTATCATAACTTAAGCAATTAGTTTAACAATTGTAATTGATTCAAGAGGAAGGTTTTTATGACCATGCGAAGCCGGGGCGGGTCGCTAGTAGATAAATAAATAAACAATATATGTACGACGCCAGCGCAGTTTCGGGCAATAGCACGTTTTTGATATAATTACAAACGCATTCGATTGTGTAAACATTACGTCATTATTTCATAATATAAAGGACAAAGGCAGAGGTGTACTTTATCTGTGACTGCTGTATTATCATTGGGCGCCATTAGTAATCCCTATCATAGTGCTAGGTAATTAATAACAGAATGACAATACACAATGGCATCTTGTCAACATTTCAAATGGAGGTCCCTCAAGGTTTCACTCTAGAACCTGTCAATATTATTGCAATCCCTAGTTGTGTTACCAAATAGGCAAACTGGTTGCCTGATTTTTATCTATCATTGTTTGAAAATTGTTAAATGTCATGTGATTAACTTGATTTGAATAAAATACAATATTTGCTATCTGTACGAAAAATAAGGAATTTCCAGTAATAAAAATTAACATGTAGACTTTCATATACTTTTTGCAAACAAATTAACTTTGGGACAAATGAACAACCCAAATGAAATACTTGTTTCAGTATGGTTTGTCAAAAATTCAGAAGGTATCTCAAAAAACGCATGTGTCATAATGTTTATTTGATTTTTGAATATGACTCGCACTAGATGGCAGCTCACAATATTGTTGTTTGGTTAAAAAAGTTCCATTGCAGTAGTCTAATCTAACTGACCTTGGGCTTTTGACAGTCAAGGGATAAAAGGCACCACATATAAAAACATTCAAACTAATTGAAGAGACTAATTCTGGGCAGGGTGCAAGGGTATTTCACTAAGATTAACAGGGGTGGATTAGTCAGTCAAACATACCCAACTGATAAGGAAAATCTTGTAATGGCTGACGTTGTATAACAGGAACAAGACATAGGAGAAAAAGCAACAACCCCATTGTCAGGAAACCAATCAAAATTATTCAATAGTTAACAGATAGAACACTACAATCGAATATACATTTGTGCTTTTCGGTCACCGGTGGGCCGCTGGGCGTTCCAGTGTTAATCATAATAGAAAAATTGTGCCTGAATAACAAAACGAAAATAGAACTCACCTTCTTAGCAGGCTGGTTTTTCCGCATGAGTTTCTTCATGTCGTTGAGAAGCACTCCGGTAGACTTCACATCACACACAGAGTCCAAGTCCAAGTCCAAATCATCACTAGGTATCTCCACACACATGTTCACTGCATTATCTACTTCATCTTTGCCTTCGTAAAGCCTATCATCAGTTAGATCTTCAAACGTTTTTGACATGTTGTGAGGGATTTTAACCTCGTCCAAATCACCACAGCCAGAGTCGCTGATTTCCGAATCTGTGTCCGAATATTCCGATTCTGAGTCAGATTCATCTCCAAACACGTCGTTGGAAGTGTAGCAGCTGTCGGGAGAGTCTTCAAACACAATGAAGGAGTCCTCAGATTCACAGTCAGAAGGGCGCTTTGCTCGTGGGCTGTCTGCAAAAACTACTTGAAAGGAATCATCGCTATCTGTACCGGAGGCAGTGCGGAAACGGCCGGCCACCTCATCAAAACAGTCTTTTGTTGTCGACCCCAAACTTTCTACAGATTTATCTAACTCTAGACTAATTATTGGGGAATCCTCGAAGCTAGAAGGCTCTTCAGCGATTTCGTCCGCAAATAGCATGTCATCGTGTATTAATTTCTTAGTTTCTGCCTTTTTTCTCTTCCCTGTTGCCATTCGATGAGGATTTTTGTACCGTTTGTCCTGAATTTTTGGTTTTGGAATGACTTTCGACTTTGTTTGTTCGATTTGGTCTTTAGCCGGTTCTGGGGCAGAATCGGAAGAGTTAAGGGATGTTTTAGTGTTCTTCTTACGTCTCTCCTTCAGCATTGCTTGGAGCTGCATGATTTTTGATTCGCAAGAAGAGACTGTTTCGATATTTGTTTTTGTTTCCTCTGGCTTGGGCTCAGCAGCTTCTGTTCTAGCTGTTTTAGTTGCATCCGGTTGTAAGTTGAGGTCTTTTTTGTTTTCTTGCATATTGGGATTATTCAGGTTCCTAGCAGGTTCAATCTTCATTTTGGGCACATCAATTTCTAAAAATTCACACTTTTGATATTGCAAAGGAATTATGAATTTAAGTGCATCACTGTTACTGTTGCTGATGAAGTCATCAGGACTGAAAGCATCTTCAAAACTGTCTTCAATTGAACTTGGCACAAAAACTCTCCGTCTTCGTCTGGACTTGTATGCTGTGCATTTGGGTGAGCTCAAAGGTGGCTTTGAGGAGATTAACTGCCGAACCTTGTTCAACTTGTCTTCACAGGAAGCGACGACGCCGTCGTAGTCGCCATTCATGTCTGAGCGACAGTCTGTGATTGCGGTGTGAGCTTCAATATTTTTATTTTGAGTTTTGGCGTTTTGCCAGGCGCTGGGCGCTGTTTCTTGGCCGGGAGGCGACTCGCAGTCGTGATAAGACAGCTCCGGGGAACTCGCGCGTCCAGATATCTTCCTGAAAATCATTGTACACACCTGTAGCGCCGACCTCAACAACCACGGCTCAGACTTTTCACTTTTACCGTCGAATTTTTTATTATTCGCCATTTCCGTCAGAGTTTTGAAATCCGGATGGTACATATCATACAATTCGCTCTTCATGTTTTTGTTTTCAGTAAAATCTGGTAATGAATATGTGGAGTAATTCACAGACTGGACGGAGAGGTGGTTTAGGTTACGCTTGTTGCGAGAATCAAAAACTGAAGTACGGATATTCATTGTGGCACACTTTTCACAAACACAGTCAATGTATCACACAATCGAGAGGATGCTAAGCCATTGTCACTCACGCAGACATTGTTCCAACGTTGATAAACTTATGAAATGCTGGATGATTGTAAATAAATCTATTAGAATCTCTGAGATTAGGACACAAGGTGATGGTGGTGAGCGACGGGACATGCCAAGTCGTACACAAGTCTTGCAAGTTATACAAAGTATCGCAAGACACCGAGTAAATTCCACTGTCAGAAATCACAAGGTCACTTGTAGATTTGTTGTTTTCTTTCTTAATTTTCGCGTATTTGAGCTCCATTGTAACGAAAATATAAACACGTCTTTACACTTCAGCCATTTTGATAAAATTAGTCACTTAGGGTTCGAACGATACTTTCGATACCGAGTAGGTATCGATACTTTTGCTCGCGATACCCGATACCAAGTACTCGATACCTCACCCCAGTACTTACTCGCAAGTACTCATGAAAATCAGTGGTATCGAGTACTTTTGTCTTTGCAAACCGATTTTTTTTTCAATAGCTAAAAGTATGACAACACTTAATTCATTGTTGCTGTTCATTCAATGAAACACTATCTTCATTCAAATCGTTCGTTCGATTACAGCGTAGACAGAGAAAGCTATAGACAGCTGAATATGTTCCATCTCACTTGCACAAGAAAGAGAAACGTATATTAGGAATACACAAGCAGGAACAGGACAGAGATATATTATTTTCTATCCCTTATCGCCTGCCGGTTTTTTCAAGGTCATCTGGCCACAATCTCATACATTTGACAGTAATTTTGGCTTCTCTGTCCCGTTTCTTCTCATGTATTTTTCGTCCTTTGTCTCTTTCATTTTCTATCTCATATTGACACGCGAACAACTCCTCTGTAGGATTTATGCTCTAAGGATTACAGAGTCCACGAAATTATCTTTTCCGGTGGATATATTCGGAAAACAATTTTACTTAGTAATTTGTTAAGTTGGGATGACGGTAGCGCCACCGCAAGTGACAGATAACTTTGTGGGAACGTAAAAGTCACGTCGTGACGTTTCTCGCGCGTCCGCGTAATATTGGTATTTTTCTCCGCTTTCCCACGGAAAAATCTGACGTTTAAACTATTGATGCAAGTATCGATACTGAGTAGTATCGATACTTTTGGACTATACTTTTTGGGTATCGATACTATCCCGCCGATACCACACGAGTACTCGGTATCGATACTCGACTCCGATAGTTCGAACCCTATAGTCACTGTCACAGACAAAAAAAAAACCAAGAAGATTGTGAAAACAAATAGTGATGTACTTGGATCGATTCTGTGCTCTAATCATTTTAAGTCTGGGGGATTACCATAAACTGTTTTAGCAGGCTCTAAACGAGAGAGAGTAGTGTAGTGACTAACACCCATATTCTTAAACGTTTCCTCAAACTCGACTCATTCATTCTCACTCGACCTCAATGGTATTCAATAGTTGGACACTATCTTCCTCACCTTAAGGAAATTTCTTACTGGAGGTAAGGAACGAATTGTCAAATATAAGGTTGGTCGAGAGGAACCTTATGTAAGCCTCGAACGTTTTGTTTAACGAAAATTAGGTGCTTTTATTGAGGACCACATTTAAAAGGACTTGTACCTACTGCATTAAGTTCTTTGTGTATTAATGTATTTTGTTGTTTTATAATAAATCTATGCCAGTAAGCTAAAAATCTAAATCGAAAAAGAAACTTTGCCAAGAACTCTCTTTATGTCAAAAAGTTTAGCGGTTTACCAACATACAGAAATGAACAGGACGTCATTCCTTGACTCATCCTCACTGGAGTTTCCTCAAGGAAACAATCAAGAATACCTTTTTCAAGGAAAGTTGGAGGACTTCCTTGAGGCGTCCTCGAATGAGGTTGACTGGAGACGACCTATGAGAAAACGTTTAAGAATATGGGTGTAAGTCTTATTTTTATTTCCAATAAATAAATAAAAATTACCCTTTTTAGTAAAAGTCCACCATTTTACTTTTTTTTATGCATTTGTATTAATGTTTGTTTTAGTACATTAAAGTTATTACAAACAATGTTTATGTATTACAAAAACTCATTTATAATCATAATCTTCTTGACTAAATAATCATGAAAGGTACGTCACTAAAGTCCTTGCATTGCATTTCCTTTCGAAGTTTCTTTCTGATGCAACAAGTACCCATCTATATCGATATATTTTTGATTTTTCTTCTAGCCCGTTTTCGCTAGAATTTTCAAACGATGATTGTTTCAGTCGATTTTAAATTAATTTAATAAAAATTATTAAACATTCGTTCTTGTGAATTACCTACCACCACCATCTCTAATAACCATTCAAAAACAAGTGAGTAAGCGAGACGGCGCAATACATGATATAAGGCGACATCTCCCTTGCTTAATCGTTTGTGCATGGAGTTAATAGATGGTGGTAAGACACCTGGGTTAATCATATCTTAATAGTTTGTCATTGACACGAAAAGAAGAAGAAGAATGGCCATAATAATGGCCATGGTCTGTGGCTCCCTCTGCATCTCTGAGGCATCTCTTTAGCACATCTTTAGCAGCTTGATTAGTTGAATAAAAGAAAAAAAAACTGTCAAAATTATATCATCTCATCGAGTTTTTGGAGGGAAAGTAAACTGTCGCTATGTCCGCGCTGTATTTAATTTCCAAAACTTAGGTTTTTTCGAGTGTTTGTGCATAATATTGGTGGTTTATTATTCGCAAAGTGTTCGTGAACAAGCGTGAGTGTTGGGAAGTGAGTGATACATTGTCGATTACGTGACTTTTTATCTTTGTCACCAAAATCTCCATGATATAGCTAAGTGAAATTTTTCCACCGTTTCACTTAGCCATCTGACTCAGACTAGACTTACTTGAATTTTTGACTCGACTGACTTAAGTAGGACTGAAGAAGATTAATAAATTCAAGAAAGGCCTTAAAGGACTAGATTCTTTGGAGTATGTGACGGGAGCGATAGTGTTATGCTCGACCGCCACAAAGGGAAGATCTTCCCGCCAGGCTAGGTTGTTATGCCTGGGGAACCGCGGCTCCGACGATGTCTTGTCGGAGGTTGTATATATTGCTCCAATCCGTAGAAACTTTGAAAGCGCGATTTAGACTTCCATAGTAATTTTGCTGTTTTGTATGCAAGTTCGATTTTGGTGCTCTTAACGCCATCTGTTGTGCGTCTTTGGTAGTTTGTTTTTGTTGTGGCGTTAGTGTCGCCACAGGACTCCCTTCCAAGACCGAAGGTCTGATATAGTCTTCATGTGGAGTCTGTGCTTAGATGTAGCTTGCAAGTGCCAGTTGCTTGACGTCCCAGTGAGTCGGGTACGTAGTTGATGCTTGCTCGAAGTCCCAGTGAGTCGGGAGTGAGCGTTTGCGTTGTGTGCTCGTAGTCTGCGGTGAGTCGAGACAGTGGAAAAAAATATCATCTCATCTTGACATCTGTCAATATCAGCTGTTTTTGGTTGGGGTGGTTTTGGCTTGTCCAAACTCCAATTCAAAAGAAATTGAACTTAGGAAATTAGTATGGAAATATAATAAAGCTGAAAAATGTGTTTTCATTGGTTTGTTATTATGTCTCTTGGAATTTGTCGTAGTTCATATTAAATGAATACAATCCATGATAGTACTTATCGGTTCCACGAGATTACAAGTTTTTTATTTTCTGAACCAATTGCAATAACTTTATTTGAAGTCAGTAATAATAACATGTTTATAGAAGCGCGTACTGCGGAGCCAGCTCGGACTACTTGCTGCCTTACATCTCGTACACTGTGGGCAGGCCTAGAGGAGCACGCGGCGGCGGACAGGGCTGCCGCGGCCATCACTGCAGCGTCAGCAAGCGGCGACGGGACTACCTACGCCGAGAAGGCGAAGAAGAAACCGGCAGGACCTATAATTGCTATATACCCTACAGACGCGGATATCAAGAGCGCAGAGGAGACAAAGAAGATTCTGAAAAGCTCCGTCACCCCCGCCCAGCTGCAGATACATGTGGCAAACAAGAACAAAAAAGGATATGGCCAAATTGAGGACCACACTCCCGGCTACTCTTAAGGTATTGAGCCTTATTGAGCTTCAAGATTGGACCCCGCTCCTGTGCATCAGGAATGTTGACTGCAAAGATCTGACACACAACGAGTTGCTGCCGATGGTCCATGACCAAAACTTTAGGAACGACTCCACTTGGACCCTTCAATAGTTGAAGGACAACTGCCGACTGGCCTTCAAGTAGAGCAAACTCGGATGCAGGAAGACGACGTTCGTCCGCATGCTCCCCGGCCCTGTGCTCTACGCTGAATATGATGGGCAAACTAGCCATAGGCTGAGATGTGTGCCCAGTCGATAACTTCACAACAGCGATAAGGTGCCATAGGTGCCAACAATACGGCCACCCCGAGAAACGCTGCAAAGGCGATAAGGTGTTTGCTAAGTGCGGGATTGTAGGCCATGATAACAAAGGGTGCAACGAAAAGAACACCGTGTGCGCTACTTGCAAGTTATTTGGCAGAGGCGAGCTGCACAGTCATGAGACTGGCTCTAGAGATTGCCCAGCCCGCATTCATGCGGAGAACAGGATAATGGAGGACACTTCATCCTATTAATGCATTACAGCCCAAATATGAAACCTACAAAACTCAAGCTAGGCCAGGTGAACCTGGGTGGGGGTATGCTTGCCACGACCGAGATTCCACAGGTAGCCGAAGAACTGGATTTAGATGTAATATTAATTCAAGAGCATTACTCCCGACTCCGGGAAGAAGAAGCAAGTAGGTTCCTCCAGTGCGGCGGCCCGGGTGCCAAGGCTTGTGTTTACATTCGGCGCGCGGACATCCCTTGCACCCTCCTCCGCCGCCTGTCGGGGACACACTACTACAAAACAGAAAAATTATCCGAATATAAATGTTTTGACACAGATTTAGATTTACATCTAAACCCATGTAAACCACACCACACCTTATTAGATGTATGTATTACGTAGTTTACAATTAAGCCACCTCATATTATCGACCAATAACAGTGGCAATAAATGACGCAATGAAATTCCCC
This sequence comes from Apomyelois bistriatella, assembly GCA_947044815.1. Lineage (NCBI taxonomy): Eukaryota > Metazoa > Arthropoda > Insecta > Lepidoptera > Pyralidae > Apomyelois > Apomyelois bistriatella. Next base: position 307,377 of record OX345718.1, read on the forward strand.
GCGCATTTTTTTCTGTGTGAAACGTTGGCTTGCAAGCCAAACTAGTGACACGTTTTTCGTGCGCTATGCCACCTCTGTACTGTGTGTCACTTGTACGTAGTTTTTTCGTAGTTGTCTGATATGTTTTTTAAAGATAACTAGATGCCAGCCTTTTATCATCATCTTGATTACAAATAGGCTCTTAATGAACCAGCGAGGTCTATCTTAGACCACATCTGCTCTTACCATCAGGTAGGATCATGGTCAATCGCTGGTCATCACTATCACTACATAGTATAAAACAAAGTCGCTTTCTCTGTCCCTATATCCCTTTGTATGCTTAAATCTTTAAAATTACGCAACGGATTTTGATGCGGTTTTTTTTAATAGTAAGTGATTCAAGAGGAAGATTTTAGGCCCATGCGAAGCCGTGGCGGGTCGCTAGTAAATTATATTTAAATAAATCAACTTTATGTTCCTCTCTTTACTTTTTTTTCAATATTTCATACTGAAATAAATCGGTTCAGTAGAACCGATTTGGATGCCAACGAACTTGAAAATTACCTAAATGTCTTCAAAATCGAATCATTGGTTCGGCAGTTATCGCACTACAAACATACAAACAAACATTATGTTTTCGCCCCCAACTCTCAATATCTTTCATTTATTTGCCTTTTACCACATAAATCAGGAAATGACTATTGAGGAAAATTTAAATAATTCTGCAATCATCTAAGAATCCTTGAGATAAATGATAATTATTCAGGAAATTGACTGAATTATTTATTTAATTCCTTTAGACCTACTCTACCCCTCGCTAGTTAGCGGTGGGGTGCCATTCGGAACACTAATTAATTCTTCGCTTCTGCCAATAGATGGCACTATAGGTATTTATTTCTATAATGTTTTTGGAATTCTGTTTTTAGGGTTCAGTTTTCTTATTCGATGTTATCATTATGCTATTTAAGAAGGATGGATACATTTACAGAGTCTTCGATGAGTTGTACCTCATCCGCGGCTTCGCTCGTGTGGTATTCCGTTATATCGAGGAAAAAGTTAATTGTTGTTTTTCCAAGTTTCTTCTAAATGGGTTCAGAAAGACAGACAAATAGAGTATTTATCGACTTGACTACCGAGAATGTAGACACAATAGAAAAAAAAATTATCGTTAAATATGCGGTAACCAGGTAACGCCCGGTGGTTAAGGCGTAAGCGTTAAATAATTACGATTATAATATTTTAGGATTTGAATAAAAGAGACAGTAGAAATTAGCTCTATAACTAAACCAAAAAATTTGCTATTGTCCATTAAATTATCCAATATATTACTGGTATTACTTAGCCGGAGCGATACTAATTAACATGGTGATAACTTTCGGTCTTTTACAAAGTATAGTGGGCCACAAAGCAACGTACACCATCAGGTGTAAATATAAAGGGTAAAGTGGTATACTTTATATGCGGCCCACTGTACAATCATAAAATTCTATGGTCCCGGCTGCCATATAGTAGTAGGAACCAAGTCAGAGGCCGAGAGGTGGTTCCGAAGAAATCTGACACCAGGTGTGCATGGTCGGTTGACCGTGACACCAACACGAACTGATGATCATTTCAAGTCAAGTTCAATTGCAAGTTTGATGTTTATAACTACGTAATGGTGTTCCCGCCAGAAAATTTATAAATTATGGACGGTTTTCCGCAAGCCAACGCTTTTTGATATATTTATTAGATTCGTAAAATTTTCCTCAAACAAACAAGTCGTAAAGGATTTACGCACCGCAAAAAGTACCTCACTCGGGAGTGAGTCACCGCACTCACCTCACTCACTGCCCGCTAGGGTTGCTACATTGCTACCTTCTTCGACCGAACGTGTTTCCTGTCTTCATCATTCAGCTTACGCTTCAGAGCCCAGGGTACGCTTTTTAATCATGGTCCTGCTTTGGCGGTACTGGTTATTACAATGAAGCCAGTGCCGTCTGACCTCCCTAACCTTTTTTACAGGAAAATCAGACCAATCGGAACATGATCCGGGTGTGTTAGTGGCCAATACTGTCAGATTTTTCAGGCTAAGCATAAGCTGTGTCACAGCCTAGCGACTGCCATCTGGCAATAACTGCCGCCGGGACCCACGTTAAACCATCTCTCAGGCTCTGACGTATTAAAGCAACCCACAACAACCACTTTTGACATCTTTGGGAAACAAAATATTATTAAAATGCTATGCCAAGCTGCCATGGCTTTCCCGAGTGACTACAACTTGGGATCTTTTAAGAAGGGCGTATAAAGATTCCTTCAGGGCTGGCAACGTGCTTGTGACACGTGACATTTCTAGTAGTTACAGGCGTTCATAGGTTACGGTAACCAATTTCCATCAGTTGAGCGTTAGTCTTCATTTCTCAATCAGTAATAAGTGTATAAAAGATATTAGAAGTAAATAAATATAAAACGATTTTAATTCAATAATCACCATTTTTTTATTTTATTTAATTTTATTTATTACACAGCCCTAAGTCTACAGCGTGTGGTTAGTGTATAGGCAGTATAGGTGAACACGAGTGGCTGGTGGTCTGAGCTGGTGACATCCAAACTAAAGACCTATTCTTTTGGAGGACAATGACGTGGAACTCAGAAAAACCTGAATCCTTCTCGTGACCTAATCAAGCCTACATTTTGACTTGCTTTAATTAGATATTACTCTCCTCAACACAACGTCTTCATAATATGAATCTTTTACTATTAAACCAGCTATAAATTTATTGGTACTCGCGTTTTCGAAACGGCTCAAACGATTTCTTTTAAATTTTGAACATAAGTTTTTCAAATATAAAGATAATCTAGCTAGGTTCCATGTCTGGGAAATTTCATTTTACCCATATTTTCACTTAAATGGTAGTTACAGTTACAGCACAATAAGCGAGCGAAGCTTGGTCACCCAGGTACTGATTCATAAAATGAATATATTAGTGTAGGTATATTATGCACTAATATATTCATTGTCAATTCAAAGCCCTAATATCTTATCCTTTATTTTTTACTCAATAAGGTACTTAGGACAAAAGTATGTCTGTCTGAACGTTGTTTACATGTACCTAGGTGTAAGTGTTTTGGCGCAATAATAATTAAATCTCAATAAGGACAATTCAATTGTAAATAAAGTGAATCTGATGGAAAATTATGGCAAATCTAAGACCTGTGTATTGCATTTAAACAAATAAAATCTATGATTCAAGAATGATCTTCATTGTCAAATATAGCTGGAATTGGGATATGTAAATGTACTTGTTTTATAAGCAATGTATAGATAGAAAACTGAACGTAGATATTATGTGCATACTTATAGTAAATGATAGAATAAGCAATATTTCACTATTTCACTAGATTAAAAAAAATTAAATATAGCTTGATTAAAATGACATCAGTCAAATCGCATACATTGTTTTTGTGATCCTTCATCCTCATATCCAATTATGTTATGTAATTATTATGCTTACGTTCTGCTGACAAAATTGTCATCATATGAATTAGACAATGTGTAGATAGGAATGCCATGATTTTCTGAGATTCAAATTTTTTTTTTCAATCCCGCAAGTGGGGTATCAAAATACAAGGATTAAAAAGGTAATTACAATAATGCATTACTGTTAAAACCGGAAATAAAGTAATTAACGGGTATTTTAAAAGGACGAGACAAAGCCGCGGCTTTTTAAAACTGCATACTGGACTCTGGTTGTTTTTATGCTTAAAAAAACCTTGTTACTCCGATGCCTTAAATCAACAATGACCTGCGATGTTACCTTCTTTCTTGTTTCTCTTCATCCAGGCGTGTTATTCAAAATTAAATAAAATAGCTGTGTAAAGCCGCGCTAACACACTAGCCAATAAGTTGCAGCGCTAATGAATGAGTGCGCGAGAAAGCAACGCACCACAGTCACAGGGGTTTCCCACCCGCTAAACAAAACCAGCGGAACCCGACCGCCGCGGTCAGTCTCGCGCTAGCCGCCGCACCGAGAGCACGCTTTGCGGCCGCTCTAAACGAAAAGTATAATAAATTAGTGCAGTGATGAAGGGCCAGAGCAAGAGATTTGTTGATCATTTCGGAAAAGCGTACACGATGGGAGTGAAAAGGAAAGACGATGACGTCGGATTTTTCGATTTGGTGAGTTTTTGAAGAGGTTTTTTGTAACGAGTGCTTTTTGAAAAATATTCAAATTAGCTTGCTAAAGTTCAGCTCAATGTGACTTTAAAGAAACTATTCTCAGAACAAAAAAAAAAGATTGTAACTTATGATATGACGATTGTAAAAAAATTAGAGATCTCCATGTTAATTTGTATTTAGGCACAAAATATAAAATAATATTAGGTCACAAATAATAAAAACTTACAAAAACTAAAATTAAGGGTAAGATAAAACTAGCTACAAAATAAAATAAAATAAAAAACAAAAAAAAATTTTAAACTAGCATATATAAAATATTCTTAAAAAAAAATTTACATGAAATTTTTCTTGGACTTTGTTAACTATTATAAAATATTTCTTATTTTTGTAAGTTCTTAAAATTAGTTTTTTCTTACTAGACACTAAATAAAAACTAAATATGTATCTTGACATTAAAAAAAAATCTTACAATTATTTAAAAAGTATTATTTCATTTATATATCTTTTAAGAGTTGCATTACACTCGTTAAATGTACGCGTTATGTCTGAGAATAAACCACAGCGACCATAAAGTTTAAGCTTCATAACAAAAGGCAGAAACCACAACAACACAAAAATATTTCCTACCCGCTGCCGCCATTTCTGGAATTACACAAAAGCGGGTAAAAAAAATGATCGTAAAATATTGCTTACAAGAAAATGAAAACGAAGATTTTAAAGGATACAGAAAAAACATCAAAATAAACATAGCAATATCGAAAACTTTGTTTGTTGAAATAAAACGCACAAAAATTTTTGTTTAAAATTAGAAATTATCTTGGCTTTAATTTAATATACATTTGAAATGAAAAATACCAAAAGACTTCAGTATTTATTATGTTAACAATATAATTTAACACGATGAGAAAAGGTTCTACAATCATCGGATCTTTTTTAAAATGTTTGTATGAAAAAAATATAAAATTGGAAATTTTGATTCTATTCTTTATCATTATCAAAGGCTACAAGTTTGTGATAATAATATTTTGAAAATCGTTCTACTACTCGTACTTTTACTTATTTTCCTTGTTTGTTTATCGGTCATAATTTTTATACTTCACTTTCACATTTCACAATTTTGCAGCAGATTATTAGCGCCAGGGATTATCTAGATAGGAATCAAACTTCTTGTTCCATTTAATATATTCAGCATACTTACAATATAGGACATTCTGACTATACATACCGTCGGGCTCTTGCCACCATCCACGTTCCAGCAGTTTTAGAACCAAACGGTCTGGCCCGGGATGATGGCAAGAGACCAGATGGAATGACTTTGGTGCCCTGGAGATTGGGACGGCCGCTTGTGTGGGACGCTACTTGTGTCGACACACTTGCTCCGTCTCATCTTCAGGTCACTAAGTTCAAAGCTGGCGCTGCTGCGGCTGAGGCAGAGAATCTCAAAAGGCGTAAATATGTAGGTATAAGTAGTAACTATATTTTTGCGCCTTTTGGGGTAGAAACTCTGGGACCGTGGGGTCCATCGGCTCATCAGCTTTTTCAGCTTTTGTCGAAAAGGCTGATAGAGGTATCCCGTGACAAGAGGGCTGGTAATTACCTTGCTCAAAGGATTAGCATTGCCATTCAATATGGCAATGCTGCCAGCCTTCTTGGCACATTACCGCAAGTGGAGCCTTTAACGGGACTGTACAATTTAAGTTAATAATTTATTTGTTTATTTTTTACTTACAATTATATATACAAAGAGAAAAATACAAAAAAAATTAACAGAAAAAAAAAGAAAAAAAAACTTAAATTCAAATAAATCTTATCTGGGATTATCTTGAGTATTTATCTCCGAAAAAAATAAAAACAAAAGTCTCTCGGACTCAGATGTAGTTTTGTTTTTATACAACTACTAGCGTTTTCCGTGGCTTCGCTCGCTGTAACTTTCCTCGGGAACAGTGCTTTTTCACGGGAAGAAAGGTACCCTATGTCCTTCACAATACTTCGAACTATTTGTATGCGAAATGAAATGAATGTTAGTGTACTGTGTTAATTTGGTGAATCACTATCCCTACATAGTTTAAAACAAAGTCGCTTCCCGCTGTCTGTCCCTATGTATGCTTTGAAACTACGCAACGGATTTTGATGCGGTTTTTTAATAGATACGAGCGATTCAAGAGATTCTTTCGTTTATCTGTCATTCATTCATTTCGTGTAGGTGTTATGATCAATCGACCATGCACACCCTGGTGTCAGAGTTCTTCGGAACCGCCTCTCGGCCTCTGACATGGTTCCTTTAACGACTACCAGATGGCAGCCGGGACCAACGGCTTAACGTGCCTTCCGAAGCACGGAATCATCTTTTTTGTCAGACAATCAGATGATTCAAGCCTGCAATGTCCTAACCAAACTGGAAACAACTAAACAAAGTATGCTTCCCGTGGGAATTGAACCCTCGACCCCCGGGTCTACAGGCAAACGCCTTAACCATTGGACCACGGAGGCAGTTATATAGTTAGTTTTATCTGTATAATGCATGTATACTATAGCATTGTACCTGTGCGAAGCCATAGCGGGTCGCTAGGAAGTAAAAAAAAACTACACACGTGCGAAATTTTTATTATATTTAATTTTGAGTAAAAAAACTAGTTCTAAAAATTCATAAATCTTGGTTTTAATTGCGAGCCGCGCGCGGTGCGTGCTCGTGGTCGTTCTAGCAGAATTATCGGTCAAATGATGGTCGAATGTCAAGGACTTGAATTTGAATAACAAAACGCAGGCGATGTTTGGATGTTGTTACCATGGAATTTATCATACAACCCTTAATTTACCTGTAAACTCGACTCGAATTGTGTAACACCTGCATGTAACTATGTTGACGTCTAAATTTGATTGTTTTACAGCCGAAAGATACTGTAGATTTTACCAAGTATTTGTTATGAATTTAAACGAGGTATCCTAGAAAATAAAGGTTCGACAGCCAGACGGACAATATAGTGATCTTTTAGGGGATTTTCTTGGCGTTGGAACTATGGAACCCTAAAAATCAAAATGGCGACAATAGGCGCCAAAAATTCAACTTCAAAAAAAATTACTCCTAACCAATACATGTAGTACATTCACCACTTTTGTCTGTCTGTCGATTTATCTGTTAGGCTTTTAAATCTAAACCGCTGGACGATTTTAATAAAATTTGGTAGGGATATAGCTAAAAAACCGGCGTCAAACATACTTTTGGGCGCGATATATAAGTGAGTTCTACGGGCAACAAAAAAGCTAGTACTGAATAGTTTTATAGTTTAGTACGATCCATCTTGACATGACCCAGGAACCGAACCTTGTGATTTAGATGCAAGATCGTCTACTACGCTACAGAGACCGTGTGATCTGATAATGAAGCCTGGAGTTGGGTAAACAATGGGCTGTGTCGAAATATTCTTCCTCGAATATGGCCAATGCCGCGCCGGCCTAGGTCACAGTCGTTATATTGTCCGAGAGGCCTACCCTTGTCAGTTTTGTAATTTCCTGTAAATGAATTATTGTTTGTGTTCTCCGTACTTAATTATTTAATAACCATTCTAGCACGTACCCCATAAATAGCACGAACAAGCTCGTTGAAGTCTTTTTTTGGGAAAATCAACAAATTCCACTAATAACGTTATTTTTTGTTTGATTCTTACAAATAAATACACGTCATTATCTATAGTAATATTTAAAAGAGAAAAGAACTGATTGTTGTATGTTTGCATCGAATAGGCTTCGAAACTATCTGACGGAATTGCAAATGTTCTTCCATTTTTGAAAAGTTACATTATCGCTGAGTGACAGGCTATGTGTGTACTACAGGCGAAGCCGGGGTGAACTGCTTGTACTTAGTATATACTAAAATGTTTTAGTAAACACTAAATATAAATAAAATATTAAACTAAAAATAAATAATCTATACTAATATTATAAAGCTGAAGAGTTTGTTTCGTTGTTTGTTTGAACGCTTATAACTTGGGAACTACTGGTCGGATTTGAAAAATTCTTTCTGCATATGATAGCTTGATTATTGGGGAAGGTTATAGGATATAGTACATACACACCAAGGGCGCGGGAAACAGCTAGCCTAAAATAAGACTTTTGGGCAGAGTTCCCTTCACACAGGCAGCATTCCATTTTAGTAAACACGATAAGATATTTAATGACCTAAACCTGAAGACCAGAGGTAGACCTACCGTCTTCTGCTTGTGTAGGTACATTACTTACCAATGTCTGTCCACAAAAACCGGCTTGCGTTGTGTTCCGGCTTGAAGGGCGAAATAATAACCGTAGAGTTGAACTAGTTCTCCGTCCAGGCTTGTAATGTGATCAGGTCGCTTCTGATAATCCTCCAGCCAGGGTCAGGACAGCCGACGTGTGTGACGTCATAATCTGTCGTGCGTCGGGCGATATCGGAGCGCGACTTCACGTGCGGAGCCGTACATGTCTGTCATAACTTCATTTTTTTTATAAAGGTGATACCTCAGTGAACACACATCAAAAATTCATGTTATGTAATTAAGGTTCTGGATCTGAAGTTAATTTTAAACATATTAAAAATTTTATAACTCCCTATAAATTTAATGTTTAAACGCAACGGATTTTAATAGATAGTGATTCAAGAGAAGGCTTTTATGCCCATGCGAAGCCGGGCGGGTCGCTAGTCCGTACTAAACTAATATTATTAATGCAAAAGTGCTGTCTGTCGATCTTTTAGTTTACTCTTTTAGGGCTAAATACTGGACTGATTTTGATAAAATCAAAGGCTACTTTTGGACGTGAAGTTAAAGAGTCCCATACGAACGGAGCCACAAGTAACAGCTAGTTCAATATAAAAACAATGATCCCAATAAATTATTTAATAAAGCACTCGGAATTTGATAAATACATTCGTAACATTTTGTGTTATAGATGAAAATCTATGTCGGCATGTCACGTCCTTCATATTAATATCATTATTAAGAGTAGCGTTACAGCTAAGTAACTGACAATACTGATAATTTGATTTCCTCCTCCGATTGACATCAGTTATCAGTGCAGAATCAACTTCAGGAGTTCCTGGTTCCTGCTAGATGTGATCAGACACGTTAGACAGTTTTTTATTGTTGTCTAAATTTAATGGACCTTGCTTTCGCCGAGAATAGACATATAATAGGAAGTGAACTGACATTCTAATCAACCCTACGATAATTGCTAGTACATAACTCACTCATTATTTATTTATGTAAAAGGTTTTAGGTTATATATATACTATATATAGGTTTATAGAGGGAGTATGGAATCTATCTTATGTAGTGATTAACTGCCTCTGTGGTCCAGCGGTTAAGGCATTTGCCTGTAGATTCGGGGGTCGTGTGATCGATTCTCACGGGAATCTTACTTTGTTTAGTTGTTTCCAGTTTGGTTAGGACATTGCAGGCTTGAATCACCTGATTGTCTGGTAATAAAGATGATTCCGTGCTTCGGAAGGCACGTTAAGCCGTTGGTTACGGCTGCCATCTGGTTGTCGTTAAAGTAACTACTTGAGAGGCTGAATGGTGGTTCCGAAGAACTCTGACACCAAGGTCGATTGACCACGAAATGAATGAATAAGTTTTTATTTTAATAAAACTTGTCCTAATGTACAAATTAATGTACAAACTATAGGTACAAATAGAAACTCATACTTTTCGCGTTTGACGATGTTAATTGCTATGTCCATACTGACATGAAAATAACCAACAAAAAAATTACATCGATGACATTACCCATTGAACCGCGGAGTTGGTTGAACCAGTAATGTTGGTTCAAGTTCAAGGCGGCCCCGACTTGCGCGCGCGCAGCCGGTTACCTTCACACGCCGCGGCTTATATTGCAATCACTATTACTATAGTATAGGGTAGTGACTAGAGATTGACACAAACAGATCTAAATTATAATTGTGCTGTGTAGAGACACAAAAATAAATACGAAGTCAAATCTTTCCTTTTTATACATATAACTAGCTTTCGCCCGCGTCTTCGCCCGCTTGGGAACAGTGTTTTTTCACGGGATGAAAGGCGTTGTCCTTCTCAATACTCCTAACTATGTGTATGTGAAATTTCAGGAAGATTTGTTCAGTAGATAGGACGTCAAGAGGTAACAAACAAACAAATATACAAACTCACTTTCACATTTATAATATTAGTTAGTTCAGATAATACCCACTTTTATTAAAAAGCGATATATTACCAAAGGTACCTAAATATGGTGTTATTTTGTATGAAACCAATGTAGACAAATAATCCCAATTTGTAATAATAGGGGCAGTTAATGTCGTTCACGCCTCGCCGATTTCGCTGAAAGCGGGCGCGTCGGGCGGATAATAGTACCTGACTACTGGGATCTATTACAATTATTGATTTATTTAAACTTTATTGCACTTTAAAAGAAAACCTACAATAGGTGGACTTAATAAATGATTATAAACGACAAGCTATTGCCCGCGGCTCCGCCGGCGTGCGCCTCGGTTATATCGCGCCCGAAAGTAGGCTATGTTTGACTCCTAGTGCATAACTATATCCATAACAAATTTCATCACAATCGGTCCAGCAGTTTAGCCGTGAAGAGGTGACAGACAGACAGACTTTCGAATTTATAATATTAGTATGGGTTAGTATGGAAGTATGGATTATTATGGATATGGATGTTAGTATGGAAGTATGGATGGATGGATTATTATTGATAACGGTTTCCGTACCATTACCGCCCATCTTTCGCCGGCCGTATTGTTAACTGCCAACGTTATTGCATAAAAGAAATACGGTCCATGGTGGAAGGTGGTCACCGTAGCCAAAGAACGCCTGTACAAACAGTAAGCGTTGCCTGAATTGGATGGGTTGCCATTAGTCGCATTATTGATCTTCTGTGTTTTGGAAAACACGTTAAGCCCTGTTACCGCTAGATGGCACTCGTTACGTTGTATCAGATGCCTAAAGGTCTCTAGCAGCATTTGAATCTATCAGTGTTGTCCACTAACACACCCGGATCATGTTCCTATTGGTCTGGTTTCCCTGTAAGGGTTACGGAGGTCAGACGGCAGTCGCTCCATTGTAAAACCAGTACTGCCATATCTAAGTCCATTATTAAGCGTATCTTAGGCTTTGAAATTCGCAAAGCACAAGCACATTCCTCATATTGATATACATGTATCGTATATGTGTGTTCAACCTCCGTCGGACGGGTTCTTGACCGCGTGGTTCAAGAATCGAGTTTCGCTCCGCCCGAACCAGTTTTTGATGAGACCATTCGAGTTATGTTCCAGTTGAGACGTTATTTTTGCGAATTCTTAATTTTTAAGTCAAGCAAATAATTTTAAAAAAGGGATTCTCGTTTCTAAATGTTTTTATTTTATTTTGTTTGTATGCTCTTTTCTGATAAGTATTTTTAAATATATTTAATTTGATTAAATTAAAAGGGCTTGCTATTGCCTATGGTATGCCTATAACGTATTGAACTTATAAACAAGTATTTAGATAGTTCTTCTCGAAACACAATGACTATGTGTACTCTGTATTGACTTAATTAGTTTCAACGCCTATATTTTATCACTACATAGTATAAATAAAACAAAGTAGCTTTCTCTGTCTTTATGTCCCTTTGTATGCTTAAATATTTAAAACTACACAACGGATTTTGATGCGGTTTTTTTAATAGACAGGGTGATTCAAGAGGAAGGTTTTTTATGCCCATGCGAAGCCGGGGCGGGTCGCTAGTATCTTATAATTTCATTTATAGTTTTATTAGTTAAAAATTTTGAACCGGTGGCTATAGTCAATATAGTGACTTGCGAATTAATCACTCCCAGACCGCTGCAATACAGGCCGGCGAGCCTAGTGTAGGTCGCCACCAACACATGCTGTGCAAATATGTCTGGAACTTTGAATTAAACAAGGCTTTGTTTGTAACATTTTTAGTAAATACATGCTTATTCTCCTTTGACGACCTCCGTGGCGTAATGGTTAACATGCCAGTCCGCTACGGAGGTCCTATTCGATCCCCGGTCAGGTCAAGATGAAATATGATCATTCTGATTGGTTAAAATCCGTTTAGTTCGTATCCGTTAAGTATTCCATAACACAAGTCTCGAACTTACTTTGAGGCTAGCTTATTCTGTGTGATTTATTCGTATATCCATACTTCCATATCCATACTAATATTATAAATGCGAAAGTCTGTCTGTCTGTCTGTCTGTCTGTCTGTCTGTCTGTCTGTCTGTCACCTCTTCACGGCTAAACGGATGGACCGATTGTGATGAAATTTGGTAGGGATGTAGTTAACGACCTGAGGTCAAACATAGGCTACTTTTGGGCGCGATATAACCGAGTCCCACGCGGGCGGAGCCGCGGGGAACAGCTAGTAGTATATATTTATTCTTACGGTTAATCGGATTTGAATAAATATTTCGGCATACGAAAACTAGATTTTTTAGGAAGGTTTTAATTTTAAGTATTTATAGTACAGTCTTATCATACACATCACGATCGAAACCGCAGGGAAAACGCTAGTTATCTAAATTAGCACAGATAAACAATCAAAGCGCCACAAACAACCATCATTCTGAGAAAAATCACAACAACGTCAAAATGGCCGCGCTTCCGACGTTTTGGCCCAAATCGAATCCCCGCCAAAACCAGTCGGACCACGTCGTAAATGAATCATTAAGTTTGTCATTAACAATCGGTTGGCCACGAGGCCGACATAACCGAACTGCTACGTAGAATTGTGACGTAAAATATTTAAATCTTGTTTTAAGACGGGAATTCATTTATTTACTTTCTATTAAGTATATTACATAGAGGTTTCCAGCATAGATTAAAAAAAAATTGCGTTCCGCGCGCGATTCGAATTTCTTTGGGTTTCCTGCGTCTACGAAAGGTATAATATTTTTTGAGGATAAATTTTTTATTTAAGAAAAAAACAATAAGTGGACTTAAGCCATTCTTTTTCACCAGTCAAACTATAGGACCAAACAGAAAATGTAAAAGTTACATTCATAAGGAGGTATAAATATTAATGCCGACTTAATCAATACATATAAACTATAAGAAAACAAAAACCTTTTGTCCAGTTCACCTACTATTCACAAAGATGCGATATTCTTAATCATTCCCGTTGTCCCCCACTTGCGTGGCCACCACTTGTGGACAAAGGGAATTATTTATAAAAAAAATCATGTCGCCGTCCACCAGTGGTGGCCAACGGTAATACTTTAAAATGGTATAAATCGTTGGACCCCACCTGGGGAAAAAAACATAAAATCATTTTGAATGGCCACCAGTAATGGCAACGGAAGGGGGGGGGGGGGGACAACCACTCGGAAGTTCACTTCACCGATTTTCTCCAATTTTTCTCAATAGTTTATCAAGGTTTCTACTTTAAAAGAAAATTACAATTGATAAATTTCAATAGGTTCTGTTGTAGGTACTATTAGACTTGTTTGGTGTACCTAATAATCGAAGTATGCCCCGCGTGTCTGTAATTCATATAAAACCATAGGCTTACTATTCTCAATTCTTTTAATTGAAGTAAGGAACAACGGATTTGCCGAAGGTAAAGGGCTAAAGTATTCGGACATTGAAGCACTGACCCTCTACTACTGAGGGCTTCGTTAACAATTAAACTGAAGAATTATATTGTTTCCGAGCATAAAATTCGGTCTCTCACTTGTATCAATGACAATTTTTTCTTCATATGTATGTCTTAGATGTATGTCTGTAAATATCCGAAGGTAGCGAATGACAAAATACTCAGTTGATAAGTATATCATTATTTTATATTCTGTGGTATAATAAAAATAATCATAATGGATTACTAGTTTGTCTGGAACAAACTATGCTTAGTAAACATCATGTAGGTATATATTTGTGTGAAAACCGGTCATCTTGTCAATCTTAGTATGTAGGACATATTAAATAAAGTTACTAGGTATAGACAGAGCCTAGGGCCATAAGACCTTAGGCCACGTTTAGCATAATGGTAGTTGAAACAGGAAATCAATAGCTCTGTCTACCCCGCATGGGATAAAGACGTGATTATATGTATGTATGTATGTACTAGGTATATAAATATTATTATGGTAATGAAATGTATTTACTATACATGAGTATGTACTCTGTACAAAGTACCGTGGTAAAGTATGTGGACAACATGAAGGCGTTTATTTTAGTGGAGCTATAGCCATTAGAAGCGCCATGATTAGAAATTGTAAGTACTCCAAAGGGTATATACCTAACTATACATATGCTATGTGACGTAATATATAATGAAGTGCTTATATATCGGTTTCACAGCGTTCCACAGTTTTGAAAAGGTAACATACTTACTTATCGTATAGGTAACTTGTAATGTCTCTCACATCTTCGTTGCTTCGAAGTCCAGGGTTCGCGTTTCTGCATTTTTATATTATAATCAGTTAAAATTTAAAGTAACTTCGTAAATTTATGAACCATAACACAATATTATTACCCTTTGTTTAATTCAGGAAGATATGGACAGTTTATTCGCATTTATAAAAGGCAGACATTAAAAATGATTAAAAAATGGAAAAATGATAACGTTTTAATTGAAACTTCATAAGGAAATGACTCATCGCTGTTTTGTTAAGTGACGACGATATGTTATGAAAATTGAAGATTTAGATAGCCTAGCATGGTCTGCGTATTTGTTACGATCGTTCTTGTCATGCGACGGCGAGCGTGGCGTGACTTGGATCGGTCGCCACTGTTGGCATTTTCTCTTGAGTTCTTTCGTGAATTGCTGTTATTGCTAGATGGAAGTCGTTACGCTGTGTCAGGCAGCCTGAAATATATACTTACGTTAGGCAATAAATTTATGGAAGAAAATTACATATAAAGACCATATGATGCCAACTTGGAGCATATTGCATCAGAAAAAAAAATACTGACAGCTGCGGTGACTTTCGGCTCTTGACCACTCTATATGCCTAATTTATTAATGTCGTAAAAGTCGACTAAGGGTCAGCTCAGCTCAGATACAGCGGAAAAATACTCGAGTATTATACTGGCTTCATTAAGCCGACTAGTAAATAAGAGGTGGCGCTGAGCAGGGAACAGTGGAGAGCACTGCTGTCGGAGGCCAAGAGCCTCTTTGGGTCGCTAAGACATCGCGGAAAGTAAGTTAGTAATTTACTGACTCCGATGAAATAAGGATCGGATGGGTCGGCCCTTGGTTTGGGACGCCACTTGTGTTGATACCTTGGCTCCATCCCATCTCTCATCATCATCTAATGGTGCGGGCGGTGCAGCAACATCAGCCGAGTGCCTCAAGCGACGCAAATATAGTGGCCTTGATAAAGGCTACATATTTGTGCCGTTTGGGGTAGAGACGCTTGGGCAGTGGGGGCCAGGTGCTTTTTAAATAATTAAAGATTTGTCGCGGAAGGTTAAAGAGGCAACTCGTGACCAGAATGCTGGCTTATATCTTGGACAAAAAATTAGTATTACGATCCAGCGAGGGAATGCTGCCAGCATTTTGGGCACGTTGCCTCTAATTTAGTTTTAGGTTATTCTTTAGACTAGGTTTTCTTATTACTTATTTTGTATCAATATTTTTTTAATTGTAAAAAAAGGATCATACTATTTAAATACAGAACCATAAATCCATTTAAACCGTAGACCCGCAAAAGTCGTGTTTTGATTCGACCAAGTAAAAATCACAAACTTTCAAATATTTAAGTGATTAAATATACTTAATTAGTGCGTGCTATGCGACTTTGTACCGTATGCTATTAGGTTAAGTATCAATTTCACTAAACAATCAGCTTTTATAGTACCGTTAAAAATTCGCTTTTAATATAGGTATGTACCGTAGGTATGTACAATATAATTGGTTCGTCATACTTAAAACGCATGTGGCTTTACGGTAGTTTAGTTGTACAGTACATTAGATGGCCATGTTGTGGTATCTAGTTTAAGGGTCACTATACTCACTATCTCACACTGTTTTCGTTTTTCATAATATGTTGTATCAATATTTAATTATATACCTACTCAAGTTTAAATAATAATAAACAATTTTTTTTTAATTATAACCCGAACACGTTTTTATACAAGTTTATAAACATTAGTTTATTTATTTAATACTTTACCGAACAATATTATTTATGCATATTTGTAATGCGCTAAAACTTTTCATTTCATACCAAACACGTGATGATTATTTCACTCTCAGTTTAAATTCCGTTAGATCATTTTTTGAAAGTATTACTATTCTCAGTCATAGCATTTGTAAAAAAACTCCTCACAAAACAGTAAATCTGAGAATAGGACGTACCTACCTACACTATTTTTATATCTCTATCTAAAAAAAAAGATTATTCCCGTTGTCTCCCACATACGTGGCCATCGGCTAGCATCTGCATGTATACCTCTATAATCTGTCTAAAACAAAGGTTTATATTATTAAAACGTTAATCACCCCGTAGAATATCTCTTTCGTCTAAGCGCTTTCCCGGTTGCTTCCTCGGCTGATTGCTTTGAAGCCCAGGGTCCGCTTTCCTGCTCTTAATGTAATCCTCTAACCGTGACGTCTATCCAAGAAAAAAAGATTTCCATTCAATATAATTTTAATAGCCCAAGAACTGTGGTTAGAATTATATTTTTCAATAGCGGTGCCCGCGACTTCGTCCGCGTGGAATTTAACAAAAAGTATTGTTCAGTTCGTAGTTGTAAAATTGAAGTAGCCTAAGTTATTCCTTATTACATCAGCCATCTGCCAGTGAAAATCCCGTCAAAATCGGTCCAGCCGCTGCAGAGGTTACCCGAAATAAATAGGCAGTCAGAAAAAAAATTGAAAAATGTTACCGATATGTACCATTTAGTAAAAAGCTCTTTAAATATAACAAACAAATATTCCAATTTTATTTATTTGCGTAGATATATTTACATAATCAATGTTTGAGGAAAACGGCGGGTATTATAACAGCTGTTATTCAATGTGGTTTTTATTCGACAAGATTCCATAATTACTGCCATTTTCCTTCTCTGGTATGCAAAGCGAAATTAAATGCAAAATGACACGTGTAGTGGCTCGTCCCAACTACATCGCTCTGTGTCTCCCTGTGCTTACGAGTAGGTATGTTTCGTGGTCCAAGATTTGTCTGTCGTTTAACCCCCTTTACCCTTTTGACAGGGAAACTAGATCAATAGGAGCATGATCCGGGTGTGTTAGTGTCCAACACTCTCAGATTATTCAAGTTGTACAAAAGAAGAAATTCTACCCGGTATAAGAATTAGGCCACTCCTTATCCCCGTGTTGCGTTATTCGTCCGGATAAAGCCGGACATAGCTAGGCTTTTTGATTGCGAGTCCGGACAAAATAAATCGAGCCCGGCTTTTGTGGGCTTTTTTGCAAATCTCGCTGTATCTGTTGCGATTGCTAAGTCGTAAGTACTGTTTATTTAAAACATAAAAGATTTTTAGTATTGATATGTTCACTATAAGATGTTGTAAGGTTAGCTTATTACGTAATAACCGAAGACAGGTCCCTTAAGAAGGGACTGAATTAATTAACCGACTTGGTATTACATGGATCTCACAACTTTTGACGGTAGAACAACTAAGCGAGACTTGGATTTTTTACAAGTTTTGTTTTTGATGGCATTTTATTTAGTTACATTTAGTATATTTCATTAGAATTATTATATGTAAATTTACCCAAATGTCAAATTAAACGGGATTGTCGGGCTATTGGGTCTGGAAAACTGCCAAACCTTTCCCCATGGATGTAGTATTAAAAATTTATTTTTTGGTAGCTGCATATAATTCATGTGTTGGTGACCGTCAGTATTATTTAGTTTAAATACAGCTGTATCAATAAAACCATGCTGTGTTATAGTAATATAAAGTACTCACAATGGTAAGTTTTATTTTATACAATTTAGTATGCAACCGGGCATACGGTCTGATGGTTTGTGGTTACCGCAACGCATGGACGCCTGCAACACCACAGCACTAACACCCGAATACTCAAACGCTAAATCTGATCAAATGTCTTGAGTGGGTAAAATAATATAATAATAATAAGCCATAAACGTACGTTTTGCGACGGATTAGATGATATACATAGTGTGTAGATGAGAACAGGGGGTCTAAAAACGCCACTTTGAGCAATTCATCGAATCTATTCATATTACGAATTCCTTAGCAATTCTGTAGAAAATTCTCTATTTTTTGTAAAATAGCCATCTAAACTTTGCAGTTCCTCTTCAAAAAAATTGAAAGAAATAGAAATTGTTAAAGAATTGCTAAGGAATTCGTAATATGAATTCGATTCGATGAATTGCTAAAGTGGCGTTTTTAGACCCACAGAGCCTGGAGCTAGTAGAATCGTCCACAAAGTTGCAAGCTTAACGTCTAAGAGAATGTGCTTGCAAATGGACTCACAGCCAAGGATGCCCGAAAACGGCATAAGAGAAGAAGAAGCAGGAATACCGACCAAATGCTAAGCAACCAGCTAAGGATACAAATGAGCAAAATGCTAAGACGAGACAGAGTTAAAGTTGCCACGGATTACAGAATACTATTACAGTACCCCTAGTATGAGTTTTAACGCAGTCGCTAGCGTCTGCGTTAAGATTTTGTATGAAATTTCTTATTTGCCTTACTATCCGCTAGAGGCGCTGTACGGGTTTGTCATACAAAATCGTCATAGAAAAACTCATACTACCAGATATTCAACCGCCATACAAAGACGCGCGCTAATTTTTAGTGTACTAATAGAATCCGCCCCATACTGATCAAAATGTTGCGTAGAATTAGAAAAAAACGTTAGACCATAGATAAAAAAATTGCCTTGCAGACCGCGCGCGATTCTAAATTCTTTGCGTTAGACAAATAACAATAAAACACAATCGACACTAAACTAATTCAAAATAAGCTATTTGTAAAGTAATGGCGTGTCAGTGGTTCCGAGACTGCTGTGTCGACTTACAAATAGCATGATTTGCTGTTTTATTGTCCGAATGTCATATTAATGGAATTTGTGGAGACACTCTATGTACCTCTTATAAGATGGCGAATCGTCACTTCGCCCTGTCTTACCTTTATCTTGATCTGCGGATTCAACCGCCTTTTACCTTTCACAAAAATAGGAATTATAGCCCTACTAGCTTTCACCCGCGGCTTCGCTCGCGTGATATTCCCTCAGAAATAGTGCCTTTTCCCAGGATGAAAGGTACCCTATGTCCTACTCAATACTCCTAGCTATGTGTATGCAAAATGTTAGGAGGATTGGATCAGTAGATAGCACGTGAAGTGGTAACAAACAAATATACAAACTCACTTTCGCATTTATATATTTATGATTTTTAAATATCAAAATCTGACTGACATACTTAATTTACAAAAGTAAAGAAGGATTAAAGGAATTTTTGGTTAGTATTGTAAACTAAACATGCGAGTAGAAACATGTGATTTAATTTGACTCTCAAATATTTATTTTTCCTTTCGATTCGCTCCTAATAATAAATTCCAGAGGCATAAAAATACGCCATATTTCAAGAAATACATTGTTAGAAATATTTTAAATAATATTGTTTCGGTAAATATGTTCTCGGTAAAGAAGTGACGCACAAACGATAACAGGAGCATAAATTAATTTAAATCGTTTCCGTGCGTTCACTGAATTCCCCTTTTTATGCGCGAACTTGGCCTGACTCACAACCGCGCAGGCTAGGTAGTGCGTTGGGTTATAAGGTAAAACATGGTATATTTTAGTTTTGTCTTAAATTATTCCTTCCTCAGGAATTAGGTTGTTTTTTAGGGAAAACCACAAGCTAAATGTTAAGCTTGTTCGTCTTTCAGTGGGCTGTATTTCTGAAGGCACGTTAAGCCTTTGGCCCCGGCTGCCATTTTGCCGTTAATGGAACCACGTCATTACTTTTAAATAAAAACGTCCTTTGGTCCTATTTCTCTCTCTCTCTCTCTCTCTCTCTCTCTCTCTCTCATCTGAGCGCTTCCCGGTTGCTTCCTCAGCTGACTGCTTCGCCCATCGGTCGGCTTTTCTGCTTTTTCTCCTCCACTTCGCCCAGTTCCCTTTGGTTTTGATGAAGCCATATCAAAATTTTGACTTTTCATTACCAACTTCAACTGCTTTTAAATTTGGTCGGTTTCTATATAACCTGGTATGGATAACGGATCTTCAATTTGAATAAAATAGGTATAGTTAGGTACTTATCTCATTTTGGCACATTGAAGCTACTAGATTAAAATACAAATATAGGAATTTCCTTTGTTATTTTAACGCCGCTCCTACTCATCATCATTTTGTGTCAGTGACACGGACAAACGACCATGCACACCCTAGTGTCAGAGTCTTCATAACCACCTCTGAGCGTGACGTGCTTCCTTCAACTTTAGGTACTAGATGTTACCGGTTCCACCTATTATCTTTAATTTCTTTGTTTTATAAGTTTTCTCTACAAATTTCCTTTTCATTATCGCCTCTTCATGTCTGTAATAGCTGACGTTGCCTTCAATTTCTCCGTTTGTGGCGACGCCTTGAGATCATTCATTATTTGTTTTCAATTGTATTGTTAGGTCGACATTACGGGGAGCAAGGATGGGTGTGGTACCCGGTAGTGAATCACCATTATATCAGACGGATAAGGACTGTGGCGACACTAGCGCCACAACAATATCTACAAAGACGCACCACAGATGGCGTTAAAAGCAACAAACTCAGAATTGCATACAAGATGGCAAATTACTATGAAAAACTAAATCGCGCTTGCAAAGTTTCTACGGATTGGAGCATAAATACAACCTCCGACAAGACATCGTCGGAGCCGCGGTTCCCCAGGCATAACACCCTAGCCTGGCGGGAAGATCTTCCCGCCAGGCTAGGGTGTTATGCCTGGGGAACCGCGGCTCCGACTTCCCGCCAGGCTAGGGTGTTATGCCTGGGGAACCGCGGCTCCGACGATGTCTTGTCGGAGGTTGTATTTATGCTCCAATCCGTAGAAACTTTGCAAGCGCGATTTAGTTTTTCATAGTAATTTGCCATCTTGTATGCAATTCTGAGTTTGTTGCTTTTAACGCCATCTGTGGTGCGTCTTTGTAGATATTGTTGTGGCGCTAGTGTCGCCACAGGACAATACCAGAGTACAATGGAGTCTGCCTATCGATTCTGTAAATTTCAAACAACAACTCGCTTCTCAGTGAGAAGCGAGTCTCACGTCGCTATCTCTCACACTTCGCATAAGTTTCAAAATGACAAGTGAGAAGTGAGCTTCGAAGTGACGGGGAAATTACCATACAGAATGCCCCATCTTACGTCATCTCACGTCCAATCTAGTTCATCTAGCTGTCACGCTCGCAAGGGTAGCGCTAGTATAGATTCGAACTATCAACCGAGGTTTTTGATTGCCAATCAAGAAACTCACAGCGGATTCAGATTCGAATTTTAAAATGAAAGCTTACAAAATAAATGCCCGTTGTTTGCTAGTTTGCTAGAATTTCTTCTTGTCTTTTTTATGCCTACTGCAGCGGTCGATGGCTCACCTCCTGTCGTGTCCTAGCTGCCCTGTCTCCTGCACAATCGGGGACTTGAACGAGGCGAACGACCGGGCGGTGGAGGTGGCCAAATACTGGGCTAAGTCAATATAGAGTCCATAGCCATTAGGACTCGGAAAGAACACCTGTCTCATTTTCTTCTAAAACGTTAATAGCTAAAAATATATATTTGTTCTAGTAGGATACTACATTCACGGCCGAGTCGGAGGCTACAACCAGTGCCCCTAGTATGATTTTTTCTTAACGCAGACGCTAGCGACTGCGTTAGCGGTTTAGTATGGCAAACCTGTACAGCGCCTCTGGCGGATAGTAAGGCAACTAAGAAATTCCATACAAAATTTTAACGCAGTCGCTAGCGTCTGCGTTAAGAAAAAATCATACTAGGGTTACAGGTCACCCTTTGTACATGAGAACGGGCAGCTGGAGCACGACGACGGCCATCTAGCGATAACAGCCGGGACCATAAGCTTAAGCTTCTAAAGCACGGTGCTTGAAATATAAATGCCAATGGTGGCGATCAATCCAAGCTAGGTCGTGTTTGCCGTTGCTTGACACGCGCTATTGTTACGAACACGCATGCTCCGCTTGGCTATCGAGCTCTTCCGTCACAACCAGATAGTAATTATATCGATATAATTTAAATACTCATAACAACAGAATGATATATTACTTCACACATGTACAGCGGACCACATAGTAAATTATACTACAAAATGTGAAAAGTTGTATTTTTATGGGGTTGACTGTACCTCATTTATTAAACACTCAATCACCTGTCACCTGCGGTTTTACCTCATTGCATTTTCCGTATATCTATATTTTAACTTCCTCTAGTGCATTAGAACGTCATCTACGTAAGCTTAGAGTATTAAACCAAACGGAGATCGCACGCGCACTTTTATTTACGTGTAATAGTCAGCCACATTCTGCGCGCGGGGGGAGGTAACACGCACAATAAGTATTAACACCAATGCATTATTCGAACACATCGCTACGCACACACTTGACAAAATTATCCAACACAAGCAAAAAATACACGCACACACACAAGTACAAGCAGTGTGACCGGCGGTCATATACATTTGGGGGTCGTCTGTTGGTGGCCACTAGCGTACAGGTCTCAGGGTCAGGGCACGCTGGGCATAACTATATATATATATATATCCATACTAATATTATAAATGCGAAAGTCTGTCTGTCTGTCTTTCTGTCTGTCTGTCTGTCTGTCACCTCTTCACGGCTAAACTGCTTGACCGATTGTGATGAAATTTGGTAGGGATGTAGTTAAAGACCTGAGGTCAAACATAGGCTACTTTTGGGCGCGATATAACCGAGTCCCACGCGGGGCGAAGCCGCGGGGAACAGCTAGTATATATATATATATATTTAAACTTCATAATAAAACCTAAATATCTAATAAATAAAACTAATTAAAAATAAAACTAAATAAAAATAATAAAAAAGAAAAAGAAGAGATTACCCACTCATTAGTGTTTCCGGTGCAAAGGTGCCCAGAACACTAGCGGCACTTCCTCGTAACTTCATAATTAATTCTTGAATCTTAACTTTCAACTTTTATTTCCATAAAATAACTTTGAATAATCATAATCTATATTTATTGCGTACCTAGTATTTAAATTATAATAACTCCATCTATCATAGTCATATATAACAGAGACATTATATGAATTGCGTCTAATTGCCGATACTAGTATCATATCATCTAAATATAATTTGCATGCGATATGTATTACGAACAGGAAAAGCCTATGTTTACCTATAAATCCTATGTTATACTTACGTTAGCGGAAATTGGAAAAAATTAGCTGAATTGCACGCATAGCCAAGTGTCAAACGCGATTCTCTTTGATTCTTCGCTTACGCTTGAAAGCTTCCATCACGCGTAAAGAACTCTTTACGAATGCCTTCTAATCGCGAGTATTCGCTTTAAGAGACAGGCTATTCGCTGCGAATAGATTCCAACGCAGCGAGTTGAAATTGCCGCGGCGCGAAATATCGCTGCTACTTTCGCATCGAGTATTCGCTGCCTGTCTGTCACACAGCGAGATCTAAACGAGCGTTTTCGACAGTCTGTTGATGCGCAAATACAAAGATAGCCGTCTGTTGTGGCACCTTGTCATACACAGAAAATTATCGCGACAAGTGCGCATTTGCAGCGAGTAAAATTTAACATGCTCAATTAAACCGCGGCAAATTAACCTCGCTGCGATTAAATCTATTCGCAGCAAATAGCTTGTCACTTAAAGCGAATACTCGCGATTAGAAGGCATTCGTAGCGAGTAATATGTGTGATGGAAGCTTTCAAGCGTTAGCGAAGAATGAAAGAAAATCTCTTTTGACACTAGGCTGAATGTGAATGGCCGAATCCTAAAAGTATGCGCACGTGTTCATTAGTAGCATTGTAAATAGTAAATACTTGCGCCGATGCAGTGTGGTCAAGACGATAAAATCGCGATAAGTACATTTTGTTATCGTGCGACGAATGATGTTTAGTTTAAATGTGCATTTGTGGTTTTGACACGATTGTATTCATTTCAGCAGCAGTCTGTCCACTGCTGAGCATAGGCTCCAGATTTCCAGAACGAACAGTTAAAAGCGGCCTGCATCTAGCTCCTGCCGGCAACCTTTATCAGGCCATTTGACTATCTGGGTGTCCGACACTGCGCTTGCCGGTGCGTGGTCGCCATTCGAGAACCTTTCTGCCTCATCGGCCATCGGTTTGTCGTACTATGTGCCTCGCCTACTGTCACCTCAAAGAGCTAATCCGCTGGGCTATATCGGCAACCTTTGTTCTCCTAAGGATCACATCCCTGATTCGGTGTAAAAGGGAAACACCGAGCATAGCCCTGTCTTTAGGTCTTTTGGCGACCTTGTGCACGATTGTATTACCTTTACCCTTTACCTCACTCTAATCTTAGCGTTTACTTGACCTCTCAGCCCCAGGGGGCCCTTCCACTCCTGGCTGTGACATCAAACGAACATCCGTAAAGAGCGCAACTCTTAAATTTAAGAATAAAAAAAGAGGACATAAGTTTCCTTTTTTTGCTAAAACTGGTTAGCGATTTATGTATGTTGTCAAGAGTACTTAACAATTTGTATGCAATATACGCAGGATCTTACTGGTTTTTCTAAAAACTTCTTTTATATGTATGACCTTGCCGAGAAAAAAAAGAGTATTGTTGGCTATCAAAATCATCATTTCAAGGCTACAAGGATTTCAAAATAAAAAAATAAAATACATTTTAGTGTTCCATACATCACTACATAGTATAAAACAAAGTCGCTTTCTCTGTACCTATATCCCTTTGTATGCTTAAATCTTTAAAACTACGCAATGGATTTTGATGCGTTTTTTTTAATAGATACTGATTCAAGAGGAATGTTTTTATGTTTTAAGCATACAAAGGGATATAGGGACAGAGAAAGCGACTGTTTATACTATGTAGTGATAACATGATGTTGTGCACGTGTCATCATGAATATGTAATGTCGGGTCAAGGGGTGCCCCAAATTGGTTTTGGGTCATTTGTGGGTCATTTGTGCTGATGGCTATTAGGAAAATGAAATGGAAAACCATTAACACCTCTAATGAAAATGACTTATAATTATTAGAACAACTTCGGTTTAATGCTAATATTGAAATCAGAATAACAACTGGAAAAATGTACCACATGAAAATTATATGAATTGAAGCTACAAGCAAATAATTGCAATTTTCCTTTTGTTTTTCAGATTTCAGTATTGGATTATACATTAGTTTTTACGTATTTTTAATCTGTGGTATGTGGTTTATTGATTCATCTAAAATTTAAGAGTTGTGCTTTTGTCGGTGTATCGCTTCATAGGAACGATTTTTTTTAACTGGAAACGGGAAAAGCGCACGTTATTTGAGATTACATCTAAGTTTGTAAAATATGAAATTAATTGTTTATTCTCAATATAGGATATTCTTATCAGTTATTGACGTCAATCATGCCTTATCTATATTAAGTTTACCACCACTTCCCAAGAGCAAGAGGAGAAGAAGCGTAGCAAAAGAAGAATAGATTAGGTTATCGTCTGCAACGATAATTTCAGTTAATTATTCACGTTACTAATTTTTAACTACATTAAAAATGTTAATGGAAGCTTTGCATGTAACATACTTTAAATATATCTGAATTTAAGACCCACCTTTTTGATAATCTGTTGAAAATCAAAAAGATTTAATTGTGATTTCGATCAAAATAAGCTATCACTATATCGAATCGCAAATAAGTATTTTGTTTGCATGTGGCTGCCCGCCGACACGACCTCTAAATTGTGTGTTATCGTAATCACGGTATAACGGAAACCCTAAATTGGTCTTCGTACTCGTTACTGACGCGATACTCGCAAAATATAGAGAATGCAGAAAAATACCTTCAGTTTTCATTATTATTTTTTACTAACTTTTGCTAGATTTGCTTCTCCCGCGTGAATTTCCCTCGGGAATAGTACTTTTCCTGGGATAAAAAGTACCGTATATCCTTCTCAATACTTCTATGTTTATGCGAAATTTCAGGAACATTATGGTTCAGTTGATAGGGCGTGAAAGCATTACAAACAAACTCACTTTCGCATTCATATCCATACTATCCATACTTCCATACTAATATTATAAAAGCGAAAGTCTGTCTGTCTGTCTGTCTGTCTGTCTGTCTGTCTGTCTGTCTGTCTGTCACCTCTTCACGGCTAAATTGCTGGACCGATTGTGATGAAATTTGGTAGGGATGTAGTTAAAGACCTGAGGTCAAACATAGGCTACTTTTGGGCGCGATATAACCAAGTCCCACGCGGGGCTAAGCCGCGGGGAACAGCTAGTTTATAATAAAGTTGGGAAGTTGAAATTGGGAGTGGGATACAAAAAAAATCTTTTTTGCTCCCGTGAGTTTCTGGGTGATATTTTTTGCTTTCATAATTCATTTTCTTCACAGAAATCTTCCTTGGGAGTCAAGTAATTTAAAATATCTGTCAGTTCGATTCAGCCATTTTTGAGGTTTGTTAATTAATTTTAAATCGACAAACGACGACGAAAATTCATGAATTCAGAGTAATAGTTTTCTGTCGCAAACTGGTTGAAAAACTTGACATGGAGATTTGATCTGCGCATAATGACAACGATGATGTATTAATTTCATAGATTAATATCTAATCAGTTTTCGAATACGCGTTGGCTATCGTTTTCTTTGGCATGGATTTCAATAATCGAGTAAGATTGCCCTTGCTTCTAGTATGAGATTTAAAAACGCAGACGCTAACGAATGCGTGAGCGATTTTGTATGACAAACGTGTACAGGGACAGTACCCCTGGCGGGTAGTAAGGCAACTAAGAAATTCCGTACAAAATCGCTAACGCAGTCGCTAGCGTCTGCATTTATAAAATATCATACTAGGGGTAAGTTCTGTAATGTTTTTAATTTTAGATTATATTTATTTTTTAATGTCGCAGACCGAAATTAAATAAACTCTACTATTAGTTTCAGTTATGTTTTTAAAATCAATCATGACCTAAAATATTCTCATAAGCAAATAGGAGTATAATGACAAACAATGGAATATTTAACCAAAAAAACACAATCGAAGCGTCGAATTGTCATCTCAATTTCCTGAGGAAGTCGCATTACAATACAATAAAATACGACGCAGTGTTTGACCTAAAGGAGACTGCGCATTACCTGTATGCAAGGTCCATCAATCCTGTACTCCACAGTGTTAGAATGTCTAAATATAATTCAATGTAACACGTGTTATTATTATCAAAATCAGATAAATATTTTTATAACCACTTCAACACTAATGTTTTTCCTTTAAGCGTTATTTGACCTAGCGGTGTGTTTGTGCTGTTATCAGTTTTTTTTTAATTTGTTTAATAGTCATGAGCAGTAAAAAATTAAAAAAAAAAAACAATCATTTTAATAATAAAGTTATGAATTCTTTTTTTAATATCTTTAACATGAATAATATTAGTATTTAAATCTAAAATTAAAACTATAATAAAAAAACTAAACTTAAAAATAAAATTAACTACAAATAAAAAATGTAAAAAAAATATAATAAAGTTAAGTTTTTATTCCCACAAAGATCGTAATGTATTCACCCAACTATTTCAACATGCTCGGCTGCGCGTGCGGCGAGATCTATGTACTTATGCGTACTTGTTATTGGTATGGTGTTGATGAGTGTAAGTTTTCGTAGACGTGGATTTAATAAACTAATGCACAAATTTTTTTTATTATTCAATACTTATTTTGATATCTACTCATCACACCTTGTTACTTATTGGGTGTCACTAGAGAGCTGTCAATGAATATTTCACTACCCAATATTTCCTTTAAGTGAGCAAACGGGCATGGCCCACCTGATAAAAAGCGGTTACCGTAGCCTATGAGACGCCTGAAACACCAGGAACATTGCGAACAACAGGGTCGGCAAGACCCTGTTTTTTTTTCATGGGAACGGGCAATAAACCTAATAATAAGTAAGCATTCGTCTTTATGCACGTTCCGTTTGACGCAAGTTCAAGGTCGAAATGACTGGCACGCGCCTTACAAAAGTTATTCCATTGTACGCACAGTTTTAGCTTTATGGTTTTATAAACACTATCAATCTTTGTTGTGAAAAGGGTTTCTTTGTGGTATTAATCGATCAGAGTTGGAATTATTATGTTGTTCGATAATACTAATAATATAAAGGCGAAAGTTTGTTTGTCGGCTGAACCAATTTTTATGAAATTTTGTATGAATGTAGCTGATATCTTGGATTAACATATAGGATACTTTTTATCCCGAAAAGTACGCCCGTTCCCGTAGGTTTGGTCAAAAAGTCTGATATTTAGGTAAAGACGCTTAATAAAAATGGCGCTGCTGTGTTTGATAAGCCGCGGGTAACACCTCGGAGTGCAGCTAGTAATCTTTTAAATACGAAATTGAAACAAATAACACTACACGATACAAGCTTCTTAAATTCAACATAGAATTAATATCTCAATAAGTGGCGGCTCAGTATTAGACATACGGGGATTTCTAGCACTGATTTTCAGTCGCCATCTTCAGAGGGGTAACCTAATTAATGAATTTAATCTTAAGCTATAAGCCGTCATGGTCCCTTACCTTACCATCTCTAAAAACCATGCAAGATCCAGTGAGTAAGCGAGACAGTGCAATACATGATGTAAGGCGATATCTCCCTTACTCACTGCATCTTGTATGGTTTTAAGAGACGGTAGTTGGTAGGCAACCAGAGCGTCTCGCGCCGCCATTAATCGCTTTTTTTACGCAAAGGGCTTTCATGGCTGCATTCTAATTTTTTGAAATCTTTTTGTATCGTATTCTCATAACGGTACTGTGTTATTTCAAATTTTAATAAGCTTTAAAATAAAGATTCTTGCTTGCTTTACCCACTCGTTCGAAAAACAGAACAAGCGAAGGTGCTATTAAGAATGGGTGAACAAATAAAGAATTTTCCGTTAATCACCCATTACATCATGTTATCTCACCAATGTTTATTATATTTAAATTGCTATATAATGTTAAATTAACGGCAGTAGATCAGTGACCTAATTAATAAGATCATTAGATTATGTATTTTTGTATTATTATGGATTATTGGTTGATTGGTTTATTAATAAAACATTCTACGAATTTTGAACCTCCTCCTTTTTTATGAAGTCGGTTAAAAAAAAGTTATGAAGTTGTTTCTTTTGTACAAAGTGGGTAGGTACTTCACTTAGCTTGCTTTGTTGTGTTCCAGTTTGGTAGAGTCATTAAAATGTATTTATTTACTTTGCAATGATTTTTAGTTTATTTGTAAATCATATTTATTTTTATTAAAAACATTATTATAAAATATTAGCTATTGCCCGCGGCTTCGCCCGCGTCAGATTCTATCGGGAACAGTGCTATTTCCCGGAATGAAAGGTACCCTATGTCCTCAATACTCCTAGCTATGTGTATGCGATGGGTATATCAGGAAGATTGATTTAGTAGATAGGGCGTGAAATTTTACGAAAAAACAAATAAACAAACTCACTCGCATTTATAATATTAGTTGGGATAGAAATCAAATAACTGTAAAATATTTGCAATTCGCACATATATATACATATATTCTCGCGAACTGGTGGCTTACCACCATCTCTTAAACCATGCAAAGACGATTGAGCAAGGGAGATGTCGCCTTACATCATGTATTGCACTGTCTCGCTTACTCACTGGATATTGCATGGTTTTAAGAGACTATAGTAACCCCCTGCGAATTGAAGCTAACAATAGTTGGCGATTCGCACGAATGTCTCGTGTGCGAATCGCCACCTCGTGAATGAATGAATGAATAAACAATTTATTGCAACAATTACATAAAACAGGAACGAAGATGAAAAGAGTACAAAGGCTCGTGATTGTTATTCTAAGGTCACTCACTTAACAAAATGTCGCTCGTTTCTTAGAAAGTAACAATCGTTGACAACATTAATTAGATTAATTAATATTTCTGTGAAATACCGTGTCGGTGTTGGGGAAAAGATGAAACGCGGAATGCCGCACGGGCGTAAAAGGCGGTCAAGGGATTAAGCACTGACGCTTCTAGCTCATTTTTTCTTTACATTTAGTCATCGTTTTAGCGTTCTCCTTGTTTCTTTTCAAGCCAATGTAGCTTTGGAGAACAGAAGATGACACCTCGGTAAACACTAGCGCCACCATCATTTAAAAATCCTTATTCACTGAAAACAGAAGTAATCAAAAACTATAGGGAACTATAATTTAATAATATAATATATTTAAAATTAACTTCGGATCCAGAATCATAATTACAGAAGACGGATTTTTGATAACTTGTGTTTACAGTGAATAATGATTTTAACTGATGGTGGCGCTAGTGTTCACCAAGGTATCGTCTTAAGTAGATTTATTTACTTTCTTTAGTAGTCATGTAATTTTCCTCAGTCAAAAAGTAGGGGAAGGAAAACATAGCGTGCAGTGGGAAAAACCGCACCCACACACGCCCGCATTAGTGCAACGAACTTACACATATAACTGCGCCCGTAGCCAGGTGCCAATTTCAAAACGCTAACAAATGTCGACTAAAACGAAATGTACGGGATTGGCATAAGCCGCGGTAAATCACGTGGTCAATCTTATGTCAATCCCATACATTTTGTTCTTGTCGTACCTCGTTGACGTTTTGCGATTGTGACTTTGGCTAAGCCCCCTGTTGTCATGTTGTCCCTGTTTTCCCGTGGGTGTAGTAAGAGAAGGAATAAAAGAGATCTCATTTTATAATTATCTTCATTTTGAGTCGAAATAAATAATTTTTTCACTAATAGATAGTGATTCCCAGTATAGGTTTTAGGTTATATATATAACCTGTTATATATATATATAATATATAACCTAAAATACATAATGTAATTCAGCAAATATCTAAACAACATTTATCACATGCAGAAATAAGTTTTCAAATCCGACAAGCAGTTCAAAAACAACACACAGGTTGCCAGTTGAACCCCCTCTTCACCCCCCCCCCCCCCCTCTCCTATTCTGTTCTCTTGGCAACTCCCAACAGCAGCTCTGAGATGAATCTGCAGAGGAAAAGACATCAACGCGCCTCGTATTGTTTTCGTCCTTGGACGGTCCAGTGAGAGATGTTATTAAGCGACAAGAATTTAATAGACAGACATAATTATTTCTCCACTAGCGGCCCACCCTGGCTTCGCCCGTGGTACTCACATAGCCTATGTCAACGGTGAAAGAATTATTCAAATCGGTCCAGTAGTTTCGGAGCAAATTCGATACAAACAATCAAATCTTCTTATAATAGAATAGGAGATATACTAGCTGGACTTTACTGTGTTGCCTGCCCGTGGTATGTTTGTACCAAAGTCTATACCTTACCCAATAATAGGGCTATCAAATGTAAAAAAATCAAACGCCATTATAAGTTTCAATTAAATGCGTTTAAACCAATTATAGGTTATAGAACTGCTAGCTATTTCCCGCGGCTCCACCTGCATGGGAATCGATTATATCGTGTCCAAAAGTCGTCTTTGTTTGACCCCAGGTTTTTAACTATATCCTTGCCAAATTTTATCAAATAGAACAGAATAATTATATTTAACCTTGCTCGACAAATCTTTAAAAAATTCTAAAGCACCCGGCCTCCACGGCCCAGGCGTCTCTACCTCTACTACAAATTGTTTTCATAAGTTTCCATAAAAGATATAAATCTTCGAAGAGCACCAAGCCTCGGTGTTATTTAATCTGTGGTAATGTCAACGTCAAGGTAACCACCTGACTTGCGCCACAATCAGTAACCGTGAGAAACTATTGTCGGTTATTATGTAAAAATCATTTTTCCCTTAAAATATTAGCTGTATCATAATGGTCACGGGACCTTGTAGGAAATTGTGGGTCAACATTGGACTTTGACATTGCTATGCACTTATTCAGCGATTGTAATCACTTTGTCTGTCTGTCAAGACATTTCTCAGGAAATCTTTAGGGTGTAAAATTAAAAATACACACAAAACTTAGGATAATGAGATTTTTATAATAAAGCTGAAGAGTTTGTTTGTTTATAACTATACTAGCTGTTCCCCGCGGCTTCGCCCCGCGTGGGACTCGGTTATATCGCGCCCAAAAGTAGCCTATGTTTGACCTCAGGTCGTTAACTACATCCATACCAAATTTCATCACAATCGGTCCAGCAGTTTAGCCGTGAAGAGGTGACAGACAGACAGACAGACTTTCGCATTTATAATATTAGTATGGATATAGGTATAAACGGTCAAATGAGCTAGTAAATCATCAAAATAGTTTATTTGTAAAACAAAAGTAATACAAATTTAACTACACACCGCTTGTTAAAATAACATATTCCGTCACATCAGGACCGTCAATGCGGACCCAAGGCTCTGAAGCGTTAGCTGAATGTCATGAGGTGCCATCTTCGAACTGAAGTTTGGAGTTCTGGTGGCTTACCACAATCTCTTAAAACCAATAACGATTAAGAGAGATGTCGCTTTTTATCATGTTTTGCGCCGTCTCGCTTACCCACTCGATCTTGCATGGTTTTAAGAGATGGTAAACCAGCAGGAAATGAAAACCCTGATATGCTAAAGATGTAACTAGGACACACGCTCAGATAAAGAAGAATTCAATATTACTGTAACCGCGTCATCGCGTGCCTTAGTAAAGCCTTATAAGAGACTGTCGCAACCACTGCATTGATTTCTCAGTTATCAGTTTACGAGTAATTTTGCATAATTCATTCAATTTTTACGGAAATAATAAACAATTGATAGGAAATAGGCTTCGTGGCCTTCAAGCAAAATGTTCTATATTTATTTATTTATATTCTTAAAAACACTAGCAGCATATGAAGCTGATGCGTGTGTATCTTAAGTTTGGAGATTTTATACATTGTCTAATCTATTATAGCCTAAAGTATTACGGGTATAGGCTACATACAAAATAAATATGTAGAGACAAACCACACAGATTGAGCTAACCCCAAAGTAAGTTCAAGACTTGTGTTATGGGATACTAACTCAACGATACTATATTTTATAACAAATGGGACCTGAGTCTTGAATGTATATCTTTATTTGTTATAAAATATAGTATCGTTGAGTTAGTATCCCATAACACAAGTCTCGAACTTACATTGGGGCTAACTCAATCTGTGTGATTTGTCTTTATATATGCACTAGCTGTTGCCCGCGGCTCCGCCCGCGTGTAGGTCGCTTTTCCCGTAACCTGTGGAAACTACAACTATCCAGACCTATAGTTAAATCTATAGTATCCTATTCCCGTGCCAATTTTATAAAGCCATTACATTACTACGATATCAAACTGAAAATATTAACAGTCATACTATCACATCTTTGTCTCTAAAAGAGTAGACGCAGCCTATTACAGGGTCATTTGGACCTAAAAGCCACTCCTAAAGTTAAAGTGGGCGTGAAAAGTGGAGAAAATCTCAATAAAAAGTGATAGTATAGTATGTTCCGTCAAACAACAACTGAACTGACTTGCCGACTTGATTATTTTTAAACCAAAGCCAAACCAAACCAACCAATCAATTCAAATAGCTCTTACAATACAACATGACCGATAAACAAACCAACCAATAGACCTAAATCAACAACCAATTTTTTTTTAATTATTCAAATTAATTGCTGTAAGTAAAATTTTTAATCTGCTATACCATATGCGAAAAAATAATTAAAATAAAGTGAGCGCCATCTATTGATATTTTATGTAACTAAATTATACGCCCACACACATTCAATGTGTTATTTTATTGAAATTTAATAGAGACTGCAGTGTGTTTTTCTCTTTATTGATATCGATAAAACAAAGTAGAAATTCTAGCTTTATCTAAGTTAAATACGTTTATGTAAACCGCATTCAACTCTGTTTAAAAGTTTTGAAGCAGTGCTAGAAATAAACTTCAACTGACCATAACTTCTTTTTCCCTTCTTTTGACAACGCTCCTAATTATATGTAATCCACCTGTGAAAACCGCGTTCAACTCTGTTGAGTAGTTTTGAAGTTATAACGTACCAGAGAGACAAAAATTCGAAAATTTGTTTTTTTTTTGTTCCTTTTACTCTTCTTTCATCGCTCCGTATCAGTTTTTTAGAAAAATATTTAATATATAGACACTCGATTTTTACTTCCTATAATTTGTATAGATAGATAAGTACAAAATACTGATATATTAATGGACTTAACGTTAAGAGCGTTCTCTACCAGTCAACCATTTGATTAATCTTCTTCTTCAATGTCGTTAATGACAAACTATTATATTTGATTTGATTGGGGTTGCGATATCGTTTATCCGGAAATAAATTTGCAAATGAATTTATTCGTTCCTTTTCAAAATTAAAATAAAAGTAAGAAAATAATTCTAGAAAACAAATAAAAAACGAAAATAGAAAATTATTGTTTGTGGCAGGATTCGATCCAGCTATTAAAAGCAAAAATATAGAATTCTAAAAAACTAATACAAAACGAAAAAAAAATAAGTAAAAACAAAAGTCATGTTTAGCAGGATTAGAACCCTCTACTCAAAAAAAATAATCCGCGACCTCTACCGATATGCGTTGTTAGCAATTGGTGAAATTTCCAATGGAATTTGTCTATAAGTACACAAATTCACCCCTTTTTTTGATGTAAGGGTTGGAATTGTGAACAACCCTTTCTTATGAGGGCAGTATATTATAATGAAGACACTAACCAAATTTCACGTTTATGGCTTTTATAGTTTCGGTTTTGTGATGATAAATTAGTTAACCTCCCCCTTTTTACCCCTTAGAAGTTGAATTTCAAAAAACGCTGAAACACTCCATTAGTTATTTTTGTTGAGAAGCATTCTTGCCAAGTTTCAAGTACATCAGTGAAGATTTTAATTTTTTTTCACACACTTTGCCCTCAATTTTAACCCTTTTAGGGGTCTTGAAAAATCCTTTCTTATTTGAGCACTACGTATTAACATAAAAATTTGATCCAAATTTCGAGTTTATAGCTTTTATGGTTTAGGCTGGGCGTTGATTTATCAATCGCCCTTGTTTTTTATATATTTAGAAATTATATTAATCTACTAACTAATTAGAAATGAATACAAATATACTTAAAGACCTACAATTTATTTGAGAAACCTTACAATGTTTTTAAGATATGCAACTAACTTATGGAAAATAAAACAAAGATTTACCTATTTTTAAACTACTATTCGAAATCCGGAAAAATACTTTTCAAACTTAAATTAAACGAATCAATGAGTAGCCCAAAACGCAGACATTAAACTATACATACAATATAGTGCCGCAATTACCACTTCATACTGCAATAAATTCCAATTTAGCAAAGTACCAAATTGTCTAAACACACAATCAAATCGTTAGAAAAGCAAAAAAAAAGTATTTTTATTTGTTTTGAAATCTCAATTACTACATATGATGATTAAATGCAAACGACAAACCATATCGACTTTTAAAATGTATGGTGGCGCCATCTATTGACTGTCTTCTACTATTGATTGTATCCTATTACAATATGTTGTGTAAATACAATACAATACAATACAATACAATACTTTTGTATTATAAACTGGCAACCCCTATTTCACCCCTATAGGGATGTAATTTTCAAAATCAGATTGATACATTATTATTTTGCATTATTATACCAAAAACATTTTCAATTTTAATTCCATGTATCTCACTTCAAAAATAACAAAGTTTCATACAAACTGGCAACCCCTATTTCACCCCTATAGGGATGTAATTTTCAAAATCAGATTGATGCATTATTATTTTTTACCAATTACAAATTCAAATTAAAAATTTCATGTGTCTCACTTCAATAGGTAATGACAAAGTTTCATACAAAATGGCAACCCCTATTTCACCCCTTTAGGGATGTAATTTTCAAAATCTGATTGGTGCATTATTATTTTTTACCAACTTCAAATGTAAATTAAAAATTTCATGTATCTTACTTCAAAAATGACGAAGTTTCATACAAACTGGCAACCCCTTTTTCACCCCTTTAGGGATAAAATTCCCAAAAATCCTTTCTTAGCGGACGTCTCTTAGTCACAATCTACCTTCCTGCCAAATTTCATCTTCATCGGCTCAGCAGTTTTGGAGATTTCGTGATGAGTGAGTGAGTGTTTTTCGCTTTTATATATATAGATTTAAATGTTATTTAATAATTAATGGTAGAATTTGAATGAATTAATTTATTTAAGTAACAGTGACTCATTATGTTAGTAAAAACTTATGTCTAAGGTTAGTATAAAACAACGTGAACATGAATTAATGATAATTTTCCACACTTCCACGGTACAGCAAATATTTAAATTAATTTAACATTATCTTTTCAGTGGCGATACGCGACAGCCGGCGAGCGCGCAGCCACAGTCTTCAGCGTGTTCCTATCGTGGTGCTCATCCTTTGGTCTCATCTGTGCGGTCGTCATCTACGGAGAAATCACATCACTTTTTGTACAGCGGCACAAAGCAGCGGCCACAACCCCCCACGCACACATACTACATCTGTTTGGAGGGGGGACGCAGTTGTAAGTAGTTTTTTTATCTTGGTCATCTTTGGTACTAACCAAAGATGACCAAGATAAAAAAAACTGTGTAAGTTATGCTCATCCATAATATCCATACTAATATCCATATCCATACTTCCATATCCATGACCATCCATATCCATACTTCCATACTAATATTATAAATGCAAAAGTCTGTCTGTCTGTCTGTCTGTCATCTCTTCACGGCTAAACTGCTGGACCGATTGCGATGAAATTTTGTATGGATATAGTTATGCACTAGGAATCAAACATAGCCTACGTTCGGGAGCGATATAACCGAGGCGCACGCGGGCGGAGCCGCTGGCAACAGCTAGTAATATCATATAATACATTAATAAAGTTTATTTTAGTTTACCTTTCCTTTGGTAACTAATCAGCTAAAGTCATAGACATGTAATCGCGTCTTTATCCCATACAGCGTAGACGGAGCCTAGGATCATAAGAGCAGGCCACGTTAAGCATGATTGTGATCAACTTAATGATTAAGTAAAATATGTCTGACACACCCCATTCGCCCGCAGGCCAGCCGGCAATCGATCCATGCACATGGACGCCCTGGTGGACGACTCCGTCGCGTTCGGCGTGGCCAGCGTGGCCATCATGGCGGTGCAGTTTGCTGCATCAGCGTCCGCCGTCGCGATGGCTAATTGGGCTGCTGGGAGAATGGTAAGGCAGATTTTGGCACTGACACCCATATTCTCAAACGTTTCCTCATAGGTCGCCTCCACTCAACCTCATTCGAGGACGCCTCAAGGAAGTCCTCCAACTTTCCTTGAAAACGGCATAGATCCATACTAATATTATAAATGCGAAAGTCTGTCTGTCTGTCTGTCTGTCTGTCTGTCTGTCACCTCTTCACGGCTAAACTGCTGGACCGATTGTAATGAAATTTGGTAGGGATGTAGTTAACGACCTGAGGTCAAACATAGGCTACTTTTGGGCGCGATATAACCGAGTCCCACGCGGGCGGAGCCGCGGGCAACAGCTAGTTTATTATAAAACAACAAAATACTTAATACACAAAGGACTTATTACATTAGGTACAAGGCTTTTAAATCTGGTCCTCAATAAATGCACCTACTTTTCGTTAAACGAAACGTTCGAGGCTTCCTTAAGGTACCTCTCGACCTACCTTATATTTGACAGTTCGTTCCTCACCTCCATTGAGTAATTTCCTTAAGGGGAGGAAGCTAGTGTCAACTATGAATACCATTGAGGTCGAGTGAGGATGAGTGGAGTTTGAGGAAACGTTTGAGAATATGGGTGTAAGGATATGAGCTGAATTCTTTCTTGTTGTAGTGTCTTCAGTGTTAAATTCGACTGTCATAAGGGCCGGTACAAGACAAACAAATGCAACACCTAAGATATGTGATTCAGGAGCTGTGCCCCTAGTATGAGTTTTTTTTAACGCAGACGCTAGCGACTGCGTTAGCGATTTAGTATGGCAAACCTGTACAGCGCCTCTGGCGGATAGTACGGCAACTAAGAAATTCCATACAAAATCCTAACGCAGTCGCTAACGTCTGCGTTAAGAAAAACTCTGTTGTGATTCAATCTGTAAATCTCATTAAATGTGTCTGATAAATCAAAAGGAGGTCTTAATTTCTTAGTATTTTTTTGACTCAAGACGGGATAACGTTCCTGACTATAAGATTCCTATCAGGTGCCTACCTATGCCAAGTATCACACCTCCAATTATTTTTTATTAGCAGTTGTTGTTGTCGTGGCTCCGTCCCGTTGGAATTCCGGGATTAAATATAGCCTTTGTATTGTTCCAGGGTCTAAGCAATTTCAATTCCAAATTTCAGCCTAATCGGTTTAACCGTTTTCCTGTGAAATAGTTACAAACATACGTACAAACTTTCGCAAAAACTTTGCAAGCGCGATTTAGTGCTAGCGCCATCTGTTGTCGGTTCTATATATCATCAGTTTATTAATGTCATTTTAACAGATAACGCGGCTCCGCTGGCGGCTCCTGAGGTCTGTCATCAGTCAGGAAATCGCGTTCTTCGACACCAACACCACTATGAACTTCGCGTCCACCCTCACAGAGTAAGTGATACCCAGCTTTGATTTATTAAATATTTTTACGGCCCTGGAAACGAGTCTTTTAAGGCCTTTCTTAAATTTATTAATCTTCTTCTGTCTTACTTTAGTCAAGTCAGTAGTCTAGTCCAGTCAAGTTAGTCGGGGGGTTAGCCCTAGTGAATCAATGATTATCTTTGGAGATTTTGGTGACAAGGATAAAGTCACTTTATACATTGTATCACTTCCCAACGCTTTTGTTCACGAACACTTAACAAATCCACTATAATTATGAACAAATACTCGAAAAAAAAAGTTTCTAAATAATTACAATATTCACCGTTTGTAACTAACCTTCCTGCCAAAACTCCATGAGAAAACCTTCTACATACATACATACATATAATCACGTCTTTATCCCATTCGGGGTAGACAGAGCCTAGAGCCATAAGACATTAGGCCACGTTTAGCATAATGGTAGTTGAAACAGGAAATCAATAGTGATGGGTTGGTAGCCGCATCGCCTAAATGTCATGATTTCCCTATTCGGCGATTCCCTCAGACGACTTTTACGGCTTGCGCGG
This sequence comes from Apomyelois bistriatella, assembly GCA_947044815.1. NCBI lineage: Eukaryota > Metazoa > Arthropoda > Insecta > Lepidoptera > Pyralidae > Apomyelois > Apomyelois bistriatella. Next base: position 346,825 of record OX345718.1, read on the forward strand.
GAAGAGAAGCAACTAGTACATTTTTGTTTTTGTTCTTATAAAAAGTAAAATTCCTCAGAGACATGGACAAACTCCGCGCCGGAGTGGGCGAGCACGTGGCCATGACGGGCTACCTGGGCGGGTCGGTGGTGCTGGGCGGCGCTCTGTCGCTGAGCTACGGCTGGCAGCTCACGCTGGCGGGGATGTCGGTGGTGCCCGTGGCCATATTGGTGGCGGCCACTGTGTCTAAGGTTTGTTTCTAACGTAGGGAGTATTTACTAAGTACTTAAGGTATGTGTGAGGAGAGAAGATAAATTCAGGGTTCACCGAATCGCACAATATTTATTATTTCTACTTTACAAAATTTTAGACTATTAAGGATACACGTTAATAAGAGGTCACAGGGGTCGTGAGATCGAAGTAGGCACGAGAGGCCCTCGGGGTGATGCGGTGCGGGGAAGCGAGGAAGGACCGCCGTTGGAGAATGCGCGACGTCACATAAAAAATAATGGCAATCGTTAGGCTATGTAAGATGCCTTTACGCAGCCTGAAAAAGCTGACAGTGTTGGCCACTAACACACCCGGTTCATGTTCCTGTGGGTCTGGTTACCCCGTATAAAAGGGTTGCGGAGGTCAGACGGCAGTCGCTCCATTGTAATAACCAGTACCGCCAAATCAGGACCATGATTAATAACATACCCTGGGCTCTGAAGCGTAAGCTGAAGATGCAACCGGGAAACACGCTCGGACGAAGAAGAAAGTAGCAGTATTATGTAAGTGGTTGATATTTATGAAGTTTTTAGACTTGTTGTTGTTTTTGTTTGAGCGTTTATCGCCGCGCATTCTCAGACGCCTTATCTTGTGTCTGAGTGATGTCTAAGGACGGAAGGAAGGTGTAAAGTATAGCTTGAGTCATGTCGGAAATAAACATGAATTTTTCAAGTATGGTGGGTAAAATACTGGGGAAAATACCTAATGTCTGCAAATAATATGTGGGTGGTAAATCAGTCGACAGTCGCCGCTAAAAAGGAAATGTGTCGTGGGTTTTTTTATTTTATTTTTAATTTAATATTATTGAACACTGAATGTGTAAATGTCTTCATTTCTCTTCAGTACCAGACACGATGCTCATCAGAGGAGGTGGTGGCATACGGAGCAGCTGGTCGGATAGTGGAGGAGGTGCTGTCTGCTATCAGGACAGTGCGGGCGTACGCGGGGGAGAAGCTTGAGGTGCAACGGTAAGCAACGTTTAAAATAACCGTTTATCATTCTATTGAATTCCACTATAATTGTTTTGCCAAAAAAATCAAATCTTCTCCAATTACTCAACTAAAATGGCTTCCATCAAAAACAAAACTTGTAAAAAATCCAAGCCTCGCATAGTTGTTCTACCGTCAAAGTTGTGAGATTCGTATAATACCAAGTCGGTTAATTTATTCAGTCCCATCTTAAGGGACCTCCTGTCTTCGGGTATTACGTAATAAGCTAACCTAACAACATCTTATAGTGAACGTAAGAATATTAAAAATATGTTATGCTTAGCATTATTTTTTGTGCCACTTGCCTTTGAGACCATGGGTTGCTGGAGTGCCGATGCTAAGTGTCTAAAGAAGTGGTGATACCCGCTCGTTTTCGTTTCTGGTGCAGAGGATTGCCTTTGAAATTCAACGTGGTAATGCCGCCAGTGTTTTGGGCACCTTTGCACCGGAAACGCTAATGAGTTGGTGATCTCTTCTTCTTTTTTTTTCTTTTTATTATTTTTATTTAGTTGTATTTTTAATTAAGTTTAGTTTTATTTAGTTTATTTATTTAGTTTTATTTTTAATTAAGTTGTAATATTTAGGTTTTATTTATTAGTTTGTTATTTGAAAATAATATTAAATAATGTTCTTATAATGATTATAATCTAAGTCATGTTTTAAATAAAACTAGCTTTTGCCCGCGGCCGGGACCGCGTGAATTTCCCTCGGGAACTTTTTCCCGGGATGAAAGGTACCCTATGTGCTTCTCTTGGTTACCTTTTCACCAATTTTCAGCCAAATCAGTTAAGCCGTTCTAGAGTTATAAATAGTGTAACTAATACGACTTTCTTTTATATATCTATACTAATATAATAAAGCTGAAGAGTTTGTTTGTTTGAACGCTTATAACTTGAAAACTACTGGTCGGATTTTGGGGATAGCCCTATTTTTGGGGAAGGCTATAGACTATAGTATATATATACACTTATGGCGAGTGAAACCACGGGGAACAGCTAGTATAAGATATATAGTGGGGTTAACACAGTCTATATAAGGTTAATTTAAATCAACTGCAAATATTTTAAGCGCAGATTCTGACCACTAAACTGAACAACTTTCCCAAATAAACTTATGTCGAAATATGTTAAACAAAATTTGACCTCCCATACAAATTGAGAATCAGCTGATCTAGTTTAGTATGGAGAGTGAAAAATAAAATTTCGTATTTCGATATAAGTTTATTTGAAAAAGTTGTTCAGTATAGGTCTGTATCTGCCCTTAAAATATTTGCAGTTGATTTGTGTCCACCTTGTATCCATATCCATATCCATACTAATATTATAAATGCGAAAGTCTGTCTGTCTGTCTGTCTGTCTGTCTGTCTGTCTGTCTGTCTGTCTGTCTGTCACCTCTTCACGGCTAAACTGCTGGACCGATTGTGATGAAATTTGGTAGGGATGTAGTTAACAACCTGAGGTCAAACATAGGCTACTTTTGGGCGCGATATAACCGAGTCTCACGCGGGTGGAGCCGCGGGCTACAGCTAGTACATATATATTGTTGTCCCTCGTCCAGGTACTCGGCAGCCCTGCGCGGCGCGGGCGACGCGGCGCGGCGGCGCGGCGTGTGGGCGGCGCTGGGCGCGGGGCTGGGCTGGCTGCTCACGTACGCGCTCAACGCGATCGTGTTCGCGTACGGCGCCGCGCTCTGTGTGCGCGACATGGACCTGCCGCCCGACGAGCAGCAGTACCACCCGGGGATCATGCTCACGGTGAGGTTACACCTGTACAGCGCCTCTGGCGGATAGTAACGCGACTAAGAAATTCCATACAAAATCCTAACGCAGTCGCTAGCGTCTTCGTTAAGAAAATTTCATACTAGGGGCACTGAACGCACTTTTCTTACCATTTAAACCTTCCCTGAACTTCCACAAATATTTCAGGATCAACTTTTTCCAAATCGGTCCAGGTGGCCTACTATCTTCTGCCATTATGTCTCACCTGATTTCGCATTCAAACAGCTTGCATTGTGTAGGCGTCTCATAGGCCACGGTAACAGCTTACCATCAGTTGAACCGTAATTCTGTTTTTCTATATCATCTTCGTCTTTTTCTTATATTGACAAACTTGCTTTTCGTTAGTCTCTAAATAATGCGAAATTAGGTATTATAGAGAGTGAGGAACCCAAGCAGACGCAGTATTTTATGTAGTGCAGACTTGTTAAAGAAACTGCGACTGAGAAGTCCAATTCTAGACGGTCGTCCTTCCTTGTGGTTGCTGGTTTATCAAGCTTAATTAGAAGGGTCCTTCAAATTTGATGATTTACCTTCCAGTTTATTTTGATCAAATTTTTGATCAAGGGCAAATTCAGTCATAACCGTCTTTTCTACCAGAGTGTTTTCAACTAAACACCAAGTCCCAAGCAAGGCATTCTCTTACCATTTCTACTACATCATACAATTCTTTTCTATTGATTGACAATGGGCTCTATCTACCTGCATTTAGGTCTTAGATGATGTTTTGTCTTCCAGATCCTGTTCTGCACCTTCATGGCAGCCCAGAACATCGCGATGTGTCATCCCCACCTGGAGATCTTCTCATCAGCTCGAGGCGCTGCTCGCTCGCTGTACAAACTTTTGGAGAGAAAATCCAAAATCGACGCTCTAAAGGACGAGGGTATCAAACCAGAGAAGTTCAGGGGAGATATTGATTTCGAGAATATTTACTTCAATTACCCATCACGACCTGATGTTAAGGTGAGTGGTTATTGTTTTGATTATGTCCCTACAGAATCATTCATACCACAGATTATAGAATGCTATACTAGCACAGATATTCAACCGCCATACAAAGAAGCGCGCCTATTTTTAGTGTACCAATGTAGTCTCCCCATACTGAGACTTACTAACGCCATCTATCGATCACTTGGGAAACTGCTTGATTCTGTAAGCTTTCATTTTAAACTTTGAATCTGAATCCGCTGCGAGTTTCTTGATTGGCATTCTAAAAACTCGGTTGATAATTCGAATCTATACTAGCGTTACTCTTGCGACCGTATCAGCGAGATGAACTAGATTGGCTATGAGATTTTGTATGAGATGACGTAAGTGTGGCATTCTGTTAGTAATTTCCCCGTCACTTCGAAGCTTCTTTTGAATAATTTTGACGACCTCCGTGGCGTAATGGTTAACATGCCTGACCGCTACTCAGGAGGTCCCGGGTTCGATCCCCGGTCAGGTCAAGATGAAAAATGATCTTTTTCTTATTGACTTGGGTCTTGGATGTTTATCTATATATATGTATTTGTTATAAAAATATAGTATCGTTGAGTTAGTATCCCATAACACAAGTCTCGAACTTACTTCGGGGCTAACTCAATCCGTGTGATTTGTCCCTATATATTTATTTATTTTATTATTTATTTAATGCGAAGTGTGAGTAATAGCTATGTTAGAAGTGAGTTGTTGTTTGAAAGAGTCATGGCGAACCTCCATACATCGTTTGTACGAATAAAAAATTGAAGTACAGAGAAAATAAAATAAATCGAATTAGTAAGAATACATAAATAGTAACATGTTTACCACCACAAAAAAATTTTAAACCCCGGGGTTTTTTTAATATTAAATTTTTTTAAAGTCGACCTTTAGCTTCGTTTTCATTCGCCATTATTGTCGCAACTCAAACATTATGTCATCCTGACAGTTGTTAGCATTGTCAAAACGGTATTAACAGTTCACTATGGTAGGTTAGGTTCATAGATTAAATAGTTGTACCTGCAATTAATTTTTACTTGGTGAAAAAGTGAGATGGCGAAATAGGGAAGTCCATGAGTAAGAAAAGGACCAACGATATTTTTTATATTTTTGTTTCTGACAATGTGGTAATTTTTTCTTTGTTTGGCCAATTCGACGCCAAATAAAATCTTACACCAAACCAACAGTGAAATTATTTATTTTTTGTATTAAGAAAATAAATATTCATTTTACGTAGTAGAATCTGTATCAAAGATATACAAAAATTATTTTTTGTATACCTTTTGTACAAATTCTTTTCCTTATGTGCATTTGTTACATAAATTGTGTGGCTCAGGAAAGCATTCCAGAGTGCCTACCACCATCTCTTAAAACCATGCAAGATCCAGTGAGTAAGCGAGATGTCGCCTTACATCATGTATTGCGCTGTCTCACTTACTCATTGGATCTGGACAGCGTAATACATGATTTAAGGCGACATCTCTCTTACTCAATCGTTCTTGCATGGTTTTAAGAGATGGTATAGCCCCCCAGGTACTTAATCAATGAATGTAACCTACCATAATGAACTGTCAATATCGCTTTGACAATGCTAACAACTGTCAGGGTGACATAATGTTTCAGTTGCGTTAAAAATGGCGAATGAAAACGAAACTAAAGGTCGACTTTTATAAAATGGAATATTAAAATAACCCCGGGGTTTAAAATTTTTTTGTGGTGGTAAACATGTTACTAGTGAAGTATTCTTACTAATGCGATTTATTTTAAGTTCTCTATATTTAAATTTTTTATTCGTACAAATTCCGCCATCATTCTTTATAGAATGTACTGAATGAATAATTTTAAAATGGCCGTATTTCCCAGGTCCTCCGCGGCCTCTCCCTGAGGGTGCGCGCGGGCGAGACCGTGGCGCTGGTGGGCGGCTCGGGCTGCGGCAAGTCCACGCTGCTGCAGCTGCTGCAGCGGCTGTACGAGCCCGACAGCGGCCGCGTCGCCGTCGACGGGAACGGCCTGCAGGACTTACATCTGCACCACTTCAGACATAGCATCGGTAACTCACATACATTTATTTATTCCGGCTGCCTTCAAAAGGGCTTAGCCGAAGTCACAATCTCTAAACGTTAAGGTGATACCTCGGTGAACACTAGCGCCACCGTTATTTAAACAATTACTCACTGAAAACACAAGTTATCAAAAAACCCTCTGCTGTAATTATGGTTCTGGATCTGAAGTTAATTTTAATCATATTCAATTATTAAATTATAGTTCCATATAGTTACAAATTGCAAAACGACTAAAAGTGTCCGTTTTAAACAATAGTGCAATTTGTGTATAGGGAATTATAATTTAATAATTTAAGATTGACCACGAGATTTACCGCAGCTTATGTCAATCCCATACATTCTGTTCTTGTCGACGTTCGTTAGTGTTTTGAAATTGTCACTTAACTACGGGTGCAGGTAGTCGTTAAAGAAACCACGTCAATGGCCTCTGACGTGGATTCTTCTTGAGGCGGTTTCGAAGAACTCCAAGTTGTGCATGGTCGATTGACCGTGTCACCTACACGAAATAATGATGATTTCTCTGGTATGAGAAGGACGGTTGACCAGTGGTAGAGATCTCTGTGGTCCAGTGGCGTTTGCTTGAAGATCCCAGGTCCTGAGTTCGATTCCCATGAGAGGCATACTTTGTTTAGTGGTTTCCAGTTTGATTAGGACATTGCAGGTTTTAAACACCTGACTGTCTGATGATAAAGATGATTCCGTGCTAGTGGTAGTCAAACCACATCAAAGGCTGATAGGTAGTTTCGAGAACAAGGGTGTTCATGGTCAATTGACCGTATCCCACACGATATGACATGATTTTCATAAAATATTTTCACTGGTCACATGAGAAGATAGATGGATATACTCTTGTACCATTAACATACAAATATACATGTTGATACAAATACAATTAATGTGTACAAAGGCGGATTTGTAGCTAAAGCAATTTCTTCCAGCCAACCTTAGGATAAAGGTGTAAATAGGTTAGGTATCCATTTTTACTGAAGAATTAATGTTCCCCTTTCCCAGGTGTGGTAGGCCAAGAACCAGTGCTGTTCAGCGGCACCATTCGAGACAACATCACGCTCGGCCTCGATGACGTCACAGAGGAGCAGATGATCCTGGCCGCCAAGACGGCGCACGCGCACAACTTCATCTCCAAACTGGCTAATGTAAGTGGTTTGTGTTAAGTTTGATAGATGGCGCTGTACATAATTACTTGTTACGATTGTTATCATTCCTTCTATCCAGGGTTATGACACAATGATCGGCGAGCGAGGAGCTTCTCTCTCCGGCGGACAGAAACAAAGGGTGGCCATCGCCAGAGCTGTGTTGCGGAGGCCGGCCATCTTACTGCTAGATGAGCCTACCTCTGCTTTGGACCCCACTGCTGAAAGACAGGTATAGCTCCCTCTCTTCCTTTAACTTAGATAAACAATGGCGCCATGTGATTTAGTTCTTTTTCTTGCTAATAGAGGGCGCTATAAAGATTAAAAAATAATTCAATTTGATTAAGATAACGCTTATTTTTGGCGAAAAAAGTGTGCATTATTAAAATACGATATTTTTAAAGTATTATCATCCTTCCATAAACAGATTTAGTGCTTTATTTAATAAGTTATCAGATTTAAAATCAGTGTCTCAAGTGATCGATAGATGGTGAACAAAACTATTACCAAAAGTACTTTAATTAAAATACTGGCCACTAAGAAGTAGTTATAAAAAATAATAGTTTTTGTTTCTTAAATAGTTTTTTCTACTATTATTGTTGCAGTTGTTGCATTTCCCGCTCTTTTTATAATTGTTTGAAAATATTTGTTGATATTTTAATAATACATTTTTTATGCTCTGCCACTATACGCACTAGTTTCATTTGAAGACTAGTGATATTATTGTCAGATGGCGCTAATATGTATCAATATGGGGAGTCTATTAGTACACTATTTTTGGTATGACGGTTGAATCTGTACTAGAATATAAATAGTATTCTGTAATCTGTGATGTTGCTTAATAAAGTAGATGGTTCATACATACATATAATCACGTCTTTATCCCATGCGGGGTAGACAGAGCCTAGGGCCATAAGACCTTAGGCCACGTTTAGCATAATGGTAGTTGAAACAGGAAATCAATAGTGATGGGTTGCTAGCCGCATCGCTTATGTCATGATTTCCCCATTCGGCGAAAAGTAGATGGTGCTGCTGTGTATGAACCGGGTAACACTATGGGGTGCAGAAATTAACTTTAAAATATAATAACCCTTCAGGTACAAGCAGCCTTGGACGCCGCCAGCAAGGGGAGGACCACGCTGGTAGTCTCACACAGGTCAGTCTCAATTTTGTTTACATAGTATAAAACAAAGTAGCTTTCTCTGTCCCTATGTCCCTTTGTATGCTAAAATCTTTAAAACTACGCAACGGATTTTGATGCGGTTTTTTTTAAATAGATAGATTGATTCATTAGGAAGGTTTTTATGCCCACGCGAAGCCGGGACGGGTCGCTAGTCATGTTATAAATTCAAATTCAAATTGTTTATTTTCAATATAGGATATTCTTATCACTTATTGATATAATATGATGTGTTCGTGATTTCTCAAAAGGTGGCGATTGAAAATTAGTGCTAGGTATACATCCCTGCATGCCTGAGCCGCCACCAATTGAGATATTTTTGTTTTACTTTGTCCTTGTTTGTTGATTTATATGTGTGATAAATGTACCAAAAATTATATTACCATTATTTGTACTATACCCCCCCCCCACTTTGTAATGAGATATCGTGAGATTTGGCTCCCTATTTGAAACCTCCTTATAAACTTGTTTATAAGCATACAATCAAACCAAGAAACAAACTCCAGTTTTGTGAGCATTAATTATGCAGCTTTTTTAAGCTGTATTGCATATCATAAGTGCAACTTTTACAAATATATGTTTTTATAGATTGTCAACGATAGTAAACGCTTCCCGTATCGTATACATCGAGCAAGGGAGCGTGCTGGAGCAGGGAACACACGCGGAGCTGCTGGAGAAGAAGGGAGCCTACTACAAGCTGGTGCAGGATGACATCACGAGCAAGTAAGTCAAATTTACTCCGTATTTGAATTCATTTCGGTCAATCGACCATGTCCACCCTGGTGTCAGAGTTCTTAGAACCGCCTCTCGGTCTCGTAATTAAAATACTAATAGTACTTTAGTGTCCAGGCCAGAAATGAAGCCATTTGCGGCGATGTAATTTGCAATTTCGGACGAGACTTGTACAGTACTTTACTTTCTCTGAAATCCTCCTGAGACGAAACAACATTAAATTTCCAGTTACGACCGCTAGAATAGGTTTTTTGGTAGGCTCGCCAGAGTGTAACTAAAAAACCTAATATATGAAAACGTGTACATTAATAAACCTCCATTAGCGGCCAGCAATGATTTTTTTTTATTCAATTGTTGTTTTAGGCCAGCAATGATTCTATTGACGTATTGCTTTTTTTAAATAATGAAGCCATTTCCGAACAAGAGGAAGTAATAGTAGATTGTATCACAAGGTAGCAAAATAATATTTTTACGGCGAGGGCGATTTTTGAATCCTGAACGGAGAGAGGGATTCAAAGTACATCGCCCGAGCCAAAAATATGTTTGCGCCCGAATGATACACTCCACTTTTCATCTCGCTCTATGAGAAATTTATTTCATCCGATGATTGCGTTTATTCTCACCAGCCAGTGTTATATTTTTCATAACATGTGCACTCGGCACGACCGTATTGTTTTGTTCCAAATTTGAAACTCATTATTGCCCGCTAAAAAACCCTATCGGAAAAGACTTACTTTGGTTGCACTTTTAGGGCAGCAAAGTTGAACATTTCGAATAGAAGGGATGAAAAGAACATTGTCTTCCAGGGGTATCCCGCCTGTAGTGGCGGCTGAGGAGGGGGTCGATGACGTCACCGAGGGGCCGACGCCCGCCAGCAGGCCGCCGGCGCGCCGCTCCGACAGCGCGGCCAGCGCGCACTCGCTGCACAGGGGTGAGGCGGAAATCATTAATTATCACTATCACTATCACTACATACTATAAAACAAAGTCGCTTTCTCTGTCCCTATGTCCCTCCATCGCATGAAGCTTTCAGACACCTCAGCCTGCTTCTGCGAGGAAGCGGTCGCTGAGGACGTCCATCACGTACTTTGGGAATGCCCGATTTATGAGGAGGCGCGTAGGGAACTATTAGATAATGTTGTTCCGCTCGGGGTGGGCCCGGTGTACTATTTCGATCTCGTGGGATCTGAGACGAACTTTAAGCGGCTAAAAGAATTCTCGCATCGGTGGCATAAAATCCGAAGCGGCCTCGAGAGGGGTATAACTTGAAAAGTAGGAACACATCAAGAATACTGCTACAAGAAGACAAAGAAGACGAAGAGAAAAACTGAAACTGAGACAAACTCAAAGACAGAAGCTGGCCTCAGGCCGAGAAGGCAAGCGAGGCGTATGTGTGAACGTAAGCCCCCTAAAGATGGGGGAGAGTTATTAAAATGCAATGATTGCATAGATAGGCGACACTATAGAGAACTTGTAGGGAGATCAAGCAGGTGCGACTGGAAAGAGATGCGAAATGCTAGTACAGCGCACTCTCCCAAGATTCGGCTCGTATCACCGAGAGGTTGGTAGAGCCATGGGAGGTGGAGGGAGTGTCCCTATGTCCCTTTGTATGCTTTATTTAATCTTTAAAACTACGCAACGGATTTTTTAATAGATAGAGTAATTCAAGAGGACGATTTTTATGCCCATGCGAAGCCGGGGCTATAAACTATTTTCATTTTTCATTTTCATTCAATTTATCAGTATTTAATCATCCGTTCCTATTCCAGGATCGTTCATTCGCAGCAGCTGCCGTCTCGGATCAGTGTCGTCGCGCATGGCCGCTCCCGCCGAGGTCGTCAACACTGTAAGTTACTACAAATCTTAATTTTAGCGGGCCATGCGTATTCGTAACGATCATGCGTGTCAAGCAACGGTTAGTGTGTCCTTACTTGGGTGGTCGCCACTTAGTGGAATTTCTATCTCAAGCTCCCCGATGCTTCAGAAGAAGTTGAACTTAATTAGTGCCTCATTTTAATTTTATAAAGATTTGCTTAGTAGACTATCTCTCTTATAGGTAGAAGAGCCATCGGAAGACCAGGAATCAGTTCCCGAAGTGTCCACGTGGACACTCCTCAAGCTGAACGCTCCGGAATGGCCCCAACTGGCTGGAGGAGGATTCGCTTCGCTTATAGTTGGAGCATCCATGCCTATATTTGCTTTGCTGCTCTCGAAGTTATATGGGGTGAGTCATAATTCACCAACTGCCTTCGTGGTCCAGTGGTTAAGGCGTTTGTCTGTAGACTTGGGGCTCGCGGGTTTGATTCCCACGGGAAGCATATTTTGTTTAGTTGTTTCTAGAGGACATTGCAGGCGTGAATTTTGACTTTGTAAATGTGGCTTCAGCCAAAAAAAGTCGGAAGTCAAAGGACGGGCACGCGAGCGCGAGTGAGTGTTCACATTCAGCTTAAAACCATGCAAGATCCAGTGAGTAAGGGAGATGTCGCCTTACATCATGTATTGCGCTGTCTCGCTTACTCACTGGAACTTGCATGTGATAGTAGGCCACCAGATAGTAAAGAAGTATGAAGGCCGAGTGTGAACGCTCACTCGCAGAAGTATTTAGGGAAATATTTCCGGCAGCGACAGGAGCAGTGTCAGGGGCCAAATGTACACTTGCGTGTCAATTGAGTATTTCCTACACGAGCATGGCATTCCCCAGATGTTCGCGGGCTCGGACGGGCCGCGCATCCTGTCGCAGTCGCAGCTGTACGCGGGGCTGTTCGCGGCGGTGGCGGGCGTGTGCGGGCTCGTCATGTTCCTGCAGACGTGGCTGTTCAACCAGGCCGGCGCCGCGCTCACTGACAGGCTGAGGATCGACACCTTCGACAATTACTTGCAACAGGTAAATCACTACAGCAGTGATTCCTAGTCTACTGCCCACTTTGAGAATAAATATTTTTTTAGCGCCCCCCATTTTTTCACCTATTTAAAAACCACTATAACTTCAAATTAAATTAATTAATTATTGTGATCTATATATGTATTTTTTTTTTGAATTTGTATATTTAATTATTACAGATACGTTTACAATAATATAATACATATTCTATTCTAAAAAAATAAATAAACTAATTAATATAAAAACTAAATACTTAAATATAAATATAAATACTATTTATATACCAATCTTTATATGTATATTATGTTTATTAACGGAGAATTCTAAACGAAACTTCGAACAAGTATTCAATGAACCAGCCGACTGATACAGGAATGCACAATTCGGGTTATTTTACACAACGCTCCCATTTTCTTTCTGGTCTCTTACCGCCCCCCTTGAGACCTGCAGCGCCCACAAGGGGGCGTTATCGCCCACTTTGGGAAATACACGTGCAACACTAGGAGTGTCACGTGCGCATTGCCGACCCTTTAGGAATCTTTTTACGCCCTTTTTAAAAGACCCCATGTATAGTATAATATAAAGTCGCTATCTCTGTCCCTATGTCCCCATGCATGCTTAAATCTTTAAAACTACGCAACGGGTTACGGAACGTGGCGTAATGGTTAACACGCCTGACCGCTACTCCGGTTAAGTTAAAAAAATATTTTTCTGATTTGCCTGGTTCTTGGTTTATCTACGTATTTGTTATAAAATATGTTAACGTTGGGTTAGTATCTTATAACACAAAGTCTCTAACTTACTTTGGGGCTAATTTTCCCTATATTTATTAATTAAGACAATTTATTCATTTTTGAAAAGCAAACAACATAAGTACTTGTAACCCTTATCCTAAGAACTTTGATACCAAGATATGCATGGTCGATTAATCGTGACACCTACACGAAATAAATAAATGAATGAACTTTAGTAAAAAATTCCGTTAGTGGTTTAGTGCTTCGCTTTAAGTGAATAAATAATAAATAAATATATATATAGGGACAAATCACACAGATTGTGTTAGCCCCATAGTAAGTTAGAGACTTGTGTTATGGGATACTAACTCAACGATACTATATTTTATAACAAATACATATATAGATAAACATCCAAGACCCAGGTCCCCTTCAGCCGCGTATGTAACCAGAGTTTTGTAACCAGTTACATAAAAATAAAAAATGATCCTCATAGGAAACTAGTATCCAAGTGATATATTTTTCTCCATCAGAAAAATATCGTTTTTCACCTTGAGCTGACCGGGGATCGAACCCGGGACCTCCTGAGTAGCGGGCAGGCATGTTAACTATTACGCCACAGAGGTCGTCAACAATAAACAAATGTTATTCAATTACCAGGAGCAAGGTTGGTTCGACTCGCCGCAGAACTCAGTGGGCGCGCTGTGCGCCCGCCTCGCCTCGGACTGCGCGGCCGTGCAGGGCGCCACTGGTGGGTTTTTTTTTGTAGAAATAATCCACATTATGGCAATCAAACTTTTAGGTTACTAGCTTTAGCCCGCGGCTTCGCCTGCGAGAATTTCCCCCGGGAACAATGCTCGTTACTGAAACATATTTAACTAAAATATTACTATTTCTGGCTTTGTTTGTGTTTGTTTTATGTATTCAATATACAAATCATAATTGTATAACATTTACTTTAACCGTGTTTGCCTGTAAATAAATATATTTCATCTCATTTAACTTGCTCATAAACAAAACTGCATATAATTTACGTATGTAAGTATAGTAAGTAGTTATGTTTTACAAATAAACTATCTTAAAATATATGCTATTTGCATATGATATATACTCACTGGCTCACTACACAGCCAAGTCTGATACACTTATGTACTCAGAGCCGTCCCACACGCAACTGTCCAACTGTCACTGTGTTACCAACTTGTGTATGAGACTATAGCAAAATATCTGCTTAGTAGAAAACACTATGTTTACTTTTTCTTTTTTTTTGTTTCTGTTCATAGTTGGTTCATTAATGTTATTGTTACACTGTTGGTTCATTAATGTTATTGTCTTTCAATTATTCAACAAAAAAGTTAGTTCTCATTTCTACTAATGAATACAGTCCAAAAAAGCTTTGTTTCTTTATTGTATTGTCTTACTTTATGTTACTTTATTGTACCATACATACATATAGTCACGTCTTTATCCCATACGGGGTAGACAGAGCCTAGGGCCATAAGACCTTAGACCACGTTTAGCATGATGACAGTTGAAACAGGAAATCAATAGTGATGGGTTGGTAGCCGCATCGCCTATGTTATGATTCCCCCATTTGCCGATTCCCTCAGTTGACTTTTACGGCTTGCACGGGAAGAGAAGCAGCTGGTACATTCTATGTTTTTCTTTTTCTCCCAGACCAGCATGGAAGGTTTAACCGTATAATAATATTGTACCACAAGTAAATAAAACTAAAAGCAAGCAACCATAAGGAGAAACAGATTATTTGTTTGGCGTAAAAAGTTGTATCACACCAAAACTTCTGTTCAGGCACTCGGCTGGGAACAGTGCTGCAAGGAGTGAGCACGATGGTAATCGGCGTGTCGCTCGCGATGGCGTACAGCTGGAAGATGACGCTCGTCAGCTTGCTCAGTGTGCCCTGCGTGAGTAACAGAACTTAGTTACCCACTTAAATATTAGAAAGTCTTAATATTATGCCTTACCTTTCTCTACATCACTCATGCCTCAGGCCTTTAAGTCTGCCATTTACAATTGTGTATTAAGTTGTATTTTCGGACACCTTTTTTGGTCACCTATGGCGTTGTCTAGAAAAACTATACTGTGTAGAGCAGAAAAAACACATTTTTATTTATTTTATACGCAAAGTACTGCCGATTGCGCACCCAGGGAATACATATGTGGTCTCAATCCTCATCACTGAGCGACCAATGGATAATTCCTTAATATCGGGGTTCGCACTTTGGAGACATACTTCCACGATACTCATTTCATTCATTCATTCAATCATGACACTAAAGCGACCTCATTCATTAATACAGGTTACAGAGTTCTTCACACTTCCGTAGCACTTTATCCGTAACACTTAACTTAAGTTCCATCCATGTGTTGTCGAAATTCCAGCAGCTCGCACAAAACGATTTTCATCCTCATTTATAACACGTACGCCGAAACAGTGGAACTCCCTGAACATATTCCCGGACACATACAATTTGGGTCTTTTCAAGGCTAGAGTGAATAGACTAATAATGTGACAGCGAGCTCCATCTTAGACCGCGTCTGCATTTAACATTAGGTGGGATCGCGGTGAATCGCTGGACAATGTGAATATAAAAAAAAACTTACTTATTAGTATCCAGAATAATCGCCGAAGTAGTTAGAACTTCTTTATCACAGGTATCACTCCGAAGTTAAAGCCGCCATCATATTTTATTAACGATCGTTCTTCTTTCGTTCGTCCAGGTTATAGGTGGAATCTACCTGGAAGGCTACATCACGAAGCGAATGGAAGTCCTCGAACGTCGCGCCTTGGAACAAGCCTCTAAGATCGCCACGGAAGCCGTGCTTAACATCAGGACTGTGCACAGTTTAGGTGAGATTCAATTTTCCCTGGGTCTTGGATCTTTTTCTGTATATTTAGAAGTATATCATCATCATTTCAGCTGCAGGCTGTCCACTGTTGGACATAGGATTTCTAAAATGACCGGTTGGAAGCGGCCTGCATCCAGTGCCTGCCTAAGGAGTATATTATGTTAAAATATGTATTATCGTTGATTGTATTCCATGATACAAGTTAATCAACATAAGTTGATGAAAATCGGTTGATCCGTTTAGAAGTTGTGGGAGTAAATGTGGGGAAGAATCACCAAATATCTGCAAATATACTCGAGTGGGGTCTCAAATGAAAGCGCGTCACTTGCACATTACAAAATACTATGTTTAATAAATATTGGTTGAGCTGTTACAAAGCTCTGAGAAAAATACCTAATATCTGCAAATAATATGTGGGGGGGGGGGGAGAAACAACCACCCTTAGCACCCAAACAACCCTTAGCACTAAAAACAAAATGTCGTGGTTTTTTTTTAATTTTTAATTTTATGTTATTATATTATAAATTAGTATAGATTTTAGTTGTTTTCTACTTTTTCGATTATTCTGTACATTGACTGTCAGGCGTGGAGCGCTGCATCCTGTCCCGCTACCGCTCGTCGCTGTCGGCGGCGGGGCGGCGCGCGGCGGCGGCGGCGCGCGCGCGCGGCCCGGTGTACGGGCTGTGTCTGTGCGCGCCCACGCTCGGCTACGCGGTGTCGCTCGCGTGCGGCGGCTGGCTCATAGCGCGCGAGGGGCTGCACTACGAGTACGCTATACTGTGAGTGATACGCCGGTGGACACTAGCGCCACCGTCCTTTGAAAAATCATTATTCACTTATCAAAAATCTGTATTTTATAATTATGGTTCTGGATGTAAAGGTTATTTAAACATATTAAATTACTTGCTGTTCCCCGCGGCTTCGCCCCGCGTGGGACTCGGTTATATCGAGCCCAAAAGTAGCCTATGTTTGACCTCGGGTCGTTAACTACATCCCTACCAAATTTCATCACAATCGGTCCAGCAGTTTAGCCGTGAAGAGGTGACAGACAGACAGACAGACAGACTTTCGCATTTATAATATTAGTATGGATTAAATTGTAGTTCCCTATAGTTACAAATTGCAATAGTACTTAAAACGTTACGGCATACAAGTATAAGTTCTTGGTCGCGTCGTTACATCTTAAAATCAACATCAAGCAATTTCAAATTTCGAATTTATAAAAAAGTCATGAATATTACAATAACATTTTTGAGTTTTCTTTCTATACAAACTTAAAAAAACTGACTCCCAACGGAGTCCATCGACCATTTGGCCCACCCGATAAAATGATGGGTGTACACAGTGTAGCAGAATCACTGATCTACGGCGCGTGGATGTTGGCGGAGGCGCTGTCGTTCGCGCCGAACTTCGCGGCGGCGCGGCGCGCGGGCGCGCGCACCGTGCTCGCGCTGCGCCGCGCGCCCGCCGTGCGCAGCGAGCCCACCGCGCTCGACGACCACACTTGGGTAAGCATCACAGGGGGGTTACTATACAGGGGGGCACACATTAGACGCTTATGCACGCATGATGGTTTTCCATCAAACAAATGATGGTACTCGAAAGGTGAATTGAATCGACTGATTTCCAAACAAATCATTTTAATTTCTTTTATTTATATCAAGGATTTTGCGATGAATTGTTTGAAAATCAGTTGATTTAATTGTTCCATCCTAAATCATCGCAAAATCCTTGATATAAATAAAAAAAATTAAAATGATTTGTTTGGAAATCAGTCGATTCAATTCACCTTTCGAGTACCATCTCTTTGTTTGATGTAAAACCATCATGCGTGCATAAGCGTCTAATGTGTGCCTTAGACGATACCTCGGTGAACACTAGCCACCATCATTTAAACATCATTATTCACTGAAAACACAACTTATCAAAAATCCCTGTTATTGTAATTAAGACCTTGGATCTGAAGTTCATTTTAAACATATTAAATTACCAGCGACCCGCCCCGGCTTCTCATAGGCATAAAAACCATCCCCTTGAATCACTATCTATTAAAAAAAACCGCATCAAAATCCGTTGCGTAGTTTTAAAGATTTAAGCATACAAAGGGACATAGGGACAAAGAAAGCGACTTTGTTTTATACTATGTAGTGAAGTGATTGGGGTGAAAGTGGGAAAAAATAACATAATGTCTTCAAATATGGGGAAGAAATCAGTCGACCCTCGCCACTGAAAACAAAATGTCTGGTGATTTTTTAAAATTTAATTTAATTAGAATATAAGTTATGCCTTAAAAATAAAATGAAAAAGAAATGAAGCAACTAAACCACCAGCCAAGAATCTAACTCCAATTTCCCTCCCAGTCAGCGACAGGCGAGATCAACTTCAACTCGGTCCACTTCCGCTACCCCACGCGCCCGGCCGTGCCGGTCCTCCGCGGGCTGCAGCTTCGAGTCCCGGCGGGGCACTCGCTGGCGCTGGTGGGGGCCAGCGGCTGCGGGAAGTCCACTGTCATGCATCTCCTGCTGAGGAGCTATGACCCTGACACGGGGACTGTGGTTAGTTTATTTGGGATATTTTGTTTGGAAATCAGTCGATTCAATTCATCTTTCGAGTACCATCCCTTTGTTTGATGGTTTTCCATCATGCACGCATGAGCGTCTAGGGTGCGCCAAAGGGTGCTGAAAATCAGTGATAGACATCCTTGCATGTCTAGTGTAATACTAAGCCGCCACCTATTGAGATATTTGTCACATCTTATGTATGTTTGTTTGTTAATTTTGTGTCCTTTGTTGATTTGTATGTGTGATGATGTCTTAATAAATGTCTATTCTATTCTAACTCCGTATTAAGAAACATTTGTTAAGCCTATTTTAGCTAAAATGTGTTTCGTCTCGTTCTTTCACGTGAAGTGTCGGGTAAGAGAGAAAGAGCCAAAACATATTTTAGTTAAAATGGGCTTATAAGCCCATTTTCCATCGATATCGAGGGTCGAGGGTTCGATTCCCACGGGAAGCATACTTTATTTAGTTGTTTCCAGTTTGGTTAGGACATTGCAGGCGTGAATCACCTGATTGTCTGATAATAAAGATGATTCCGTGCTTCGGAAGGCACGTTAAGCCGTTGGTGCCGGTTGCCATCTGGTGGTCGTTAAAGGAGCCACGTCAGAAACCAAGAGGCGGTTCCGAAGAAGTTTACAAAATGCGTCGTTATAACTTATGTAGACCGTCGCGTGTTGTCACCCACCTATTAAATATTTATTTATTTACTAAACATTAACAATTAAACTAAAAGTTAGACTAATATTTACAGATTATGAAACAAAAAAAAAAAACAAAAGCAAAACAAGACAAAAACATACTAAAATTCGAAAAATTCGAGCTCTTGCCCGTGAAGCATGGTAGCAAAAACACTGGCTGCGTTCCCCCTTTGGATAGCTATGCTAATCCTTCGGGCGAATAAGCAGCCAGCCCTCTTGTCACCAGCGGCGGAGATCAGTCGCGGAGATATACTTATATAGTGATACTGTATATTATACAGCTATTTAAGCGATCCATCGAAGAATATTTGAGCGATACATTATAAAAAAAAGGGCAGGTGGCTACTTCCGACGTTTTGGAGAATTCTCAACCGTATCATGACATAGGTTTCATTGTTATTTTATACTAGCTGACGTATTCATTGAATTCACCTAATTAATTTAATTAATTTTAACATTATTGACATACTTACTTATTTTATTATCATTATTTTTATTTCGATATTAATTAAATTGTAATGTACAGATTTTGGTACCAATTCAAAGACTTCGCAACACCCAGCCTGGGTTTATGTACATTCTTACCAAATTATGTAATTCCACCTTCTTCATATTATTTACATGTAAGCGAGAAATCAATAAATTTATATTTGCCCCAGGAATTAGATGGGCGCGATATAAAACGCGACCTGCCTCTCCCGCGCCTGCGCTCGCAGCTCGGGCTGGTGCAGCAGGAGCCGGCGCTGTTCGAGAGGAGCATCCGGGAGAACATCGCGTACGGAGACAACAGCCGGCGCGTGCCCATGGACGAGGTCATACAGGCGGCGCAGAAGGCCAATATTCACGGCTTCATTGCCAGCTTACCTAATGTGAGTATAATATGTCGGATTGCGGTGGTTTTCTTTTTTTTTTTTTTTGTTTAATTTACATACATATATATAATCACGTCTTTATCCCTGTTAGTCCCAAAGTTTTAATAAAAAAAAAAATGGTTGCCTGTAAAGTCGGTTTTACGGGCGAAGATTTTACGTGACATTTATTGATATGAATATAATCTGCCGCGCGCGGTCTGCCGCGCGCGGCAGACCGCGCGTATCGATCATAGTTGAGTGGGAGATCATAGTTGAGTGGGAGAGAGACGCAAGACATTCGGCGGGCCTCTCTCTCGTTCGGTGACTCATCGTAACGTTACCGAGCGTTACACTTTTTCATAAGTGACTCCCAGCCGCAACCTAATTTAAGACGTTGTCACGTCAAAAGTTAATATTAATAGTACATTACCGTTGAGGTCAGAAATGAAGCCATTTACGGCCGAGTTATATTGCAAGGCAGAAGCGCAGCTGAGGTCTTGCCAAGTGCTTTTAAAAGGAAGAGGCGAAGCCGAGGCCTTTTAAAAATACGAGAACGTAAATTGCAATTTCGGCCGAGGCTTGTATAGTAGTTTACTTTCTCTGAAATCCTCCTGAGACGAAACAACATCGTATCAAATTTTAAAATGGCGTCAACATCAAGCCAGCATTCACCATGTTTTTCTTTTGAAACATTTTGAAATGTTCATACATATTTTTAAACGATAAAAGAATTAATGATCAGTACCAACCTAACAAAAGTGTCCAGAGTTTTGGCGCCAAACTAAAGTCGCTCAGTTATCGTCATTGTATTTATTTTCTAATATTTGTGTTTTTTCGAGTATTTGCGCATAATAAAGGTGGATTATTATTCGCCTAGTGTTCGTGAACAAGCGTGAGTGTTGGGAAGTGATACAGTGTCGTATAAGTGACTTTAATCCTTGTCACCAAAATCTCCCAAGATAAAGCTTAGTGAAACATCCACCGCTTCACTTAGCCCTTGACTAGACATGACTACTGACTTGACTTGACTGTGACTCGACAAAATGAAGAACATTTATCTATAAACTTGATACTGGCAAAAATAAGCTTTGTTTGATTGCCATATTGTGGATTATATCCACATCAAAAAAAAAAAAAAATTCCAGCAGTTTCCATTAACGACCGCTAGAATAGGTTTTTTTTTGAAAGACTGGCCAGAGTGAAACAAAAAAAACCTAATGTATGAAAACGTGTACACTAAAAAACCTCCATTAGCGGCCAGCAATGTTTTTTTTTTATTACATTGTTGTCTAGGCCAGCAATGAGTCTATTGACGTATTGTTTTTTTTATATAATGAAGCTATTTCCGAGCAAGAGGAAGTAAATAACGTATGCGAACCCCGCAGGGCTACGAGACCCGGCTGGGCGCGGGCGGCGCGGCGCTGTCGGGCGGACAGAAGCAGCGCGTGGCGATCGCGCGCGCGCTCGTGCGCGACCCGCGCGTGCTGCTGCTCGACGAGGCCACCTCCGCGCTCGACGCCGCCAGCGAGAAGGTGAGGATCATACTTCATACTATATCCTATATACATACATACATACATATAATTACGTCTTTATCCCATACGGGTCTACATCCCATAAGACATTAGGCCACGTTTAGCATAATGGTAGTTGAAACAGGAAATCAATTGTGATAGCTGCATCGCCTATGTCATGATTTACCCATTCGGCGATTCCCTCAGACGACTTTTACGGCTTGCGCGGGAAGAGAAGCAGGTGGTACAATCTATGTTTTTATTTTTCTCCCAGACCAGCATGGAAGTAGTATATAGTATATCCATACTTCCATACTTCCATACTAATATTATAAATGCGAAAGTCTGTCTGTCTGTCTGTCTGTCTGTCACCTCTTCACGGCTAAACAGATGGACCGATTGTGATGAAATTTGGTAGGGATGTAGTTAACGACCTGAGGTCAAACATAGGCTACTTTTGGGCGCGATATAAACGAGTCCCACGCGGGCGGAGCCGCGGGGAACAGCTAGTACTATATATATACTATATTTACTATACTAACTACTAACGGAATAGAAGCCAAAAGCGGTACTGTGATATCTTAGAGTCACACATAGACATTACCATACATTACACACACTGTTACACATTGTTCGTCTCCCAGGTAGTACAAGAAGCCCTGGAAGCCGCAGCCGCCGGCCGCACCACCGTCGTCATCGCGCACCGGCTCGCCACCGTGCGACACGCTCACACCATCGCCGTCATAGACAGAGGTGAGACAGCTATATAGATATAACTGACCCCTTTACCTTACCTACCGTAACGACTGAAGGGAGGAGGAAGATTTATTTACTTTATTGCCCAAAAAATATCTGCCCCGGCCGTAACAAATCATGCAACTGACCAACTGTCACTGTGTTACCAACTTGTGTGTATTTCGACCCTAATTAGCAGACGTGATGCGATAAAGGAAATATTAATAAATTGTAAGCAAACCTCAATTGCAAATTTATCGCGTCACGTCTTAATAAGTTAGTCCTAATTTGGTATAAATAGTTTAGTATTTTGTAAATGTTATTCAGTCGTCGAGAGAATAAACGGTTAGACTTCACTTCGTCTCTAATTTCCTGTCATGTTGTATGCGTGGCACTATACCTACTTGATGAATACATTAAACTGCTTATTTATTCGATGACAATTAGGTACATACAAATAAATACTTAACTTAATATCTAAAAATAATAATTAAAAATTAACCTAAAATAAATTTTATGCGAAAAAAAATTACTTACTTTTTATTAATGTTTTCTCAAGGTACGGTAGCCGAAAGCGGATCGCACGATGAATTAGTCCGAAAACGAGGACTCTACTGGGAGCTACTGCAGCAACAAGGGCCGACGGAAGCGATTGCGTAACGACCGCCGCCATTTTGTAAAGGCGCCATCTTGTTTAGTATTTGAGTCAATGCTAAGAGGATCTCATCGTATCGCAATGGGAACGCAACGATCAGACGTAGTGTTGCTGATGACTTTTAAGGGCTAATTTAGGGTTTTACCAAAGTTACCCGCTAGATGTCACCACTGCACCGGGGCCAAAATAGTTTAGGATTTGACATTTAGTTGTCAAATTCCACAAACAATTTAACAGCCGTGGACTCTGAGTCAGCGCCATCTGGATTACCGAAAACCCTTTTTTTATAACCGATTTGAAATGCTTTTGGATCAAGTACTTTAGTGGTATCTGGTGGTGAAAATATGTACTAGAAAATCTCGTGTTATCTCGAAAATATATTGATTAGAAGTTTTTATTGGTATTAGATCACATAGAAGATACTGCAGTGTATGTGGTTATTCTATAAGGAATATCCACAATATAATATCACAATAGAAATTTTTAAAAATCTTTTACTCGTCAGTAACTATAAAAATTAGTAAACCTACAAAATACGCTCGTAGCTTAGAGAAAATAGATTAAATATTTATATTTGTTTCATTTTTATTTTATTTTTTTTTAATGGTCATTAGATTGTAGATTATTGTGTTCATTTAGATCAATGTCATTATTGTTAAGCATTCCTGAAATAATTACAGTATTAGTAGTTCAGTCGGACAAAATAGTGAACTACTAACTGATATTAGAGGAGTGAAGTGTTTAAAACTTACACGAGAGGGCACTACTGAGACGTCGGTCCAAATCACGAAGCAATTGCTTCGTGGTCTAAATACACTGATATGATTGTTTAACAGTTTTAATTTCCAGCTGTTAAATTCAAAATGATAGTCTCACTAGTTCTCCCTCGTGGTACAAAAACAGTTAACACTTATTCATGGGATAAGTCCGTCATTGTGCATGGTCCGCCTTTTTTTTCGTGTGAAAAAAATGTAAATGTGTTATTTATAAGTACATGATGGTATTAACACAAAAAAAGTTTGTAAGTAGGAAAATTTCAAATGTCCTATATTTCAGTCTGTCCTCTCGAATACTTCCTGTGTCTATGAATATTTCCCTAATTTTAAGGTTATATTTTTTCACACGATTTTTGTTATTTTAACATATTTTTTACTTTAAAATTTCTGATTCTTTTTAAAATTATTCTTTTCTGAACATATAAATAAGCAAAAACCTTCAAGCGATTTAGTTTCTTAAATAGTTTTCAGTGTCCTACTTTGAGGTTATTATTAGTTTTAAGATTTATTATTAACAATAGTATTTTAGCCATGACTGTGATTACGATTTTATTAAGTTATTTATGTAATTTTAATGTTTTTGTACAAATATTTTGTAGTAAATAATATTTTTAGGCTCATTTAGTATATTCAAGTCCAAAATACTGTGTGTAGGTACTTAGGTAGTTAATCTACTATTTTCATATTTCTCCATTATCTATAAAACGCTTTACTTTGATATTTAATCACAACTCACTCATTACAGTTTATTTAAATTACCTGACTCAACTTAAAGAGGTAGTTTGTTTTTCCTGTCTTTTCATTCCGATGAAATGGTTGTGCAAAATAAAATTCGAAAGGGATTTTTTATTCAATTGGGTAAGCAAATATTTCAAGAAAATATTGTTCCAACAAAATGAAAGTTAACATTTCTGCTTCCTTCTTTCTCAGCCATCAATTTTAGTAGTTCTCGATCTTTTTAATTATTAAAATTAAATACATACATACTTATCATCATGCCTGTCCCCCGCAGCGAAAGGCAGATACAAGAGATTTACATTGGCTACGATGCTTAGACCTCCCTCGCTTTCTCCACACTCATCACTCTCGTCATACGCGTTCGCCGATTTCGGGTAGGTACTCCTAATGTCTCACATTTCAAGTGTTCTGCGATGACGATTAAGTACCAAGTTAATTCTAACTTCTTATTTTTCACTGTGAAGAAATCTTTTACTTCCTTTGTTATTAATTTCAATGATGCTGTATTCGCATAATAATATGCTTTATTATAGATAATATGAATAAAATCCATACTCTCAGCATGCGTAATGACTGTAAAATATACTTAAACTGTAAAGTAATATTAGTACAATATATTTCAATTAAAAATAAAACATAGATATATGTACGATTAACAAATGTTCCAAACAACAAATTGCCAGTCTATTATTAGTTTTTTTTAATACGCCCCCTGGCGAATATTAAAGTAACTAAACATTTCCATAACCACCATAGTTTGCAAGTTTCGTAATACACTGTTATTCACACATATTTGCTAGTACAAAATAATGTCGTGACAATTTGTCTTAGGATACTTTTATATACAATACAGCCATGAATTGTGATAAATAAAACAAATGTTTCGAAAAAATGTGTTTTATTTTAAAACTATACAATATATTTAAATTCTTTTTACGTATTATAATAATAATGAGCATTAATAATTGGACCAAAGAACAAATTTTAATAAATTTACTATCTACTTAATAACCTAATTTTTTTTAAACCAACAGATAAGGAAATCTCCTTTAAATAACTGTCAGATTAGGAACCAGCATGACCAAGACATCAAGCTGAGTCCTCACTGAAAACAAATTGTTTTTTCTAATTTTTTTTACTACTTTTTATGGCCACCCTAGCCAAATCGGCAGATCTTTGATACCAGGAGACGTGTGACACAAAACGTGATAAATATCTAACGCGCATGAATTTTTTTTTTTTACATTTTCGGGACCCTTTAGACGCCCAACACTGGTCAAACAAAAACCCTTCAATTGTTTTTGCTATCTAATTTTTAAAATCATATAGCTCTCCACTACGCTCGAGTAACAACACATTAATTATCACCCAGGGCTCCCATACTATAATCCTTGGACTAATCTATATTCCTACCCTACGGAAGGCGTAATAAGGCCATAAAATTACATTAAAAATATACCTAATTCCTAAACAGAGCTCATTTTGATCCCGTTAACTTGAAGTGATTCGATTCTTGAAGCGCCATCTATTGTTATAATGAAGAACAAATAGTTTTTCCTAAGCGAGTTTAGTCAGTGTCGGAGTCCGAGTCTCCCGCGACGGCCGCTAGAAGCAGCGCGAGCGCGGGCGCGCGCAGCACGCCGGGCAAGCCGCCCAAGCCCCACGACCCGCACTGCGGAGACCACTCCCAACCTTCAAACGTAAAAAGTATATTTTAATACTTGCTGTTGCCCGCGGCTGCGCTCGGTGGTAATAAGTGATAAGAATATACAATATCTATACTAATATAATAAAGCTGAAGAGTTTGTTTGTTTGCCTTGAAAACTATTGGTCGGATAATTATTTTTGTATATGAAAGCCTGATTCTTGGGGAAGGTTATAGGTTATAGTACATACACACTAATAGCGAGTGAAACCACGGGTAACAGCTAGTTGAAATAAGATTTTTTTTTGAAATTGATTATTTATTGATATTGTGCCGAGAAGTAGCCAATGTTTGACCGCTGATTTTTAACTATATCTATACCAAATTTAAAATTAATAATTTTATCAAAATGTATATTTTATTTTTCGCTCGGGGCAGATATTTTTTATATTAGCTGTTTCCCGGGGCTCCGTTCCCTATATATAGCCTATGTATTGTTCCAGGGCCTAAGCAATCTCTATTCTAAATTTCAGCCAAATCGGTTCAGCCGATTTCCTGTGAAACAGTACATCTTAGTATACATACACTGACCATGAATACCAAAATGCACGACCCAGGGCAACGGGACGAGCGAACTATTATAAAAAGCTGAAGAGTTAGTTTGATTTAAAACTAGTGGTCAAATTTCAAAAACTTTTGCATATGATAGCGAAATTCTTAAGGAAAATTATAGTTGTGAATGAAAGTAAAATGGACTGTATTTTGTTATTTTTGGTAGGAAATGAATGTTATTAATGACTAGCTGTTCCCCGCGGCTTCGCTCCGCGTGAGACTCGGTTATACGCACCCAAAAGTAGCCTATGTTTGACCTCAGGTCGTTAACTACATTCCTACCAAATTTCATCACAATCGGTTCAGCAGTTTAGCCGTGAAGAGGTGACAGACAGACAAACAGATAGACTTTCGCATTTATAATATTAGTATGGACTTTTAAGTATTTTAGTAAAATCAGCAAACTCAAATTAGGTAGTATTCTTATAATTCTTTTTTTTTAACAACTGACAAAATCAAATAGCTATCAAAAAAGTTTCTATTAGTTATCAACAGCTACTACATTCACATGACGACCGAGTGTACTCGCGACAAACAGCTAGTACTGACCGTGGTGCACGGCCTTGGGCAGCGCGACGAGCGCGAGCGTGCGCGCGGCGCGCGGCGACAGCCAGCCGCCCGCCGCGTACGCCGCCGCCAGCAGCGCACTGCTGCACATGTACCACAACTCTGCGTGCACATATATAATCTCTCCTTCTTTTTCTTTCTTTGGTTGTAGAATTAATCACTACATAGTGGGGCTGCCCCGATTTTGTAGCGCTTCGGGTATGTTTGCGGAGGCGCGAACGGACTGTTTTCATGCAACTATTCTTAAGCGGAGTGCGTCCCTAGTGCGCAGAGTACGGGCCAGCTCCAATGTCATTTTAAGAATGATCGCTGAACGACTGGATTGTCCATACACCCAGCGTTGCTGTGACAGACATGTCGCGGTGTCTGTGCCGCTGAGGAGGAATTGAAATCTTAAATATTTAATTATTTTATTTTTTATTTTATTTTTATTTATTATATTTCAACTTCAATTATAAATTTTTAATAATTTCAAATATGTAAACTAATAATTTTTAATTTTTATTTATGTGAATATGGATCTTTGTTATTCGAAATAAATGAATTTTAATTTTAATTTAATTATGGTATAAAACAGTTAATGCTGCTAATATCGAAAAGGTACACTTTAACCACTTTCTCATTTAACACATTCTCCTAGTTTTGGAGGCGTTTGGGAAACTGGAATAAAACAAGATTTCTGCCTCCCAAATGTCTCCCAAACACGGGGAATATGGGAGTATGTGTTAAATATTGTTATACAAATAATTCAATTCTCGTGTAGCATGATTTTTATTAATTTTAAGTTGACATGGACGCATGGAAGAAAATAGGGGAGGCTTTTGCACAGCAATGGGACACATGCAGCTATGAAAAAAAAATGTTCTATAAGTTAAAGATCACAACTTCTTCTATAAGTTAAAGAAGTTATTTTTTCTGACATAAATAAATGATAATAATGATATGGAAAAATGTTAGGCATAGCATTAATTGAATAAAATATAGAATAGGGAACAATTATAACCCAAATATTCAATCTTACCTAAACACAGAGTAGTAAGCACGTCTCCTACATACAATCTCCCCTCCGCCTCTACCAATCTGGTGCACACATCCCCGTACACCAGTAACAGAGCTGCCAACTGTGGAGTAGACTGTGGCGTTGCTGGAGAAGATGCTGGACGTGACACGCCCAATAAAAATGGTATAGCAGCTGCTAGCGAGGCTGTTAGGATGTGCCCGATAGGTGGGATCGCTGCTCGGCCGCACTGGAAGAATATTAGTAATCAAATAGAAAAAGCTAACTTCTGTGGACCGTTCTCACAAAAATATAGTTACTTTGTTTGCTCAACATGGACAGAATGACGGTCCATCTGCTACAGGCTATCAAGCTATCTATCTACATTTTATTTTAATTAAAAAATATTACAAAAATTCTCAATATAATGACAAATATAATGATTTGATTTTTGTTTATGAACTACTTAATTTTGACAAAAATAAAATAGAAGATTAATAGAGAGAGGCATCGTATACTTGAGACTCGGTGAACACTTATTAAATGAAGCACTAAATCAGTTACTGGTATGATGACAATACATTAAAAATCGTATTTTAATAA
The DNA here is from genome assembly GCA_947044815.1 of Apomyelois bistriatella. Classification (NCBI taxonomy): domain Eukaryota; kingdom Metazoa; phylum Arthropoda; class Insecta; order Lepidoptera; family Pyralidae; genus Apomyelois; species Apomyelois bistriatella. Next base: position 375,355 of record OX345718.1, read on the forward strand.
TGCACACTCTTTTCTCGACAAAAATAAGTGTGATCTTATTTAGAATTTTTTAAATCCTTATGGCGCCATCTATTGGCAAGAAAATAAATCTTTTCTTAGACAATGGGAGCACACGCTCGTACTGACCAATAGCAACATGGTCACTGGGGCGGCCAGCAGGGACATGAGGTAACTGCTGGCGACGCACGCCGGAGCTGACGAGCTCCGAGAGAGCGAGAGGGAGAGCCAGGGGCACGGGCCGCCGACAGACGAGAACAGCGCTCTAGAAATGACAATTTTAAATGGTCATCATTGTTATTTCGATACATGGTCAATCAACCATGCTTACCCTGGTGTCAGAGTTCTTCGGAACTTATAATTTTATGCTATGCTCCTTCTAAGCTTAGCATTCTTTTTTGTTCTTTGGTCCCGGTTGCCGGTAGTCTTTAACGGAACCAAGTCAGAGGCCGAGAGGCGGTTCCGAAGAACTCTGAACACCAGGTTGTGCATGGTCGACTGACCGTGTCATCTACACGAAATGACGATAATGACTATTTTTAGTTACCAATTCTTTGACCACATCATTAAAAATAGACTAATACATAGTTTTGTTATACTAACATACTACGGATCAAATTTATCTAAAAAATAAAGTTATACCCTCCTATTAAGGAACGTTTGATAAGCACATTTTAACTAAAATATGTTTTGGCTCTTTCTCTCTTACCTGACACTTCACGTGAAAGAACGAGACGAAACATATTTTAGCCAAAATAGGCTTAACAAACGTTTCTTAATACGGGGGTTATTATTTATAGTTTTACCCCTGAACAATCCGATGGTCCAAAACATCCCGGAACGCGCCGACGGCGACCACGCAAAGCACTGGCGCGGCCACGTGGGCGTGCACCACGCTCGTCGCTACCACCCGAGCATGCATGTTCGGCGCGCTCGTCAGGTTGGCAGACTTGCTCGCTGAGCGGTAGCGACGACCCGCGTCAAAGTAAATGTAGGTCAGGGGCGCGAATGAAATATATTCCATATGGAGGGGACCTGCAAATTAAAGTACCTATTTTAGGTTTGTTTTTAGACGGTATTGTTTAGTGTTAGTGTATTATGTTGTAGTATAAAATTGTTTCCGTAGGTGCTTATGGAATGCAAATTTTGTTTTAAACATTAGAAAATACTGTAAAGCTACAACGCTGTTATTTTTTCACATACGCACGTTTCATCAGGTACATTCTAAACGATGTAAAAATAAAAAAAAATACCAAAAAGACCTCAGTATTTAATGCATAATAGTTAATGAAATAGTCTCAAAATGCGAGACTTTTCTAACTACCTCATCAATTTATTTACTACACCAATTAAGTACGAAGAAGATGGCGCCACTGTGTCGATTTTGACACAGTGGCGCCATCTTCTTCGTCATCTTCTTCATCTTTTAACTTCTTCCGAATATGATATGAATTTATATTTCTTACTAGCTGTCCCGGCGAACACCGTACCGCCTGAACGCACTTTTCTCACCGTTAAAACCACATAATTTAGAAATATTAACAAGAAGTGGCATAGCGCACGAAAAACGTGCCACTAGTTTGGCTTGCAACCAATGTTTCACATAGAAAAAATATGCGGGGAATTTGATTGCTTCATTTATTGCCACTGCAATTGGTCGATAATATTAGGTGGCTATGTTGTACGTAAACTACGTAATATATTTCTAATAAGGTGTGGTGTGGTTTTCATGGGTTTACATGTATTAATTTGAAGATAAGAAGAAAGAATACGCTGCCACACTGATCCTGGAACTAAATCCGCGTCAAAACATTTCTATTCGGATATTTTCTCTGTTCTGTGGTTAAAACTTTCTCTGAACTTTCACAAAAATTTCAAGACCAAAATTAACTAAAATCGGTCCAGTCCCGCCATTCTTTAGTTTTAGCGAGACTAATGATATAAGAGAAGATAGGATCAAGAGTTAGGTATATATTTCCTACACGAGGAAACTCGATTGTCTGTGTAAAAAACTCGCCTAATGCACTAGGTAACTACATTTTTTCATCTATAAAAATGGAAAGCATTTACTAAAAACTATGAAAATTCATAATAAAATTAATTTGATAAAAGCAATTATTTAAATTTAATTTTCTTAACTTCAATTTGATTAGGTATCTTCTTGATTTTCTGTTATTTTTCTAATTAAATCAATTTTCTAAAATTTAATTTAAAAAATTAAAGGTTTTTTTTTATTAAACCTAGCTGTTTCCCGCGGTTCAGTCCGCGTGCGTCTCTGTTATATCGCGCCCAAAGTTAGCCTATATTTGACCCTGGCTCTCGACTTTATCTATACCAAATTTTATAAAAATCGGTCCTCCGGTTTAGCCGTGAAAGTTTAACAGACAGATAGACAAATTCTTTTGCATTTTTAATATAGGTATGAAAGTATAAAGATATCCAGCAAAAAATATATTCAAACTAGTCATGCTTCAAAAATAGGTAAACACGTGAAAACGATTTCACTTTATAAAGTGTAATAGTGCATTCTTCTGATTGTCCTTAAGGAGAATATTGATATTATAAACGGTTGCTAAGTATATAGTGATTTATAAATTTTTTTATAGGCCCTTATCTTGAATTTATTAATCTTCTTCAATCCTACTTAAGTCAGTCAATTCAAAAAGTCAAGTCAGTAGTATAATCCAGTCAAATAAGTAAGTCTAGTTAGAGTTAGATAGCTAAGTGAGGTGGTAGAAAAATTCACTTAGCTATAACAAGGCTATAACTTGGAGATTTTAGTGACAAAGATAAAAGTCACATAATCGACACTGTACCACTTCCCAACACTTAAGTACGCTTGTTCACGAACACTTTGCGAATAATAATCCACCAATATTATGCACAAAGAGCCAAATAGGTACTTCCCTCCACCTCCCATGGCTCTACCAACCTCTTGGTTATGGTTATACGAGCCGAATCTCGGGAGAGTGCGCTGTACTAGCATTTTGCATCTCTTTCCAGTCGCACCTGCTTGATCTCCCTACAAGCTCTCTATACTATAGTGCACAAATAGGTACTCGAAAAAACCTAAGTTTTGGAAAATACTTAAATACAGCGCAAGTAAACAGTCACTGTCCAGTGACTGTTTACTTTCCCTCCAAAAACTTATAAAAATTAGGGCCGAAACAGCAATCTGTTTTTTTTTTTAATTTAAATTAAGTTCGTATCGAAATTTATTGGTTTTAAGAGATCGAAATGAGAGTATTTTTTTTATTTAGGAATTGAATTGAATAATTAATTATCTTTAGTTTAAGTTACAGTTAATTGACTAATTCATGTGAATTATATGAATTTTCAAATTATGACTGAATTACACTCGTTTAGACTCACCATGTCACCATTATATTCTTATCAACAAGCAAAGTTCTAAAGAAAAAAGGTTAATTACATGGCAATGGGGTGCAAAATTTCTAATGATTGTAAGATCATGCGTTTATTATATTGCCTCCGGGAGCTCCCACGTGTGGTGAAAGCACTGCAAACATTATTGAGATAAGCACTCCGAAAACCATCCATCTTTTTCTCACTTCTTTCCAAAGATCTAAAGAATAATCACTATTTATTTTGCAACTTTGCTTTTTGTAAACAATCTCCGCGGTAACACCGGTAAATTCCATTTTTGAAAATTAAAATATAATGTTAGGCAATTCGATATTTAAAACCAAATCCTGCGGACGAGTGAACACGAGTTTGAAACTGAGAACTATTTCATAAATGCCCGAAATAGAATGCAACGAAGCGAAGCTATTGTGCATTTTTAACGCGACCTCGGAAAATCAATTGGAAGCAGGAAGGAAATTTTGAAATCCGCGCATCTGCATCAATGACGTCACATGCGGCAGTACGTATGTGGGACACAGGTACTGTTGCCGCATGTGACGTCATTGCTTTGACTTTTGCTTACGTTTCACGCGTTTTGCTGATAGAGTACTTATACTATTATATTAAGCATTACCTATGTGTTGATAGTTTAAATGCCGTAAGTGAATCTGAATACCTTCTTTAGTACGGTAAAAAATACACAATTAAATAATAAAAATTTAAGTATACTGCATAAGCCCCAAGGTGGCTACTACCATCTCTTAAAACCTTGTTCTTGAATGGTTTTTAGAGATGATGGTAAGGCACCAGCGAGCGACAAATCCATCAATAAGATGTACACAAATATAAAAAAAAAATAGGAAATTTATTACATTCACGTTTGTACGTATATATACGAAGTACTTATTACGTCCATGCGTAAGGTGTGGTGGTATCTATGAATGACGTCGCTCTCACTCTCCCGTTTCGGGCTTGCTTATACAGCTTATGGTAATCCCATGTATTAAAATATGCCAAAACATTACAAAATAAACCGTATAGCCTCTGAAAAAAAAACCCTGCAGTTGTCATTGTCACTGTCATGTCAAGGAACCGTGCGTGCTGCAAACTCTGAATAAGTTACACCCATATTCTCAAACGTTTCCTTAAACTCCACTCATCCTCACTCGACCTCAATGGTATTCACACCCATATTTTTAAACGTTGCCACATAGGTCGCCTCCACTCAACCTCATTCGAGGACGCCTCAAGGAAGTCCTCAAACTTTCCTTGAAAATGGTATTCTTGATTGTTTCCTTGAGCAAACTCCAGTGAGGATGAGTCAAGGAATGACGTCCCGTTTCATTTCAGTATGTTGGTAAACCGCTTAACTTTTTGACGTAAAAAGAGTTTCTAACAAAGTTTCTTTTTCAATTTTAGCATACTGTTATAGATTTATTATAAAACAACAAAATACTTAATACACAAAGAACTTATTATAGTAGGTACAAGTTCTTTTAAATCTGTTCCTTAATAAAAGCACCTACTTTTCGTTAAACGAAACGTTCGAGGCTTCCTTAAGGTACACGACTCATCCTCACTCGACCTCAATGGTATTCATAGTTGACATTAGCTTCCTCACCTTAAGGAAATTACTCAATGGAGGTGAGGAACGAACTGTCAAAATATAAGGTTGGTCGAGAGGTACCTTAAGGAAGCCTCGAACGTTTCGTTTAACGAAAAGTAGATGCTTTTATTGAGGACCAAATTTAAAATAACTTGTACCTACTGTAATAAGTTCTTTGTGTATTATGTATTTTGTTGTTTTATAATAAATCTATGCCAGTAATCTAGAATTGAAAAAGAAACTTTGTCAAAAACTCTTTTTACGTCAAAAAGTTAAGCGGTTTACCAACATACTGAAATGAAACGGGACGTCATTTCTTGACTCATCCTCACTGGAGTTTGCTCAAGAAAACAATTAAGAATACCGTTTTCAAGGAAAGTTGGAGGACTTCCTTGAGGCGTCCTCGAATGAGTTTGAGTGGAGGCGACCTATGAGGCAACGTTTAAGAATATGGGTGTCAACCTCATTCGAGGACGCCTCAAGGAAGTCCTCCAACTTTCCTTGAAAACGGTATTCTTAATACGTACGTAGTATCTCTAGTTAGTTTGTGTTGTGTTCGTTACGTTTATCAAACCCAAATCAATCATAGAATTGATTAATTGAATATCTATATATGTATTTGTTATAAAATATAGTATCGTTGAGTTAGTATCCCATAACACAAGTCTCGAACTTACTTTGATGCTAACTCAATCTGTGTGATTTGTCCCTATATATATATATATATATATATATATATATATATATATATATATATATATATATAATTGCAAGCACGGCACCTTTATTTCACTTATTTGATCACACTACGAAAACGTGATTGACAATCACGTGACGGAAAATCCTGTTAATTTCTATCAAGAATGTCGGCTACAGCTGCCTGTCGAGTCTGCCTGGCGGTGGACGCGCGGTTGTTGTCCATCGCCGGCTCTATGCATCTGGTGTACGAGAAGATCACCGGCACCGCTGTGAGTTCGACTATGTACTTAATTTCTGTACCAATAAAATTTCGTGAAGTCTCCCAGACTGAAGAAGTGTATGTTTTGATTTCAGCTCCACACGGCCGACGGAAGGCCCGTGGCAGCTTGCTATATCTGCTACGCTCAGCTCAACAAGTGCCGCAAGTTGATTCTGACCTCTGCCAGAGCAGAGAGTGTGCTAAATGATATATTGCAAAGACATTCTAGGGTAACTTTCTTTTAGATTTATTAATTTATTGGGATTCTCTTCTCTGCACTGATCTTTGTCTTTCTCACCACCCAAATAATAAAAATATTATTTAATTATAAGTTGTAGTGTAATAGGCGGCCTTACCGCAAATGCAATCTCTTCCACGCAACATTGTGGTAATTGGTGAATGCATAAATTGAGAATTAGATACACACACACCCAGATCATGTTCTTAATTGTCTGGTTTCCCTGTAAAAAGGGTTATGGAGGTCAAATGGCAGTCGCTTTATAGTAATAACCAGTACTGTCAAATCAGGACCATAAACAAGCGTACCGTGGGCTTTGAAGCCTAAACAAAGAAATGCAACCAGAAAAACATGTTTGTACGAGAAAGAGTACAGTAAATAATGTCCCCATGTTTGCAGATTGATTGGATGGATTGTAATGTCTCAGAGTAGGGATGGATGGTGTAGACAGAGGGAGGTTTATGCCCAGCAGTGGGTTGTATACAGCTGATGATGATGATGTTTGCAGATTACTGTGGAATCAGTATCCCGGATAGACCGCCAGGCTTTTGGTCTGTATAGGCCGCTGAGCTACTCCACACTGGAATATAACGGAAACCTCCCACCGGGCCCTGTTGAGATCAAACCGGAGCTAGAGTCTGATGTTGAAGATGAGGAATCAGGGGGTATGTGTTGTTCTGATACTCAACTCATTGACTCACACTATTCATTGGCTATGGAACCAGATTCATTATTCCAACACCAGCAGGTTCCCCGCAGCCAGCAGACGCGGCCGACGGCCATGACTCAGAGTGTGGCTCCGGTGAAGATGACCCTACAAGTGTGATACAGTCATGCAATGTAGCAATAGACGTAAAAGTGGAGCTAGATATCGAGGAAGGTATGTGGTTCCTTTATCATGTTATCTGTGCTGTAACCATGCATGCCATGTGGAAACTTCAATTTTAATTGCAAATTCATGTTGTACATTACAGTTCTAACTACAAACAAAGTCACTGTCTTAAAATAGGTTTAACATGAGACAGCGATACCCTGTCAATTTAAGAAAAAGTGGAAGGACATGCCAATGTTTCATTACAATATATATCACACCCTATTGTGTATAACACATACTACTCAGCAGCAGTCTGTGTGATGATCATCGTCGTCATTAGCGTGTAGGTGACACGGTCAATCGATCATGCACACCCTGATGACAGAATTCTTCGGAACTGCCTCTCGACCACGTGTGGTGGTACGGAACCCTCAGGGCGCGAGTCCGACTCGCACTTGGCCGGTTTTTACTCTCTCTGCCCGTTTTGTCATCTCTCAACTCACAATATTTTTATTTTTATTTATATTCTTAAACACACTAGCAGCTGATGCGTGTGCATCTTAAGTTTGGAGATTTTATACTTTGTCTAATCTATTTTTAAAAGCGTTGACTGAAGGTGCAGCGATGACACTCTCGGGGAGCCTGTTCCAGTCCGTGACCACACGGTTAGATAAAAAATGTTTTTTTGGCTTTCTTTTAGCTATTGTGCGACACAGTTTTAAAGAATGTCCTCTCAAGTGATAATTATTCGAAAGCTGAAACATATTGCGCAGTTCTGGTGCATCATAATGCCCTCTTAGTATTTTAAAAGTCTCAATCATGTTGCCTCTCTGTCTACGACACTCTAGTGTTGTTAAATTGAGTTTCTTTAACCTCTGTTCATATGGCAGGTTCCGTACACACTTAACTAATTTTGTCGCTCTTCTTTGTACATTCTCAAGGAGTAATTTATCTTTTTTGAAGTATGGGTCCCAAATGACATAGGCAAACTCCAACAGTGGCCTTATATATGTTTTGTAAAGCTTGATAAATGTTTTAGGTGACAGTTTTGCAAACGATTTACGAATTAAGTACAGAATTGAGTTTGCTTTCTTAACAGTGTTGATTATGTGAGTTTCCCACTTCAAATCAGAGGTGATTGTTATACCAAGGTCTTTCTGTGACTCTACCGGGGTCAACTGCTGATTGCCAAGATGGTAAGCCTTATGAGGATTTTTCTTCCCTATATGAAGGACGGTACATTTGTCTGTGTTAAGTGATAATAGCCATTCTTTAGTCCAGTCGAATATATCATCAAGACCCTTTTGGATATCTTGGAATTGTGTGTTAGGGTTACCGAAAAATTTTGTATCATCAGCAAACAAAGAAAATGGCATCTGTAAGGCATACTTTAAGTCAGTTAGATACAAAATAAACAGTAAGGGTCCAAGGACGGATCCCTGCGGTACGCCACTATGTACTGGTCGTGGGTTTGAGAGAGTGTTTCCCACTCGTACACGAAAAGTTCTTCCTGTTAGGAAATCACTAATCCACGCCAGTAGTTTGCCTCGAATGCCTAGATGTTCCAGCTTACTTAAGAGTCTTTGAAAAGGTACACGGTCGAAGGCTTTTTCATAGTCTAGGTATATAACATCAGTTGGGTGACCATTATCGTGATTATTTATCCATTTATTCACACACAGTAGCAGGTTGGTTGTTATAGATCGCCTCGGTACGAATCCATATGTATAATCGGTATGAGCCATAAACAATTATCCATTTTGGTGAAGTCGTATTATGCTATTTATGTTGATAAATTTTTATTCATACATAAAAATATTGACAGATGTCGCTCCAGCTCAAACTCCGCCAGATGACAAAGGACAACAAGCTGAAGGAAGTACAAACAGGAAACAGCCAGAGTCTCGACGAGAGACAAGCACGCGGACTGCTCGGGGACACCACGAGTGTAGCGTTTGTCAGAGACAGTTCAAGCGAGCATCATACTTACAAGAACACTATAGAACTCACACTGGCGAGAAACCTTATAAATGTGAAACATGTCAACGTGGGTTTAATGACAAGCGGCAATTAATAAGACACTTAAGAACTCACACTGGCGAGAAACCTTATAAATGTGAAACGTGTCAACGAATGTTTAATCAAAAGTCGCATTTAATATCACACAGAAGAACTCACACTGGCGAGAAACCTTATAAATGTGAAACGTGTCAACGTAGGTTTAATCAAAAGTCGCATTTAATAAGACACATAAGAACTCACACTGGTGAGAAACCTTATAAATGCGAAACATGTCAACGTGGGTTTAATGACAAGTGGAATTTTAAAACACACTTAAGAACTCACACTGGCGAGAAACCTTATAAATGTGAAACATGTCAACGTGGGTTCAATGACAAGTGGCAATTAATAACACACATAAGAACTCACACTGGTGAGAAACCTTACAAATGTGAAACGTGTCAACAAATGTTTAATGACAAGAGGAATTTAAAAACACACATAAGAACTCACACTGGCGAGAAACCATATAAATGCGAAACGTGTCAACGTGGGTTTAATGACAAGCGGCAATTAATAACACACATAAGAACTCACACTGGCGAGAAACCTTATAAATGTGAAACGTGTCAACGTAGGTTTAATCAAAAGTCGCATTTAATATCACACAGAAGAACTCACACTGGCGAGAAACCTTACAAATGTGAAACGTGTCAACGTAGGTTTAATCAAAAGTCGCATTTAATATCACACAGAAGAACTCACACTGGCGAGAAACCTTACAAATGTGAAACGTGTCAACGTAGGTTTAATCGCACGTGGAATTTTAAAGCACACATAAGAACTCACACTGGCGAGAAACCTTATAAATGCGAAACGTGTCAACGTGGGTTTAATGACAAGTGGCAATTAATAAAACACATAAGAACTCACACTGGCGAAAAACCTTATAAATGTGAAACGTGTCAACGTAGGTTTAATCAAAAGTCGCATTTAATATCACACAGAGGAACTCACACTGGCGAGAAACCTTATAAATGTGAAACGTGTCAACGTGGGTTCAATGACAAGTGGCAATTAATAAGACACATAAGAACTCACACTGGCGAGAAACCTTACAAATGTGAAACGTGTCAACGTAGGTTTAATCACACGTGGCATTTTAAAGCACACATAAGAACTCACACTGGCGAGAAACCTTACAAATGTGAAACATGTCAACGTCAGTTTAAACACAAGATTTCATTGATGGCACACGTAAGAAGTCACAGTGGCGAGAAACCTGTTCGTGGTTCGTTGGTTGGTTGACGCTCACGTACTATCATAGCCTCGTCTCCTGCAGCTTGTTCGTGATGTCACACACACGAAGGCTGCCCCGAATGCGGGAGTTCATCTCCGTGACACGCAGCTGCTGCTTGTGCTGTTCAAGCACGGGTCACGCCAACCTGCCAGCTAATCATGGATCTATAAACCTGCAGTGAAACCCTATAAATGTGAAACGTGTCGGTGTCAGTTTAAACATGCATGTTTTTAGGACACAAGAGGACTCGTTTCTCTTTGGTACGTCGCTTGTGTCACTGACTTCAGAAACGTTTATGTCATTTAGAAATAGATTGTTGTTTTTACCTAAAAATAGCTCGCTCATTTTTTAAGACTTGATTTTACCCTGTAACCTAGATTGTTTAAAAATTATATTACTAAAAATAACTTGTCAGTATTTAATTGATTTTTAAACATCATTATATTATATAGTGAGCGTAACAAACGCCACAGGTCTATAACACGGAGGATATATAGAGGAGGAGTAGAGTCCTATCGCTTTTTCCCCTAAAAACAGTCGCGGTGAAGTGAGAGGGTGATTGGTTGAGTAATTTTAGCATACGCCATCTAGCGACGAGTAAAGAATTCAAAAAGTGATGTTTTGTGACTGCCATCTAGCGTGGAATAGGAAACAACTTATAAAGTTCTTTTTTCAATTATTACGAATCCTCAGTCACCTGAATACTTAAAATGTAAGTTCAAATTTCTTGCAGACTCTCACGACCGACAGCTTCGTTCTTCTAACTCTCATTTGCTGTTTATTCCTTTATTCCGCAGTAGTTTTATGGCAAATTCCTACACATTACAATCCATCCGACTCTGGAATGCTTTGCCTGCCGATGTATTTAAAGAAATTTCTTCTAAATTTACCTTTAAAAAAAGAGTTCATGCTCACTTCTGCGTGTGAAAGTTCTTTGTGAAAGTTTTCGTAAAAGTATTAATGTAGGCTTATATAATGTATATTTATATACTCGTATGTATGTGCATAGATATTTTATAATATAGTACCTGGGCGACCGAGCTCTGCTCGGTAGTTATGGTATGCATCCATATTAATATTATAAATGCGAAAGTCTCTCTGTCTGTCTGTTGCTCTTTCATAGCCAAACGGCTGGACGGATTTTGATGAAATTTGGTATGGATTTAGTTGAAGACCCGGGGTCGAACATAAGTTACTTTTAGTCGCAGATGGAGCTGTGGGAAACAGCTAGTGGTGGTATATATGTAAAACAGAATCACTTTTTGTGAAAACACAACGATAGCGCGTTGTACTTTTTCAGTAAATAGATTACCGTCATCTAGCGTCAACCGTTGTAAGTTGCATTCCTTAAGCACTTTCCACGTTTCAGTGCCCCTTGTATGAGTTTTCCTTAACGCAGACGCTAGCGACTGCGTTAGGATTTTGTATGGAATTTCTTAGTTGCCCTACTATCCGCCAGAGGCGCTGTACAGGTTTGCAATACTAAATCGCTAACGCAGTCGCTAGCGTCTGCGTTAAGAAAAACTCATACTAAGGGCACAGTCCTATTTGATAACGCGGGCGAAGTATAAGTATGCAGGTACACTGGTTCTTTCACTGCGAATGTAACTTTGTTATCCTATATATTTATATGGGATTACAAAGTTATTTATACAGTTGGTGTATCTAGAAAACTGGACCGAAATTGCAAAATATTTTAGTTTTCCTTTGGGTTATATACTAAACATTTATGTATATACTGCAGTGCCACTACCGCGCTCCAAAATTCTTGCTCTGACTGCAACAACGCAATTTTCTGATATAACTGCAAATCTATTAACAGATTTGGTACTTAACATTTGGTCATAGCCTAAGAGGACCTATGGATACCAGCTCATTAAGATTAGTTCAGTTTATCATACTCAGTGCTGTTATTTGAAAGAGCGAGTAAAATTAATTTTATAATGTTGCTCTAGTTAAGAACTTTAGTAAACTGTGACTAATAGAGAAGACATATATCGGGCATTAATGCATACCAATTTTCCAGTCAGAATTTCAAAAGTGAATTTTATTGTAAGGACACTCATCAAAAGTAGGTAAATATAAATTCGAGGATGAAATGGCTTCGTTTTCCTGTCTATCTATTTAATTAGATCATATATTCAAACCTAACAATAAATAATAGTACTTACTAGTAATATCACGCTAGTGATACTCCAGGGCCCCGATTCTGCTAATTAACATTATACAAATATTGTGGCGATTGTATGGCAATCGTGTATTTTGTGACATTTGGTATTCTCGTAGTTGTATAAAGCAGTGCCACTCTATCGCCATTCTATTGAACCTAAATTGGTATTCTGCTCTACAATTGAGTGTCTATGGATTCTCGATTGTCACTTTATCGGTATTCTGTTCGTTCTTTGACGTTTATTTGACATTTGTGCCGATCGTTTTCTAATTGTTAGAGGTGTTATATTAGGGTCAGATATCAAGAACCTTGTTATCGAATATATTAGTTTACCAGTATTATGTTTCGTTAAACGTTCTCCAAGAACGGTGAAGAACAGGCTGGGATTTTGCAGGCGAATTCCGTTCGTTCTCTCGTTCCGAGAACGTTTAGTAATTTTATTTCATATCGTCGCGCGAACGGATGCCGAACGCGAACGGGCGCGGAACGCAGTAACGCAGCCGGTTTACCGATACGATATTAATTTTGGATATTAACTGTTCTTGACGGTTCTTCGGGTACGCGTTCTTTGAGAACGCGTTCTTCTTCTCAAATGTTCGCGGTATCGGTTCAGGGGCCCGATTCTGCTAATTAACATTATACAAATATTTTGGCGATTGTATGGCAATTGGGTATTTTGTGACATTTGGTATTCTCGTAGTTGTATAAAGCAGTGCCTCTTTTATGGCAATCAAACATAAAGCTTATTTTTGCCAGTATCAAATTTAGATAAATGTTCTCAATTTTGTCGAGTCACAGTCAAGTCAAGTCAGTAGTCATGTCTAGTCAACTTAGTCAAGGGCTAAGTGGAGCGATGGAAGTTTCACTTAGCTTTATCTTGGGAGATTTTGGTGACAAGGATTAAAGTCACATATACGACATTGTACCACTTCCCAACACTCACGCTTGTTCACGAACACTGAGCGAATAATAATCCACCTTTATTATGTACAAATACTCGAAAAAACACAAATATTAGAAAATAAATACAATGACGATAACTGAGCGGCTTTAGCTTGGCGCCAAAACTCCGCAGTGCCTCTCTATCGCCATTCTATTGAACCTAAATTGGTATTCTGCTCTACAATTGAGTGTCTATGGATTCTCAATTGGCACTTTATCGGTATTCTGTTCGTTGTTTGACGTTTATTTGACATTTGTGCCGATCGTTTCCTAATTGTGTTTTGAATATTTTGAAGATATTTTGCAACGACACCTTTTTTAGAATAGTTGTGATACAAATCATAAGTAATGAGGCGGACAGGGAGCATACGTTGGCGCTTGTGAGCTTTGGCTAATGCTGCTGAGCGACGACGATCTCGATCTCTTTTAGATTTCATATTGAGTATGGTATTCCGGGAGTGCTTGGCTGTATAATAGACGGGACACATGTGGCAATTTTACGCCCCACAATGCATGAAGAGAGGTATTTTAACCGTAAGGGATACCATTCGCTGAATGTTATGATTGTAAGTATATTTTATTAAGGTAAGGTAGGTATCCATACTAATATTATAAATGCGAAAGTCTGTCTGTCTGTCACTTCTTCACGGCTAAACTGCTGGACCGATTGTGATGAAATTTGGTAGGGATGTAGTTAACAACCTGAGGTCAAACATAGGCTACTTTTGGGCGCGATATAACCAAGTCCCACGCGGGGCTAAGCCGCGGGGAACAGCTAGTATAGAATAAATAAATAAATATATAGGGACAAATCACACAGATCGAGCTAGCCCCAAAGTAAGTTCGAGACTTGTGTTATGGGATACTAACTCAACAATACTATATTTTATAACAAATACATATATAGATAAACATCCAAGACCCAGGTCAATCAGGAAAGATCATTTTTTCATCTTGACCTGACCGGGGATCGAACCCGGGACCTCCTGAGTAGCGGTCAGGCATGTTAATATAAACTTTAATTTGATTTTCCTTACTAATTGATCCTTGACCTTGTTATAGATTTGTGATTCTGATTTAAATATGGATGGATGCAAGCAGCCCCGGTGCCGGTGGTGTATTGCCATAATGTGTACTACTACAGACAGGGGTTGCTTTGATACCACACACAATATGCTCTTGTGGCTGGAGAGCATACTGCATGTCAGTACAGAGAGACTGAAATAAAATACACTTTGCTCTAATCTGTAAGAGCAAAAAACATACAAGTACAGACAATTTAGGCTGCTATGGTATGTACAATGGCATGCTTCAGTATGAGCAAAATACATGTGAGAGCAGACACTCGCTTTTATTGAAATGCATTATGCTTCATAGTATTAGTCTAATTTCCTATAAGATTACTGCAAGCAATCGCCACCGAGTACCTACTGAAGGTTATGTGCCTTGCTGTAATATGTTGTACGGCAAATTGGATATTGGAACCATATTCAACCATAGCCATATTCAGGGCATAATCTTGATCCAATAAAATAGGCGTTTAACCAACATCTGTTGCAGGGAGAATGGACAGAGAGATCACAAAAGGAAAAGGCAGTAGAAGAGATGTGACAAAAAAAAGAAAACATAATTTATCTAAAAATATATCGATGAAACAACCAAATGCAAAGACACATTAAATTTCATAAGTATTTGATTTGACTACCTATGTAGTAATTTGTTACCCATTTTATTCAAAACCTACCAAATATTACAATTATCTTCTGCTTGTATGTGCCTAAATAAATACAAGTTCAATTTTAAATAATGTTTTATTTATCTACTTCATTTAATTTTTTCAATAGTTAATATGCTTACCTACCTACTTACGATGTAAATAAAAAGGGTCATAGCTATTTTGCTTTAGAAATATGCGAGCAAACTGTATATTTATACAACAACAACAAAATAAAAATCGACCTTTATTTTCAATAAATAAAAAAAAACATACAAGACCTTAATCAAAAATGTATTAACACTTTAGGTTCATTTTAGGTAGGTTTATATTTTCGTACAATAAAGAAATTACAAACATATTTGTGCCTTTTGCTGTTGAGTCTATGGGGCCGTGGGGTGCGGATGCTAAGCGTTTATTCCATGAAATTTCCGCACGCCTAGTCAACGACGATTCTCACTAGTTCCATCTCCGGGGACCCAAGGGCTGGTTCTTATTTTGGCCAAAGGATAAGTTTAGCCGTACAAAGAGGAAATGCCGCTAGTCTTTTGGATATTTTACCATGTGATGACAGTGACTTGGGCTCTATTTTTTAGGTTTAATTTTAGTTTTATTTTTGTTATAGGTTTTATATAAATTCCTATATTCTTTCATTTATATGTTTATGTTACAATAAATATAGACTGACAATTTCACATCAATGTTGTCTTGTCAAACAAGACTTTGACATGTACATAGGTTTTATTTTTTTAAGGCAAACGCATCACGCATACGATAGCCATCACCAATAACATTTATTTTTTCTTCCAATAATATACTCGAAATATGCAAAAATTGAGATATTTTAATCCTAAAAATAAAGGACTTGACTGAATTGTAACATTTATTCATTATTAAGCGGATAAAGAGAGTGTAAATTATGTTTAAAAAAAATGGTAGCTTCTACTGGCAGCATTGGTTCGTAGTAGATTTTGATGTATGTATGACGTAGTAGACTCCATCGCCACTCCATAGACATTACACTGCCGCATTGATTATATTTTAGCAGAATACCCAATTTTTCACTTTGAAAATATAATCCTTATGAAATATCTATTGCGATGCAATGGTTTGCCATTAAATGGTAATTAGCAGCAGATATATCAGTAACACGTCTACTAATTGTGTTTTGATTATTTTGAAGATATTTTGCAACACCTTTTTTGGAAAAGTGATACAAATCATAAGTGATGAGGCGGACAGGAAGCATTCGTTGGCGCTTGTTAGCTTTGGCTAATGCTGCTGAGCGACCACGATCTCGATCTCTTTTAGATTTCATATTGAGTATGGTATTCCGGGAGTGCTTGGCTGTATAGACGAGACACGGGCACATGTGGCAATTTTACGCCCCACAATGCATGAAGAGAGGTATTTTAACCGTAAGGGATACCATTCGCTGAATGATAAATGATTGTAAGTATATTTAATTTAGGTTAGGTAGGTATATAAAATAAATAAATAAATATATAGGGTCAAATCACACAGATTGAGCTAGCCCCAAAGTAAGTTCGAGACTTGTGTTATGGGATACTAACTCAACGATACATATTTTATAACAAATACTCTTCTTAGTCGTACACTCTTGGAAGAGTGGTCATGATTATAGATTGGGTTGCTCTATGACCGTGGTTCTTGCGATTGTTCTCCACATATCTCTGTCTGTGGCTTTCTTAGAGCAAATTGTTGCTGGGCACTGTGTTACAGCTTTGACAAGATCTAGCCACCTCGTTGGAGACTGACCGCGTGAACGCTTGCCTTCAATACGACCCTGGATCACCAAACACTCCATAGTCTTCTTTGAGGGTGACATGGCCGAAGAATTTTAGGATTCGTAGCTCCACAATCGACGAAAGCCTTTTCTTAATACGCAAATTCTTTAATATAGAGATGTTAGTGCGGTGGGCTGTCCAACTTATTCTAAGAAGTCATCGCCAGCACCACATTTCTAAGGCATCGATTTTCCTTTGCTTACTTCGTTAACAAATACATATATAGATAAATATCCAAGATTTTTTCATTTTGACCTGACCGGGGATCGAACCCGGGCCCTCCTGAGTAGCGGTTGGGCATGTAAATATAAACTTTATTTTGATTTTCTTTACTAATTGGTCCTTGACCTTGTTATAGATTTGTGATTCTGATTTAAATATCTTATGGATGGATGCAAGCAGCCCCGGTGCAGCACATGACTTCATTGTGTGGCAAGGACATCCCCTAAGCACACACTAAGGGAGTTTTCAAACAACAACAAAATAAAAATCGACCTTTATTTTCCATAAATAAATAAAAAATACATCAATACAAAGATCTTAATCATAAATGTATTAACACTTTAGGTTCATTTTGTTTCATTTCACAGTGCGCGAGTTTGACTCTCACTTGGCCGGTTTGTTTTTTATATTTTCGTACAATAAAGAAATTACAAACATATTTGTGCCTTTTGCTGTTGTCTATGGGGCCGTGGGGTGCGGATGCTAAGCTTTTATTCCATGATATATCGGCACGCTAAGTCAACGATCATTCTCACTAGTTCCATCTCCGGGGACCCAAGGGCTGCTTATTTTGGCCAAAGGATAAGTTTAGCCGTACAAAGAGGAAATGCCGCTAGTCTTTTGGATATTTTACCATGTGATGACAGTGACTTGGGCTCTATTTTTTAGGTTTAATTTTAGTTTTATTTTTGTTATAGGTTTTATATAAATTCCTATATTCTTTCATTTATATGTTTATGTTACAATAAATATAGACTGACAATTTCACATCAATGTTGTCTTGTCAAACAAGACTTTGACATGTACATAGGTTTTATTTTTTTAAGGCAAACGCATCACGCATACGATAGCCATCACCAATAACATTTCTTTTTTCTTCAAATAATATATTCGAAATATGCAAAAATGGAGATATTTAAATCCTAAAAATAAAAATGAAGTTAAAAAACTGTAAACCGACTACGTAGTGTCTAAAAAGGATGAAACAAGGGCATAATTGAGATAGAAATCCAAAAATGCATAGGTACTTAAATGGTCATGGTAAAGCCGTGGTCGCACCCACTGTATACTGTATACCAACAAAATGTTTGTTTAAAGGTGTTCCTATCATTCATTTTTTTGAGGTTAGAATCTGAGGTATAAATTCTGTCAGTTAAAAATTTGATACAATTTATATAGCCTATGTTACCCGCGCTATTTTTACGAATCTTTTGACACCTCATTTATTGAAATCGGTCCAGTAGTTTAGGCGCTACGGTGGAACATACATACATACATACAAATCTACATACATACATAGACTTCCAAAATCATTACCCTTTCTTTTGGCTTCGCCGTAGTCGGGTAATAAAGAATATTGTAACATTTATTAATAATTAAGCGGATAAAAAGAGTGTAAATTATGTTTGAAAAAATGGTAGCTTCTGCTGGCAGCATTGGTTCGTAGTAGATTTTGATGGGTAATACCGAGAAGGAAATCCACATACACTCCATCGCCACTCCATAGACATTACACTGCCGCAGTGATTATGGTTTAGCAGAATACCCAATTTTTCACTTTGAAAATATAATCCTTATATAATATCTATTGCGATGCAATGGTTTGCCACTAAATGTTAATTAGCAGAATCGGCCCCCTGGTATCAGTACAGGGTGTCGATTCTGCTAACGTTAAGTCACAATCGTGTCAAAATAGTGTTTCAATTGTTCTGCTTTTTTACACACTAGTTAAAAGAAATGTATATTTTTTTTGCATCACTTCTGATAGCCACAACCCGAACTACATTTACATCACATCATACTGTCATAATTCTTGTTAATAGTGTGTAAAAAGCACTACAATTGAAACACTATTTTGACACGATTTTGACTTACCGTTAGCAGAATCGACGCCCTGTTATCTATTCTGTGGTATAACGAGCGTAAATAGGCTAAAGTAACTGTGCGCTCATCTTTCCCGGCCTTATTTTATATTATGATTATATACAATATATTTATTTTTATATCTTCGCTCTAGCGAGTTTTACCCGGTTGCATCTTCAGCTTACGTTTCAGAGCCCAGGGTACGCTATTAATCATGGTTCAATGGAGCGATTGACATCTGACCTATGTATCCTATTTATTTATATATATTAGTAATTATAAATAAAAAAAATAGTATGTACTTGGTAAATAACAGTCGTATTAAGAACGAGAAGGTATCTTTATCTCCAGAACAGACCAAAACCTACGCTCAAACATTACAAACGGCAATACCGTACGATACACTTCGAACTTTTTTACGAATGTGAACTTTTTTCTATTGCTCGAGAATATACATGGAAATTTAATTATTTCCTGCTCAGACTCATCATCTTTTTGTGTAGGTGACACGGTCAATCGACCATGCCACACTGGTGTCAAGAGTTCTTCGGCCTCTCCCGGCCTCTGACATGGTTCCTTTAACGACTACCAAATGGTAGCTGGGACCAACGGCTTAACATGCATTCCGAAGCACAGAGTCTTCTTTATTATCAGACGTCAGGTGATTCAAGCCTGCAATGTCCTAACCAAGCTGGAAACAACTAAATAAGCTCCCACGACCCCTGGGTCTAACAGGCTCAGACTGCTTAGTAGGTCGGAGTGGAAATACAGTGCATTTGTACTAAACCTTAATCCTGAGTCATAAAGTCTTTTTTGTTTGGTTTTGCAATAAGAAAAGTTTGTGAACTCATTCCATAATGTGTGTATTTGGTGACGGACCCCCCCTCCTACCCTCCTTTACCTCAGCCCTTACCCCCCGCAAACGGCGCGGCCGGCACGCTTATTAGCAAAAAATTTGCAATCAGCAAAAATTGCGCAGCTATCGCGCGATCACCGCGCGATCGATTGCTTATTGCTACAAAAATTCGTATTACGTATGTGATCGCTCGCTGATCGTTCGCTGATGGTTTAAATGCACTATTTGCTAGTTTTCGCAACGATACTAGCGCCAATAGCAATTTGGTAGCAATAACAAGAACTATTGTTGGAATGTCAATTTCAAACAGATGTTTTCGCGGGATTCCAAGTTTACAAAACAAATACGAGAAAAAACTTATTAGACAATAAAAAAACATTCCGACAAATTGAGAATTTCCTCCTTTTTTTTAAGTCGGTTAAAAGCTTAGGTCTTTTTTCAAGATTTTTAAGTGTTTCAATTTTATTTGTATTCGTGAGCAAATATCTTTAAGAGATCTCCCAAAGTATGTTCTTACAGTGATGTATGATGGGTACAGTGTGAAATAAATTCTATAATGAAGCAAAATTTTAGTTTGTATATACCAACTGTTAGTTTTTCATGTACAGTGGGCTGCAGAGAAATCTGACCCCCTTTCAATAGCGATACTTGTGGCATGGGGGTCAGATTTCTCTGCAGCCCACTGTATCGTGTGAATAACCTTCTCCAAGAAACATAAATAAATAAATAATTTCTTTATTTTTCTCTTCACAAATAAGTTTTATGTAAAACTTAAAGCTATAGGCAAAACATTTATTGTTAACAATTATGGCATTACTTTGTGAAGAGACTAGTTCCTGAAATAGGTCCCATGAGGAACCTGTGCTACAGGTAACTAGGCTATGTTATATACAGAAATATATATTTTTTTTAATCTGGCCAGCATTTCTTAAGTTATACGCGTTCAAACAAACAGCAAGCTTTATTAGATTAGCAAAGATTTAATTTAGTTTTAGTGTTTTATTTAGTCAATAAAAATTAATTACTAAAATAAATAGCAGGTACAGTGGGCCACAGAAAAGTGGGTGTAAGATTGAAGTGGTAAGTATACTTTTCTATGTGGCCCCTATGTGGTACATAGTTAAGTTTCTGGCCAATCTATGTGGTATGAAAAGAAATTAAAAAGTATATAAATGACATACATATAATTAAATTATTAATAACATTAATTACGCATTAATACACTGTCTAGCTGAAAAGAATAAATTTCACAAACGATACAAGCGATACGGTAACCCTCGTGATTATGACACCTTTTCGCTTTTACGTAGTAGGTGTAAACGACTTATAAAGAAGTGTCATGATGCATACCTGTCATCCGTAGAAGATTCGCTAAAGTCAAATATCAAGTCGTTTTGGAAATTTGTGAATAGCAGAAAGGGTAGTAAGTCAATTCCAGTGAATATGAGGTTAGGCGATGAAGAGGCATCAGATGCGGCTGGTGTTTGTAATCTATTTTCTAGATACTTTGGCTCAGTGTTTGAGGAACCGCTTGAACCCACGAGCTCTTCTGTTAATGACAACAGCGCAAACAATAACACATTGAGCAGTTTCTCCATTGATATTGATAATATAAAACAAAAAATTAAACAGCTGGATTCTAATAAGGGGCCTGGTCCTGATGGCATTCCACCGGAGTTCATCAAGAGGTGTTGTAACGAATTGTCTGTGCCTCTTTATATTTTATTCAATAAATCTCTACAGGTGGGTTGCTTCCCTGCTGATTGGAAGATAGCACATATAGTTCCTATTTATAAATCCGGTGACAGATCTTGTTGTGAAAATTACAGGCCAATAAGCATATTGTCACATTTTGCAAAAAATTTTGAATCATTGGTTCTTGATGTTTTAACTGTACATTTCAAACCTTTAATATCAGCTAGTCAGCATGGCTTTGTTCCTAATAAATCTACCACTAGCAACTTGTTAGAGTATAAAAACTATCTGTGTCAAGCCTTCGCGGGGCGTCTTCAGGTGGATTCCGCATACACAGATTTTTCTAAGGCTTTTGATAAGGTGAACCACTTCATCTTGTGTTCGAGGCTACTCGCTGGTGGTATACATGGCACCTTGCTGCGCTGGCTTAAGTTTTACCTTGTCAATAGAAGTCAACTTGTGGCTATAAAGGGTTATTTATCTGGTCCAATTACTGTAACCTCCGGAGTTCCACAAGGATCCCATTTGGGTCCTTTGTTGTTCGTTATCTTTATTAACGACTTGGTTGAACGTATCTCCTGCCCTTGTTTGTCGTATGCTGATGATCTTAAGATCTTCACTACTGTTGAGTCTATTAATGATGCTATAAAACTTCAGAGTGATCTGGATGAACTGTGCGATTGGTGCGACAAAAATCTGATGAAGCTCAACGTGGAAAAATGTTTTGTTGTAACATTCACCTGGAAGCGCCATGCGCTCAACTTTGATTATGATCTGGGAGGCCAAACATTGAGCCGTAAAGACGTTGCAAAAGACCTAGGCGTTTACTTTGACAGTAAACTCACCTTTCACTCACATTATGACCATATTATTGATAAGGCAAACAAATTAATTGGTTTTATTTCGAGGACAACCCTCACGTTTAGGAACCCCAGCAGTCTAATTTATTTATACTTTACATTGGTGCGGTCTATTTTAGAATACAATTCGGTTATCTGGGAACCATATTATTTAATTCACCGTAAGAACATTGAAAGAATTTGTTGTATTAGTACCTTTTTTAATCAAAACTTGTCTATTTTTAAATATGTTCTCTTTGTCAATCTTTTACTTACTTCAAGATTTCAGCTCTCTTCTATATACAATAAAAAATTACATTTTACCACATTCGTTATCAGCACGAATATAAAATAAAAAGAAATATATAAAAGAAAAACAAATATAAAATAAAAAGAAATATGTTAAAGAAGAGTTGAATTTACAAGATTTTTACAAGATGTCGTCTGGAGACTGTCGTTCAGGATTCAAAGGTAATTCATCCATAATTCCAAGTATCGTTTTACGCAATAGAGATGATTATCCTATTTGGAAATTCAAAATGCGGAATTACCTGCTTCACGAGGACCTTTGGGAAGCCATAGATGGGTACTCAAACGAAGACTTGACCCCTGAACCTCAACGTTTAAAAAATGATATTAAGGCTTTAACAAAAATTTGTCTTACGGTGGAGGATGCAGCAATAGTCCACGTACGGACAGCAACATCTGCGGCTGAGGCATGGAAGGCGCTTCAAAATGCTTTCGAGGATAAAAGCATGGGACGTAAGTTGGCCCTAGAGCGCAAATTATATCGTTTGAGCCTAAATGATTTTAATGATGACATTGAGAAGTATATTGAGGCTGTAATGAATACTGCTCTTGATCTAGCGGATATTGGAAAAGTCATAGAAAATAGTTCATTGGCTGCCATTTTGTTGGGGGGCTTAACGCCAAAATACGATCCGCTCGTAATGGCACTAGAGAATAGCAGTGTTGAAGTGACAACAGACGTAGTGAAGAGTAGATTATTAAATGAAATGTCGAAAACAAGTAGCACAGAATCCCATACATTTAGTGTCATATGTTATATCTATTTTAAGTGACGCAATTTTTTTTTTAATCTAAGCTGACAGCAAACCCTTTCATTTGATACATGATACATCGGAGTGGATTTCAAACAGCCAGCCCGCCATAGTGGATTTTTAATAAATGACGTTTCTTAGCTAGTCATGTCATGTATTGTCATTGTTACTACCGTCTCTTAAAACCATGCAAGATCCAGTGAGTAAGAGGATGTCGCTTTACATCATGTATTGACGAGACGGTAGTGACCCTCAGAGCTCAGAGCGTGTGCAGATTTTCTTACATAGGTACATAGTTACAATCTATACTAATATAATAAAGCTGAAGAGTTTGTTTGTTTGAAAGCTTATAACTTGAAAACTACTGGTCGGATTTGCAAAATTCTTTTTGCATATAAAGCCTGATTCTTGGCGATGGTTATAGGCTATATAGTACATACACACTAATGGCGAGTAAAACCGCGGGGAACAGCTAGTTTACTTACAAGTGAAGCTAATAAAAGCGTGTCACGTCACTGACCATCACACGGACGGAACGAACCACATTTAAACTTCTACTGGCAACATTGCATTTCACTCAGATTGATTTGACATTGACCTCCGCTAGGAGTAATATTCAGGCCATAAAAGACTTCGAATCCAGGGCCATAAAACAATTAAAAAAAAGGAGAAATATTGTTCTGTGACATTGACAGTCAACAAGTCAACTCAGCTGTTTATTAGTAGGTTATGTTATTTTTACAAAGTGAAGTGGTGTGAAAAGAAAATATTGCCTTTCATGTTCATAATTTTTGTAATAAGTAGAAATTCACCTTACAAAAATGTTAGCTAACAAAATAAAACAAATTAGTGTCGCAGCAACAAGACAGAGGCCGTTGATTAAGTAAGTTTCATGTCATAATGTAATTAACGTTAAATTTATCTTTTAACGATTTTAATAAATAATTAAATAGACCTACGTACAAATCACACAGACTGAGTAAGCCCCAAAGTAAGTTCGAGACTTGTGTTATGGGATTACTCAACGATACTATATTTATTTAACTAAACAATTAGATAAACATCCAGGACCAAACCAATCAGAAAAATATCATATTTTATGTTGACCTGACCGGGGACCGGGACATATCTAAGGGAATCGCCGAATGGGGAAATCATGATATAGGCTATGCGGCTAGCAACCCATAACTATTGATTTCCTGTTTCAACTATCATTATGCTACACATGGTCTGTCTTATGGCTCTAGGTTCTGTCTACCCCATATGGGTTAAAAACGTGATTATATGTAGGCATGTATGAGAACAAATATATATAGTAGTGATGTGTACAGAGTTTTTCCCTGGGTAGGCAAAATAAAATCAGCCAAGTGAGAGTTCAGTTTGAGAAGCGAGTCTTCCGTTCTAACAGCAATTGAAATACAGACCTACCTAGACTGCGGGAATAACAAGAGAATCAGCATGCAGACAGACGGTCTGCACAAATTATTTGCATTTATGTAATGACATAATTTCTATATATGTATACAGATTTTTTACGTGATCGGCCAATAGCTCATAAATCAATGAATGTATTAAAAGCTTCAGCTTACCGCATGTTTGTACTTAATTCAGCTAATCAAATCCAGGTCGACCTTGTACCAATGTTGCACAAACTACCTACACTAAACTATTTACATTTCTCGTAATCACTTTTCACTGGTAACTTTTGTTAAGTTACAGAGTACACAAGTCAAACGGAAGCAGACTGGGATTTTTATGGGATGCACGTCACTAGTATAAAGACAGGCAGAGGAATTAAACTTCCATTACCCTCAACGAGGCTTCCCAGCACTATTTTTCAGGCAACCTTACTAAATGAATGATTATTTATTTATTTATATTCTTAAACACACTAGCAGCATATGAAGCTGATGCGTGTGTATCTTAAGTTTGGAGATTTTATATATTGTCTAATCTATTTTTAAAAGCGTTTACTAATGGTGCAGCAATGACACTCTCAGGGAGCCTGTTGCAGTCTGTGACCACACAGTTAGATAAAAAATTAACGCTTTAATTCACTTATTACATAAATGAGTATAATACGCACGTACGGCACGTAAGTTGTTCACAAACGGAACATGCACAGTTAAAATTTGTATGACAATCGGCTACTGATTTAAGGTAATTTAAGTTTCTTGCCAACTTACATGCCGGCAACTATACCTATTTAATTCATTTTAGAGCAGCTAACTACGCTAAAGCAGCCTATGAAGGAGAGGGGAAGACCACAGTGCGAGTGCTCAATATAGAACCAGACCTGGGTCTCATGATAGACGCTTATGCCACTGTGAGTAAGGCACTATTGATTTTCTATTTACAACTTTTCTACTCTGGTTTTCTACAATATTTGTAATAAGCCGTTCCCTGTGGTTTCACTCGCCATTAGTGTGTATGTACTATAGCCTATAACATTCCCCAAGAATCAGGCTTTCATATATAAAAAGAATTTTGCAAATCAGACCAATAGTTTTCAAGTTATAAGCGTTCAAACAAACAAACTGTTCAGCTTTATTATATTAGTATAGATATAGATATACTATAGCATACAAATTAATTAAGTATCATACAGGCATTATATTGTAGAAGCTTTTGCCGGGGGCTCCGCTCCCGTGGGAATTCCGGGATAAAATTATAGCCTATGTGTTTTCCAGGGTCTAAGCAATCTCCATTTCAAATTTCAGCCAAATCGGTTCAGCCGTTTTTCTGTGAAAGAGTAACAAACATCCATACAAATTTTCGCGTTTATAATAAGAGTATGAAGTAGGATACAATTAAATATCCAAGACCCAGGTCAATCTGAAAAAGGTCATTTTCCCATTTTGACCTGATCAGGGATCGAACCGGGAACCTCGGCAGGCTGGCATGACGGAAGGTAGTTACGTTGCTTGGTGGCTATCTGCTACGACCATTAGGCCACAGAGGTCGTCATTGGTGATGTTAACCCATGAGGAGATCCCTCGTTGGGAGCCATCATAAATCATTTGTTCTCATTCTCATGCATTACTACATAGTATAAAAGTCGCTTTCTCTGTCCCTATGTATGCTTAAATCTTTAAAACTACGCAACGGATTTTGATGCGGTTTTTTTAATAGATAGAGTGAGTGATTCAAGAGGAAGGTTTTTATGCCCATGCGAAGCTGGGGCGGGTTGCTAGTATCATAATAAATTAAAATGGCTTATGTTGTTTCAGTATGGTTTTCGGCTTAATAATGGTGTTACAGTGCTGGGGCCTATAGCCATATTTCCGAGGTAAGAACATATGTCATTGTTTTACCCATCTGTGAATAACTAAAAAAATGAGGGTTATGTATTTGACTTGTATGTGTGATGGTTTATATCTTGTGAGTTACTAGGCTAACCAACCCTGGCCTGATTATCTGATAGGGAAGATGATTCCGTGCTTCGGAAGGCACGTTAAGCCGTTGGTCCCCGCTGCCATCTGGTGGTCGTTAAGAAGCCGAGAGGCGCGTTCGAAAAACTCTGACACCAGGGTGCGCATGATCTATTTACCGTGTTACCCTCGCCAAATGTTGATTATAGGGTACTAGCTTTTCCCGCGGCTTCGCCCGCGTGAATTTCCCTCGGTTACAATGCTTTTTGCCGGAATGAAATTACGGTAAGTACCATATCTCCTTTTCAATACTTCTATCTATGTGTATGCAAAATTTCAGGAAGTTTGATTCAGTACATAGGGCGTGAAGAGGTAACAAATAAACAACAAACAAATATACAAACTCACTTTCGCATTTATAATATTAGTTGAAAGTTGGATATGAAAAATGTGGTTGCCACAAAAACTTTATAAATTAAATTGGCCTATTTTTGGCGCCAAAAAGTACATCTATACTAGTATAATAAAGCTGAAGAGTGTGTTTATTTGAACGCTTATAACTTGAAAACTACTCGTCGGATTTGCAAAATTATTTTTGTATATGAAAGCCAATAAATAGTACATTGACACTAATGGTGAGGGAAACCGCGGTCAACAGCTAGTTTTTGATATTTTATTTTCAGGACGGCCCTGTCTTGGCAAGTGCGCAGTTCACACGACATCACCGAGCAGTCATTGAAACTCTTCAAGCTTTTGGAGCCCAATGTAGATATTTTGGTAAGTTGTCAAGACTTCATACGCTAAGTACCCCTAGTATAAGATTTTGTAAACGCAGACGCTAGCGACTACGCTAGCGATTTTGTATGACAAACCTGTACAGCGCCCCAGGCGGATAGTAAGGCAACTAAGAAATTTCATACAAAAATCCTAACGCAGTCGCTTCGCCAGCGTCTGCTCTTACTAAGGGTACTTAGCGTGTTTTAGTTGCATCTTCAACATATATTTCATCGCGGTCAGAGGCCGAGAGGTGGTTCCGTAGAACTCCGACACCAGGGTGTGCATGGTTATCGACCGTATCTAATACACGAATTGATGATGAATGGTCCTTTTCTCTGTTTGAAGTATTGGTGTCTCTGTCAATCGACCATGCACGCCCTGGTGTCAGAGTTATTAGAAACCGCCTCTCGGCCTCCGACATGCTTCCTTTAACGACTACTAGGTCAGCCGGGACCAACTGCTAAAAAAATTTTCTTTTTTATGTTAGTTATTGTAATGACAAACTTTGTATAATAGAATAGGGCGATTCCCGGGCATGTGCCGCGGGAATTTCGGGAGCACTTCCCGAAATTCCCACGAAAACGGGAACGAAGCCCACGCGCACGAATTCGCGGGCTACAGCTAGTCTTAAATAAATTTTTGTCATACCTTGTAGCGCCATCTGTTAGCAAGAAAAATAACTATATATTTTTCTTAGGGAATACATGGTTCAATGCAGTTTTCCCTCAGATCATAGGTCTTGAATGCAACGATCGCTCGGTGATGAACTCTGCGTTCAAGGCGGCGCGCTCGCTCGATCTGAACGTGGAGCTTCTGTCGATCGCGCACGCTTGCTCTACGTTCAACTTCCTCAACGCCGAGGGCAGGTGAGATCGCACATTTTGTTTGTTTCATTCATTCGTTCAAATCCCTGCGGCCGCGTATGTAACCAAAGTTTTGTAAACAGTTACATAAAAATAAAAAATTATCCTTATAGGATACTGGTATCCAAGTGATAGGACAGAGAAAGCGACTTTGTATTATACTATCACGCCATCTATTGTGCCACTGTGATTCTTTAGTCCGATACCTTCACTTCATCACTACTTCACTATCACTACATAGTATAAAACAAAGTCGCTTTCTTTGTCCCTATGTCCCTTTGTATGCTTAAATCTTTAAAACTACGCAATGGATTTAAATGCGGTTTTTTTAAAGAGTGATTTAAGAGGAATGTTTTTATGCCCATACGAAGCCGGGGCGGGTCGCTAGTAAATTAGTATAAAGCGCCATTGACTTCAGATTTTATGAACAAGCCTACAGGAATCGCTTACTTTGGCGGATTAAAAGTATCCTATTTTTTAACTCAAGGTTATTTGCTAAATCCATGCCAAATTTCATTAAAAACGACCCAGCCGTTTGAGCGTGTAGAAGCACATACATACACTTCCGCCTTTATTAGTGGGATTAAATTTGTATGCCTAAAAGGCGGATCACAGTACTTATTGTACAACAATAATTATGTAAGACCATGTATATAACCTGTAATACACAAATAAATAATTTGATTTGGTTTTGTACTATCATCGTTTATTTGAATCGTTCATAGTCCATTCAATCGTTCGTACTTCATTTCAATCGTTCATACTTCATTTCGTTCAATTATAAGTACTGTTTTTATTTCAGATCCGTAGCGGGAGCTATGATACCGCCCCTCAGCATAGATCTGAACGAAAATGACATGTTGCAATCTAGGTTACACTATGACAACTTGTATGAACGAGATCTTTAATTAAATTTAGTCTTTAAAGCAATGCCATTAGATTTCAGAATAAAATGCTTTCCAGCAAAAAAATATTAATATAATTTTCAACCTTATTGTTAAGCAGTAAGGTTCATTTTAAAAATGTATAGATGTATGTATATTCAAAATTCAGCCGTGTGACAATGTGATATAAGTTCATTATTTAACTTCACTAAAGTCTAAAAATTTACGCGATGTTCAACCTTATGACATTTTATTAATATTTCTCTGTTCTGTGGTATTAATAGTAATTTAACTACATTACCCTTCTAAGGTACATACTTCTAATAAGTTCTTTATAGAGTGATACTTATTTATTTTATTTCTGAATGAAAAAAGATGTTTTGTTAGTAGCAAGAAAACATTATTTTTTGTTATAATAATTTAGTGAATTATAATAATTTTGTACATATAGTTTTAGATAATTGAAATAAATTATTATATTAACCTTGTATTTATTAGTTACTCTGAGTGGCTTGAGAATAGAACACTCCCACTTCTCGTGTCGTAATATTCTCGTTCCTAAATGTAGCGAATTGACAAGAACAGCATTCATAAGATCAACGTCAGGCAGACGGCCGGTCTTTTTCCGAAGTTTTCTGATTGGCCTGGGTCTTAGATGTTTATCTATATATGTATTTCTTTTAAAAAATATAGTATCGTTGAGTTAGTATCCCATAACACAAGTCTCGAACATACTTTGGGGCTAACTCAATCTGTGTGATTTGTCCGTTTTTTTTTTACATAAGATCTATTTGTGGCTTTTTCATCTACACTTTGTATTCTTTATTCTTTACTAGCTTTTGCCCGCGGCTTCGCCCCGATTAACTCCCCTCGGGAACAGTGCTTTTCCCGGGATGAAAGGTACCCTATGTCCTTCTCCTGGTTCTAAGCTACCTCCACCAATTTTCAGCCAAATCAGTTCAGCCGTTCTTGAGTTATAAATAGTGTAACTAACAAGTGGAGCAGAAGTGGCGCCACAAACTCCACTGCAGCATTTTCTTCAAAAACGTCAATTCACAAAATTTGAGTCAAACTAGACGAGTTTACATTTGAATATATTTATAATCACAATAAGTTTATTATTAAATTATTAAATATTGAAGATTATTAACTCAAGAACGGCTGAACGGATTTGGCTGTAATTTGGAATGGAGATTGCTTAGACCCTGGAACATATAGGCTATATTCCCGGAATTCCCACGGGAGCAAAGTCCCGGGCACTAGCTAGTGAATAAATAAAATAACTTTTTCAAAACTAAACAATGTATTGTACAGCACATAACAATTTAAAACACACTACGTCGGTAAACAGGCGTACGGCCCACGTGGTGGGCGCAATGTTGCCAACTTCAAATCATTATTGTATTTACACAAATAATAAATAATTCGTATTCGCTTTCCGTGCGACGCGCCCTTAGCAGGAACAATCTGGAACAAGTTATTGCTAAAATAACATTTTATTTAAAATTTTATAAACCCATGGCACATTTCCTTTTTAGTGGTGACGGTCGACTGATTTACCCCCCACATATTATTTGCAGACATTGGGTATTTTCCCCACTTACACCCCCAGAGCTTTGTAACAGCTCAACCGATTTTCATTAAACATATTATTTTGTAATGAGCACGTGATGCGCTTTCATTTGAGACCCCACTAAAATAAAAATAAATTTGCAGACATTCGGTTGTTCTTCCCCACTTTCACCCCCACAACTTCTAAACGGCTCAACCGATTTTCATCAAACATGTCTAAGAACACTCGCCCGTATGTCACCTTTAATACGAAAAAAACTAAATTGAAATCGCTTCATCCGTTCGGGAGCTATGATCCGGAGTCAGACAGACAGACACGTCAAACTTATAACACCCCTCTTTTTGCGTCGGGGGTTAATTATTTGCTGTAACTGATAATGCACGTTGTTTGTGAATTAATTTTTACTCTATGGATGTATGTCATTTTTTTAAATTATATCTATGAGTACTAACTCTTTGTTGAATGTGCCTCCTCTAGGTGCATATAATCTATGTTAACAGTGTCAATTGTCAATGGAGTCGTGTATTTTTTCTGTACGTTCAGGGTGAAAACAAAAATAAAATAAGTGAAAAATTACACAAATATTGTTATTTAAACCTAACATAAAGCTGGTCCTTCATTGTCGGATTATTAAAATACAATTTAAAACTACTGTGATTAACGATCAGTGCGATTAACTTGGATTAAAAAAGTGCCGGCCGGTAACCTCAATCGACACGACGCGTGTATTATCCTACAACAATGAGTGAAATAGAACAAAATATTGATAAACTAATAAACCAGTCCAACAAAATCATCAAACTATTGTCGAATACTAAGAAATGTGCGAAATCGAAACTAACTCGGGGTTATTTGGAGTCTCGTTTGGAGTTGGCTAATGAATACTGGGAAAATTACAATAAACATCATGATATTGTTGCAAGTACATGTACAAAAGAAGATTTGGCCACATATAACATAAATTTGGAAAGAATTTGCGACACAACCGAAGAAGCATACGTGGACTTGAAAGCATGGATCAAGGACTTGTTATATGATGACGAGTCGCCTGTACTACGCACAGGATCGGAAACTGAAACTAATGTCACTTCTAAATCCTTTAAATTACTGAGGCCGAAGCTCCCACCGATACCTATACCTACTTTCAGTGGAGATTACAATGATTGGATTAGCTTCCGTGATGTTTTTACCTTATACACCAAGACAAGCGTTTATCGGACATAGAGAAACACCACTATCTAAAATCAAGCTTAAGTGGAGAAGCTGCACAATTACTAAAAAATTTTGCACTATCTGAAGCTAATTATTTGGATGCATGGAAGAAGCTGGAAGACAGGTATGAAAATAAAAGAGTGATAGTCAATTCAATTCTCAACAAACTGCTTAATCAGAAAAAGCTTACATCTGAATCAAGTAAAGGACTTAAAGAATTATTAGACACAACTAGTCAATGCCTAGACTCTTTGAAAAACCTCAAAATTAATATTTCAACTTGGGACGCAATAATAATTCACATAATTGTTGGAAAACTGGATCAAGAATCACATAAACTGTGGGAACAGTCATTGGGTAAATCAACGGAAGTTGGAACATTTGGTATGTTATCCACTTTTTTAGAAAATAGATTTCGTACTTTGGAAATGATTATTCAAACGAAACAACCTACTGCTTCACCAAAGGTTACGGTTAAGGCCTACAGCACTGAAATTAATAGCACTTGTACTTACTGCTCTCAGAACCATTTCGTCTGCCACTGTAAAGAGTTTGCTTCACTCACTATACCTGAACGTCAGAGATTTATCAAACAAAACAACATCTGCTTCAACTGCTTAGTAAAGGGACATTCAGTGAATAACTGTCGGCAAAGCACTTCTTGTAGGAAATGTGGGCGACGCCATCACACTTTGCTGCATTTTACCAACCCTAACAAAGCAGACACTAGTTCGGAAAAGGAAAAGAAACCTGAAGAGAGTACAGTTGTATCCTGTAACACCACAAATAATTGTATGAGTCAAGTGATTCTATCCACTGCACGGTTACAGGTTATAGCGAAGAATGGTTCTACACATACTCTCCGCGCTCTGGTGGATTCTGGCTCACAAGCTTCGTTTGTTAGTGAAGCAGTTGCACAATTACTTAATCTTGAACGCACACCTATTAGTGGAAAAATCACAGGCATTGCCAACACATCCGTAGCCACTACAAGGTCTATCGTCACACTGTCCATTCAAGAGAAAACCACAACTTCTACATTTGAAGTAAAAGCCTATGTATTGAGAAAACTCACATCCTTGTTACCTTCTAGAGAATTTACACAGAGTATTTGGCCTTCTTCCCTGAAACTTGATCTTGCTGATCCAGAATTTCACAAGCCAGGTACTATAGATGTATTATTGGGTGCCGACGTGCATGCTTATATTCTTCTGGAAGGACTTCACAAACATGAATCTCTTGTTGCTATCAACACTCGACTGGGTTGGTTGATATCAGGCAGAGCACAAGAAACAGATCTCACAAAGAAACATGTTATTGTCACTCACACAAAATTGGAATTAGATCAATTACTACGCACCTTCTGGGAAATTGAAGAAAACTTACCATCAGGCAAACCGATATCGCCCATGGAGAAACAGTGTGAAGAGCACTACAAGATGACACACATGCGCAGTGAGGATGGCCGATATATTGTACACTTACCTTTTAAAAGTTTTCCTCCTGTGAACCTTGGTAATTCAAGAATGATAGCTCTTCGGCGTTTACAACAAATGGAGAAACGTTTTGCACGACAACCAGAATTTAAAGAACAATACAATAATTTTATGAAGGAATATTTAGCTCATGGACACATGCAATTAATTTCAAAGGAAGAAATTAAGTCTACAGAAACCAAACAAAAATATTACTTACCTCATCATGCTGTTTTAAGACCTTCTAGTTTGAGTACTAAACTGAGAGTAGTCTATGATGGAAGTGCTACTCCTGAGAAAGGCACCTCCTTAAACGAAGAATTATTGATTGGCCCTCCATTACAACAAGATGTTAGAAATTTAATTACTAAATGGAGGCAATATAAGATTGGGCTAGTAACAGACATACAACGCATGTATCGACAGATTCTTATATCCTCTGATGATGTGGACTTCCAAAGAATTTTGTGGCGCGAATCTCCCACTGAGCCTTTACAAGAATATAGACTACTTACTGTCACATATGGGACAGCCTGCGCTCCGTACCTTGCAATCCGCACCTTACATCAGCTTGCTGAGGATGAACATGCTGAATTTCCTAGGGAAGCTGAAATACTTAAACATGAAGTGTACATGGATGACGTGATGACTGGAGCTGCCACTGAGGAAGCTGCTATACAGCTGCAGAGTCGGCTGACGGAGCTTCTACGACGAGGGGGTTTTCCACTTCACAAGTGGGCGTCTAATAGTGAGTGTGTGTTAAGTAAAATTAGTGATGAGCAAAAAGTTAAGTGTAGTGCAGTGAACATACAAGTAGAAGACACTATTAAGACATTAGGTATAACATGGAACTCTGAAACTGATAATTTTGAATTGTCTTTACAGTTAGATTGTGACTTATTTGAAAAAATAACCAAACGTAGTGTACTATCAGTAATTGCCAAAACCTTTGATCCACTCGGATGGCTAGCCCCAGTAGTTATAATTTTTAAAATATTCATGCAAAAACTGTGGCTTGCTGGTCTTGAGTGGGATGAGGAACTTCCACCAGTACTGAAAACTGAATGGGTAAGTTATCTTGAAAATTTCTCTCCATCACCAATTATTCAGTTTCCAAGATGGTTAGGTATGTCCAACTCAATGTCTAAAATAGAACTTCATGGATTTAGTGATGCATCTTGTGCTGCATATGCTGGTGTTGTGTATCTCAGAGTTTGGTTAGGCGATAATGTAAATGTTTACTTAATTTTATCTAAAGCGCGTGTAGCCCCTGTGAAGCAAGTGTCACTTCCACGCCTCGAACTCTGTGGTGCTGTCTTACTGGCCAAGATGTTGAACTGTGTTAAAAATTTGTTTGATGTTAATGATAATCACATTTATGCCTGGACCGATTCTACCATCGTTCTAGCTTGGTTGCGTAAAACACCTAGTACATGGACTACTTTTGTAGCCAATCGCACAGCTGAGATATTGACAGTCACCCATTCTAGTCAATGGCATCATGTCATTTCTGCCAATAATCCTGCAGATATTGCTACCCGTGGCTTATCTCCAAATAATTTAAAACAATCTGAACTATGGTGGAATGGCCCTCGTTTTCTACATGAAAAATTAAGTGATTTTATCCAACACTCTGAAATTCCAGAAGTAGATGTTGAAAGAAAGTTGAAATTAAAAACACATATATGCACATTTGATAAAAGTGATATAGATGGCTACTTAAATAAATTCTCTAATTTGTCAAGGTTAATCCGAGTTATTGCATACTGTCGGCGATTTATAGAAAATTGTAAAAACCATGGAAATCACTTTCCACCTTACCTTACTACCATTGAATTGAATTTTGCCTTAAATATTTGTATTCGTTGGTCTCAAAACTTACATTTTTTAGAAGAAATGGACAATCTGTCAAACAACCAATGTGTTTACAAAAGAAGTAAATTGTATACTCTACATCCCTATATTGATAAAAACAATCTATTACGTGTTGGTGGTCGTCTAGACCATGCGGATGTTCTTGACTATCTCAAACATCCGATAATTTTAAGTCATAATTGTTCTTTTTCTAAATTACTTGTTGTTGATGCACATATAAAAACAATGCATGGAGGTCAACAACTTACTTTAAATTATATTCGCCAAAAATATTTTATTCTTAGAGTTAAAAATTTAGTAAAATCTACTATACACAAGTGTATTACATGTTTCAAGTTTCGGGCAGTGCCACATGCACCTTTTATGGGTAATTTACCAGTTTGTAGAATTAAACCTGACCGGGCTTTTAAAAATAGTGGAGTAGATTTTGCTGGACCTTTTAATTTGAAATTGTATCCAGGGAGATGTAAAAAGACTTGTAAAGCATATGTGTGCTTATTTGTATGTATGGTTACTAAGGCCATTCACCTGGAACTAGTTAGTGATTTAACTTCTGCTGCCTTTTTAGCAGCCTTTAAACGTTTTACTGCTCGCCGTGGTCATTGTCAAAATATTTGGAGTGACTGTGGAACTAATTTTGTTGGCGCTGCCAAAGAATTGAATAGCACATTTAAAACTCTTAGGTCACAAGTAGCTACAGAAATTGCAGAATTACTAGCTAATGACTCTACTACCTGGCATTTCAATCCTCCGAGTGCACCAAACTTCGGAGGTCTATTTGAAGCTGGTGTCAAGTCTGTTAAGGGACATTTAAAGCGTGTTATTGGTCAAACATATCTAACTTTCGAAGAATTTGCAACTCTTCTTACACAGGTAGAAGCCTGTGTAAATTCTCGACCTTTAACCCTCATAAGTTCTTCTCCTGATGAACCTCCTTTAACTCCTGCACATTTTCTCACCGGTGGTCCTTTGGTTACTGTAGCAGATGAACAGCTAATAGATGATAAAATTAGTCCCTTGGACCGCTGGCGTTTAATTCAACGTTTTGTACAAAGCCTTTGGCAACGCTGGCAATTAGAATATTTGACTTCTTTACAACATCGATATAAATGGTCTAAACATCAACCAGATATAGAATTAGGAACTATTGTTTTAGTTAAAGACAATAAGTTGCCACCAGGTAAATGGCTTTTAGGCCAAGTTATAGAGAAACACCCAGGTACGGATGGAACTACTAGAGTAGTTTCCCTTAAATTTAAAAATCAAATATTTAAAAGGCTTGTCAATAAGCTGTGCCCCCTACCTATAAATGGTATTTAATTGAATTGTTTCTGTTGTTTTTGTTTTAAGGACTAATTCGTCCTTGGGTGGCGGAATGTTTGTGAATTAATTTTTACTCTATGGATGTATGTCATTTTTTTAAATTATATCTATGAGTACTAACTCTTTGTTGAATGTGCCTCCTCTAGGTGCATATAATCTATGTTAACAGTGTCAATTGTCAATGGAGTCGTGTATTTTTTCTGTACGTTCAGGGTGAAAACAAAAATAAAATAAGTGAAAAATTACACAAATATTGTTATTTAAACCTAACACACGTAATAATTATTTATCCACTACCCGCTTGCCGTTCCACTTCCTATTTGCTACGCCCGACAGGGTTCATATTGTACCTACATAAAAGGACATTGACTTCAGTGTATACTAATTAGTTACCAACTGTTATTTGTACAATGTGAATGCAATAAATAAATTGAAATGCACGTTAAACAAACCAAGGTGTGGTTTTGAGTTGGATTGGTCGCCGCTAATGGCGTGTTATAAACTGAAGGCTGTTATCGCTAGATCTTTATTGTGTATCAGATACCTTTAGGCAGTCTAAAAATTTGACAGTGTTGTCCACTAACACACCCGGATCATGTTCCTATTGGTCTGGTTTCCCTGTTAAAATGGTTACGGAGGTCAGACGGCAGTCGATACATTGTAATAACCAGTACCGCAATGGAAAACCATGATTAAAATCGTACCCTGGGCTCTGAAGCGTAAGCTAAAGATACATCTAGAAAACACGCATAGATAAAGTAAAATTGTACGATTTAACTAAAAAAATAAAGTAAATTAATAATCCTCTTAGAACCATTTAGGCTTATGCACGGACGAAGTCGCGGGCAAATGCTAGTAAATGACAATTAACCAAAGCACGGACGGCCGGGACACATGCATTCATAGTTAGAGTTGCTGAGTAACACTGTTACATAGGGGTGGAGCACGATCCACACATATAACTGGAAAAACCATAGATTTATAATATAGAAGATGTAGCTACGATTTGTCATTTAGTGCATTAATGAGATGGCGAAATAGGAAAGCCCATGAAAACGATAAGGACCAAAGATATATTTCTGCCTTTGTCAGCGTGCCCGTTTTTCTTTGCTTGGCCTACTTGAACGCCGTACAAAAACTAAACAAACAGTGAAATTCTTTGTTTTTTTTTGTAATATGTGTGTTTTAAAGAACGTGTGACACCGCTGACGTCGTTTTTGTATGCCAGTTAGGCCAAACATGTATGTACTACATATATTCATGTACCATCATTATTTCGACATGTTTACAAAAGTGAGTAATTGATTTTTTTAAAAGAAAGCCTCGTTAAATAGTATGATCAGTATTGATTGTGATGTTTGGCCGGCGTGAGGGAAATATTCACGAAATTAGTTTTGATTACCTGTTTCATGTGCGGCCGCGCTATGGATAAATCTATAGGTATATGATCTCCCTCCACCTCCCATGGCTCTACCAAGCTCTCGGTTATACGAGCCGAATCTCGGGAGAGTGCGCTGTACTTGCATTTCGCATCTTTTTCCAGTCGCACCTGCTTGATCTCCCTACAAGTCTATAGTGTCGCCTATCTATGCAATCATTGCATTTTAATAACTCTCCCCCATCTTTAGGGGGCTTACGTTCACAAGTACGCCTCGCTTGCCTTCTCGGCCAGAGGCCAGCTTCTGTCTTCTATGTCATTGAGTTTGTCTCACTTTCAGTTTTTCTCTTCGTCTCTCTGAAATTTAGGTATATGATCTAAGGGAAGAACAGTTATATAACTCACATCTACAGGAAATGAGCACCGACTCCGAACTGCAGTCCCGGGGCTGGCTTGTCCCCGGGCCGGGCCTTCAAGGGCACGCAGTAGTTGAGTTCCAGCCGCGCCACCCTCCCCAGCCGCAAGGCGACGCCCGCGCCGCAAGAAACTCGCGCTACCGACAACGCTTCTAACGTCGACGTCTTGGATTTCTCGTCTGTGTGTTGGGGATACAATACAATACAATACAAATACTCTTTATTGCACCGCAAAATAATAAAATTACATAAAACAATACAATCGCTGCACCTTCAGTCAACGCTTTTAAAAATAGATTAGACAATGATTAAAACTTCCAAACTTAAGATGCACACGCATCAGCTTCATATGCTGCTAGTGTGTTTAAGAATATAAATAAACAGCTTTACTTAAATAATGAGGCGCAAAGGCAGACTTTCGCTAAAGCAATGTCTTTCAATCAACCTTAGGGTGGATGGAAAATTATTAGTATATTGATATTGGGTTTTTGTGACGATTATTGTAATGTACTTATACAGTTACTATATATACTAATACTAGCTATTTCCCGCGATTTCACTCGCCATTGGTGTGTATGTAGCCTATAACCTTCCCCAAGAATCAGACTTTCATATACAAAAAACATTTTGCAAATCCGACCAATAGGATTCAAGTTATGAATAAACAAACAAACTCTTAAGCTTTATTATATTAAGTATCACTATCATCATTACACATAGTATAAAACAAAGTCGCTTTCTCTGCCCCTATATCCCTTTGTATGCTTAAATCTTTTAAACTACGCAACGGATTTTAATGCGTTTTTTTTAAATAGATAAGGTGATTCAAGAGGAAGATTTTTATGCCCATGCGAAGCCGGGGTGGGTCGTAAAGAGGAAAGTTTTGATTGTTTGCATCGAATAGGCTTCGAAACTACTGGAACGATAAAAAAAATTGAAAAAATCTGACCGTGTCACCTACACAAAATGATGATGAACAAAAACTTAAGAACAATGTGGCACGCCCACCGTTGATGGCTATTCGGTAAGTCCAACAACGGTGCAATAAACGCCCCCAGCGTTCTATTGTTCTGAAAGCCGGCCTCCGTCCAAAATGTATCCCTTGTAATACTTTGTAAAAACTTGGACAGCCTGACATTAAACTCCAAAGAAGTGACACGCTCTTTTAATTTTATCTAATTTTTACCACGCCTTCTGACCAAACAGTCTAACGTGCAGTCAGATAGTTTATATTATAATACCAATTTATATACATACATGCACATATATACATTATACATTTAAAAGTGGTAAAACAAAATTGCAATGTAAGAAAATCTGACCACCTGATAGATGGTCGGATGACCTAAGAATTAATTTTGGAAATCCTTGGACGAAGCCTATGTCCAGCAGTGGACAGCTTGCGGCTGAAACCGCAGAGCACAGTTAGTCATATAAATAAAAGTACCTGGGCGCCCGAGCTTCGCTTGTATTATGCAGAAAATCCTTTTGCGTAAAAATATGGGTAAAATGAATGTTCCCAGACATGGAACCTAGCTAGATTATCTTATTTACTATGTAAGAACTTATGTTTAAAATTTCAAAGAAATCGTTAGAGCCGTTTTCGAAAACGCGAGTACAAATAAATATATTCAAATTCAATATTCAAATTGTTTATTTTCAATAAAGGATATTCTTATCACTTATTGACGTCAATTGTTACTTATTTTAAGTTTACCACCACTTCCAAAGCGCAAGTGGAGAAGAAGTGGCGCCACAAACTCCACAGCAGCACGTTCAATAGTATAGGATATACCACTCACCATCATCGGTCAAGCACCCAGCGTTGAGAAATAGATGCGATCTGAACAACGAGCCCAATCCGTTCTTGGCGGGCTGGAACGGCAATGGTGTGTAGATATGGAGACCTGAGGCCCAGTACATCTGTGAATAGGAACAATTGAATTGTTTCTAAATCGGATTGGGGGCGAAATAACATGTTTTGTACGTATGTATGTTTCTACTGCGACGATGACCCGATTTCGATGAAATTTGGTGCTTACCAATGTAGAAAATATCAATAAAATTTTCAAGTTTGTTGGGCATCGAAATCGGTACAGTAGTTTTTGGAATATCAATAAAAATGTCCGCGATTATGAACAAAATCATAGCTTACCTTGTACAGCCCCATCTAAGTGTTACCATGTGTAAGTCTAAGGTCACTCATTCATCCTTATAAATATTTTTTAGGCTGTTTATGTCCCACTGCTGGGCAAAAGCTGTCCCCCCCTCCCCGCTCACCTGCCCCCCCTGCGCGGCTCCGTCGTGCTGCCGGCCGACCCCCCTCCCCGCTCACCTGCCCCCCCTGCGCGGCTCCGTCGTGCTGCCGGCCTCCCCCCCTCCCCGCTCACCTGCCCCCCCTGCGCGGCTCCGTCGTGCTGCCGGCCTCCCCCCCTCCCCGCTCACCTGCCCCCCCTGCGCGGCTCCGTCGTGCTGCCGGCCTCCCCCCCCCTCACCTGCCCCCCCTGCGCGGCTCCGTCGTGCTGCCGGCCGACCCCCCTCTGCGCGAACCCCCGCACGCTGGTGGCGCCCCCCAGGAACAGGCGGTCGGGCAGCGCGGTGCCGAACATGTCGTGCAGGACGCCCAGCGCGCCCGTCACTTGGAACACCTGACATTTATAATTATCAGCTATACTTCAGGGGGCTCGATTCTCGCGCAATCGAAGTTCACTTCACCGATTTTCTCCAATTTTTTCCAAAGGGTACCACGGTTTGTTTTTTAAAAAAATCACAATTGAAAAAGTCCAATCGAACGCATCGATCGATCGAAATTTTTCGATTGTGAATTGACTTATATTTATCGAAAAAAATTGGAGAAAGGTGGCTTACCACCATCCCTTAAAACCATGCAAGAACGATTGAGTAAGGAAGATGTCGCCTTACATCATGTATTGCGCTGTCTCGCTTATTCACTGGATCTTGCATGGTTTTAAGAGGTGATAATAACCCAGCCGCCAATTATCCCACGGCAATAGTACATTATTATCGAGGCCAGAAATGAAGCAGTTTCCGGCCGTGTTATATTGCAATTGCTCGGCCTTTAAAAATATGAGGGCTTAAATTGCATTTTCGGCCGAGGCTTGTACAATACTTTTCTTCCTCTGACATCCTCTTGAGACAAAACAACATCGTATCAAATTTTACAAAGGCGCCAACAACAAGCCACCGCTCGCTTTGTTCAATTTTCAAATTTGTTTCTAGCAATTTCCATTAACGACCGCTAGAAAACATTTTTTTTTTGATAGGCTGGCTAGAGAGAAACTAAAAAACCTAATGTACGAAAACGTGTACATTAAAAGATCTCCAGTAGCGATTGTTCCAGGGTCTAAGCAATATCCATTCCACATTTCAACCAAATCGGTTCATGTGAAAGAGTAACAGACATCCATACAAACTTT
The DNA here is from genome assembly GCA_947044815.1 of Apomyelois bistriatella. Lineage (NCBI taxonomy): Eukaryota > Metazoa > Arthropoda > Insecta > Lepidoptera > Pyralidae > Apomyelois > Apomyelois bistriatella. Next base: position 417,386 of record OX345718.1, read on the forward strand.
CGCGTTTAAATATTAGTAGGACGGATACTACTCAAAATCACCGGATTGTCTGAAGATGATAATGTGCTTCGGAATTGTGCTTTTCTGGAGCTCGCTTAGCGCCTAGCCTAGCGCGGTAAACCAGTACCGCCAAACATGACCATGATTAAATGCGTACTCTGAAGCGCCAATGAGGAGGACCGGGTTCGATCCCCGGTCAGGTCAAGATGAAAAATGATCTTTTTCGTCTTTGATTTTACGTTTATCTATATAATGTATTCGTTATAAAATATAGTATCGTTGAGTTAGTATCCCATAACACAAGTCTCGAACTTACTTTGGGGTTAACTCAATCTATGTGATTTGTTCGAACATTTGTTGATTTGTTTGTTACCTCTTCTAAAGCCCTATCTTCTGAACCTATCTTACTGAAATTTCGCATACACATAGCAAGGAGATTGTGAAGGACTTAGGATACCTTTCATCCCGGGAAAAAAGCACTGTTCCCGAAGGAAATTCATGCGGGCGAAAGCTAGTTTATTTATATATATGTATATCCGCCCCGGCTTCACATGGGCATAAAAACCTTCCTCTTTAATCACTAAATCTATTAGAAAACCGCATCAAAATCCGTTGCGTAGTTTTAAAGATTTAAGCATACATAGGGATATAGGGACAGAGAAAGCGACTTTATTTTATACTATGTAGTGATATATATAACTCACCACAGAGTCCGCCAAAGCCACATTAGCTTCAGCATTAAGCTCAGTCTTCAAATGGGCCACTCCACCCCCCAACCCGGCCACTTCACTCGTAAACTGGACGTGTGTCCCACGCGTGGGAAAGATTGGCTCGTCCCGATGATCCACTGATACTATGTGGCGGATCACAGACTTCATTTGAGGACCTAGGGTGGGAAAAAAATAAAATTATTTAAGACTAGCTGTTGCCCGCGGCTCCGCCCGCGTGCGCCTTGGTTATATCGCGCCCGAAAGTAGGCTATGTTTGACTCCTAATGCATAACTATATCCATACCAAATTTCATCACAATCGGTCCAGCAGTTCAGCCGTGAAGAGGTGACAGACGGACAGACAGACTTTTACATTTATTTATAATATTAGTATGGAAGTATGGATACAGGGTGGCAAGTAAAAACCATTGTCATAGATAAATCCAACTAATATTATAAATGCGAAAGTATTTGTTTGAACGTTTATAAAATAGATTAATAGATAGATAATAACTTACAATCCTGGTCTGATTTCTAAAATTCTTTCTGTATGTGATAGCCTGATTGGAGAAGGTTATAATGGTACATACAACGGGTGGGTGAAACCGCGGAAAACAGATAGATAGAATATGATTAAACTATAATCCTGCGATCAGTGTCTATCCAAAGACGCCACAAACAAGTACATACCAAATTACTTTGAGTGCTTCCGCCACCAGTTAGCTCATGCAAACTACTGCCGGCCGGCGCCCACCCACTACTGTTAGTCCCGGCATAAACTAATGGTGGCGGGCATGCTGGGACTAACAATAGCGGGTGGGCGTGTTGCTAATAAACTAACTGCTGGCGGAAGCACGCAAATTAATTTTGTAAGTACTTGAAACTTTGACTACCGCGAAGTACCACCTGAATCTGTTAAATACGCCATAACAATCCCACTGGAAGTATAGTTTGTTAGAAGCATCAAACACCACTCGTATACTCACCGCTGTTCTCCCTCACAGCGAAACTTGTAGTCTTACTAAGGACAGACGTGTCCCGAACCAAACCTTCCCATTGCAGGTTGTGTTTCGTCTGCAAGAAACATAATTAACACTAGACATTCGCTTATAATAACCATCAATCAATCAATCAAACCATAGTGAAGCCCATTTCACTAGTTAGTCCAAGTTTAATATCGATAATTTGTTTAATCTATACTTCTATACTAACATTATAAACAGGAAAGATTTGTATTTTTGTATGTATGTTAGTAATATAAAAACTCAAAAACTACTGTGCCGATTTTAAATATCTTTCCCCATTGGAAAGTTTAATTCACCCTGAGTGTCATAGGCAATGTATGTACCACGGGCGAAACCGGGTGGACTGCTAGTAATACATATAAAGATGAAAAGTTAATTTGCCGGTTCATAACTTTATAAATTTGATCGGATTTGAAATATTCTTTCTGCATATGATAGCTTGATGCCTGGTGAAGTTTATAGTAAAAACACACTACGGGCGAGAGAAACAGCGGGTAGCATCTAGTCTTTACATAAAAAAGTGAAAAATTTTAACACAATGGGACACCGAGTATATTCTTGTGTTGTAGCACACAGTTCACGCGGGGAGGAGCACGATCGTTTACCTTTGGCAACTATGGTTTGTCTAGCTATACTTATATTATAAACAGGAAAGATTTGTTTTTTTGTATGTATGTTTGTAATATAAAAACTCAAAAACTACTGTGCCGATTTTAAAATATTTTTCCCCATTGGAAAGCTTAATTCACCCCGAGTGTCATAGGCAATGTATGTACCACGGGCGAAACCGGGTGGACTGCTAGTAATACATATAATAAAGATGAAAAGTTAATTTGCCGGCTCATAATTTTATTAAATTGATCGGATTTGAAATATTCTTTTTGCATATGATAGCCTGATTCCTGTTGAAGGTTTTAGTAAATACACACCATGGGCGAGAGAAACAGCGGAGAGCATCTAGTCTTTACATAAAAAAGTGAAAATTTTTAACACAATGGGACATCGAGTATATTCTTGTGTTGTAGCACACAGTTCACGCGGGGAGGAGCACGAACTTTTACCTTTGGTAACTATGGTTTGTCTAGTGTAATACTAAGCCGCCACCTATTGAGATATTTGTCACATTTTATGTATGTTTGTTTGTTATTTTTGTGTCCTTAGTTGATTTGTATATGTGATGGATGTCTTAATAAATGTCTATTCTATTCTATTCTAAAATGTTAGTAGTCAGATAGTCAGTAGAAACCAAATACATATGGGACTCTGTTATATCGCGCCCAAAAGTAGCCTATGATTGACCTCAGGTCGTTAACTACATCCCTACCAAACTTCATCACAATCGGTCCAGCAGTTTAGCCGTGAAGAGGTGACATACAGACAGACTTTCGCATCCATACTAATATTATAAATGCGAAAGTCTGTCTGTCTGTCTGTCACCTCTTCACGGCTAAACTGCTGGACCGATTGTGATGAAATTTGGTAGGGGTGTAGTTAACGACCTGGGGTCAAACACAGGCTACTTTTGGGTGCGATATAACCGAGTCCCACGCGGGGCGAAGCCGCGGGGAACAGCTAGTTTATAATATTAGTATAATATTATAAACTAGCTGTTCCCCTGTAAGGAAGTATGGATTATTACAGTGACTGAAAGTATGTAAATGATTGTATGTAAGTGTGACGTACCGCGGGGGATGTTCTAAAGGCGAGGTCCAGTAACAACCCCCGGTCCAACAGCCGGTACCCCGACCACGGGTACTCGTGGTTCTGCTGGTACACAGTCGCTGAAATCCTGTTATAACGGATAATTGTTTTCGGGTGTCTTACAGCTTAATATAGTATAGAATACAATTAGAATAGAATATAAGTATTCATATTATATTTATTTCATTCATCATTTCGTGTATTTATATATATATAAATAAGGTGGACACAAGTCAACTGCAAATATTTTAAGGGCAGATACAGACCACTATACTAAACAATTTTTCCAAATAAACTATCGAAATACGAAATTTTATTTTTCACTCTCCATACTAAACTAGATCAGCTGATTTTCAATTTGTATGGGAGATCAAATAATTTTTTTTTTTCATATTTCGACATAAGTTTATTTGGGAAAGTTGTTCAGTTTAGTGGTCCGAATCTGCCCTTTAAATATTTGCAGTTGATTCAAATTCACCTTGTATATAGGGACAAGTCACACAGATCAAGTTAGCCCCAAAGTAAGTTCAAGACTTGTGTTATGGGATACTAACTCCGATACTATATTTTATAACAAATACATATATAGATAAACATCCAAGACCCAGGCCAATCAGAAAAAGATCATTTTTCATCTTGACCTGACCGGGGATCGAACCCGGGAGCTCCTGAGTAGCGGTCAGGCATGTTAACCATTACGCCACGGAGGTCGTCAAACGTCAAAAAGTTGACACGGTCAATCGGCCATGCACACCCTGGTGTCAGAGTGAACTGCCCCTAGGCCTCTGACGTGGTTCCTTTAACGACTACCAGATGGCAGCCGGGACCAACGGCTTAACGTGCCTTCCGAAGCACGGAATCATCTTTATTATCAAAGAAACAAATGATTCGAGCCTACAATATCCTAACTGAAAACAACGAAACAAAGTATGCTTTCCGTAGGAATCGAACCCATGACCTCCAACTCTAAAGGTATTAACGTTTTTTTTTTTTATTTGACCCTAAAATATATGTACAAGTTAAATAAACGCTTGTACTAAGTAATGGCGGGAACACGATCTAGGCGAAAACCATCAACGCGCTGAACCAACTCTCTCCTTATAGCTTTGAAATGCAACACATAAGAGTCTATACTTACACTGGGCCCAGAATATATATGACTGTAAGATACCAACAGCCAATTTGTATTATGGTGGTCCCAACCCTCAGTGGAACACGACTTGAAAGAAAGACCTTGTAATAAAAAGCCTCAGTGGTTTATTGAAATGCGTACAATTCAGTTTTTGTAACAATTTTTGTAGAATCACTACATAGTATAAAACAAAGTCGCTTTCTCTGTCCTTATATCCATATGTATGCTTAATTAAAACTACGCAACGGATTTTGATGCGGTATTATTTAATAGATAGAGTGATTCAAGAGGAAGGTTTTTATGCCCACGCGAAGCCGGGGCGGGTCGCTAGTATTAAATAAAAAACTTACACAGGCGTCAACGGCTTATGCGGATATGGTTTAGTGGCAGCGATACTGAAGTTCGACGAGCTCCGGTAGCCCATGCTGTACTCGGCCTGGAGTTTCTCTCCGCGGCCGAGCACGTTGGGCATCTTCACACCTGCGGTTAATTGAGCGTCACACCAGGGTGGACGGGGTCGATAGACCTTGCAACCACCGTCGGTCGATAAAAATAAATATATTTAAAAAAAACTAAAATAAAAAGAACGTAAAATAAATTACACCAAAAAGCGTGTTTTTTTAGTCCGATTGCTCATTAAAGCGTGTTTTTTAGTTCGATTGCTCATTAAAGCGTGTATTTTTAGTTTTTTTTTCAACTATATTTATTTTTCACCTTTTTAGATATAAACTTATCGAATTATTGTATAGTCATCGGTCCTTGATAATTCTACAAAGTTTGAATTAAATCTGACCGTTCAAAGTGGGTCGAAATTAAGTTCAAAGAGGTCGGTTACAAACAAAAAAGCAAACATACAGGTGAAGCTTATAAAAGCGTATTAATAAGCGGTTGAAGTAGTAATGTTATTGTGAATTACGACATTTTTAAAAGGTGTGGTGCTTTAGATTAAATAATATGACTGGAATTTATCCAACGAAACAATTAAGAATACCATTTTGAAGGAAAGTTGGAGGACTTCCTTGAGGCAATTAATAATTGAGTCTCAGAAATACTCAGAATGGATATAACTGCGTGAGATAGCTAGTGTTTTAAAGAACACTACTCACCCAACCAATATATAAAAAAATCAATGCCAGTTTTCGTTGTAATTTTTTTACCCAAGAACGGACTCGCCTATCGAAACTAAATGTTTATTTATTTCTCGCTTGCTATGTATACTATACTTATGTAATCATCATCATCATATCTAGTAGGCGTCACGGCCAGTTGACCATGCACACCCTGGTGTCAGAGTTTTTCGTAACCGCCTCTCGGCCTCCGAGTGGTTCCTTTTGACGACTACCAGATGGCAGCCGGGACCAACCGCTTAACGTGCCTTCCGAAGCACGGAATCATCTTTATTGTCAGACAATCAGGTGATTCGAGCCTGCAATGTCAAACTGGAAACAACTAAACAAAGTATGCTTCCCGTGGCATTCGAACCCACGACCCCCGGGTCTACAAGCAAACGCCTTAACCACTGGACCACGGAGGCAGTATGTAATATATGTCCAGTGTCCAGAAGTGGACAGCCTGCGGTTGAAATGATGATAATGACTCACCCAAAACTAGATTCCCTTCGTTCTCGCTGACCGTGGTGTTCACCCCACCGACTATACGCGACAACTCCTTCACTTGAAATGTTACCTGTTTGGAAGAAAAACTTATACAAACTACAGGAAATGAGTATTGTTAACTATCACTACATAGTATAAAACAAAGTCACTTTCTCTATCCCTATGTATGCTTAAATCTTTAAAACTACGCAACGGATTTTGATGCGGTTTTTTTTAATAGATAAGAATGATTCAAGAGGAAGGTTTTTATGCCCATGCGAAGCCGGGCGGGTCGCTAGTAACATTATGAGACGAACTAAAAGCGATACTTAATTTTGGCATTAATTAAAAACCATTTCTAATTGTAAAAATATTCACGCAAATGTAAATTCGTCTGTTTTGAACGGCTCATATATTGTAAATTGACGTCTTTGGACAAAATGCTGCAGTGAAGTTTGTGGCGCCGCTTCTTCTCCACTCGCGCTTTTGAAGTGGTAAACTTAATATACTTAAAATATTTCAAGACCAAATCGGTCCAGCCATTCTCGATTTAGCGAGACTAACGAACAACAATTGATGTTTTATGTAAGAAAGATTGTGAATTTGTGTGCGTAAAAATATTTTCAGATAATTCTATATTTAGACTTTCCTATTGTATTTATTTTTGTTTTTAATACAATTGAGTGTTTACAAAAAAATATTTCCACCGAAAAAAAAAAACCTTTAATTTGTCCAATCAAAATCCATGAAGTGATGTAGTTAAACTCTACCGCCTTAACGCGCAAGGTCGATTGACTTATTCTCACCTCGAGTCCCTCGGGCGTGGCGCCCGGGCCTGAGGACACGTCGATGTAGACGCCGATGTCGCGGAAACAACCCATCGCGTCCAGCGCGCGACGCACCTACATCACGAAAATGTATAACTATCACTACATAGTATAAAACAAAGTCGCTTTCGCTGTCCCTATATCCCTTTATTATCCTTAAATCTTTAAAACTACGCAACGGATTTTGATGCGGTTTTTTTTTTTCAATAGATATACTGATTCAATAGGAAGGTTTTTATGCCCATGCGAAGCCGGGGCGGGTCGCTAGTTATACAATATTTTAACAGCAAACAATTGAATTAACTTTCCGCATCTGATAATAGATGGCGAGACTGGTAAGGCTGGGTCCCAGTGACATGTGCGGGGTGGGGCACCGTCTTAGGCAATTCCTGAAAAGATAGGATTCAGCGAACTAAAGATTATGTGTATTGACATCATTGTACTATCATCAAAACAGACAATAAAATAAAATATTGACTGTGAGGGATCCCTTTTTAGGATAGTGCGCCATTGTACTTTTGTTCTATTTCTATGCTTTTGTTTTTACTTTTGTTTAGTACAATAAATAATATATTATTTTTCTTGTTTAGTTAAGTTTTACTCAGGACTAGCTGGTCCCCGCGGTTTCACTCGCCATTAGTGTGTATGTACTATAGCATATAACCTTCCCCAAGAATAAGGCTTTCATATAAAAAAAGAATTTTGCAAATCCGTCCAGGAGTTAGAAGCGTAGTAGAGTTAAAAGCGTTTAAACAAACAAACAAACTCTTCAGCTTTATTTATATAGTATACTAGCTGTTCCCCGCGGCTCCGCCCCGCGTGGGACTCGGTTATATCGCGCCCAAAAGTAGCCTATGTTTGACCTCAGGTTGTTAACTACATCCCTACCAAATTTCATCACAATCGGTCCAGCCGTTTAGCCATGAAGAGGTGACAGACAGACAGACAGACAGACAGATAGACAGACAGACAGACTTTCGCATTTATAATATTAGTATGGATTATATTAGTATAGATATAGATCATAAGTGCACTGAGGTTTGCCTCGCAGTTGAGTGTTTGAGTTTCATGTGAATATATCATTGCAGATGGAACTCTTAATAACTAGCTGTTGCCCGGGGCTCCGCTCCCGTGGGAAATCCAGGATAAAATATAGTTTATGTGTTATTCCAGGGTCTAAGCAATCTCCATTCCAAACAGCACAAACGGTTCAGCCGTTTTCCTGTGAATGAGTAACAAACATACATATAAACATTCTCGCGTTTATAATATTAGTAAGATGGCCTTACCTTGTGCGCTCTAAGTATGACATCTTCGAAGTCAGTCGCTAGGAACAGGTCGTCGACCGTGCTGCGGATGATGTCGTCTTTGGTGCGGCTCAGCCCGTCCACGTGGACCCTGTCTACCCGCGCCTGACCAAAATATATACGAGGTGGACACAAATCAACTGCCAATATTTTTAGGGCAGTTACAGACCACTATACTGAACAACTTTTCCAAATAAACTTATATATCGAAATACGAAATTTTATTTTTCACTCTCCATACTAGAGTAGATCAGCTGATTCTGAAATTGTATGAGAGGTCAAAATTTTTTTTTCATATTTCGACATAAGTGTATTTAAGAAAGTTGTTCAGTTTAGTGGTCTGAATCTACCCTTAAAATATTTGCAGTTGATTTAAATTCACCTTATATAGTTTGTAAAACAAATAAAAATATCTTATTTAAAATAAGGCATGTTTAGCCGTTACGCCCAACTGCCATCTGATAATCATTAAAGGAATCACATGAGAGGCGGTTTTGAAGAACTCTGACACCAAAGAAAGATTCCTTAAGTGTCGGCAACGCACTTGCAATGCTCCTGGTATTGCAGGCGTCTCATAGCTGCGGTTACTGCTTCCCATCCGGTGGGCCGTACGCCTGTTTGCCTACTTAATAGTATAAAAAAAAACCAAGGTCTGTATGTTCATAAAGCGACTCTGTCCTGAAGAAATTCTTTCCTAAAGCATACATTTTTATCTAACCGTGTGGTCACAGACTGGAACAGGCTCCCTGAGAGTGTCATCGCTGCACCATCAGTCAACGCTTTTAAAAATAAATTAGACAATGTATAAAATCTCCAAACTTAAGATGCACACGCATCAGCTTCATATGCTGCTAGTGTGTTTAAGAATAATCGTCGTCTGAGGGAATCGCCGAATGAGGAAATCATGACATAGGCGATGCGGCTAGCAACCCATCACTATTGATTTCCTGTTTCAACTACCATTATGCTAAACGTGGCCTAAGGTCTTATGGCCCTAGGCTCTGTCTACCCCGCATGGGATAAAGACGTGATTATATGTATGTATGTATGTGTTTAAGAATATAAATAAAACGACTCACTCACCCTGACTCCTCCAAGTTGTATGGTGGGCTTGGGTATGGGTTCGTCCTCCAGCTCGATGGGCTCCTCGAACTCGAACAAACCACCCCCGCCCACCTCGCTGATGTCATTGTGCTCTGCCTGTAATTTAAACATTTCATTGGGTAAAAAAACTAAATCCATACATCTTTTGAGTTTCCCCATGAGTGGCTGAAGCCTCAAAAATAATTATGAAAAAAAAAACAAAATCAATAAGTACCTTAAGATCTATAAGAGTAAGATTATAGATGAGCCTCTGTGGTCCAGTGGTTAAGCCATTTCCCTGAGGACATGGAGGTCAAAGGTTTTATGACCCTAGGCTCTATGGTTCTTATGACCTTAGGCTCTATGGTACGGTATGGGATAAAGACATGATTATATCCCTTCAGCCGCGTATGTAACCAGAGTTTTGTAACCAGTTACATAAAAATAAAAAATGATCCTCATAGGAAACTGGTATATGTATGTATTCTTTGTTTAGTTGTTTCCAGTTTGTTTAGGACATTGCAGGCTTAAATCACCTGATTGTCTGATAATAAAGATGATTCCGTGCTGCATAAGGCATGTTAGTGTTCGTCTCTGCTGCCACCTGGTGGTCATTAAAGAAAACAAACCATGTCAGACCATAGTTTTTAAAATCTCTTGACATCAGAGTGTGCATGGTCAATGGACCATGTGATGTACACAAAATGATTGAAAGGGTGCTCTTCAGTACAGTCACCATCAAACAAGAATGATTTCAGAGTTGCATCCTCAGCTTACGTTTCAGCGCCCAGAGTACGCTTTAATCATGGTCAAAATTTACTTTTCATAGACAATTAGAACAGCTGATTGTCTGATTTGAATGGTATACCATATTATTTGTCAAATGTCTATTGTTACTGTAGAATATTGCCTAGCATCAGTATGAATATGGTTTTTATTACACGGATAATTCTAAATTCATCTGGTAAGTAAATGTAGTTAAAAAACCGAATATTTATTTAAGAAAAAACTAACCTGAAAAATATATTTTACATTAGAAATAAAATTGTTTTAGACTTACCTTAGCATGCACAGTGCCCATTATTAAAACTTTTTTAATATATTGTATTGATTAAAATTATGAAATGTAAATATTTTTGTTTAATTTAGAATTTTTTATTTTGAATTACATAAAAATACAAGTTTGACGGAGGACGGGACGACATACGATCGTTGACGTCGCGTCAATTTGACTTTGATGTAACGCTTTCAGTTTTACATTCCGTTTTATATGCTATTCAAGTATGTAATTCATGTAAGAAATTAAATAAACCCTTTGTGGAAAGAACAACCTGTGCTGTGAGGTTAAAAAACGATCGTCATATAAAACTCAAGTAAATCAACAAGCTTGTAGCATTTTACAGTCACTTGTGTCAAATAAATCAATTAATCCACCTAGAATGTGAAATCTGCGTAAACGGATAAACTGTCAAAAGAACGAAACTATTCTGCCTCACCGCCGAAGAAAGCGTTGTAAAATAACCCTTATTTTTCAATAGTTACGATTGTCATTCCTTTGCTTTAATAATTCGGTACTGGCTTGATTTACCAGTGGCTAGAATTTGTTTGTACTGAAATTCAAGAAACAAAATAAAACTTAAAGTATGGACAAGAAAGCTATATTTAAGCTGTGTAAAGATCAGGGATGCTGCGATGCTTGCGCAGTCCGTTTTCTGGGTGTAAAGCACCCTAATGCATATGAAAATCTTAAAAACCATGTTATTAAGGTTGGTTCCCCATTATTTACTATAATTACCAAATAAACACAGTATTAGTTAGTATAATAGTACACAATAAGAAAAGTACTAATTAACTTACTACTTACTTAGCAAACGCTAGGATGTATAAATTGGCTTTGTTATTTAATGTAAACAAAAATATAACCTTATTTTTCTTAGGGGTGTTTTAACTGTATTACATGTAGGTACTTTACTATTGGTATATTTTTATTTGTTTATTAATAGAACCACAGTTACTATCACCATCAAGGGGTGCCATCTTTGAATTGAAGATGAGGTCAGCAAACAGAAAGCCTTCTTTTTTCAGTTATTTGAATCACCTGATTGTCTAGTAATAAAGATGATTCTGTGCTTCGCTTTCACATTTATAACTAACTAGCTGTTCCCCGCGGTTTCACTCGCCATTAGTGTCCCCGAAATTCACGCGGGTGAAGCCGCAGGCGAAAGCTAATATACTATAATCTGAATATTTTTACATATACGTGTAACCTTATTATAAATTATTCACTAACCGTTTGCTGTTCCACTTCCAATTTTCTACGCCCATCAGGGTTTATATTGTACCTACTTAAAAAGGACAGTGACTTAAGTATATATTATCTAGTTATAACTGTTATTGTATAATGTGAATTCAATAAATAAATTGAAATATCATCCATTTATGTTTTTTCAGTATCAAGAGGAACAGAACAGTGAAAAGAACACAAATCTCACAGATTCTAATATAACCATAGACCTTCTAGACCATAACATAGACAAAACACAAGATAAAGGTACAGAAAATGGTCATAACGATAAAAATGGCAGTAACGATGAAAATGGTAGTAACGAGCCTCCGTTGCCCAAGAGAAGGAAGACGGAAGCGTGTGTTTGCTGTCTCGGAGTGCTGGAAGAGGAGACGTTTCCGGAGTGCAATGAGATGGTCAAAGAAGTTTTGGATAAGAAAGGGTTAGCTTCATCACTGCATAGTAACAAAGTCGCTTTCTCTGTCCCTATGTCCCTATGTATGCTTAAATCTTTAAAACTACGCAACGGATTTTGATGCGTTTTTTTTTAATAGATAGAGTGATTCAAGAGGAAGGTTTTTATGCCCATGCGAAGCTGTGGCGGATTGCTGGTTAATAATAAATGTTTGATTTCAGCTATGACTGCGAAACATTTGCGTGTGCGCTGTCTGCACCAATATCCACATTACTGCGTGAGAGGGTGGTCACCTTGAAGATTCGAGATGCTATCCCTGATTACGATACCAGTGAGTAAACTTCATATTCTTTCAGGCCCATTAATATATATGTAATTAGCTGTAGCTAAAAACTCTGCCCGCGTGGTACTCTATTATATCGCGCCAAAAATCGCGTTCTTTGACTATAATGTTATTTATTTGTTTTTTTTTTATCACTAACAAAAAAGAAAAAAAACTATCCATACCAAGTTTTATAAAAATCCAAGGTCCAGTGGTTTAGCCGTGACAGCGAACAGACAGATAGATAAATGGATAGATATGTATTAACAAAGAATTTATTTATTTATATGTATACTAGCTGTTTCCCGCGGCTTCGCCCCTTGTGGAACTCGGTTATATCGTTAACTACATCCCTACCAAATTTCATCACAATCGGTCCAGCAGTTTAGCCGTGAAGAGATGACAGACAGACAGACTTTCGCATTTATAATATAAGTATGGATACCACTTTTCGCCTGCATGCATTTTTCTCGGCAACAGTGCTTTTACCGATATGAAACGTACCCTATGTCCTTCCTTATTCTTTAAACTATGTGTATGTGAAATTTCACGAATATTGTTTTAGTAGATAGAGAGTGGAAGCATAACAAGCAAACAAACTCACTTTCGTATTTATAACATTAGCTTTCGCCCGCTAAAATTTCCCCCGGGAACAGTGCTTTTTCCCGGGATGAAAGGTACCCTATGTCCTTCTCAATACTCCTAGCTATGTGTATGCGAAATTTCAGGAAGATTGGTTCAGTAGATAGTGCGTGTGTTATGTAGAGGTAACAAACAAATATACAAACTCGCTTTCGCATTTATATATTACTAGCTGTTCCCCGCGGCTCCGCCCCGCGTGGGACTCGGTTATATCGCGCCCAAAAGTAGCCTATGTTTGACCTCAGGTCTTTAACTACATCCCTACCAAATTTCATCACAATCGGTCCAGCAGTTTAGCCGTGAAGAGGTGACAGACAGACAGACAGACAGACAGAAAGACAGACAGACTTTCGCATTTATAATATTAGTATGGATATGGATATTAGTATGGATATGGATGGATAGTATGGATTAGTATGGATATGGATTAGTTGGATGAGTATAGTTCAAACTATTTTTAGTTTCCCCGCGATTTCACTCGCCTCTGATGTGTATGTACTAAAGCTTATAATCATAAGCGTTCAAACAAACACTAGCTTTATTATATAAGTATAGAAGTATACATATAGATTATCGTATCCTCTATTCACAGACACAGTGACACCATTGAAGGAAGCCTGGAAGTGGGTGTACGGCGGTGTGCTGGCTCGCCACATCAACAAGACGCAGGACTCCGGGGCTATATGTCCACTGCTGGTCACTGTCAGCCTGGAGTACCCTAACGAAGCTACGGTTAGTATTACAAGAAGGAAAATTCATCCCAACTAATATTATAAATGCAAAAGTGAGTTTGTATAAGTATTTGTTTGTTTGTTTGTTACCTCTTCACGCCCTATCTACTGAACCAATCTTCCTGAAAATGACTTTTTTGATATTTAATCAAATCATTACCCTCTCTTTTGGCTTCGCCGTTGTGTTGTGTGTTGTTGTGGACCACGCCCAGTGTGTCTTCGAGATGTGGACCACGCCCAGTGTCTGACACCGAGATGTGGACCACGCCCAGTATCTGACACCGAGATGTGGACCACGCCCAGTGTCTGACACCGAGATGGGGACCACGTCCAGTGTGTCATCGAGATGTGGAGTCTGACACCGAGATGTGGACCACGCCCAGTGTCTGACACCGAGATGTGGACCACGCCCACTGTCTGACACCGAGATGTGGACCACGCCCAGTGTCTGACACCGAGATGTGGACCACGCCCAGTGTCTGACACCGAGATGTGGACCACGCCCAGTGTCTGACACAGAGATGTGAACCACACCCAGTGTCTGACACCGCGATGTGGACCACGCCCAGTGTCTGACACCGCGATGTGGACCACGCCCAGTGTCTGACACCGAGATGTGGACCACGCCCAGTGTCTGACACCGAGATGTGGACCACGCCCAGTGTCTGACACCGAGATGTGGACCACACCCAGTATCTGACACCGAGATGGGGACCACGCCCAGTGTGTCATCGAGATGTGGACCACGCCCAGTGTCTGACACCGAGATGTGGACCACGCCCAGTGTCTGACGCCGAGATGTGGACCACGCCCAGTGTCTGACACCGAGATGTGGACCACGCCCAGTGTCTGACACCGAGATGGGGACCACGTCCAGTGTGTCATCGAGATGTGGAGTCTGACACCGAGATGTGGACCACGCCCAGTGTCTGACACCGAGATGTGGACCACGCCCACTGTCTGACACCGAGATGTGGACCACGCCCAGTGTCTGACACCGAGATGTGGACCACGCCCAGTGTCTGACACCGAGATGTGGACCACGCCCAGTGTCTGACACCGAGATGTGGACCACGCCCAGTGTCTGACACCGAGATGTGGACCACACCCAGTATCTGACACCGAGATGGGGACCACGCCCAGTGTGTCATCGAGATGTGGACCACGCCCAGTGTCTGACACCGAGATGTGGACCACGCCCAGTGTCTGACGCCGAGATGTGGACCACGCCCAGTGTCTGACACCGAGATGTGGACCACGCCCAGTGTGTCATCGAGATGTGGACCACGCCCAGTGTCTGACACCGAGATGTGGACCACGCCCAGTGTCTGACACCGAGATGTGGACCACGCCCAGTGTCTGACACCGAGATGTGGACCACGCCCAGTGTGTCATCGAGATGTGGACCACGCCCAGTGTCTGACACCGAGATGTGGACCACGCCCAGTGTCTGACACCGAGATGTGGACCACGCCCAGTGTCTGACACCGAGATGTGGACCACGCCCAGTGTCTGACACCGAGATGTGGACCACGCCCAGTGTCTGACACCGAGATGGGGACCACGTCCAGTGTGTCATCGAGATGTGGAGTCTGACACCGAGATGTGGACCACGCCCAGTGTCTGACACCGAGATGTGGACCACGCCCAGTGTGTCATCGAGATGTGGACCACGCCCAGTGTCTGACACCGAGATGTGGACCACACCCAGTGTCTGACACCGAGATGTGAACCACGCCCAGTGTGTCATCGAGATGTGGACCACGCCCAGTGTCTGACACCGAGATGTGGACCACACCCAGTGTCTGACACCGAGATGTGGACCACGCTCAGTGTGTCATCGAGATGTGGACCACGCCCAGTGTGACACCGAGATGGGGACCATGCCCAGTGTCTGATACTAAAATCATTTATTTTAATAATAATCAATATTTAATAAACGAAAACGTCGGCAATCACAATTTTTTTTAAGAAGCATTGATTACTATAATTCAAACAAAAAAATAATGCTCCCTAGGAGTTGGAACTACTGAAGACCATATCGCCCGAACTCTTCGCATCCCGGAGCAAGCAGAAGCGTCGCTTCGCAGTGGAATTCACCCGGCGTTCAGCGGAACAAGCGTTGGAAGGGCCGGTGGAGAAGATAAGGAAGGCTGGGGAAGAATTGGCGCCTGCTATGAGGGCGAGATGTGTCAGTGTTGCGTGTTCGCGTGACCCTATCTATATTGGGGGAAGGTGGATTTGAATTTTAATTAAAATATATCTATACCATGATTACAGAATGCTAAACTAGTAAGGATATTCAACCGTCATGGAAAAAAGCACATATTAACGCCATGTATCGATCTTGTGACACTGTGATCCTTAATCCAATCTATACTAATATAATAAAGCTGAAGAGTTTGTTTGAACGCTTATAACTTGAAAACTACAGGTCGGATTTGCAAAATTATTTTTGTATATGAAAGCCTGATTCTTGGGGAAGGTTATAGGCTATAGTAACATACACACTAATGGCGAGTGAAACCGCGGGGAACAGCTAGTAACTTATAAGGCACTAAATCAGTTTGTGATAGGATTTTGATACAAAATCGTGTTTTAATAATTTACTTCAATAAGCGGGACCTCAACTAAATTGAATTTTTTCAACACTTGTACCGCCAGCTATCGGCAAGAAAAATAACTACATCTTTTTTTAGAGAATGGGATCACATGGTTATAACCAGTACCGCCCAATAATTAATTCCGTTGATCCCTGGCTGTCATCTGGTGGTCATCAAAGAAACCACGTCAGAGGCCGAGAGGCGGTTCCGAAGAACTCTGAACACATCTGTGGTCGGTTCACCCTTTACCCCACACGATATGATGATCGTGTAGGTCACAAGGTCAACCGACCCTGCACACGCTATTGTATTTACTCACAGATATGTGAAGCTGTCTCGGGTGCTTCCGCAAACCCCTTGGCTAGTTGGTGGCAAGCGCATGATGGAGTCTTCGGTGCAGGAGGTTATATTTGAACCCCTCGCCAGGATACTAGGGTGAGTTGAGTTCATCATTTTGTGGAAGTGTCACGTTCAATCGACCATGCACATCCTGGTGTCAGAGTTGATTAGATTTCAAGTGAAATATAAAATTGAATTGTTTATCTTTTCTCTATATAATATAGTCAATATATTTTGTCTGTACATTTAGTAATTTTGACTGAAATGGATAGAGGGACATTTAAAATGAATAATAGAAAGCAAATATATATTTTTTTAATTTTTTGTTTGTTTTTCTGTCTGTATTTATGATCACGCTTATCTCTGAAAGTACTGAACCTGCTAAAAACTTTCCCAATTGTTTTGTTTTAACTCGGAAGAACATTCAAAGTACCAAAATCGGTTCATTAAAAAAAAGTTATCGTCATATGAATGAACTCAAGGCATGTTTGATGTCGAACGAATGCACCAAATTGGATAATTCTTTTTTTTGTGTTGGTAATTGTCATGCCAAACTTGGTATAAAAAGAAAAGGGGGATTCCCAAGCAATTCCCGCGGGAATTTCAGGAGGAATTCCCAAAATTCCCACGATACGGGAACGAAGCCCACGCGCACGAAGTCGCGGGCTACAGCTAGTTCTCAATATAGGATATTCTTATCACTTATTGACATCAATCATTACTTAAAGTTTACCACCACTTCTCCAAAAATGTAAATTTACAAAATTTGAGACAAAACAGACGAATTTACAGTAGTTCATCATCATTTCGTGTAGGTGCCACGGTCAAACGACCATGCACACCCTAGTGTCAAATACATACGAGTATATAAATAAACATCCAAGACCCAGGCCAATCGGAAAATTATAACATTTCATCTTGACCTCTTACCACCATCTCTTAAAACCATGCAAGAACGATTGAGTGAGGGGATGTCGCCTTCCATCATGTATTGCGCTGTCTCGCTTACTCACTGGATCTTGTATGGTTTTAAGAGACAGTAGTAACCCCTCTGACCGGGGATCGAACCTGGCACCTACTGAGTAGCTGTCAAGCGTGTTATCCATTACGCCACGGAGGTCGCCAACATTTTGATTGATTGTTTTTTACCCAGCATTCCGCCCGAAGAAGTTGAACACCGTCTGAAGTTCATGTCAGCTGGAAGAGAGGACGTCGACGTCAGATGTTTGGGAGACGGCCGACCATTTGCAGTAGAGGTGAGTCTGTTTGTCTCTTTTACTCATTCTCTGTCTCTTTTTAACTATCTCTAGGTGAGGAATTGGAACATCGGTACGGCACATATAGCACCGAGATGTGGACCACACCCTAGTGTCTGACACCGAGATGTGGACAACACCCTAGTGTCTGACACCGAGATGTGGACAACACCTAGTGTCTGACACCGAGATGTGGACCACACCCTAGTGTCTGACACCGAGATGTGGACAACACCTAGTGTCTGACCCCGAGATGTGGACCACACCCTAGTCTCTGACACCGAGATGAGGACCACTCCCTAGTGTCTGACACCGAGATGTGGACCACGCCCAATGTGACATCGAGATGAGGACCACTCCCTAGTGTCTGACACCGAGATGTGGACCACGCCCAATATGACATCGAGATGTGGACCACGCCCAGTGTCCGACACCGAGATGTGGATCACGCCCAATGTGACATCGAGATGTGGACTACGCCCAGTGTCTGACACTGGGATGTGGACCACGCCTAGTGTGACATCGAGATGTGGACCACGCCCAGTGTGACACCGAGATGTGGACCACACCCCAGTGTCTGACACTCGGATGTGGACCACGCCCATTGTGACATCGAGATGTGGACCACGCCCAGTGTGACATCGAGATGAGGACCACTCCCTAGTGTCTGACACCGAGATGTGGACCACACCCTAGTGTCTGACACCGAGATGTGGACAACACCTAGTGTCTGACCCCGAGATGTGGACCACACTCTAGTGTCTGACATCGAAATGTGGACCACGCCCAATGTGACATCGAGATGAGGACCACTCCCTAGTGTCTGACACCGAGATGAGGACCACTCCCTTTTGTCTGACACCGAGATGTGGACCACGCCCAATGTGACATCGAGATGAGGACCACTCCCTAGTGTCTGACACCGAGATGTGGACCACGCCCAATATGACATCGAGATGTGGACCACGCCCAGTGTCCGACACCGAGATGTGGATCACGCCCAATGTGACATCGAGATGTGGACTACGCCCAGTGTCTGACACTGGGATGTGGACCACGCCTAGTGTGACATCGAGATGTGGACCACGCCCAGTGTGACACCGAGATGTGGACCACACCCCAGTGTCTGACACTCGGATGTGGACCACGCCCATTGTGACATCGAGATGTGGACCACGCCCAGTGTGACATCGAGATGAGGACCACTCCCTAGTGTCTGACACCGAGATGTGGACCACGCCCAGTGTCTGACACCGAGATGTGGACCACACCCTAGTGTCTGACACCGAGATGTGGACAACACATAGTGTCTGACCCCGAGATGTGGACCACACTCTAGTGTCTGACATCGAGATGAGGACCACTCCCTAGTGTCTGACACCGAGATGTGGACCACGCCCAATGTGACATCGAGATGTGGACCACGCCCAGTGTCTGACACCGAGATGTGGACCACTCCCTAGTGTCTGACACCGAGATGTGGACCACGCCCAATGTGACATCGAGATGTGGACCACGCCCAGTGTCTGACACCGAGATGTGGATCACGCCCAATGTGACATCGAGATGTGGACTACGCCCAGTGTCTGACACTGGGATGTGGACCACGCCTAGCGTGACATCGAGATGTGGACCACGCCCATTGTGTCATCGAGATGTGGACCACGCCCAGTCTGTCATCGAGATGTGGACCACGCCCATTGTGACGTCGAGATGTGGACCACGCCCAGTGTGTCATCGAGATGCGGACCACGCCCAGTGTGACATCGAGATGTGGACCACGTCCAGTGTGACATCGAGATGTGGACCACGCCCAGTGTGACATCGAGATGTGGACCACGTCCAGTGTGACATCGAGATGTGGACCACGTCCAGTGTCTGACACCGAGATGTGGGTGGACTACGCCCAGTATGTCATCGAGATGTAGACCACGCCCAGTGTCTTAGATTTTTAGGGCACTAATAGAGCCCTCCCAATACTGAGATCCATTAACGTCATCCATCGATCACTTTAGCCACTGTGATTCTCTGATTTTCCGTGAATTATTTATTATATTAGACACTAAATCAATTTATAGTTATTTTGAGGACACTTTAAAAATTTTAACCGACTTTATAAATAAGGAGGAGGTTCTCAATTCGTCGGAATGTTTTATTTTTTTTAATTCACCCTCTTTTTGGCCAAAAATAAGCGGGATCTTAACTCAAATGATTTTTTTCAGCCCTTGTAGCGCCATCTATTGGCAAGAAAAAGAACTAAATCTTTTTTTTGGAAATGGGATCATATGGTAATGTTAACTGTTTTGTTAGGTGGCCGACCCCCGCCGCCTGCCCACACAAGAACAGCTTAGCAACGTTTGTGAGGAAGTCTCAAAAAGTGGGACCGTCGTTGTCAGCAGATTGTGCATTGTGTCCAAGTGAGTGTTCAAATTCAAATTGTTTATTTTCAATATAGGACATTCTTATCACTTATTGACGTCAATCATTACTAAATAGTAGATTGTATCACAAGGAAGCAAAATAATATTTTTACGGCGAGGGCGATTTTTGAATCCAGAGCGGAGTGAAGGATTCTAGTGTAGAATCCCGAGCGCCTTTAATAGAATCCTGAACGGAGAGAGGGATTCAAAGTACATCGCCCGAGCCAAAAATATGTTTGCGCCCGAATGATACACTGCACTTTTCATCTCGCTCTATGAGAAATTTATTTCATCCGATGATTGCGTTTATTCTCACCAGCCAGTGTTTTATTTTTCATAACATGTGCACTCGGCATGGCCGTATTGTTTTGTTCCAAATTTGAAACTCATTATTGCCCGCTAAAAAACCCTATCGGAAAAGACTTACTTTGGTCGCACTTATGGGGCAGCAAAGTTGAACATTTCGAATAGAAGGGATGAAAATTAAGTTCCAAAGCGCAAGTGGAGAAGAAGCGGCGCCGCAAACTCCACTGCAGCATTTTCTCCAGAACGTCAATTTACAAAATTTGAGTCAAAAGTTAGAATTTACATTTATTGAGACCATTTGGCTTACCACCATCTTTTAAAACCATGCAAGAACGATTAAGGGAGATGTCGCCTTACATCACGTAGTGCGCTGTTCTGCTTACTCACTGGATCTTGGGTGGGGTCTTCCCTAAGGTCGTGGGTTCGATTCCCATGAGAAGCATACTTTGTTTAGTTATTTCAAGTTTGGTTAATTGCAGGCTTGAATCACCCGATTGTCTGATAATAAATATGATTCCGTGCTTCGGAAGGCGCGTTAAGCCGTTGCTCCCGGCCGCCATCTGGTAGTCGTTAAAGGAACCACGTCAGAGGCCGAGAGGCGGAGAACTCTGACACCAGGGTGTGCATGGTCGATTGACCGAGTCACCTTCTAGAAATGATGGTGACTTTTTTATCAGGGACGAACTGAGCGTGCTAAAACAAGGCGAGGAAAGCAAGTACAAGACTTACGAAGCGTTGTGTGTCAAACTGACACATTCCAAACACGAGATTGAGGTGAGAATTGTAGCTATAATAATATATAATACTCAAATACGTTATAGTATTAACGCTTTAATCTTGAGACGATACCTCGGTAAACACTAGCGGCACCGTCATTTAAAAATCATTCACTGAAAACACAATTTATCAAAAATCCAAATTCACAATTCAAATTGTTTATTTTCAATATATGATATTCTTATCACTTATTGACGTCAATTGTTACATATTTTAAGTTTACCACCACTTTCAAAGCGCAAGTGGAGAAGAAGTGGCGCCGCAAACTCCACAGCAGCATTTTCTTCAAAAACGTCAATTCACAAAATTTGAGTCAAATCAGACGAGTTTACATTTGAATATTTTTATAATTACCATAAGTTTATTATTAAATTATCCGTTTTCCGTCTTCTGTAATTATGGTTCTGGATCTAAAGTTAATTTAATCATATTCATTTATTAAATTACTAGCTGTTCCCCGCGGCTTCGCCCCGCGTGGGACTCGGTTATATCGCGCCCAAAAGTAGCCTATGTTTGACCTCAGGTCGTTAACTACATCCCTACCAAATTTCATCACAATCTGTCCAGCAGTTTAGCCGTGAAGAGGTGACAGACAGACAGACAGACAGACAGACTTTCGCATTTATAATAACTGTAGGGAATTATAATTTAATAATTGAATATGATTAAAATTAACTTCAGATTCAGAACCTTAATTACAAAAGACGGATTTTTGATAGCTTGTGTTTTCAGTTAATAATGATTTTTAAATGACGGTGGCGCTAGTGTTCACCGAGGTATCGTCCTAATATTAGTTTTATTTATGTAATAGATATAAACTGTTCTATGTTTAAGTAAATTTGAAATTGAAATTTAACTGCCGTCGTATTATGCGCGTCGAACGACGGTGACGGCGAGTGCGCCATTGAGCTCCTCCGTGCTTCGGAAGGCACGTTAAACTGTTGGTCCCGGTTGTTATCGGTAGATGGCAGTCGTTAGGCTATGTCAGATGCCTTTAGGCAGCCTGAAAAATCTGACAATGTTGTCCACTAACACACCCGGGTCATGTTCCTATTGGTCTGGTTTCCCTGTAAAAAGGGTTACGGAGGTCAGCGGCAGTCGCTCCATTGTAATAACCAGTTCCGCCAAATCGGGACCATGATTAAAAGCGTACCCTAGGCTCTGAAGCGTAAGCCGAAGATGTAACCGGGAAACACCCACAAACGAAGAAGACTGCCATCTTAAATTTTTCTTTACGAGCATTGATATATTTTGCTTTCGTGGGTCAAATACTGTAAGAAATGAATATTTAATGCATCAAAATCGATATAAGTCCAGTAGCCTATTGATGGCTGCTTCAATTCAGCAATGAACCTACTTCTTCACCAGAAAACCCCATCAGACCCTATAGAAGTGACTCCACTAGACGTCACCAACATAAACAGCCGTCCGCTGCCGCTGGCCGTCTCACAGCGGACACCCATCCGAGTGCTGCACCGCCGACCGCTGCTTGCCCGCACGAGGGAGATACTGGAGCTCAAAGCTGAGGCTGTGCCAGGTAGCTATACTTGAGAGGGGAGGGAAGGAAAGAGAAAGAAAGTGTTTTTGCCTAAGAGATTTAGTTAGTTTCTGAGTCGTCTAAGGCAGCAAAAGTTAATTTCAAAGTACACTGTTGAAATCCTATCGAAAACGCCGTCGGCCATTTTTTGCAGTTTTGTGACGTAATTATTCTGTAAGGTGCTATTTTTTGAAACCTAATTCTCGCTAAGAACCACAGAGTCGAATGAAAATCATGCGATACCACAGTCTTGTCGAATGAAACTCATTTGAATTTGAACACCGACTTTGAACAAATGACAGAAGTCAAAAATAGGTCTGAAATGACAGTTAACCATAATGCTTGCGTCACATCATGGCGGATGATGGCCGGCGCGCGTTTTGACAGTTCCGAATTTAAAGTAAATTTGAAATTGAAATTATACTGCCATCTTGCATTTTTCTTAACGGGGATCGATGTATTTTGGTTTCGTAGGTCAAATACTGTTAAGAAATAAACATTTGTTGCATCAAAATTGTCACGATTCAAGTAGCCTATTTTTAACCCCCGACGCAAAAAGAGGTGTGTTATAAGTTTGACGTGTCTGTCTATCTGTCTGTCTGTATGTCTCTGGCGTCATAGCATTTTTTTTTTAATTTTTAATCTATCTATACTACTATCCTCATACTATACTCCCTTATTCCAGATCACCCCCAACTTTTTACACTTCGCGTACAAACCACAGCGGGAACATATGTCAAGGAATGGGTCCACGGCGAACTGGGCCGGACGCGGCCATCTTTGTGTGACGTCATCAACGCGAGGGTCGACATACTGGCGCTAGATGTCGCCGCTGTGCACTTGGACTGGCCGAGTGAGAGATAGCACTATCGACGCTTTAGTAAACTTTAAGAATAAATATTTCTAAGTGATTATGCAGTTTTATTGTAAACAAACACAATAAAGTTATAGCTAGTTTTAGAATGCAAAAGTGCCATCTATAAATTACTGACCTTCCATGCTGGTCTGGGAGCAAAAAATAAAAACATAGAATGTACCAGCTGCTTTTCTTCCCGCGCAAGACGTAAAAGTCGACCGAGGGAATCGCCGAATGGGGGAATCATGACATAGGCGTTGCGACC
This sequence comes from Apomyelois bistriatella, assembly GCA_947044815.1. Classification (NCBI taxonomy): domain Eukaryota; kingdom Metazoa; phylum Arthropoda; class Insecta; order Lepidoptera; family Pyralidae; genus Apomyelois; species Apomyelois bistriatella. The sequence continues at coordinate 441,519 of OX345718.1, forward strand.
CATCACTATTGATTTACTGTTTCAACTATCATGATGCTAAACGTAGTCTAAGGTTTGGCCCTAGGCTCTGTCTACTCCGTATCCTAGTATGGAATAAAGACGTGACTATATCTATGTATGTAAGTTACGGACATTAACGATTTTTATTATCGAACGCCGTTGCTTACATACTGAAAGGACGGCATCATAAAAATCTTAGAAATAGTAAATTGCGCGCGGTCTAGGCAATTGTTTTTTTAATCTGTGGGTGGCATCAACAATCAACATTGCTACAATTTTCAAATATCGAACGCATGTGGCTTAATATTTTAGATTCTCTTTGCTTCTGTGCTTAAAAAAGATCATTCAAATTAGTAGCTTGTTTGACAGATTTCAAGCTGGTGACCTACTATCATCTCTTAAAACTGATATGAAAGATGATAGTAGGCCACCTTAACTGACCTTTTCAAAGAAGTTCGAATCGCGCGCGGTATTAAGTGAAGCAATTTTTTTTAATCTATGGGCCCATTACACCTAGTTAGCATGCATTCCATAAATTAGAGTTAGAAAAAAAAAAACAATAGTATAATCCCAGTTTATTATAATCAATGAAACTTGACTCCTACTCCTCGGGCGGAGCCTCGCTAGCCTCTTCTTCTACGGCCTCGGTGGCCTCATCTTCCCCGCCTGCGGTCTGGTCGCCATCTGCTAGGATTTAAGATATATTATATACTAGCTGTTCCCCGCGGTTTCACTCGCCATTCGTGTGTATATACTATCCAAGAATCAGGCTTTCATATACAAAAATAATTTTGCAAATCCGACTAGTGGTCTTCAAGTTATAAGCGTTCAAACAAACAAACTCTTCAGCTTTATTATATTAGTATAGATGTTATCATTTGGTTTATTGTCTGTGGCAATTCAAATTTACCGTTTAACCGTTTTTATTCTATTCTATACGGTCGCATTGAGAAACCTCTGTCTTTTTTGTAGCCGCTTAATCCCAACTTCCCAACTATAATATTACTAGCTTTCGCCCGCGGCTTTGCCCGCTAAATTTTTCTCGAGAACATTCCTTTTTCCGGGATGAAAGGTACCCTATATCTTTCTCAATACTCATAACTATGTGTATGAGAAATTTCAGTAAGATTGGTAATTAAAATTTGTTTGTTATTACTTATTGTATGTACTTAAACAAAAGTGAATACAAAAGCATAGATAATAAAACAAAAGTACAATGGCGGACTTATCCCAGAAAGGGATCTCTTACAGTCAACCAGCGAGTGACAGAGAGGATGCTTTTAAATTTTTGTGATATGAAGCATATTTAAACAACAATGTATTAATTTTATTTCATCCTTTTTAGTTGAGTTATTGAAGTAGGTTTCGTTTTTTTTTGGCAAAAACAATAAAATTATGGAAAATATATACAACACGGCATGTTGTCACTTTTACCTTCCCGCCAAAACTCTAATTACCTACTTACCTTCATCGACCTTGGTTTCTTGATCGCCGGTGTCCAAGTCTGTGGTTTTCTCCTCGCCCGCTTCCGTGACCTCCCCCGCGTCCGTCTTTGTCTTGTCCTTAGAAACTTCGGTCCTAAAGGGTTACCATCAACTTTTATAGCAGGCCCGAAACGAGTAAGCGAGATGACGCAATACATGTAAACGACATCTCCCTTACTCATTGTATGGTTTTTACCCGACTGCACCAGACGGAGGGTTATGTTTTTTTAAGAGTAGGTATGTCTGTACGTATGAATAATTTTTTGGCATTATTAATGTGATAAGTGATGCCAAATGATGTTTAGTCACTTAGTGTCCACAGCAAACTTACAACTAGACTTCCAATCAAAAAAATAAGTTGGTTGTGTGAAACCACAAATTTTTGCAGTTAGTTAAACATACCCTTCTGTAGTTGCTTTGGTTGGCATCACTCGAGCAGCCTCCGCTCTCGCCTCCAAAATTCGCCTGTTTAAAAAAAAATATTCAAATTCAAAGTTCTTGTTGGAATAATTTTCATAAAAAAGTTACAAAAGTGTTACTAATGTTTATAGAGGCAACACCAAATTTTTATGAAATGTTGCCTGATGTTGTAAAGTATTGCCATGTTATAAATATTTTTTAGATGCATTCTTATGCAGTTATGCTATTGATTTCATTTATTTATAACTGATTATTATTAGTACAAAAGTTAGTTGAGAAGGGCATTAGGATTAGAATTATTTCTAGTGCAATAAATAATCTTGTTACCTATAATCCCGTCCCATTATTACTATAAAGGTGAAGGTTTCAACCTACAGAGGAGTAACTACCATCTCTTAAAACCATGCAAGTTCCAGTGAGTAAGGGAGATGTCGACTTACATCATGTATTGCGCTGTCTCGCTTACTCACTGGAACTTGCATGGTTTTTAGAGATGATAGTAGGTCACCAGGAATCACGTACTTTTGGAGATTAAAAGTATTCTATGTTTTAATCAGGTTTTTACCTCCATACCAAATTTCATAAAAATTGACACAGCAGTTAAGGAAGTATCAAATATTACACACTTTCGCCTTTATAATATTAGTGGGATTACATAACTTTAGAACCGATAGTTATACATTTTAATGTTTATGACTGTACAGTCGGGGCGAATAGGTGGCCCGTTATAAAAGTACCGTACTAATCAAAGTGACCGAGGTTAAGTGTAGGTATATTTCTATTATATTATCTAGAATATATGTGTTTTTAATGGTATCTAAGTTTTATTGTTAGTTTCTGTAAGTGAAAACTTGTAATTGGCCATATTTACTTCTACTGAAGTTCTATCATTGTAAAATGAGCTGTAAGTTTTCCATAAACATAAAAAATAAATAATCCATACTAATTTTATAAATGCGAAAGTCTGTCTGTCTGTCTGTCTTTCTGTCTGTCTGTCACCTCTTCACGGCTAAACTGCTGGACCGATTGTGATGAAATTTGGTAGGGATGTAGTTAACGACCCGAGGTCAAACATAGGCTACTTTTGGGCGCGATATAACCGAGTACCACGCGGGGCGAAGCCGCGGGGAACAGCTAGTATATATATATATATATATATATCCCCGACCGTACATTGAAATCTTACCTTAGAGTCGCAATGCTTAAATGTCCAGACGGTAGTCTAGCCTCTACGGGGTTGGATATAACTAGAATATCTTCTTCGCGCAAAGTTGCATTATGCGTTTTATTCCAGATTGACATATTACTAAAGTCTTCTATGGAGATCATTTCGTCATAGTATATGTCATTTGGATTCGGGAACGATGGTATGTAGGATCTGTTAATACCGTTCTTACGACTTTTGAATTTGCGAGCGTTCTTGTATTTTTGGTTATTTTTCACTTTTGGGCAATATTTTGGGTACTGAAATCACAAACATGTAAACATAATAACCATAAAAATAAAATGACCAAATTGGATACATATTTTAGTTCAATTAATTAAATAAATAAATATATAGGGACAAATAACACATACTCAGCCAGACCCAAAGTAAGATTGAGACTTGTGTTTGGGATACTAACTCAACGATACTAATTTTTATAACAAATACATATATGTATAGATAAACATCCAAGACCCAAGTCAATCAGAAAAAGATCATATTTCATCTTCATCTTGACCTGACCGGGGATCGAACCCGGGATCCCCTGAGTAGTGGTCAGGCATGTTAACCTTTACACCAAGGAGGAGGAGGAGGAGGTCGTCAAACCTAGTAGTTACCTAACACTAAAATCTGTAGGACCACAGAAAGATTAATATACATACACCAGGCCGTTGAGGATCTCCGTCGCACTTTTGTATCCGCTTTAGCGCTAATTTCCTCGCCTTGTAAAGCCGCCCCATTCCCATATAGCGGCGCGACGGTAAGGGTTTCAATGGAGAAAGATCTTCCATCATTTTCCGAACTGGTAGAGATACGTCGCTCTCCTCTATGAGGTCTATGAGTCGTGCGACTGAGTCGTAGTCCCAGTCAGGAGAGTCCATGTAGCCGGGTGGCGCTTGCTGGATAGACACTGAAAATTTTGTTCCTTGTAGTTTTAAAGAAGTAGCAAAGAACAGGGACACAGGTGAGAAAAGAGCGGAGACTTTTGCAAAGCAGTGGAACACAGATAGCTGTTTAAAAAAAGCTTGCACAATGTAGGGCAAAGAAACAGAATATACATAGGGGAAGTCCCCCTATGTATTCTCTCCGATTAAAAAAAAAAGGAGGAGTTTCTCAATTTGTCAATTAGCTGAAGAGATTGTTTGTTTGAACGCATATAACTTTAAAACGATTGGTCGGATTTCAAATCTTGTTTCTTCATGTAATATCTTGATTCTTGGGAAAGGTTATAGGCAATCGCGAGTAACATGTACCTTCTAATGGTACCTGATATCACACTTGGCTATTCGCGTACTTTCCAAAATTTCGACGAATAGGCAAATAACACAAAAGTTTTGGCAAACATACCGTCCACACATAGTCAAGAGGCGAATACAAATAGCCAAGTATGGCAGCAGTACTAGGTAATAATACCTTCAAATTTGACAGGCGCGACGTGGACCAGGTCATAGAGAAAACTGTTCTTGTAGTACTGCACGAGCCGGTCCAGCAGACCAGTGCGGACTTCCAGCGTGGCCGTCGCCAGGGATGCGCATAGCAGAGCTGGTAGTATCTGTGAATATTTGTGTAGTTTGCACTTAAAGATGTCGTGGTTTTTTAGGGAGTTTCCTAACTTATCGACGCGAAATCGACGCGACCTCTATATCAAAATTATAAGGTCGTTTCTCCACCGTCTGGTGTGAAGGCTGAAGCCGATTCTGTATCGATAATTGTTAAATAAATAATATTATATAGAGTGATAGATGGACATACAAATTGAGTTAGTCCCAAAGTAAATTCGAGACTTGTATTATGGTATACTAAATCAACGATACTATATTATATAGCAAATACATATAAAGATAAACATACAAGATCCAGGCCAATCAGAAAAAAACATTTTTCATCTTGACCTGACCGGGCATCGAACCCGGGACCTCTTAAGTAGCGGTCAAGCATCTTAACCATTACGAATTACCAGAAGTCGAAAAAATTAATACACTGTCTAAGGTTACGTTAATGAATTGATAAACTTACATTGATAATCATAGTTTCCTTAATTATCTAAAACTTGTCTTTTGAATAATTTAGCTGTTCTGGTAACATTTGAATCTGCAAATTTCTTGTCGTGGCAACCAAAACACAGCTTAATTTATAATTTAAAAAAATACGTTTTTTGGATATGCTTGAATTTAGTATGACATATTATTTCAGTTCCAAAACACTTAATAAAAACGTAGAAATAACAATAAGCTGTAGCTATTTTTAATTTTCAAACCAAGCGATAACACAGCTATATAATTTTTACTAACACCTCATTAAAATCTAATTAATACTTTGGTAATTAAATGTAAGATCCTAACGACTAATGATTACAATGGATTTGTTTGAGTACTTATTTTATTGCTTATTGTATTAGTTAAGTAGGTACTTAACTGCTTCTTGTTTTTTTCTTGAATGTAGAAAGAAAACGTAATATTATTATTTATTTATTTATTACTTACCTATAGTAAAACATTCTACGTGCGTAATACGTTCGTGACAACAAATTATGTAAAATAGCATACAAATATATTCTACTAGGCCATAATCCTATTATCTTCTCCAAGTATTGGGCTAATCCTTGGAGAAGATTATAGGCATTACTATAGCCTATGACCTGCTCCAAGAATCAGGCTATTATATGTCATATGCATACGTAATTCTTAAGTTATAGGTAAGATTGAAACAAACAAATCCTTTAAAAACTATATTAGTATAGCTAAATAGTTTGTATACTTACTTAATTTTATCATCATTGTAATAAATAAACTCGAGTACCGACTTAAATCTTGGCATTAATCAACTAAAAACAATTCATTAAATTATAAGATATTTTACATTTTTGAAATAATAATTCTGACGGACAGATATGGTGTCATGTCAAGATCATAGATACCACAATCATGCTTCTATATTTATTTATTTGAGCAGGTTTCCCACCAATGCCAGGTTTGTATAGCTATCATTAATTTACATTAAGCTGTGTTGAATTAAAAAACAGTTTGTGATACCCTTGTTACCATTTACAACAATATGCTGGCAACATTTTTCTGTCAATCTAAACCGACTGTCACACCCATATTCTCAAACGTTTACTTAAACTCCACTCATCCTCACTCGACCTCAATGGTATTCATAGTTGACACTAGCTTCCTCACCTTAAGGAAATTACTCAATGGAGGTGAGGAAACAATTAAGAATACCGTTTTCAAGGAAAGTTGGAGGACTTCCTTGTGGCGTCCTCGAATGAGGTTGAGTGGAGGAGACCTATGAGGCAACGTTTAAGAATATGGGTGTCAGTGTCAGTGAAGCATAAGAAATAAGACATGACATTTGCAAGACATGACATTGACATTTCACCACTTGTGTATGTGGTCGACCGACGACGTGTCTCATCCTCACCAGAGAAACGAAAATAAAATCTCGATATAATTTAAAATAAGCATAAATTCAATCATTTTAATTAATTAAGATATACAGTATTGCACCAGCTGAATATACTAAAATAACAGAACCGCTAACCAATATGAGTGTTATTAAAAAAAAAAGTTTATTGTTTGCAAAACTGGCGATGTAAACAAAGGAGTTATGGTCGGTAATATTAAAGTTATGTGCTTTATGTAGTTTTGTGACTGTATGAGGGGTGTTCCGGAGTTGTTTAGGAGGATTTTTAGAAGAAGACAGTGCTTCAAAATGAGTGGAGTGAGTCGCGACGCGCCAATAGGCGTCCAAAGTCTTCAAAAGCTAAGCGGGGTGTTTTGCCCTCGCTGGCAGTACAACAGAGTACTATTGTGAGTAAACCAACTATTTTTTATTGTAATCGGCAAGGTTAGCACGTTTTATCAATGTTTTTAGTCACGCATGAGCCGATAACTTGACAATGAATGCTTTTTGTATTAGTCAGTCAATTTATTGTGTTATAATCCATCTGAGGCTTAGAAGTTCAACGTTTGCCTTGACCTGAAGGTCGTAGGTTCAAATCCAACTGTAGACGGGTTTCCTATTTGGTTAGGTCACTGTAGCCTCGAAAAATTGTCCAGTGCCTTAGCTTATTTAAAACAGAATTCCTTAGTAGAGAGAATATTTCCCTTGATCAGATTTTACGGTGATAATAGATAACATTGGCACCTAAAATGCTTTAAGGTACCATAAATTACTACTGTTTGCAACACCATCCATTTGGAAGTTACAATATTTCGAAAATTTGTTTAAGTTTACAAAATACTTGTAATTAATAAGTTCCTTATCCTGCTCAAATAATTATTATCCATCAATATAGCATTTAAAAATAAATGAGACAATGCATAAAATCTCTAAACTTAAGCTGCACATGCAGTGTGTTTAAGACCATCATAGACACCATCAACTAAAAATCATTATTCACTGAAAACACAAGTTATCAAAAATCCCTGTTATGTAGGTAATTAAGGTTCTGGATCTGATATCCTAACTAATATTATAAATGCGAAAGAGAGTTTGTTTGTAACACTTTCACGCTCTATCTTCTGCACCAATCTTCCTGAAATTTCGCATACACATATAGAAGTACTAGCTGTTCCCCGCGGCTTCGCCCCGCGTGGGACTCGATTATATCGCGCCCAAAAGTAGCCTATGTTTGACCTCAGGTCGTTAACTACATCCCTACCAAATTTTATCACAATCGGTCCAGCAGTTTAGCTGTGAAGAGGTGTCAGACAGACAGACAGACTTTCGCATTTATAATATTAGTATGGATTGAGAAGGACATAGGTAGGATACCTTTCATCCCAGGAAAAAGCACTGTTCCCGAGGGAAATTTACGCGAGTGAAAGCTAGTCATTCTATAAAAATGTGTTTATTTTAATCTGTCCCTATGTATGTATTAATAAAAAATCTATATTTATAAAATTAGTTCGGTTATAATCTGTAGATAAAACAGATTAGCACACACTTAGTAAATGGTAATTGACAATTTTTTATTTTACCTTGTTTCATTATGCTTATAACAAATGACCCGTGGTTTCGCTTTCTCTGTCAAGAGGAAGGTTTTTATGCCCATGCGAAGCCGGGGCGGGTCGCTAGTGAATGAATAAACACTTTATTGCACCAATTACATGAATACATCATTGGATTATACAGAATCGGAAATAAAATTGGTACAAAGGCAGACTTATCGCTAACCTTAGGCCGTGCCTTAGGGTAGAGAGAAACAAGAAACAATGGGGCGCGAGGGGATCAGAAAGCTAATTAATAAATGTACTAACTATATACTTTCACAATTCACTAACACACCCAGATCATGTTCCTGTTGTTCTGGTTTCCCTGTTAAAAGTTTTAGGGGGGTCAGACGGCAGTCGCTTCACTGAATAACCAGGGGCTTAGCCAAAGCCAAAGTTAACGAGGTACGACAAGAACAAAATGTATGGGATTGACATAAGATTGACCACGTGATTAACCGCAGCTCATGTCAATCCCATACATTTTGTTCTTGTCGACATTCGTTAACGTGAAATTGTTACTTTGGCTACGGGTGCAGTACCGCCAAATCTAGGACCATAATTAAAGCGTACCCTGGGCTCTGAAGCGGGGTGAGACATACGCCATCATAAAGTTTATTAAAATCCAATGAAAACGTGTGTGACTCATTCATCTGTTGTGAGTCAGACAGCCAGATGCGGGTTGCGTCATTATATGTATATTGGAGACATTGGAGTTGTATTTCAATATGCAATCAGATAGATATTGTCCCATTTATAAATAACTAACTTTCGCCCGCGACTTCCCGCATGAATTTCACGGAGGTCTGCTTTGTCTGTAGACCCGGGGGTTGTGAGTTCCATTCCCACGGGAGCGTACTTTCCAGTTATAGATTAGGACATTGCAGGTTTGAATCACCAGGGTGTGCATGGTCGATTGACCGTGTCACCTACACGAAATGATAGTGAAATATAAATATTTTTATGACAACATCTGTATTGTACATTAAGGAAGCCATAAATGATTTGATTTGATTTGAAATAATTTTGTAGGAAAAGTACACTAAGTACATTAATTATAAGTTGGCGCGTTTTCTTTGTATAGGATTAAACAGCTGTACTAACACAGTATGCTATCCTATACTATTAAACGAGCAATAAATTTATATGTACTCGCGTTTTCGAACGAAACGGCTCTAACGATTTCTTTAAAATTTTAAACGTAAGTTTTTACATAGTCAAAAAGATAATCTAGCTAGGTTCCATGTCTGGGAAAATTCATTTTTACCCAAAAAGATTGTCTGCATAAAACGAACGAAGCTCGGTCGCCCAGGTACTCTGTACTAAACAGTATAAGACGTATATACTCTGATATCTATACTAATATTGTTTGTACCACAAAAGCCATCTATCGATCCCATGAGACATTGGGTTTTAATTACCTGAAATAAATGAATTTTAATTTTTTAATTAAATTTCTAAAGCCGACAACTTCACAATAATAAGGTACATCACACTAATATTATAAAGAGGAAAGATTTGTATGTTTGTATTTTTGTTAATGATTAAAGTATATCATTATATATAATGCTATTTTACCTATGTCTTAGTAACATAGACAATATCACATACGGATGAGTGAAACCGCGAAATACAGCTAGTTTATACTAATATTACAAAGAGGAAAGATGTGTTTTTTTTGTATGTATGTTTGTAATGAATAAACTCAAAAACTACTGTGCCGATTTCAAAAAAATGTTCACCATTAGAAAGCTAAATTCATCCTGAGTGACAATAAACACAAAAACTACTGTGTCGATTTCAAAAATTCTTTCACCATTCGAATTGCTAAATTCATCCTAAGTAAGTGACATAGGCTATGTATGTCCCACGGCGAAGCTGGGGTGGGCAGCTAGTGTTAAATAAAGCACTTAATCAATTTCTGGTACAATGACAATACGGTAATATCGTTGACAATACGATAATATCGTTGACAATACGATAATATCGTTGACAATACGATAATATCGTTGACAATACAATAACCAATATCGTGTTTTAATATTACAAGGTCATTACTAAAACGTATTTCGATTATTGTAGCGCCATCTATTATCACGAAATACGACAATTTGTTATTCCCTGGAAGCCTATGCTAAAACTATACCATCCACAGGTACCAAGCCGCAGTCCTAGGGCTGACGTACTTCACATACATGACGTATCACCTGACCCGCAAGCCGATCTCAGTGGTGAAGAGCGTCCTCCACAGGAACTGTAGCGAGCTGACGCCCCCTCCAGACGTGGATCCCAATGACGAACAATGGTGCAACTGGGCGCCTTTTAGTGAGTACCTGTGTGACTGTATGTCAACCTGCTTCGCCTAAACCACCCAAATGGTCCTTAATCCCGATGGTTCCAAGTTCAAGTCCAACTTGCTTTTTTTCTTTTTACGCATTGATTGAAAGAATGTTTTTTTTTCTTTCATTTTGAAAATTAAAAATATATAATTTAATAGTATTTTCCTAAAAAACCTTCCCTTCCTCCTTTTTTGCGTGCATTATGTTGATATCAGGCGATATCTAGGGATGCAAAGAAAAAAAAAAAAAAACGAGCAAAGCTCGGTCGCCCAGGTACTATTTATTTATTTATACACGACATACCATCGGACTCACAAGCGGATTTTGTTGCTGAAGAGCGTCCACTATGACCCAAGTTAAAACTAAAATGTTTTGTTCACAGACACGACTGACGCGAATACCCTTTTGGGCACCCTGGACTCGGCGTTCCTGTTCTCTTACGCGGGCGCCATGTTTGTTTCTGGTAAGTTGGTGAGATTTTAAGGGCCTCTTGCTCTGAAGGTCCGTTGTCCGTAAGCCGCGTAGTCGCGGCGCTCACTCATTTTGTAGGTAATTAGACATCATGTTTGGGAAAATAACACTACAACAATTACTTCAGCGATTTTTACTGTATAAATACTTTTTCTAAAGGCTGGTATAAATATCAGGTCAATAAGTTTATTATTTTAGGCATAGTATTGAAAATAAACTTTAAAAGGAGGCAACTTTGATTTTTTTTTCTATCGAGCTCTGCGCATGTGTTATTGTAAGCGAATTTCACTCTGCTATATCCTCAACTAAAAACATATTTTTTTTTCAGAATTTTACGTCGGTTTAATACTAATTCCTATTAATTTTAAAAACGGTATTTGAGAAAGTAGGAGCCCTTAAAGGGGAGCAATAATGATATGCTCTACCAACCCCAAAGGGTAGATCTTCCCGCCAGGGTAACGCCATTAAACCAACCAATTGCCAAGCGCTTTTATTTCTACGTTAAAATTTCTGTCACAATCTGCGCGCGGGGTGAGGTAACACACACAATAAGTTATACATTACTGGCGACCCGCCCCGGCTTCGCATGGGCATAAAAATCTTTCTCATGAATAACTCTATCTATTTAAAAAAACCACAGCAAATCAGTTGCGTATTTTTAAAGATTTAAGCATACAAAGGGACATAGGGACAGAGAAAGCGACTTTGTTTTATACTATGTAGTGATTCGAACACTAACACGTCAAAATTATCCAACACAAGCAAGAATAACACGACCGGCGCTCTTATACTTTTGAAAAGGGGCACCCGTCAGTTGCCACTCCGTAGGTCGACCGCCTATCTCGTTTCTCTCCTCTCGTAATGGCTACTTGTATCGCTTTCGCCTCATTTCGCTCCGTTTTACGCACAAAACACTTAAAAAAAAAAATTATTTTTTGCCAATTTTTTTTAAGCGTTTTGTGCGTTAGACGGAGCGAATGCGAAATCGAGATAGGCGGTCGACCTACGGTTGGTTTAATGCTCTAAAAGTTGTCGTAAGTCGCATATCTTGCCTTTAGGAAGATGACGACATCCATGGTGTAATGGTTAACTTACCTGACCGCTACTCGGGAGCCCGGGTTCGATCCCCGGTCAGGTCAAGATGAAAAATGGATCTTTTTCTGATTGGCCTGGGTCTTGGATGTTTATCTATATATCTATCCATACTTCCAGACTAACATTATAAATGCGAAAGTCTGTCTGTCACCTCTTCACGGCTAAACTGCTGAACCGATTGTGATGAAATTTGGTAGGGATGTAGTTAACAACCTGAGATCAAACATAGGCTACTTTTGGGCGCGATATAACAGAGTCCCACGCGGGGCGAAGCCGCGGGGAACACCTAGTTTGTTATAAAATATAGTATCGTTGAGTTAGTATCCCATAACACAAGTCTCGAACTTACTTTGGGGCTAACTCAATCTATGTGATTTGTCCATATATATTTATTTATTAGGGGAGGTTCCTCTTTTAAAAGTCAATTGTCTCTGCACACCCTGGTGTCAGAGTTTATCGCAGGAGAGATACGACAGTGAAATGGTTCTTGTTTTAGGTATGGTAGCGGAGCGTGTGGACCTCCGCTACTTCCTATCAATTGGGATGCTGTGTTCCGCTGTCTTCTGTTACTTGTTCGGTATTGCGAGGACTTACGGCATACATCATATATCTTACTATCTTCTGGTGCAGGTATGTTCGATAATTTTCTGTGTTTCAATCCTATTTCATTTTATTTTAGTACAATTTGTGATTAATCCCCAATGTGTCAGTGTAGGACACTGTCAACCACTTTCTTGCCGGATTGATACGATCTATTGATTTTACATACATACATACATATCATCTCGCCTGTCTCCCGCAGGGGCAGGCAGAGACTAGAGATTTCCATTGGCTACGATCGTTACATACCTTTCTCTCTTTCTCCACACTCATCATTTATTGATTTTAGTTATTGATATCCTTTTAAAAGTCTGAAGTCTATATATTGTGTTACCAGTTTAATATCCTGCCCGAAGGACCATGTCGTTGGTTCACACCACGGACCTTAGATGTCAGAAATTGTAGTAAAAATGTATAAGACTTCAGGAATTTTTTTGCCTATCCTTAAATACTAGCGGGAAATTATATCACAGGCCGAGAAGTGTGTACGTATCATGTGTTATAAGGCCAATTGACCCTGCACACCTTGATCTCAAAGTCTTTCAAGACTACCTTGCGGCCTCTGACATAGTTTTTTTCTGTTATAAATAGTATCGTTGAGTTAGGATCCCATAACACAAGTCTCGAACTTACTTTAGGGCTAACTCAAACTGTGTGACTTGTCCCTATATATTAATTATTTTTTTACTAGCTTTTACCCGCAGCTTCGCTCGCATAGAATTAGAATTTTTTTGCCAGGAAGAAAAAAAAATTAGGTTATATGGCCGATATTTGGTGTACACATACAAATATTCCAGTAATCTCCCTTGGGAACCTAATGCTTTTTCATGACCAAAAGTACCCTATGTTACTCTCCATCCTCTCAACTAACTATGCCAAAAATCAGGTCGATTGGTTGCTTGGCTAAGGCGTGAAGGAAGGACAAACAAACAAACACACTTTCACATGTATAGTATTAGTATGGATCAATAGGTTTATTAATATGTATGTCAGGCTGGCGCGGGTATAGCACAGACCACGGGTTGGCCGGGCACGGTGGCCATCGTGGGCAAGTGGTTCGGCCACACCAAGAAAGGACTCATTTTCGGCATTTGGAACTCGCACACTTCACTCGGGAATATACTGGGTAAGTTGATTTTAACACCCCTTTTAACCCCCGACGCAAAAAGAGGGGTGTTTTAAGATTGACGTGTCTGTCTGTCGGTCTGTCTGTCTATGGCATTATAGCTCCCGATTGGATGAAACGATTTCAATTTAGTTTTTTTCGTATTAAAGGTGATTTACGGGCGAGTGTTCTTAGACATGTTTGATGAAAATCGATTGAGCCGTTAAGAAATTGTGGGGATGAAAGTGGGGAAGAACAACCGAATGTCTGCAAATATACTTGAGTGGGGTCTCAAATGAAAGCGCATCACGTGCACATTACAAAATATTTTGTTCAATGAACATCAGTTGAGCTGTTACAAAGCTCTGGAGGTATAAGTGGGGAAAATACCTAATATCTGCGAATACTATGTGGGGGGGAAAGACACTCACTACTGAAAACAAATTGGGTCGTGGGTTTTTTTTTTTTAATTTTAAATTTAATGTTATATTAGCTTCACCTAGGGGTTACTACCGTCTGTTAAAACCATGTAAGACCCAGTGTTTGTATTGAACACGTATGATTTGTATGATAATGGTACAAGTCTTTTTGTATATGAAAGCCTGATTCTTGGGGAAGGTTATAGACTACTAGCTGTTGCCCGCGGCTCCGCCCGCGTGGGACTCGGTTATATCAAGCCCAAAAGTAGCGTATGTTGGACCTCAGGTCTTTAACTACATCCCTACCAAATTTCATCACAATCGGTCCAGCAGTTTAGCCGTGAAGAGGTGACAGACAGACAGACTTTCGCATTTATAATATTAGTATGGATTAGTATGGATAGTACATACACACTAATGGCGAGTGAGAATGAAGAGTTATAACGTAGGGAGAATTTACTAAGCACTTAAGGTATGTGTGAGGAGAGAAGAGAAATCCAGGTTTCAGCGAATCGCACAATATTTATTATTTGTACTTTACACAATGTTAGACTCTTAAGGATAACCGTTAATGAGAGATTATAGGGGTCGTGAGATCGAAGTAGGCACGAGATCCAGTCAGGCAGCCGCTATGAAATAGCCAGCCACTTGACTTGAGATGGTGAGATGATCCGCAAGAGATCTTCTAGTGGACGCGCGCAGACATGTATGGCCCTCGGGGTGATGCGGTGCGGGGAAGCGAGGAAGGACTGCCGTTGAAGAATGCGCGACGTCACAGAGTATATCTATCTATCTATCTATCTATCTATCTATCCCACAGGTACATTAATGGCGGCAGCATTTGTTGAGCGCGACTGGGCGTTGTCCTTCATATACCCGGCGGCTGTGATGGGGGCCGTTGGCTTTGTGGTGTTCCTGTTCCTGCCGCCCGAGCCCAAGTGTGTGGGGGTGGTGCTGCCCGGAGGGGGGGAGAGGGAGGTCAGTAGGGGGGGGGGGGGTAGTTGTAAATAGATAGGTGTCTGTAGTTATATAAGGTGAATTTAAATCAACTGCAAATATTTTAAGGGCAGATTCAGACCACTCAACTGAACAACTTTCCCAAATAAACTTATGTCGAAATACGAAATTTAGATTGATAGATAGCTAGATTATCTTTTTGATTATGTAAGCACTTACGTTTAAAATTTTAGAGAAATCGTTAGAGCCGTTTTCGATAATGCGAGTACAAATAAATATATTGCTCGTTTAATAGTATAGGATATGCCTTAAAACATAAATATAATATTACAGTATCGCCCGTCGCGGTCTGATGATGAAGAGGACGCCTCCGAAGTTATAGTTGGAGACCAGGTGAGTGCCTCGTAGTTAGTTAGTGGGCTAGTAACACGCACACAAAATTAAGAAATATTAACAAGAAGTGGCATAGCGCACGAAAAACGTGTCACTAGTTTGGCTTGCAAGCCAACGTTTCACACAGAAAAAATGGGCGGGGAATTTGATTGCGTCATTTATTGCCACTGTTATTGGTCGATAATATTAAATGGCTTTGTTGTAAACTACGTAATACATTTCTAATAAGGTGTGGTGTTGTTTACATGTATGAATTGAAGGTAAGAAGAGAGAATACGCTGCCACACTGATCCTGGAACTAAATCCGCGTCAAAACATTTCTATTCGGATAATTTCTCTGTTATGTGAACACGCACCTTACTCACTAACTCCCAATTCCCTCAGAAGCACACTTTGTTAAGTTGTTCCCAGTTTGGTTAGGACATTGCAGGCTTGAATCACCTGATTGTCTGATAATAAAGATGATTCCGTGCTTCGGAAGGCGCGTTTAACCGTTGGTCCCGGCTGACATCGGGTAGTCGTTAAAGAAATCACGTCACAGGGCTCGGAAACCTGGTTTAAATAAAAACCAGCTCGTTTTTCTGCCCATACATTTTTACGGTTTTATTACGGTTCCGCTCAACTGGTATTTCCCCAAAAATAACGGTCTTAACCAGGTATTTAGGACCCTAAAATCGACCCTATACTTATTAACCAGGTTAAACACCGTTATTTTTGAGTCTTTAAATTACCATAAAGGGATTATTCTATAAATAAACATACATACATACATATCATCACGCCCGTCTCCCGCAGGGGTAGGCAGAGACTAGATTTCCATTGGCTACGATCCTCACATACCTCCCTCGCTCCACACTCATCACTCTCGTCATACACGCTCGTCGATTTCGGGTACTCCTAATGTCTCCCTTTTTCAAAAGGTCTGCGATTTGGTCGCAGTATGTTTTACGAGGCCGACCCTGACCTAAAATAAAGTAATGTGTAAACAATGTGGTTTTGCACCCATCTACCAAACACCCTGTATATTCTTAAAAATACCAGGCAAAATAGAATTACGCCCGAATATTCAAACGCTACTCAATTTTGAGAGCTCAAGTATCATGCTGTCGCGCTGAACGTCAGCGATATGACAGTGACAGCATGATATTAGAACAACTCTCAAAATTGAGTAGCGTTTGAGTATTCGGACATTAGTGCTATAAAATGCAGCCCATTCAGCACGGTGGCAGCTCATTCACAGCTAACATCACATTCACAATAACATGTTCTTACAGACGGCGAGCCTGAGGTCGAACCGGCACTCCGCTAACGCGCAGGTGAGTTTATAACCACTACACCATCGTAACGTTAAAAGTAACTACATTAGTACCACGATGTTGTTAAGTTTTTTATCAAGAAAAGTTTCATGGTTTATGTATTCACTAACGCGTTAGATGAATTATATATTATACCTCTAGCTTTCGCTCGCGGCTTCGTCCGCGTGAACTTCCCACGGGAACAGTGCTTATCCCGTAATGAAACGTGCCATATATCCTTCACAATGCTTCTAACTATGTGTATGCAAAATATCAAAGAGTTTGGTTCAGTAGATCTTCAATTACAAGTGTTGTAACTAACACGAATTTCTATTATATTCAAGTAGCATTTGGTCGCGGCTTCGCCCCGGTAAACTACCCTCGGGTTTTTTCCCGGAATGAAAGGCATGTCCTTCTCCTGGTTCTAAGCTACCTCTTCACCAATTTTCAGCCAAATCAGTTCAGCCGTTCTTGAGTTATAAATAGTGTAAGAAGAAGATAATATACAAGTTACTTTTTGATCTCAGTTTACTACTAAATGAATCAAATATCAAATATATTTATCTTTTAAGGATGCCATCTGGTAGTCGTTAAAGGAAACGGGTCAGAGATCCGAAGAGCTCCGACACCAGGGTGTGCATTGTCTATTGACCTTGCAACCATCAAAATATAACGGCTCGTCTTTCCAGCACGAGGAAGCCACCGAGCACACCGCACTGCTGTCGCCGCGCGGCTCCGCCTCTCCCTCCAGTAGCGCCATCTCGCTCTCTCGCGCTCTCTCTATCCCCGCCGTGATGGAGTTCTCCCTCTCTCTCTTCTTCGCCAAGCTCGTCTCATACACCTTCTTGTATTGGCTGCCGCTGTACATCAACACGTCCAGTAAGTTTCTACATCCTGTATATTGATTAAATAATACTTTACTTTCCTTGAAATGGTTTCCGAATAATAATATATTTTAATTATTGTTTTTTTTAGTATATAATTTTTAATAGTATTTATTTGTATGTAATTTCTAATTTGCTTGATCATAAATATATTTTCCGAATTAGACATCAGTGTAAAATAATTGTTTTTTTTTAACTACCTACTTGTTTTTTTTTTTTTGTTGTGGCATATAATCTAAGAAATGGCGATCAAACTTATAGCTTATTTTTGCCAGTATTGAGTTTTATTTCAATGTTCTTCAACTACCTCATTTGGTCAAGTCATAGGGTCAAATCAAGTCAGTAAGTAAGTCATGTCTAGTTAAGGCGGAGGGCTGAGTGAAGCGGTGGAAGAATTTAACTTAGCATTATCTTGGAGATTTTGGTGACAAGGATTAAAGACACTTATACGACATTGTACCACTTCCCAACACTCACGCTTGTTCACGAACACTTAGCGAATAATAAACCACCGTTATTATACACGAATATTAGAAAAACCATAAATTTTGGAAAATAAATACACAGCGCAATGTTGTGACTTTTATCTTCCTGCCAAAACCCCAAAAACTGCTTGTTATTATATATGGTGGTCTCAAATAGTTGATTTTCAAATATTTTAAAGGTAGATTCAGACCACTATACTGAACAACTTTTTCAAATAAACTTGTGTCAAAATATGAAATCATTTTTTTGCACTCTCCATACTAAACTCAGCTGATTCTTAATTTGTATGTGAAAAAAGTTTTTTTCGTATTTCGATATAAGTTTATTTGGAAAAGTTGTTCAGTTTCGTGGTCCGAATCTGCGCTTAAAATATTTGCAGTTGATTTGAGTCCACCTTATAAATATATAGGGACAAATCACACAGATTGAGTTAGCCCCAAAGTAAGTTCGTGACTTGTGTTACGGGATACTAACTTACCGATACTATATTTTATAACAAATACATAGGTATATGGATAAACATCCAAGACCCAGGTCAATCAGAAGATTATTTTTCATCTTGACCTGGCCGGGGATCGAACCCGGGACCATCTGAGTAGCGGTCAGGCATGTTAACAATTACGCCACGGAGGTCGTCTTACATGGATTGTTTACCAACAGCGCATTTGACCCCCAAGCAATCTGGCGACCTGAGTACAGTGTTCGACATCGGCGGCATCGCGGGCGCCATCGCAGCCGGACTTGTTGCCGACTGTACCGGCTGCCCGGGGATCGTTTGTGTCGCATTCTATACTGCTAGTGCGCCGTTTGTGAGTATTATCCTATACTATAAAACGAGCAATATTTGTATCCTATCCTATATAAATAAACGAGCAATATTTGTATCCTATCCTATATAAATAAACGAGCAATATTTGTATCCTATCCTATATAAATAAACGAGCAATATTTGTATCCTATTCTATATTAATAAACGAGCAATATTGGATCCTATCCGATATTAATAAACGAGCTATATTTGTATTCTATCCTATACTGTTAAAAGAGCAATATTTGTATCCTATCCTATACTATTAAACGAGCAATATTTGTACCCTATCCTATACTATTAAACAAGCAATATTTGTACCCTATCCTATACAATAAAACGAGCGATATTTGTATCATATCCTATCACATTCCTTGCAAGGAATGTTTGTGCAAACTAATGGTGGTGGGCATGCTGCAATAGTATTGGGTAAGCGCCGGTCAGCAGTATAACTAACTGGTGGCGGAAGCACGCAAAGTAATTTGGTAAGTACTTGTAACATTGACTTTCGCTAAGTAACGCCTGAATCTATTTAATTTGTTTTTTTTTTCTTCAGTTATTGGCGTACCAGCGTTGGGGCGCCACCTCTTACTGGGTGAACGTGTCGCTCCTCGTGGTCACTGGAGCTTTAGTGAACGCCCCGTACTCGCTCATCACAACCGCCGTCAGCACAGAGCTTGGTAATGTACTTAGTAATCTATGCTCAATTGTGTTTAAACATCGGTAATCGAGACTCAATCGTTTAAAAACGTAGTTAATATATGCCCAGTGGTATATATTTCGGTAATCTATGCTTAATAGTATTTTGACGTGGGTAATCCACGCTCAATAATATATAAATGTCGGTAATATATGCTCAATAGTTAAGAAACGTTAGCAGTCTATGCTCAATAGTATTTTAACATCGGTAATCTACGTTTAATCACTACATAGTATAAAACAAAGTCGCTTTCTCTGTCCGTATACCCCTATGTATGCTTAAATCTTTAAAACTACGCAACGGATTTTGATGTGGTTTGTTTTAAATAAAATTCAAGAGGTTTTTATGCCCATGCGAAGCCGGGGCGGGTCGCTAGTAATATATAAACGTCGATAATGTATGCTCAGTAGTTTAGAGACGTTGGTAATATATGCTCAATGATATTAATGTCGGATATCTATGCGGAATAGTGTATATTGTCGGTAATCTAAGATGAAATAATTAATATAGCTATATTAAAATACGCAGGTACTCACAGCAGTTTGGCTGGGAATTCCCAAGCTCTGGCCACGGTGACCGCCATCATCGACGGCACGGGCAGTGTCGGTAAGTTACAGTTATATAATTAAAATTTTAAAAAATCTGAATTACTTAAAATCTTAAGAGCATTAAACTACTGGAGACGCCACGCGCCCTTATTTCTACATGAAAGTCTGCCACATTCTGCGCGCGGGGTTAGGAAACACACACAATCTAGACACGCGGCAGCGTGTCAAGCCAAGTTCAAGCAAAGGAACTGGCTAGCCAGCGCCGAGTGTAATATTACACGAACCACTTGGTGCCACTTTTGACCCTTCTATAACTCGAAACCTCTTTAATGTAAACACATAAAACTACGTGTGTTTAATAAGATCCATCAGGACATGTAGAAGCCCAAATTTCATGAAGCTAGCTCAAACGGTTATAAAGATATGAAGGTCAAAAAGTTGTAAATTTTAGCACTGACTGACTGACTTATAGTACCTAAACCTAACCTACTTCCAGATGACCTAGAAGGATGAAATTTGGAATCCAGCTCGGAAATTGTGTGTAAGCGTAGGAAAAAATCAAAAAATAAAAAAAAGTCAAAAAATAAGTGGTGTCCCCATACAAAAAACTTGTAATACCTACGCGCTAAGCAACCGGCCAACAACGGTGTATCGTCAGCGGCGCGCGACAGCACACCAGCCAATCAGCGTCACGCTCTGACTTATGGTACAAAATTATAAGCGGTAGCGATTTACTTAAAATTTAGCGGGTCGGTTGGTTTATACCTGCATAGTAGTTATCTTATGTTCCACGGCTCACTAAATTAACAAAGATCAGTGCCCAAGGTTCGTTTCTCTGATTTCTTTTGAAAATAAGAAATAATATTTTAAGGTATAAATTTGTTAGTTCGAACTCTTTGTACCCTAAAAGAAACTCCAATGTGTATGTATACCAAGGTCAAGGCAATAGAGAAGTCTTATTGTACCGATATATGTATGTATTGACTAGTCTAAGAATGCTGCTTGAACTCGCTCGCGCCTTGCACTTATGCGCGGCTCACAGCGCTATACGACTTAAAATGCGAACGAACCAAAGTATGCTCTTAGCGGCGCTCATTCGCGCCAGCGTCCTCGTTATGCCCGGTTGTTTAGCGGAAACCCACCTATTAGATTGCGTTTAATGCTGCGTCGTTCGACTAAATTTATTTGAGTTATAGCTGGAATAGTCCAGATATAAATTATTCCTTTTTAGTATTGTACTTTAACGGCATTTGTGAGTTATTTAATATTACGTAAATCGTTTCTTTCAAAACCTCATTTGTTTGTAGCTCTTTTAGGTTAATTTGTCACGCAAAAAAAACATTAAATAGGAATACTTGCCTAGTTTTCTTTACAAAAAGTAATGATATCCCACCAAAAACATAAATGTAAAAAACGAGAGCCAAGTTCAATACAAAAATTATGCTTGGCGGTGAGCTTCGCCGCAAAAAGAATGGCGATCTAAATGAGTGCCAAGTTCTATGCAAAATTGAAATATGTTTTTATAGGAACAAAATAACATTATGAACAAGTATTAAACTCTATTTCTTTGCTCTATTAGATACCTATAACAATTGCTGTTATTTAAAAATGTGAGATCTTGAAGTAGGTCAGATTTGACTTGGCCAGTTTTCATTACATAAGTCATTTTATAAAGTTATTCAACATTTTAATTGTGTTAAAAACTGGCCAAGTCAAATCTAACCTACTTCAAGATCTCACATTTTTAAATAACAGCAATTGTTATAGGTATCTAATAGAGCAAAGAAATAGAGTTTAATACTTGTTCATAATGTTATTTTGTTCCTATAAAAACATATTTCAATTTTGCATAGAACTTGGCACTCATTTAGATCGCCATTCTTTTTGCGGCGAAGCTCACCGCCAAGCATAATTTTTGTATTGAACTTGGCTCTCGTTTTTTACATTTATGTTTTTGGTGGGATATGTATTAACACCAATGCATTATTCAGTCACGTCGCTGCGCACACACTAGACAAAATTATCAAACACAAGCAAAAAAAAAATAC
This sequence comes from Apomyelois bistriatella, assembly GCA_947044815.1. Classification (NCBI taxonomy): domain Eukaryota; kingdom Metazoa; phylum Arthropoda; class Insecta; order Lepidoptera; family Pyralidae; genus Apomyelois; species Apomyelois bistriatella. Next base: position 463,775 of record OX345718.1, read on the forward strand.
AAACATACAACATATGTTGTCAGCAAAAGGGTACCAGTGGTACCCTTTTGCTTGGAACGCCACATATAATCACGTCGTCTTTATCCCATGCGGGGTAGACAGAGCCTAGAGCCATAAGACCTTAGGCCACGTTTAGCATAATGGTAGTTGAAATAGGAAATCAATAGTGATGGGTTGCTAGCCGCATCGCCTATGTCATGATTTCCCCATTCGGCGATTCCCTCAGACGACTTATGGCTTGCGCGGGAAGAGAAACAGCTGGTAGATTCTATCTTTATTTATATTTTCTTTTTCTCCCAGACCAGCATGGTAGGAAAAATAAAAACACACGACTATAAGCAGTATGACCGGTGTTATACTTTTAGCAGAGGGGGTGCCTCCGTGGTCCAGTGGTTAGGGCGTTTGCCTGTTGACCCGGGTGTCGTGGGTTCGATTCCCACGGGAAGCATACTTTGTTAAGTTGTTAATAGTTTGGTTAGGACATGGCAGGATTGAATCACCTGATTGTCTGATAATAAAGATGATTCCGTGCTTCGGAAGGCACGTTAAGCCATTGGTCCCGGCCGCCATCTGGTAGTCGTTAAAGGAACCACGTCAGAGGCCGAGAGGCGGTTCCGAAGAACTCTGACAGGGTGTGCATGGTCGATTGACCGTGACGCCTACTCGAAATGATGATGATGAGCGGAGGGGGTCGCCTGTCGGTGGCCACTCCGGTTTAATGCTCTTAGTCTAAAAATCATTACCCTTCCTTTCGGCTTCGCCGTAGTCGGGTAAAAAGGGATCTACGCTTAAAACTCTCAAATTTCTTTTACCAAAACGGCGGATTCAAAAATGCATTCAACGTGTGAATGTATGACGAAAGTGTATTATTATAGGCGCGGCTATAGGTCCGATGTTAGCGGGCGTGGTGTCCAGCAGTGGGTCGTGGTCCCACGTTTTCTACATGCTCATCACATGCAACCTCATGGCATTACTACTATTAGTCAGGTGAGTCTCTCTCTTTTCCTCTCTCTCTCTCTTTTCCTCTCTCTCTCTCAAATACACTGTTTATTTGTTGCTACAATCACACATCATTTATTTCGTGTAGGTGACACGGTCGATCGACCATGCACACTCTGGTGACAGAGTTTTCCGCCTCTCGGCCTCTGACGTGGTTCCTTTAACGACCACCAGATGGCAGCCGGGACCAACGGATTAGAAATAGGAGAAAAGTACTATAAGGAATAGCGATCTCTCTCGCTCTCATCTTAGCGCTTTGCCGGTTGCATCCTCAGCTGATTGCTTCGGAGCACGGGGTTCGCTTTCCTGATTTTTCTCCATTTCGCCCGGTCTTCAGTATCCTTAGTTGTGAGACCATTAACACGCATATTGATTACTGCGACGTCGAGCCAGCACTATTTTTATAATAATACTAGCTGTTCCCCGCGGTTTCCCTCGCCCTTGGTGTGTATGTACTATAGCCTATAACCTTCCCCAAGAATCAAGCTATCATATGCAGAAAGAATTTTTCAAATCCGACCAGTAGTTCCCAAGTTATAAGCGTTCAAACAAACAAACTCTTCAGCTTTATAATATTAGTATAGATAATAATCAATAATTATTAATTTTTTGTAAACATGTGAAAATAAGTATGGTAGTTGGTACATATTTATTAATGTTTTCTTATGTTTTCGCGATTGTTACACATTAAATTAAACTATTTTATACGGTTTTCTATCGCGTTTATTAGGTATAAATAAGTAAGCAATAAACGCGATAGAAAACCGTATAAAATAGTTTAATTTAACATATTTATTAGCCATATTTATGTTTATTCTCCACTACAGGGTGGTCAAGCACGAAATAATAAAATTAAGACAAGAGAGGAGATTGAATTCGCAGCGGGGCGTGCGGATCGAATGAAGTTAATTGTCTTCCGAATATAGTGAGATATTTAATTACAATGACTAACTATCAGGCGTGGTTGTGGGGGGGGGGGGGTGTTACGAGATTATATCCCCCCCCCCTCCAAAAAAAACCTACTAATTTGCAAAAATCTTTCAGGGCAAGATGGCCTTTTCCAGATTGTCCTGGGGAGTTACTACCGTCTCATAAAACCATGCAAGATCCAGTGAGTAAGAGAGACAGCGCAATACATCATGTATAGCGCTGTCTCGCTTACTCACTAAATCTTGCATGGTTTTAAGAGACGGTAGTAATCATCCTGGCTCTTGGATGATTTATCTATATATGTATTTGTTATAAAATATATGAGTTACGCCCGAATACTCAAACGCTACTGAACTTTGAGAGCTGCTGCAAGTATCATGCTGTCGCGCTGAACGTCAACGATATGACAGTGACAGCATGATACTTGAACAGCTCTTAAAATTGAGCAGCGTTTGAGTATTCGGGCGTAACTCATATATTTTACTTACTTTGGGGCTAACTCGATCTGTGTGATTTGTTTTATTATGTATTTATTATATATTAAAAGTCTTATTTTCTTAAAAAATATAACTTAATGCAAATTCGACATAACTGTTAAGATACAAAAATGTTGAAAACGAATTTAGTTAGAAGATTGGTTGGTTATGCAATGTGATAGGTTGATAAAACAATGTTGCCAGTAATCCGAAAATAATTTCTACTTCTTTATGTGGCAATTTATTGATATATCAATCATATGTTTAGTTCAATTGAGATTGTTTTACGAATCTCCTTATCTGACAGGGATTTTTGTAGAATATAGGCATTCCAAACCAGAAATACGTTTATTAAAGTATTTTTTCTAGATTTGACGAAAATATGGACAATGACGATTTATTTGTTATTTATGTGTACAATGGACCACTAAAAAAAATTATAACAGATGTGTTAAATGCCAAGCTCACTTCTATGTAAAAGAATCTGCCACATTCTGTGCGGTTACTAACACATATTAAGTATTAACATTTATGCATTACTAGCGACCCACCCGGCTTCGCATGGGCATAAAAACCTTCCTCTTGAATCACTCTTTCTGTTAAAAAAAACCGCATCAATATCCGTTGCGTAGTTTTAAAGATTTAAGCATACAAAGGGACATAGGGACAGAGAAAGCGACTTTGTTTTATACTATGTAGTGATAGTGATAGATAAATTTGATTGCATTTTTTCTGTTCCCTTCAATATATTGAGTTTGGAATCGTATTGAATTAGTTAGAAAATTAATTAAATGTTTATTCAGTTATATTAGTTTTTTTTATGTTAAAGTGTGTGATTATTTAGTAAATAAAAAGAAATGTGTTGTCAAAATGTAAAATATTAAAACAGGACTCCATCGATTTTACAATGTTCGTAAAATGTCTCTGAAGTCAGAGGCGCATAATGCAACATAAGCAAAATGTCAATAGTGTAAATTGAGCTTGTTAATGCGCGTTTTGATAGTCTTCATAACCACATATTTAACGATATTTTTTATTTTATTTTATATACATTAATATTTATTTACTTTGCACATCTGTGTTTGCGTCACAGAATTACGCCATCCTACCAAATTTCATCTATTTTGGTTGTTTGGTCCAGTATGTTTGGAGAAAATTGGCTGTGACAGACGGACGGACGGACAAACAGACGCACGAGTGATCCTATAAGGGTTCCGTTTTTTCATTTTTGTACGGAATCCTAAAAAAAGATACAAATATTTATGAATCGTAGACAATGCTATGTTGGTGTATGTATTTCATATTTTGACAAAACTATTTTTTTAAGTATTTTGGACCATGTTCCTAATTTAAAATTATTTTATATGATTTTGTCTTAAGTCTTAAACGACTTTGTTTTATACTATGTAGTGATGGAAAATTTACCTAATTGCTTAAGTCTTGGTTTAAGTATTTTAATCGGTACGACCGCTGGAAGGTCGTGGACCAAAGAATGAGAAAATTTCATCAGGGTGTTGTAAATAACATCCTATTTTTTTTTTAAATAATTTTATTTCATCGCGAAACATCCGGTTTCCCTATCACTTTTGTTTTTGCTCCGAAGTGAAATTTATTATGTTTTACTTATTGTCGGGATATTTTGTGATATCTTTACGTTCACTCGCGCGCTGCCAACTTGTGCCTTGAGATATATCTCCATAGAAGGTATACCAAAAGGCTCTGTTATTAAATCGCGGGTAAACTTGTTCTTGTACATAATTATTTAGATATCTTGACATTTGTAATTTCTCAAGGTACGCTTGTCCCTACTTACTGCTACTGCTAAATGGCAATTTTCAAGTCAGATTCCTTTTGGTAGCTCATGATAGCGACATGGCTATCGTAATTATAATTTGTGTATTTTACAAAAAGTATTTGTCAAATAAATTCCGAGATATACTGCCCCGTTTCATACTTTAATTTTAGAGGCATTTATTTAAAATTTAAGTGTGTGTTTAGTAATATTTATTGATAGGGCACAAAATTTTATCGCAAAACGTCAGGTTGGCATTCGCATTTGGTCTTCGTTTGTGTTGAAACTTGCCCATTATTAAAGTTGCATTTTGCGAATCTGACGTTTTGCGTATAAGACGAATTGAGCCTACTTTGTTTGTCATTGTTGGACTTTGTGAATGAACATTGTAAATAATGTACAAAATATTGTATTAATAAATAAATATTATACAAAAAAAATGAATGAATTATTTTTGTAGATCCTTTATATTGAATTCAATTTATTTATTTAAGACAATTTAGTTTTATAAAAAAGTCCATATTTGTTAGTAATTTGCCCTATCATGTTAGTTAAATCTTGATTTTTTAAATTTCTTAAAACCTACGCTCCTCGCGGACCACAGGGACGTGCACTTTGATCCTATCATGTACTAGCGACCCGCCCCGGCTTCGAATGGGCATAAAAACTTCCTCTTCAATCACTCTATCTATTAAAAAACCGCATCAAAATCCGTTGCGTAGTTTTAAAGATTTAAGCATACAAAGGGATATAGGTACAGAGAAAGCGACTTTGTTTATACTTTGTAGTGAAGTGGTGATAGTGATGGTTTGAGCATAAAATAAAAGCAGTGTTCGTTATCATTAATTTAATCTCATTACAAAATAATACTTACAATCTAAAATTATTTATTAATAAATTAAATTTTATGTTTAAACATCACAGATGCTGTATTTATTTTATAATCCGGTCAAAAAAAAATGTATTTATATAATAATTTTTGAAGGATTTTAAATAATATATAATTAATACAATTAATTGATTACAGCCTACCGTGGCGGCTAATAACAATCCACAAACGAGAGCAAGCGAGATAGCGCAATATATTATGTAAGGCCATATTTTGCTCTCTCGATTATTTTTCGATCGTGATATTGATATAGTTAAAGGTCAAGGGTCAAAATAGGCTATATTATTTTGTACCATGCGGGCAAGAGATACTGTAATAATTGTGACCCTATCACAGCTAAACCGCTGGACTGATTTTGATGAAATTTGATATGGATATAGTTAAACACATGGGTCAAACATAGACTACTTTTGGGCGCGATATAACCAATTACCACGCGTGGAGCCGCGGGCAACATCTAGTCATAACAAAATTATTATACTATTGAGTAAGCAACCAATGGAAAGTGGTAACCATATCAGGAAGCTAACTAGGCCCGTCCTAAAGGCACTATAAATGACAGCGAGTCCCCTGTGGCACCCCAAGCCACCCTGTTTAACTGGAACACTGCGACCCACACCGCGAGCGCCACACCCCATATCACTGCGCCCGCGCCGCTCAACACCACATCTGACGGAGAAAAATTAACACTACTTTAAATAATCCATACTAATATTATAAAATAAAAAAAAATATTTAATTTATTTCAGACAACATTCCATATAAGGCTGAATGTACAGGACTTTTTTAAAAAAAAAAACTGTATTTTGACTCATTCATTGCAAAATAAATCATTCATCATTCATATAAAATATTCAAATTAAAATAAAATCTAATTGGAATCTGAGAAAATCAAAAATTTGAAATGTGAAAGTCTGTCTGTCTGTTTATCTGTGTTACGCTTTACGCTTTCACGGCATAACTGCTGGACAGATTTTGATGAAATATGTTACTGATATAGTTAATGGCTAGGGGTCAAGATCTATTGAACCAATCTGTCTGAAATTTTGCAAACACATAGTTAGAAGTATTGAGGACATAGGGTACCTTTCATCCCGGGAGAAAACACTGTTCTCGAGGAAGTTCTCACATGCGGGCTATAGCTAGTTTATTATGAAGATGATTCTGATGGGCGTGAAGTCACAAACAAATGGTTTAAATAATAACAATGTGAAGGTAAAAAACTTACATTTCTTGATTTGTTTCTGTTCATCGTAAGCGGGCGTCATGAACGCCTCCTTGAAAAACCACACCGCATTCACGGCCCACACGAACGGCAAGAACACACAGCCAACTGAAAACACAATGTTGGTTACCCAACATTAAATCCCATCCCAAATAATATTATGAATGCGAAAGTGAATTTGTATATTTGTTTGATGATGGTGAGATGGTTAGTTAGAGTATACGAAAGGGTGTGCAAAAATATATGCACTATTTAACCTTGTCCTTTAACCTTGAACATGAAAGGGCATTGGCCTAAGGTCATTGACCTTGAGTTCATTGACCTCGCGTTTTTATTGACTTAAAAAATTTTTTGGTAAAATTTCGGTCATTATATTAACACCCATTTTTTATCATCTCATGTCGTAGATAACACCATTGGCATCTCTTTTAGACATGTATTGATTGAAAATAGTGAGTGACTGTATAGACACCGAAAAAGACGTCGGCGTCTTGGTAAAATTTAAATAAAATTATTAAACACGGCCTTTATTGAGGCTCTTTGACAACACAACTATCTGCACCAGCAAAACAAAAGACAAAACATATTAAAAATGAAAAAAAGTGTAAAAACATAAATAAATATAAAAAAGGGGCTGATTGAGCCATCGGTACTCAACACTGTCTTTTTCGAGACAAGTTTAGTCTAGTTCTGGGTTTTATACTTTTTAAATCTTAATGCTTAAAGATGATTTGGTGATGATGACTACATTTTTAAGCATATAGAAGGGCTCATAGGATTGTGTGGACTTCAACGATCTAAATGATGAATTATTTCTCAGCGATTTATTTGATTTGGACAGTAAAGTAAATGAGAACATTAGAAACAAGAGAAATTGTACAGGAATGGGATAAATCATTTTAACGTCTAACCTTTGAAGTACCATCTACACAGTTGCAGTTTCTTGTCGTTCGGTAGTCTTGCTAGATCCATTATTATATAAACCAGATATTTGATATTTAAACAATATTTGCACAAAAACCTAAAAATTAACCAACGAAACAAATGTCCACAAATTGTTTTGTTGACGTTTACGATTTACTTGAATGGATTGACAGGAGATTTGACGTTAATGACATAAACATAAGGTTTTTTTACCACTGGGACAAGGCAGATCAATATACAATACAATCTTGTTAAAAATCACGGATGGATGGAAGCCTTAGGGTGGCCTACCATCATCTTTAAAAACAATGCAAGATCCAGTAAGTAAGGGAGTTGTCGCCTTACATCATGTATTGCGCTGTCCCGCTTACTCACTGGATCGTGCATGGTATTAAGAGACGGTATTAACCCCCATGGTTTTAAAAGATGGTGGTAAGTGGTAAAGTAAGCCACATGATGATATGTAAGGGAAGGGGATATCTCGCTTATTCAATCATCTCGGGACTGCTTAAACAGTTCATGGTAACCCTTGAGAAGTCAAAAAGTGTCTCACTCACGCAATTAAGCGATTTATTGATTTATGGATGGTCCATGGAAAGTAGGCATTATTTCAAAAGAACGCGTAAATCTGTGAGTGAAATGAATGAATGAACATTGATGAATGATATTGGTAGCACTGCAATACGCAAAAATGGCGTCGTCCGCCTCTTGTCAATAAACGTTTGTTGTTTTATTAGTAAATAAAAATGTTTTCGTGCGTTTTAAACGTAGTATCAAGTGTAATTACACTCTTAATCATATCACGATCATGTAAGTAATAATGTTTTATTTTACATAATTCCTCAAGATCTGTAAAAACAGGGTTATACAAGAACATCCAAATATTTAGGTTTTGTTAGTTTTATCAATTTTTAGGACCTTGATATGTGTTGAAAGCAGAAAATCAGCGTTAATTAACAGCAGCTGCAAGGTTCTTTCATATTAACACATGTAATTTGTCAAATGTCTGTTATTTCTACATTTGTAAACGAAAAAATAAAAACTAACATTTTATGGAAAACCGAAAACGTAACGGGGGTTTCTAACACCATAGAAATATCCTTTCACTTTTGTACTACTCTCCTTTTCTCTATGGTTACGTAGAAGAAGCTAAATATATGTAGTGAAATTTACAATAACATACTATACTACCACCACACTTGGCTATGTGTATACGAATATTTGCCTGTTGACCATGTGTAGACGGTGTATTTGCCAAAACTTTCGCGTTATTTCCCTACTCTGCCTTTTCGTCAAATATTTTGGCAAATACGCGAATAGCCAGTTACAATAACATTTTTTACCATTTTTGAAAAACATCCAACACTTATCTTTTCTTTAATTTTCAAAATAAAATGGCATTTATTTAAACAATTTAAATCACTAATTCTGTTCTATTGCAAAATGTTGACAAAGTTAAAACAATGCATATTTTATGTGTTACAAGATTAAAGTGCAGTAGGTATCATTATCTTATCAAACATAATTACTAGTTTTATGTCATACTATGCAATATAGAAAAATGTCAATGTTAATCTTTTAAGGTGATACCTCGGTGAACACTAGCGCCACCGTCATTTAAAAATCATTACTCACTGAAAACACAAGTTATCACAAATCCCTCTGCAGTAATTATGGTTCTGGATCTGAAGTTAATTTTAATCATATTCAATTATTAAATTATAGTTCCATATAGTTACAAATTGCAAAACTGCTAAAAGTGGTCATTTTAAGCAATAATGCAATTTGTAACTATAGGGAATTATATAATAATTTTATATGTTTAAAATTAACTTCTGATGAAAAACCTTAATTACAGCAGAGGGATTTTTGATAACTTGTGTTTTCAGTGAGTAATGATTTTTAAATGACGGTGGCTCTAGTGTTCCCGATGTATCACCTTAAATAAAAAAGATAACTTGTCTGAGTCTGACATATATTAAAAGGCAATCATATTGTTTTAATTTAAAAAATTCTAAATGATTCAGTACCCCTTGTATGAGATTTTATAAATGCAGACGCTAGCGACTGTGTCAGCGATTTTGTATGACAAACCCGTACAGCGCCCCTGGCGGATAGTAAGGCAACTAAGAAATACCATGCAAAATCCTAATGCAGTCGCTAGCATCTGCGTTTATAAAATCTCATACTAGGGGTACTGTGTTTACCACAATTTCAGCTGATGCTAAGTACAGATGTGGTCTAAGCTAATCTACCATGGTTTTCCTATAAGACCACAGAAAATATGAGTATGTTATAATGTCATGGAATTCTTGAATAATTATTACGTAATGACTAATGTGATGTATTCAATGCATTAAATAGTTATGTTATGAGATTGTAAACAGGTGTTTTGCATGCTTCCTTGAATTGCAGGAAATTGCATATGTTTATTTGCTAAATATGGTTACATTTGGTTGTTAAAAAAAAGTCCGACACATTAGCCTCACTCATTAATGCCCAAATACTCAAACATTACTCAATTTTGAGAGCTGTTCAAGTATCATGCTGTCACTGTTATATCATTGACGTTCAGCGCGACAGCATGGTACTTGAGCAGCTCTCAAAATTGAGTAGTGTTTGAGTATTCAGGCAAAAGGGACACAAAAAATATTATCAAGTAATTAAAGAAATTAATTTGTCAGCAAACTTTATTCAAAATATACAAGAAAAAGTTAATTAAATAACCATTTGTAATAATAAAAAAAATACGATAAGACTAGCTATTTAATAGATTCAGGTGTTACTTTGCGGAAGTCAAAGTTACAAGCACTTACCAAATTATTTTGCGTGCTTCCGCCACCAGTTAGTTCATGCAACTACTGCCGGCCGGCGCTCACCCACTACTGTTAGTCCCAGCATGCCCGCCACCATTAGTTTGCACACACCTCCCTTGCGACACGTGTTTCACCTCTACGCGAGGCATCCTCAGGCACCAAGGCACTAAGTTGTTTATAATTGATAATGTTGATAAGACTAGCATCCTGCCTATGACTTTCTTTACTTCCAATTGCCTATTGCCACAGATTAATTAATAGTTACTACCACAGAATTAAAAGAACTACAGACATATCATCCTAAAATTAACAGTGAAGGATGTAAAGATAGAAATGCCATCAATGGTGACCAATCCAGAAATGGCCGCACACGCCGTCGCTTGACGCCTGCCAACGTTACGAAACGCGCCTTCTAGGCGATCGAGCTCCTAGGGGGCCGTCCATTTATCACGTGAGGCTTGAAAGGGGGGGGAGGATCACGTGTATTTATTTATTCATAATTTTTTTAAACGCGCGATTTATAAACCGAAAGTTAAGAGATGCACAATATTCGTCCATCACGCATATTCACGCGACGATCGCGTTGTGCGCGAAAATGACCTCACCGAGTGGTTTCGTGAAACTGACGTTGATCTTCAACAAAGCACAGTTCCAACAACTGATCTGCAAGATGCTATATATTTGCCTGCAAATATTAGGTCCTTACATATGAAATTGCCGTTCAGTATCAAAAAAGTGAAACAAGTTTTTTTTAATGAAATTATTATTTAATCAATCGAAGTATGCGCCGTTGTTATCGATACACTTCCGCCATTTTATAGGCAGATCATTGATACCTTTGGAAAAAAAATCCTGGGAGCGAGAGTCTATGAACTGTTTTGCCTCATCAGATTTGAAATTTTTTCCTTGTAAAAAGTTATCCAAATTTTGAAAAAAGTGGTAATCGGTTGGGGCAAGATCTGGAGAGTATGGTGGGTGACGCAGAGGTTCCAGTCGCAGCTCCTCTAACTTGGCGATCGTTTGATGTGCAGTGTGTGGTCTAGCGTTATCCTGAAGGAGCAGTGGACTAGAGCAATTCATCAGTCTCGGTTGTTTAATGGCGAGCTTTTCCATCATTGTTTGCAACTGTTGGCAATACAAGTCTGCACTAATCGTCTGGCCTGATCTCAAGAAGCTGTAGTGGATAACACCAGCACTCGTCCACCAAACACTAACCAGAATCTTCTTTTTGGTCAGTTTTCGCTTAGGGCAAGGTTTTGCCGGTTCTCCAGGGTCAAGCCATTGTGATGATCGCTTCCGATTGTCGTACAGGATCCATTTCTCATCACAAGTCACGATACGGTTCAAAATCCCCTCATTATTGTGGCGATTAAGCAAAGAAACGCAGCAAGCAACGCGTGTTTGTTGGTTTGCTTCAGTCAATTCGTGCGGTACCCACTTTTCGAGTTTTTTAATTTTTCCGATTTGGCGCAAGTGGATAAGTATCGTTTTGTCACTTACGCCGAAGGCTGCTGCTAATTCAGAAGTGGTTTGAGATGGATCCGCTTCCACTATCGCCTTCAATTCTTCGTTATTCACTTGAGTATCAGGTCGTCCACGAGGTTCATTGTGTAAATCGAAATTTCCAGAACGGAAACGTTGAAACCAAAAACGCAGCGTTCGTTCGTTAGCGGTGCCTGGTCCATACACGTCGTTAATTCTTCGAGTCGTTTCTGCAGCACTGGTGCCACGGTGGAACACGTATTCGTAAATACCGCGAATTTTCAATTTGTCCATAGTTGTTGTTATAGCAATGTTGAAACTCAAACAAATGATGTTAAAACAAATGAAATACGAATTTTAAAACAATATTTTTCTGGCTTTATTTCGAAATAAATTTGAATTTGGAATTCCTAATGAAACGCAAGATATTTGATTTTAAAGTTGCCAGTACATATTGAAAATCGGCAATTTCATATGTAAGGACCTAATACATAGAACTAGGAACGCGGCTCTAATAGAAGTAGCATGACAAGCTAAACTGTCTTACCACTCATACACGATATTTACGTGTATGCCATCCTTGGGTTCACAGTCTACTAATGTCTATTGCGGAGTATATACAAGGACAACAAAAAAAATCAATTTTGGGTATTAATGCCGATTTATGCCTTCACAATATGTAAAAATAATTGTATAAATCCAAATATGAGTTCTCCTGATACTTCTTTTTACGTTTTATACAAGTTAAAGCCTTATATTATGTAAAATACTACAGCAAATTCAACGCCATTTTGAATGAAAAAAATATTATTCAGTCAAGAACATGTGCTAAGCATAGTGTTGTTGTTCTTACGTTTCTTTCGTCAAGTATCGATAAACGAAGTTAGAAGGCAAGTTTGGAGTAAAATTCGGGTTTAATTATCAACATAATTCTTGTAGGTAAATGTCAACGGGAAATGAATAAAGAAACCAGTTTCCGAAATTGCTAGTGTTACCATAAAATTCCGGAAGATGCCAATTATTCTTGTTTGTAACGTCTTACTAAAAATGTTTACTTATTATATGACAATCTTCGGGATCGAAATGAAAAAACGAAATGCCTGGTTTTCTTATCTCCCTGTGACATCTGTTGAAGTAAAACTAGACGTGGGTTTTAACGTCAAACCCAGAGAGATGGTTAAGAAAAATCAGATAATTGGATTTTCAAAGTCCAATGGACTACAAAATCATAATAACCCAAAAAGAGGGGTATTATAAGTTTGACGTATCTTTCTGTAGTAATGGATAAAGCGATTTCAGTTTAGTTTTTTTTGTATTAACGGTGACTTATGTGCGAGTGTTTTTAGATATATCTTTGATGAAAATCGGTTGAGTCGTTTGTAACTTGTGGGGGTGAAAAGGGAAAAGAATAACCGCATGCCTGCAAATATATACTCGAGTGGGGTCTGAAATGAAAACGCATCACGTCCACAGTACAAAATAAAATGTTCAATGAAAATAGGTTAAGCTGTGAAAAAGCTCTAGGGGTGTTAGTGGGGAAAACACCTAATGCCTGGAAAATATATGGGTGAGGGGTAGAGGGGGAGAAATAAGTCTAACTACAGACAAAATTGATATATAATAAAAAAAAATATCAAAACAATGATGCCAGGCCTTAGAGGGTCCAATGACCTCTGTGACGCAAGAGTGTGCAGGGTGAATTGAGCTTTTACCCACTTGATATGAATTAATAATCAAAAAGGAAACGGACGCCATATAAAACATTACAGCAGCTATTAAATATTAGCTCTACAGTATATTGACTTTAGAAGCCACTAATACATTATGCAAGCAACTTGAAAACGTTAAATCAAGCATGACTAATATGCCCCACGACGTCAAACCGCCACGCGTAGGGTTTGCCCCTTCTACCATACCAAGCCTCGGGGGAGGTGGCATGGTCAAGACCTATTTCCACGAGACGTGATCGTACCATCGCAGGCTACTCTTTAGAAGCTATCTATCTGCTTTGTCATGGACATGAAGGCTGTCCCGAACGTGGTGGGAGTTTCTAACGCGGTCTTTCCGCGATATTTCACACATCCAGTGCGGCGGACAGTTCTAATGATGGTTTTATAGACCTGACTCTTGAACCTGACCGGCATTCTGGAATCACAAGTGAAACCAGCCATCTCAGGCTATTTTGCTCATGCTCCTGTTTGCTTCGACTTCTGGTTATTTTTTCATATTGTTTCATGATATACTTATCGTGTCGAGTCTGGCTAATTACCACCACCGCCAAAACTAGTACTTCGGAACTGACAATGCATTGTTTGTGATTTAATAGTTTAATAAATAGAATTCTTCAAGTCAGACCATGCTAGCCCATACAGATATAAACCTTACATTATGATTAAATTTAAATAGTGAAATGAAATCAAATATTAATAAAAACCAATAAAAAAATAACAATAATAATTCAACGTATTCTCGATATATCGATGCTACGCGAATCTGTTACTTCACTAATTTTGCCTGCTGTCATGTCAGAATGGCAACAAATAGACGTAATTATTTTACGAATGGAATGAGTTATTACTTTTTAGAGTGACGATAAGCATTGAACATCGTGTCTCTGTCACTGAAAAATATATATATGGCCATCGCGTGAAAACACATTATTATCTCACTAATGATACATACCTATTAATTATAATTAATTATATGGTTTCGTGCGATTGGCAAGTCGTCCGGGTTATTTAAAACATAACAGATTTTTAATATGGATATAGTCACTATAAGATGTTATTAGGTTAGCTTATTATGCAACTAGCGACCCGCCCGGCTTTGCATGGGCATAATAACCTTGCTCTTAAATCTCTATCTATTAAAAAAAAACGCATCAAAATCCGTTGCGAAGTTTTAAAGATTTAAGCTTACAAAGGGATATAGGACAGTGATAACCGAAGACAAGAGGTCCGCTTAAGAAGGGACTGAATAAATTAACCGGCTTGGTATTACATGGATCTCATAACTTTTGACGGTTGAACAACTAAGCGAGACTTGGAATTTTTATAAGTTTTGTTTTTGATGGTATCTCATTTCTTTTTGTAGATTACAGAGAACTACTTTACGACATACATATTACCTCTTGATAACGCGGGCAAAGTATAAGTATGCAGGTACATAATTCATAATTCATTTATTTTATGTCAGACATGGGTACATTTAAGGGTGTTAGTATTAAATTAGTTACTGTGCGCCATGCTGCGCCGTCAGGCATACAAAATTGGTATTACACTGATTCGTTCACTGCGAATGTAACTTTTTTATCCTATATATTTATATGGGATTACAAAGTTATTTATGCAGTTGGTGTATCTAGAAAACTGGACCGAAATTGCAAAATATTTTAGTTTTCCCTTGGGTTATATACTAATCATTAATTACATTCTAAATTTGAAGCTTATGTATATGCTGCAGTGCCACTACCGCGCTCCAAGATTATTGCTCTGACTGCAACAACGCAATTTTCTGATATAACTGCAAATCTATTAAAAATTTGGTACTTAACATTTGGCCATAGCCTAGATGACCTATGGATATCAGCTCATTAAGATTAGTTCAGTTTATCATATTCAGTGCTGTTATTTGAAAGAGCGAGTAAAAATAATTTTATAATGTTGCTCTAGTTTATGGAAATTAAGTAAACTGTGACTAATAGATAAGACATATATCGGGCATAAATTTATACCAATTTTCCAGTCAGAATTTCAAAAGAGAATTTTATTGTAAGTACACTCACCTATAAGTAGGTACATATAAATTCGAGGATGAAATGGCTTCGTTTTCCAGTCTATCTATTTAATTAGATCATGTATTCAAACATAACAATAAATTATAGTAATTACTAGTAATATCACGCTAGTGATACTTCATGTATCAGCACTATTATCTATTCTGTGGTATCACGAGCGTACATAGGCTAAAGTAACTGTGTGCTCATCTTTCCCGGCCTTATTTTATATTATGATTATATACTATATATTTATTTTTATATCTTCGCTCTAGCGTGTTTTTCCTGGTTGCGTCTTCAGCTTACGCTTCAGAGCCCAGGGTACGCTATTAATCAGGGTTAAATGAAGCGATTGACGTCTGACCTATGTGTCATATTTATTTATATATAATAGTAATTATAAATAAAAAAATAGTATGTACTTGGTAAATAACAGTCGTATTGAGAACGAGAAGGTATCTTTATCTCCAGACCAGAACAAAACCTACACTCAAACATTACAAACGGCAATACCGTACGTACACTTCGAACTTTTTTAAGAATGTGAACTTTTTACTATTGCTCGAGAATATACATGGAAACTTTTCCTGCTCAGACTCATCTTTTTGTGTAGGTGACACGGTCCATCGGCTATGCATACCCTGGTGTCAGAGTTCGTCGGAAGGCTTTCCCGGCCTCTGACATGGTTCCTTTAACGACTACCAGAGGGCAGCTGGGACCAACGGCTTAACGTGCATTCCAAAGCACAGAATCATCCTTATTATCAGACGTCAGGTGATTCAAGCCTGCAATGTCCTAACCAAACTGGAAACAACTAAATAAGCTCCCACGACCCCTGGGTCTAACAGGCTCAGACTGCTTAGTTGGTCGGAGTGGAAATACAGTGCATTTGTACTAAGCCTTAATCCTGTGTCATAAAGTCTTTTTTGTTTGATTTTGCAATAAGAAAAGTTTGTGAACTCATTCCATAATGTGTGTATTTGATGACGGACCCCCCCTCCTACCCTCCCTTACCTCAGCCCTTACCCCCCGCAAACGGCGCGGCCGGTTCCCATACATTTAATGTCATATGTTACATCTATCTTAAGTGACGCAATTTTTTTTTTAAATCTATGACCTAATATAATATGTATAGCAATATATCTTGCCTTGAGTTCATTCAAATAACGGTAACTTTTTTTTATTGAACCCATGGAGATGTAACAAACTTTGAATGGTTTGCTGAGTTAAAACGAAGCAATTGGTGTAAGGTTAAGTAAATCGGTTCAGTACTTTCGGAGATAATCGTGATAATACATACAGACAGACAAACATAAAATTAAAAAAAAAAATGTTTTTACTGTTTTATTTTATATACAAGGTGGACACAAATCCACTGCAAATATTTTAAGGGCAGATACAGACCACTATTACTGAACAACTTTTCCAAATAAACTTATATCGAAATATGAAATTTT
This sequence comes from Apomyelois bistriatella, assembly GCA_947044815.1. NCBI lineage: Eukaryota > Metazoa > Arthropoda > Insecta > Lepidoptera > Pyralidae > Apomyelois > Apomyelois bistriatella. The sequence goes on from OX345718.1 coordinate 480,540, forward strand.
ATTTTTCACTCTCCATACTAAACTAGATTAGACGATTCTCAATTTGTATGGAAGGTAAAAAAAATTTTTTCGTATTTCGACAAGTTTATTTAGGAAAGTTGTTCAGTTTAGTGGTCTGAATCTGCATTTTAAATATTTGCAGTTGATTCAAATTCACCTTATCTAATACCTAATCTAAAAAGAAAAATAATGTAGGTACATACTAAAAATACACGTGATGTTGGGTGGGGGGGTGGGGGGTAGTCTTAAACCTCACCATGTATCACCAAGGGGGAGGGGGTGTTAAAAATGTTTAAAAAAAGATCACGTGATTAATGGACGACCCCTAAGCTAACAGATGTAACTAAATAAAAGTTTATCAACTTCGCAACTTATATTATAAATGCGAAAGTTTGTTTGTTTATTTACTAGCGACCCGCCTCAGCTTCGCATGGGCATAAAAACTTTCCTCTTGAATCACTCTATCTATTAAAAAAAACCGCATCAAAATCCGTTGCGTAGTTTTAAAGATTTAAGCATACAAAGGGATATAGGGGCAGAGGAAGCGACTTTGTTTTATACTATGTAGTGATTTGTCGCTTTCAAGCCCCATCTTACTGAAATTTCGCATGCATATAGTTAGAAGTATTGAAAACTACATAGGATACCTTTCCCGAGAAAAAGCAGTATTGCAGAGGGAAATTCGCGCGGGAGAAGCAGCAGGTTGAAAACTAAGAATAAAATCCAAACCAATCTGTATTCCAGGTGTCTGCGAGTTGCCATCACCAGCCTCCCTCTATCTCTATAGCCCTGGGGAAGTGGAGTACACAGAGGTCATCGTCCGGAGGCTCCACGACAACTTGACATTGGTGTGCGAGCTACGAGGAGACACGTCAAAGAGGGATTATGTGTGGAATTTTATGCCGGGAAATTTAAGTGTCGGAGGGAGGTGAGGCTGTCTTTATATATTTTACTATCGACCCGCCCCGGCTTCGCATGGGCATAAAAACCTCCCATGAATCACTATCTATTAAAAAAAAACCGCATCAAAATCCGTTGCGTAGTTTTAAAGATTTAAGCATACAGAGGGACATAGGGTAAGAGAAAGCGACTTTGTTTTATACTATGTAGTGATTTATTTACTAGCTGACCCGGCGATATCCGTGCCGCCAGTGTGTATATATATATAGTATAGTAGTATGAGTTTTTCTTAACGCAGACGCTAGCGACTGCGTTAGCGATTTAGTATGGCAAACCTGTACAGTGCCTCTGGCGGATAGTAAGGCAACTAAGAAATTCCATACAAAATCCTAACGCAGTCGGTAGCGTCTGAAAGAAAAACTCGTACTAGGGGCACTGAACGCACTTTTCTCACCGTTTAAATCTACCCTGAACTTCCATTAATATTTCAAGACCAAAATTAGCCAAATCGGCCCAGCCATTCTCGAGTTTTAGCTAGACTAACAAACAGCAATTTGATTTTTATACTAGCTATCATCAGCTTTGTGCGCGTGGAATGGACAAAAAGTATTTTTCTGTTCATAGAGTAAAAAAAATATTCCGCCAAAATTAGATCCTACTCCTTTTTTATGTCAGTTAAAAATGTATGTTTGTTTGTTTGTTTGTTTGTAATATATATATAACTAGCTGTTCCCCGCGGCTCCGCCCCGCGTGGGACTCGGTTATTAAACAAGCCTTGAGTTCATTCAAATGACGATAACTTCTTTTTAATGAACCGATTTTGATGAAACAAACTTTAGATGTTCTTCCGAGTTAAAACAAAAAAATTGGTGAAAGTTTTAGCAATATATATCATACACATACAGACAAACAGACAAAATATTAAAAAAAAAGGTTGTTTAACTATTATTCTTTTCAGTCTAAATTACTAAATATACATACAAAACATTGCCAGCCACTGCGTTAGGATTTTGTATGGAATTTCTTAGTTGCCTTACTATCCGCCAGAGGCGCTGTACAGGTTTGTCGTACAATATCGCTAACGCAGTCGCCAGCGTCTGCGTTTTATAATATAGGTCTACTGGTCCAATTAAAAATAAACTTTCTGCATATGATAGCCTGATTCTTAGGAAAGGTATTCAAATTGTTTATTTTCAATATAGGATATTCTTATCACTTATTGATATCACGTATAGTACATACACGCCAGATCGAGTGTAACCGCGGGGAACAGCTAGTTAGTAATATTAGTAGTATATATTGTTTGTTCAACAGATGGCGCTGATGGCATTTTACAAATCGCTATGGTTTTGTCAATACAAACATTCTATAGTTATAACCATTATGAATTGTATAGTTTTCAAACAACATCACCAAAATCAAATGAAACCATTTGTTATTTTTGTAAAATTTAGCCTCTTTTTAAGGCTAAATTTAATTTAGCGTTAAGGCCGTTAAGTAAGTTTTGAATTGGCTAAAATTTTATATCTTAGCGGCTGAAGGGCTTAGATCCGCTCCGTCGCTAAATATCAGTCTCAAAAGACCACATTCGTAATATACCACATTATGTTCGCAAAATATCATATTCTTATAACAACATTTTCTCAAAGTATCATGATATTATAAAACCACAATCGCAAAACACAACATTATTGTGATATCACATTCAAAGTACAGTTTCTGGTATTTTATTTTTTACTAGCTGTTCCCCGCGGCTCCGGCCCGCGTGGGACTCTGTTATATCGCGCCCAAAAGTAGCCTATGTTTGACCTCAGGTCGTTAACTACATCCCTACCAAATTTCATCACAATCGGTCCAGCAGTTTAGACGTGAAGAGGTGACAGACAGACAGACAGACAGACTTTCGCATTTATAATATTAGTATGGATTAGTATGGATTAAAAACGGAATAACAAAACAAATGAACTTATCGCTGATAATAAATTTCTTCTTAATTTTTTTTTGTGATATTATGTACCTAACAATTGCCGTTTCAAACAAACTTCAATACATAATGTTTTACTAGCTGTCGCCCGCGACTTCGTGCGCGTAGATTTCATTCTTGTTATCGTGGGAATTTAGGAAGTGCTCCCGAAATTCCTTTTTCATTATTGTTCCATGTTTCATGTAAATAAATAATTTCATTTCATTTCATTTTCCGCGGGAACCAACACAAAAAAAGAATTATACAATTTGGTTCATTCGTTCGAAATTGCTATATATTTGCAGGCAAACAAGCCTTGAGTTCATTCAAATGAGGTTAACTTCTTTTTAATGAACCGATTTTGATGAAACAAACTTTAGATGTTCTTCCGAGTTAAAACAAAAAAAATTGGTGAAAGTTTTAGCAATATATATCATACACATACAGACAGACAGACAAAATATTTAAAAAAAAAGTTTGTTTACTATTATTCTTTTCAGTCTAAATTACTAAATATACATACAAAACATTGCCAGCCACTGCGTTAGGATTTTGTATGGAATTTCTTATTTGCCTTACTATCCGCCAGGGGCGCTGTACAGGGGGCCGATTCTGCTAACGTTAAATCACAATCGTGTCAAAATAGTGTTTCAATTGCAGTGCTTTTTTACACACTAGTTACAAGAAATGTATATTTTTTTTATATCACTTTTGATGATCACACCACACACTAAATTCACATCACATCATACTGTCATAACTCTTGTAAATAGTGTGTAAAAAGCACTACTATTGAAACACTATTTTGATACGATTTTGTCTTAACGTTAGCAGAATTGACGCCCTGGTTTGTCGTACAATATCGCTAACGCAGTCGCCAGCGTCTGCGTTTTATAATATAGGTCTACTGGTCCAAATAAAAATAAACTTTCTGCATATGATAGTCTGATTCTTAGGAAAGGTATTCAAATTGTTTATTTTCAATATAGGATATTCTTATTACTTATTGATATCACGTATAGTACATACACGCCAGATGGAGTGTAACCGCGGGGAACAGCTAGTTAGTAATATTAGTAATAGTAGTATATATTGTTTGTTCAACAGATGGCGCTGATGGCATTTTACAACTCGCTATGGTTTTGTCCATACAAACATTCTATAGTAATAACCATTATGAATTGTATTATTTTCAAGCAACATCATCAAAATCAAATGAAACCATTTGTTATTTTTGTAAAATTTAGCCTCTTTTTAAGGCTAAATTTAATTTAGCGTTAAGGCCGTTAAGTAAGTTTTGAATTGGCTAAAATTTTATATCTTAGCGGCTGAAGGGCTTAGATCCGCTCCATCGCTAAATATCAGTCTCAAAAGACCACATTCGTAATATACCACATTATGTTCGAAAAATATCATATTCTTATAACATAATTTTCTCAAAGTAAGTATCATGATATTATAACACCACAATCGCAAAACACATTATTGTGATATCACATTCAAAGTACAGTTTCTGGTATTTTATTTTTTACTAGCTGTTCCCCGTGGCTCCGGCCCGCGTGGGACTCGGTTATATCGCGCCCAATAGTAGCCTATGTTTGACCTCAGGTCGTTAACTTCATCCCTACCAAATTTCATAACAATCGGTCCAGCAGTTTAGCCGTGAAGAGGTGACAGACAGACAGACAGACAGACTTTCGCATTTATAATATTAGTATGGATTAGTATGGATTAAAAACGGAATAACAAAACAAATGAACTTATTGCTGATAATAAATTTCTTCTTAAATTTTTTTTTGTGATATTATGTACCTAACAATTGCCGTTTCAAACAAACTTCAATACATATTGTTTTACTAGCTGTCGCCCGCGACTTCGTGCGCGTAGATTTCATTCCTGTTATCGTGGGAATTTAGGAAGTGCTCCCGAAATTCCTTTTTCATTATTGATCCATGTTTCATGTAAATAAATAATTTCATTTCATTTCATTTTCCGCGGGAACCAACACAAAAAAAGAATTATACAATTTGGTTCATTCGTTCGAAATTGATATATTTTTGCAGGCAAACATGCCTTGAGTTCATTCAAATGACGATAACTTCTTTTTAATGAACTGTTTTTGATGAATCAAACTTTAGATGTTCTTCCGAGTTAAAACAAAAAAATTGGTGAAAGTTTTAGCAACATATATCATACATACAGACAGACAGACAAAATATTTTAAAAAAAATGTTTACTATTATTCTTTTCAGTCTAAATTACTTAATATACATACAAAACACATTTACCGTTTTATTACTGTCTGACCAACACCTCTGTACCGCGCCTGAGGTATGCGAGCGGCGAGGACGGGCAGGAAAAAGGGGAAACTATGGCAGAATAGTCACTGTAGTTCTATATAAGCGAGGCGTCCGAAGAACCCCGACACCAGGGTGTGCATGGTCGTTTGACCTTGTCATCGACATTGTATTTTTCAGCCCGCAGCCCCTGGCAGCCGAACCGATCACGGATGCTCCACACCACAGTACGCTTGTCAAATATAATTTGACCGAAGCCGACACCGGCCGGTATATGTGCTCGTCCCCTCCGTTCAGCCAGACCAAGTTTATACTTGTGCAGACTACCAGTGAGTATGGATTCATTTCTAATTTGTAGCAATTGTAGCTTTTTACCCCCGTTTTTGCGTTGTTTTACCCTAATTTTGTGTTGTTTTACCCTGATGCTGTGTTGTTTCACCCCGTTATTGTATGAATTGATCCTGCTTTTGTTGTATTTTACTATAATTTTGTATTTTTTACCCTATTCTGGTAGTGTTACCTCCATTTTATATTGGTTTCTAAGTTTTCGTGTATTTCTATCTATAAATGGCATTGCTTTTATCAAACACAACCTGATAGAAGGGACGATTATGTCCTGTTCCCCGATTTTGTGTTGATTGACGCCAATTTATTTTTTGAAGTAAGCTTTTTTTTCGCAAAAACAAATAAAGACTCATTTGTTTTTTAAGGCCAAGTTTAACTTTGACAGATTAGAAAAACTTAAACATCTAGGTGTGCAGGTCCAATCCTACTACCCACATGGACTACAAATAAACGATAACAAACGCATAGTTAAAATAGTCGTTATTTTTCTATTACAATAGCTAAAAGAAAGCCAAAAAAAAAACATTTTTATCTAACCGTGTGGTCACGGACTGGAACAGGCTCCCCGAGAGTGTCATCGCTGCACCTTCAGTCAACGCTTTAAAAAATAGATTAGACAATATATAAAATCTCCAAACTTAAGATGCACACGCATCAGCTTTAAATGCTGCTAGTGTGTTTAAAAATATAAATAAATAAATTATTTTAGCGCCATCTATTAGCAAAAATGACACAATTGTTGTATCATTTCACCCCACAAACGAGCCATTTGACCCCGTATCTCCGCTTTCTAGCGCTAAAGCACTGCGCTCGCGGCGCTTTTTCCTGCGGACAACGTTGTGTCCTCCCCGCGTACGTGTGTGACGGACGGGCGGACTGCCTGTTACGGGAGGACGAGGCGCCGGAACTGTGCAGGGAGAGGCCTTGTAGTGGTGAGACCGTACTATCACTAGCTTATTGGTCGACCGCCGATAGTCACATTTCGCTCCGTCTAACACTCAAAACGCTTTCAAATTTTTTTTTTGTTAGTGACAACGCATTGGACGATGTGAACAAAAAAAATATTTTTGAAAGCGTTTTGTGTGTTAGGCGGAGAGAAATGTGGCGATAGCGATACAAGTAGCCATTACGAGAGGAGAGAATCGAGATAGGCGGTCGACCTACTGATTGCCTTTGTTCAATTCTCTACCGATAGCCTAAATACTTGACTTGTATTTTGTTTCTGTCCCAACTAATATTATAAATGCGAAAGTGAGTTTGTATATTTGTTTGTAACTTCTTCATGCCTAATCTCCTGAAGCAATCTTCCTGAAATTTCGCATACACATAGCTAAAAGTATTGCAAAGGACATAGGGTACCTTTCATCCCGGGAAAAAGCACTGTTTCCGAGGGTGGCGGGAGAGCGAAGTCGCGGGCAAAAGCTAGTCAGTATATATAAGGTGGACACAAATCAACTGCAAATATTCTAAGGGCAGATACAGACCACTATACTGAACAACTTTTTCAAATAAACTTATATCGAAATACGAAATTCTATTTTTCACTGATACTAAACCAGATCAGCTGATTCTCAATTTGTATTGGTCAAAAAAAAATTTTCGTATTTCGACATAAGTTTATTTGGGAAAGTTGTTCAGTACAGTGGTCTGAATCTGCCCTTAAAATGTTTGCAGTTGATTTAGATTTACCTTATTTATAACTTCTGGCATGTATGCTTACATGTCAGATGTCTATAGTGTATCAATAAATGTATTATATTCTGTGCCAGCCCCTCACAAGTTGAACTGTTCGAGCGGTCGTTGCGTGTCGTCGGCGGCGTGCTGCGCTCCGCTGCCCGCTCCGCTCTCCGCTCCGCTGTGTGCGCAGCCCGCCTGTTGCGATGAGCACGCGCGTTACTCGAGGTTACAAGGTAATGGAAATAAAGTGCTTTTGACACGGATTTTTGTTTTTTAAAATGGTCTGAAATAAAAGATTTTTATTTTATTTTATTTTATTTTATTTTATTTTATTTTATTTTATTTTATTTTATTTTATTTTATTTTATTTTATTTTATTTTATTTTATTTTATTTTATTTTATTTTATTTTATTTTTTATTTTTATTATTATTATTTTTTCATTTTATTCTATTTTATTTCATTTCATTTCACATCATTTCACTTCATTTCATTGAAGGGAATGGCATAAAAACCTTTCTCTTGAATCAGTCTATGTATGTAGTGATGTGACTGTCACGCTGTCGTTGCAGCCTCGTTCGACGACTTCCCGCTGCCGCCCGAGGACAGACACGCACCGGACGACTACGGGTTCATACAGTCCACCATATACACCGTCACAGGTATGTGCAATCAATCAATCAATCATACGTATCATCAATCAATCAATCAATAAGTGATAAGAATATCCTATATTGAAAATAAACAATTTGATTTTTTTTTAATACGCCCGAATTTAATTTTATAATCAGTTTTATATTCAGTCCTCATTTTGTCAAATTTATTTTACCAACACATTATGACTACTCAGATTATTATATTTTTATTGGACTCATTCTACGAATAATTATTATTCGTAGGACTCATTGCAATTTGGAAATTATGATGAAATGACATGCTGACTTTGTTATTTTGCCTTAAATTGTCTTTTTAAATTTAAAATTTTGTTTTAAATTGTGTATCCTTGTAATTGAGTATTTTTTAGACATGATAGATTTGCACGCCTTACTAAAGTATAATGTATTCGCACACTCATATTGTTACAACATCATTTTGTACATACATTCAAGCAAATAAAGAGATTTGATTTGATTTGAATACTCAAACGCTACTCAATGTCATGCTGTCGCGCTGAACGTCAGCGATATGACAGTGACAGCATCATAAAATATTTTGTCTGTACATTTAGTAATTTTGACTGAAATGGTTGGAGGGACATTTAAAATGAATAATGGAAAGCATAAAATATTTATTTTACATTTTTTTTGTCTGTCTGTCTGTATGTATGATCACATTTATCTCCGAAAGTAATGAACCGATTGCCTAAAACTTTTACCAATTATTTAAACTCGAAAGAACATCTAAAGTTTGTTTCATCAAAATCGGTTCATTAAAACAAATATCATTTGAATAACTCAAGGCATGTTTGATTTTAAACGAATGCACCAAAATTGGATAATTCTTTTTTTTGTATTGGTTATCGTCAAAACAAACTTTGTATAAAAGAAAAGGGGGATTCCCGGGCAATACCCGCGGGAATTTCGGGAGCTATTCCCGAAATTACCACAATATCGGGATAAATGCATTTTTAACAGAAAACGGGGGATTCCCAGGCAATTCCCGCGGAAATTTCGGGAACACTCCCCGAAATTCCCACGAAGTCGCGGGCTACAGCTATTACTAACTATGATTGAATGTTGACAGCGTGCGCGTTAATCTTCATGATTGCTGTAGTCCTGCTAGTGTCGGCTATTTGTAAAATGCACATGAAGAGGGCGGCGCTAAGAAGTTTGGCTTCCAGAAGACACTACGGAGCTCCGTATGCGCAGGTATCACCAACACTATCACTACATAGTATAAAACAAAATCGCTTTCTCTGTCCCTATATCCCTATGTATGCTTAAATCTTTAAAACTACGCAACGGATTTTGATGCGGTTTTTTTAATAGATAGTCATTCAAGAGGAAGGTTTTTATGCCCATGCGAAGCCGGGGCGGGTCGCTAGTTAATATTATAAACGCGAATTTTGTATGGACGTTTGTTACTCTTTCACAGGAAAACGGCTGAACCGATTTGGCTGTTTGGAATGGAGATTGCTTAGACCCCGGAACAACACATATGCTTTATTTTACCCCTTAATTCCCACGGGAGTGGAGCCTCTGGCAACAGCTAGTACAATATATCCCACTAATATTATAAAGGCGTGTGTATGTCTGTTACTTCTTTACGCTCAAATGGCTGGGCCTATTTTCATGAAATTTGGTGTGGAGGTAGCTGATACCTCGGATAATCAGGGTACTTTTTATCCCGAAAAATATGCGACTCCCGTAAATTTTGTCAAAGTCTTATAGTCAATGGCGCTTTATAATTTCCCTTTTCTCTCATCGATATTTACTGTGAAAGTAACGGACTAAGTTGTGGGTTCGATTCCCACGGGAAGCATACTTTGTTAAGTTGTTTCCAGTTCGGTTAGGACATTGCAGGCTTGAATCACCTGATTGTCTGATGATAAAGATGATTCCGTGCTTCGGACGTCAGTGGGAGAGAGTCCGTTTCGAAGAATTCTGACACCAGGGTGTGCATGGGCAATTTACCTTGTGACCCACACGATATGATTATTTTTTTATTTATTCAACTACGCACTAAACTGACATTTTCACAAAACGTGTATTGAGTTATGTAACATAATTAGATTGATTTGACAAAAAACTAATACATGCACAAATAAAAGAATTTAAATTGACATATAATATAATATGTCAACTTGAGGCAGTTGAGCAACCAGATATATGATTATGATTGTACTATCACTACATAGTATAAAACAAAGTAGCTTTTTCTGTCCCTATGTCCCTTTGTATGCTTAAATCTTTAAAACTACGTAACGGATTTTGATGCGGTTTTTTTTTAATAGATAGTGATTCAAGAGGAAGGTTTTTATGCCCATGCGAAGCCGGGGCGGGTCGCTAGTCTATTATAATTACATGCAATAAAATACTTTAATGTACACAATGACGTACAGACACACCGTTTCCCGCCGTGCTACGAGGCGTCCCGCCTGCTTGACGACAACCGGCTGCCCTTACACACGCCCAACGATTCGCCCACCAGGCTCGCCATGCAGGTAACTATTGTGTCTATTTGATTATAAGAACTGTTGTTTATCCGGCTCGAGGGACCAAGATAGGTTAAATGTTGTTCTGGATCGAAGGATGAAAAAAAGTTCGTTGATGTGACTCGAAGGACCAAATAGTGAAACGTAGATCCGGCTCGAAGGACCAAATAGTTAAATGTTGATCCGGCTCGAAGGACCTAACAATTAAATGTTGATCTTGCCTAAAGGATCTAATTGTTAAATGTTTATTGGGCTCGAAGGACCTAATAGTTTAATGTTGATCAAAGGACCAAATTTTAGTTTTGTGACGACTCGAAGGACCAAACTGTTAAATGTTACATACATATAATCACATCTTTATCCCATGCGGGGTAGACAGAGCCTAGAGCCATAAGACCTTAGGCCACGTTTAGCATAATGGTAGTTGAAACAGGAAATCAATAGTGATGGGTTGCTAGCCGCATCGCCTATGTCATGATTTCCCCATTCGGCGATTCCCTCAGACGACTTTTTGTTAAATGTTGATCTGGCTTTAAGGACCAACTAGTTACGTATTCACCAATGTATTGGATTCACATAAAGCATTATTTAAATTATTATTCTATAAAAATGTCATTAATTTATTGAGCGTGATTGAAATTGTGCAATATATTGCAGTGTGCGATAGAAGCGCCCAACTCGCCGGAAGCAGGGTTCGGGTTAAGCAGACTGACGGACATATTCTCCACGAGGTACAGGCAGGTGAGTGACCAAATATATCACTACATAGTATAAAACAAAGTCGCTTTCTCTGTCCCTATGTCCCTTTGTATGCTTAAATCTTTAAAACTAGTGTTTCTGTGAACAGTAGACCTCGCGAACCTCCTCCGTTAACCCCCTTTCCCCAGACGGTCCAAATAAATATATAAAAATATTTTTTTTCCCCCATTTTCCCTCCAATCAAAAAAAGCCCTCGACAATAAATTGCAAATAAATCAAGGAACACGTGTGCCAAGTTTCATTAGGATCCGTTCAAAAATGCGACCTCTAGCCCGGAACAAACAGACAGACAGACAGACAGACATTCGGACAAAAGCAAAATTTGTCAGTCTCGAAATGGAGACTCTCGCTCGCTCGGTCAACTATGCAACGGATTTTGATGCGTTTTTTTTGTAATAGATAGTGATTCAAGAGGCAGGTTTTTATGCCCATGCGAAGCCGGGGCGGGTCGCTAGTAAATATATAATTTAAAATTATTATACTAATATTATAATTGCGAAAGTTTGTGAGAATGTATGGATGTTGGTTACTCTTTCACATAAAAACTGCTCAACCGATTTGTCTGAAATTTGGAATGAAGATTGCTTAGACCCTGGAACAACATATAGGCTATAATTTGTCACGGATTTCTCACGGGAGCGGAGCTCCGGGCAACAGCTAGTGTGAATTAAATGAGATATCCTTGTTTTTTTTTTCTATAGAAAAATTAAAGCAAATCGTGTACCCTTATAATAAGGCAATAATAATATTTTTTAAGTATTTCAATGATTTTCGGGTCCAAGTTTTAATTTAACGAGTTTCGGGGATAAGTTTATTTGGAAAAGTTGTTCAGTTTAGCGGTCCGAATCTGCCCTTAAAATATTTGCAGTTGATCTCTGTCCACATTATATATAACGTTTGTATATATATACAACACAGGTGCCGACACAAATGAGCGAGGTTGAAATGCAGTCGGTGCGTGTTTCCTCTCCTCACGACTCGCCGCTGAGAGCGAGCGGCGAGTACCGCAGCCCCGCGTGCTGCGCGGGCGGAGACGCTTATTGTGTTGGGACAGAGGCGGGCTGCTGTGGCCGCGAGTTGAATAGGTGAGGAAATTGAAAAAAAAAAATTGGTTTTGGTTTTGGCACCGATTTTTGGGTTTTTGGTTTTGGGACCGAGTTTTGGGGTTTTTGGTTTTGGGACCGAGTTTTGGGGTTTTTGGTTTTGGGACCGATTTTTGGGGGTTTTTGGTTTTGGGACCGATTTTTGGGTTTTTGATTTTGGGACCAGTTTTCGGGTTTTTTGTTTTGGGACCAGTTTTAGTGTTTTTGGTTTTGGGACTGATTTTTGGGTTTTTGGTTTTGGGACCAGTTTTGGGGTTTTTGATTTTGGGACCAGTTTTGGGGATTTTGGTTTTAGTACCAATTTTGAGTTTTTGGTATCAACTTTTGTGTTATGGAACCAATTTTTAATGTAAGTACCAACTTTTTGAATTTCTTACTGATTTTAGGATTTAGTAATTTTCTATTTTTTGTTTTGGGACCAAATTTGTAATTCGTTACAATTCATTAAAACTTGCTATCTGGTACCAAATTTCTCTTGTATCACCTCCGACCCTGGTCGCTTGATCTATCCATACCAAATTTCATCAAAATCGGACCAGCTATTTAGCCGTGAAAGCGCAACAGACAGACTGACTTTTACATTTATATTATTAGTATTGGAAGTATAGATTTAAAAAAGATACACAGTTAACGTCAAAAAATATCTAAAAAACAAAATGCTCAAACGAACAAACTCGACAAATTACCATGCACTTACAAAATAACCCACTTCCACACTATAAAAAAATCTACTAAACCACGTTATTGTCTACTACCACAGTATGGCAACACCGGTCGAATACTTCAGACGACGCGCGCTAAGGCGGAACACCCTGGAACGCGTCATGGACCAAATAGGTGAGCGGCAGAGACCATTCACACTCCAACTAGGACGTTTCCAGCTCAGCATACCGAAATTCGGTCGTAGATCGTCGAACGAACGGCGACCGGACACGCCGAACGTCGCCGAGATCGATATAGACGATCTAGATTTCGTTCGATTGAATTCGAACGACACTTACACATTAAATGGTAGGACTATAAGACTTTTGGGGGCGAATTTCGAGAATTGTCCCATGTTACCCGATGGTACAAGGCCACCCCCTTATACTGAAGCCATGAGATATAAGCTATGTGGCCCACCCCCCGAATATTTAAGTAGGGATGGTCTAAATCAGAATGCCGATCAAGAAGCTAGGAGTAACGTTGAAATGCCCCCTAATTACGATGAGTTGGGCGAAAATTCTGGTAATAATGTTGCCAGCGGCAGCGGAATAGGTATTAGACCTAATATTAATGGAACAGTTAACGGAGCTAGTAACAGTCGAACAGGTATCGTACCTAGTATTAGCACAGATACAATTGAATCTAATAATGTTGAATGTATCACGGGTACAAACGTACCGATAACAGTTACGAACAACTGTTCCAATGTTAATAATAATGAAACTAGTGTAGCGCCTAGTGTTTCCAGTAATACAGATGATAACAACGGTAACAGTAACGATATATCAGTACCTAGTACCAGTAACGTTAATAATAACGCATTGGAATCGATAAAATCTGTTATTGATAATCTACCAGCTATAGACAGTGATGTGAACGCGAACGAAACGGAGGCTTAACATGAAAAGCTCCATTTCGATGTTAGACATTTTGTCAGAATGTGACAAGTTGACAATGTGACTTTGTCATGTTCTTAAACGCTGTGTCAGATAATGTCTCACTTTGTTGACCGAGCGAGTTGGTGGCGAAAACACGTTGTTTGTATGTATGTTTGTACCGCAATAACTGCCGAACCATTGGTCCGATTTTGATAAGATTTGCAAGGCATGTAGGAAATATCAATTGATTTTTCAAGTTCGTTGGGCATCAAAATAGGTTTAGTAGTTTTTGAAATATTAATAAAGATGTCCGCGATTGCTACATGCAAACGACCCATAGCGCGTTCTAAGTTTGGATAGCGTCATTTGGGTGATACTACGGGGCTCTGCTCCCTTGGGAATTCCGGGATAAAATATAGCCTATGTGTTGTTCCGGGATCAAAGCAATCACCATTCCAAATTTCAGCCAAATCGGTCCAGCCGTTTACCTGTGTAAGGGTAACAAACATCCATACAAACTTTTGCGTTTGTAATATTAGTATGAAGGATATCATTTTTGCCATGCCTAAAACCATTTTTGTTGTATTTTTTGATCTCTTCAATATGTTTATCATATGATAAGAAAAGCAGGTGACGAACATATAATGACACGGTTTTTTGTCAACTTGTCAGAATATGACAATGTCATATTGTAGCCTAGTGCCTTAGAGTAATCATGTTTAGTTACCACACTATAAATAGCTAGGAGGATTATCATAATTTAAATAAACTGCTGGTACCTATGTATATATCATATATTTCTATACGTATCTCTGTGTTATGGAAAGCCATTAGTCCCTGTTGCTATCGATAGATGGCGGTTACAAAAACTTAAAACTTTCACTGGCAATAACGCCTCTCGACGTAGATAACAATCAACTGTTATTGTTATCTCGTTTACTGTCCGCGAAAGTTTTAAGTAGACTAATAAGCGATCGATAAATCGAGTAAGTGAGATGTCGCCTTACATCGGGTATTTCGCCATCTCACTTATTCATTCGTCTGATTCATTTTGATTTTTGGATAGCTTTAAGAGGTCATGGTAGGCTTACTTTGACCCCTTATCTGGTATCAGATTTTTCAAGCTGCCTTATTGCCCAATAAGGCAGCTTGAAAAATCTGATAACAGACCAGTGTTGAAAAGTGACACACATTAATGACAAAATGTCTACGAAATTACACGAAATTTTTCATAACGCATTTAGATTTTTACCCCTAGTATGAGATTTTATAAACTCTAGCGACTGCGTTAGCGATTTTGTATGGACTTTCACAGTAACCTTACTATCCGCCAGGGGCGCTGTACAGGTTGGTCATACAAAATCTCGTACTGGGTTTACTTTTATATAATAAACAATCATATTACAAATACATGTATATTTTTTTCGCAAATAATACATATTTCGTTGTAATAAATATATGTTATTTTTTATAGCTTTAATTGTTCCACTGCTGGGCAAAGACCTCCCCTCTTGTCTTATCACTACATAGTATAAAACAAAGTCGCTTTCTTTGTCCCTATATCCTTATGTATGCTTAAATCTTTAAAACTACGCAACGGATTTTGATGCGGTTTTTTTAATAGATAGAGGTGATTCAAGAGGAAGGTTTTTATGCTCATGCGAAGCCGGGGTGGGTCGCTAGTATGTTATATTATAAAGAAATTATATTCCCAGTTTTATCTAGATGGTGTATACTGGTTATATAACTTTATATTTTGTCCTACAACGATGTGCCGCTGAGTATATATATATATGATATAATTTCGTGTTTATGGAATTATACAAGTAATTAATTCCAATGAATATAAATGATATTTTTTACGTAAATCTTATTTTTGTGTTATTATCTGAGATTTTGAAAATGCTTGATAGTAAAATAGATTTGGTTTAAGGAACTCTATTTATGTTTAACAGTCTTTATAAAAAGGTGGTTCTTAGTTCGGTCTATAATGTATGTGTGTTTGTCCGCTGTAAACTGCTAAAAATGGCCGTTTTAAGCAATATTGCAATTTGTAACTGTAGGGAACTATAATTTGATATGTTTAAAATTAACTTCAGATCCAGAACCATAATTAATGAAGACGGATTTTTGATAACTTGTGTTTTCAGTGAATAATGATTTTCAGCTCATGGTGGCGCCAGTGTTCACCAAGGTATCATCTTAAAGAGTATTTCTTCAGATATTAACGCAAAAAAATGATATTTAAGTACCAGCGGGCGAAATAGTTGCCATATAAAACCATAGTGATACTCATTTTGTAAATATTTATTTTTTTATGTTTAGTTTAGTTTGTCTATAGTTAAGTTTTAGTGATATTCGCTGTAAGAACATTTTACTTAATCATGTTATAGTTATTAACATATTTTTTATGTGTTGCCAGTAATAATTATCAATAATGTTTAATACTTACTACTACTACGCCCGAATACTCAAACGCTACTCAATTTTGAGAGCTCATCATGCTGTCGCGCTTAAGGTCAACAATATGACAGTGATAGCTAGATACTTAAACAGCTCCCAAAATTGAGTACCGTTTGAGTATCTGGGTATAATTGCCACAGCTAGGAATGAAGCTGAAATAGATTTAAATTATCAACCTCTTTGGCAAAGCGGACTTTTTTAAATTTAAGAACCAGTTCTGAAGCGTATTTCTCAAAGGAAAATTACTCCGTTCTAGATATATCTTATGTAATATAAACTATTTTAATTGTAATACAGAACCCATGATTAATTTTTGCCTCAATATTTGCCCGTGGTGATAATATATGAAATCAGTAATAATAATTATAATCTATATAAATATCAGCTAGTTTTTGTCACATTGAACAATGTTAAATAAAAAAATAATGCTTTTGCTGTTTTTTTTTACAGTTATTATTGTTTTCGAATATTCTGATGTACCTTTCGACTTATGTACGAAAAACATACTATAAAAATAAATACAAATTGCTAAACGCAAACACAACATAGTATCGGTTTAAAACAATTAAAAATCCACGAGAATATTTTGAAAAAATATACGAATTATTTTTGGTTTATTCTTTTTTTTCTAAAAACGATCTCAAATATAAACTTTTAAACCTATAGTCCGCTTTGCTAAAGGGGCTGTCGCGTTGTGTCATATATACCCACCGCGCCTTTTAGCTTGCCTAAAACATTTTGGCCTAAATCAATCGACATAAAAAAAAAAATTGTATGTTCGTTCGCGCACCCACACACATATCTCTTGAACCCTAGCACAATAATTCGTGGTTGTTTGTTGATGTATATTATTACGTGTTATAAAGCGTGGCAGATTTTGTCTCATTATTTGTATTTTTTAACATCCGACGAAAAAAATGGAGAGTTATGATAATTTCTTTTCAACTTCGCAACAGTCGGTTTAAGGGGCTGACAAAAGCCAACTAGCGCCACCAATCATTTTATTTCTTTTGCTTCAAAATCAAGTCAAATTGAAATCTTTATATTTTTTGTATTATTATTCATTATTTATTTTTATTATAAAAGCTAATTTACCGTCTAAATTGGTCAATTTTGGCAAAGTTACTAGCGACGCGCTGTCTTACATTTTTTCAACTTGACCTGGTTTTAGAGTAAAATAAATAAAATAATTGGTGGCGCTAGTGGGTTGATGTAATCGCCTTATTATATACATTTTTAATTTATAAATTGACTAGCTGTTCCCCGCGGCTTCGCCCCGCGTGGGACTCGGTTATATCGCACCAAAAAGTAGCCTATGTTTGACCTCAGGTCGTTAACTACATTCCTACCAAATTTCATCACAATCGGTCCAGCAGTTTAGCCGTGAAGAGGTGACAGACAGACAGACAGACTTTCGCATTTATAATATTAGTAAGGATTCAAAATCTGCAACGTTTATTTGTTTAGATGTTTTTGTAGTGTACATTTTAGGGCACTATAATGTAAGTCGTGTATATTAATAATTAACAAACGCTTGTGAGATAAGGAAAAATCCTTTATTTGTGTTATTTTATTTTAAAAAACAAGGACGAATTATAATTACGCCCGAATACAGTATTAGGGCGTTAGTATCGTTCAGTTAAGCCCGAATACTCAAACGCTACTCAATTTTGAGAGCTGCTCAAGTATCATGCTGTCGCGCTGAACGTCAACGATATGACAGTGACAGCATGATACTTGAACAGCTCTCAAAATTGAGTAGCGTTTGAGTATTCGGGCATTAGTATCCCATAACACAAGGCTCGAACTTACTTTGGGGCTAACTAGATCTGTGTAATTTGTTCTTATAAATTGTATATTTATTGACTTAAAATAGGCTTTTCTTCCTCTTACTCGGATATAGCTTCTGCTGAGACAAAAAATAATTTAAATAAAACATTGGAGGCCGCTAATGGAGGTTTATTAATGTACACGTTTTCATACATTAGGTTTTTAGTTTCACTATGGCCAGCTTACCAAAAAAATGTACTCTAGCGATCGTTAATGCAAATTTGTGGACACTTTTGTTAAGTTGGTACTAACCATTAGTTCTTATATTGTTTAAAAATATGTATGAACATTTCAAAATATAAAAAAATAGAACAAGCTGAGCTCTGGTTGGCTTGGTTGTATTGTAGGCGCCATTGTAAAATTTAATACGATGTTGTTTCGTTGTTTTAAGAGGAAGTCAAGAGGAAGAAAAGTATTGTACAAGCCTCGGCCGAAATTGATATTTACGTCCTCGTATTTTTAAAAGGCCTCGGCTTCGTCTCGTTCTTTTGCAGCACTTGGCAAGGCCTCAACTACGCTTCGGCCTTGCAATATAACTCGGCCGTAAATTGCTTAATTTCTGGCCTCGACAGTAATGTACTATATAAACAGGCGTCTGTTAATTCTTTAAATATAAGATTTTAAATTTAAATCTATTTTCTACACAAATAGTATTTAAATTATATAAAAATATGGAAATAATTAGCATAAAAATATAAGGTGATTTTTAATTCTATGCAATTTCTGAGGAACTAATGGAAGAATAATTTATAGATTTTATATATATGTATGTATATATATTGTTTCCAAATATACAAGGATAATGTAAATAAAATCATAAAAAATATGTATAAAAATTCCGTTTAGATATTATTTGTGTGAATAAATGATCTTTTATGTGTACTTAAAATTGTCTCAAAATTAGCACCATTACTTAGATAAAATATATTAACGCCCAAATACTCAAACGCTACTCAATTTTGGGAGCTGCTCAAGTATCATGCTGTCGCGCTGAACGTCAGCGATATGACAGTGACAGCATGATACTTGGACAGCTCTCAAAATTGAATAGCGTTTGAGTATTCGGGCGTAAGATTAGTGTATAAATATAGTCCATTTTGATCTGATATGTTATATATGTTACAGCCGATTAACACGTTTCTTTGGTGCAAGGTCAACCGACCTTGTACACCCTGGTAATAGTTTCGAAACTACCTTTAGCTTGACGTGATTCATTTCATGACAGTATTGCGGTCGTGGGTTCGATTCCTAACGGAAATGTACTATAGTTGTTTCCAGTTTGGTTAGGACATTGCAGGCTTGAATCACCTGATTGTCTGGTAATAAAGATGATTCCGTGCTTCGGAAGCTTGGTAGTCGTGATTGTACATGTCGAAGGTTTACAGACTTGAAACCAGGGTGTGTAGTGTCAATTGATTTTGTGAGTAAGACAGGCAAGTGTCAATCAAACGTACCCGAAAAATATGGACAAATTGTTTTGGTAGTTTGTTCGTTTGATTGTAATAAGTTTATTGTACAAAAAGGATATACATTTTCATAGTGTGAAAAAACAGAACATACAATGGCGGACTTATCCTATGTAGGGATCTCTTCCAGTTGACCAGCGTAAGATGGAGATATTTCTTTCTCTTTTGATAGATTATTTGAAATGGATCAAATTTGGCATAGCGTAATTTTCCATTCGCTAATTAGGCCGAATTCCAAGCGAGAAACACCGAGAAATATAGGTTGAGAAACTTACTAACTTTCTCCTTTCGCTAATTAGTCAGAATTTCAAGCGAGAAACGCCGAGATATATAGGTTGTTACTTTTTCTACTCGCTGATCAGGTTGAATTTAAAGCGAGAAACGCTGAAAAATATACGTTGAGAAACTTACCAACTTTCTCCATTCGCTAATTAGTCAGAATTTAAGCGATAAACACCGAAAAATATAGGTTGAGAAACTTACTAACTTTCTCCGTTCGCTGATCACGCAGAATTTCAAGCGAGAAACAGAGAAATATAGGTTGAGAATGTTAATAACCGGACAAAAAAAAAAGTGATCGATACAGTTTGTATTTTGTACAATAAACGTTAAAAATAAACACAGAAAACAATATTTTTTGTAGTATAGTGGGCCACAGAGAAAGTCCTACTACTTTACCCGATATCTAAGCTGCTATTCTTTTGTGGCCCACTATACCTATTGTATTGACAATCCATGTTTTGTTTTTGTAACATATATGCCCGAATACTCAAACGCTACTCAATTTTGAGAGCTGTTCAAGTATCATGCTGTCACTGTCATATCGCTGACGTTGAGCGCGACAGCATGATACGAGAGCAGCTCTCAAAATTGAGTAGAGTTTGAGTATTCAGGCGATACCTACTAAGTAATAAATTGTATATTTTATTAATTAATAAAAATATGCGAACAATAATTTTAACATATCATTATTGGGAGTTATAGTAGAAACATGTATATTTCGAAGCTACAACTTATCTGATTTAGACCCGACTTCACAAACATAAACCAACCGTTTACGCATAAATATTGTGTGTCATTTCGTGTAGGTGACACGGTCAATCGACCATGCACACCCTGGTGACAGAGTTTTCCGCCTCTCGGCCTCTGACGCGGTTCCTTTAACGACTACCAGATGGCGGCCGGGAGCAACGGCTTAACGCGCCTTCCGAAGCACGGAATCATCTTTATATCGTACAATCAGGTGATTCAAGCGTATAATGTTCTAACCAAACTGAAAACAACTTAACCCAGCTTTCGTGAGAATCGACCCGACGACCCCCGGGTCTACAGACAAACGCCTTAACCACTGGTCCACAGGGGCAGTTATTGCAGGCATGAATCACCTGATAGTCTTATAAAAAAGATGATTCCGTGCTTCGGAAGGCACGTTAAGCCGTTGGTGCCGGCTGCCATCTGGTAGTTGTTAAAAGAACCACGTCAGAGGTCGAGAGGTGGTTCCGAAGAACTCCAGACACCAGGGTGTGCATGGTCGATTGACTATGACACCTATTTTAAATGATGACGCCTGCAATGTCCTAAATAATATGATTGAAACTTTCTTTCTATATGTAAACTACTTTTTAAGCATTTGTTAGTGAACTCGTGTCTAGGGTTATCATTTTGACAGCAGGATTGTTCTATCGGAGGTTCAATTCTGGGCCCCTAGTATGATTTTTTCTTAACGCAGACGCTAGTGACTTTAGGATTTTGTATGGAATTTCTTAGTTGCCTTACTATTCGCCAGAGGCGCTGTACAGGTTTGCCATACTGAATAGCTAACGCAGTCGCTAGCGTCTGCGTTAAGAAAAACTCATACTAGGGGCACTGGTATTATACTTACTGATACTCTTGCCTATTTATAACTATGAATTGTTTTACATCATGCCATTATCATACGCACTGTTGGTCTTAAGAATAATGTGTTCTATCGGTTTTCTCACAAAATTGTCACATAACAATATTTTTTCCATTTTTTGGGCTCTGCGAACGTGTGATCGGAAATTATTTATTACTATCAGTACCCCTAGTAAGAGATTTTATAAACGCAGACGCTAGCTACTGCGTTGGGACTTTGTATGGTATTTCTTAGTTGCCTTAATATCCGCCAGGGGCGCTGAACAGGTTTGTCATACAACGCTCGTGCTAGCGTCTGCGTTTATAAAATCTCATATTAGGGGTACTTTTCCCATTTTTACCCGCTCTTTGTGGATATGTATAACCTATAACCTTATGAATTAGGCTATCATATGCAGAAAGGACTTTTGAAATCCGACCAGTAGTTCTAAAGTTATAAGCGTTCAAACAAACATACTCTTTCAGCTTTATTAGTAAGATTTGATTGATTGATTCATAAAAGGCCAACAGTGCGTACCCCACGCGTGGGATCCCAGTCTACAGTACAAAGTACGTCCAGCCTTCTATTGCCTTGTAATTATAAGGATAATAAATAAATATTTAATGTTTTAGAAATATTTAGTCGTTTTATTTTCATTTACCTATTGTATTTCTATGCTGGTCTGGTAGCTTACCACCATCTTTTAAAATCATGCAAGAATGATTGATAATGTATTGCGCTGTCTCACATACTCACTGGATCTTGCATGGTTTTAAGAGACGGTAGTAACCCCCCTGGGAGAAAAAGGAAATAGAATGTACCAGCTGCTTCTCTTCCCGCGCAAGCCGTAAGTCGACTGAGGGAATCGCCGAATGGGGAAATCATGACTATAGGCGATGCGGCTAGCAACCCAACACTATTGATTTCCTATTTCAACTGTCATCATGCTAAACGTGGCCTAAGGTCTTATAGCCCTTTGGCTCTGCCTACCCCGTATTGGATAAAGACGTGATTATATGTATGTATTTTTTTTAAAGCATTGACGAAGTTTCTTGCAATATAGCGTATGATTTTCACTAAAATATCGCGACGGAGCACATTGAATGAAACAAAATCGGTGTAACTTATCCAAAAATTATTTATTTACACCCTGACTAGAGAAATACAAAAAATAAACTAAAATTATATCTACTTATTATAATTATGTATGTAATAACAAAAATATGGTATGTTTAATACTGATAAAAGCGAAAAAGCATTTTGGCGCCGAAATTATTAAAAATATTTACATTAAATTACAAAATACCATGTTATAGTGGTGGTGTTATAGTGGTTTAACATTTTGCTAAGGTGAATCGGAGGTCGTAGGTTCGAATTCCTTTAAATATATAAGTAATAGTCAAAATGTGACCTCTTTGTCTCATTAAGATATTAATGCCTAATAATAGTATCAGCATAGGAACTTAAAATTGTTCACCATATTCAGTTAATTTACCCGCAAAAACAGCAACAGTAATCGAAAATAGATCTAATTCCAATGTTTTTTATGTTTTATATTCAGTATTTTCGACTTAGGTGACAATTGATCCGCAAAAAATCTCATCCGAGGATGATTCGTCACCCTTTTACGCACACAATGATATAAGCATGTTTATTACTGAAATTAGCAAACGAAAGTAGACTTAATTTTCAATGAAGTTAGGTTGTTTATTCGGTATCTTATTGTTTCCGCCACTAGATGGCGCCACTAGTGAGACTTCGGACAACACAGACCAAAGAATTTATATACAACACTAGAATGCTTACGAATAATAATAGTCGCGAAAAACAACATTCAAAATTAATCCTTATTACTCTACTGCAAAGTTGATTTTTCTTTAAAGACTACATACAAATACCTAACGTTCCAGAAAAAGGTCCAAAATTTGTAGGTGTCCCTTTTGCTCTTGAATATTATACAACCTACTAGAAAGAGACACCTACAAACTTTAGGTTTTATTTCGGAACGGCTTTTGTCCTCCGTAAGCATTCTAGTGTTATATATAAATTCTTTGACACAGACATACATGAGGACGTAATATTTTATCATGGATAACGAATAATAAAAAGTATATCTTTCTTTCATACTAAAAATCATATAACACTAACACTTTGTCCCATTGAATAAGGCAAACATAGACAAAATGATCATGAAGCAAGTCGCCATCTTAGAATGTAGCTTGACGTCATGATATGCGATATTTGACGTCACAATCTATCGTGGTACTAGCCCAATCACTGAAGCGTTTTTGATGTGTGCGTTAGTTTGATGGTTTGTGTAGTAAGCACGCTTTATTTGGATAGGGGTCTTAGCTATGATTGTAAGTTACAAAGTAACCGAATTGAGAACCTTCTTTTTTGGAAGTCGGTTGAAAAATGTCGTAAATCGATTCTAGTAAATTTAGTTTTCTTTTTGCTTCTACTCAGCACTATGATACGTAGTACTATTACTAATTCTGTGACTATGATGTTACTGTAGCAATACTTGTTTTTATTATGTACTAGCTGTCCCGGCGAACTCCGTACCGCCTGCCCCTGCACTTTACTCAACGTTTAAACCTTCCCTGAACTTCCACAAATATTTCAAGACCAAAATTAGCCAAATCGGTCCAGCCATTCTCAAGTTTTAGCCAGACTAACGAACAGCAATTGATTTTTATATTTATAGATTATATATGCTATTGTGTTGGACAATGAAAGGTTTTGTCTACCCCGCTAGGGTTAAAGACGTGAAAATATTTAAATTAGTTCCAGCATAAAGATCGTCAATCTTGATTTTTTTTGATCACTTCGGCGACATCTTTTCGAAGAATTCTTGTATCGCCAACGCTTTGGCTAGTCGTCTTCGGAAATCCTGTAAAAAGAAAATGATTCGTTATAGCACAGATTACAAAAAACTATACGAGTACAGATATTATCTTTGAAAAATATTTTTACATGCTTGTGCCCATTTAGCAAATAAAGAATTTGATTGATTGATTCAACCGCCATATAAAGACGCGCCGATTTTTTGTGTATTTATAGAGTATCCCAATACTGCATACTAACGCCATCTATCGATCACTTGAGGCACTGTGATTGTAAATCTGATAACTTATTAGATAAACCATTAAATCAGTTTGTGATGACGACAATTTAAAAAATCGGGTCTTATATTTCAAATTCTTTATTTGCCAAAAATAAGTCGGATCTCAACTAAATT
The DNA here is from genome assembly GCA_947044815.1 of Apomyelois bistriatella. Lineage (NCBI taxonomy): Eukaryota > Metazoa > Arthropoda > Insecta > Lepidoptera > Pyralidae > Apomyelois > Apomyelois bistriatella. The sequence continues at coordinate 505,196 of OX345718.1, forward strand.
GAATATTTTCATTCCTTGTAGTGGCAATAAAAAGAACTATTTTTTTTTTCTTTGGGAATGGGACCACATTGTATTTTAACACTTATTATTTATTTACGTTATTTGTACTCATTATTATTTCATGTAAATGGAACGGTCAATCGACCGTGCACACTGGTGTACTTGTACTGACCTGGTGGAGCGTGTGACCGTTATGCGGCACCCTAGTTACGAACATGTCTCTGGTCATAAGGCAGTGCCTTCCCCACTTTCAGTTCATATGGAACCTCTAGTCCAGCTATTGATACAGTTTTAAATAAACATCAGCGCCATCTATTAGTAAGAGTTTAACAATACTTGTCAGCGCCATCTATTGATAGTGAGAGACACAATACTTTTACAGACCTTGAGCAGGAGAGCCCAAATGTACCACTTCCAGCATTATTTCGTTTATCTGTGATAAACACGCAACTTTTAAACAGCTATAGCGCCATCTATTACTTATAGTGAAAAAAAAGTATTTGATGCAGACCTGGTGCAGTGTGTGTCCGTTGTGAGGCACCCTGGCTGCGAACATGTCTTTGGTCATGAGGCAGAGCGCCTTCCCGTTCATGGGGAACCGCTCGGGGAGCCCGCCGCGCCGCGACACCCAGCGACCTACTTCTGCTCGGCCCCAGGAACGAGGGTCTGGTGAAGAGAAATATTTACATACATACATATAATCACGTCTTTATCCCATACGGGGTAAACAGAGCCTAGGACCATAAGACCTTAGGCCACGTTTAGCATGATGATAGTTGAAACAGGAAATCAATAGTGATGGGTTGCAAGCCGCATCGCCTATGTCATGATTTCCCCATTCACCAATTCCTGCAGTCGACTTTTACGGCTTACGCGGGATGAGAAGCAGCTGGTACATTCTATGTTTTTCTTTTTCTCACAGACCAGCATAGAGGGACAAACATTAATTAAAATGAATATCCCACCAAGAACATCCTGTAAAAACTATCCAAGTCTCGATGGAACTGCTTATCCCAACTGATATTATAAATGCGAAAGTGACTTTGTATATTTGTTTGTTTGTTACCTCTTCACGCTTTATCTACTGAACCAATCTGCTTAAAACTTCGTATACACATAGCTAGGAGTACTGAGAAGGATATATGGTACCTTTCACCCCGGGAAAATGCACTGTTCCCGAGGAAAATACATGCGGGCGAAAGATAGTATATAAAAAGAAATGAAATCAAAAGTAGCTTTCTCTGTCCCTATATCCCTACGTATGCTTAAACCTTTAAAACTACGCAACTGATTTTAATGCGGGTTTTTTAATAGGTAGAGTTAGAGGAAGGTTTTTATTTATAATATGCACCCGTGCGAAGCTGGGGCGGGTTGCTAGTAAATAATATAATAAAGCTGAAGTTTGTTTGAACGCTTTTAACTAGAACTACTGGTCTTATTTTAGAAACTCTTTCTGCGTATGATAGCCAGATTCTTGGGGAAGATTATAGTCTATAGTGTTGTAGTACTGGCTACTTGTAATCAAAATTATTTTATATAATTCTTACTGACATGTTCTATCTCATTGCCTAGTTACTCTTAATAAACAATTCGTCACGATAACTTCATTTTCCTTTCTTAAAACTAGATAAATAACAGAAACTCTTATATTTAACACAACACGTTATCAGCACGAGGCTCTTAATAGAAATAAATAAGATTTTCGAATAATAGAATTATCCAGTTTTTTGTGCCGTTGTAAAAATTATAATAGTTACGGAATATGGCACAAGGGAGTGGAGAATCGTCATCGATTGTACGTAAGTCGAATTCCTCATTATTTCCGACATTTTCTCTAAGAAATAGAGATGGATATCCTTCGTGGAAGTTTAAAATGCGTAACTATCTTATACACGAAGAATTATGGGCTACAATAGAGGGTTACCCAGATGGTGACCAAACGCCCGCAGCCGTGAGAATTATTAATGATCGGAAAGCTCTTGCAAAAATATGCTTAACTGTCGATGATGCAGCTATGACACATGTACGATGCGCCAAAACTGCAGCAGAAGCATGGAAATCGTTGCAGAAAGCATTTGAGGATAAAGGAATGGGTCGTCGTTTAACCTTAGAACGCAAATTATACAGATTGAGTTTATCAGATTTTGATAACATTGAATCTTATATAAATGCCGTACTTTCCACGGCTCAAGACCTTGCTGAAATAGAGAAAGTAATAGAAGATACGTCCATTGCAGCCATACTTTTAGGAGGATTAACACCAAAATATGAACCTCTTATAATGGCACTAGAAAATTGCAATATACCTGTGACTACAGAGTTAGTTAAAACAAAACTATTTAATGAAATGTATAAGAATGATGGAACAGTAAATACAGGTCTTCACGCTAATACGAAACGGAATGTAAAGAAAAAGGATATTGTGTGCTATGACTGTAATACGCCAGGCCACAAAAGACCAGATTGCCCATTAAGAAATAAAAGGAAGCCTGTAAACAAAGATGTTGCCTCTTTAACAGCGTTGAACACATCTGGTAGTTCTGCAAAAGATGTATGGTACGTAGATTCTGGAGCTACAAGGCATATGAGTTCAAGGATTGATTGGTTTAATAATATTTCAGAATTAGATAATTGTAAAGTGACAGTAGCCAACGGAGACCAAATTAAATGTCATGGCACTGGAAACATTTCAATTAAAACGCCTAATAATGTTGTAAATAGTATAAATGATGTTGCTCTTGTACCAGATTTAAATGTCAACTTATTGTCTGTACAGAAAGCTATAGAGAAAGGTTTTGTTTGTGTTTTTGATAAAAGTGGATGTAATTTTTATAATAATGATACTTTTAATTTTACAGGTGAATCTATCCTTCATGCTTCGCCCTATGGTGGTTTATTTGTACTCGATTGTACTACAAAGGTACCCCATAAAATGGCTAATATGACTCAAGATGTTCACTCTGACTGTCTGACTAGGTACCAACTTTGGCACAAACGGTTAGGGCATCTGTGTCGCATGGGCATGAATCAACTGAAAAAACATCAGGTAGGTGTAGATTTCACTGTAGTAGATAAAAGTAGTTGCATCCCTTGCGTGGAAGGAAAACAAGCACGGAAACCATTTAAAAAGATAGCGTTTAATAGAGCAAGTTCTGCTTTAGAATTGGTCCATTCTGATCTCTGTGGACCTATGTCTACGACTTCTTTTCAAGGAAATAAATATGCGTTATTATTTGTAGATGATTTTACACGTAAAATATTTATATATTTTTTATCTTCTAAGACAGAAGTACAAGAAAAGTTTTGTATTTTCAAAGCACTAGTGGAAAATCAATTAAATTGTAAAATAAAGGCTTTAAGGACAGATGGAGGTTCTGAGTTTGTAAATAATCAGTTTGGAGCTTATCTCTCATCTAAAGGTATTCGACATGAGAAGACAGCGCCGTATAGCGCCCAGAGCAATGGCGTTGCGGAGCGAACCATACGATCTATTACAGAAAAAACAAGGTCTATGTTAGCTGAAAGTTCACTGTCTAAAGCGTATTGGGAGGATGCATTTAGTGTCGCAGTTTATTTAAAGAACAGAAGCCCTCATCGTGCCCTTAGTGGACAAATACCATACGATAAATGGTGTGGTCGTAGGAGTGATTTAAGCCACTTGAGAGTCTTTGGATGTAGAACACTTGTACATATACCGTCTTGTCATAGAAAGAAACCAGATCTGAAAGCAGAAGAACTTATTTTTGTTGGATATTCAGAAGATCCGAATACATATATTTTTAGGGACCCTGTAATTCCCAGGAGAGTCGTCAAGTCTAGAGACGCAACCTTTTTTGAAAATAAATTTACATCTTTAAAAGGTAAAGAACATTTGGAAGAGAAATCTGACTCTATGTTATTGTTTCAAGAAAATGAAACTGACAGTGAGGATTCTCAATATTTTGACTGCATAGATAGTCCAGTTACTGTAGAAGAATCTTCTTTGCCAGATGACCAACCTATAATAGAAGCTGAGAGGTCGCCAAGACAAGAAGAGCCAGTAAATGAATCCCGATATCCGTCAAGAACTAGGAAAAGACCTGACTATTTAACGTATTCAGTTTCAGGAAATAATATTTTTGATGAGCCAGTAACCTATGAAGAAGCAGTTAATGCTGAAGATGCCAGTAAGTGGCATTTGGCTATGAACAATGAGTATGAGTCTTTACTTAAACATTCTACTTGGGAGCTAGTAGATAGACCTAACAAAAGGGTTTTACCGTGTAAATGGGTCTATAAATTAAAGAAGGATTCTTATGGAAATATTACCAAATATAAAGCAAGACTCGTTGTCAAAGGTTTTAAACAAACTAGAGGTGTGGATTATGAAGAGACTTTTGCTCCAGTTATTCGTCATTCTTCTCTTCGTACTTTGTTTGCGCTAGCTGCACAAATGGGTTTACGTATGAGACATTTGGATGTCGACACTGCCTTTCTAAACGGTGATTTAGAAGAGGAAGTCTATATGGAACAGCCTGCCGGATTTGCTATGAAGGGTAAAGAAAATAAGGTTTGCTTATTGAAGAAATCCCTATACGGCTTGAAACAGGCGCCACGACAATGGAATAAGAAGTTGAATGAAACACTTTTGAAAATAGGATTTAAAAGTACTTCTTCTGAACCTTGTGTTTATACAAAACTTTTTGGTCAAGAACTTGTTATTTTAGGAATTTTTGTAGATGACATTATTGTCTATTTTAATTTGGATGACACGTTTGACATTGTCAAAAATGAATTAATGAAATTTTTCTCTTTAAAAGATTTAGGATTATTAAAAACTTATTTAGGTTTACAAATAGAGAGCAATAGTGATTGTATTAAAGTGTGTCAATCTAATTACATTTTGTCGATACTGGACAAATTCAATATGAAAGAATGTAAGTGCATGAATACTCCTTTAGCTCATAAGTTAGAGCGGAATTCAGATAAGTCACTACCTGAGCTTCCTTATCAGAATTTGGTGGGATGTCTTATGTATTTGGCAGTTAATTCAAGACCAGATATTGCATATGCGGCTAGTTACTTAAGCCAGTTTAATACATGTTTTTCAAAAGAACACTGGAATGCCGCCAAAAGGGTATTGCAATACCTAAAAGGTACATTGAATTACTCGTTGGTTTACAGGAGAAATGGGAATGGAATCCTTAGAGGATATTCAGATGCCGACTGGGCCAATTGCCCTGTTGACCGTAAATCATATACAGGATATGTTTTTCAATTGTCGAATGGACCAGTTGCATGGGAATCGAAAAAGCAGCCAACCGTAGCTTTGTCCTCTACAGAAGCTGAATATATGGCACTTTCGTCTGCTACGAAAGAAGCTTGCTATTTACGTAGATTTATACACGAGATAACTGGTAAGTTGCATTATGTTGAACTAGTATCAGACAGTCAGAGTGCCATCAACTTAGTCTTTAATCCTGTACACCACAATAGGACGAAGCATATAGATACTAGATTTCATTTTATACGTGAAAAAATTCACGATGATGTTGTAAAACTAGAATATTTAAAAAGCAGTGAAATGCCAGCAGATATGTTAACTAAGTCACTTGGACATGTTGCATTGAAGAAATGTACTGTTAGTTTAGGTTTAATAACTTGATATTTTTCTTTTGTGACCTAAACATTTTTTTTTGTATGTACATTTTTTCTTTGTGTTGTCTTTATTTAAAAAATATAATAATTTAGATTAAGGGAGGCTGTTGTAGTACTGGCTACTTGTAATCAAAATTATTTTATATAATTCTTACTGACATGTTCTATCTCATTGCCTAGTTACTCTTAATAAACAATTCGTCACGATAACTTCATTTTCCTTTCTTAAAACTAGATAAATAACAGAAACTCTTATATTTAACACAACATATAGTACATACACAACACGGCAAGCGAAAACGTGGGAAGCAGCTAGTTCTAAGGTGCTCACCTAACGGTAAATCATCTTCCTGCAATCCGAAAATCGGCCAAGCGCCATCTGTCGGTGGTACTCGGTCGCAGCGCGCTTGGGTCGGCATTTTCTCGTGCGGCGGCGATGTGAACGTCTGAAAATATGATTATTTTTTTATTATACCATAACTTTTGACCTTTTCATTGGTCACCATTTAGGCGCTGTGCATCAGGGGAATACCGTAAAACGTCTATTTTTTCGTCGCGCAGTTAGCCTTTTTTTCATTGAATACAAGCATGAAAAAATATGAAGTATAGTTCAAAGATCAAAATAAATGATTACATCAAAATACTTAAAAAATAACCTAGCTAAATAAAATAGCCCAAAAACTATATCTAGAAAAGGTTTCGTCGCTAATTACTTGATATTTTCAGCGACAACTACCAATTTTTTAATAATAAATAGTTATAATTATCGAATTATTAAATGAAAACTGAAAAATTACAACCGAAATGTCATTGAACAGAGACTGGTGTCAGGATAACCCAGTATCGCCACTTTCAATCTTATTTCATTACGAGTACGTACTATAATCGCACTTCACCTCTCTCAAATACCTAAGGGTTGGGGATTCCACGCTGGCCTGGGAGAAAAAGAAAAACATAGAATGTATCAGCTGCTTCTCTTCCCGCTCAAGACGTAAAAGTCGACTGAGGGAATCGTGGAATAGGGAAATCATGACATAGGCGATGCGGCTAGCAACCCATCACTATTGATTTCCTGTTTCAACTACCATTATGCTAAACGTGGCCTAAGGTCTTATGGCTCTAGACTCTGTCTACCCCGTATGGGATAAAGACGTGATTATATGTATGTATGTACCGTTAGTGGTATGTGGCAATTTTTCTAGGTCCTGACTACTACCAATAGATGGCAGTCGTTATGCTGTGTTTAGACAGCCTAAAAAATCCTCTAACATAACCGGCTCATGTTCCTATTGGTCTAATTTCCCTGTAAAAAGGGTTAAGGAGTTTACAAGGCAGTCGCTCCATTGTAATAACCAGCACTTAAGGTCTGCCAAACCTAGGACAATGATTAAAGCGTACCCTGGGCTTTAAAGCATAAGCTTAAAATGCAACGACGACTACGCTTGAATCACCTCATTTTCTGACAATATTGATTTTCGTTGGTCGTCGTTAAAGAAACCACATTCAGACGTCCGAGAGGCGGGTTCCAAGAACTCTGACACCAGGGTGTGCATGGTGAATTGACCGAGTATGTATCCCACACAATATAATGATGTGTGGACCCCAGCCTCTGAAGCCTTAAGAAGGCCGAGACCATGAAACGTTTACTAAGTAGATTTGGTTGGACCGTACGCTTCGTCACAAAGTAAACAAAATGCGAAATCAAACACAAATGACATAACAAAACCGTTTAACTCCCATTTGTACCCACATCCGTTTCCGGAGTCCAAACTTTTTGTATTCCCCCAAATGGCGGACATCCTATCTTATTGTTGGCAGCATTGCATTTCTATAACAGTTGGTAGCCTTGCCGTAATACTGGATTTCCGTTTTAGAGCCAATTCTACTATTGTTGGTTATGAGACGAAAATTGACAGTGTGTGTGTGTGTCCTATTATTTGTATTGTATCTCGATAACATGACCAGTAAAATAATTAAGGTAATAATCATCATTTGACGAAGAAAGAGAGAGACACCTAGAAAGAGGTGGACGAATGTTTTGAGGGATTTCGATTGGACTGGATGGTAACATCACAGAATAGACAAGAATGGAAAACAAAAAGGGGAGGGATTTGCCCAGCAGTGGGACCTAAATAGCTAGTGGGAAAAAAACATCATCGTCATCCTAGCGTTTACCCGAAAGCGCCCCAAGCTGTATTGACTTCAGATCCAGGAGTCAGATTATTTTTTTGTGTTTTTCTTATGATATTGCCGTTGTTTTTTTTTTTAATAGTTTTTACGGCCATGGAATCTAGTCCTTTAAGGCCTTTCTTGAATTTACAAATCTTCTTCAGTCCTACTTAAGTCGGTCGAGTCAAAAATTCAAGTCAATGGTCAAGTCCAGTCAAGTAAATAAGTCTAGTTTGAGTCAGATGGCTAAGGGGCTAAGTGTATAGTATAGTAGTATATCATGGAGATTTTGGTGACAAAGATAAAAGTCACGTAATCGACACTGTATCACTTCCCAACACTCACGCTTGTTCACGAACACTTTGCGAATAATAAACCACCAATATTATGCACAAACACTCGAAAAAACCTAAGTTTTGGAAATTAAATACAGCGCGGACATAGCGACAGCTTACTTTCCCTCCAAAAACTCCCTATTGCCGTTGTAATGCAATTGAAACGTCGAGTGTTTTTGTTACTGATAAAATCAATTGTAACAAAGGTTTAAGAGGGCGGAGGACGTTCGTAGACTGAGTAATATTTCGTGACTTGTCTATACTAATATTATAAAGAGGAAAGATTTCATTGTTTGTTTGTTTAAAACGAATAGGCTTCGAAACTACTGGACCGATTTGAAAATTTCTTTCAGTGTTAGATAGTCCATACTAATATTATAAATAAAAAATAAAAATTTCTTTATTCAGACAAATAGTCCATTGATCTGACAAATAATCCATGTAAATGCGAAAGTCTGTCTGTCTGTCTGTATGTCACTTCGTCACGACTAAACTGCTGGACCGATTGTGATGAAATTTGGTATGGATATAACTATATCCATACCAAATTTCATCACAATCGGTCTAACTATGTGCATAACTATGCACTAGGAGTCAAACATAGCTTACTTTCGGGCGCGATATAACCGAGGCGCACGCCGCCGGAGCCGCGGTCAACAGCTAGTATTTAAAAGTTGTATGTACCAAATTTGCATGCCTTTCTTTGGCAAAATGTAATGATATTGTTACATACCTTACTAACATATCCATTATAACCTATATGCAAAATCACTACATAGTATAAAACAAAGTCGCTTTCTCTATCCCTATATCCCTATGTATGCTTAAATCTTTAAAACTACGTAACGGATTTTGATGCGTTTTTAATAGATACGAGTGATTCAATAGGAAGGTTTTTGCAAAAATGCGAAGCCGGAGCGGGACGCTAGTGAAAAAGTAAATGGCAAATGAAGAAGTCCAACTTTACACTTAAGGGTGGAACATAGCGACCTTTACTCGGCATTTACGACATCCACGAGTGATCAATACAATAGATTATAAGGTAAATACCGCACGGTTAAATGAACGTTGTGTTACTAGTACTTCGAAAGCACTTATTAGCTGCAATACTTTCACTGCGTGCGCGTGCGCCGGAGGACGGAAGTAGCCGCGCAAACAGGATCCGCGCAGCTGCCGCGGCAAAAACTGCAGCACGCGTTGATTGATACAGTTTTAAAATGTGCATTTGATAATCTACTTCATGAGAAATAATAAATAAATATAAATATATAGGGACAAATCACACAGATTGAGCTAGCCCCAAAGTAAGCTCGAGACTTGTGTTATGGGATAATAACTCAACAATACTATATTTTATAACAAATACATATATAGATAAACATCCAAGACCCAGGTCAATCTCTGAGTAGCGGTCAGGCTTGTTAACCATTACGCCACGGAGGAGAAATAAAGAAAATTAAGCTATTTATTTGGTAACACAACATAACAATCCATACTAGTCAAAGAATTTCGAATCGCGCGCGGTCTCGAGGCAAATTTTTTTTTTTTAATCTATGATACTAATAATATAAATGCGAAAGTCCGTCTGTTACGCTTTCACGGCTGAACCGCTTGACCGATTTTGATGAAATTTGGTGTGGATGTAGTATGATCAGAGTCATACATAGGCTACTTTTATGTACACGATAAAACCAAGTCCCATGCGGGCGTATCCGCAGACAAAAACTAGTTATACCAGGGTACGGTTTTACCATAGGTTAAAGATTTGGCATTATCTGGTGTACTATGGAGCGACTGTGTGACGTCCGGAGAAAATGCTGCAGTGGAGTTTACGGCGCCGCTTCTTCTCCACTTGCGCTTTGGAAGTGGTGGTAAACTTAATTTAAGTAATGATCGACGTCAATAAGTGATAAGAATGTCCTATATTCAGAATCAACAATTTAAATTTGAATCCGTAACCCGTTTTACAGGGAAACCAGACCAATAGGAGCATGATTCGGGTGTGTTGGTCTGTCAATACTGCAAGTTTTTTCAGGCTGCCTTAAGGCATAATCTGACATAGCCTAACGACTGCAATCTAGCGATAAAAGCCTCGACCAACTCCTTAACGTGCCTTTCGAAGCACACAGGAGCTCAAGCTAGAAATTATATTAGCTATAAATCCAAGTCACCAACAAACGTAGTCATTTAATTAAACTAAATTTATACATAACAATATATATAAGACTACAAACAAAAAAATACTACTAATAACTTATATTTAAATATTCTCATATAGAAAATAACGTAGTTTGGGCACATTCACCACCAATAATCGATCAGATTAAATATAAATCTTTAGACATGTCTAGTGGCCATGTCTAGTGGCTTAAATAAAAAAATTATGATCCTCCTTATCCTTAGTATACTTTAATTGGTGCACAGCAAATGTCTCATTGACCCGACCCAAGACAGGTCAGATCACGACCACCGATGGCGGTTCTCGCCACATTTACAGGAAACCGACCTTCCCGCCGACGGACGGACGTTCCATAATCGAAATCGACACTTCCGCTCGTTTCAAAAAAGGAACGTCGGTTTTTTATTATCCGCAGGCGTCTGCGGCCTAAAGCGGTGTAATAGACAATTGTTTATTTTCTTAAATATGGCACAGACTTAGGCGTATAATAACTACAAGTATCATTATATCCTGTGGTTAATGATTTCAGATGACCTTGCCTTAGGTTGTGTATATTTTCGCGTAGTGTATATTTTCTTTGCCTTGGGAGCGAATTGATTTGATAGTGCCCTCTTTATTCCCCTTCACATAAACAAACTGTTATCAAATGTTTTCTCTCGGATTTCGTGAAATTAAACCAGCGGAAAGAGGCTTTCTTGTGCCATTGTACCTTTTTCCTATTATTTTTTTTATTTATTTGGTCATACATACATTTCTTTTTCTTACCGCACTCGCCAGTCATAAACATTGCCAAAATCTTTCGAAAATGTGTTTTAGGACTTAGTGCTCCGGACTTCAGCTTGCACCCGGTATGCAATGCAACTATGATGAGAACGATAAAATAACTCACACGAATACCTATTGTAAACTATAATAGGTAAGTACTTAAATAAAAATAGCTGAATATTTATAAATAATAAAATTGCACGCATTTAAGTTCTGTTTTTATCACACGTTTTAAAACATGGTTAACTTAAATATTCTTTTATAACAGAAACATAATAAGAAATACAGCGAGTGTATAAAAATCTCACGAGAATTTTCCAAACTCGGTCACAAGAAAGTCTAATTCGCGCCAATTTGCCGCCATTGTCTATGCTATTGTTTACCGCTTCCCGCGCTCTCTCCACTTCCGGGACGCCATTAAACTAATTGTTTTAAGACGAAGGAAATGCGGTATGCAGCTTAAATTGATGTCTTGGAATTATGGGTATCCGTTGTTAGCGGATGAGTCATAAAAAATTGATTTATTGCCGAGTAGAAGTGGCTGATTGTGAGTGATTCTAAATTTAACATCAATCAATTCTACATGTATACTGCCCGTTCTTACCTATGGTGCCCAAACGTGGTTATTGCCTGAGGTTCTGAAGACCAGACTCAAGATTTGCCAGAGAGCTATAGAGCGAAGTAGGTGTCACAAGGAGAGACAAAATAAGCAACACAACACTTCATTCCAAGACAGGAATCGCCGATGTGGGACCCAAGGCTGCCAAACTTAAATGGGATTGGGCGGATCATGTCTGCTGCATGAATAGCAACCGTTGGGCTCTAGTTGCCACTAAGTGGACCGGAGGGTGGTTGGCGAAGGAGGGGAAAACCACGGATGCGCTGGAGTGACGACCTGAGAATGTTCGAGAGCAGGTGGCTGGATGTGGCGGAACAGAGAGAGATTTGGAAGGAGATGGGGGAGACCTTTGCCCAGCAGTGGGACAATATAGGTTAATAAAAAATATATATTGCATCAAAATAAACATTAAACATTATTTGAAAAAAGAGTCCAATAAAGTGTACAAAGGCGGTCTTATTCGTAAAGAAATAAAAATATCCTGTCAAGATTTTATGTAAACTACCTGTTCCCGCGGTTTTACCCGCCGATGATGTGATATGAAGAAAAAATATGTATTCAAATCCGTTTAGTGGTCCAAAAACTGGGTGGACTCGAAGCTAACTGCACGGTTTAGGATGCTACCGGAAAAGCTACCGCTACCGGATGGTAGTTTGTAATTAGGAAAAGTCAGCAATGTTAACGGAAGAAGCTGATTGCCTAACAAGGCATACCTATTTGTCAAGCGAAGGCGAGTACGGCCTGACTTGGATTGGTCGCCATTAGCGTTTCTGTCTTTAGCTCCTCAGTGATTAGGAAGGCTCTTAAGCCATTAATTCGGGATGTAATCAGTAAATGGCAGTCGTAAGGTTAATTTAGATGCATTTAGACAGCTTGAAAAAATCTGCCAGCGTCAGCCACTAAGATACCCTATGCAAATAACACACACATGATCCTATTGGTCTGGTTTCCCTAGAAAAAGGGTTATGGAGTACAGGGCAGGTATAAATAGCCTTTCATCATCATCATTTCAGCCGCAGGCTGTCCACTGCTGGACATAGGCCTCCCCCAAGGATTTCCAAAGTGACCGGTTGGAAGCGGCCTGCATCCAGTGCCTTTAGCCTTAAATAGCCTTTGCTTTCTCGTAATTAAATATTTTAAACAAGAACACTTCCTTCAAAGGACCATAAGTTTATACTTACTCATACAAATCCATAAATAAACAAAATATAATTTTTATTTCAATTACATTTCATAAAATTACTTACATGTAAAACGTTGGCTTGATTCCGGGCTGTGTTGGCATAATTTTAAAATATTGACAGGAAAATAAGAAGAAATACTTTAGTGTAGGTATCAATTTTGATTTATCACACAATTGTGTACCTAGGTAAATTTTAATTTAATTAAAAACTAAATTTGTTTAGTATAAAATAAAACTCACCATAAATTCTGAATAATCCTTCCAAAGAAGTCTGTCACCAAAATAGCACAATTCACTGACACTGATAACGTAATAGAAACGTAAATCTCCGTAAATATTTATTCTCACGCGCGCGTGCGCTCTCTACAAGTTCTCAAGACTGAATGAAATTTTGAACAAGTTAAGGCTGAATGAACGCAGATGTCTAGCGCTTCAACGTTTAAAAAACATCGTACAATATATCAATGAGCATTGCAATTCAAACCATATGACTAGGTAATAATGACGAAAATACAATGACACAGATATAGTAGATATGTGCAATTGAATTTCGAACGGATTCGCAAACCCGGCGCCCGGATGCGGGTGTCGCAGCGCCTCTCTTTCGCTCACAAGCGTTTAATCAATGATTAGAAGGAGATGGACAATGTTTTTGAATCAATAATGAATTTCTCGCATCCTGCCTGTCAGCATGTGGTACTGAAACTAATCGTTTCCGTATATTTTCATTTAGGTAAAAGATCACAAGCGTCATGAATTGATTTATGAAAACGTTCCGTATCTCCTTAACATTAGGTTTAATATTGTGCAGCAATTTTTCGCAATATTAAATTTGAGTTTGTCCGAGGCAATAATTAGGTGCTCGTTTCCGCCGCTATTTCGGTTTCCCGCGCAAATTGTATTTATAAAATGGCGGGATGTCACAGAGACTCCTGAAGACAGTTTTTTTACTATAATGTGGTAGTTAATTATGTAACATGTCATGATTAGTTAAATTAGTGATAAACTAAATTATTTTAAGGACTAATAGCGTTTTGCTTTTTAAATATAGATAACATATAGGCACTTACTTAGTAAGTTATAGGGACGGACTAAGAACTTCTAAATTGTTATTATCAACATCACATTGTACCCTATTTATTGCAAATAAAGGATTATCTTATCTTATCTTATCTTGAAGATGATTAGCTTTAAATCTAAGCTAAAAATTAATAATCTAAGCTAAAAAAGTACACATTTTGTTTTTAGATTCAGAGATACATAAGAACGACATGCCTCCGTGGCCAGTGTCCAGCGTTGACTCGGTAACAAAGATTGGTTATTAGAATACCGCTAAATTTTATATTAATAATAATTAAAGTCCCGGCTGCCATCTGGTAGTCGTTAAAGGAACCACGTCAGAGGCCGAGAGGCGGTTCCCGCAACTCTGGCATCAGCGTCTGCATGGTCGATTGACCTCGACACCTACACGTAATGATAATTACAAAATAGTGTTAATTCTAACTTTTCAAGGCGTACAGTGAGTTATAATTACTATTTCTCGATTATCCCCCAGAAGGTAGACTTTTGTCAAACACTTCCTGCTAATTTTCAAATTAATTCCAATAAATAACCCCGCCGGAAAATAAAAAAAGGAAGGCTACAATTAAAGGACGTTCGAAATTTGAAAATTTTACGACAGTATGACCATAGAGACTGTTTACAATACGCTTCCGTTTCCGGTGACAAAAGTCTTTTATAAAATAATAAAAGTCGTCCGTCCGTCTGTTTCGTATGGGGTTGCTATGGTTCCTTTATTAATATCTGTTTTTAAATTGATTCTTCCGTTTTCTTGTTTGTAAGTTTTTTGTTACAATGTTTATGAATGGCTAGGCGAGGAGTTTAGACACGTTCGGATCTTACGTTTGTCATTTGTCGGCTACTAAAGTACAATAATTAATAATAAAAACTGTTTATTGCACCAAGATTAAAATAAACAAAGATTTTTACAAAACATAAGGTAATTTTATGTAGGCGCCCTTATCACAAAAGCAATTTCTTACAGGTATGTAGGTTTCAGACCTTAGAATAGACCAATCCCTTCTATTTCTTTTTTATGTGTCCCTCAAGGCTGAAAATCATGACCACACATTAACTTTCAGAGTGCGCGATCGGCATAACTACGTATTGGATTATTTATAAGCTGTGTCCAGCTAGTCCCTTCCAGTTACAACAATCACCTCACCTCTTTATCCCATTCGGGGTAGGCAGAGCCTAGTGTGAGACTAAAGGCCACGTTTAGCATGATAGTAGTTGAAATAGGAAATCATTAGTGATGGGTTGCTAGCCGCATCGCCTATGTCATGATTCCGCCATTCACCGATTCCCTCGGTCTGCTTTTGAGACCGGTGGGTCTAAAACGCCACTTTAGCAATTCATCGAATCGAATTCATATTACGAATTCCTTAGCAATACTTTAACATTTCCTATATTTTTAATTTTTTTTGAAGAGGAATTTCAAAGTTAGTTAGTGTTGGCTATTTTACAAAAAATAGAGGAATTGCTACAGAATTGCTAAGGAATTCGTAATATGAATCGATTCGATGAATTGCTCATAGTGGCGATTTTAGACCCCCTTCGCGGGAAGAGCTGTTGGAATTTTTTATGAAATTTTCCTTTTCTAGTTTTAGTTAAAGCTCGTAAAGACTCGACTAAGGGAAAAACCTGAGGTCTAAATGTGTATCTCATTGGTGGCGGATTCTACCAAAAAGACTGTATGATGTAACTGGTAAACACGCTCAAATGATGATGATCCGTCTGCAAGGAAGTGAGTCATGTCTTGTTTCCGTAAGCACAGGCAATGCTGTAAGTACATATTTATAGAAAAAAAATATATACCATAATTAAAAGATTTTTTTCTATTTACCTATCTACAACACAAACTCCCGTTATTTAACCTCCATCAATCTTGCCAGACAGAGCGTGCCGGATGTGATCGCTTTTATAAAAAAAATGTCAAACCAAAGATTCACAGGAAACGAGACATTTTTAATTGGCAAACTCTGGCAACCTGTAATTAGGTGGTTTGTATTTTTTTTTTCTGTAAACAATTTGGTCGTCTTTCAAATTTCGATCTCCGCATACTTACCTCATGTGACAAAAAAATGTGACCGGAACACCATTTAAAAAAATGAATTCTACGTTTGAATGGATATAAAGTGCGTTTCATCAAATAGTTCCTTTGTCGTCATGTTGGCACCACTGTTTGTCAAATACGTCAACACGGTAAACGTATACTGCGAGTTTTTACAACTTTGACTGTATTTTCGTAAGGAAACCATGCCGAAAACATTAAAAAGTGGTGAAAGAATGATGGTGCTAAAAGTGAAGGACTTTTGTGAACGTGAAAAACGCAACGACGCCCCAATTATTCCATTAAGATGTGTACAAGCTCGGGTCGCCGCCATTACAGGTTAGTGAAATAGGGTTACCAGCATCAATTAATTACCCTTGCCGTTTAATTTAATTTTAATAATAATGTTTTCGCCTACATGAACATTTCCGACGCACTGCAGAATTTTGGTAGTAATGCCACTTGGGAAAAAGTTGCTAATTTTCAGAACCAATATTTTATCATTATTTCACCACTTTCAACATTTTCGGAATGATTATATATGTAGATTGATATGTAGAAGTGCAAATTATGTTGTGAAAAAGATTTATCGTTTTCTGATGATGTATAATTACGTTACTAAAATTAAGCACGTGATTATATCTCAAACGTCATGATTAAATAATAATAATAATAATATTGTTTTAGGTATATCTGAAAAAACAGTGTCGAAAATCACAAAAGAAGGTATGGAGGCAGCTTCAACGTCAAAAAAAATTACAACACCTCGCAAAATTGGTCCTCGACGAAAAACTCATGAACTTGATGATTTCGAACGATGTACTATAAGGCATAAAATACATGAATTTTATTCCGTTAGAAAAGAATTGCCTACATTGATAAAATTATTACATGAAATGAGAAATGAGATAGATTTTAAAGGTAGTCGCACTACTTTGTGGAGAATTATAAAAGAGATGGGATTTTATTTTAAAAAATGCAAATCGAAAAGAAAAGTTTTGATGGAGAGATACGACATTGTTGCTTGGCGTCATCGATATCTGGAAGAATTAAGAAATAATCGTCTTGGAGCCCAGCGGCCAGTCGTGTATTTAGACGAAACATATATACACGCCACATATTGCGCTGGAAAATGTTGGCAAAGCGAGACTGAAGAAGGTGTTTTGTCTTCAGATTCCAAAGGGCCACGGTGGATCATTGTCCACGCTGGTGGTGACATGGGTTTTATACCCAATGCTCAACTGATTTTTAGATCCCAATCGAAGTCAGCTGATTATCATGATGAAATGAACAAAGTTAATTTTAATAAGTGGTTGAAGGAAAAATTAATTCCAAATCTACCTCCACAGTCTATTGTAGTCATGGACAATGCATCCTACCATACCGTGCAGATAGATAAGGCACCCACAATGTCAAGTACAAAGTCAGATATGCAATCTTGGATCATTAATAAAGGACTTTCGTATTTGCCGGGCATGTTAAAAGCGCAGCTGTATGAAATTATCAAAGAACATAAACAGCCACCTGTTTATGAAGCAGATGTGATGTTGGAAGAACATGGGCATAAAGTGGTAAGGCTTCCACCTTACCATTGTGACTTGAACCCTGTTGAGCTTATATGGAGTGTATTAAAAAGAAGGATAGCCGAAAAAAATGTAGGTCAAGAAGCTAATAAGATAGTACAAATTACGGAAGAAGCTTTTGCTACAATCACTCAAGAGGAATGGAAAAAGGAATGCCAGCACGTAATAAATATTGAAGAAAAACTTTACGCTGCTGGCCCAGCCGTCGATAATGAAACAGATAGGTTCATAATCGAAGTTGGAGACGATAGTGATACTTCTGACGATAGTGAATTTGAGTATGACGAAATATCTGATGTGGATATGATTGATGAACACAATTATTGTAAAAAATAATAATAAAATTCAATTTTATTGCTTAACGTTGTTTTGTTTTTTTATTGATGATGATCTGGCCTTCCTAGCGCCCTAAATAATATCCCATATTCACATCTATAGTAGAGTAGCACCACATCTGGTTTTGAATTGGATTAGGTCCCCTATGACAGCGTAAATTATGCTGCGTTCAGCGTAACGCGCAACGTTTTACCGAGCGATTCTTTCTGCCAAAACGCATTAAAATTATTTTGCTTTGGTTAAAATGTAGCCCTTGTGTAAATCACATTATATAAACTATACACTGAATGGCATGGATTTCGCTAGTAGTTAAAAGTTATAAAATATGATGGATGAATACCTAATGAATGATTCAACGAACTAGTAAAAGGTTATAAATATTGTATTAAATAAAATATTTCCCACAATGTAAGGTAGCATAATAGGGTAATATGGAAACTGTAGATGGAACACTGATAGGTCATACTGCCAATATGACGGCAAAGGAACTATTCTATGAAACGCACTTTAGTTCAAAATATCGTATTCGTTTTGGACTAAGGAATAATAGCGGGAAAAAAAGTTAAACAGATTATAAAGACGTTGGAATTGCCGCCACGTGCATCGGTGCAAGCGTTTATGAAAAAAAGACAGGGGTCCTAAACCTGGACGAACAGAAACAAACAATGCCTAATATTAAAATTTAACCATTTGAAAAACTGTACATGTAATTTATAAAAATAATAAAAGAAAAAATGTTTTAAATTATAAGTGAGTAAGTACCTATAAATACTATTTTTGTAAGCTTTTTTTTAAATATGTGTATTTAATTTTTTAGTTTCAGTAATTAGTTTAGGATTTATACTTATGAAAATATTTGTGTTTTATATGTGTGTTTGTTAATAATTCTGGAATAAATGTATAGTACCGAAAACGAAACCCAAAAAATAAATACTATTGCACTATAAAAAAATCTTAAATGCAATCAATTTATGTATTCCGGACAATATTTTTTTTCGAAACTATTTAAATTTTTATAGAAAACAGTTGGAGTTTCCTACATTAAAAGTAAAAAAATTGAAGGCTGTTCAAATATTGCAACATATTAATTAACAATATATAGCTCATTATTTTGTGTGTTATTTTAGTAAAATTGCGACCATTTAAGGACAGTTTGAAAACTGTTGGCGCTCCCTGTGTTTTTTGCACGACGATCGCCAAAACTTGTCACATTCTGACAGCTAAAATAAGCTGTTTAGCGAAGGTCCAATCCGGCTTTACGCAAGACCCGAAAATATAGTTTTTTTAACCTACAATGTTGGAGAATAAAAGATTTTTTTATCTGCCCACACTTCCGTCTCAAAGAGTCAGTTGCTTTACTTTTTTTACGTGGTGTGTGTCAGAAATTACAAGGATTTTTTTTTCTTTGGAATCCTGCATCTGTCACCTGATATAACAGTCCAAAAGTAAGTATACAAGTATAGTAAGATTACTTACTACTGAGGTAGTCCGGGTCCGGACTGATTTCCGTTGTATCACAGTTTATAGAATGCTATATAAGCAGTTGTATGGTAAGAGGAGATTGCTTCTATGTACCAGATTACGGTGAGACGGCGTCCACTGGTTAGGTGTCTATGACGCAGAGAATAATAGGTATCTAATTATCTCACCTAGCCTATAATTCTACCTTATAAATATAGTTTAAAAGAAACAAAAAACACTTTAGGTAATAACTAATGATCAATTGAAGTAAAAAATGATTTTTTTTTTATACAAATAATATAGAAAATATAAATGAACGAAAAAGATTAGTAGATATTATTGTGAAAAGAGCGTGTGGGGTGCTTGTGCCATATTTTTCATTTATATCGAACCCTAACATTTTTTCAAAGTGGGTCAAACCAAGTTCAATGAAGTCTGTTACAAACTGACGAAATAGGCGAAGCTAATAAAATCATGTTAAAAATTGCCATCTGCCAGATAAAATAGTCATGACAAAAAAAGTTTTCATAAAAGTAGTCTGTATTCTTTAAATAACAATAAATCTCAAAAATCAACATTATTCTGCCAATACGTGACCAAGAAGCGCAGTAATCACGTATTACGAACAAAAAATTTATAAAAGAAGGTGTACTGACCGGAAACAGGAAACGTGATCAATAATAGGTAGCCATCCCGTAGGAAATGGTCGGTTAGTGTGATTTTACAACTTGCATGGGTGGTCAGAGTGGAATATTTATTACCTTTATCTCTCATCATTTCGTGTAGACGCCACGGTCAATCGACCATTCACACCCTGGTGTCAGAGTTCTTCGCAACCGCCTCTCGTGGAAACAACTAAACATAGTCAAACATAGTAAACAAACAAACTTCCCGTGGGAATCGAACCCTCGACCCCCGGGTCTACAGGCAAACGCCTTAACCACTGGACCACGGAGGCAGTACAGATATATTATCACTATTACTACGTAAGCTTAAAACTGCGCAACGAATAACGAACGAACGAACCAGGGTAGGCATGGTCGATTGACCGTGTCACCTACACGAAATAATGATGATGTACGAGATGTATATATTTTAATCTGTGCCTATCGTGTACCTAGTATTTTTTAATCTGTAGTACAAGTAAATAAAACAACCAAATAACATTACCGATTCGGAATTATTTATTAAAATAATATTTACAGTGTTTAAAAACTTGATAATCGCTCTACGTATCTTATGGCAATTGTTTATGCTACTCGTCTATGCACGTGCGAGGGAGATGCAAGATATTACTAAAATTAAACTCATTTTCATATGTAATCATAATAATTTTTCGTCACATCTTATTTGTTCAGCTTATATAAATGCCAATTTTCATATACAAGGCGAAAGAGCTCGATTTTTGAATTTCCCTCCTATGACATCTTGTCGAATACGACATATGATATTTCGTATTCTAATCTATCCATATAATATGCTATTTAATATACAGAGTAATATTATAATAAATCTTACATTTTATAGACTTTAATTTTTATGCATCGACTAGGATTACTGCCAATAGGAAATGCTAGAAGCCAATTTGACAAGATTATACATTTTGTATGAAGTCACCGGATTTATTTATATCGAGTTATACAGAAAACTATCATACTGAATTTGAAATACGAACTCAAATTCTATTTATCCTATAGTCTGTCTGTTATTGTATAATGTATGTCTTGTCTAAAATTGAAAATTAAAAAATTTAAAACGCATTGTTTTTTGAACAAATTGATTCTATTTTTAAAATAACAAACATATTTTTCATCTCTCTCGCACGTCACTGCATACCAGTTTTATAGTGTTACAATATTTAGACACAAATCAAGATATGTGTGTGAATATTTTGGCGCCTAAATATTGTAATACTACATGGTACTACCAACTTTAAACTTACGTCAACGAGAAATTAGATTTTTCTTAGTCTACGATTTTTTACCTTTTATTCGCTAGTTTTAATCAACTTGACTTTAAAAAGTTAAAAGTCACATCAAAAGAAAACCCAAATTTTCCCGCCACAACGAACAAAACCTAACCTAAATATGTACAAAGCAATATTTATGAATAAAAACTATACTAGAATGGAATTATCATCTAAAATCGTAGTATTTGGAATAAATAAAAGTATAACATCATATACAGATATGTGCAATAAACGATATACATACAAATATTATGTACAACTTATATATTACATCTGCCAGACTATTTGACGTTTGAAACGTCAAATTGACATTGCCAGTTAAGGTTCCCGAAAATGGAGCCCGTATTTTTTTTTCATAAATAAATATATTTTTTCGTATTACAGTTTCGTTAAACATTGACTTAGTCATTGTTTAAAAGTTGTTTGTATTTTTTGTAATACAGTATTTCCGGTAATTTAATCATAATAATCACAAACCTTACTATAATCGAGTGAGTAAGCGAGATGGCGCAATACATGATCTAGAGCGACATCTCGCTTACTCATCGTTAATCGCTTTTAGGAATCATAGAATGCATTTAGTCCACGACACTTGACTTCATGATAACGAAACGCAAAAAAAATCTTTCGACCTCCCATACTAAAACCTAAGTAATTGGACGGAAGGTTGATTTTGGAGTATCATGAACTCTTCCCGCTTATTCATCAAAATTAATAAACGCTAGGCCAATTATATCTGAAATGTGTTTTATCTCGTTCTTTCAGGTTCAAAATCGATGAGAGACAAGGACAAAACATATTTTTAGTTAGTGCCAAATAAGTTTAGAAGGCATAAAATATTGTTTTTTTTTTTTTTAATGAAGAAAGCGGTTTGTCTTTGAAACATTAGCGATTTTCTTATTAGTAATTATATAGTAGTAATAATTGCATTGTTTTATACACTTTCATGACTACTCGAATCACAAAAAAAAAACTTTACATTGTCAAATATAGCTTAGAGTAAGACCTGGGTGCAAGAACGATTGAGTAAGGGAGATGTCGCCTTACATCATGTATTTTGCACTGTCTCGCTTACTCACTCATTCTTGCATGGTTTTAAGGTAGTAAGACCCGAGATCACGAGCATAAAGCAAACATTAAAATTTAAACGCCTGTTTATTTTTTTTTAAAAACTGTAATTTTTTATAAACATATGTTTCAATTCAATTCTTATTTTTTTATGGCTCCATCGTTTAACCAAATGATGATTTTGCCAATTTCTTGCTTGATAAAAGCTCAGTGTATCACTTTGAGGAAAGTCGAATTTAGCTATGATAAATAATAATCTATATATAAAAGAAATTCGTGTTAGTTCCACTATTTATAACTCAAGAACGGCTGAACTGATTTGGCTGAAAATTGGAGGGGAGTTAGCTTAGAACCAGAAGGACATAGGGTACCTTTCATTCGGGAAAAAGTTCCCGAGCAAAAGCTAGTATAGAATATAACTGTTTGTGAACTCGAGTCTTAAAATGACAGCTGTCAAATCACATACGTTTTCTTGTTGGTCTGTCAAACATTTATATGACCTATATTTCTGTCCACTGTCAGAATTAGCATCATAATTGAGACAAGTGCTTTTACCATGAGTTTTTTAAAACGTAGTCGTAAACGTGCTCTTGGATTTTGTATGTAATTTTAGTCATCTTACTGTCCGCTGTGGACATCCGCCGCTTTCTTCTTTTTGGTTTATAAAATTTGTGTAACGTTTGAAATATCTCATGGTACATGCAAAGGATTTTGTTCAAAATCAAACCCCCGTATTAAGAAACGTTTGTTAAGCCTATTTTGGTTAAAATGTGTTTCGTCTCGTTCATTCACATGATGTGTCAGGTAAGAGAGAAAGAGCCAAAACATATTTTAGTTAAAATGTGTTTCGTCTCGTTCATTCACATGAAGTGTCAGGTAAGAGAGAAAGAGCCAAAACATATTTTAGTTAAAATGGGTTTATCAAACATTTCTTAATACGGCGGAAAGTATTTAATTTTTCTACAATAATAGTTAAATCGAATACAACTTTGAAATTGAGAATTACAAATTTGATAAGTCTGGGAGTCAGCTGTAAGTGTCGGTACGTAAAACAAAGATTATTATAAGGTGGACACAAATCAACTGCATATATTTTAAAGGCAGATTCATTTTCCAAATATACTTACATCGAAATACGATTTTTTTTATTCTCCAATAAAAACTACATCAGATGATTATCAATTTGTACTGGAAATAAAAAAAAAATAGTTTATTTGGAAACGTTGTTCAGTGTAGTGTTCTGAATATGCCCTTAAAATATTTGCAGTTGATTTGTGTCCACCCTATATAATAATATATAACTCCTGTAAGATTTAAAAATGATATTTGAATCAAAACTAAAAAAAAAATTTAAAATAACTGACACGTGACTCCCGGTACACATAATATGAGGTTTACATAAAATATAGTTAATAATAATGAAATTGGAATGCAAGGAAATAATATAGCGGACGGAGGAAATTTAGAAGCCAAAGTAAGGCTAATTTCATAAGGAATATATAAATAAATATTTAGGAATGGCTTGCAAACAATAAATGCAAGGAAAAGGAATTTTTTAGAAACATATACTATCAAAATTTAGATTTAATTATTCTTAATTTTTTCGCTTTATTCTGGTAACCCTTAACTTTAGTTGTCAGTTTTTGAGAAAAAGTTACATTTTGTACTGTTTTTGGTCGGAAATGTCTGCTCGCGGAATGGGCACGAAAATATTTGTCGGATCCGACTAAATGTAGTGATCCGACGTTCGCGGTGAAAGGTAAAAAAATATCGAATGCGAAATTGGAATCAATGATGGAATTCCAAAATTTGAAAATGGTCGTTACCAAAAATGGTCAAACACAGATTTTGTCATTTTATCACTTTTTGAACTATATTTTTTAATGGTAGATTGATCGATTTCATATCGTCCATAGTATTTTGAAAACATACCTACATAGGGCGATTTTAAGGTACATAATTAAATGTGCTATGTACTAGCTCGTCAGTCTGAGAATACAATGTTTCAAATATGAAACGTATTGACATACTAATTAAGACTCATATTTGAATGATCTTTATTTAATAAATCATACAGAGTGACTGTAGGTTTTCTCGTCATTGTGAATTGATTTTTCAAATACAAAACGTATTAACATACAACTTAGAAGTCATATTTGAATGATTCTAACCGTTAGGAATGACGTTTTTCAAAACCGTTCCTAAACGAGACGAATTAAGACTCAAATTTGAATGATTCACACAGTCAAACTGGTTATCAATTGCTGACACAACTTCCCGTACTCCCTCTGATCCCCTGAGATCCTTCTCATTTTCAATCCTTTAATCTCTTTCAGCTTATTCTCACACAAAACCAGTTCAATCTGGATCCCGCCAGAATATTCTAGATTCAAAAACCCCGTCAAAGCCTCCGTTTCGTCACTCTCCTTTTGTGGAGTTTCAACGAATATATTCTGTGGAGGAACCCGACTATTAATCGCGTCTTTCAACAACTCGACAATACTTCTAGAATCTAATTTAGAACAAACCGTTGATAGACTAACTTCGTAATACTCCTGGACGCAGGATACTTCCTGCGGACTCAGTAAAATTGGTATTTTATTATCAGGTCGACACACTTCAGTTAGTCTCAAATCCATTGTAGATCTTTGTAATTTATCGATGTCCTCGCTTTCGTCTTCTTCGCATTTCTCTAGACAGTGTCTACTTGTGTCTTTAGACATGTAGACATCTTCTCCATATTCCCTAAGTTCACCTAAAACCCCTTGAGCGGAGAAAGAAGATCTAGGAGTTTCGCCTTTCTCCGAAAAACTGCCCCTCCCGAAGTCACTCTTCTCCGAAAACGACGATCGACCGAAATCACCCCTTTCGGAAAAGCTACCCCTATCAGAAAACGAAAAACTGCCACGGTTCTCGCTAAAACCTGAACTAATCGATACGATATTCGAATAAATCGATTGAACGTTCTGCTCGCAATTCGGCGAATCGTTACTCAACGAATCATCGCTAAAACCTAAACTCTTATCGCTGCCCCGCCTCGATTTCGTATCGTCAGTAAGAAATTTAGTTTCCTCGTCTTTAGGCGACGTCATCTCCGAATCCTCGGCTACCTTTGGCTCAACTGTTTCAGTTTCTTGACTAACTTTCCTCCCTATACCTTTAGTTATCGACGGCCGATCATCCAAATCGGACGGTTCAGAGATTATAAACTGCGGTAACGAATATTTCATATTATTTTCTAAACTATCCATGCTATCTTCCGAGGACGACGCTACTAATGTTATTTCACTTCCTAAACAATCTGTCAGACTGATTTGCGGGTGGGTTGGGACGTAATTTTGAAACTGTCTATTATCTTGGAAAGAACCGTTGCCTATTTCCTCTTGAATCATGTCTAAAGGGGAACTAGGGTTTGATATAGGGCTATTATTTAATGATCTATGCGTGACCATGTGTATTTGTGGATGTATTAGCAATTGGGGGTGATTTGTGTCCATGTCTACGTTGCTTCTTAAGTCTAGAGGTGTCGCGTTTGCTTGGGGCGTTCCTCGTGTGATGGAACCCGTGTGGAGGTAACTCAATCCTTCAGTTATTTGGTGTAAAGGCGAACCAGGGCTTGCGGGGGACGTGTGCCCGGATAGTAACGCATAGTTCCCGTAGGAGTGGATAGCTTTGAGGATTTCCTGTGATATGTTTACGTGGGGGGAACATAGGGTGTGGAGATTGATGCCCATTTTTAGCGCGACGTCCTGGAAAAAAGAATTCGGTATTAGGTTTTGTAAATTACGTGTTTTTTTGCGAGTTAATAATTGTGAAATCCTTCGGGGAGGCCTATGTCCAGCAGTGGACAGGCTGAGGCTGAAATGATGATGAAATAATTGTTGCAAGTTTTGATAAAACTTCGGGGTATTTGATTGAGAGCTGAAATTAATTAATTTTAGACAATTGAACAATAATAATTAGACATTTTGTCAATGAGGTGTTTTGACAATTGTGACATTGTCAGGAATTTAGACACATAAATACATATACCTTCATTTATTAAATTCTAATTTTAAAAGAAGGTGAAGTGTATTGATATCATACAAATATAATTTCGCATTTGAATTGGTGTCATTTTGACAATGGGATATTTTGTCAAACCCCTACTTTGACACCCTCTGTTTAAAAAGTGAAGCCATTAAATTATATCAAAATCACGAAATTGACATATTTCACACTCAG
The DNA here is from genome assembly GCA_947044815.1 of Apomyelois bistriatella. Taxonomy (NCBI): domain Eukaryota; kingdom Metazoa; phylum Arthropoda; class Insecta; order Lepidoptera; family Pyralidae; genus Apomyelois; species Apomyelois bistriatella. The sequence goes on from OX345718.1 coordinate 531,836, forward strand.
TTGTTCACTGAGTTTTTTTCTTTTTGGTTTACATTATCCAAAATTAAGACATAATATTAAATAATTGAATGTAATCTCAATAAAGCTATTTTAATATTAACTTTTTGGCCGAAAAATGTATAAATTGAATTATTTATTTATTTGGAGGCGAAATTTCGTGACTTTTAAATTAAATATAACTAAAGTAATGAATTAATAAATAAGGTAATATATTTACAAATTGTACAATCCAGCCAAAGTGTACAGTAAGACTTGTACAGTACTTTTCTACCTCTTTTGAGGAAACAACATCGTGTCAAATTTTACACCGGCGCCAACAAGCCAGCGCACGCTTTGTTCTTTCAAATTTATTTATTTTCAAATTCATGTACAAAGAAAAATTAAAAAATATATATATTTATTCATGCATTTCATCCACTATCATCACAGGTTTCCCTAATACAATAGTGAAGTCTTAGATATTAAATACTTGTCCTATCGTTCCGTACCATAATAGAAAATTAGTACAAGAATGCCGCTTATTCATAAAGAAATCTGTTCCAGCAGACCTAATTAAAACAGTCACCTGTGTGAGTATCCTAGTGTTGGCTATATCGGCCGCGTGTGGGTCAGTCATGGTCCTCGCTCGCGCTATGACAGCGCGGGCCGCGTCCACCGACAACAGGCCAAGGTCTAATGTCGGGGCACCGGAATGAACTGGCGAGCCTACGGAGACGATTTGAGGGCTTATTTGTTAACTAGCTGTTCCCCGCGGCTTCGTATAAACTACTCTAAGAATCAGGCTATCGTATGTGGTAAGAATTTTTCAAATACGACCTATAGTTCTAAAGATATGAGCGTTTAACAATCGAACTCATCGGTCAAAAAAAATAATAAAGAAAAAGACTTAAGACAAATAAATAAATAAATATATAGGGACAAATCACACAGATTGAGTTAGCCCCAAAGTAAGTTCGAGACTTGTGTTATGGGATACTAACTCAACGATACTATATTTTATAACAAATACATATATAGATAAACATCCAAGACCCAGGTCAATCAGAAAGAGATCATTTTTCATCGACTTGATCGGGGATCGAACCCGGGACCTCCTGAGTAGCGGTTTATTTGTCAACTAGCTGTTCCCCGCGGTTTCGTATCACTATCACTACATAGTATAAAACAAAGTCGCATTCCCTGTCCCTATGTCACTTTGTATGCTTAAATCTTTGAAACTACGCAACGGATTTTGAAGCGGTTTTTTTATTCAAGAGGAAGGTTTTTATGCCCATGCGAAGCCGGGGCGGGTAGCTAGTAACCTAATATAAGAATCAGGCTGTCGAATGCAGAAATATATTTTCAAATACGACCTAGTTCTTAAGATATAAGCGTTCAACAATCAAACTCACTGGCCAAAAAATAAAATAATGAAAAATACTTTAAGGTAACTGTAAGTTAAACAAATTATAAAAAAAACAGGCAATCATTCTCAAAAATAGGCCCCGACTCAGCATACACTAGAGATATAGGCATATTATATTATTTAAAATATCTAAAGCATCTAAAAACATATGAATCCTAACTAATCCATACTAATATTATAAATGCGAAAGTCTGTCTGTCTGTCTGTCACCTCTTCACGGCTAATCTGCTGGACCAATTGTGATGAAATTTGGTAGGGATGTAGTTAAAGACCTGAGGTCAAACATAGGCTACTTTTGGGCGCGATATAACCTAGTCCCACGCGGGGCGAAGCCGCGGGGAACAGCTAGTATTATAAATGCGAAAGTGAGTTTGTATATTTGTTTGTTTATTACCTCTTCTCGTCCTATCAACTGAACCGATTTTGCTGAAATTCCGCATACACATAGCTAGGAGTATTGAGAAGGACATATGGTACCTTCCATCCCGGGAAAAAGCACTGTTCCCGAGGGAAATTCACGCGCATTGTATTTATAAAGGGACAACATTATTTAGTGTATAAAAAGCGAATGAAAGACTATGGTTTGGTAGGCTTGCCCATACACGAAAAATGTTAAATGCTCAACGGTGGGCAAAAAAGGGGTTGTAATATATAGGTAAAGTGGTTACCTGGCATGCTGGTGTGCGGCGTGTGTAGCCTGGTGTCCGGTAGTGGGGGTGAAGCGCCCGACACCACGCTACGACGTTCCAGACCGCGCTGGGTGATTAATTATACTATTATTAGTTAAGTACTTGTAAATAAACACATATATATATATATATATATATATATATATATATATATATATATATACTAGCTGTTCCCCGCGGCTTCGCCCCGCGTGGTACTCGGTTATATCGCGCCCAAAAGTAGCCTATGTTTGACCTCAGGTCGTTAACTACAACTCTACCAAATTTCATCACAATCGGTCCAGCAGTTTAGCCGTGAAGAGGTGACAGACAGACAGACAGACAGACAGACTTTCGCATTTATAATATTAGTATGGAAGTATGGAAGTATAGATATGGTGAATTTTAATCAACTGCAAATATTTTAAGAGCAGATTCGGACCACTAAACTGAACAACTTTCCCAAATAAACATGTCGAAATACGAATAAAATTTTTTGACCTCCCATACAAATCCATACTCATACTAATCCATACTAATATTATAAATGCGAAAGTCTGTCTGTCTTTCTGTCACCTCTTCACGGATAAACTGCTGGAGCGATTGTGATGAAATTTGGTAGGGATGTAGTTAAAGACCTGAGGTCAAACATAGGCTACCTTTGGGCGCGATATAACCAAGTCCCTCGCGGGGCGAAGCCGCGGGGAACAGCTAGTTGTTGATAAATAGAATTATTTGCAGTTGATTTGCGTCCACCTTATATACAAATATTGCTCGTTTAAGACGATACCTTGGTGAGCACTAGCGCCACCATCAGTTGAAAATCATTATTCACACAAAAATCCGTCTTCTGTATTTATGGTTCTGGATCTAAAGTTAATTTTAAACATATTAAATTATAGTTCCTTATAAATATTGCTTAAAACGGCCACTTTTAACAGTTTTGCAATTTGTAACTATAGGGAACTATAATTTAATAATTTATGATTAAAATTAACTTCAGATCCAGAACCTTTATCACATAACACGGATTTTTGATAACTTGTGTTTTCAGTGAATAATGATTTTTGATTGACGGTGACGCTAGTGTGAATGAATGAATGGAATGAATTAATTGAATGACTGAATTGAATGAATGAATTGAATGGATGAATGAATTGGATGAATGAATTAAATGAACGAATTGAATGTCAGAATTGAATGAACGTATTGAATGTACGAACTGAATGAATGAATGGAATGAATGAATGAATGAATAACAACTTGCCTGTAACTGCTGGTACTCGAGCCGAGCCGATGCCAAGTCGTGCGTCGCGCGCGGCGGCTCGCACTCCGCCCTTCTCACGGGGGAATACCTTTCAGCGTGTTCGCGCGCTGTAAAATATTCTTATTAGTTGTTTTATAATATTTTATAAATTATTTAATTAAAAAAAATATAGACCCGAGTTCACCAACACTATTTATTTATTTATATTAATTACATACAACTATCATTACAGGTTAGCCCCAAAGCGATGGAGTAGACATAATTGCTGTGCTTATTTAAGGTGATACCTCGGTGAACACTAGCGCCACCGTCATTTAAAAATCATTACTCACTGAAAATACAAGTTATCAAAAATCCCTCTGCTGTAATTATGGTTCTGGATCTGAAGTTAATTTTAAACATATTAAATTAGTAAATTATAATTCCCTATAGTTACAAATTGCATTATTGCTTAAAACGGCCACTTTTAGCAGTTTTGCAATTTGTAACTTTATGGAACTATAATTTAATAATTAGTTATTATTTTAAATTTAAAACAACCATCTAAAACGGCAGTTTAATCTATACATATAATAAAGTAGGAAAAATATTTTATCTGTACATTTAAGAATTTTGCCTGAAATAGACAGAGGGATATTTAAAAAGCTAATAATAAGAAAAAAAAAAATTTGAAATTTTTTTACTGACTGTATGATCACGCTTATCTCCGAAAGTACTGACCTACCGATTTGCTTAAAACTATCGCCAATTGTTTTAGTATTAACTCGGAAGAACATCTATAGTTTTTTTTAATGAAATCGGTTCATTAAAAAAAAGTTGTAGTCATATGAATAAACTCAAAGCATGTTTGCCTGCAAATATATAGCAACTTCAAACGAATGCACCAAATTGGATAATTCTTTGTGTTGGTTAGTTGACAAACTTTTTTTTAGGGAAAAGGGGGATTCCCGGGCAATTAATTACTAAAAAACACACACACAATACTAAAAAATCGAACTATAAATTATACTAAAAATTCTACATATAAAAAAATTAAAACACTACAAAACACACACAGTGCACACAACTACACGATGCAACACACACACTAACGTAAAAAATACTTACTGTGATTGTGTGAAAAAGCTTACAATGAAAAATAAATTAATAATAGTCCTCCAGTCGTTTTATTCCCAAATTAGTTTTCATTTTGACCCAACACCTATTAGAATTAAAGTGGATTAAGATGAGGATATCAAAATATTGTAAGTCAAATTAGGACAGGGTGAGACGACCTCAAAAAAATCAGGCCAAGAACGCAATAGTGCCTTTTTAACCATTAAATCCATATCCATACTAATATTATAAATGCGAAAGTCTGTCTGTCTGTCTGTCTGTCACCTCTTCACGGCTAAACTGCTGGACCGATTGTGATGAAATTTGGTAGGGATGTAGTTAACGACCTGAGGTCAAACATAGGCTACTTTTGGGCGCGATATAACCGAGGCCCACGCGGGCGGAGCCGCGGGCAACAGCTAGTATCTAATATTTCTATAACTAAGTCGTCTGAGGGAATCGCCGAATGGGGAAATCATGACATAGGCGATGCGGCTAGCAACCCATCACTATTGATTTCCTGTTTCAACCACCATTATGCTAAACGTGGTCTAAGGTCTTACGGCTCTAGGCTCTGTCTACCCCGTATGGGATAAAGACGTGATTATATGTATGTATGTATTTCTAAAATACTAATAAATAAACCTTAAAAACTTGTAAACATATATTTGCATTAATTCTTATTGTTACAATGACAATTATTGTCATTATAATAACGAATATTTTGCGCGCGAAAAAATACACTTGAAGAATAAATATATATATGTAAAAAGATATATCATTTCTTATTTACAATCACTCAGTTAACCTTTTATCCGATCCGGAACCGACATAAAAAATAAACAGAAATTAGGTACTCAACAGAAATTACCCAAAACCCGAAAAAAATAAAAAACAAAAAAAAATTACCCATTTCCTGAACCGTCGCCAATGTTTGCAATTTCACCCGTTGCGGTCCCGAATATTTCCTTTGCCTTATAAACTGGTTCTGGTTATAACCGACTCCAGAATTCTGAACGGCAGATCCCGGTACGGCATAATTGCTCCCGAAATTGCTATTATTCCCGTAATTCCCTGTTAAATTATTTTCGTAATTCGTATTTCCTGGATTCTGATTCGGTTGCGCCGCCAATCCTTGTTTTTGTTGGGTGCAAAAGTTATTTGTATTTATTGGTGTACCAGTCATTATTGAGCCTTGACTCTGTGACACAGGAATTGGTTGATTTGTCCCGAAACTTGGTGTCCCAGTCATGATTGAGCCTTGACTCTGTGGCCCAGAAATTGGTTGATTTGTCCCGAAATTTGGTGTCCCAGTCATGATTGAGCCTTGACTCTGTGGCCCAGATGGTGGTTGATTTGGCCCGAAATTGGGTGTCCCAGTCATAATTGAGCCTTGACTCTGTGGTCCAGAATGCGGTTGATTTTTGCCAAAATTTGGTGTCCCCATCATGTTTGAGCCATGACTTTGTGGCGCAGAAATTGGTGGATTTGGCCCGAAATTGGGTGTCCCACTCATAATTGGGCCTTGACCCTGTGGCCCAGAAATTGTTTGATGTGTCCCAAAATTCGGCGTTCCACTAATTATTGAGCCTTGGTTCTGAGGCCCAGATGGTGGTTGATTTGGCCCGAAATTGGGTGTTCCACTCATGATTGAGCCTTGACTTTGTGGCCCAGAAATTGGTTGATTTGGCCTAAAATTTGTACCACTAATGATTGAACCTTGGTTCTGTGGCCCAGATGGTGGTTGATTTGGCCCAAAATTTGGTGTCCCAGTCATGATTGAGCTTTGACTCTGTAGCCCTATAGAACTCTGGATTTGATGATCAAAACTAGATGGATTTTGTGTTCCAAAATTGGTGTTCATTGGAACACCACTCATTATAGAACCTTGATTTTGGGTCCCAGGTGCCAAATTTTGATTTTGGGTCCCAAAATTCATTTCCATAGGTGTCCCGCTCATGACTGAGTTTTGATTAAGTGTTCCAATTGTATTATGTGTGGCAAAACGTTGATTCTGATTACCAAAATTTGTATTAATTTGCGAGCCACTGATAATTGAGCTTTGATTTTGTGAACCAAAACTATTTGCATTCATTGGAGTCCCTGCCATTATTGAGCCTTGATTCTGGACCCCTTGCATGAATTGGTTTTGTGTACCGTAACCATATGGCGTACCAGACATGATAGATCCTTGATTTTGTACAGAATTGGCGTCAAAACTCGTTTGCCCGAACTGATTCTGATTATTTCCAAAATTAGCGTTGATTGGCACTCCAGTCATGATGGACCCTTGAGGTTGTGTACCAAAAGAATTTCCTGTCCCATATTGAGTCTGTGTCCCAAAACCACTCATTGGTGTGCCAGACATAATTGAGCCTTGACCAAAAGAAATATTTTGACTTTGTCCCATTTGTCCAAAACTTTGATTCTGTCCCATTGGCGTCCCGGAAGTAATTGAACCTTGTGTCCCTTGTGTGGGCGAGAACTGTCCCAAATTTGGGGTGAATGGGGACGCCGCTTGAGTATTTATAGGCGTACCCGATGTGATTGACCCTTTTGTCCCCATTATGCTCCCTTGGGGAATCGTTTCTAAAACTGGCTTCATATTCTTCTGATTTTGATTGTAATTTGGCATTCCAGCTGTAATTGACCCTTGCGTGGGGCTTTGTGGGACATTTTGGGACGATCCGGGACTAGCCGGGCCGTATTGGCCTTGAATAGACGGGGGTAAATAGTTCCTCTTCATTCGGGCCTCTACCTCCATAACAAGCTCTGGGCTAATGACTAGTTGAGAAAAAAAAGTAAATTAAAAAAAAGCAAAAATGACATGCTTCTAATTAAAAAAAAGATGCCAAAAATACTGTTATTTATGCGCTGTGAGATTGAAAAGGTAATATTAACTTTTTTTTATTAATTTATATAAAAAATAAATTAATATTTAGATATGTTATTGCATAAACAAAAGGATTAAAAATAAAATATCGGGGGTTTATTTTTCTAAATAGGACTATGGGTAATATAAATATTAGTAATAGCAAAAATCAAGTAATGAAACGCGGCCTAGGATGTTTCAGTACCCAGTAATGTCACTGCCTCTTCATACCAGAACACAACAATGCAAGCTGTTTGGCGGCAGACATAGCAGATGGCCAAAGGTCTATCTTTCGTTATTCCAGAATATATACATGATCAGTAATTATTTATTTACTGATAAAAATGGATAACACAACTTTTAAAGCTACATATTCACACAAGTAAGCAATGTTATTAGGTTGTGTATCACCTAGTTTAGGTTTCCTCAATTAGACTTTGTACACATATTTTTTGTGAATATTTTTGAGTAAAGATATTACGTCTCACAGCACATAAACTAGATCAATCTCAAGCAATAATAAAAAAAAAACAGCAAAAACAACATCGAATTGTGCACAAATCTGTATTTTATACTAATATGTAAAGTGACTGGACGTAGAAACTGAATGAAATCTTGAAAACCATTCATACTAATATAATAAATACGACAGTCTGCCTGTCTGTTACGCTTTCATAGCTTAACTGACAATTTTGATGAAATTTAGTATGGATATAGTTAAAGACCGGGGGTTAAGCATAGACTACTTTTTGGCGCAATATAACCGAGTACCGGCAAACGCATTGTCGGGCACACCTCGACAGAAGCCAGAAGAAATTTTGAAAGCCAGCAGTGGACTGCGAGCGGCTGAAATAATGATGAAACAAGAAGATCTAGTAATAGTTTTGTATGATTTCTATTCACATTCGTGGAAAACTTGTTTATTTTTAAGTAATTTCCCCTGTAACTTTTTCGCGCCGCACAGTTTATCTGTTTCTCTCAATGGTTGACTGGTAGAGAATGCTTTTAGCTTTAAGTCCGCCAATATATGAGTATTTTGTACTTATGGAACAATAAAGTTTTAATAAATCTAATCAATTTCTACGTCCAATCACGACAAATAAACTACATTAACAAATACAAAACTATATTCTACTCACCGGGAGGCCTCTCTGTGACGGTGAGGAGCCCCGTTCTACGAACTCGTAGACTTGTCGTCGACGACGGGGATGTGCTCGACTGAGGGACGAAATATATCTAATATTAACTAGCTATTTATGGAAGCTCGAGAGCGTGGAGCGCGTGATCGTAACGATAAAGCACGTCAAGCGACAGCGAGTGGGCGGTCATGTTTGGATTGGTCGCCATTAGTGGTATTTCTATGTTGAGCTCCTCCTTGCTTCAGAAGGCACGTTAAGCTGGTATCGATAGATGGCAGTCGTTAGGCTATGTCAGATGCCTTTAGGCAGCCTGAAAAATCTGTCAGTGTTGACCACTAACACACCCGGGGCATGTTCCTATTGGTCTGGTTTCCTTGTATAAAAGGGTTACGGAGCTCAGACGGCACGATCGTTACAGTGTAATAAACAGTACCGCAAAATAAGGACCATAATTAATAGCGTACCCTGGGCGTAATCTAAAGATATAACCGGGAAACAAGCCCAAACGAAGAAAGTTTGTGTGTATGTAATATGTATCCAACGTTAGCATAGTCAGCCAGTTATACATAAGTACTTTTTACTTACAAAACTAAAAGGTTTAATCAATATATAAATCTACCCAAGATTAGAGCTATCAAAAGCAAAAATATGTTTCAATCCGTCCAGTAGCTCTTGGGTCAGATCATATTTGTATTGATAGTCATGTATAACAAAAGTCCACATCAATAAAAAAATGGGACAGATTGCAAACATTTATTTCTTCATTTTATTTATTATCACAACATCTAGAACTATTAAATATTTTATAATAATTACTGAACCAATAACGGATTAATATTATTTAGGTATTATATAAAACGTCATAAACTTACACATAGCTATAAAAATGTATATATATGTTAAAAATAATTCAGGGCAGGATGTAAATATAATAGAATTTAACTTAAAAAAACCTGAAATAATATTATATATTAAATATAAATCATTTAATAATTTTATGTCAAAGTTAGAAAATCAATTTAATGATAAATTTTGTGCGTCCGACTGAAATGATAGTCTCGACCGAAACCGAAACTTCAGGTCGTATTGAAATACACTGACACCAGTTGTTCAGGGTCTATTGACCACACGATATGAACATACTCACCATGTTAGACGTGCTACATGAAGTGGCAACATTGACCGCGTCCTCTGGTGTTGCCATCGTGTGCCTCTTGCTGCTGCCTCGATTCATCATGTACCTAAGTAAATAACATAAATTATTTTACTAATGTATTTTGCCTAAGATATTTATTCCATTTGAATCAAATCAAATCAAATATCTTTATTTGCATGAATGTATGTACAAAATGATGTTGTAACAATATGAGTGTGCGAATACATTCTACCTTAGTAAGGCGTGCAAATCTATCATGTCTAAGATAAAGATTTAGTTCTTATTCTTGCTGACAGGTGGCGCTAAAAGGATTGAAATAACGTTAAATTAAAAATGTAAAAAAAAACCCTCGAAACAATTTGTTTTGAGTGGTGAGGGTCGACTGATTTCTCCCAACATATTATTTGCAGATGTTAGGTATTTTCCCCACTTTTCTCCTCTTACCCAGAGCTTATTCACAGCTCAACTGATGTTCCATGAACATAATATTTTGTAATGTGCACGTGACGCGCTTTCATTTGAGACCCCACTCGAGTATATTTGTAGACATTCGGTTGTTCTTCCCTAACTTTCACCCCCACAACTTCTAAACGGCTCAACCGATTGTCATCAAACATGTCTAAGAACACGCCCGTAAATCACCTTTAATATAAAAAAAAAAAAATAAATTGATATCGCTTCATCCGTTCGGGAGCTATGATGACAGACAGACGTCAAACTTATAACACCCCAGGAATGGGGTAAGTACAAAAGAAACCAAAGGTTCGACGTGCTTCTTGTGATTTGGGACCCCAAACAAGATAAGATAAGATATAACACCCTTTTTTTGCGTCGGGGTTAAAAAATAATTTAACAGTCTCGGAATTCCCGCGGGAAATAAGCACGTACCTGCATAGGTTGGTGTTGTAGTCGGCCGCTTGTTCCTCAGTCTGTTCTGAATCCACGCGTTGAGGTGTTCCGCTGTCGGATACCTGAGTATAATAAGTATATATAAATAAGTTATTATTCTATTATAATTAATGTATAATAATAAAAATATAACTAAAGACATAAATAAACTACTTTTAAGTTGATACCTTGGTGGACACTAGCGCCACCATCATTTAAAAATCATCATTATTCACTGAAAACACAAGTACCTATTTCAGTATATTCTGTATTGAATCCGGTAATAGAACGGTCGTCGGTGAGCGGGAGCCGATAAGGGAATTCATTCATTCATTTCCTGTAGGTGTCACGGTCAATCGACCATGTACACCCTGGTGTCAGAGTGCTTCGGAATCGCCTCTGACGTGGCTCCTTTAACGACTACCAGATGGCAGCCGGGACCAACGGCTTAACGCGCCTTCCGAAGCACGGAATCATCTTTATTATCAGACAATCAGGTGATTCAAGCCTGCAATGTCCTAACCAAACTGGAAACAACTAAACAAAGTATGCTTCCCGTGGGAATCGAACCCACGACCCCCGGGTCTACAGGCAAGCGCCTTAACCACTAGACCACGGAGGCAGTTAAGATAAGGGAGAGGAATCATTAAGAGGATGCGGATTAAGATTCAGTGAGTCCAAATACGCCTCGTTGTCGAGTTTACCCATATTACTTTTCATTATTATAGTTACCTATAGTTACAAATTGCAACATTGCTTAAAACGGCCACTTTTAGCAGTTCTATAATATGTTTAAAATTAACATCAGATCCAGAACTTTAATTACATAACAGGGATTTTTGATAACTTGTGTTTTCAGTGAATATTGATTTTTAAATGATGGTAGCGCTAGTGTTCACCGAGGTATCACTTTAAGATAAGATGCTAGCGATCGCTGTTAAGATGTATGGGCGGAAAAACGAGTTAGATTTTTATTAAAACCAGGGGCTTGATTCACGCGCAATCGAAGTTCACTTCACCGGTATTCTCCAATTTTTTTCGAAAGCTTCTCACTGTTTCTACTTTTTCAAAAAATCACAAATGAAAAAAGTTCGATCGAACGAATCGATCGATCGAAATTTTTCGATAGCGAGTTGGCTTAGACTCATCGAAAAAAATCGGTGTAATGAACTTCGATTGCGTTAGAATTGGGCACCAGTAGGTCGACCGCCTATTTCGATTCTCTCCTCTCGCAATGGCTACTTGTATCGCTATCGCCACATTTCGCTCCGCCTAACACACAAAACGTAACGTAACGTAACGTAAACAAAAAAAAAAAATCGGTTGTCTGTAAAGTCGGTTTACTGACGATAGTTGAACGTGACAACGTCATAAGAAATTCGCTTGCACTTCAAGCCTTAAATGGAACGCCTCAGAGCGAGGTAACGCCGCATCGCGTCATGTTTTTCGTGCGTGCAGCCGGCTCCATCGAATTATAAGCCGTTGTCAAGTCAAAAATGTTTTGAAAGCGTTTTGTGCGTAAAACGGAGCGAAATGTGGCGATAGCGATACAAGTAGCCATTGCGAGAGGAGAGAATCGAGACAGGCGGTCGACCCGGCACCGGAGCCCTGCCATACTCACGTGGTGCGCGGGCGGAGCCCTGCAGCAGGCGCGCTCGCGGCCGCGCCCGCACGACCCGCCGCCGTCCGACGCGCGGCGACCGAACGACGACGCTGGATCAATCAATCAATCACTCACTCAATCAACCAATCCATAGTCATCGAGTGGACATGATAAAATAAACATTTATTTCTTTATTGCACCAGTAATAATTGTTTTTGCCAAAACACGAAACCGACTTCAATTACTCAACTAAAAAGGATGAAATAAATGATACATTGTTGTTTAAATATGCTTCATATCAAACATTTAATTAAATCTGAATTCGGTGCCGATTATTTTAATAAAATATGCTAATTAAGGATCCAGCAGCTAGTCAACGAATTTGTAAAATTGGCACCAACTTGAAATCTATTTAAATGTTTGATATGAAGCATATTTAAACAACAATGTATTAATTATTTCATCCTTTTAGTTGAATAATTGAAGTCGGTTTCGTTTTTTTGGCAAAAGCAATTATTTTTTACTTTTTAGTTTTGAATACGCAATACCTTACAACTAAAAAAATTGTAAACACGTTACGTTTTGGAATGTCGGGTAAACGTCATCAGCGTCGTCTCACCTTATTGACATGGAATATATCAAAAAATACCCAAATCACAATAAAACTTGAAGAGTTCCCTCGATAACTCCATGATTCCATCATCAGATCCTGATCTGATTACTATGAAACCATCTAGAAACCCTTTCTAACAAAAAAAGAATTTTATAAATCGATTCAGTGGTCTTCGGGTAATCGAGCAAGATATATTACAATCAAAAAGTTGTAAATACGTTGCATATTTGAAAGTGGGTTAAATTTTCCAACATCGTCTCACCTACGTCTCACCTTACTAAGATGGAATATATCAAAAAATACCCATGCCCAATACAAAACTCGAAGAGTTCCCTCGATTTCTCCATGATCCCATCATCAGAACCTGACCTGCTGAATATGGGATCAATTGGAAAATATACCTTTTCGAACAAAAAAAAAAAATTTTCAAATCAGTCCTACCGTCTTCGAGTAATCCGGTAAAATACATTTAAAAACAAAAAATTCCAACGAAATGAGAACCTCCTTCTTTTTTTGAAGTCGGTTAAAAATTAAGAAACTTTGAAGGGTTATATACAAGGTGGACACAAATCAACTGCAAATATTTTAAGTGCAGATACAGACCACTAAACTGAACAACTTTTCCAAATAAACTTACATCGAAATACGAAATTTTATTTTTCACTCTCCATACTAAACTAGATCAGCTGATCTCAATTTGTATGGGAGGTCAAAATTTTTTTTTCGTATTTCGATATAAGCTTATTTGGAAAAGTTGTTCAGTTTAGTGGTCTGTATCTGCCCTTAAAATATTTGCAGTTGATTTGTGTCCACCTTGTGTAATGTCTAAACTACTCATTCAAACTGAATGAAATTTGAAATATACGTTATATAAAGCAGCTTGCTTCGCTACTGAAAATTCCAGACTCCTAGTTTGATTCACTATGAAGTTATAGGGGGTCTATATATATAGATATTCAGTATATTTGCATGCTAAGGCCGTGACAGCCACCTCCATATATATAGGTCGAAATAGATATAAGCTATAGAATAATGTAAACAACTAACCATAGAGAGTAAGCGACTTATGTTGTGTGAGCAGTCTGAATATAGACCCTGTATTGATCACACGTGGTATCCATACTAATATTATAAATGTGAAAGTCTGTCTGTCACCTCTTCACGGCTAAACTGCTGGACCGATTGTGATGAAATTTGGTAGGGATGTAGTTAACGACCTGAGGTCAAACATAGGCTACTTTCGGGCGCGATATAACCGAGTCACACGCGGGGCGAAGCCGCGGGGAACAGCTAGTTATTTATAAAAACCTTAACCCCTCCATGCTAGTCTGTGAGCAAAAGGAAAACAGAATGTACCAGCTGCTTCTCTTCCCGCGCAAGCCGTAAAAGTCGTCTGAGGGAATCGCCGAATGGGGAAATCATGACATAGGCGATGCGGCTAGCAACCCATCACTATTGATTTCCTGTTTCAACTGTCATCATGCTAAACGTGGCCTAAGGTCTTATGGCCCTAGGCTCTGTCTACCCCGCATGGGATAAAGACGTGATTATATGTATGTACCTTAACCCCTCCTATCATTGGCGAACATGTGTACATACCACAACTATTGACCTGTAAAAAACCATGTTTACGCAAATAAAATTCTATTGTATACTAGCGACTCACCCTGGCTCTGCATGGCGTGCGGCGGCTTCAGCAAGTGCTGGTCCTTGACGCTGAAGTACCGCGGCGGCTGGTGCTGCACGGCCGGCAGCTTCACGGCCAGGTTGGTGTTCGGCAGCAGGGACACGTTCTGTGTCTGTTGTTGCTGCAATGTTTATTTATTTAAGACGATACCTCGGTGAACACTAGCGCCACCGTCATTTAAAAATCATTATATTATTGTTAATAGACGACCAAGACCAACAAGAAATAAAGTACAAATACCTACTTCCTCAACATGAATCTAATCTTGCGTCGTATAGTAGGACAATATATGTTTTGGAACCGAAATTATTTAACAAATTACCTGACAGTATGAAAGAGTTAAGATATAAAGCATTTAAAGAAAAATTACGATCACTATTAATAGAAAAATGTTATTATACAATTGAAGAATATTTACAAGATACAATTTAGTTTTATAATCATTTTTATATTCAGACCCCATTTTTCAAATTTATTTTACTAACACAATATGACTACTCAGATTATTATATTTTTATTGGACTCATTGCAATTCGGAAATTATGATAACATGTTCTTTATTATTTTGACTTAGGTAAATTATCTTTTTTTAAATTTGACATTTCGTTTTAAATTGTGTAGATTATTTTTTAGACATGATAGATTTGCACGCCTTACTAAGGTAGAATGTATTCGCACACTCATATTGTTACAACATCATTTTGTACATACATTCATGCAAATAAAGATATTTGATTTGATTTTATTCACTGAAAATACAAATTATCAAAAATCTAACCTAACCTAAATAATTACATAACAGGTATGTAATTATTTAGGTTAGGTGAGGTTTTGGATCTGAAGTTAATTTGTTGTAAAATGTTTAAAATTAACTTCAGATCCAGAACCTTAATTACATAACACGGATTTTTGATAATTTGTGTTTTCAATGAATTAATGATTTTTGAATGATGGTGGCGCTAGTGTTCACCGAGGTATCACTTCAAGTACTAGCCCCAGCTTCGCATGGGCAAAAAAACCTTCCTCTTGAATCAATGTATCTATTAAAAAAAACCGCATCGAAATCCGTTGCGTAGTTTTAAAGATTTAAACATACATAGGGATATAGGGACAGAGAAAGCGACTTTGATTTATACTGTGTAGTGATAGTGACTAGCTGTTGCCCGGGGCTCCGCTCCCGTGGGTATTCCGGGATAAAATATAGCCTATGTGTTGTTCCAGGGTCTAAGCAATCTCCATTTCATATTTTTGAGCACCGAGAAGGACATAGGGTACCTTTCATCCCGGGAAAAAGCACTGTTCTCGAAAGTCACGCAGGTGAAGCCGCGGGTGAAATCTAGTAGTATATAAATAAGAAATGAGAGTGGGAGGAAAGGGAGAGAGTGAGAAAGACGGTGATAGAGAATGAGAAAGAGGGAGATAGAGAGTGAGAAAGAGGGAGATAGAGAGTGGGAGAGAGAGTGGGAGAGAGAGTGAGAGAGGGATATAAAGTTAGAGGTAGATAGAGTGAGAGAGGAATAGAAAGTGAGATAGAGAGATAGAGAGTAGAGGGAATGAGTAACTCACAGTGAATCCGGCGCTGACCCTGGGCGCGGCGCGGAGATCGGCGGAAGCAGCCGCACACACGCCCAGCTCGCCGCCCTGAACACATCACACCGCTTTTGTAGCGACGGGTAAGGTAACCGAGCGCAAGCTAATTTGATTCAAATTTAATTTATTTGATAGTCCGAAAAAAAAAATGTTTTTCCGCTTGTACCGAAATAAATACATTATTAAAAAATATATATGTGAAAAACTTCCGCCGCTTTACTTAGCCCTCTGAATAACTTGACTGACTAGTCATGACTACTGACTTTACTATAAATGAAAAAAATAAATTAATAAATATATTGGCAAAAATCAACATACTAATATTATAAATGGGAAAGTGAGTTCGTTTGTTATGCCTTCACGCTCTATCTACTGAACCATTTTTTCTGAAATTTCGCATAAACATAGCTAGAAGTATTGAGAAGGACATAGGGTACCTTTCATCCCGGGAAAAAGCATTGTTCCCGAGGGAAATACATGCGGGCCAAAGCTAGTAATCTATAAGTTTAAATGCTGTATTGTAAATTTCTTCCATGCTGGTCTGGGAGAAAAAGAAATCATAGAATGTACCAGCTGCTTCTCTTCCCGCGCAAGCCGTAAAAGTCGTCTGAGGGAATCGGCGAATGGGGAAATCATGACATAGGCGATGCGGCTAGCAACCCATCACTATTGATTTCCTATTTCAACTACCATTATGCTAAACGTGGCCTAAGATCTTATGACCCTAGGCTCTGTCTACCCCGCATGGGATAAAGACGTGATTATATGTATGTATGTATTGTAAATTATTTCCACAACAAAAAGAAATAAACCATTATATACATACCTGTCCAACTCCTTCTGGCAACTCCGACCAGTAGTATGAGTTTTTCTTAACGCAGACGCTAGCGACTGCGTTAGGATTTTGTATAAGATTTCTTAGTTGCCTTACTATCCGCCAGAGGCGCTGTACAGGTTTGTCATACAAAATCGCTAACGCAGTCGCTAGCGTCTGCGTTAAGAAAAACTTACACTAAGGGCATTGTAGTGATGTGCCGTTCCCGGGAACGTTCCTTCGTTTCCGGAAACTTTCCCACAAGCCCGGGAACGTGCCCGAGTACGTTCCCGGAAACGGGAACGTGGAATATTCCCCGGGAACGGGAATCCGGGAACGGCACATCACTAGGCACTGGTCGTCGGACCATCTGGTATGGGGTTTGCCGAAACTTGTCGGATGAGGAGAGAACAAGACCGAGAGGAATGACGTGCATTGCTTGATGTCTAAATATGTCTAAATCTCAAAATATTCGTGGTGTCATTTCTGTGTTGTCATATTATATATCCGTCAATGTTATTGTCATATCATTCGTTTAGTTTAGGTTAGTCTCATTCATTTGAAGTCAGTGTGTGTGTGGGGGGGGGGGGGGGGGGGGGGATAATGATAATATTGTTGTGATAGTTTAATGTTATTTATAATATTATATACGATGCGATGTTCCTGAATCACCGATTAATGTAAGTATCCAGTTTCATATATTATTTGATATTGTTATTTTCAGAAGTGTTAACTATTTTACTTGTGGTATTTGTTTAAAGTTATGTTGAAATGCACAATGTCTTTTAGTTTTCTCGTGCGAACCTGACATTTAATTGCTTATGCCAACACTACACTCAGCATTAGGTGACGATGGGCTGAAGAAGGAAGATAAATACCTGTTGGTGCGGACAGTCGCCAGGTCCCAACGTGTGTCGTCGAGCGGCGGGCGCCGCCGCCGCCGGGGACTCCTCGCACACCGCGCCGCCAGGGCCGAACTACACCACGAATAAAAAAAAAAACATTAAATTTTTTGAAGATTGCCACCCAAAGAAAAAAAAAATATTTGGAGAGTTTGGCGCCAAGCTAAAGTAGCTCAGTTATCGTCATTGTATTTATTTTCTAATATTCGTGTTTTTTCGAGTATTTGTGCATAATAAAGGTGGATTATTATTCGCTTAGTGTTCGTGAACAAGCGTGAGTGTTGGGAAGTAGTACAATGTCGTATAAGCGACTTTAATCCTTGTCACCAAAATCTTCCAAGATAATGCTAAGTGAAACTTCCACCGCTTCACTTAGCCCTTGACTAACTTGACTAGACATGACTACTGACTTCACTCAGTGAATTGACTAAATGAAGAAAATCCAAATAAAACTTGATACTGGCAAAAATAAGCTATAAGTTTGATTGCCATATTGTGGATTAATTCGACAACAAAAAAAAAACTTACCTTTTCAAGACTGTCTTCTCTATGGGACAAGTTATGCAAGGGCATAGACACCAGACCGTCTTGTATGGTCGCTTGTTCTTCTTCCATAGTCTCCTCCTCTTCACTCTATGGAAAAAAAATGTATTTATGTGCACCAATATAAAGAAACTAGCATTCCACTCCGGCTTCGCCAGTGGTCCCGGCTGTTATTGGTAAATGGCAGTCGTTAGGCTATGTCAGATGCCTTTAGGCAACCTGAAAAATCTGTCAGTGTTGTCCACTAACACACCCGGGTCATGTTCCTGTGGGTCTGGTTTCTGTTAAAGGGTTGCGGAGGTCAGACGGCAGTCGCTCCATTGTAATAACCAGTACCGACAAATCAGGACCACGATTAATAGCGTATTTTGGGTTCTGAAGCGTACGCTGAAGATGGAACCGGGAAACACGCTCGAACGAAGAAGACCGTCCACACAACAAGTGTAATGGTAGCATTATATATAATACTAGCTGTTGCCCGCGGCTCCGCCCGCGTGCAGGTCGCTTTTCACGTAACCTGTGGAAACTACAACTATCCAAACCTATAGTTAAATCTATAGTATCCTATTCCCGTGCCAATTTTATAAAGACTGAAAATATTAACATTCATACTATCACATCTTTGTCTCTAAAAGAGTAGACGCAGCCTATTACAGGGTCATTTGGACCTAAAAGCCACTCCTAAAGTTATAGTGGGCGTGAAAAGTGGAGAAAATTTCAATAAAAAGTGATAAGTAAGTTAAATTAAACTTTACGACACGACCGTATGTTCCGTCAAACAACAACTGAACTGACGTACGTACGTATAACGTACCAGAGGGACAAAAATTCCAAAAATTGTTTTTTTTTTTTGTTTCTGTTACTCTTCTTTAATCGCTGCGTATCAGTTTTTTAGAAAAATATTTAATGTATATATACACTCGATTTTTACTGTCCTATTATTTGTATAGATAGATTACACTTACTTGACTACAAAATACTGATATATTAACGGACTTAACGCTAAGAGCGTTCTCTACCAGTCAACCATTTGATTAATCTTCTTCTTCAATGTCGTCAATGACAAATAGATTATTATATTTATTATATTTGATTTGATTGGGGTTGCGACATCGTTTATCCGGAAATAAATTTGCAAATGAATTTATTCGTTCCTTTTCAAAATTAAAAAAAAAGTAAGAAAATAATTCTAGAAAACAAATAAAAAACGAAAACAGAAAATTATTGTTTGTGGCAGGATTCGATCCAGCTACTTCCAGCTATTTCTTGAAACATTTCTTTTAAAATATTAAAAACAAAAAAATTGAATTCTAAAACTAATACAAAACGAAAAAAAAGTAAGTAAAAAAAAAAGTCATGTTTAGCAGAATAAAATTAGAACCCTCTACTCAAAAAAATAATCCGCGACCTCTACCGTTAGGCCAACATGCGTTGTTAGTAATTGGCGAAATTTAAAATGGAATTTGTCTATAGGTCCGCAAATTTTGGATGTAAGGGTTGGAATTGTGAACAACCCTTTCTTATGTAGGCAGTATTTAGTATAATAATGAAGACACTAACCAAATTTCACGTTTATGGCTTTTATAGTTTCGGTTTTGTGATGATAAATTAGTTAACCTCCCCTTTTTACCCCTTTAGAGGTTGAATTTCAAAAAACGCAGAAACACGCCATTAGTTATTTTTGTTGAGAAGCATTCTTGCCAAGTTTCAAGTACATCAGTGAAGATTTTAATTTTTTTTCATACAAACTTTGCCCTCAATTTTAACCCTTTTAGCGGTCTAATTTTGAAAAATCCTTTCTTATCTGAGCACTACGTATTAACATAAAACTTCGGTCCAAATTTAAAGTTTATAGCTTTTATGGTTTAGGCTGGGCGTTGATTTATCAATTGCCCTTGTTCTTATATATAGAAGAAATTATATTAATCTACTAACTAATTAGAAATTAATACAAATATACTTAAAGACCTACAATTTATTTGAGAAACCTTACAATATATTTAAGACTAGCTGTTGCCCGCGGCTCCGCCCGCGTGGGACTCGGTTATATCGCGCCCAAAAGTAGCCTATGTTTGACCTCAGGTCGTTAACTACATCCCTACCAAATTTCATCACAATCGGTCCAGCAGTTTAGCCGTGAAGAGGTGACAGACAGACAGACAGACAGACAGACAGACAGACAGACTTTCGCATTTATAATATTAGTATGGATATGCAACTAACTTATGGAAAATAACACAAAGATTTACCTATTTTCAAACTACTATTCGAACTCCGGAATCCGGAAAAATACTTTTCAAACTTAAATTAAACGAATCAATGAGTAGCCCAAAACGCAGACATTAAACTATACATACAATATAATGCCGCAATTACCACTCCATACTCCAATCAATTCTAATTTAATTTTATTATTTTATATTTAACAGGTACCAAATCGTCTTAACACACAATCAAATCGTTAGAAAAGCAAAAAAAAAAATATTTATGATGATTAACATCATGTGTAGTAATTGAGATTTCAAATAAATAATTTTTTTTTTGCTTTTCTAACGATTTAATCGAACGACAAACCATATCGACTTTTAAAATGTATGGTGGCGCCATCTATTGACAATTTACAGAACTCATAATATTAACAAATAAATAAAACCTTTGCACTCTGTCTTCTATAATTTAGTTGTGTACGTACAATACAATTCAATATAATACAAAATATTATACCAAGACATTTTCAATTTTAATTCCATGTATCTCACTTCAAAAATGACAAAGTTTCATACAAACTGGCAACCCCTATTTCACCCCTATAGGGATGTAATTTTCAAAATCAGATTGATGCATTATTATCTTTTACCAATTACAAATTCAAATTAAAAAAATCATGTGTCTCACTGCAATAATGACAAAGTTTCATACAAAACGGCAACCCCTATTTCACCCCTACAGGGATGTAATTTTCAAAATCAGATTGATGCATTATTATTTTTTACCAATTACAAATTCAAATTAAAAATTTCATGTGTCTCACTGCAATAATGACAAAGTTTCATACAAAACGGCAACCCCTATTTCACCCCTATAGGGATGTAATTTTCAAAATCAGATTGATGCATTATTATTTTTTACCAATTACAAATTCAAATTAAAAATTTCATGTGTCTCACTGCAATAATGACAAAGTTTCATACAAAACGGCAACCCCTATTTCACCCCTAGGGGGATGTAATTTTCAAAATCAGATTGATGCATTATTATTTTTTACCAATCACAAATTCAAATTAAAAATTTCATGTGTCTCACTGCAATAATGACAAAGTTTCATACAAAACGGCAACCCCTATTTCACCCCTAGGGGGATGTAATTTTCAAAATCTGATTGGTGCATTATTATTTTTTACCAACTTCAAATGTAAATTAATAATTTCATGTATCTCACTTCAAAAATGACGAAGTTTCATACAAACTGGCAACCCCTTTTTCACCCCTTTAGGGAAAAAATTTCCAAAAGTCCTTTCTTAGCGGACCTCTCTTAGTCACAATCTACCTTCCTGCCAAATTTCATCTTCATCGGCTCAGCAGTTTTGGAGATTTCGTGATGAGTGAGTGAGTGTTTTTCGCTTTTATATATATAGATTAGAGACTAGCAACCCGCCCCGGCTTCGCATAGGCATAAAAACCTTCGCATCAAAATCCGTTGTGTAGTTTTAAAGATACAAAGCGACATAGGGACAGAGAAAGCGACTTTGTTTTATACTATGTAATGATAGTGATATCTTACCTTACAACTAGTGAGGTCTAAAGGTTGGCCAGTTGACGAGTCCAGGGAATCTGAAATGGGAAATATTATATTTATTTTTTTCTGGAAAATGAGGAATTCATGACATAGGCGATGCGGCTAGCAACCCATCACTATTGATTTCCTGTTTCAACTACCATTATGCGAAACGTGGTCTAAGGTCTTATGGCTCTAGGCTCCTCCTACCCCGTATGGGATAATGACGTGATTATATGTATGTATGTTATTATTTTTAAGCTAATCAAAATAATTTATTCGCGTAAAATAGGATAACATTATTTCAAATAAAAAAATATCCATCTTAAGACTTCTAAAAAATCTAGTTTTTTTACGTAAGGTTTGTTCCTCATTTTTCCATTTATAGATTTTTTCTTTGTATAATCAATAAGTACCTCTGCACTGTAAGCTGGTATATAGTAAAAGTTCAAGATAACGGCGACCTATCCAAGTCAAGATCACATCCTGGGTTGCTTAACCTGTGAAATCGATAAGTTCCTCTGTTGCAAACTGCAAATGACGCTGAAATATCACAGCTCATGAAAGCGGCGACCCATTCAACACATGGCGACAACATGGGTTGCTTAACCTGTGAAATCAATAAGTACCTCTGTGTTGCAAACCACCTGTCGCTGGAATATCACAGCTCATGAAAGCGGCGACCCATCCAAGACATGATCACAACTAGGGTTGCTTAACATGTGAAAACGATAAGTACCTCTGTGCTGTAAGCTGTTCCTGGCGCTGGTATATCACAGAGCTCATGATAGCGGCGACCCATCCAAACATGGCCACAACTTGGTTTGCTTAACCTGTGAAATCGATAAGTACCTCTGTGTTGCAAACCACCTGACGCTGGAATATCACAGCTCATGAAAGCGGCGACCGATCCAAGACATGACCACAACTTGGTTTGCTTAACCAGTGAAATCGAAAAGTACCTCTGTGCTGTAAGCTGTTCCTGGCGCTGGTATATCACAGAGCTCATGATAGCGGCGACCCATCCAAGACATGACCACAACTTGGTTTGCTTAACCTGTGAAATCGATAAGTACCTCTGTGCTGTAAGCTGTTCCTGGCGCTGGTCCGCTGCTGCAGTTTGTCCATCAGCAGGTGGTATATCGCCGAGATGTGGTCGAAACGCTCTTCCTGTACCGACTGAGGGTAATAATAAATATTAATAAATTTATTTACTACTTAGCTTCCGCCCGCGGCTTCGCTTGCATGAATTTCCTTCGGGAAAAGTGCTTTTTCCCGGGATGAAAGGTACCTTATGTCCTTCTCAATACTCCTAGCTATGTGTATGCGAAATTTCAGGAAGATTGGTTCAGTAGATAGTTCGTGAGAGGTAACAAACAAACAAACAAATTTACAAACTCACTTTGGCATTTATAATATTAATTTTATAATTATTCCGGTTAAAAGCACTGTTCCCGAGGGAAACTCACGCGGGCGGAGCCACGGGCGAAAACTAGTTTATAATATTGGTTAAGATTATTAAGCAATTGTATACAGCGGGATAGGGAAGAGATGAAATACTAGTAAAATTATTATTATTATCCATACTAATCCATACTTCCATACTAATATTATAAATGCGAAAGTCTGTCTGTCTGTCTATCTGTCTGTCTGTCTGTCTGTCTGTCACCTCTTCACGGCTAAGCTGCTGGACCGATTGTGATGAAATTTGGTAGGGATGTAGTTAACGACTTGAGGTCAATCATAGGCTACTTTTGGGCGTGATATAACCGAGTCCCACGCGGGGCGAAGCCGCGGGGAACAGCTAGTTTAATATAATTGACTAAAGTTATATACATTTTTGAATAAAGCATGAACTTTGGACATGCTTGTTCATCTTAATCTAGATATAGGTACTCTTTGTCCTAACATGTATTTCTACCGTGTTTGCCTGCAAATAAATCTATGTCATTTCATCCATATGCATACTTCCTTACTAATATTATAAATGCGAAAGTCTGTCTGTCTGTCACCACTACACGGCTAAACTGCTGGACCGATTGTGATGAAATTTGTTAGGGATATAACAACCATTGTACAAACATATGCCACTTTTGGGCGCAATACAACCTTTTCTCGCACAATCGGAGCCGCCGGCAATTAGTAAATAAAGAAACGCCAGCCTCACCTGGTGTATATCTCGCTGCGTGAGCTGCGGCAGCGTCAGCATCAGCGACACGACGCCGTGGTGGAGCGCGCCGCCCGCGCACGCCGCGGGCGTCGGGTGGCAGCCGCACGCGCCGGACGATATGTCTGACACGACCGCACAGGTTTTGGATATAATCCATACTAATCCATATCCATACTAATATTATAAATGCGAAAGTCTGTCTGTCTGTCTGTCTGTCACCTCTTCACGGCTAAACGGCTGGACCGATTGTGATGAAATTTGGTAGGGATGTAGTTAATGACCCGAGGTCAAACATAGGCTACTTTTGGGCGCGATATAACCGAGTCACACGCGGGGCGGAGCCGCGGGGAACAGCTAGTCCACAATATGGCAATCAAACATAAAGCTTATTTTTGCCAGTATCAAGTTTATACATAAATAATGATTTGTTATGTTTTCGCGATTGTTACACATTATATTGAACTATTTTATACGGTTTTCTATCGCGTTTATTGCTTACTTATTTATACCTAACGTTTCAAGCACTTTACAGAGCTCATGGTCGCAAGGAGAAAACCGTATAAAATAGTTTAATTTATAGATAAATGTTCTTCGTTTTGTCGAGTCACAGTCAAGTCAGTAGTCATGTCTAGTCAAGTTAGTCGAGGGCTAAGTGAAGCGGTGGATGTTTCACTAAGCTTTATCTTGGGAGATTTTGGTGACAAAGATTAAAGTCGCTTATACGACATTGTATAACTTCCCAACACTCACGCTTGCTCACGAACACTTTGCGAATAATAATCCACCTTTATTATGCACAAATACTCGAAAAAACACAAATATTAGAAAATAAATACAATGACGATAACTGAGCGACTTTAGCTTGGCGCCAAAACTCGACCACACAGGTTACACAATAGTATAGTTCGAGGCATATAACTTGGCAATAGACATAAAAAAGAAAAAAGTTCAAGACATAAATTTAAAAAAAAAAAACAAGGAACACGTGTCCCAAGTTTCATAAGGATCCGTTCATTATTTATGAACGTTATTTTATTACGTCACAGAAAACTTCCCCCTTTTTTAACTCCAATCAAAAAAAGCTCTCGACAGAAAAATTGCAAATAAATCAAGGAACACGCGTGCCAAGTCTCATAAGGATCCGTTCGTAAATCAACGTCACAGAAAACTTTCCCCCTTTTTTCCCCCATTTTCCCTTCAATAAAAAAAAGACAAAAAATTGCAAATAAATCAAGGAACACGTGTGCTAAGTATCATTGGTATCCGTTCAGAAATGCGACCTCTAGCCCGGAACAAACAGACAGACAGACAGACATTCGGACAAAAGCAAAATTTGCCAGTCTCGAAATGGAGACTCTCGCTCGCTTCGCTCGCTCGGTCAACTACAATGCCCGATCATTATGTTCAGACCTTAATGCCTGAATACTCAAACGCTACTCAATTTTGAGAGCTGTTCAAGTATAATGCTGTCACTGTCATATTATATTTAAAGAGACGGTTCCGAAGAATTTGACAGGGTGTGCATAGTCGATTGACCGTGACGCCTACTCGAATTGATAATGATAATGACAGTCATATCGTTGACGTTCAGCGTGACAGCTTGATACTTGAACAGCTCTCAAAATTGAGTAGAGTTTGAGTATTCCGGCGTTAGAATTGCAATTTAGACATTAAACTATTCATAAAAATAAACGTAAATAAAATGTGTTTTGTTCTTTCACGTTAAGATCAATAAGAGAAAGTGACAAAACATAAGAAATATTGTATTATATAAATTACAACAGTTATAACAAACAGATATAATTTTAGATAAAATGGGCTTTACAAACGTTTGTTAATTTTGATGGGTTAAAATTGAAATGAAGATAATAAGAAAAATCGAATTAGACATTAAAATTGCAATTTAGACATTAGTATCACAATTTAGACAGATTTAGACATTAAGAAATTCGATTTAGACATATTGCATTGACTGCATTGTCAGCACAGTCTCACCTTGTTGTTGGTGATGTTGGGGAGCATGCGCGGCGAGCCAGCGATGTCTCGCGACCGCTTTTAGGGACAGTCGCTTGTCTGCTTCCACTACTAACATGTGACGGATTAAATGCTCGCATTCTGTGGAAACAACAGTTATAAGATATTACACATGTTTAATAATAAAACCTTAAAACTATACTCTTAAAAATCACTAAATAATATAAAACAAAGTCGCTTTCTCTGCCCCTGTGTCCCTTTGTATGCTTAAATCTTTAAAACTACGCAACGGATTTTGATGCGGTTTTTTTTAATGGATAGAGTGATTCAAGAGGAAGGTTTTTATGCTCATGCAAAGCCGGGGCGGGTCGCTAGTAATATTATAAAAAATAGAAAATATTAACTTAAACTGTACAGTCTCGTTAAAGGCTCCACTAGCGGTAATGTGTAATCCTTTGAGCAATGTATAAGGAAAAGGGTATTTATCCTAATTCTAGCTTCCTAACTAATATTATAAATGCGAAAGTGAGTTTGTTTGTTTGTTCGTTGCGCTTTCACGCTCTATCCACTGTAACAATCTTTCTGAAATTTCGCATACACACAGAAACAGCTACGATGCCTTGTCAGTCGCGACTTTTGATAATCTATACTAATATAATAAAGCTGAAGAGTTTGTTTGTTTGTGTGAACGCTTATAACTTGAAAACTCGGATTTGCATTCTTTTTGTATATGAAAGCCTGATTCTTGGGGAAGGTTATAGGCTATAGTACATACATACTAATGGCGAGTGAAACCGCGGGGTACAGCTAGTTACAAATGTGATTTTTAGTTGCAATCTTCTCAGCGAGTCGACTCGCTAAAAAGATTGCAACATTTACTTTTGCGATTAATTGCGCCGCATTGCTAATCGCACCCAAGAAGTTGTTTCTACTTTTCCCGATTCTTTATTACTTTGCGACTGATCGCAGCGACCAGTCGCACCCACCTTGCGACATGAAGTAAGGTATCCGGAACTTCCCCGCCAGCACCACGCTGCGCAGCTCATGCAGCGTGCCGCCGTCGAACGGCAACGCTCCGCATACTAACACGTACAGTACTACGCCCAGCGACTGAAACAACATATAAATCCATACTAATATTATAAATGCGAAAGTCTGTCTGTCTGTCTGTCACCTCTTCACGGCTAAACTGCTGGACCGATTGTGATGAAATTTGGTAGGGATGTAGTTAATGACCTGAGGTCAAACATAGGCTACTTTTGGGCGCGATATAACCGAGTCCCACGCGGGGCGAAGCCGCGGGAAACACCTAGTAAATCAAATTTTTTTTTTATTTTATTTTCAAATTCATGTACACAGAAAAATATATTCTTCCACGCTGGTCTGGGAGAAAAAGTAAAACATAGAATGTACCAGCTGCTTCTCTTCCCGCGCAAGACGTAAAAGTCGTCTGAGGGAATCGCCGAATGAGGAAATCATGACATAGGAGATGCGGCTAGCAACCCATCACTATTGATTTCCTGTTTCAACTATCATTATACTAAACGTGGCCTAAGGTCTTATGGCTCTAGGCTCTGTCTACCCCGTATGGGATAAAGACGTGATTATATGTATGTATGTATGTAGAAAAATATACAAAAGAAAAGAACATAGAATAAAGGACATTAGTACAAGGGTGCTGCTTATTTCTAAAGAAATCTTCCAGCTGACCCAAGAGAGGAAACGAGAAGAAAAGGGTAACAGGCGTGTACTAGAACTGAAAATTTAAATTTGAATTTTTGTCAGCATTTTGAGGGGTCACATTGAAACCCCTACCTACTACGACAAATAGTCACGCCCGCACCCCTTTTGTCAAGCTTTATTTCACAAAGTTTAGTACATAATGTTCAATCCTATTTAACATAGTGAATGTTTAACAGTTTAATTATATATAGAAAGAAACACCAACTTGTAGTGCACTCAAATATTTTTACACAAAATATTCACACCATCTAATAGTCATTGAGACACCGTCTTTCTTTATTTCGATAAATTATTATGACGACGTGAGTACCGAAATTTCACTAGAATGTATTTATTCAAAACACAATAATTAAGCATTAGTTAGAAAAAAATAAAAACATGCCTTTAAACTACATCTAAAAAATTTAAAATAATCTAAACACAATTAACTATTTTTATGATTATTTTTTCCATAATTTCAATTAAAACGCAATTTGTAATTTTTTTATTTAATTTAAATTAATAGAATGATTAAATAAATCGTCATCATTACATTTCACATTATTTCTTGTAGGTGACACAGTCAATCGACTATGCACACCTTGGTGTCAAAAATAAATAAAAATCTTAAGCACGGGTTAAAGTTTTTTTCAATTCACAAGACTATACTATTGACTTCGCAACACCCCACAAGGGTCCATGTATTTTTCCCATCAAATGTATGCATGAAAGCGAAAAATGAAGAAAAGAAAGAATAAAAGATGCACCTGAGAAACACCTTAGTAATAAGACATTCTCACCCATATATCAGCTTTGGGCCCATCATACTGCCGTCCCTCGAACAATTCAGGGGCAGCGTAAGGCGGACTGCCGCACCACGTGGCCAAGGGTGAGCCGGACGTGTACTCGTTGCTGAAGCCGAAATCTGCTAACTGGACAAACAAACACTAAGATTAAGATTAGATTGGATAGCAGTTCAATGACAATGAGTGATTTTTTTTTGCTGGTAGAAATAATACTGAGGTAGTTCTTTTTTCTTTTACTATGCGCCGCAAAATTTCTCTATTGTGTCTTTAGTCATTATCATTTCGTGTAGTGGACAAAATCAATTGACCATTCACACCCTGGTGTCGGAGTTCTTCGGAACCGCCTCTCGGCCTCTGACGTGGTTCCTTAAACGACTACCAGATGGCAGCCGGGACCAACGGCTTAACGTGCCTTCCGAAGCACGGAATCATCTTTATTGTCAGACAATCAGGTCGGAAATTGTTTTTTTTTGCATATTCTATATTGCCTGATTGCTATAGGCCAGAGCGAGTGACCTTCCGCAGGAAACAGCTCACAAGTAAGCTGTATTTCTGTCTGTCTGTCACGCTTTCACGGCTAAAATACTGGAAAGATTTTAATGATATTTGGTATTTAAGATCGGGACTCAAACATATGATACTTTTTGACGCCATAAACCGAACTACATACGGGCACAGCCGCGGGCAATGACTAGTATAGAATATCATTAATTGTCATTAGACTTGCCTTAATATTCATGTTGCTATCAAGCAGCAGATTCTCAGCTTTGAGGTCCCGGTGCACCACTCCGTTGGCGTGGCAGTATCCCACCGCTGCCACCATTTGGGCGAACGCGTGCGCCGCTTGCGGCTCCGGCATACGACCACGGGATACTAAGTGATCTGCGAGACACAAATCGCAAATTAGTAATTATATGGTCGTTGAATCCAATCTCAATCAATCCAATCAAATAAAAATCTACAAGAATATTTTTATATTCTTGTAGATCGCAGATACGCAATGTTACCTCTTTACAAGCGTATCAAATCTGTTTTGCTTATCGCGTCATATCGCGTAACGTCTAAACGTATTATCTTAAATTTATTTTTGTGTTTTACAAATATTATTTATAAAACACAACAAATATTATCAATAAAACTAAAATTAAATCTACTCTTAATTTAAGTAAAAAATAGAGCCCAAGTCACTGTCATTGTGTTTTATGTTACACCTAAATAATGTTAATCCGTTATTGGCTGTCAGTGTTATTTAAAGAACTATTGTAAAATGTTTAAGAGCTGTGAATTTTGTGATAATAAATAAATAAAAAGCTTGATTCTTTGATTGTAGTGCAGTAAACAGTAAAACGTCAAAGAGAAAAAATTCAAAGTGAGAATCTTATCGTATAAGCATATATAAAACATACTTACCAAATATTTCACCGTTCGGCGCGTATTCTGTGACTAAATATATTGTGTGACTACTTTCCATAACCTGAAAATTATAGAGAAAAAATTAAACTCTTACATCATCATCATTTTTTCCATCACCAAGAAAAAGTACAAAATTTTTTTCTTATGCAATGGGAGCACATGCTACCTTGGTGAACACTAGCGCCACCAACTAACTTCAGATCCAGAACCTTAATTACTTAAGACGGAGATTTTTGATAACTTGTGTTTTCAGTGAGTAATAATTTTTAACTGAGGGTGGCGCTACTGTTCACTGACTGACAAAAGTAATTATAGTAAGCCCAAATTACGATCTCTGCTTGACCCAAAAGTTGACTGTTAGATAATGCTTTTAACATTTAGTTCGCATATTGTGCTAAAAACTGTATTGTAAAATTATAAAACTATATTTTACTGTATTTTGTACAATAACGTTTAAATAAAAAAATGAATGAAAGTACTGTAGGTAATGAATGCGCAGTTAATTTATTATAAAAAAAAACAAATTGTCTCAAAAAAACAAAGGTTTTTCTTCCGTCTCCATCACAAGTCACAACGAATCAACAAAATCAATCATGGATAGTTTATAGTTTTTTTATTTGTTCTGTGCAATCGGCGGACCTTTACCGATGGCACAAGAACAGTGCATCCCCACATCACTTTAAACAAACTGACCTGATATAACCTAACTATGTGCGGATGCCTCAGTCTCTTCATAATTGCGATTTCTCTGAAGGTCTTCTTGAGGTTGTCCTCATCCAGTCGAGATTTGTCTATTATTTTTATTGCGACCTGGAAACAAACAAAACACATAGGTTAAAATACCATCAATCAACCAATAAACAAATGTATTGAATTTCGATTTAAAAACCAACTTCTTAGCGAGGCAAATCTTTTGATTTATTTGTTTATTAAGACTTTATTGTTCCATTGGGACAAGATACTTATACAATAGGCTAGTTGACAAAATTTCAATAACTGCTTAATATTTTAGCTTATTAGGCATTTTATCGAAAAAAAAGGTTTATTTATTTTTAATCGAGCGTTTACATTATAAATTTCGCGTTTAAAAAAACCATTTTTCAATTTGGTTCCAAAACGCACAAGACTGTCATGGCGTCTTGAATGACGTCACGCCGTGCGAAACAAACCAAAGAGCGATCGTGTCTTCGTACGTTATAGCTAGTTTTAATCGTTTAAAAATAAATTTCTCATATTATAAGTACTGTATAGTGCCCCAGTGTGATAGCACGACTATAAAAACGCCAAACAAGTTATTTATATATGTTCCAAACAATGGAGAAATACGGAAAAGTGGCTAAAACTTGCAAGAAGAGATGATGCTCATACTTTAGAGATCATACTTTATGCTAAGAGATCCCTTCCTGGGATAAGTCCGCCATTGTCTTCTGATTTAAATAATGTTCTATTTACTATGTATTTTAAAGCAATAAAGATATTACAAACAAACAAACTTTATCAACAGGTTCAAGAATGTATTTTTGTGAAGATCATTTTGATTAAGTATTTTACACAATACAATCTATTACTTAATTCGAGCAAACTAGATGTGTTTTGTAGAATCCCTATTTTCTAAATAATAAATACATGAGTTCAGGTTAAGTTGTTTCACTTTTAGATCATTTTAGTTTTCAAATTAATGTTACAAACATACTCTTTTTATTATTCTAGTTGCCAAATGATATGACTAATTATATGGAGTATCATATGAAGGGAACAGTAAAATAGTAAACAGTATCTTGCAAAATGTACGTCACAACATTAAGTTCTTGTGTACCGAACTGAAATATCACATAGCATTTAAGCTTATAATAAATATTTTATACTTACAAGGAAGTTTTAACATTGCGAAATTCAGATGAGCAAAAGTTACTGTTCGACGCGAAAAAATTTTCAAGCATAACGGCATCGATTCTGGGCAAATTATTACTGTCTGCTTTGCTAAATCCAGATTCCATGGTTAATTCTTTCAAATTATAATTAGCAAAAACTGTATCAACTTGATATTAGTTGTTAAAAACCAAAATTTTATCAAGAACCGGTAGTGATACTCGAAACGTCAAAGACAAGATTGGAGTTTCGCACGGCGTGACGTAACGCTTTCTGATTGGTGTTTAATGAATTAATTTTAATTTGAAATTTTTTAGAAAAAATATTATTAATCTTTAACGCTTTTAATAATTAAAATTGTTTGTTATTTTCTCCATAATAAAATTAATCATTAGAAACCCCTATCCATTATATTTATTCTTAATGGACACAAGCCTATTGGCGGACTTAATGTTAAAAGCATTCTCTACCAGAACCATTGGGAGAAACAAACAAAATCTGTGTTGGGCAAAAAGTTACAGGGGAAAATACTTAAAAATAAACAATTTTACCAAAATCTAAAAAAAAAGTATAGCATTCTAAAAAAAAAAAATCTAATCAAAATCAATTCTTGTTACTGTCGCACTTCTATATTATGCATATTTTTGTCCTGCTGTCAAAAGAATGCCTGAGAGATCGCGTGTGTCTAAACTGTGTGTCTAAATTATAATCCTAAATTAGACAATTATTGTAAAGTAGACAAAATGTAATTAATATCATAGGTAGTTTACTTTTAAACCATAGATTAAAAAAATTGCCTGCCGCGCTCGATTCCAAATTTTATGTTTTATACAGTGTGTGCAGTAAAGTTCTCTATACTGGTGGCTAAAAACGGAACTAAGGAAATTTCATATAACTTTGTGTAATAGCTACATAGATTGTGGCGCCATCTCGACCGGCACAAATAAGTTTCTTCAAAGCCTGTGTCTTCAGCTTACGCTTCAGAGCCCAGGGTACGCTTTTAATCATGGCCCTGATTTTGAGGTACTGGTTATTACAATGGAGCGACTGCCGTCTGACCTCCGTAACCCTTTTTACAGAAACCAGACCCACAGGAACATGACCCGGGTGTGTAAGTGGACAACACTGACAGATTTTTCAGGTTGCCTAAAGGCATCTGATATAGCCTAACGACTGCCATTTACCAATAACAGCCGGGACCACTGGCGAAGCCGGTGTGGAATGCTAGTTTCTTTATATTGGTACACAAAAATACATTTTTTTTCCATAGAGTGAAGAGGAGGAGACTATGGAAGAAGAACAAGCGACCATACAAGACGGTCTGGTGTCTATGCCCTTGCATAACTTGTCCCATAGAGAAGACAGTCTTGAAAAGGTAAGATTTTTTTTTTGTTGTCGAATTAATCCACAATATGGCAATCAAACATAGCTTATTTTTGCCAGTATCAAGTTTTATTTGGATTTTCTTCATTTAGTCAATTCACTAAGTGAAGTCAAGTCAGTAGTCATGTCTAGTCAAGTTAGACAAGGGCTAAGTGAAGCGGTGGAAGTTTCACTTAGCATTATCTTGGAAGATTTTGGTGACAAGGATTAAAGTCACTTATACGACATTGTACCACTTCCCAACACTCACGCTTGTTCACGAACACTTAGCGAATAATAATCCACCTTTATTCATATCAGGGAAACCAGACCAATAGGTGTTAGTGGACAACACTGGCAGATTTTTTAGGCTGCCATCTATCAAAAACAGCTGGGACTTTTCGAAGCACGGAGGAGCAAAATGCAACTAATGGCGACCAATCCAAGTTGGCCGCGCACTCGCCGTCGCTTGACACGCGATATCGTCACAAACGCGCACGCCCCGCTATACTAAGAGCTCCTTAACTGGGAAGAAAATGTTCAACTATAATTTTAGTGCCCTATAGCCCCAAATTGCAATATTGCTTAAAACGGCCACTTTTAGCAGTTTTGCAATTTTTAACTATAGGGAACTATAACTTAATATGTTTAAAATTAACTTTAGAACCAGAACCTTAATTACATAACACGGATTTTTGATAACTTGTGTTTTCAGTGTATAACGATTTTAAACTGATGGTGGCGCTAGTGTTCACCGAGGTATCGTCTTAAGGCCTTGTAAACATCCTAAGAGTATATACACGTGTAGCCTTAGTCCCTCAATGCCAGAGTTTTATCAATGTCTTCTCCGACCTTTCGCTACGGATCACAATGTGGCCTTAGGTATATTCATATTTTCATACTTATTCCCAACTTATAAACTAGCCGTAGCTGGCGGCTCCGCCCGCATGGGTCTCGGTTATATCGCACCCAAAAGTAGCCAATTTTGACCTCTGGCCCTTAACCATACCAAGTTTCAACAAAATCGGTCCAGCGGTTTAGCTGTGAAAGCGTAACAGTCAGACTGACTTTAACATCGCTACATAATATATAACTAAGTCGCTTTCTCTGTCCCTATGTATGCTTAAATCTTTAAAACTACGAAACTGATTTTGATGCGGTTTTTTCAATAGATAGATATAGTGATTCAAGAAGACGTCTGTCCATGCGAAGCCGGGTGGGTCGCTAGTCTATAATGTTAGCCAGTAAGTATGGAAGTTTGTAACGTTTTCACGCCCTATCTACTAAACCAACCTTCTTAAAATTCGCATACACATAGCTAGGAGTATTGAGAAGGACATAGGGTCTTTTTATTCCGGGAAAAGTACTGTTCCCGAAGGAAATGCACGCGGACGAAGTCGCAGGCAAAAGCTTGTATTATATATATATTTATTTATATGTACATATTAAACACATAATTTTTCTTTTGTAACTTTACTAAAGTCGGATAAATATGATACAATTTCATATCCGACCTAGCTTATAAAGCTCAGTCGACATTGAGCGCAGGTCAAGGCAAAGCTCGACGGAGCTTTTTACAAATCAGCTGTGTAAAAGCGCCAGCTATCACCAATAGTACTTCCCTCCACTTCCCATGGCTCTACCAACCTCTCGGTTATACGAGCCGAATCTTGGGAGAGTGCGCTGTACTAGCATTTCGCATCTCTTTCCAGTCGCACTTGCTTGATCTCCCTACAAGTTCTCTATAGTGTCGCCTATCTATGCAATCTCACCAATAGTACTGAAACTAAATCATGATTTCGTGTAGGTGACACGGTCAATCGACCATGCACACCCTGGTGTAAAAGTTTTTCTAAACCGCATCTCGGCCGCTGACGTGGTTCTTTTAATGGACACCAGAATGCAGCCGAGACCGACGGCTAAACGTGCCTTCCGAAGCACGGAATCATCTTTATTGTCAGACAATCAGGCGATTCAAGCCTGCAATGTCCTAACCAAACTGGAAACAACTATAGTTTGCTACCCGTGGGAATCGATCGACCCCCTTCTGCTATGTGTACACTATGTGTTGCGAAATTTCAGGAAGATTGTTTCAGTAGATAGAACGTGAAAGCGTAACAAACAAACATACTCACTTTCGCATTTATAATATTAGTTTACTTATACAAATAAATTAAAGAAAATCAAAAAAAAATATATAAATAATTTGTTGTCTTTTTCTATAGTGTGATGGCACGGAACACTCAAGGCGCGAGTCCGACTCGTACTTGGGCGATTTTTTTATGTAAAGAAAGTAAATATTTCCGCTCATTCTCCCTGGTTACGACTGTTCATTCAATCATAAAGGAATCCGTTAACATCAGACCAAGTTTCGACTCGAGGCCCTACTACGAAACAACGACGAAAGCGGAGCTTGCGAAAACGATGGAATATAGAAAGCGAAACGGAAATAAATAAATCGGCCAAGTGCGAGTTAGGCTAGCACACTAAGAGTTCCGTACCACCACACAATACTAAAAGAACAGGTTATTTTATTTATTTATTTTCTTATAGGTAATTTAACAAAAAAGCAGTTTTTGATTTATCTATAAGTACAAATCTTTGGCTGCAGAGAAATCTGACCCCCTTTCAATAGCGATACTTGTGGCATGGGGGTCAGATTTCTCTGCAGCCCGCTGTACATCCATACTAATATTATAAATGCGAAAGTCTGTCTGTCTGTCGGTCTGTCTGTCTGTCTGTCTGTCACCTCTTCACGGCTTAACTGCTGGACTGATTGTGATGAAATTTGGTAGAGATGTAGTTAACGACCTGAGGTCAAACATACGATACGAAGCCGCGGGGAACAGCTAGTATATAATAAAATAATAAAAATATTTTGTCTGTACGTTTAGTCAATTTGACTCAAATGGATAGTAGAAAACAAAAACAAAATTTGTCCGAATGTAGGTACTTATGTAACCGATTTGCTTAAATCTTTCGCCAATGTTTTTGTGTTAACTCGGAAGAACCTCTAAGATTGTTTCATCAAAATCGGTTCATTAAAAAATCACCGCGGGAATTTCGGGAGCAATTCCCGAAATTAACACGATAATGGGAACGAAGCCCACGCGCACGAAGTCGCGGGCTATGTGTTGTATGTTACACAAATATCTTGTTATATACAATTATATTCTTCTTTCTTATCAAATTTCATGATTCTTGTTTAACAAGGAGTACCCCGTAGGTTTTCATTCCCATCTGAATTCACAAAATTATCGAAAAATGCAAGATACGTTCATATCTTTTGATCGCGTTGACATATAATTTAATCTTCCATGCTGGTCTGGGAGAAAAATAAAAACATAGAATGTACCAGGTGCTTCACTTCTCGCGCAAGCCGTAAAACTCGTCTGAGGGAATCGCCGAATGGGGAAATCATGACATAGGCGAAGCGGCTAGCAACCCATCACTATTGAATTCCTGTTTCAACTACCATCATGCTAAACGTGGCCTAAGGTCTTATGGCTCTAGGCTCTGTCTACCCCGTATGGGATAAAGACGTGATTATATGTATGTATGTATATAATTTTGATTAGGTATTTTACAGCAAAAGGGACTGTAGGCCTGAGTATAGCATATGTTCATGAATTACTCAGAAAAAAAAAATTACAGACATACAGACAGACAACAAAATGATCTTAAGGTTCCATTTTTGCCTTTAGAGGTACGGAACCCTAAAAATAATGTTGTACTGCAGTCAGGTCGTTTTTCGTGTAAAAGCTATCGTTTCATAGTACGGTCTTCGCGTCCCTTCCGCTTTCTGTAGAAAAAAAAGGTCTCATAAAGTTTAAGAAAAGCTTCAAATGAAACTTGAAAGCTTTCCTCGTGTACACAATTTATGTAATTGTTAGCTGTTGTGTACTGCGGTTTTACCCGTCCGTAACATTCATTTCTTATATAACCTTTCGTCGTATCTTATCATGTGGGTTACACGGCCAATTGACTTCGGAACCGCCTCTCGGCCTCTGTCGTGGCTCCTTTAGCGACTACCAGATGGCGGCCGGCACCAACGGCTTAACGTGCCTTCCGAAGCACGGAATCATCTTTATTATCAGATAATCAGGTGATTCAAGCCTGCAATGTCCTAACCAAACTGGAAACAACTAAACAAAGTATGCTTCCCGTGGGAATCGAACCCACGACGTACTATAACTAATTCTGTGCCCACGAGATACTTCTATACTCTGGAAATCATATCACGAGATACTTGGGGTAGGCCTATGTCTAGCAGCGGACAGCCTGCAGCTTAATTCGAAATGGATATCGTGCATTTTCCAACCACAGCCGTCGTTGCTTACCAAATAAGACTGCTCTATTGCTCTTAGTGTCGATGACCCACCTTGAAAACAACCTTGCTGCAGCAAAAACTACCATTGTAGTAGCATTTTTTCTACCATTTTTTGCTTCCATGAACTGGTGAATTTTTATGAGAAAATTGGCCAAAACATACTCATAGATTGTATTGAAACTCAAAAGGCTAGCGGGGCATGAGTGTTTATACCGATCGTGTATGTCAAGCAACTGCAAACGTGACCAGATATAGATTGGTCGCCACTGAATGATATTTGTATCTTCAGGCAGAGGGTTACGGATGTCAGTGTCTACCAAGAGATTTCATAAACAGACACTAGCGACTGCGTTAGTGATTTTGTATGACTAACCTGTACCTACAGTCCCTATAGTTACAAATTGCAAAACTGCTAAAAGTTTTAAGCAATATTGCAATTTAACTATATGGAACTATAATTTAATATATTTAAAATTAACTTCAGATCCAGAACCTTAATTACATAACAGAGATTTTTGATAACTTGTGTTTTCAGTGAATAATGATTTTTAACTGAAGGTGGCGCTAGTGTTCACCAAGGAAGGTATCGTCTTAAGCAAGAAACGAGAATGACCCATCTGATTTATGATCATTAAATCAATCAATGATACGATTTGAAAGGAAATGGTCAGGGCGCCAATAATATTGCTTTTCAAAATACAAACAGAGTATATTTGGTTTGGCGACTGATGGTCTGTTTGTTTGTACAGTCGTGGAAAATCATTGAAAGTATTGGTACTTAAGAGTGCGAGGTTTTTAGACACCCGCGTCATGATCCTCTTAGTATGTCTTTATCTATTTAATAGTTTCTACAAACCCGCTATAATGAGGATTTAGTTTACAAGTAAGACAGTAAGGCGTTTCTATGCGGAAGTCAAAGTTACAAGTACTTCACTATCACTACATAGTGTAAAACAAAGTCGCTTTCTCTGTCCCTATGTCCCTTTGTTTGTATAAATCTTTAAAACTACGCAACGGATTTTGATGCGATTTTTTTTAATAGATTGATGATTCAAGAGGAAGGTTTTTATGCCCTGGATGCGAACCGGGGCGGTCACTAGTAATTAATAAACAAACAGATTTAAATCTCCATTGCTGAATATGTACTAAGTAGTAACTAGTACATAAGGTTGATCCCCACCACATTTTTAAAAAGTGGGAGGGTGGGCGATGCGATGTTGGTTTGTGTCATTTGTTTGCTTGTGCGTCGACCAATTAACAACTTAACTTAGTGCCTGGATTCAGTTATTTCCAACATCACGAGCCCCTAAGAACTTATATTCTGTATGTTTGTGATTTTTCGACAAATTTGCCAAACTTCAAGCGGTCATCTTGGATAATCTAAATGACAGAGTAAAAAGAATAATATTTTTTGGACCATAGCCTTAGCAACTGCATGTGTTCCCATAGCCTAAGAAAAAAAAATATAGTTGTTTTTCTTGCTAGTATATGGCGCTAAAAAATCGAGCGTGAATTATTGAAAAACGAGTTTTAAAGTATTGTTATCCTACCACAAACTGATTTAGTGTTATAAATAAGAAGTGTCTCGAGTGATCGATAGATGGCATTAATAAGTTTTAGTATTGGGAGGACTCTTTGGTACACTTAAAATCGTGTTTCCTTGTATGGCGGTTGAATATTTGTGCTAGAATAGTATTCTGTAATATGTGTGGTAACAGCATATATAGGTTGGATATGAAACCTTGATAAAAATCAAACACAGACAACAAATAGTAGGAAATACTTATGTTTGTAATTTTGGACAGCCTATGTTTTGATAAGTCGATAAGATTACATGACATTGCATGTTGTTTTTAGATTATTTTGCACCTATAAGAAAATCCATATCCGTAACAATATTATAAATGCGAAAACCTGTTTGTTTGTCTGTTTGTTACGGTGACCTGAACACTTTCGAGAGTGGATGGCAACAAACATCAAACAACAGACGCTTGAAAGACAAGAGGAAAAATGTGCGTTTGCATTGAGTGATCACCCCTTGGAAATTAGGCCTTTGCCAAGCAGTGGGGCAGTATATAAGTAAGTATTCATATTATGGTAAATTGAGGTTGGAATCTTGGCAGTTTTAGTCAAATATTCTTACCCAGAATATTTACTTCAGAATGTCCTATCTGGTAGCTTACCACCATCACTTAAAACCATGCGACGAGTGAGTAAGCGAGACAGCGCAATACATAATGTAAGGCGACATCTCCCTTACTCAATTGTTCTGTTTTAAGAGATGGTGGTAAGCTACCTGAGCTCAAGAAATCAATCTAATAAGGCTAGTAATAGAAATTATTGTTTGATGACTTTAATAATTATGATATTTTATGTTATTAACCTAAAAATTACTTACAAATAAACTGACTTGCCTAAATCTTTTAAAAACAAACATTACATATGAAATACAATACTCATACGATGAATATGTAACATTGGCAATCAAGTAAGATTCCTATTAGACTAACAACAAAAGAATTCTTTTTAAATACAGGAATATTCTGGTTCTTTATTTACAGCAGTTCTTAAGACAATGTAATAAAGTTTATATTTGTGAGTAAATAACGCTGTTCAATACGAAGACGCACTTAATTGATAGGACAGAATGAATGAGAGTACAATTTATTGACAATAATTGTTGCAAAAACATTTGGAGGCCACACAAATTCGCGCCAATCGTGTTGTACTATCGCCAATTTACGAATTTACCTTAAAAAAGTAATTATAAAAATAAAATAAAAAACCAGCCAGTGTCCAATCGACTATAACTTTTTTTATAATCGAGGGGTTTTTGAAGTTCGAAGTTGTAATCCGACTGATTAAAAAAGATATGTAATGTCATTAGTTCAGCACATAGTAAACAATATACGCTCGAAACTGGTTGTAATAATGTTATTTTTTTTTTACAAACACGTCTCGCCCCCTCGTCCATCAGTGGAATAAACGAGTTCTTTATTAGTTAGTGTGTTTGGCAAACCTGGCGCAGCATCCGAGCTCGACGAGTGGAAAAAACCTATACAACAAATTATTGTAACCACAAACTCCACTTAGAATATCGTGGAGATCACCACTATCACACATACAGCAAATAAACACCAATAAAACACTGTTAACCACTGAATTTCACTGTGGACGATAATGGTACGCACCTTACTCCTAGTAATAACATGTGTAGCCAGTTTTACAACAGCGAAATTCCCTGTACCGATCGTTTTCTCCAGCTCATAATTACCTACACACACTAGCTGGTCAATCGGGAAATGTTTGCTTTTGTGCATCGGCTGTATATTACAGGCCATTTTCGTGATAATCGCGTGAAAACTCGCCCGACCTCACGATTCTGCCGAGCGATTTTTGTCTACTGTCATTAGTTCCTGC
This sequence comes from Apomyelois bistriatella, assembly GCA_947044815.1. Taxonomy (NCBI): domain Eukaryota; kingdom Metazoa; phylum Arthropoda; class Insecta; order Lepidoptera; family Pyralidae; genus Apomyelois; species Apomyelois bistriatella. The sequence goes on from OX345718.1 coordinate 572,919, forward strand.
TGTCGGCCGCGGTAGCGCCACTGTCGCTCACGTCATTCGACTAGGGACGATCATGAACGGCCTTCAAAGTTTCATTAACAAAAACAAATAATGTAATATTTTAATTAACATTCCGAATGTTTAATTGTAATTGAAATAACTTATTAGTGTCTAAAATATCTTAAATAGGTATGGGTATCTTATATGGTCTTCATATAGAACAATCAAAGCTTCTTTTAAAAGAAATTTTGTTCTCAATAAATTGGGATTAAGTTGATCATCACTTCGAGTGTGAAAAAAAAAACTCGATTCACAACCTTTACACAAGTAGCGCTATTTCGCTCGTTCTCATTCATCGTTCGAATGTTAGAGGGAGTCGGATAGATCACTCTCTGTCATGCGGCTGGTCTAGTGACGTCAACGGAGCGGCTTACGTCATCCGCGCGAATTTCAAACGGCCAGTCACGTCAGCCGAATATATCGATTTTTTTGCTGCAAGGTGGTGCAGCCAGGCCATCTATGCTCATAATGAAAGTCAATTCCCTTTTTTGAACAAAGAATAACTATAATCATTTTCATCAATTTGAAAAACTTTTCGCTTTGGAGTATTTTAATTACTTAAGCGTTGTTTTTTAGATAGAAAATTCGGCGGGCCGTCCGGCGGCGTCCGCAGGGCAATCTAGGAGGCAAGCAAGGCCATTGACTTTTAAATGTTCGGTTCACGTTACTTATTTATTAGATAAATGTACTTACTAATTGTATCCCCTTTCTCTCATCTTGGCGCTATTCCGTTGTCCAGGGTCCACTTTCCTGCTTTTTCTTCTCCTCTTCGCACTCTCTCTCATCTTTACGTTTTCCCGGTTGCTTCCTCAGCTGGCTACTTCACAATATATTTTAAGATGACTCGCTGTTCGTATTCACGATTTCGTCCATTTTAATTTTGTGTACATACATAAATGAAAAAAGTTCATAAAAAATCTCTAAATTAATAATTTATTGGAAAATTCATAGGAAACAGTGTAACAGTAACTTAACGCTTAATTAAATCAATCAGTTTATTAAACAAATATATAACTATTCACATAAATATTAGGATTAGAATTTAGATTAGATTATTTTTATTATTTTTTCCACTTAGTTATTCCTATCATAATTTATTCTGTGGCCGGGTCAGCTATAGTAGTTAAGAACAAAATTTAAAATCGATCGATTTAATCAAAATTATATTCCTAATTTGGTTTATCTGTGCTTATTATAAATGTATTAAAAAAATAATATTAAAAAATGACATTTTCCTGCAATTTCCCCACTGCAAATAGATTCAGGCGAGTACGAACTTTGGCATTTATCTGTGGCATATACATAACTAGTGCTAGCTTTTAAGGTCACGTTCAAAGCAAAGGTCAGCCAGCATACAGCTTGAAGGACCGTTTCGCTCGTTCAGGGACTCCGTGAAAAAAAAAAACTATGTAATCGTAAGACGTGCATAGAGAATATTTAAAAGAATAGAGTGATGGAGTTTTTGGAGGGAAAGTAAACAGCCACTCACTTTGTCCGCAGTAGTCCGCACTGTATTTATTTTCCAAAACTTAGGTTTTTGAGTATTTGTGCATAATATTAGTGGAATTATTCGCAGTGTTCGTGAACAAGCGTGAGTGTTGGGAAGTAGTACAATGTCGATTATGTGACTTATATTTTTGTCACCAAAATCTCCAAGTTATAGCTAGCTGAATTTTTTCCACCGCTTCACTTAGCCATATGACTAACTAGACTTACTTATTTGACTGGACTAGACTACTGACTTGACTGACTAAAGTAGGACTGAAGAAAATTAATAAATCAAGATAGGGATTTCTTTGCATAAGAAATTTTTTTTCTCTCTTTTGTCTTCATAGATGGCGCTAAATGAATGTTATGTATAGTCATAGATTTATAATGTGAAACCCGCTTATTTTTTGTTTGTCAAATCCTCCCAAAGAAATTGAACTATAGACAGTAATGTGACTGCCTCTCTTCCCCATCAAACCGGAACAGAACAAGCTGCTGTTTGGCGGCAGACATAGATGAGATTGACGTACTAAGGCCTCCTCTCCTACTACCTCAAATGCAGTAGGTGTTATAAACAGTCCGGTTGATCTGCTTTTAAATGAAATGAGCACCGCCTTTTTGAAATCTGTAAAAATGTAAAATGTCTAAAGGTAGGGAGGGAATACTTTCATATCATACGTACGTACATATATAGTATACTAGCTGTTCCCCACGGCTTCGCCCCGCGTGTGACAGTTATATCGAGCCCAAAAGTAGCCTATGTTTGACCTCAGTGCCCCTAGTATGAGTTTTTCATTTTGTATGGAATTTCTTAGTTGCCTTACTATCCGCCAGAGGCGCTGTACAGGTTTGCCATACTAAATCGCTAACGCAGTCGCTAGCGTCTGCGTTAAAAAAAACTCATACTAGGGGCACAGGTCGTTAACTACATCCCTACCAAATTTCATCACAATCGGTCCAGCAGTTTAGCCGTGAAGAGGTGACAGACAGACAGACAGACAGACAGACAGACAGACAGACTTTCGCATTTATAATATTAGTATGGAGTATGGATGTATGGAAGTATGGATCCACGGGTATATCTCTACACTAGTTAGTTTGTAATATACCGTCACGCGCGGTGCTGTGGGTGGTGGGTGCCGTGGATTGCATCCAATATCATCTATGTTAATGCCTACAAATAAAAACACAGAGATTCAAGAATCTTTATTTATAATATAAGGTATGCACGGTAAGCGTCTGTTTTCCTGGCTATTTTACCAAAACCAAATGTCTTTTCTTGAATGGCTACCACGCATCGGTAAGCGCAACATCGGACACCCACCGACCAGATGGTCAGATAACCTGAAGAAGGTCGCAGGCAGGCGCTGGATGCAGGCCGCGCTTTCAACCGGTAATTTTGGAAATTCTTGGGGGAGGCCTATGTCCAGCAGGGGACAGCCTGCGTGGCTAAAATTATGACGATAAAGATTAATCGATTTAATATATATTATCATAACAAGTAGCGTTTAATTCCATTGAAACGATATATGCTTAATTTAAAAATAAAGCGTGCATTCTATATGCAGAATTGATCGTCGAAAATCTGAGTGAATGGGGTGACGTACATATACCATAGTATAGTGGACCATATTTTAAAGTACCTAAGGTACGTAGTGTAGGTAAGTAGTAACCTAAGGTGTTAGTGCAAGTATAAAGTTGCATAAATTCTGTGCAGACCTCTGTACATAGGTGGCGAAGGGGGAGGATGTGACGCGATAAATATTAGTCGGGGCAAGGGAGCATGAGTTGGTATTTTGAACAGAGAAACAGAGGCGTCTACATTTGGCGGTAGTGGTTATTACAAATGACCACAGATTACAGAATACTATACCAGTACAGATATTCAACCGCCATACAAAGAAACGCGCAGACTTTTAGTGTACCAATAGTCTTCCCATACTGAGGCATATTAACGCCATCTATCGATCACTTGAGACACTGTGATTCTAAATTCGATAACTTAACAAATAAAGCACTAAATCAGTATGTGGTAGGATAAAGTTACTTTCAAAATCGTGTTTTAATAATTCACACTCTTTTTTGCCAAAAATAAGTGGGATCTTAACTAAATTATTATTTTTATCCTTGTAGTCCACTTGTTAGCAAGAAAAAGAACTAAATCTCTTTCTTATGGAATAGGAGCACATGATATTAATTACAGTGTAGTGCACGAAGCTTGTCTCTGTTCCTTATATCTACTGATGTGTAGTGGGGCCGTGACTGTGAATCTATATTTTACAGTTGTCAACTCCAAAGACGCAGGTCTCTTTGCGTCACGAAATTATGAGTATTCGAGCTCATCAACCATTTACTAAAGTTCTATCTATAGGTGAGGAGCACGATACGTAGCGTGTCAAGCAACGGTGAGCGCGGTCTAGCTTGCTAGTGGCATTTCTATCTTGTGCTCCTCCGTGCTTCAGCACGTTAAGCAGTTGGTCCCGGCTGTTACCGCTAGATGGCAGTCGTTGTTAAGCGGTATGAATGTTATTAGGTGGCCTGAAAACTTCATCTTGTCGAGTCGAATTGGCTTGTCTCTTATATAATTTTTGATCTGTATGTGGCTACGTTGATTGCTCTATTGTTGGCCGCTCCCAGCTGTACAGGGAGTCAGGGCAGTTGGGACATATCATAAGATGATCCATAGACTGCATAGCCCCTCAATCACAAAGGTAATAAGTCGAAAATCCCCACTTTACCCTGCTCTCCTGGCATCTCCCTACACCAGCCCGTAGTCCATTTAAGGACTTCCAGACTGTCTAGGTATATATCATTTAAGAATGGGATATTATTAATTGCACATCAAATAAATAATCACCCATCAATTTCTGTATATCAAATAAATTATTTTACTTTAAATTAAATTAAAAACTTGGTGACAGAAGCAACTAACGGTCAAAAGACGACTTTGTGACAGAAGGTAGGTTAGGTTATGGTTATACAGTGACCTTAACAGTGAGCGAGCGAGCGAAGCGAGCGAGTGTCAGACTTGGTGACAGAAGCAAAACAAATTTTGCTGTGCAATCAGTAATTTTGATATGTATTTAGGTTATTTTTGCATACAAAAATTGTTTTTATTGATTTGCGTTTAAATACTACCCTTTAAGAATGATTCGACAACAGAATGCTGCGCCTCTTAACGATTAAGTATGTAGGTATAAGTATAATTTCACTAGTCGCATTTTAAAAATTATATCATAATTATAGCCTGGTTCTTGGAAAAGGTATTAGTATATACTCACCTTGGACAAGTGAAACCGGGGGATAAGCTAGTCGTAAAACATAATGAGACAAACAAAGACATGGAATAAAACGAATTTTACACAAAAATACTTTTATTACAGCTGTATTTGCTATCCACTCGCACATCTACACTATACATTTTGCAAAACTACATCTTTTTCGGCTTTACAAGTTTATATTTTAAAAGCTAATTCAATATTGTGTAATGGCACAAATATGTTTTGACATAGTACACTGATGACGTCATTATATATGTGCAGATATATATACTTACTTACAATAAAATACTATGTATTTTGAGGACATACATACAAAAAGGGTATGCAGTTTTTTAAATAAAAGGTAAGAAATGTATAAACCATTGCATCAATTAAAATGTATACATAATAATGCCATATAACAGTGTCTATTATATACTTTGAATAAACAAAAAATACTTTTAATAATTTGGTGGGGAGGATGTATCGCATCAAATTCCCCAATTCAATAATCATGTTCGAAAAATTTATAACAATCAAATTCAGGTTATCTTAAAATTTTATTTTCGACATCGTCAGGGATCCATCATGTTGTACTTGGGGCAAAAACTACTTACCCCCGTATTAAGAATCGTTTGTTAAGCCTATTTTAGTTAAAATGTGTTTCGTCTCGTTCTTTCACATGAAGTTTCAGGTAAGAGAGAAAGAGCCAAAAAATATTTTGATTAAAATGGGCTTATCAAACGTTTCTTAATACGGCGGTTAGAGTTTAATGAATACGATGTCCTCATACTTTAGATCCCAAGGTGTCAATTACAGTACGCTTCAAGAATAATTCTCTTGCTCGTACACTGCGATTATGGAATAAACTACCCGCCATGATTCTCCCGAGTGACTACAACTTGGGAGTATTCAAAATGGCTGTGAACAGTACCCCTAGTATGAGATTTTATAAACGCAGACGCTAGCGACTGCGTTAAGTACCTATCTGTATCGAATTTCTTAGTTACAGGATATATGGTATGGAATTTCTGGCGCTGTACGGGGTGCCTACCACCATCTCTTAAAACCATGCTAGATCCAGATAGTGAGTAACCCGGACAGCGCAATACGTGACATAAGGCGACATCCCCCTTACTCACAGGATCTTGCATGGTTTTAAAAGATGGTAGTAGCCACCCAGTTCATGCAACCCACCACTACTGTTAGTACCAGCATGCCCGCCACCATTAGTTCATGCTGGGACTAACAGTAGTGGGTGGGCGCCGGCCGGCAGTAGTTTGCGTGAACTAACTGGTGGCGGAAGCGCGCAAAATAATTTGGTAAGTACTGTAACTTTGACTTCTGCAAAGTAACGCCTGAATCTATTAAATAAATAGCACGCGTTGGAAATTAAGTTTGCATTGTTTTTTTCTTAAAAAAATAATAATAAAATAAAGTTATTAAAAGCCTCAAATATTATTCAAAACATAATACTGAATAGAAATACACATAATTGCTGCCTTACATTTATATCTATCATCCCGTTGTGTCCCCACTTTCAGTGTCGTATTTAAATTAAAACAATAGTTGCGATTTGTTTTAAAAAATTTAAACAAAATGGTTCCAGAATAAACGCGAAATACTCAAAATTTCATGGTTGGTATTTTTTGTATGAAGTATTAAAGGGCGAAATGTAATTGAATTGTGTTTAAAATCATAACATAATAAGGAATTTTCTCTTGAAAAGATTTAAAAAAATTGCCTATAGCGGCCGCGATTTCTTAATTCTATATCATAAACGCAGACGCTAGCGACTGCGTTAGGACTTTGTATGGAATTTCTTAGTTGCCTTACTATCAGCCAGGGGCGCCATACAGGTTTGTCATACAAGATCGCTAACGCAGTCGTTAGCGTCTGCGTTTCTAGTATTAATCACTAGCGACCCGCCCCAACTTCGCATGGGCATAAAAACATTCCTCTTGAATCACTCTTATCTATTAAAAAAACCGCATCAAAATCCGTTGCGTAGTTTTAAAGATTTAAGCATACAAAGGGACATAGGGACAGAGAAAGCGACTTTGTTTTATACTATGTAGTGATTTGTTATTGAATTTATTGTGATATTCACATTTTTACAATTATTCTTATAAATGCACAACTTTACTTAGGCATTGCGACTTAATTAACAGTAATTTTAGCTGCCATACATAATCATAATGTAAAATACATAAAAATAACATAGGAACATTTACTTACATTAAAAAAAATTAAGCAAAACATACGTGATACTAGAACAGTGAATGTCATGATTAAAAAAAAAGAAAACAAGAAAAGCTAAATCTTAGATTATACGCCTTTTACAATAAATAAATGAGTAAAACACTGTTTTCGTAAAACTTATGCAAAACTCTTGATCGATTAAAAATAGTAAATCCAAAATACATAGTCCGATGTAGGACTGCAGAAGATTTATAAATTGAAGTAAGTCTTTATTAAAGAACTCGTTTCCAGGGCCGTAAAACATATTAAAAAATATGTTCCACTAGCGCCGTCTAGCGGTAGGAAAATATTTAACAACTTTAACCTACACTTTAAAAACCAAACAATTTATTTTCATTATGTAAGTAAATACTTTTTTTTATTTTGTTTCCAATAAAATTAAAGAAGATCAAATACCGTTGTGATCGGTACCCAATTTAACAAATCAGTTGTCAAAATTGGCAAATTCAACCAGAAGTTTAATAAGACAAGTATAATGTGGTAGTAACAACAAAATTCAACATTAATTCCATTACTTTAGACTGGAACTAGTTATTAAGAATATTATCAGTAGTGGGGATGGATTTGTTCGTTAAAAATACATCTAAATTATCAAAATGCGTGTCTATTATTCCTAAACCTATTCTACTTTGTGATCTGTAAAAATAATGAGAAAATACTATGAGTACTCTATTAAAATAATATTAAAGGCCTCACTCATTATTCAGTACCCCTAGTATGAGATTTTATAAACGCAGACGCGACTGCGTTGGTTTTTGTACGGAATTTCTAAGTTGCCGTACTATCCGCCAGGGGCGCTGTACAGGGGGGTTACTACCGTCTCTTAAAACCATGCAAGATCCAGTGAGTAAGCGAGACAGCGCAATACATGATGTAAGGCGACATCTTCCTTACTCACTGGATCTTGCATGGTTTTAAGTAGGCCACCAGGTTTGTCATACAAAATCGCTAATGCAGTCGCTAGCGTCTGCGTTTATAAAATCTCATACTAGAGGCACGGTACGCTACACTGAGAATTTGAAATCATTACAAACATTCAATTTACAATCGAATTTGACAGTTGCAAATCCATACTAATATTATAAATGCGAAAGTCTGTCTGTTGTCTGTCTGTCTGTCTGTCTGTCTGTCTGTCACCTCTTCACGGCTAAACGGCTGGACCGATTGTGATGAAATTTGGTAGGGATGTAGTTAATGACCTGAGGTCAAACATAGGCTACTTTTGGGCGCGATATAACCGAGTGCCACGCGGGGCGAAGCCGCGGGGAACAGCTAGTTAAGAAATATATGAAATTGTTGCACAGATGAAAAATAAAACGTTGTGGCTCACAACAGATGGCGCCAAACATAATTTAAGTCGGAATCTTCCTCCCTCAATCGTTTTACCGTCGTTTTTAGTGCTCATTCATTTATTTTGTCCTTCTAAAAGTTTGGTTTATATTTACGTATTTCGTAATATGCAACTGTCAAATTCAAACACATCTATACAAGTATCTATTTACAGATTTATTATAATAATTCATAAACATACTACATTTTATTCCGTGCATGACAACGATGCGTAGGCGCATCCGATTGGAATCGGCCTAGAAATTAATAGGCAATTTACACATTACATTTGTGGCACTAATGCCCGTAAAACATTACTCTCCTTCGAGCAGTCGGGTAAAGACAGCAATATTTCACTTAATTCTCGTATTTATACAAGTTTACTACATTTCTACACATCATACAATACTATACAGTGAGATTCTAATAATTAGAATAGAATCATTCTATTCGTAAGTTAATATAGAAGAAACGTGACACGGACGTTTGGCACAGGCGGATTATCGAAGAAAAATATGAACCTTAATAGTACGTAGCATAACGTCGGCAGTCGCTTGCCACCGGAGGAGGCGCGGGCGCAATTCGCCTTACGCCAAAAACGACGCTATGCTACGTAATATTAAGGTTCATAATGTACATTAGACAATCCGCCATTTCCACATGGTCGCGCTATTTCTCAACTAGCTTTCGCCCGCTGCTTCACCCGAGATTCCCTCGGGAACAGTGCTTTTTCCCGGGATCAAAGGTACCCTATGTCCTTCTCAGTACTTCTAGCTATATGTGTATGCGAAATTTCAGGAAGATTGGTTCAGTATATAGGACGTGAAGGGGTAACAAACAAATATACAAACTCACTTTCGCATTTATAATATTAGTTGGATACTCCGCGTAAACTATATAAACATACATACACGTACTATAATATATTTAACCATACACATGTGACATATACATTAATATTTACTAATGTGTCTTTATTTTGTGAAGTCCCAAGAAAATATCTAGTTGATTTTCACCTTAGAGCAACACGGCCTCCGTACTGGAAGGCAGTCAAATTATAAGCTCAATCGGCATAGGCAATGTATTAATGTATGTCTGTACACAAATTATTTGCTGTTTTGTTTCGTTTTTTAATGTGTAAGTATCATCATTACAGTCAGTTGACAGTATAAGTTTTGTATGTATACTAGCGACCCGCCCCGGCTTCGCATGGGCATAAAAACGTTCCTCTTGAATCACTGTATCTATTAAAAAAACCGCATCAAAATCCGTTGCGTAGTTTTAAAGATTTACGCAAACAAAGGGACATAGATACAGAGAAAGCGACTTTGTTTTATACTATGTAGTGATTAAAAGTAGCAATAAATGTTAATTTATGCATGATGCTAAACATTTGTATGCCTAGATAAGTCAAACGTCTTATTGAGAGAGATACGAGAGACATCTTATTCAAATTACATCCTATTATGTGTTTATCATTAACTGTTATTATGCTAAACGTGGCCTAAGGTCTTATGGTCCTAGGCTCTGTCTACCCCGTATGGGATAAAGACGTTATAATATGTATGTATGTATGTATTATGTGATTGGTCATTAACTGTAACCATTTTTACCTCAAATTTTGATTTGATTTTCATTTATGGACTCTATATTGACTTTGCCCAGTATTTGAACAACCTCTCAGTCATACAAAGGGATATAGGGACAGAGAAAGCGACTTTGTTTTATACTATGTAGTGATAGTGATATGCAGCACTGTACTTGTATTTATTCCCCCCAAATAACGCCAAGGCTACTTCCGGTATGGGAGCCGTGTTGCTCTAACATTGCCACAAATAATTTAGATCTAAAAATCTTTACTATAGTTTAGGCGAAAACAGTCATTAGCCCGAATGTTTTATCTCTGTCGCTCACATTACCATCTCGCGACGGAATTACTAATAATCGTCTCTAATCTTTATGAAGCTGTATGTTTATCTGTCTCCTCTTGTAAGGCGATCATGTCAGGAAGCTTGAAGTGTTGCATGTGGAATGGGGGCTCCGGGCTACTGCAGGGCTTCAACTATTGGAGAAACGAGTACAAGGGTCTTACAAAAGTTGATGTTAAATTAGATTTTTTATTACTATTATAATAGCCTCTATTATTATTTCAATAATTATATCCATCAATGAAAATGTAGCTAAAGTACTGATTTAATTATAAAAAGGTGATCTTATAAGGGTTCCTTTTTTACCTTCTGAGGTACGGAACCCTAATTACTAATAAATGAAATTACCTACTTGCGTACTGCGCCCGCGCCTCCGTTGCGGTAAGATGCCTTTTCTAGCCATGAAGAATCTAAAAAAAAAATGAATAAAATATAAAAGCAAACTTTTAGTGATCTATGTAAGAAAAGAAAGTTGGATTTTTTAACAAAATACGTTAAGCAGAGGTTAAACCCCTAATAATAAGGTCTCTAGCTTTCTCTCTTATCAAAATTTACCGTGAAAGGAAGACCCAAAACACATTTTACTTAAACGGGCTTAAAAAAGTTTGTTAATTTTTAACAGACTTCAAAAAGGAGGATTTTCTCTATTCGTCTGAAAGTTTTATTATGTAAAAGGGGGTTATACAGGGTGTAACCGAGACTTATACAGGGTGTAACAGAGACTTATGTAGGGTGTAACCGAGACTTATACAGGGTGTAACAGAGACTTATACAGGGTGTAACAGAGACTTATGCAGGGTGTAACCGAGACTTATACAGGGTGTAACTGAGACTTATACAGGGTGTAACAGACTTATGTAGGGTGTAACCGAGACTTATACAAGGTGTAACAGAGACTTATACAAGGTGTAACAGAGACTTATACAGCATATAAAGTAGGTTAAACCAATAGGTGTCTTACCTTATAGTGGATATAGGTATGTTGAATTGTTCGGAGACAGTCTGGAAGGTGAGCCCGCGACTGACGCAGTCCGCCGCCTGCTTCAGTAGAACCTCGCTGCGTCGGATGCGCTTGTTTATGTTGTACTCTTGTTGAGTTGATTGCGTCACCTGGAGTTTATGAGAGATAGACAGATTATGGCATTTAAAATATCAGGTGGCTTACCACCATCTCTTAAAACCATACAAGTTCCCGTGAGTAAGGGGGAGACTACACACTGGACACTTTGCTATATATTAAAACTTCAGTGCATCATGTATTGCGCTGTCCCGAATATGAAGCTATTTCCGCACAAATGGAAGAATCATCACTACATAGTATAAAACAAAGTCGCTTTCTCTGTCCCTATTCCCTTTGTATACTTTTGGAGAGAGTGACGGGAGCGATAGTGTTATGCTCGACCGCCACAAAGGGAAGATCTTCCCGCCAGGCCGGGTGTTATCCCTGGGGAACCGCGGCTCCAACGATGTCTTGTCGGAGGTTGTATATATGCTCCAATCCGTAGAAACTTTGATAGCGCGATTTAGACTTTCATAGTAATTTGCCATCTTGTATGCAATTCTGAGATTGTTGCTTTTAACGCCATCTGTGGTGCGTCTTTGTAGATATTGTTGTGGCGCTAGTGTCGCCACATATTTAAATCTTTAAAACTACGCAACGGATTTTGATGCGGTTTTTTTAATAGAGTGATTCAAGAGGAAGGTTTTTATGCCCATGCGAAGCTGGGGCGGGTCGCTAGTATAAAATAAAGTCGCTTTCTCTGTCCCTATATCCCTTTGTATACTAAAATCTTTGAAACTACGCAACGGATTTTGATGCGGTTTTTTTAATAGAGTGATTCAAGAGAAAGGTTTTTATGCCCATGCAAAGCCGGGTCGCTAGTATTTACATAAAGTATAACCTGTGGCCTCTCCCCAATATGAATGACGTTAACAGAAGGCACATATCCGGGGCCCAGGGTCATGATCTTCGGAGTCACCTCGAGGAAGGGCGCTTGCGGAGACGCCACCACCGACTGGGATGTCTACAAACACACACACACAAAGTAAATTGTCGAAATGAATCTAAGAACCCGGCGGCATCGTATTACTTTCCTACAGTGCCCCTAGTGTGTTTTTCTTAACGCAGACGCCAGCGACTGCGTTAGGATTTTGTATGGAATTTCTTAGTTGCCTTACTATCCGCCAGAGGCGCTTTACACGTCTGCCGTACAAAATCGCTAACGCAGTCGCTAGGGGCACAGGTCGTGTTGTAAGATGAACGCTACGCTGTCGGTAGCTGCCCTTGCTGCGATGTATCGCTGTATGGGGGGGGGGGGGGGGTCGTCCGGCGCACACGATTGGTTCGTTGGCTTCGAGTGTTGCGCAATTTACTGTCTCCGCTCTCCTCCAGCGTTCTTTTTAAATGACGCGACTAATTTCAAGTTTAACCGTCCCGCTGTAAATATTAAAGCTCTTAGAAGCTAATATTGTAGGTCCTGTCAAAAAAAAAAAAAAAAAAAATTTCAAGTTTAATTAGAATGGAAGTAAACTGCCTCCGTGGTCCGGTGGTTGAGGCGTTTACCGGTAGTCTCAGGGTTGTGGGTTCGCTTTCTAGAAGCATACTTTTGGAAGGCACGTTAAGCCGTTGGTCCCGGCTGCCATCTGGTGTCCATTAAAAGAACCACGTCAGCGGCCGAGATGCGGTTTAGAAAAACTTTGACACCAGGGTGTGCATGGTCGATTGACCGTGTCACCTACACGAAATTACAGAAACAGACACGAAATTAAAAATTACAGAAGTGACATGTTGTATGATGGTACTAGCCGAATGACGGTTTTGAACTCTTACACCAGGGTGTGCAACGTCGATTGACCGCGACACCTACACTAAGTGAATGAATTAATTTATTTAAGTAACAGTGACTCATTATGTTAGTAAAAACTTATGTCTAAGGTTAGTATAAAACAACGTGAACATTTATTTATTAAAAAGGCCATTTCTGCACCATCCCCCCAGCCATGGCACAGCAATGGTTAACATGGAGGCTGTCCAGTCTTCTCGCGATCATATTCAGGATGCTGTTGCCGCTCCCCCGCACCCTGCGTACCAGAGACGCGCATCTCTTCCTCATGGAAATGATGATAATGACTCACAGAAGTAACATGTTGTATAATGAACGCGGGCGGTTCGTCTCTTAGATCGTAGTTGTGATCGTCTGACGGTCTGCTTGTCTGCGCGGGCGCCGGCGTCCGGTCCTCCTCTGTATCCGACGGACTGTCATACTGACACTGGACGTTTGCTATCGCGAAGTCTGCCGATTCTGCGAAAAAAACAAATAACTTCCCATCAGGTGGGCCCAAAGAAGTTCGAATCGCGCGCGCGCAAAATTTTTTTTTTTATCTATGTGTGGGCCGTTTATAGTATACTAGCTGTTCCCCGCGGCTTCGCCCCGGGACTCGGTTATATCGCGTCCAAAAGTAGCCTATGTTTGACCTCAGGTCGTTAACTACATCCCTACCAAATTTCATCACAATCGGTCCAGCAGTTTAGCCGTGAAGAGGTGACAGACAGACAGACAGACAGACAGACAGACAGAAAGACAGACAAACAGACTTTCGCATTTATAATATTAGTATGGATAAAAAAAAACTTTATATTGGACCAAAAAATTAAATTAGTTCCCCTTTTGAGGTTTCATAAACGCAGTTTGGTTAGGACATTGCAGGCTTGAATCGCCTGATTGTCTGATAATAAAGATGATTCCGTGCTTCAGAAGACACGTTAAGACGTTGGTCCCGGCTGTCATCTAATAGTCGTTAAAGTAACCACGTCAGAGGCCGAGAGGCGGTTGCGAAGAACTCTGACACCAGGGTGTGCATGGTCGATTGACCGTGACGCCTACACGAGATGACGATGATAAACGCAGACGCTATAGCGACTGCGTTTCCCATAACACAAGTCTCGAACTTACTTTAGGCCTAACTCAATATTTGTGAATTATCCCTACTGCGTCAACGATTGTAAATAAGCCTTTTCTTATTTCCTCCGTGGCGTAATGGTTAACATGCCTGACCGCTACTCAGGAGGTCCTGGGTTCGATCCCCGGTCAGGTCAAGATGAAAAATGATCTTTTTCTGATTGACCTGGGTCTTGGATGTTTATCTATTATATGTATTTGTTATAAATTATAGTATCGTTGAGTTAGTATCCCATAACACAAGTCTCGAACTTACTTTGGGGCTAACTCAATCTGTGTGATTTGTCCCTATATATTTATTTATTATTATTTATTTATTCTGCACCAGCTTCTATATCTGACACAAAATTCTCATGTAAGTAATATGTGTTGGGATTGGGAGGGAGGGGGGTGCAAATGTATGTATGACGTATGTATGTAAAAACTTTATTGTACAGGAAGAACATTGATGATACAACATATAGAACACAACACGGCGGACTTATCCCTAACAGGGATCTCTTCCAGTCAACCTGTATAATAAAGGAAAAAGAGTACATGGGCATTAAATGTAACTTATCAGGAGCAATCCGAAAAAATAATAGCTTGGCCTGGCCATTCTTGCGCCCCCTAGAGTCTACGCCCTATGCCTGGGCAACGGTGGCACTGCCCTCTTTACGGCACTGTACAATACAGCGCCCCTTCAGGATAGTAAGGCAACTAACAAATTCCATAGGATGTCCTCAATCTCAGTACAAATGTGTGTGCGAAATTTCAAGAAGTTTGCTTCAGAAGATGGGCGTGAAAGTGTTACAAACAAACTCACTTTCGCATTTATGTTACTAACTAGCTTTCGCCCGCGGCTTCGCCCGCATGAATTTCTCTCGGGACCAGACTTTTTCCTTCTTAATACTCCTAGCTATATGTATGCGAAATTTCAGGAAGATTGTTTCAGTAGATAGGGCGTGAAGAGGTATCAAACAAACAAATATACAAACTCACTTTCGCATTTATAATATACTAGCTGTTCCCCGCGGCTTCGCCCCGCGTGGGACTTGGTTATATCGCGCCCAAAAGTAGCCTATGTTTGACCTCAGGTCTTTAACTACATCTCTACCAAATTTCATCACAGTCGGTCCAGCAGTTTAGCCGTGAAGAGGTGACAGACAGACAGACAGACAGACTTTCGCATTTATAATATTAGTATGGAAGTTGGGATTGGTCACGCCGTGATCCCCGGTCAGATGAATTTACTTATTTATTAAAACTTTATTGTTCTATAAGTACAAAATACTTATACAATTGGCGGACTTAATTATATTATAAGTATTAAAAAAACCCACGACACATTTTGTTTTTAGTGGTGAGGATCGACTGATTTCCTCCCAATATTATTTGCAGATATTAGGTATTTTCCCTATATTTATTCATTGAACATAAAATTTTGTAATGTGCACGTGACGCCCTTTCATCCGAGACCCCACTCGAGTATATTTGCAGACATTCGGTTATTCTTCCCCACTTTCACCCCCACAACTTCTAAACGGCTCAACCGATTGTCATTAAACATGTCTAAGAACACTCGCCCGTAACTCACTAAAAAGAACTAAATTGAAATCGCCCCACCGTTCTCGGATGCTCGGAGCTATGATGACGCAGACAGACACACAGACACGTCAAACTTATAACAACTCTCTTTTTTGCGTCGGGGGTTAAAACATATCTTTTTTTGATTGTCCTTGGTCTTGGGTATTTATCTTTAAAGGTGAGTTTAAATCAACTGCAAATATTTTAAGGGTAGATTCAGACCACTAAACTTTCCCAAATAAACTTCAATGTCGAAAAACGAAAAAAAAATTTTGACCTCCCATACAAATTGAGAATCAGTTGATCTAGTTTACTACATACATATAATCACGTCTTTATCTCATGCGGGGTAGACAGAGCCTAGGGCCATAAGACTTTAGGCCACGCTTAGCATAATGGTAGTTGAAACAGGAAATCAATAGTGATGGGTTGCTAGCCGCATCGCCTATGACATGATTTCCCCATTTGGCGATTCCCTCAGACAACTTTTACGGCTTGCGCGGGAAAAGAAGCAGCTGGTACATTCTATGTTTTTATTTTTCTCCCAGACCAGCATGGAAGATAGCATAGTTTACTATGGAGTGAAAAACAAAATTTCGTATTTCGATACAAGTTTATTTGGAAAAGTTGTTCAGTATAGTGGTCTGTATCTGCCCTTAAAATATTTGCAGTTGATTTGTGTCCATCTTATATGTATATATGTATTTGTTATAAAATATAGTATCGTTGAAGAATATATAAAAGTACTGCCAATAGCACATAATAGAGAGTAGGTACTAACTTTTGTCCGCGGCTTCGCCTGCGTTAATTTCTCTCTGGCACAGTGCTTTTCCCCTGGAGGAAAGGTATCCTATGTCCTTCTCAATAATTGTAGCTATGTGTAGGCAAAATTTCAAGAAGATTGGTTCAGTAGATAGGGCGTGAAAGCGTTACAAACAAACAAACTCACTTTCGTATTTATATTATTGGTTAATTATATAGAAGTAAACCCGTATGAGATTTTATAAACGCAGACGCTAGCGACTGCGATAGCGATTTTGTATGACAAACCTGGGTGCCGATTCTGCTAACGTTAAATCACAATCGTGTCAAAATAGTGTTTCAATGGTAGTGCTTTTTTACACACTAGTTACAAGAAATGTATATTTTTTTTAT
Source organism: Apomyelois bistriatella (assembly GCA_947044815.1). NCBI lineage: Eukaryota > Metazoa > Arthropoda > Insecta > Lepidoptera > Pyralidae > Apomyelois > Apomyelois bistriatella. The sequence continues at coordinate 589,905 of OX345718.1, forward strand.
ATCACTTCTGATGGTCACACCACACACTAAATTCACATCACATCATACTGTCATAACTCTTGTAAATAGTGTGTAAAAAGCACCACTATTGAAACACTATTTTGATACGATTTTGTCTTAACGTTAGCAGAATCGACGCCCTGTACAGCGCGCCTGGCGGATAGTAAGGCAACTAAGAAATTTCGTACAAAATCGCTAAAGCAGTCGCTAGCGTCTGCGTTTATAAAATCTCATACTAGGGGTACTAAAGCGTAAGTTAAAGGTGCTATAAGGCCCAATTCACTAAAATTTTATTAAATTAAATAAAATATTAAATAAAAATTAAGGTTTTATTAAATAAAAGACATTTTAAAATGAAATCCACGTATAATACTAGGTAATTCGAGTTATATTTACTTAGTCTAACGATACGTGTAAAAATATATAATAATAATTTACTATATTACTAGTAATACTAATCCTTTATAATTAAATTGAAACAAAAAGTGTGATAGTTCGTTGAAAATGACGATAAAATTAAATGTTTTATTTATAATTAACGAATTCCAGACATAATCCATGATCTTTGTCTACGTGCTATTTGAAAAAAGAAAGTTCTATTCTGCCAAATTAAAACCAAAAAAATGTCGCCAACAATACTCACAGATACACCACAAATACAAAAAAAATAAAACGTTTACACAATAATCAACAAATAAGAAATAATTTGGCATATTAGGAACTAAATACAGATAAATTAATTATAATTATATTGGCACAAACAAATCCAACTTAAAAATGTATAAGTTTACTAAACGGAAATTAAATATAATTAAACTAAATTATTTTAGAAAATTACCTTATATTAAATCCCAACTCTTTTGTATTATTTAAAGTTATATTATACCCAAGTAATTCACATCTTATAATTAAATCTAAGTACACATTTAGACTAGATATAAGTACAATTTATATAATTAAGTACATATTAAACATTTAAAATGTATATTTTATCGATTTTTATACAGATATAATATTTTTTAAATATATATTAAGGTTGATAATGGCACAATTATACCATCTTGTATAATTATCACTTAATTAATGATTCGATTGACTGACTAGATCTTTTTTGATGAGATCAAAACTTTTCCGATGGATGAATCATTATAATTCTCTACTTTTTATACAATGTGCATTATTTATTGTCATTAACTGTTTATATAAACATAAATCGTAATACAAAATCGATAAAATAAACATTTCAAAACGCCTACTAATTAATGGCATTATTACAATATTTGGTTATTAAAAATCTTTGGCTCTACATTATTTCCCTGTAAATATAGTTAGCAGTCCTGTTTTTTAATCAAATAAATTAAATTGGAGTTTTTTATTAAAACAAGTGAATTATATATAAAACATTAAAATTGTATCATAAATGTAATATTTTAGATCAATGAAAAATTATTTCGTATTTACACACGTTTTTATACAAAATATTTATTAATTGTGTAATGAGATAAATTGTTATTTATTTAAAAAAAAAATCCTATTTTACAGAATAAAAAAATGTTATTTCTTCTGTAACAAATTAAATACACTTTACTGTTTTAAAAATGATAATTGTGAAATTTTATATTTCGTTTCTAGGCTTAAGAACTCAAGGCTCTGTTTTTTCAGAGAGGTATAAAGACGTGAAGTATGTATTGTATGTTTGTATGAAAATACAATAAATACCCTTTATTGCACATAAATTACATAAAATACGAAATAACTTCTCCGTAAACAGACTATTTTTCATATAATGAGCCCGGAGGTACGTAAATATTTTTGGCAAGAATATTTAATGACTTTAAATGACTTATGTTATAAACAACTTAGGTATATCTTATTACAGCGACCGGCAGATTAAACTATCATTTCACCAGCCTTATTACTTTGGAATAGAGTTCCTTTTTTAATAGCATTGTTATGCTTAACATTCTACCCATCGTTCATTTCTATTTTACATTATAAATTGCACACAGTCTAAAAACTAAAGTGAATAAAAACTTATTCTCCTCATCGTGTTACTGTAAATAGAACCTTAATGGCATCGCTTAAAGTATAAAATGTTATTGAATTTCAATGCAGAATAAATAAAATATATTAGTATTAGTACAATATATTAATAATTCAGTTTTGTTTTGATGGACAAGAAATATATAAGCAAGAAATATGTTACAAAAGAAATGGCTTACAATTTAAATAAATGGCTTACATACTGTGCCGTTCCCACATAAGAAAGTGGTATAGGTTAATGAGAAGAAAAATAAAAAAAATATTTATTTCGAATACAATTCAAATTTTGTTAGTTATTTATACTAATAAGGTCCTTTTTCAATAATTTTAATCATGTCAGATTTTTTAAATAACTGTAAGTTCCATATTATACCATTGTCTTATAGATTATAGAATTAATAAAATTGAGCTAATTAGCTTTTTTGGAACATTTTTCGTTAAATAAATTAAAGATGCTAATGCCAAGTATTTTGTATAATAATTATACGCACTTATATTATTATGTTCCAATAAAATTATTATTTATACGTTTTATCTTTCGTCATGTAATAAACACGAAATTTCTAAAATTACTTAAGTTTAAATTTCCGTGTTGTAAAGCGGCTTTTTGAAAATTTCCTCTGATACAATTTTTTTTACTTTTTTTGTGTCGTAAACAAACTATCTGAACCTCTAATTCAAAATGTATAACTTTTATTCACTTTATTTTTTTTATTAAAATATAATCTACCTGTTTGATACACCTTACATAGCTTCATCATAGGCCTCCGACCTCGACTCGACCATCAAATCCAAAGGGTCCAATATCTGCGTAGTCCTCGCCCCGCGCCGTCCTTTCGAAAACTGACTCTTAATATCATACTTTTCCATCCAATTTCGCAAAGTTTTCCTTGGCACACCGTATTTATTAGACGCAGCGTACACACTATACCCTTTCTTCACTGCTATGAGAGCATCTCTCAAATGTTGGGAAGAATATTGCTTGTAAGATTTTTCTTGAAACACATCCGTCTCTATATTAACGATGGCGTTTGGGCGTCGTCCCACAATTCTTGGTCTTGCATGTATGTTCAACGGAATCCCATGATCGACGTCGATAAAATGGCGCGTCACTATTTCCGTCGATGTCCGCATACCTGTAACAAGCGAGGTAAAGAAACCGCCCTATAGTGGCTTTGAAAGAGGGGGGGTTAAGGGCGTTTCTTTTCCCAGCTTCCTACAGGGAGGGGGGCGGTAAAAAGCGAGGAAAAGCCGCTCTTGACTACAGGGTTGCCAGGTTGTAATTAAAAATTATATTTAAATCGTTTTAATTTGTATAATTGTAATATTTTGTTAAATATGTATGCAAAATGAGAACAATAAAGTTTCCAGGTTTAAGCCACTATATCGTTTACTTGTATAAGTAATAATGTAAAATTGTAAAATATAAAAATGTTATGAAAGCCTGGAAACTTCTTATTAATCTGGCAACCCTGTGAGAAACATGTATTTAACCCGAAGTTTCTGTATTTAATTATAAAAAATACGTATTTTAGAAACGATTTATATGTAAGATTTTGTGTAAAAATTTTAAAGCTTGATTTAAATATTCGAATTTACGTAGTGTGTATAAAAAAAATAATTAAATCATGTTAAGACGAATTTGATAATTTGTTTTTTTTTTATAAAATTTATTTACCAACCATATTAAAGAAATTATGAAAAATACGCCTTATACTAAATTGTATGTTATTAAATATTGTCGATAAATAAAACATTAGTTATTTAATACATTTTCATTTATTTAACTCTCGTAATATAGCAAAACTCATACATTTCATATAAGTACATAACTCATTTTAAGGATAGAGAAACATATACAAACAAAAATTATATTTGCAATGACAATAAAATATAATATAGCTACTTACAAAAACGTAAGGTTTTGGTCTAAAAATGGGTGTTTTCGATCTCACAATAATTAAGTAACATTTATATTATTAATGTATAATATTGGACATTTAGAACAATTTATACAAATATTGTTTTCCATTTACATCTTTTTGTATGCATGAATGTAACTTTAAGAAAAAAAATTTTTTTTTTTCGGCTCTTTGTTTATTTGAAATTTTCATTAAATATAAAACTTTTTGCTAAATCAACATCAACAAAACATGTATAAAATTTTGTAATCTGTACAAAATCTATAAATAAAGCGTGTTGAATCTTGTAACTATAATTGAAATTAAAAAAAACTTTTAAAAATTGTTCTAAAAGGCCAAAAAAAAAACAACTACTTAGTACTTAACTGAACAGAAAACTTGAATACTATTTTCATGGGGCGGACATCTTTTTTATATATTAGAAATAAATTTTAGAACAGCAAATAAAATTGATATAATTCTCTAATTTGAATAAGTACTGGCTATTACAATGGAGCGACAGCAGTCTGACCTCCGTAACACTTTTTACAGAAACCAGACCAACAGGAAATGACCCGGGTGTGTTAGTGGACAACACTGACAGATTTTTCAGGCTGCCTAAAGGCATCTGACACAGCCTAACGACTGCCATCTGTCGATAACAGCTGCACTTGCCTTCCGAAGCACGGAGGAGCTCAATTTGAATATTCAAGTAATTATGTACTTAAAAAGCATTAATTCTAAATGCTAATTTTTATAAAAATTTACTGCAAACAAAATTTATAAGACCACAATCACATCAGTACAATTATACTGATACGTATACTTTTGGGTTTGAAATTATATGTTTTATCAAAATACTATTTATATATTTTAATCTGTCCACCCCATTTAAAAAGCGTAATAATAAAACATTAAGTACATGAAATATAACGTAATACTGGGCATATATAACTACTTACAGCGACTTATATTAAAAAGTATGTATAATTATATACTAATAGGCACTTTATGGACAACACTCGTGTTGGATATATTTAATATTAATGAGGGTATGCCTGTATAATATAATTATAATATAATATTATAATGTATAACTTTAATGTTTGATAAAAAAAATCTAGTCCCTATTTTACAATGAAGTAAACAAATATAAATTATTGAATTAATAATTCATGGTGGTGATTATATAAATATATTACATAATTTAATTATAATATATTATTATTGTTATTGTTACAACAAATATTTTATTTTTACAAGGTAACCCCCATTTCGCACATACGCAACACGACTGTAAAGTGAGACAAAACATGAAAGCAAGGCATCTCTTTCTTAGATTATACAAACGAAGGAACATAACTTCTAAGGCCTTTTTAAAATTAAGTAGTTTTGACTTTTTCATATTCATTTTTGCGAGACGAATGACAAACAAACACAAAATTTAACAGTGCTACACAAAAGATTATTTTAGAAATTATCTTATTATTTATTATGAATATTAAATTATCTGTTTATACGAACAAATATTAAAATTTTGAATTGTAAGTTACGTAAATAAAAAATATATTTTAATTGCCAAAATAGTAGAAAATTAATAAGAGCGTTATTTTCACTTTACTGGCTACATCGCCCGCTATCCACCGATCACATAAAAAAAAACATTAAAATAAACATAATACTAATATATGTATGTATTTAAATTATTCATTTATTTCTGTTATCTATACTAATATTATAAATGCGAAAGTCTGTCTGTCTGTCACCTCTTCACGGCTAAACTGCTGGACCGATTGTGATGAAATTTGGTAGGGATGTAGTTAACGACCGGAGGTCAAACATAGCACGCGGAGCGTAGCCGCGGGGAACAGCTAGTAAACTACTACCAAATTTCATCACAATCGGTCCAGCAGTTTAGCCGTGAAGAGTGACAGACAGACAGACAGACTTTCGCATTTATAATATTAGTATGGATATATATACTAGCGACCCGCCCCGGCTTCGTATGGGCATAAAAACCTTCCTCTTGAATCACTCTATCTATTAAAATAACCGCATCAAAATCCATTGCGTAGTTTTAAAGATTTAAGCATACAAAGGGACATAGGGACAGAGAAAGGGACTTTGTTTTATACTATGTAGTAATATAAATAAACATTATAAGTATTTTTTTTTAATGTAAATTGTCGAATCCAATTACAACATTGACAATAAAATAATCTTTTGTGTCGCGCTGTAGTTCGATTATTATAAAATCGCGGGCTTCTACCATTAATCCACAATTTTAAGTAATAGGCCGTAAAAATTATTCGATGCGAAATTATTAAATAAAATATAATCTTTAAAACAAATAAGCACTACATTTTAAAGCAGTTGCCGAATATATTAGAAACCCCCATATTTATACATAATTGGGAATTATACTTCGTAATTATTTTTTCGTATTTAATTCAGAAAGTAGTCAAAAGACTCGAATTTTTCCAATGTTGAAACGTATTAATTACGTTTTATATATTTTATAAGAGCTAAAATTTCATTTTATAAGTCTTTTCATTTATGGACGAAGTCCGATCAAGCACTCGTTTCCAGAAGGCCAAATATTACACTTATTTTTTTTATATATAATTAACATTAATTTACTTACACTAAAATATAAATTCTAGATTACAAATATAACGAACTAATAATAAATAATTGATATTTAATAATGTTTTGATTGTGCAATATATTTTATAATTCAAACAAAAAAAAAAATATACGCTAAGAATATGTTTCGTAAAAATTATATAATTAAAACCAAAAGATATTTTAATAATTATTACACAAATAAAACATTATTATTATTGATTATTAAGCTTAATCATTTTTTTCTTTGGACTTGATATTGCGTGAAAAACATAGGAAGTAACCATTTTATAATAATAACTTCAATTTGTAATATATTATCAATATTAGAAGTCAAAACAACCAATTCAAAGATTGAATAGAACTACATATTATAAGAGAGATTCGATAAGTTATAAATCTTTTTTAATAATATAATTATTATAATAATATAAATATAACTTATCGCCCATAATTTTGAAAAATAAATAGTTAATGTTATAATACAAATTGAAATTATTATCTTTTGGTAATTTAATTTAAAAACGAAAGCTCTTTGGACATAATATAGTTATTCCTTTTAATTTAAGATCACCATTGAAATTGTTAACATTTCATATTATATAGTAATTTCAATAAATTGGAAATGTCTTTTTGTCATATTTTTTTTATTGTTTTATTAATCACTAGCGACCTGCCCCGGCTTCGCACGGCTATAAAAACCTTCCTCTTGAATCACTATTAAAAAAAAACAGCGTCAAAATCCGTTGCGTAGTTTCAAAGATTTAAGCATACAAAGGGACATAGGGACAGAGAAAGCGACTTTGTTTTATACTATGTAGTGATAGTGATAACAATTTCGTTGGTGAACATTATAGGAAAATAATCCCTTTTAAAACGAATTTAATTTTAATGGACAAACCCACTTCTATTCTTTGCATTCTCTTTGGCAGTTTAATAATCGTATACCTTTGACTGGCAATACTTATTTTTGATTTAGAATTAAAATAATTTTTCATATTATAATACTTATTTTTAAAAGGTCGGAAATGTCTTTTCCCTTAGTTATATAAAAGTGATCAATAATACTTATTTACAAAACAATTTGTCTTATAAGTTTTATTGGAATTATAATTATTTTTTGACCTAGGCAAATAAAAAAAAAAAGTTATAAGCATTAAAACATCGCAATGATGTTATGTTTGTTATATCTTTAATGTATAAAAGATTATAGGTACTTATATGTGTTTTTTGGTGTAATTTATTTGAAACTAGCTTTTACCCGCGGCTTCGCTTGCGTGGAGTTAGAAAAAATTTGCCAGGAAGAAAATTTTATTGGGTTATATGGCCGGTATTTGGTGTACACATACAAATATTCCAGTAATCTCCCTTGGGAACTTGATGCTTTTTCAGTACCAAAAGTAGCCTATGTTACTCTCCATCCTTTCAACTAACTTTATGCCAAAAATCAGGTCGATTGGTTGCTTAGCTACGGCGTGAAGGAAGGACAAACAAACAAACATACTATCACATTTATAATATTAGTATGGATAGCAAAAGTAACTCATTATATTAATAACATTTAATAACTTATAGACATTCCCAACCTTTATTATCAAGGGTGTTCGAAACACTTGCCAGATGTCAGTCACTGAGACGTCACACAATTTGACAGTTCCAGCTGTCAAATTGACAGCTTTATCGTCTGACAGTTCCGAACCAACTCACTAGCGCCATCTGTTAGAAGAAAATTGAACACCCACATACCACCAATTCCCTACTCATGCACAGACATATCTATCGCAGCACCCTCCCCACTTTGCGGTACATTCTCCCCACTCGGTACATGCTCCCCACCCAAATTCTCCCCGTTCTTAGCTAGCACCATTTCGTCTTCGCTCGAAACCGAGTTTGTGAAACTAAGGAAATGTTTTCCAAAATCTATATCGTTCTCGTAAGCCTCAGTTTCGTTGCGTTCGTATGTCTGTCCGTCTGTGGCTTGATAGTCGTAATTCTTGTATTCCTTTTGTTTTTTACTGTTCTCCACGAATTGTTTTAATTGTTGCGGCATTGGAAAGGAGGACTTTATGTGGCATCGCTTCATCCAATTGCGGAGGGATTTTCTTGGCACTTTGTGTGTTTGCGCCGCTCTGAAATAAAAAAAATAAATAAATAAATCAAACTTAAAAAAAAAAGTAGTTTGGGGCTAATTCAACCAAAGCAAAACAAAGTAAGTTCGAGACTTATCACTACATACAAACAAAGTTGCTTTCTCTGTCCCTATGTCCCTTTGTATGCTTAAATCTTTAAAACTACGCAACGGATTTTGATGCGGTTTTTTTAATAGATAGAGTGATACAAGAGGAAGGTTTTTATGCACATGCGAAGCCGGGGCGGGTCGCTAGTAAAATTAGAATAGACGAGTTAAAATACACGAAATCTCAAAAAAAAAAATACTAGACATATTGAGCTGAAATTTGGTAAGTAGATGGATAAGACTTGGATTGGTCCCCAATAGTGTACTATCTTCAGCTCTTATATGCTTCGAAAGCTACGTTAAGCCGTAGTATTATCCTATTATCGCTAGATTGGTACAAGCCTAGATAAGGCTGCCGGAAAAATCTGTCAGATGTCCACTAACACCCCTGGGTCATGTTCCTATGGGTCTGGTTTCTGTAAAAGGGTTACGGAGGTCAGACGGCAGTCGCTACATTGTAATAATCAGTACCGACAAATCAGGACCATGATAAAAGCATACCTTTGGCTCTGAAGCTGAAGATTAAATTGTATATTTATAAACTTAACTGCCTCCGTGGTCCAGTGGTTAAGGCGTTTGCCTGTAGACCCGGGGGTCATGGGTTCGATTCCCACGGGAAGCATACTTTGTTTAGTTGTTTCCAGTTTGGTTAGGACATTGCAGGCTGGAATCACCTGATTGTCTGATAATAAAGATGATTCCGTGCTTCGGAAGGCACGTTAAGCCGTTGGTCCCGGCTGCCATCTGGTAGTCGTTAAAGGAACCACGTCAGAGGCCGAGAGGCGGAGAACTCTGTCACCAGGGTGTGCATGGTCGATTGACCGTGTCACCTACTCGAAATGATTATGAACTCACCTGTAAATACTCCCCCCTTTTTTGACATCCATAAGCGCTGCCCACATAGCTTCATTAGAATATCTCCTATTAGGATTGAATTTCCCCATCATCACTCTCTCCAAATCCTTCCTAGAAAGTCCCGAAGAACTAACTTCTTTTCCCTCCAAAAACTGATCCAAATCGGACTTCAAAACAGTTTCGCCTATATCGACATTTTTGTCTTTGAAAATAGGAGGTCTACCGCGTCTCCTTATTTGCGATTTCTCCACAATTTTACGTAACACCTCTTTATTCGCAACATCTTTTACTTTAGGTATCAATTCGACTTCAGATTTAGTGTTTTTCACTTCATTCCGTTTCTTAACTTGATTGGCTTTGAGTAGAGACACTTCTAATTCCCCATTTTGTTCAAGCCACGCTTTGTAATAATCATTTTCGGCTTTGGCATCCAATTCAGCTGTTTTATCATCCGTGGCTGTGTTCGTATTGAATCCGTATTTGGAGAATTCGTTCCTGATTTCCTTAGGATTCATTTTAGACAGTCTGTTTATATAATCTGTGTTAGCTTTGGCCAAATTTTGGAGTTTCGTTTGAAAAAACAACTCGCTTTCAGGCTTTACCCTTATATAATTCAGGCGACCTAAAAAAAAACAAATTGAAACTTTACTTTTATGACCGAAACATATCGTGAACCATGAATGCGACGATGACAACAAAACATAAAAAAAGACAAATGTCTGTAAGATAGTCCTTTGGACATCAAAAAAGAAAAAAAAATGAAAAAAAAAAACAAAAACATTCATGGTTCATATTTATATCAAAATAATTTAATTAAATATTGAAAGGGACCTACCTTACAGACATTTTTTTTTTTTTACTAGACAATGTCCATTCACAATATGATCATCGCTCAAAATTGGCTCACACTGGCTCGAATTCAAAATGGCGCGCGTCAAAATAACCCGATTTAAAAAGAAAAAATAAAAATTTCAAATACGCAGACGTGAAAAAAAGGCAAGTGACATGAGAGTAGTCACATTGCAAACAAACATTGAATTTTTAAAGAAAAAAAAATTTTTTTTTTTTTGTAATTTTTTTTTTCAACTTACCAGAAGTCTGTCCTAAGCTGCTGCCTGGTTTTCCCGGTTCTTCGTCCTGGAATAAAAGATAGGAACATGTGAGTTTTTGGAGGGAAAGTAAACTGTCGATATGTCCGCGCTGTATTTAATTTCCAAAACTTAGGTTTTTTCGAGTATTTGTGCATAATATTGGTGGATTATTATTCGCAGTGTTCGTGAACAAGCGTGAGTGTTGGGAAGTGGTACAGTGTCGATTACGTGGTTTTTATCATTGTCACCAAAATCTCCAAGTTATAACTAAGTGAAATGTTTCCACCGCTTCACTTAGCCATCTGACTCTGACTAGACTTACTTGACTGGACTAGACTACTGACTTGACAAAAGTAGAACTGAAAAAGATTAATAAATTCAAGAAATGCCTTAAAGGGCTAGTTTCCATGGCCGTAAAAAGTATTAAAAAAAAAACCAACCTCATTATATTCCATATTGTCGTTGTCCAGTTCGCCGTAAAAAAGTCCGTCTTCCTCGACGGTCTCCTGTTTGACCTCGCTCCTTTCCTCGGATTTACGTTTCTTGGGGCCGTTCGTTGTGTTCGTAGGCTTCTGTGTTGACGGCTGTGTTTGACCTAATAGGGAGATAATATATCTTGAAATTCATAGATTCTAATTCAAAATAATTTATTTATTAATTGCTTTCGCCCGCTAAAATTTCCCTCGGGAACAGTGCTTTTCCCGGGATGAAAGGTACCCTATGTCCTTCTCAATACTCCTAGCTATGTGTATGCGAAATTTCAGGAAGACTGGTTCAGTAGATAGGGCGTGAAGACAAACAAATACACAAACTCACTGTCGCATTCATAAGTTGGATGGATGAATTAAACTTTAATAATTTAATATGTTTAAAATTAACTTCAGATCCAGAACCTTAATTACAAAACACGGATTTTTGATAACTTGTGTTTTCAGTGAACAATGATTTTTAGTTGATGGTGGCGCTAGTGTTCACCAAGGTATCGTCTTAAAGATAAAAAATAGATAAAATAAAGGTGATTGAATAAAACCAACTCACCGTTAGCACTCTGCGCGTGCGCAACCAGGGCGTCGCTCGCCACCGCGAAGTCTTTAGTGGCGCTGCTGTGCTCCGACGAGAACGACGTGTCGCTCGAGCAGAGGCCTATTCAAATTCAAATTCAATTTGTTTATTTTCAATATAGGATATTCTTTTCACTTATTGACGTCAATTGTTACTTATTTTAAGTTTACCACCACTTCCAAAGCGCAAGTGGAGAAGAAGTGGATGATGGAGACAATACCATCATTATACAAGGTGGACTCAAATCAACTGCAAATATTTTAAGGCCAGATTCGGACCACTATACTGAACAACTTTTCCAAATAAACTTATGTCGAAATATGAAATTTTATTTTTAACTCTCCATACTAAACTAGATCAGCTGATTCTCAATTTGTATGGGTGGTCAAAAAAAAAGAAACTAAATTATTTTTAGATATTACCTACACCACATCCACCCTAAGGCACACATTACATGCTCATGCACACATGATGGTTTTCCATCAATCAAAGGGATGGTACTCGAAAGGTGAATTGAATCGACTGATTTCCAAACAAATCATCGCAAAATTCTTGATATAAATTTAAAAAAAATAAATTGATTTGTTTGGAAATCAGTCGATTCAATTCACCTTTCGAGTAGCACCCCTTTGTTTGATGGTTTTCCATCATGCGTGCACGAGCATGTAATGTGTGCCTAAGGTTGACTGGAAGAGATTGCATTAGCGATAAGTCCGCCTTTGTACCTTACCTAGTTTTTAACAAAATTATGTAAAAACTAGCTGTTCCCCGCGGCTCCGCCCGCGTGGGACTCGGTTATATCGCGCCCAAAAGTAGCCTATGTTTGACCTCAGGAAGTTAACTACATCCCTACCAATTTTCATCACAATCGGTCCATCCGTTTAGCCGTGAAGAGGTGACAGACAGACAGACTTTCGCATTAATAATATTAGTATGGATTATGTGTGTTTGGTGCAATAAAGAGTTTTTCTATTCTATTCTATTTCTACCTCTAATTTGTAATGCTTCAGCCGACTTCAGCAAACTGGGCAGCTCCTCCTGAGTGACGTTCACCTCCCCTTTGTACATGAAGTCCACTAGGGCTTGCATCTCACTGAACCTGTGGGAATAATAAATAAATATATAAGGTGAATTTAAATCAACTGCAAATAATTTAAGGGCAGATTCGGACCACTATACTGAACAATTTTCCTAAATAAACTTATGTCGACATACGAAAAAAATTTTTTGACCTCCCATACAAATTGAGAATCAGCTGATCTAGTTTAGTATGGAGTGAAAAATAAAATTTCATATTTCGATATAAGTTTATTTGGAAAAGTTGTTCAGTATAGTGATCTGTATCTGCCCTTAAAATATTTGCAGTTGATTTGTGTCCACCTTGTATAGGGACAAGTCACACAGATCAAGTCAGCCCCAGAGTAAGTTCGAGACTTGTGTTATGGGTTATGGATACTAACTCAACGATACTATATTTTATAACAAATACATATAGCCATAGATGGCTCAGGCGCAAAACGTCTCTTTCGCAAAATGTCCCCTGGTCGTGAAACGTCTCTTTCGCAAATTGTCGCGCCAGGGACTTAAGATAAAAATGAAGAATATAAGTACCAAAATTTTGACATCATTATTACCTTATAATTTTAACAAATGATTTTGCTTTGAAAGTCGAAATTTCATTCTTAAGTCCCTCGCCTTTGCCATACTCACGCCAATCTATCGATCACTTGAAACACTGTGATTCTAAATCCGATAACTTATTAAATAAAGCACTAAATCAGTATGTGGTAAAACGGCAACACATTAAAAATAGCGTTTTTAATATTATGTATAAAAAATATCAATTACTAAATTGATATTTTTTGCCCAAAATTTGCAGGGTCTTAACTTCTTGATAATAGATGGCGCCACTAGGATTGAAAAATATCAATTTAGTAATCCTAGTAGCGCCATCTATCAGCAAGAGAAAGAACTAATTCTTTTTCTCAGGCAATATGAGCCAAAGAATTTATATATAACACTAGAATGCGTACAGAGAACAAGCTGTTCCGAAATAAAACCTAATGTTTGTAGGTATCTCTTTCTAGTAGGTTGTATAATAGTATTCAAGAGGAAAAGGGACACCTACAAATTTTGGACCTTTTTCTGGAACGTTAAGTATTTGTATGTAGGCTTTAAAGAAAAATCAACTTTGCAGTAGAGTAATAAGGATTAATTTTGAATGTTGTTTTTTGCGATTATTATTATTCGTAAGCATTCTAGTCCATACTAATCCATATCCATATCCATACTACCCATACTAATATTATAAATGCGAAAGTCTGTCTGTCTGTCTGTCACCTCTTCACGGTTTAACTGCTGGACCGATTGTGATGAAATTTGGTAGGGATGTAGTTAACGACCTGAGGTAAAACATAGGCTACTTTTGAGCGCGATATAACCGAGTCCCACGCGGGGCGAAGCCGCGGGGAACCGCTAGTGTTTTATATAAATTCTTTGTTATGAGCACATGTATTTACCAACCTCATATCCCTCATAAGCACTATAGGATGCTTGCAAGGGTTCTGCAGCAGCAGCCTTTCGAGATATGGCGAGCATGCCGACAACACTAGCTTGTGGCACCGGAGTTGTCTGGACTCGCACGCGAGCGTTACGTCTGCGAACTGCTCCGTTAGCAGCAACCGCGGGAACACCGCCTGTGTTGGACAATTTGACATTTTATTTCGGTTTTTAACTGTTTCACATTTCATTTATTCACTAGATTTTGCCCGCTTGAATTTCCTTCGGGAACAGTGCTTTTTCTCGAGATGAATGGTAGCCATGAGTATGCCCACAGGAAGCATACTTTTTTCAGTTGTTTCCAGTTTGGTTAGGACATTGCAGGCTTGAATCACCTGATTGTCTGATAATAAAGATGATTCCGTGCTTCGGAAGCATTAAACCATGTCAGAGATGGTTTCGAAAAACTGACACTCGGGTGTGCTAGTTAACTATGTAACTCACATTAAAATATGATGAATGAAACTGAATTATAGGCGAGACCAAGGCAGCAAGATTCCGTTGACTGGGTCACGAGGAGAGGATGGGAGAGGATCAGGCAGTGAAGAAAGACATGGGAAGACTGGAAAACCGGTGGGTCGTCCCAGGTATCGCTGGAAGGATGAAGTGCTCCCCCCACCTCCCATGGCTCTACCAGCCTCTCAGTTATACGAGCCGAATTTCGGGAGAGTGCGCTGTACTTGCATTTCGCATCTCTTTCCAGTCGCACCTGCTTGATCTCCCTATAAGTTCTCTATAGTGTCGCCTATCTATGGAAGGATAAAGTGTGTAGAGACCTTGGAGCCCTCCAAAGAGCCAACTGGCAAGGGGTGGCATAGAATAGGGGGGAGAGGAGAACTCTTGTATGGGAGGCCAGGATCCATATTGGGTCGTCGAGCCATCACATTTAGTATTCTTACCTGAAGATTGGTGTGGTAAGAATTCCATCGAACACAAAACTGCTGTGGTGGTAGCGCCATCTTGATTCAGTTCAGTGTAATAACATATTAATATCTTTGGCAAAGTCCGATAGTAAAATATCACAGATTATTAATTTATATTTTTTTTATATATATATAAGTACAACGGTTTAGAAACTATTTAGACTAGAAGTGTATAAGTTAATACTGGGTGCGATGCCGGCTTGTGTCCTGAAACAAACATACAAATAATTAGTTTTTGTATATTAATCCACGGTTAGAGAATACTATGCTAGTGCAGAATAATTCGTTTTTGTACAGTACAGATATTCAACCGCCATACAAAGACGCGCCGATTTTTAGTGTAGGTTTGCTTTTGGACTAGCTCTCTCTCCTCTTAGCGCCATTCCTGCATGCCCAGCTAGTTTCTTCGAAGTCGAAGGTCCGAGCTCTTAAATACTGATTTATTAGGAACTGGTTTTTGGAAAAAAACACCAAAAGATTCAACAAAGTACGTACCTACTTACTACGTTTTACGCTTGGGGCGAAACACAGGCAAGCCAGAACCTCAATATTTATAACAACTGCGGGTTAAACTATTATAATGCATTGCACTATAACTTACTTTTAACTAAAGCAATCAATAAAAAAAAAATTGTTGACAAACAAACAACTATTTTTTTTTTGGTAAATAAACAAAAATACCTGTTGACTTTTGACAAAAAATGTTACCAGTATTATAGCGAAAATGATATCGATTACGTTACGTATTGTTTAATCGATACTGTAGATACAACAAATACAAGGTGTTTTTATATAAATAAAATCAAGCATCACCTATGTGCTGTTGCATTATGTATTTATTATTCTATTGAACGACAAACAAGCGTGCAATTCAAATATTAGACATATTAATGGAAATGATAATAATACTTTATGTTTTTATGGAAAACCGTAAGTTAGACAATAAAATGATTAAATTCGTTTTATCATGTTTAATGACGTTTCATTGTCTCTATCAATCATAGGAATTTAGAAAAGAGGGATACACCTCATCTATTTGCAAGTACTAGTTCACACTAGCAGGTTGTAAGGAAGCACATTACCAATTAGGTAAGTAAGTAATCATTTGATTAACTTATTTTTCTGAAGCCTATTTTATTAATGGAGATTTTATTATTCTATCAAAATCCTAAATGACATCCACATCAAATGTTTCTTAATACTCACTATAATAGATATAGACCCACCAACATCATAAATACTCATATATGATGCAGTCTAACTTTCGCGTAGCCATAGCGTAATATAATTATAGCAACTTTTCCTACGTGAGAAAGCGAGACAGCAAGCGTCGGAAAATTCCCCCACTGCAAAAGTTACAACAAAAAGATGGTTGAACATAAAAATCAATAAAGGCGGTGGCAAGTGACCCCACGCGGTTTCATTTGGAAAATAACGTTATTTGTTAGAGACAAACGTCGTATTAGATTTGATATTGATTATTTGTGAATGAGATAACAAACACATATTTCTATGAACATTTCACGATGTAGAGAAGATAGTTTCAGTTTTCTAGGTTTTTGATGTGAAAACTTATTTAGACGCGTTGAGCATTTTTAAGATGGGAAAAACTATTAAACTTACGACACCATTACTGTTACCGACACCTCAAAAAATGTTTTCACTTCTTTCGGCACTATGGGAGTTTCCCTGTGTTTTTTAAAATATAAAATTACGTTGACATTCAAGTCTACGTAGTCTATTTATGATTGTGACACTTTGAGGGTGTCACTAGCGCGCTGCAAACTCGTTGGATAGACTCGTAGGATGTTTCGAGATAGTACCCAGTAATTTTACAGTGTTACTCACCCTCCAAATCAGAATACAACAGCATAAGTAAGTCAGTGTGAGTAAGCCAAGAGAACGACCAAAGAGCAGTGTAGGCACTTCTGGGTACATTGCCACTTGTTATAATCATTTGGGAATATTTAGATATAAACATTAATTCTGGCAATCTTTAGGGGAGGGCTATGTCCAGCATTGGTCCAGATGAGGTGTATACAACCTGCGGCTGAAATGCTGATAATGATGATAGATATTCTAGTTTTTTTAAAGGTATTTATGTTTAAGTAGTTTATATCAATTTTATGTACCTATCGAATGGACCAAATAGTATTATTTGTAAATGCTCAGCTTATTTTAATTTTAGAAGAATTCGCATTTTAAGAAACTAAATCAGATAATATGCAGTTCAGTTTTAAGAGGGCATAAATTTCACCCCTGTTATGGCTCCCTAAATTCTTGAATGTTTTCACAAGGGCCCTTTTTTGCTGACACCATTTTAAGGGTCTAGCGATAAGTGTTGCTTTTCTTCGATAGTGATTTTGACATAGACTACATTATTTTATTGACACATTCATTTTTTTTGACCAAGTCTTTTATCGTTATTTTCAATAAACAGTATTTTTATTATTTTGTGTTTGTTCTAAATCAGTTTCTCTATTTTTAGTTTTTTAACATCTTGAAAAGCTCTCTCATCATCATCCAATCGCTTAGCTACATAGCTTAAGAACTCGACACTCGGGTACTAAAATCATAAATTAAACTTTGAGATTATTTATATGAAGCAACACCTGCCTGTATTCTATCATATTTAGAAATTCTGACTGATTTTGGTGGAATCCATGACCTTATTGGTCCCTTAGTCGCCGTGTACGAACCGAAGCCTTTACACTAAAAGAAGGGAGTGATTTACTCATAAGACGGATACAACACTACCCAGTGTTGCTTTAGTCTTAAAATAATAGAGTAGCTAAAGCATTAAAGCAGCTAAAAAATAATGTAGTTGTAACATGTTCTATTAATATTGTTAAATATGTTGGGGCTATAGATAATGTGATATCTTTTTCAAAAATTATTTTTCTTGATCTTGATTTGATTATTAGCAACCTATATTAAACTCACTTTCGACTCTTGGCAAATGACCTTAAATCCGAGTAAAATATGGCCAGTTTATATTTGGCAAGCGTTATATGATATACATACAAATTCTGCGTGTATTCAACCTCGACGATACTACTAATAAATAGAGGTAATTCTCATCGCTAGTTGTCTCTACCATGCAAAGTACAAAAGTCAAAGTTATAATAATTATACACTTCAATACATCACAACATGCACTTGTAAGCGATGCTGACATGCGGCTTTTTGTGAATTAAATTCACATCTCATGTTGTATTCCTTAAATGAGGTGGATGATTTCAATTCGAGCAGTTTCAAAAACTCAATACGATGTAGTAGTTTTAATCACTGAAAAACGAAACTAAGAATGAATGAATGAATAAACACTTTATTGCACCAATTACAAAAATACATCATTGGATTGTACAGGATCAAAGATAAAAATTAGTACAAAGGCGGACTTATCGCTAATGCAATTTCTT
The DNA here is from genome assembly GCA_947044815.1 of Apomyelois bistriatella. Taxonomy (NCBI): domain Eukaryota; kingdom Metazoa; phylum Arthropoda; class Insecta; order Lepidoptera; family Pyralidae; genus Apomyelois; species Apomyelois bistriatella. The sequence goes on from OX345718.1 coordinate 608,622, forward strand.
CCAGCCCACCTTAGGGTAGAGAGAAACAAAAAACATTGGAGCGCGAGCGATGCAGAAAGCTAATTAATAAATTAAAGACTAATTAAAGACCTAATACTACAATTATAGAGAATCACATCAATAAACCTACTTAAATAAATGTATAAAATCTACATACATACCACCTGTAAATAAATAAATACCAATAATAGTAAAGAAGATGTAATACTATGATATGAGAGAATAATTATTGTCTAATAAAGTCAATTCCAAATATTTAAGATAAAATTTCAATGTATTTTAAATTAATTAGAACGTTTGTCAACACATAAGACGAACAGGCCATTTTTATAACGATAAGCATTTGATTTAAAAAGACATTTGTTTTCACAGTGTGTTTTCTTGCCAATGTAACTGTAAGTACCTACTAAACAAGACCTTATGTCAACCACAGAAAGTGGCATATAATTGGCTTTTTGAAGATTACTTCATGTTAAAATTATGTTAATAATTAAGTTTCTGTTACCATAGAATTACGATATCGCTTATTTTGAAAAATGGGGAAATGGCAAACCAAATAGAGTTAGTCATTATAATGACGTCATGTGGTATAATGTTTTGTTGATGTGGTATCTCATAGCAGATTACGATAACAAACGTGCTTGTCTTGTTCCAAATAAGCATTTTTAAGTCTACTACTACTCTACCACACTCTACTCTTGTAGGCAATGTGAATTATTTCAATGCCCATTGTTTTTTTTTTTTAATATCTTTATTTATTTGTTTGAACTTGATTTTGCACAAATTTAAAACCTAATATAAATAGTAGACTTAATTATAATGACATTCTCTACCAGTTAACTACAGGAGCAAATAGAAAAAAAAATTGACACACAACCATTATTTAGCGCATTACTTGCACAAATGATACCATTGTATATTGACCAAGTCCATACGATTCTACAGATAAGATCAAGTAGACTGCAAATAAACTTGAAATAAAATACTGTGCAACGAAATATCTAGCCATCCAACAAAACTAAACTGCGTCGAAGGTACAAAATGACACTCAAAAACAGGGAGTGCATTATCTGAAAGATAAGTAAAAAAAGGCGCCCCCTGACGGGGGGGAAGAGTGGGGCATCGGCCATCGACCCTAGGGGCGCGCCCGAAATAGTCCGCGCGGGGGTCCCGTACCCTGTGTTATATTTGGATTCAACATTTGAGGCCATGTGGATCTTCTTGGAATCTCGGCGTCTAGAGCTGTACGCTATTTTAGATGTTACGTTTTGCTGTCTACATCATTTTATTCTTTCTTTATTAATACTTGTACAATGTTTTATAATGTCACGATTTTCGCAAACTACATGAATAAATGTGCAGACATTTTTAATGTGTAGAAAAACTAATAAGCATCTCACATAATAATGTAGCGTGAATATATTAAGTAGAATTAATAATATTTAATTTAAATACTCAGTTAATAAGTATAATTAAAATATTGAATTTTATAAATAGACTCTTTATAACATAACAAGTTGACAAAGTTACATGATTTCACTTACTGATGAAAAATATTCCATTCAATAGTACACGGAATTTTGTTAAAGTTAACTTGAAGAGGTAATTGAATTATGGACCTTAACGTGTCTAGCGATATTTTTTATCAGCACAATCTATGATCCACGTCATGCATGGCTCCAGTAAAAGATAGGCTGATAAGTTTATTGTCAAAGTAGATTCTTATAAGTGACATGAAGCTAGTTGCATCATCATGAACTACATGGTTAAATTTATCATAAACCGTACTTATTTTATGAACATATCTTATTTCTTCTGATTTATACTCATAACTGCTATATGATCTTATTACCTAAATCAAGTATACGTTTTTGATTATGAAAGAAAATTAACTTAAAGAGTCTTAATGGTAATTTTTTTTACCTAAAGGTGAGATAGTGGGCCTCTTTCGATTCGTAAGATGTTATCATACATATTTCAACATCACTGTAGGTGAAAAATAGTTGATGAAAAATAAGGGTCCTAAAACAATACCTTGACGTACTTCAAAAAATTTGTAATTTTTGGCGGCGAGATCTCAATTAAAAAGGAATTTAGAAGAATACTATGTCCTACTCAACTAGAGAAGTCTTATGGCAAGTAGTCAAAGCCGACTATAATATCATTTATGAAAATAGCTTACAAAAAACATAAACTTTTGCAAGTCTGTACACTTTATTTTACTTTCATATGATGTCAAATGTTTATTCTTTCCGTATAGAGATTTTGTTGTTGTGGTTATATCAATGTTTGTTTGTTTGTAATAACTTTATTGTACCAAAAAAATAATAATAATACAAAAGCATACAATTAAAACAGAAGTACAATTGCGGACTTATCCCAAAAAGGGATCTCTTACAGTCAACCAGCGAGTGAGACATATTTCAATATATTATACTGTATGCATTACTATACAATTTTAACATCATAATATCATTTATTGACAATTAAATCATAAGGTAGATACAGTTTTAGAACAATGCATACAGTTGCAAGACTCTTTAAATGCATTTTGAAGGTCGCCACTGTTATATGTGTATGTGTGACCTTCATTATTTACATACCGATAACGCCGAATGGCTGTAACTTCACGAACCATGTGATCTTAGAAGTTTTATAAATCATACTGAGATTTTCGACGATATTACCCAGAAGATATAAGTAATTATTGTGTTAGCAAACGATTATGGTCAATGTTGTGCTCGCCATTAATGACAATTAGATACATATATGAGAGTCCTAAAAGAATGTACCTACTTAAGTAAAAATAACTTGCCATACTTATGTAAATTTTGTACATGCCTCAATAAAAAAAAAGAATGCATAGACACAGTCGATTGTCTATTCGATTATTGCCATATTCGTGACTAACTAACCCCTATAATAAATAAAAAAATTCGGCAAACATTTGGTGGAAAATTGAAAATAATATATTAAAAAATATACCTATTTTACCTAGATGTCACTATGATAACAAATACAGAGAAGATAAATGAAGTGAAAACATAATCATTAGTACTAATTATCTGAATAATTTAAATTACTTGCTTCTTACGAAATTTTCTTAAGATTAAAACCTGTGGTGTTACAAGTAACTATAAAAATTAATTATTTACACAAGTTCACAAACTTCTGATAAAAGAGACCTCTACAAACTACAAAAAATGATATTTTGGACAAACTGAAATAAAAAAGAATTTAAGGAATGAGGAAAGATATAGACGTCTATGGTTAGTGACGATGTGGCTTCACTTTTTGCTGAGTGATAAGATACCTTTGTGCTAGATAAAAATGTTTTATTGTTTGGTTTTTTTTTGGCTGAATCAAATTTTGTAAATTTGATTTGAAATTTCTTCGTTTCTTCCAATAAAATAACTTGTACCACTGTCTCAGTTTTGAAATAATATTTTAAAAGATAACTAGATTGCTGAATTGTAATGAATCGCCAAATCAGCTATTCGGTAATTATTATTCACTTTGTTTGTAAAACATTTGAACAAGCATTTTTTTTACTTCCACATAATGACTAAAATTAAATCAAATAAATCTATGTCCAAAAAGATTTTATCAAAAACTTAATAGTTACTAGAAAGCAAGTCTATCTTATCGGAATTTTTACGGTTTATGCCAATGTAAAATATCTTGAAATTTTCTGACCGATAACTATCAGAAGAAAAAAATATTCACTTACCACAACACACACTAATATCCCGAAACACTAATACGCCGTATAATATGAGAGATTTATGCTGTGTTTCCTTCGCGGCCACGAACATAAGTACCAAGACACAAGCAACATTTGCCCGATCCCAAAATAGGATACCACGGGCCCCAAGTGATATTATAAACATTCAAGCTGCCCCGGTAGACTCACACATGCACGAGAACAATAAAAAAAAATCAATATTTAAACAATTACACAGACTCTAAAATTAGACATAAAAATTAATTATCAAAACGCAATAGACACATCGAAATGGTCGACTCTAGTCGACGCTGAAAAATGTGATTTTCATGACCACAACCTCTAAAAGGAAAACTACTAAAATAGTGTTAATACTCACTTTGGCGAGAGCTGTCTCACCACATCGCGTATGCAATTGCCTTCTGACAATGTTTTTTAACGAAGAAAAATCAATAATTTTTAGGAGTACAAAATTGTTCATATTTTTCCATTGGGGACCTCTTTTCCTCCCTCTCGGCCGTGCGAGTACTTAAAAATGAAAAACCTATCAAGAAAACTGTGCAAACGAAAGAGATGCATATACGTCTGCGATTGTAAATAATGACAGGAGCGAATCATAACAAATGAGTGAGATAGATGATGGATTGTGTTAACAAAAACAAAACCACATTACGTAATGCTTAATTAATAATCAAAAATGAACTTACCAGTCAATTAACGTTTATAAGTATTTATGACCACAAATTATAAGACTAGCACGCATTTAAAAAGTCGCGTATGCATTTTGACGGCGATCGCAATCCGTCATATGGCAGCCATTTGCAAAAGCGTGGTGCCGACTTATGGCTCATTTCCGATCGGTTAATTAACGTTACGCTGGATGTTTGCCATATCGTTCCAAAGCTAAAGCTTATGTATTAATATTAAATAGCAGAACAATACCTACATATATTTCCATTTTGAAAAATAAAATAAAAATACTAATATGATTCTAATAAGTATCCATAATTCGTATTCGATTCTCATATAAACAAGTTACAATCGATATATTTTAAGCATGGCAACATTTGTTTCTTGCGTTGCGATATACGCCGTAGATGGCGGCAAACTCAAAAAAGTACCTTAGTTTCGTTGTTTTTATTAATATTTTATCCCAACTAATATTATTAAAATATTTTGTATTTTGTAAGGGGTATATATAAACTTGTTTCCACAACCCCATTAGTGTCTATCGCGAGGTCTACCGATCTTGTACACCTATTGGTACTTACCTACCAAGATTTTACAAAATAGTAAGTATCTATTTACTAATATAATAAAGCTGAAGAGTTTGTTTGTTTGAACGCTTATTACTTGAAAACTACTGGTTCTATTTGCAAAATTCTTTTTGTAATAAAAGCCTGATATTTGGGGAAGGTTATAGGATGTACATATACACTAATGGCGAGTGAAACCGCGGGGAACAGCTAGTATTATACTACAAGGCATTTATTTTGCCAAGCTTTTAATGATGGATCATGCATGAAATATCACGTGGCTACGTTAATACTTATTTCTATTCTGTGATTTGGTCTCCCTTTCATACAGTAAATGTTGTAAAATGCGATTGAGGGATCAACTTTGGTCTAAAACCTGTCCTCTTAACCTTGTCCTTTCTGAGGGTTGACATTAGGCAGACTGGCTGTTGGTAGACTGAGGTATTTTCAGTCAAATAGATTTTTTACATACGGCGGAGGTAAAGTGGAAAATTGAAAAAAATAGGACATCATTTCGTGTAGTTGACACAGCCAATCAACCATTCACACTCTGGTGTCAGTGTTCTTCGGAACCGCCTTTCGGCTTTTGACATGGTTCCTTTGACTACCAGATGGCAGCTGGGACCAACGATAATGCGCGTCAAGCGACGGCGACCGCGCGGTTTGGATTGGTCGCCATTAGTGGCATTTCTATCTTGAGCTCCTCCGTGCTTCGGACTGCACGTTAAGCCGTTGGCCCCGGCTGTTATCGGTAGATGGCAGTCGTTAGGCTATGTCAGATGCCTTTGGGCAGCCTGTAAAATCTGGTCAGACGGCAGTCGCTCCATTGTAATAACCGGTACCGACAAATCAGGACCATGATTAATAGCGTAGCCTGGGCTCTGAACTATAAAGTCCAATTAGGAAAGACGTTCAAATTATCAGACTACTAAAACTAAATAAAAGTTTATTAAAATGGTTATAAGATATTTATTAATAGACATAAACACTAGATTTTATTCATAGACCAGCTTCAAGACTTGACACCTCGCCTGCATAGAAGCAAAGATGAGTTACCTGAAAAAAAAAACAAGAAATTTTAACAAATCACTATCACTACATAGTATAAACAGTCGCTTTCTCTGTCCCTATACCCCTTTGTATGCTTAAATCTTTAAAACTAAGCGTCAGATTTTGATGCGGTTTTTTAATAGATAAGAGTCATCATCATCATATCGAGTAGGCGTCACGGTCAATCGACCATGCACACCCTGGTGTCAGAGTTCTTCGGAACCGCCTCTCGGTCTCTGACGTGGCTCCTTTAACGATTACCAGATTGCAGCCGGGACAAACGGCTTAACGTGCCTTCCGAAGCACGGAATCATCTTTATTATCAGACAATCAGGTGATTCAAGCTTGCAATGTCTTAACCAAACTGGAAACAACTAAACAAAGTATGTTTCCCTTGGGATTCGAACCCACGACCCCCGGGTCTACAGGCAAACGCCTTAACCACTGGGCCACGGAGGCAGTAGATAGAGTGATTCAAGAGGACAGTTGTGCCCATGTGAAGCCGGGGCGGGTCTCTAGTTATTATATAAATTAATGTTATCTTATTGCATTTGGTTTTAAAATAAAGTTCTTATGGCTGTAAAAAAATAAATATACTGACGTCCCCCCTCCAGATATTATTTGCAGACACACGCGGGTTAAAAATCAATTAATTAACTCACTCACAATGTAAGCAAATCCGGGGCAGACCGCTGCAGCAGAGTGGTAGCGGCGGCGACAGCGGAGCACCACAGCGACAGTCGCTGCGCCAGCGCCGCCGCGCCCGCGCGGGGCAGAGCCCGCGGGCGAACCCACGTGATACTCACTGTCTCGCTCACCTATACACAAAGGATAAAACACTAACTATAGATAAAGGAATAATCACAAACTATGGACAAAGGATAAATCACTAATTATAGATAAAGGAATAATCACAAACTATGGACAAAGGATAAATCACTAATTATAGACAAAAAAATAATTACTAACTATAGACAAAAGTAAAAAAAAATCTATACATATGTATCTATACTAATATTATAAAGCTGAAAAGTTTGTTTGTTTGAACGCTTATAACTTGAAAACTACTGGTCAAATTTGCAAAATTCTTTTTGTATATAAAAGCCTGATTCTTGGGGTAGGTTATAGGCTATAGTACATACACACTAATGGCGAGTGAAACCGCGGGGTCAAATACCTATAAATAAAAATATATCGCAAATAATTTAGGAAATGTTCCCAAAAGGTTTTATTTTTACACATCGACATCTTCTTCGTCCGAGCGTGTTTCCCAGTTGGATATTCAGCTACAGCTATTAAAGGTAATGATTTGTCGGTACTGGTTATCAATGAAGCGATTGCCTTCCGACCTCCATAACCCTTTTTACAGAGAAACCAGAACCGCTCGACCGATCGTGTGCAAACTTCACATAAACCAGCCATTAAATAGTCCAAATAAAGCCTAAATATTTGGTTTGGATAGCTGAGCCCGTTTTTGGATTATAAAATTACAACGAAAACTGGCATTGATTTGTATATACATTGATGATTTTATTATTATCCCAACTAATATTATAAATGAGTGACGAAAGTGAGTTTGTATATTTGTTTGTTTGTCACATACACATAGCTAGGAGTATTGAGAAGGACATAGGGTACCTTTCAACCCCGGAAAAAGCACTGTTTCTGAAATTGACGCGGGTGAAAGCTAGTTGTAAAATAAATCATACCTGATCGATGTGCCCTCTGATAAGCTTCTCAGCGAGAGCTTTCATCACCAAAAGCTCGACTTCGTCGTGCGGCACGCGAGCTTCGCGCGCTATCTCACTGAACGTCAGCTTTCGTTGGGCAGATGTGCGGTTGAAAGCCATCTGAAAACCAAAAATATGTTATTTACAATAATTTCATGATAATTTATTTTTTCTTCCTCTTTTATTATAAAGCTCGAAATTATTATATAAAAAAAAACAAAACAATAGACTCATTACTACTATATTCTGTGACACACATAAGTGTGTGTTTCATCTCAAGAGAAAGAAAAGTACTGTACAATAAGATGTCACAGCATAGTAACTCCCCGGAAATATCAATTATAGTAATAAATTGGTTCGCGCCCCGACTGTAGTCACAACCAACTTTCTGAAAGGCGCCCCCCTGTTGTCACAACCGACTTTCTGAAAGGCACCCCCCTGTTGTCACAACAGACTTTCTGAAAGGCACCCCCCTGTTGTCACAACAGACTTTCTGACAGGCACCCCCCTGTTGTCACAACAGACTTTCTGAAAGGCGCCCCCCTGTTGTCACAACAGACTTTCTGAAAGGCACCCCCCTGTTGTCACAACCGACTCTCTGACAACTTCCACCCTTTACACTAACCTGCATCAGACACAATATAGCTATCTTCATCTTGAGCTGTCTATCGGCTCGCTGCAGTTCGGGATGTGGCGCCCTCGCGCGGACTCGCTCGAAAGCTGCGATGTCTCCAGCACCGACGGCCGCCACTAGCTGAGTGGCCCAAGCTTCTGGAGTGTTCTCTAGAGATTCGAGGATCGGGTGCGCTAGCTGGGAAAAGAGGACGAGAATATCAACAACTATGACCCGCCCCGGCTTCGCATGGGCATAAAAACCTTCCTCTTGAATCACTATCTATTAAAAAAAAACCACATCAAAATCCGTTGCGTAGTTTTAAAGATTTAAGCATACATAGGGATATAGGGACAGAAAAAGCGATTTTGTTTTATACTATGTAGTGATAGTGATAATGTTAAGATAAAGAAAAGATGCGGCAACGCGCATGTCACACCTCTGGTGTTGCAGTAATATCTAGTTTCAAATTCATTGATCATGGCGTCGATTCTGCTAACGTAAATCATGAACAGGTTTTTGGCGGGAAAATAGAAGTCACAATAATGCGCTGTGTATTTATTTTCCAAAATTTATGTTTTTACGAGCATTTGTGCATAGTAATGGTGGATTGTTATTCGTTAAGTGTTCGTGAACAACTGTGAGTGTTGGGAAGTGGTACAATGTTGTTTATGTGACTCTGATCCTTGTCACCAAAATATCCAAAGATAAATTCTTCCACCGCTTCACTTAAACATCTGATTTCACTAACTTGACTAGACATGACTGACTATGACTTGACTTGACCCTGTGACTTGATCAAATGAAGAAGTTGAAGAACATTCAAATAAAACTTGGTACTGGCAAAACTAAGCTAAAGGGTTGATTGCCATTTTGTGGATTAAAGGCACAACAAAAAAAAAAGTTATTAATAATTGTGTCAAATTTTTTTTTTAATTGTAGTGCTTTTTTACACACTAGTTACAAAAAAATGTATTCATTATCAACACAGAATACATAAATTTTAAATTATAACACTTAATTTCCCTCAAAAAACTTTACTATCGCGTTTCAAACCGCCACTAGTTTCAATTTCACTCACCAGTTCCCCCAAATCGTAGACGGTTGGTGCTATAACAGCGGCCAAAGCCAGCCTTAAGGCGCAAGCCCGCCTCTCCTCGAGCGGTAAGTCCGCGCCGGCGTTTGTGCAGCCGAGGTAGCGTAAGGCACAGCGATAATAACGGGCCATAGGACCTCGTACTCTAGAAAATATAAAAATATATATACTTATAGGGACAAATCGCACATTGAGTTACAATAAGTGATAAGAATCCCAACTATTATTATAAACTAGCTGTTTCCCGCGGTTTCACTCGCCTTTAGCATGTACTATAGCCTATAACCTTCCCCAAGAATCAGGCTTTCATAAACAAAAAGAATTTTGCAAATCAGACCAGTAGGTCGACCGCCTATCTCAATTCTCTCCTCTCGTAATGGCTACTTGTATCATTTCGCTACGTTTTACGCACAAAAGGCTTTAAAAAAAAAATTTTTTTTGCCAATGTTAACAAAAAAAAATTTTAAGCGTTTTAGCGTAAAACGGAGCGAAATGAGGCGAAAGCGATACAAGTAGCCATTACGAGAGGAGAGAATCGAGATAGGCGGTCGACCTACAGTAGTTTTCAAGTTATAAGCGTTCAAACAAACAAACTCTTTAGCTTTATTATTTAGTATAGATGAGAAAGTGAGTTTGTATATTTGTTTGTTTCTATCTACTGAACCAATCTTTATTTATTTATTTATTCACTTACATCTACCTTTACAGAACAAGTCTATTGCGATAAAGAAGCCTTACATATATATTTTGTAACAAATTATCATCTATACTAATATAATAAAGTTGAAGAGTTTGTTTGTTTGTTTGAACGTTTTTAACTTAAAAACTACTGGTCGGATTTGCAAAATTCTTTTTGTATATGAAAGCTTGATTATTGGGAAAGGTTATAGGCTATAATACATATACACTAATGGCGAGTGAAACCGTGTGAAAAAGCTAGTTAATGATATACGTGTGAATACACTCAAAGTGTAACAAAACATCTTCCTGATATTTCGAGGAGTATTGAGAAGGACATAGAGAATCTTTAATCCCGGGAAAAAGCACTATAACACACATAAAAATACGGGCGAAAGCTAGTAAGATAAAAAGCGAACGAACCTGTAATATTCCGAAGCCAGCTTGTAGAATTTGCCGTGGACAGGGGTCACGCCATCGGCGTCTTCGAGCGTGCCCTCCAGCTGCTCAATGATCTTCTCCGTGGCTTCAAGGTCGTTGAGCTGTTCCAGGTATATCTGACCTTGGAGGACCTGGAAATAGAGGCAGAATAAATTATACCCACCATCATTGTTTTCTATAGGGGATATGATTCGAAAATGCATGTCCTGATGTCAGAACACTCCAGAATCGATCCAGAAGCCTCTCGGCCTCTGATGTGGTTCCTTTAACGACTACCAGATGGTAGCTGAGACTAATGGCTTAACGTTAGTCTTCTGAAGCACAAAATCACCTTTATTATCAGACAATCGGGTGATTCACGCCTGCAATGTCCTAACCAAACTGGAAAAAACTAAACAAATTATGCTTCCCTTGAGAATAGAACCCTAGACACAGGTATACAGGAAAAAACCCTAACAACTGGACCTTTTTGAAGCTTCGCATTGTCACAAGTAGTGAGGCACATATATATAACACCATATTTGCAACAGATTAGTGTTGATATCGATATCTGACGATAAAAGAGGGAAGGAGTCATTCTGTGCGAAACAGCAAAGATGCAGACACCTCACTCACTGTGGTGTGTGTTTATTTTTTCTCTTCGCCTTACCTCAAATGAGGGTTACCTCACGAGCCCCTCACGAGTTAAAACGAGGTCCTCACTCATCCTCAAAAAGAGAGTTCCACAATGCTAGTCATCTGGTAGGTGTTATTCTAGACTGAGAAAAGACAAGCATAAGCACAAGCGACAAGAAAATACAAAAAATCGTGGAATCTTACCTTACACAACGTCAGAGCTTCATCATTCATTTTGACTTTGGGCTCCATCTTCTCGAGGAAGCTGATGGCCTCCCTCTTGTTGCTGTACTGTTCAATTATGTGGGAGCATATCTCGATCAGGGACAGTGGGTTGATTCTGAAAATTATGGAATTTTTCTTAAATCCTATACTATTTACCAATATCCATACTAATATTAAAAATGCGAAAGTCTGTCTGTCACCTCTTCACGGCTAAACTGCTGGACCGATTGTGATGAAATTTGGAAGGGATGTAGTTAACAACCTGAGGTCAAACATAGGCTACTTTTGGGCGTGATATAACCGAGGCGAAATCGCGGGGAACAGCTAGTTTGTATATATATCATTTCATTTGTACTCACATTTTATAAAGCGGCTCTAAAAATTTCTTTAAAATTTTAAACATAAGTTCTTACATAGTCAAAAAGATAATCTAGCTAGGTTTCATATCTGGGAAAAATCATTTTACCCATATTTTCATACAAACTATATGTAAACTAGCTGTGCCCCACAGGTTATTTTACTGTGGTATAGTCTACCCTATGTAGGTCATGCACAGATTTTTCTAAAATTTCATATACCCATAGAAGTATTGAGAAGGACATAGGATACCTTTCATCCCAGGAAAAAGGACTGTTCCTGTAGGAAAAAAATCATAGGGGCAATAGCTAGTAGCCTATAAGCTTCTCCAAAAACCAGGCAATCATATTATGTAGAAAGAATTTTTTAAATCCGAGGCTGACTCAAATTATCATTGTTTTTTATTTAGTACTTCACTTACAAATAACAATAAAATCTTGTAAGTATACTAAATGGTTTATCCTTAGGCAAAGCTATAAAGATATACTATAGCGTTAGGTATAGAGTCCTAGATAATGATTCATTTCATTTTATAATGATAGTAAAAGTGAAAATGTTTTTTATGTTTAATGTTACTGACTTGCATCTTTTAAAAGTATACTTACTTATTCTCAAAGGTGCTCAAAAAGTTATTGTACAGCTGTATCAGATTGTCACCTTTCTTTTGCTCAGGTTTTTTCACAAAATCCTGTAATTTCAATGTTATTTGATGCCATAATCTGAAAAAAACAATGGAATAGGTTAGCTTTGTTTACTGTTGAAAAGTCTGTGTTTAATTAAAAGGTAGCGGGACACAACTTACTTTTTGTTGTAAAGCTCCTCTAATGTAGCCCATTCTGATGCTAAACTTGGTTCAGTTGATTGTTTTCTCGTAAGAAAATCATTTACATCAACAACGGCGAATTTGACGGAAGCCATTTTTCAATTTGTAGCACGTAATGATGTGAAGTTAGTTAGTTTAGCGAATGTCACTTTTTGACTTTTTAATTATAAAAATAAACCATACTGAAGTTAGCAATTTGTGCTGGTATCTAGTGACGAGTAGTTAGTACCAAATTCGTGTGATTAGTGTTTACTAGTCAACAATAGAGGGCACTACCTACTTTTTGAAGTCGCACTATAAGTTTTGAACTTTTTAATTTTTTATTTCCGACACTAAACTTACGTCGTTTACGACTGAATAGTTACGTAAAAAATGTAGGCATTTTAGTTTATAGGTTTAGTTACATTCATAGTTAAATACCTATTTACCATAATCATGTAGGAGTATCTTTTGTTCGCTACTAATTTTCAACTATTTTACGTACTTGATTTTTACAGATTAAATATTGCCATTGTTGTTTATATCGTACCTTAAAAAATTTATGTCGAATTAAAAAATAAAGGTTTTTTAAAATCGGTATAGTACATACATTTACCTAGAGGGTAGGGAGAGACTAGAAAATCCAATTGCTACGGTCTTACAGACCTCTCTCGCTTCCTCCACACTCATCACTCTCGTCATACACGCTCGCCGATTTCGGGTACTCCTAATGTCTTCCTTTTTTAAGAGGTCTGCGATTTGGTAGCAGTTTGTTTTTAACCCCCGACGCAAAAAGAGGGTGTTATAAGTTTGACGTGTCTGTCTGTCTGTGTCTCTATCATTATTGCTCCCAAACGGATGAAGCAATTTCAATTTACTTTTTTTGTATTAAATGTGACTAATGGGCGAGTGTTCTTAGACATGTTTGATGAAAATCGGTTGAGCCGTTTAGAAGTTGTGGGGGTGAATGTGGGGAAGAATCACCGAATGTCTGCAAATACTCGAGTGGGGTCTCATATGAAAGCGCGTCACGTGCACATTACAAAATATTAATGAATATCGATTAAGCTGTGAAAAAGCTCTGGGGGTATATACATATCATCATTTCGTGAAGGTGACTCGGTCAATCGACCATGCATACCCTGGTGTCAGAGTTCTCCGCCTCTCGGCCTCTGACGTGGTTCCTTTAACGACTACCAGATGACAGCCGGGACCAACGGCTTAACGTGCCTTCCGAAGCACGGAATCATCTTTATTGTCAAACTAGTAGTCCACCCCGGCTTCGCCCGTGGTACACATGTAGTCTATGTTACTCGGGAAAGTGTGGCTTTCCAGCAGCCTAAAAACGGCTTATAAGTTATTATTTCTTTTCTTTTTTTTTACATACATACATACATATAATCACGTCTTTAACCCATACAGGGTAGACAGAGCCTAGAGCCATAAGACCTTAGGCCACGTTTAGCATAATGGTAGTTGAAACAGGAAATCAATAGTGATGGGTTGCTAGCCGCATCGCCTATGTCATGATTTTCGCGTGATTCCCTCTTATGTTTAATTTCTGCCAAATATGGTTCTCCGCGGCTTCACTCCGCGTGTGACTCGGTTATATCGCGCCCAAAAGTCACCGCTTCATGGCTAAACTGCTGGACCGATTGCGATGAAATTTGGTAGGGATGTAGTTAACGACCTGAGGTCAAACATAGGCTACTTTTGGGTGCGATATAACCGAGTCCCACGCGGGCCGAAGCCGCGGGGAACAGCTAGTACAGATATATAAATGCGGGAAAAAAAAAATATTTTTAAGAAAAAAAAACTGTTGATCATCTTTATTTTTTTTTAATAATATTACATAATCATATTATTAAATTAAATGAATGAATAATCTATCTATCTATACCTACATTTAATAAAACTGTAGAGTTCGAATGTCAGAACATCGAAAAATAAATGTTTTGTTTATTTTTTTTGTTTCTCTGTCTTTTTGTCTCTTTGTACGGGCTAATCTTCGAAATGGCTGGACCGATTTCAATGAAATTTTTCATAGTGATACCTTATATCCCTGGTCAACATCTTAGGTACTTAATACTATTTTATTCCGGAAAATTAAAGGGTTCCTGTGGGTTAGTTAAAAAACCATAGTAACTTAGATTTTTTAGTACATACAACTTATGTACTTACCATATGCTGATACTTTATATTACCGCTCGAATTAAGTAAATACTACAAACATACTTACATACAGTGACGTCTTTATCCCATACGGGGTAGACAGAGCCTAGGGCCATAAGATCTTAGACCACGTTTAGCATGATGACAGTTGAAACACGAAATCAATAGTGATGGGTTGCTAGCCGCATCGCCTATTTCATGATTTCCCCATTTGCCAATACTAAATAAATACTAATTAATAATAAAAAAATTAAGTAAACAAAATTTTTAAAAAAGTTATTAAACCCTATAAAAGTGACGGGATTTAGCGGGAAAGAAAATTGCTACGATACGAATTCCTATTCAATGCGTGGTAAAGACGTGATTATATGTATGTATGTATAGTGTTATTGTTAATTGTTATGTTTATTTTGTGGTCATCTATATATCTATCTATCTATACATATAATAAGACAGTAAAAATCGAGTGTCTGTACACTAAATATTTTTCCAAAAATTTAAGAAGAGTAATAGAAACCAAAAAAAAACAATTTTGGAATTTTTGTCTGTCTGTCTGCCTTTCTGTCTGTCTGGTACGTTATAACTTCCTACGCAACGGATTTAAACGCGGTTTTCACAGGTGTATATAATTGTGGTGGTGGCGGTTTTCACAGGTGTGTATAATTAGAAGCGTTGTAAAAACTTTGTTTCGTCAAAATCGGTTAAAGGAAAAAGAAGTTATAGTCAATTGAAGTTTACTTCATTTACTAATAAGTTAATATGTTCGAATGGTCTGAAATATATTTATTATTTATGTATTTATGTATTGTGTATGTATGTTTACGTAATTTAGTATGATATGCATTAAAATACCCATCGCGGATTTGTTAACTTTTTAGTTTTTTCCCCGTAACTTTTATGCGCCGCACAGTCTTTCTGTTTCTCCCTATGGTTGACTGGTAGAGAATGCTTTAAGCAAGTCCGCCAATTGTATAAGCATAGAGTACCTTTCATCCTGGGAAAAAGTACTGTTCCCGAGGGAATCTCACGCGGGCGAAGCCGCGGGCGAAAGCTAGTGTTAAATATGGTGGTATGACCTGGACAACTTGCGAATAGTAGAGACGTGTGAAAAACTAATGGAGAGGTCTATGCCCAGCAGTGGAACACTTGAGACAAAAGGTTATTAATTAAAAAGTAATTAATTTTAAGGATTTAAGAGCTCACTGAATTTAATTAATTAAGAATATATATAATAAAAAAACTAATACATAATAATAAGAATATTTTGAAATTATGTCTTTTTATAGAAGCATAACTTGTAAGTTGAAATAATTAATTGCAATGCCTTTTTTTATTAATTAAGTTATGTATCATTTTAATATTCATATTGTATAAGGTGGACTCAATTCAACTGTCTATCACTAAACTGAACAACTTTTCCAAATAAACTTATATGAGAATCAGCTGACCAATAGTATAACTAACATGACTTTCTTTTATATATCCATACTTCCATACTAATATTATAAATGCGAAAGTCTGTCTGTCTGTCTGTCTGTCTGTCTGTCTGTCTGTCTGTCTGTCTGTCACCTCTTCACGGCTAAACGGATGGACCGATTGTGATGAAATTTGGTAGGGATGTAGTTAACAACCTGAGGTCAAACATAGGCTACTTTTGGGCGCAATATAACCGAGTCCCACGCGGGCGGAGCCGCGGGGAACAGCTAGTATAAATAAATATATTTTCTAGATAAGTACATCATAAAACGTGTATATAGGTAATAATTAGTTTTAGTTTTAAATAATAAGAATGTAATTTCTATATATAGTTGTTAAATATATATATTTAAAAAAATAGGAAACCAATAAAAATATACCTGATAGTCAAATATTTATCTTTTTGATAATGTTTTTTTTTTTGTCCAAAATCCCACTAATATAGGCTAAACTACTAACTTGTACTTAGGTTGTTTTTGGCGCCAAGGTGTAAGTAACATCATTACGCTGTTGTATTTATTTTCCAAAATTTATGTTTTTTCGAGTATTTGTGCATAATAATGGTGGATTATTATTCGCTAAGTGTTCGTGAACAAGCGTGAGTGTTGGGAAGTGGTACAATGTCGTATAAGTGACTTTAATCTATGTCACCAAAATCTCCCAAGATAATGCTAAGTGAAATCTTTCCAGCGCTTCACTTAGCCATCTGAGTAACTTGACTTGATTAGACATGAGTACTGACTTGACTTAGAGACTTGACTAAATAAAGAAAATTCAAATAAAACTTGATACTGGCAAAAATAAGCTATAATATGTTTGATTGCCATATTGCGGATTATAATTCCACAAAAAAATCCGAAAATATTTTTTATTAGTTTTTTAAGTATCTAGTCATAACAACCGAATAATTAATTTAAACCTTGGTTTACAAATGGACTTATCCTCATACGAAATATTGGACCTTCATAGGTCTTCATAAAAATTAAAAAAAACTTAATGGTATTTAAATTACATTGAAAATCTAAATCATTTCCCTAAATATAAGTTTTTTTTTCTAGTTTATAATCTCTTGGTAGGCCTTTTTAAACATAAAGGCCTAAGTAAATACCTAAATCTCAGTAGATACCTATTCATTTATTTATGTACACAAAAATACGAATATAGGATACAATATAAAACACAATGAGTACAAAGGTTCTACTTATTTCAGTAGAACCTACTTGATTAAGTACATAAAATATATATATTTTGTTTTATATAAAAAGTCCATATTTTTTAGTAATTTGTCATATAGTATATATTTACAGTATTTTTTTTAATAAAGCTCTCTAGAAGTAGTAATAGAAAAACAGAATTTGCTAGCTGCTTTTCTTCTCATATTAATCGTAGAAAACGATCAAAGGAATGAACCCAAATTATTTTAGCTAAAGGGGTAGCAAGCTGTAACCTAATTAATTTTAATAAAATGAGACAGAAACATAATCTTATATCTCTTCAATTTACCACCCATTAAAAAAACTTAATGAATGAATAAATGAAAATGTATTTCTTGGAAATAAACTAAAGGTTGAAACTATTATTATAATAATATTATTTTATACTATAATTTTTTTTGGTGTAGGTAAATATAATAGTTACATAGCTAATTAACTATTTGATAAGTACTATGTTAATAAATAGTTATATGAAATATAAATACTATTTAATGCTATATACGAAATATATAATAAATTAGAATTAGAATTAGAATTTGAATATCTAAATTCAAATAGGTACATACAGATGTAAATATGAAATGTTTTTTATTTGTAAAAAAAAAGATTTTGGAAAATATTATCTTTAAAAAAACATTATTTGGAAATATCCTGAATATAATTAATTATGTACCATTGACATTAAATTGACTTTGACATCTAAATTATGTCGATGCAGCTGATTTACTTACGTATAGTTTTAAAAGTTTAAATAGGTACTTAAATATAAAATACTATATAATAATCTGGCAATTATTATATAAGACTAATAAATTATAATTTATATAAGTTTTTAAACAAAAGTTTACTTTTTATTATTCTATTATATGAATAAGCGTATGAAAATTAATTCAAATAATATAAAACGAAATTAATTATTTTTAATAACTTTTTTTTACCCTATGTCGACAAGGCCAAGTTTTTTTTTTATTTTTTTTCTCGCCAAGCCTACGACTGGACCCTTTCGACTGTAGGTATACCTACTGTTGCGTCGTTTAGGCTAACAACACCAGTCGATCGCCTCAGCTAGCTTCGCTCGCCATTCCACCATAGTACCTCGACCGCGCGGCACCACTGTATCACTTCGCACATTCCGTAGGGTTAGATATCCCTCTCTTTCCCACTCCCTACCAACCCCTTACAACCCTTCATCCAACAAACTTCCCAAAACACAAAAAAAAATTCTCTAATCTTATATCCTTTTTCACTTCCGTCTCGATCTTGAAGTTTTTTTTTTTTGGCAATCGAAGCCCTTATCAGGGCGTCATCCATTACTATCGGTCGTGTAATTTTATCTGAATACAGTGCTGAATATTCGTTTCTAGGCTGAGCGCGCGCGTGATATTTAGGCCTATACAGTTCGCGGCGCGTCGGTTGCGCAAAAATTTTGCACAAACTAAAGCCGAAAAATTCCAATAAGATTCCTATAGGCCTATTTAGAGGACTATTAAATTGTGCTAAATAGACATTAAAGTTTCATTATTAGACAGATTTCGGTCGAAAAACGGATTAAAACTTTATTTTTTTAACTATTTTAGTGAAGTGACTGTGAAAAGAGCCAATGGACTTTGAAAAAGTGTTCTAGAATTTTCTGTCTGTGGATTTTTCTGGATATTTTCTTAAAAAATGTAAGTACATACTTTATTTTATATAAATATTACTTTATTTACTTTTAAATATCTTATATTTTATAATATTTTTGCGACTCTACTGCTCACGGTACTCGTCTCAGACGCGTGTCGGTAAAATGTTTTATTCTTAGTAAATTATATTATTTTTCGATTACATTTTTATTATTTTATAATGATTATGATATAATCTTCATTTTAAAATATATTTTGTTAAGTTTAAAATATAAATAATGTTCCAAAAATATCTCCAAAGTTCCGCCTCTAACACTGACTCTACCTGTACTGTTTTCTGGGTTTTCATTGATGTTTTGTCTTTTATTCCGTGTAAAATTTGATAAACGAAATATGTTTTTAGTTAAATAATTGTATTTTTTGCATTATTAGACCTCAACATTTGAAGAAACAAATACACGTAAATAATTAAAGAAATAAACTTCGAACGCTTAAAAACTCAAAAACGAGCTTAAATCTGCTATAATTATGCATAAATACATTAATAAATATAATTTATCTGGAAAAATATATACAAAATGGATCGTTCTTCATTTAGATTTGAATATACCAATGAGAATAAATAGGTATATAAGAGCATAAAAATACCTAAATGATGCTAGGCGAAAGCGTGCAAAAGTTTTGCTAATCAAAAACCCCCCATAGGCTTTAACTATATTTGTATGTAATAAAATAAAAACTTATTCGAAAGTCCAAAATTATACTAATCTAACTTGTTTCAAAGGCAAAATAACGTTTTTAATTCTTATAATTGAAAAATTCTAATTCAAAAAGGTCCCACATTTTGTGTAGAAATTTGCTAGAGCATAGGTTGATACCAGTTTCAAAACGACTAATATATCTAAATTTGACAAATTTATAATTGAATATGTAAGTGAGAATACTGTTTATATAAACAGTTAAAAATATTATAGGTATATAAAGCAATTCCCTTTGTATTCCTTAAAAAAGAAAGGAACTAAAATTTTTGATGCACCAACTTACTAACTGAAATATTTTGATATGTTTCACGTTTTATATCAAAAAATATTTTTTTTACCAAAAAGAGGATTTAATGTTTTTTCAATCCTCTTTCGGATAATAGTATCTATTATAGCTATTATAAATATTTTTTTAAATTTTTAATATAAATTTTCAGATGGCTTTGACGAAATTTCATTAGTTCCTAGTCATAATATCGTCATTTTCTTAAATATATCTATGAAAAAAAAGTAAGTACTTGATATACATCTCATAAATTTTGATTTTAAATTAGGTATTGAGTTTGGTTTATTTCAAGAAAAAAATAACACCTAATTATTTTGATGATAGAGATTCGTCTTTTAATTTATTTATTTAAGTTTATAATATTATTAATCAATATCTTCATTACTCATAATTTAACAAAGAGGTTAAAATGTGTAACACTTAAAAAAAAAATTATGAAAAAAGGCATCTGGTTAAGAGCATCTATATAAGTCCTACAATAAAATCGAATAAATCTTTGAAAACTACAATTGTAAAGGTTTTATAAAATGTGTATTAAAATGTTAAATTCGTAAATATAATCAATACATGTAATAAAATAAGAATGATCCCATATATCCTAATATGTGCAAAAATAAGAGCTTTCATATTAAATTTCTATTAAATTTCTACATTGGGTGCTTTATACTGAAAATAATAAATAAAAAGTTTTCCATATATCTTGCTCAATTAGATAACATTTTAAAAATATAAACGTACCTATGTAAAATATTCATTATTCGAAATACGTACTGGATTTAAATTTCTAATCTTATTTATAATTTGAAAACTTATGTATTTTGCAATGTTATTTATTTTAATTTATATATTTAACTTCGCATAATTTTGCATCCTTCACTTCATTTAATTGAAGTACCTAATGGATGCAAAATTATGAATTAATTATAAAATTGTGATGAAAAAAATAGGTAGTTACATTTTGTTACGTACTCATTGGTTATAAAACCACATACTTAAGTAGGTTAGTATCAAATATTTTATTTGTAATACGTTAAATATACAAAAATAAAATAGCCCTAAGATAATTTAGCATATGAAAAAAATGATTTTTTTCAATTAGATTTTTACTTTAGATATTACATAATAATAAGAGTTTAAGGTAAAACAAGAACAAGAAAATATTGCTAACACAAACAGAATTAATAGTGCAAAATGTAAAAAAATGACAAAAATGTACTCGACTACTATTTTTCATAATCAATTTTGATATTTAAAGAGTAAAATTTTTTTGGTTACATCTTTGACCAGTTATATTTTTAATTTGTAAGATTTATTTATTTATTTACAATACTTTACAATAAAAAGGGATTTTTAGATTGGTAATTCAGTACATTATAAATTTATATTTAGTTTTTCTCGGCACTGTATATATTCATCTTACATCATAAAAAAATAACAATAAATTTTATGCATTTAATTTGAATAAATTGAAACAAAACTCCGACCAAGTGTAAGTGTAAAATACAAAAAAAAAAACTAAACTTATTATTTTGCAAATAGTATATTATCTAAAGTTTAAATTTTAATATTTAATTCATATTTCTGTATTCCATGGTTTTAAATTAATAATAAAATTTCTTAAACAAAACAATTTAAAAAAAATAATATAAATAATAAAGAATTTATAATGCTAATTTTGTGATAACTTTTATTATGAAAGACTGTAATTACTTTCTTTACTTTTTTTGATATGAGACAATTTATAAAAATAAACAAGTAAGTAAGTAAATTTAAAAATGTCAGGTTTTTTTTTGAAAAAATACTATTAACGTATAATGAATGTTGCATGAATGAATGAATGAATTATATTATTATAGTGTTTATACTGTCTATAAGTATAATATAAGTTTTTTTAACAAAAAAATATTTATTGGCAAAAGCTTTCTTTTATATTTGTTTGCATTTATTTCTTTAACTTGATTGAGATATAGATATCGATGCATGAAATGTTAGACAAACATTATTTATATATATATATTTATTAAAAATGTAACAAATTGTTACAAAAAATCTAATTTGCACATTTCAATAAACCACAAATTTTGTTAAGAAATAAAAGTGCATTTAAATTAAGCCATCTTAAAGAAAATTTACAAAAAAATTGGTAGTTAAAGTGGGTCCGACCATAATATACCTTATACTTAGATGTACTAGCGACTGCGTTATAGCGATTTCGTATGACAAACCTGGGCCCCTAGTATGAGTTTTTCTAAACGCAGACGCTAGAGACTGCGTTAGCGATTTAGTATGACAAACCTGTGCAGCGCCTCTGGCGGATAGTAAGGCAACTAAGAAATTCCATACAAAATCCAAACGCAGTCGCTAGCGTCTGCGTTAAGAAAAACTCATACTAGGGGTACTGTACAGCGCTCTATTATGTGGCGGATAGTAAGGCAACTAAGAAATTCCTTACGAAATCCCAACTAATAATACGAAAGTGAGTTTGTATATTTTATTATTTGTTTGTTACCTCTTCGCGCCCTATCTACTGAACCAATCTTCCTGAAATTTCGCATAAACATAGCTAGAAGTATTGAGAAGGACATAGGGTACCTTTCATCCCGGGAAAAAGCACTGTTCCCGAGGGAAATTCAGGCGAAGACGCAGGTGAAAACTAGTCCTTTATAAAATATCATACTAGGGGTACAGTTAAGGAGTTGAGGAGTGCCTCGTGGAAAGCGGTCATGTGTACCATCAGGTCATGACTATCAAAAAACTGTGTTGCCATCAGAACTGAAGTTACGTGAAAAAATATCCATGCTGGTGTTGTTAACGTTTGAAGAGTTTGTTGGGAGTCAATTCTGGGTTCAGCAGATCATACTTATAATAATACTAGCCGTTCCCCGCGGTTTCACTCGCCATTAGTGTGTATGTACTATAGCCTATAACCTTCCCCAAGAATCAGGCTTTCATATACAAAATGAATTTTGCAAATCCGACCAGTAGTTTTCTAAGTTATAAGCGTTCAAACAAACAAACTAACTCTTCAGCTTTATTGTATTAGTATAGATATCATTTTGACGACCTCCAGGGCGTAATAGTTAATATACCTGTCCGCTACTCAGGAGGTCCTGAGTTCGATCCCCGGTCAGGTTAAGATGAACAATGTTATTTTTCTAATTGGCATTGGTCTTGGATGTTTATCTACATATGTATTTGTTGTATAATATAGTATCGTTGAGTTAGTATCTCATAACAAGTCTAGAACTTACTTTAGGGCTAGCTCAATCTGTGTGATTTGTCCCTATATATTTATATTTATTTATCATAATAATGCATTGTCATCGGATTTACCATATACTCATTACGAGCAAAAATGGTGTTGGGGTCAAACGATTTCCATGAAGTGGGCCGTATGTATGTTTGTCTGCAACATAGTAATATAGTATACTATAAAAAGACGCGCGTTGCAATATTTGAATTCTTTTTTAAACACTATATTGTACACATATTGTAAATATACAACACTAGTTGTTCCCAGCGGTTCTACTCGCCCTAAGTGTGTATGTAATATAGCCTGTAACCTTCCTCAAGAATCAAGCTATCATATGCAGAAAGAATTGTTAAAATCCGACCAGTAGTTCCCAAGTTATAAGCGTTCAAACAAACAAACTCTTCAGCTTTATAATATTAGTATAGATGTTATTAGTCATCATTTTTATCCCTTGGACAATATTACTTAAATTTTTTTTTTTATACAAACGGTTCTAATTTACGTCTATGTATAATTAAAAATTATGTATATTATATTGTATATTAATAAAGCTATTTATATATATCACATTCTAGCTGTTGCCCTAAACTCCGCTCCCGTGGGAATTCCGGAATAAAATATAGCCTATGTGTTGTTCCAGGGTCTAAGCAATCTCCATTCCAAATTTCAGCCAAATCGGTTCAGCCGTTTTTTTGTGTGGTCACAAACATCCATACGAGTACAAAGTTTTGCGATTTTAATATTAGTAAATATTTGTTCAAATAAGTACGCCCTTATTATTTAAATAAAACAAAACTACTCTATTAATTGAAGTAAATAATAAAACCTTAGTCATTTATTCAAATAAAATTCATTTTAAATATGTACATTTATATGTATAAAATATTACCCGAGTCTATGATAACCCTATTAGTCTATGATAGGTCAATTTTTAAATTATTCACCCTTACTTTATGATCTATACTTACAGATAAATAAAATTCAAGTGTTAAATGTTAGTTATGTCAAAATAAGAGCTTTTTGAGAGCTTTTTACTAAATTTCATATTTTTTTAGAGCTTTTTGACTAGTTCTCATATTTTTGAGACCTGAATTTGCACAATATCTTTTTGTCTTTTTAAATACTATATTGTAGGCACACAGGCATACGGCCCACCTGATGCTAAGTGATAGTGCTGGATGTTGGTGTATGTTTCTTCCGTTACGGCTAATCCGATATGGCTATACCGATTTTGATGTGATTTTCACCGTCAGCTATCACTAATATACGGACAAATCACACAGATTGAGTTAGCCCCAAAGTAAGTTCGAGACTTGTGTTATGAGATACTAACTCAACGATACTATATTTTATAACAAATTCATATATAGATAAACATCCAAGATCCAGGCCAATCAGAAAAGATCATTTTTCATCTTAACCTGACCGGTATAATAGAATAGAATATAATAGAATAATAACTATTATATTCCACATAATATATTATAAAAACTATAATCATATAACCCTATCATAGATACTATACAAAACTAGTCCAATAGACACATAACATTTTATATTAAAATTATAATAGAATATAAATTCACCCCAAAATGAATAATTTTAACCTGTTTGACATGGGATCAACCTTGAGGGTTAAGAATCAAGGATATTTCAAGGATAAGGGTTGAGACCTGTTCTTAATATTTTCACCCGTGAATCAAATTGAAATGGTTTGCAATTTCTAAAACTAATGTTATAAAAGAAATTTAAATAAGTATATTTTGAACAAAAAATTTAAATCAAAGTTCGCTTATTGTGCTATACAACTATATTTTGTGCTATAAATAAATAAAATTTATTTAGCCACTTCCATTTTTAGGGTTCCGTATACCTCAAAAGCTTTGTCTGCCCGTCTGACTTTTTTTTTTCTAAATAATCATGAACGTATTTAGTTCAAATTCATATTAAATACTCAGGCCTAAGTTCTCTTTCGGCTGTAAAATAATCAAAATTATACGTCAAGCCATAGACTTAAAAAACAATTGCGTCACTTACCGCGCGCGATTCTTTGCGTCAAGGTAATTAAAAGATAAGACCGTAAATTTTGTGATTTTAAATTGGAATCAAAACTTATATGGGGTTCTTTCCGTATGAACTAGAATCATGAAATTTGGTAAAAACCAATATCGTACTGCAAACTGTAAACTTATTTTGTTGTTAATAGTGATTAACAACAAATAAGTAACAACACTACATAGTATAAAACAAAGTCGCTTTCTCTGTCCCTATGTCCCTTTGTATGCTTAAATCTTTAAAACTACGCAACGGATTTTGATGCGGTTTTTTTTATAGATAGAGTGATTCAAGAGGAAGGCTTTTATGCCCATGCGAAGCTGCGGCGGGTAGCTTGTTTTAAATTTAAAAGGAAATTGTATTGTAATAATCACTTCACCCCTAAAAAAACAAATAATCAAAACAAAATCTTATAACAGTTTCAACCCCCCCCCCCCCCCCCCATGAAATAAGAACCCAGTATTTATTATTTATAGTCGTAATTATTTATTGTAGTATATCGATAAAATTCCTTAATATTTTTTGGTTGCTTGTTATGGCGTGGTAATACATTACCCCATACCTTTCTCTCTTTCACTCATTTGGTTTACTGTACCCCTGTACTCCTAGTAAGAGTTTCTTACACGTGAGTTACACTCTTTAGTAATGTCCATTTATCCATTCATTCACTCATTCACTTACACACTCTTCACCATTTACTTTACTTGTAAAGCTGATTATATACTTAATTGGAGCGAGTGAGACCTGGCGACCCGTAACACAGGATCTTCGGAACCTAGCACGGGCACCAGTTCTTCGCAATATACGTAACTGTGTAATTCTATTTATATGTAATCTAATTATATGTTCTTTTGTGAAGGAAATAAATAAACATTTATTTATTATTATTATTCTTAACGCAGACCCTAGCGACTGCGTAAGGATTTTGTATGGAATTTCTTAGTTGCCTTACTATCCGCCAGAGGCGCTGTACAGGTTTGTCATACAAAACCCCATATAACAGAGAAATTATCCGAATGTAAATCTTTTGACGCGGATTTAGATCCAGGATCAGTATGGCAGCGTATTCTCTCTTCTTATTTTCAGTTAATACATGTAAACCCATGTAAACCACACCACATTTTATTAGAAATATGTAACGTAGGTAGTTTACAACAAAGCCACCTAATATTATCGACAAATAAAAGTGGCAATAAATGACGCAATCAAATTACCCTCCCATTTTTTTCTGTGTGAAACGTTGGCTTGCAAGCCAAACTTGTGACACGTTTTCGTGCGTTAAGCGACTTCGTTAATAATTCTAAATTGTGCAAAATTCTAACGCAGTCGCTAGCGTCTGCGTTTATAAAATCTCATACTAGGGGTACTGAACAAACCTTATACTGGAAATAGACGCGTTTACGCTATTCTTAGATCTTTTGAGGACCTTGATATCATAAAATCACACGTGTCAGGATATACAAATATTATCTTAAGCACATAGACTTTTTTTAACGTCTACAGATAAAATAAATGGCTGCGATCTGATTGGTTTACAGTCAATATAGTCCGAGTCGTAATCTGACCTTCTTTTTTCAATAAACTACCAAATTTGGTAGATTCTAAATTCGTCTGCTATTTTTAGGATTCCGTACACAGAGGGTTCTGTGCTGTTACTATGATTTCGCTGACCTTACGTCCCTCTGTCTGTCCGTTTGTCACTAGGTTACGTATCTCATGAACCGTGATAGCACAGATTACAGAATATTATTGCTAGTAAACATATTCAACCGCCATACAAAGAAACGGGCCGATTTTGTTGTGTACTAATAGAGCTTTCCCATGCTGAGACATATTAACGCCATCTATTGATAATTTCAGACATTGTGATTCTGAAATAATAAAAAAAAAAAAAAAAAAAACATTTATTGCAGGCATAGCCCATAAAGTGTTAGTAACAGAGGAACTTATAACTATGTTAGTAAATCTACATTATATCTACATCTAAATCCGATAACTTTAATTAAAGCACTAAATAAGTTTGTGGTAGAATGACGATACTTAAAATCGTGTTTTTAATAATTTACACTCTTCTTCTGCCATATATGCCATAACTAATTTTTTTTTTTCGATCCTTGTATTGCCACCTATTAGTTAAAAAAAGAACGAAATAATTTTCTTAGAGTATGGCATTTTTACATATGATGTATTTCTGTTGCCCCTATTACATCAAAAACTAAACACAAAACAAAATAAATATTTCAGTAGAGCTCCCATACAACAAAAGTAATTTTTGCTATTTTGTATTGATAATGGTAAGAAACCCTTGTGCGAGAGTCCGACTCGAACTTGGCCGGTTTTATTATTCAATAAACTACCAAATTTAAATTATATAATATAAAATTTGGTATATTCTTCTGATCCTTTTGTTTGTTTGTTACCTAATAACTCTTTCATCTCTACATTTTTTAACTACCTCTGTGGGACTATGGTCCAGTTGTTAAAAGGCGAGACCTCGGAGAACACTAGCGCCACCATCAACTAAAAATCATTATTCACTGAAAACACAAGTTATCAAAAATCCCTGTTATATAATTAAGGTTCTGGATCTGAAGTTAATTTTAATCATATTAAATTATTAAATTATAGTTCCCTATAGTTATAAATTGCAATATTGCAAAACGGCCACTTTTAGCAGTTTTGCAATTTATAACTATTATATAATACTATAATTTTTTAATTTAATATAATTAATAGCGCCACCATCATTTAAAAATCATTATTCACTGAAAACACAAGAAACCAAAAATCCGTGTTATGTAATTAAGGTTCTGGATCTGAAGTTAATTTTAACCATATTAAATTATTAAATTATAGTTCCATATAGTTACAACTGTGTTTAAACCGCTAACGCAGTCGCTAGCGTCTGCGTTTAGATAAACTCATACTAGGGGCACTGATTCCAGGGTGTGCAGAGCCAATTGACCTATACGATATGATGATAGGCATTCTCGTTGACATCTATAGCATTATCCTTATTCCGTTTGTCATTCTATCACGATAATGACGATGACGTCACTACACGACGAGACGAGACGATACGGCGTCGCTCGACGCAAATTATTATTCAAGGCGAGGCGCGTCGCGACGCCGAACTAGTTTTAAAATAGTGGAATTAAGATAGCCCCAAAGTAAGATCGAGAATTGTGTTATGGAATAATAAACGTGACGCAAAAAAAATATGGTTTACTTTTTTTTGGTAAAGCCTGAAAAATTTAGTATTTTAGAAAAATTGGTGACCTTCTATGTTTTATAGCGTGGCTTCTTCAGGGTCGATAGGGCTGCGAATAGGCTCAAATTGTAGGTAATTTAATACAGAATATAAGTGTAGAAAACATCGTTTGAATAAAAATGCATAGTTTTGGCCCTGTGCCCTTAGTGCGAGTTTTTCTTAACGCAGACGCTAGCGACTGCGTTAGCGATTTTGTACGGCAGAGCTGTAAAGCGCCTCTGGCGGATAGTAAGGCAACTAAAAAATTCCATACTAAATCCTCACGCAGTCGCTAGCGTCTGCGTTAAGAAAAACTCGCACTAAGGGCAGTCGTGTTAGTTACACATAACTCAAGAACGGCTGAACTGATTTGGCTGAAAATTGGTGGGGAGGTAGCTTAGAACCAAGAAAAGGACATACCTTCCATCCCGTTAAATAGCTCTGTTCCTGAGGAAAGTTCACGCAAGCGAAGCCGCGGGCAAAAGCTAGTTCGAAATATAAAAAAGATAAGTATTGTTGGATGGGACAAAGGGATAATATTTAACTGTTTATCAGCTCGCCATTGTCGTCCGTTCGTTGACCTTTGACGTACTGTCTGTCAGTACGTATATAAGTAGCTATAATCTGTGGTCTGTATAATTATCCAACGGCTAACTTTACTTACTTGAAGATAGTTTTGGCGCCAAGCTAAAGTCGCTCAGTTATCGTCATTGTATTTATTTTCTAATATTTGTGTTTTTTCGAGTATTTGTGCATAATAAAGGTGGATTAAATTTCTCTAAGTGTTCGTGAATAAGCGTGAGTGTTGGGAAGTGGTACAATGTCGTATATAAGTGACTTTAATCTATGTCACCAAAATCTCCCAAGATAATGCTAAGTGAAACTTCCACCGCTTCACTTAGCCCTTGCTTGACTTACTTGACTAAACATGACTACTGACTTGACTTGACTCTGTGACTCGACAAAATGAAGAACATTTATATTAAACTTGATACCTACTGGAAAAAATAAGCTTTAAGTTTATTTGATTGATTATAGCCACATCAAAAAAAACCTTATAAATGTACCAAGTTATCAACTTATTTAGTCGTGGCGTGGTCACGTCCCATGACACAGATCTCGAACATTTGGGCTAAGTCAATCTGTGTGCTATGACAAAAAAAAATTGCTCTTACAAATCTTAGAGTACCTGGATTCTATACATAACGCTATAGTATACCTTTATAGCTTTGTCTAAGGATAAACCATATAGTATACTTTTTTATTGTTGTGTTTGTAAGTGAAGTAAAAACAATGATAATTTCAATCAGTTTCGGATTTAAAAAAAGATTTCTACACTAGCTGTTCCCCGCGGCTTCGCCCCGCTTGGGACTCAGTTATATCGCGCCCAAAAGTAGCCTATGTTTGACCTCAGGTCGTTAACTACATCCCTACCAAATTTCATCACAATCGGTCCAGCAGTTTAGCCGTGAAGAGGTGACAGACAGACAGACAGACAGACAGACTTTCGCATTTATAATATTAGTATGGAAGTATGGATTAGTATGGATAATATGATAGCCTGGAGAAGCTTAAAGGCTACTAGCTTTCGCCCCCGTGAATTTCCCTCGGGAACAGTGCTTTTTCCTGGGATGAAAGGTATCCTATGTCCTTCTCAATACTGAAGTCCTTCTCAACACGATTATCTATGTGTATACGAGATTACAGGAAGGTTGGTCCAGTAGATAGGGTAGACATTCGCATTTATAATATTAGTTGGATAGTACTATACCACAGTAAATAACCTGTGGGGTACAGCTAGTTTACATATATAGTTAGTACCTGCATGGGTGACTGAGCTTCGCTCGTTTTACGCAGAAAATCTTTTTGCGTGAAAATATGGGTAAAATGAATTTTCCCAGACATGGAACCTAGTTAGATTATCTTTTTGACTATGTAAGAACTTACGTTTAAAATTTCAAATAATGCGTTAGAGCTGTTAAAGCTGAGCTGTGTAAAAACGCGAGTACAAATCTAAAGTAATATTATAAAGCTGAAGAATTTGTTTGAACGCTTATAACTTGGGAACTACTGCGGCCCTACCGCCTAACTCGATTGCTATCGCTATGGCTATGGTTTATGACGTCATCCTGTCTTTTCGAACTGCCAAGCAAAGCGATATTGCTTTTACACGTATTCTATGGACCAAGACATTGTTTTAGTCTTGGTCTTGGACATGTGAAAGCAATATTGCTTTGCTAGGCGATTCGAAAAGACAAGATGACGTCATAAACCATAGCCATAGCGATAGCAATCGAGTTAGGCGGTAGGGCCGCTGGTCGGATTTGAAAAATGTTTCTGCATATGATAGTAGCTTGATTCTTGGGGAAGGTTATAGGTTATAGTATATACACACTAAGGGCGAGTGAAACCGCGGGGAACAGCTAGTAAATTTATATATATACAAATATTGCTCGATTAATAGTATAGGATAAAAATGTGTTGAATCTTGAATCTAAGCTAAAGCAATGCAATCAGGAAACGCAAATACAGTCTTGTTATTTAGAAAACAATGTTGATATAGAAATATTAGGATATTGGAGACACCTCGGCGCCCCCTAGAATATCAGATAAGCTATCACGACTTATCGCCATATCGTGTCCTACAGTCAATGGAGGTTATCGTAATGTCCTTTATTTTTTATCTCTGACCCTCTATAAAACACGATTAGTTGATGGTCTTTGTTTAAAAAAAAACAATGACCAAGTTTCTCTCTTTGGAAAGCCATTGGTCTGATGCTAGATGGCAGACGTTAAGTTGTGTCAGTGGCATAGATTAAAAAAAAATAACAAATTTTTATTTTATTTTTTTGAATAGTTTTTACGGCCATGGAATCTAGTCCTTTAAGGCCTTTCTTGAATTTATTAATCTTCTTCAGTCCTACTTAAGTCAGTCGAGTCAAAAATAAGTCAATAGTCAAGTCCAGTCAAGTAAGTAAGTCTAGTCTGTCAGATGGATAAGTGAAGCGGTGGAAAAATTTCACTTAGCTATATCATGGAGATTTTGGTGACAAAGATAAAAAGTCACGTAATCGACACTGTATCACTTCCCAACACTCACGCTTGTTCACGAACACTTTGCGAATAATAATCCACCAATATTATGCACAACAACACTCGAAAAAACCTAAGTTTTGGAAATTAAATACAGCGCGGACATAGCGACAGTTTACTTTCCCTCCAAAATCTCAAAGGAAGAGTAATTATCACCTATAGACAATGCATACATACATCATACATATTCACATTATAAACATTTCACGACACCCCAAGCCATAGACAAAAAACAAAGTAACGAAATGTCAAAAATAAATCAAAATTGGCGCGCTGCGATTGGTCAGTTTTGGAGGGAATAGGGTTGGCACCCACGCTTTTTAAGAGTACGAATAATTAGGGATTCGTATAAAATGGCTGTAGGGTTGATTGGGAACATGGCATTCAGATAAATAGATAAATGTTTTTGGGGTAGTTAAAAAGTGCGCCAATTTTTCGTGGGTCGTGTATGACTAGACTAAAGTAATCCTATAAAAAAGGATGAAAGAGAATTTGATCAATACTCAATGTATTACTTCCATAATTTAGAAATAGGTTTACAAGTCACATCAATTATAATTTAAATGTATTGTAAGAGATTTTGGCAACGACAAAGTGACATCAACAAACTCTTCAAACACTCACTGTCAACAGTTAAAAAATAATCCACCATTATTATGCTCGCACTAAAAACGTTGATTTACGAAAAAAAAAAAACAGTTTAGTCAAACGACATTACGCTTTCCCGCCAAATCAATACGCATAAAATATTCACCTATTCTGCCACACAAAAAAATATAACCAAAAAAATGTTGACAAAAAAATATGTATTCCGTTATCTTGTCTATTTCTCCCTATTTACTTTTCTAGGATAGGCCAATAGTTCGAGGGCCCTATTCAAATAATGTTATCGACCAATAGGAAGGGCCCATTATAAATAGGGTCTTTCGTCTATTACATTGTAACTTTTTGGTCGTTATGAATAAATTTAAGGAGTTTTTGGAGGGAAAGTAAACTGTCGCTATGTCCGCGCTGTATTTATTTTCCAAAACTTAGGTTTTTTCGAGTATTTGTGCTTAATATTGGTGGATTATTATTCGCAAAGTGTTCGGGAACAAGCGTGAGTGTTGGGAAGTGGTACAGTGTCGATTACGTGACCTTTTATCTTTGTCACCAAAATCTCCATGTTATAGCTAAGTGAAATTTTTCCACCGCTTCACTTAGCCATCTGACTCTGACTAGACTTACTTACTTGACTTGACTAGACTACTGACTTTACTTTTTGACTTGACTGACTTAAGTAGGACTCAAGAAGATTAATAAATTCAAGAAAGGCCTTAAAGGACTAGTTTCCATGGCCGTAAAAGTATTCTAAAAAAAAAAAAAAATTTAAGGGCCCTTTGTAAAAGTTGTATAATTTTTTTTTATTCATTTTGGCCCTTAATCTAGAATTTAATTTTGTTACATGTTTTTATTCAGGGTTTAGTTCCTCTGGGAATTATATGATGAGAAATAATTAAGACCATGCATTTTTACCCGACTATGATACGAAGTTAAAAAAGGAGGTTATGTGTTTGACCTATATTTATGTATGTACCTTATGTATATTCTGCTGCCATCTACTAGTTGTTAAAGGAACAACGTCAGAAGCCGAGAGGCGGTTCTGACGAACCTTGACACCAGGGTGTGCATGGTCAATTGACCGTGTCACCTACACGAAATGATGATGATGATAGGCGTTGAAGCGTAAGCCTGAGAACGTAACGGGACGGGGAAAGACGCTCAGATCATGACTTCGAAACAACCAAATTCATCGAAATTAACTAATGGTTTAGGCGTGATAAACGGTGTGATAAACAACCAGACAAAATCTCTATAATGACGACTACCATTTCGGATCCTATTGTTTATATAAAAGCTTGGATGTCGAATTTCACGTTTGCTTTGTGCGAGCGAGACGGCATGACGGTTAGAGGGAGATGCTGAATGATGCCTTCCGCCAAATGAGCCTGTCTAGAGTTTGGGTGCGGTCCCAGTTACAGCGTTGAATTTGGGTTTTATTTTTATGATTTCGCTAACTTTTTCACGTGGCTTCGCCCGCGTGATCTTCCCTCGGGAACAGTGTTTTTTCCCGGGATAAAAGGTACCCTATGTTCTACACAATACTTCTAACTATGTGTATGAAAAATTTCAATTTCAAAAAAGACATTGGTTCTGTAGATTGAGTTATAGTGTTGTAACTCACACGACTTTTTTTTACATAATTTTTATTATTTCATGTAAAGCAGGCCACATAGAGAAAGCCTGTTCGTAAAGAAAGCGCGCGTTAATTGACGGCGAGTGCGCGGCCTAGTTTGGATTGGTCGCCTTAGTGCCATTCCTATCTTAGCTCCTCTGTGCTTCCAGAGTCACGTTAAGCCGTTGGTTTCGTTAAGCTATATCAGATGCCTATAAGCAGCCTGAAAAATCTGAAAGTGTTGTATTACTTGATTAATACAACTGAAATTCTCATTAAAAGCGCAGCTCCGTCAACAAAAAGTTACAATTTTTTAACTCACGCACTCGCTGCCAACTCTTAAGCAAAACACATTCGGTTCCTGCATGATTGAGGATCACAGAGTAGCCAACCATGCAACCATAGACGTCACGCGCATTTATTTGAGGTGAAAAAGTCTGCCACATTCTGCGCGCGCGGTGAGGAAACATATACAATATTCTTAATACTTTTGACAGATGGGATCGGGGAGTATTCACTCTGGTTGGTTTAATGCTCTAAGCCAATGACAGTGCAGTGAACATCATTTATAAATCAAACCAAAGATAAGCCTTTATTTTTAAGAAGAGAATACGTACAAAAAAGAACAAAATACTTAAGTACTCTTGTTTAATGGCAGAAATAGCTAAAACCTCACTAGTCTTTAGCAGATAGAGATTTTTTTATAACTCTGTTGCTATTTTCTTAGTCACATAGAGTTAGTATCCCATAACACAAGTCTGGAACTCAATCTGTGTGATTTGTCCCTATATATTTATTTATTTCATTACACCGAGGGCTTAGATTTGAGACCGGAAACTAATCGACCAGAAACATTTCATATAACACCAAATCAACTATGATTTTAAGGTTATTAAGTATTGTGTAACTCGTGCTAATATTTATTGACTCAGCTGGCGCGGAGGTCTCCGTATTTTTCCCATTTTCTCCAATACAGGTGGGTAGATCAGGTGTTTGAAATACTGTTGTTAAGCTGTTATAATATATCGAACGACCTTTGCGTGGCATTGTGGTTGTAATCCGCCATTCATGTACTAACTAAACTATAAAATAAAACTAGACTAAACTATAGCAAACAGAAAATTGTGCGAGGTCACTGCCACTCGGTAATGTACCCAAGACACTGGTTGCCTTACCTCTCTGGATGGCTAAGCTTATTCGCTGTCCGAGGTATGCTCCAGCTCTTGGGTCACCGGATACGTCGACCAAACGAGACGACAGCTCTTTATACAGCCGTCGCGCATCGGGACCCCATGGTCTAACTAAACTATCTTCAACGCCCGTGTGCTCTTTTTCTCTGGTAAACATGTTGAATGAAAGAGATCCCTATTAGGTGTAAGTCCACCTTTCTTTTTTCGTGTCAATGACAAATAAGGAACAAATTGAGAGAGAACCGCTTGAGATTGTACGGCCACGTAATGAGACGGGAAGAAAGTCACATGACAAGAAGAGCGCTGGAGATGGAGGAGGGAAAAGAAAGGAGGTGGACGACCACCAACGACTTTGATAACGACTATACGAAATGATATGCGAGCGGCTAATGTTGATACGGATATGAACCAATTTAGAGCCTTGTGGCGAAAATGTATAAGAAGTGCCGATCCCAAATAATATGGGAATAATAAGGCAAGGCAGAAGATGAAGAAAAGGAGAGTCAATGACAAACTGCTAAATATGGTTAGTCCAGTGCGAGGCCACCTCAATATCCTTCCCATTTGCCTCCATCAAGTCATCCACTGAACAGGATGCGGCAGAGGCGGGGCGCGACAGCAAGTGTGCCATGGTTTGGGTACTCTCGCAGCGACACCTGCCGTCATCAGAAAATCCTTACTTTTTTCGCAACTCCTGACATCTGCCGACCTTCCCGAAATCTGTTCAGCGATGTATGTGTGTTCATGACGAGTGGCCCGATGGATGCTTTTCATAGTCCACCTTTTGTTTTGTTCTATGTTGCGTATTTAATGTGTTTCCGTACAATAAAGACTTCAAAAAAAGGAGGAGGTTCTCATTTCGTTGGAATGTTTTCATACATACTAATATTATAAATATCTATTAACGTTTATTTATCAAAAGACTGTAATGCGAACGTGTCACTCCTGGTATTGAAGGTATCTATGAGTTTCATTCATTCATTTCGTGTAGGTGTCATGGTCAATCGACCATGCACACCGTGGTGTCAGAGATCTTCGGAACCGCCTATCGGCCTCTGACATGGTTCCTTTAACGACTACCAGATGGCAGCCGGGACCAACGGCGTCTATCTATCTATGAGTTACGGTGACTATTTACCATCAAATAGGTTGTATGCCTATTTGCCTAATAAGTTGCTCAGTGCGACGTAAAAAGTGACTTAATACTCACAATAATAATTGAGTGATAAGAAGGTCGCAGGCAAGTGCTGGATGCAGGCATTCTGGAAATCTATGACGGAGGTATATTTTTGTGGCCATGTTTCCTACAAATGCTTAAAAAATGTTAACTATTTATAAATAAGCAGTAGATATCCTTGAATAGAAGAAAGAAAGAAAAATAGGTTAACTACAAACATTTAACTGATTTTATTTTCTAGTGTTAATTAATTGTGTAAGTTAATAAATAAAATAAAACTTACTCGGGAAAGCAGCGTTGTGGCTCATACCATTTAAAACTCATAGGTATTATATAATCTAGTTTGTTTTTGTTGTGTACGTAAATAAATAAACCGTTTTCGGATAGTCTGGTTATTCGGATAGACGCTACCCGCTTCCGCTTAAGCGACCTCTCTAAATCGCGCCGCACCCTGCCCCGCCGGAGTAAGCTCCATCGTCGGTCATTGCCCCGCGAAGCCTGAACTTCCGTATGGTAGTCATTCCCGAATACTTTTTAATTCCTACAGTAAAATTTGGCTTTGGCATCGTAGCTCATACAGCCTTTTTATGACCTTCGTTATCATCATAGATTAAAAAAAAATCAATGGTTACCATATACCACTTTCTTAAGACTGGTATAGTAAGAGTACTGGTATTAGGAGCTCTATAATCTAGCGAGATGGGCGTGTTTGTAATGATAAAGTGCGAGTGCTGTTTGGACTGGTCGCCATTAGTGGCATTTCTATCTTGAGCTCCTTCTAGGAGCCAACGTATTGTCCCGGCTGTTATCGATAGATGGCAGTCGTTAGG
This sequence comes from Apomyelois bistriatella, assembly GCA_947044815.1. Taxonomy (NCBI): domain Eukaryota; kingdom Metazoa; phylum Arthropoda; class Insecta; order Lepidoptera; family Pyralidae; genus Apomyelois; species Apomyelois bistriatella. The sequence continues at coordinate 645,803 of OX345718.1, forward strand.
CTATGTCAGATGCCTTTAGGCAGCTTGAAAATCTGACAGTGTTGGCCACTAACACACCCGGGTCATGTTCCTAATGGTCTGGTTTCTCTGTAAAAAAGGGTTAAGGATTGACTTTCGTAACCCTTTTACAGAGACAGTCGCTTCATTGTACTAGTACCATTTAAACAAGACCATGATATATTATAAGTGTACCCTGGGTTCTAAAGCATAGGCTGGTGGTCGTCACACACATCGACACATCGACATCGACACACAACACACATCAGAGGCCGAGAGGCGGTTTCGAAGAATCTGACATCAGGGTGTGCGTGTTTAATTGACCCTATTAAATCATACGAAATGATGATAATGAGTGAGACAACAAACGTGATTACCGTTTTTTATAGATAATGGTACGGTCTGACTTGCAGTTGGTTGAATTTTTATCCCTCAATCTCCTTTACGATATCCAAGAAGATATGGAGTATTCTATTCGTAAGCCAGATTTATGACATTGCACTTCAGCTAATTCATATTACGCGCGTAATTGTTGCTGTACTCCCTGGTAGAGTTCAGAGTTGAATTTTGTACATTAAGAAGTATCTAATATCTCTTAAAGGTATCTAAGCGATCTTCCGTGAGAGCTGGGTCAGCAGCTGAAAGCGCTGAAGTCGCTAAGCGGCGTAAATATGCTTTCTTAGCCAAGATTACATATTTGTGCCGTTTGGTGTTGAGAACTTTGGACCTTGGGGCCCTAGCGCAAGAGATCTTTTTAAAAAGATCTCTCCGCGACTGATCTCCGCCACTGGTGACAAGAGGGCTGGCTGCTTTTTCGCCCAAAGGATCAGCATAGCTATCCAGAGGGGGAACGCAGCCAGTGTTCTTGCTACCATGCTTCACGGGCAAGAGCACGAACTTTCCGAATTTCAGATTTTTTTCTATTGTACAAAAAATCTGTAAATAGAGGTACGTTAATAAAATAGTTGTAATGGACATCTGATAGGCTAGTAATATCATTATTATAAAATAAAGTCGCTTTCTCTGTCCCTATATCCCTATATATTCTTAAAACTACGCAACGGATTTTTTAAATAGATAGAGCGATTCAAGAGAAATGTTTTATGGCCATGCGAAGCCGGGGCGAGTCGCCAGTCTTTAATAAATAGATATTCTAAGGCCTTAAGCACCAATACATTGAAATTAAGTCACACTACTCACACTACATATCCATAATTTCATGTACTTTAATCCAAACATAGCAACTAGCACATGGCAACAGCATAATTTCTACCACACCCTTTTGTTTTACTTTACTAAGGCCTTCGATACTGTCGATCACGCTCTCGCCTTTATAACTCACGTAAGTAAAGCTTAATTTTGCTTGACAAGTTACTCATTTTACTTGCAAGTAAAACCGGCTGGTGGATAAATGTTAAGTAAGCAACGTGAAATTTTTTAGTTCTTTTTTTGCTCGGTGCCCCTCAAGGTTCATATCTCGGCCCTTTGTGAATTCGACCTTGATATTTAGGGATGATATGACATTTGTGTATCAATTAATGCAGTGTATAAGATTAGTGTGCGAAAGGGTTACTTTTAACAGAACAGGTTGGCATATTTAGTACTTGAATTTGAGATTTAAATATTATTATTTGTTTTCTTATTATTTTTTAAATGAATGGTGAATCAAATGTAACTATTATCATAACTAGCTGTTCCCCGCGGCTTCGCCCGCGTGGGACTAAGTTATATCGCGAACAAAAGTGTCCAATGTTTGATTCCAGGTTTTTAACTATATCTTAACCGTGAAATCGTAACAGACAGACATACTTTTGCATTTATAATCCTACTTCTTCGTCCGAGCGTGTACCCCGGTTGCATTTTCAGCTTACGCTTCAGAGCCCATGGACGCTATTAATCAAGGTCCTGATTTGGCTGTACTGGCCATTACAATGGAACGACTGCCGTCTGACCTCCGTAACCCTTTTTATAGGGAAACCAGACCTACAGGAACATGACCCGGGTGTGTTAGTGGACAACCCTGTCATTTTTTCCAGGCTGCCTAAAGGCATCAGACCTTAAAGACGGCTTAACGTGCCTTGTGAAGTACGGAGAAGCTCAAGATAGAAATGACACTAATGGCGACCAATCCAATCATGAACGCGCACTCGCCGTCGCTTGACGCGCGATATTACTAATACGTATGCCCCGCTAGACTGACAAGCTCCTCAGTCTATTAGTAAGTAACAAGAATAACTTAAAATAGTTAAATTTAGTTCAAAATTTATTCAAAAAAGATGCGATCATGTTTTTGTATTAAGATGTAGTCTAAGCTATGTAGAGTCGACAACACAGTCAATAGCAAGTCCGCCGTTGCATTAATCTTGTGTAGTTGTGGAGGCCTACGTCCAGCAGTGGACGACCTGCGGCTGATATGATGATGATGAGTGGCATTTCTATCCTGAGCTCCTCCGTGCTTCGGAAGGCACTTTAAGCCGTTGGGCCCGGCTGTTATTGGTAGATGGCAGTCGTTAGGCTATGTCAGATGCCATAGATCTTACAGTGTTGTCCACTAACACACCCGGGTCACGTTTCTGTGGGTCTGGTTTCCCTGTAAAAAGGGTTACGGAGGTCAGACGGCAGTCGCTCCATTGTAATAACCAGTTCCGCCGAACCAGGACCATGATTAATAGCTTACCCTGGGCTCTGAAGCGTAAGCTGAAGATATAACCAGGAACACGCTCTCTACAAATTGGTGCGTTTTACATATACCAGTACTATATAATAGCTATTGTTGTACCATAGATTACAGAATGCTGTACTAGTACAGAATACAGATATTCAACCGCCATACAAAGACATGCGTCATCGATATATGTTAAAACTGGCCACTTTAAGCAATATTGCAATTTGTAACTATAGGGATCTGTGCCCCTAGTATGAGTTTTTCTTAACGCAGACGCTAGCGACTGCGTTAGAATTTTGTACGGGATTTCTTAGTTGCCTTACTAAAAAATCGCTAACGCAGTCGCTAGCGTCTGCGTTAAAACTCATACTATTACTATACACTGTAATTCAATAATTTAATATGTTAAAAATTAACTTCAGATCCAGAACCTTAATTATATAACACGGATTTTTGATAACTTGTGTTTTCAATGAATAATGATTTTTAAATGATAGTGGAGCTAATGTTCACCGTGCTATCACCTTAAATGTCCCTCTATCAATTTCAGTGATTAAACCTGTACAGCGCCCCTGGCGGATAGTAAGGCAACTAAGAAATTCCATACAAAATCCTAACGCAGTTGCTAGCGTCTGCGTTAAGAAAATCCCATACTAGGGAGTACCGTTCTCTTGGCATCTCCCAACACCAGCCCGGGGTATTCCCTCCACCTCCCATGGCTCTACCAACCTCTCGGTTATACGAGCCGAATCTCGGGAGAGTGCGCTGTACTAGCATTTCGCATCAACCGCACCAGCCAGGGGTCTATAAAGATTGTCCGGGGAAAATCGTGAAACGTGTAGAAAAAAGATTATAAGTACTTCGATGTATGTCTTTGGTAAGCCATTCAGTCCTATATAATTGGACCTTCGTGGCGTAATGGTTAAATAATGCCTGCTCGCTACTCGAATCAGGAGGTCCCGGGTTTGATCCCTGGTCAGGTTAAGGTGAAAAATGATATTTTCATGATTAGCCTGGGTCTTGGATGTTTATCTACGAGTATAAATGTATTTGTTATAAAATATGGTATTGATGAGTTAATATCCCATAACACAAGTCTCGAACTTACTTTGGGGCTAACTCTATCTGTGTGTGATTGACCTAAACTCTGATCTGTGAAATCTGTGAAGTGGTACAAATAGAGTAAGGGATTACAAAAAAAATTTACCCTTTTTTCATAAATTCAGGATATGAGGATTTTTTTTGAATAGCCTAAATGGTACTAAAGAGCAATATAGGTTAGGTTTCGTCTCCTAAACGCCCGGGAATTAGTTTTCAAATAATAAAAAAACTTACGTTCCAATTTTAAAAAGTTGAATTTCTTCAACGACGTTCGATTTCACAAAATCAATTAATTCAGTACGTAGGTAGGTACTTTCTTTTTGAAATCGGTAAAAACGTATATGTCTCTTGTTGCTAGGGTATTGAACGAGCCCGGTTGATGTAGGTATATGCAATTAATGTATGTGTGCGTTGTTGCGCCTGTGTGAATGCCCTGCGCCGCTGCACCGACAACCCTAGGTCAGTACTTCTCAGTGCATCCAGCCAGATGCACCGCGCGCAGTCTGCGTCGAAAAAAAAAGCAAAAATCAATCCGGATATGGCATTAAAAGCCGCGGTTCCTGTGCCTAAAAACGTTACATTCGAACAGGGACGCTGAAAAAAACATTTTTGAAAATAGGATTTCAGTTTTCGAACAGTCCTTTGTCCGACGCCATATTGGATCCGTATTTCGAGAATGCAAGGTGAGCACTTTCCAATTTCTTTTTCGAATCTTTTTTTGTTGTTCCATATTTAAATTTGTCAATGGTCGTTCGACTCTACATTTTTTTTTTGTTTTAGCACAAATCAAAACTTATTCGTGATTATTTTTATACTTTCAACTTATTATTTAATTCATTGTCTGAAATAACTACACGGAACGTGACTTCAAACAATTTACCTTAATAAAACATTAAGTAGGTTTCAACCAATGAAATAAATCAATAGTTAAGTGCATTTGCGCCTGTCTTCAAGACAATATGCCCACTCATATAACTACTATCTTAACACATATATAATGTAATCAGCGAATGACATATAGACCTAACCTATATAACATATATTTAACCAGCTGAATCATATAATTCGTTATCATTAAATGACGTTTTCACAGTTTTATATCAGTGTAATTTTAATTGTTACGTCAGATTCGCCATTTTGGAAAATGGGCGTCTCTGCCCCCCCTCCCTTTTAAGTTACTTCCTTGCATTCCAAGGCGTTTATCGATTTTATCTATCGTCTGAATATTTCAGGAAGTGTGTTTAGTCTAGAATTCTAGACTATTCTTGAATTGTAATAAATTTTATAGTAGAAATAGGGCTCTGCCTACCACTGTGGGAGACAGGCGTGATGATAATGTATGAAACAAATCACTTTTTTTTTTGTATTTTTACTGCCCCTGCGGTCTAGTGGTTAAGGCGTTTGCCTGAAGACATACTTAATAGTTATCTAGATGGTTAAGTTAACCTTATTAAAAGCAAACAATTTATTTTGAATTTTGACAAGACATCAAATTGCAGTCTTTGTACTAATTTACATCTTCATCTTAACGTGCCTTCGGAAGGCACGTTAAGCTATTGGTCCCGGCCATCATCTGGTGATCGTAAGAAGAATCATGTGAAAAATTTACACCAGGGTGTGCAAAGTCGATTGACCTAGTAACCCTAAGACCTAGTGACAAAGTAAAAGATTCGGCTCGTATAACCGAGAGGTTGGTAGAGCCATGGGAGGTGGAGGGAAGTGACCTAGTAACCCACACGATGTAAGAATTAATTTTCAGTATCACGTCATTAACGAAGTAACATGGTTACATTCCAAGCCTTATTAAGGCCTTAGTGTCAAAGGTCCGTAAAAGACAATGTCTTCTTTTTGCTACCGGCTGCCTGACTGACGTTAACTCTTCATAAAAATGCCTTGGTTACTGGATTCTATAAAGTAAATTGAGACTTGAATCACCTGATTGTCTGATAATAAAGATGACTCCGTGCTTCGGAAGGCACGTTAAGCCGTTGGTCCAGTGCAAGTACTTTACTAATTAATTCTCTACGGTTGAATATGTCGAAAGAAATTAAGAGTTTTTGGAGGGAAAATAAACTGTCACTTTGTCCGCGCTGTATTTAATTTCCAAAAACTATGTTTTTGGGTATTTGTGCATAATAATGGTGGATTTATTCGCAAAGTGTTCGTGAACAAGCGTGAGTGTTGGGAATTGGTACAGTGTCGATTACGTGACTTTTATCTTTGTCACCAAAATCTCCAAGTTATTGCTAAGCGAAATTTTTTTAACCCTTCTTTGACTGACTAATGTACAAACTTGACTAGACAACTGACTTGACGTTTTTTACTTGACTAAAGTAGGACTGAAGAAGAGTATAATAAATTTAAGAAAGGCATGACGGAATCGTTTCATGGACGTAAAAAGTACTTTAAAAAAAAATCTAAAAAATATATATAAATCTTTTCGTTGAAAAAGTATATGCTATAAATTCTGTATAGCATATACTTTTTCAAGTATTAAGACATATTTCTCTAGAGTAGGTTTTTTTTTTATCTTACAAATATACCCTTTGTATAGTCGAGTCTCTTAGTATTTCAGAAATAAACTCAGTAGGTGTATTAGAGACTATTACAAGTTTTTTTTTTTTTATAAATCATTACTTTGGCAGAAACTTTGAAAAAAAAAATTACAAATAAAGAGTATGTATTTGTAATTATTTTTTTTCAATCTTTCTTTTTTTTTAAATGATTCTCTGGAAAAATCTTGGAATAAAATTACAAAAACAACATAATTATGTGAGCTAGGAGGTTTTGATAAAATTTTGCAAAAATATTCTTTGTAAAACAAAGAATATTTGTAAAATTTGCAATACCATAGAGAATAATTTTGCAAAATGTCTCCTACACAGAGATGAAATCTGAAATACTTATACCGAGAGTTATTTCAGATTTAATCTCTGTACATAGTAGAGACATCTAACAAAATTATTCTCCAGGGTATTGCAAATTTTACAAATATTTTTGTAAAATAATCTCTTACAATATCACAAATAAACTAAATTAGTAGAGACGTCTATAAGTTTTATTTTTACAAAATCATTCTCTTTGGTTCAGTCTTGGAAAAAAAAATACTTTTTTTGTGTAGAGTCTCCCGTAGGGGTAGGCAGAGACTAGAGATTTCCATTGGCTACGATCCTCACATACCTCCCTCGCTCCACACTCATCACTCTCGTCATACACGCTCGCCGATTTCGGGTACTCCTAATGTCTCCCTTTTACAATAGGTCTGCGATTTGGTCGCAGTATGTTTTACGAGGCCGACCCTGACCGCCGCTCCCAGCCAACTCTGCTTTGTATATACCTTTCGCCATTCTCCTTTCATCCATCGTCTCTACATGTCCAAACCATATTCTTTCAAGTAAATAAATTATATATTCTGTATGTTAGAGATACTGTATTAAATCAAAATAATATCACTAGTAGTTTACCCCGGCTTTGTTCATGGTACACACATAGCCTTTGTCACTCGGGAATAGTGTGGCTTTCCAACGGCGTAAGAATTTTTCAAATCGGTTCAGCAGTTTCAAAGCCTATTCTATGCAAACAAAGTAATAAATCTTTTCTCTTTATAATATTACTAGCGACCCGCCCCGGCTTCGCATGGGCATAAAAACCTTCCTCTTGAATCACTCTATCTATTAAAAAAAACCACATCAAATTCCGTTGCGTAGTTTTAAAGATTTAAGCATACAAAGGGACATAGGGAGTATAGGGACAGAGAAAGCGACTTTGTTTTATACTATGTAGTGATGATGATAGGTTACAATTGACACAAAAAAAGGGGTTCCATACAAACATACCTACTCATAATCAATTTCACGAAATAAAACCGTATTAAGAGCTCTTGCTTGAATCACCTGGGTGGCTACTACCATCTCTTAAAACCATGCAAGTTCCAGTGTGTAAGAGAGACAGCGCAATACATGATGTAAGGCGACATCTCGCTTACTCACTGGAACTTGCATGGTTTTAAGAGATGGTAATAACCCCCCTGATTGTCTGGTAATAAAGATGATTCCGTGCTTCGGAAGGCACGTTAAGCCGTTGGTGCCGGCTGCCATCTGGTAGTCGTTAAAGGAACCACGTCAGAGGCCGACGGCTCCGAAGAACTCTGACACCAGGGTGCGCCTGGTCGATTGACCGTGATGTAGGCATCACGGTCGAAATGATGATGATGATGAACATACCCTGGGCTCTAAAGCGTATGGTGAAGATGCGACTGGGAGACACGCTCGGATGATGAATACATACTTACCAAGAGTATAGTATGTCTGTTTGTCTGTTGACCACAAATAATACCTCTTAGTTTATATTGTTATCAATGCAATAAATTGCAGTATGATAACCGAACGATGACCGCTGTGAACAAACGTGATGATAATTGAAAATATATGTGCCCGCTACTTCGTCCGCGTGGAATTTAACAAAAGTGTTGTGCGCAGTTAACGAAAAAACTAGTAAAATTGGTGTAGCCTATGTTACTTCTTATTACATCAGCTGTCTTCCAGTGAAAAACCCGTCTAAATCGGTCCAGCCGTTCCAGAGATTACCCGGATCAAACAGACAGACAGACAAAAATTGTAAAAAATGTTATTTCGATGCCGTGTATACATCCATAGGCATTTAGTAAAAAGCGGTTTTTTAAATGTTACCAGACACTTCAATTTTATTTGTTACATATAATACATATAATCACGTCTTTATCCCGTACGGGGTAGACAGAGCCTAGAGCCATAAGACCTTAGGCCACGTTGAGCATAATGGTAGTTGAAACAGGAAATCAATAGTGATGGGTTGCTAGCCGCATCGCCTATGTCATGATTTCCCCATTCGGCGATTCCCTCAGACGACTTTTACGGCTTGCGCGGGAAGAGAAGCAACTGGTGGCTTTTATTTGTTTGTATAGATTATATACATACATACAATATCATCATATAATCCCGCCTGTCTCTCGCAGAAACGGTAGAGACTAGAGATTTCCACTTGCTCCGATTCTTACATACATACATCCTTCGCTCCATACTTATCTCTCTTGTCACCTATTCGCAGATTGTTTTTGTCGTGTAATTTAAAAACTATACATTTATTGCATACTAGCTTTTGTCCGCGGCTCCGCCCGAAAGTACTTAGCCTATGTTGGTCTCCTGGACCTAAATCCTGGTTAAAATCCGTCCAGCGGTTTAGCCGTGAAAGCGTAACAGACAGACAGACTTTCGCATCTATAATTTATAAAGAATAAAGAAACTTATTTAATTTGATATAACATGAACAGCGTTAACATATGTAAAACAAATTGACCAATGGGAAATCAAATAAATCATGAAGAACAGATAGGGTCAAAAATTCTTAGAAATTCCTAGAAATCATTAAAAAATATGTATGTAAAACATATAGCCCGACCCCGCCCAATAGCTACCTGGTCGAAAGGACACACACAAAAAATCCTAGTGGCCAACCAACCACACTTCTAACTAAACTCAATAGAAAAAAAAAGAAATGAACGATAAAAAAAAACTGGCAGCGTAACGGATTCCTGTGCTATAAAAAACGATTGCACCCAACCATAGAGCGCCCTAAAGGAGCCAATGGCAACATAATGTTCCAAATTTGAATAGACCAATAGAGTGTTCTATGATTCCGGCGCATTTCGACTGCAGCAGATGCGTTCGAATTTTAAACGGGCCAATGAGGTGCGTGCGCGCGAGTGGCGTCTCCCACCCTTTGCACAGAACGGCAACAACGCTGGCCCTTTGGCTGGATTTGATAGCATGTTTTATTTTATTTAATTATTTTTCTTTTATAAGTTATTATCGTATAAATGTTTCTGGCTCCTGGGCTTGAGTTATATTATTTTAAAGTATGTTAGTGTATAAATTATAAGAATTTTATTGAATTTATTTTCGATCAATGCTTCCACGATGCGTGGTATAATGTGTTAGCCTTACAGTTCGTAAGAGTTCAAATCACGGGAAGCATACTTTGAACAAGTATTTTCAGTCTAATTGGACATGACATAACATTACAGATTTGAATCATCTGATTTTTCTATTACAAAATGATTTTCTTTTTCCCAAATGGACGCATTTATTAATATTTTTATCAAAGCCACCCTTCTAGTCAAGTGCTGTCGTTTTTGCCCTTCTCGAAAAATCTATAAAAAAAAAAACAAAAATCCTTAAAAGTTTACAAGGCGGGATAAGTAATCTCAAATATTCAAATATGGAAGTCATCAAACAATTTCCTTTTCTAATCAGACTGTTAGTGGTCAATGCTTCGTTTTTCAAATAGATAAGTACAATGGGCTTCATAGAAAAAGTACACCACTTGACCCTACACTTACTTCTAAAGTTGTATACTTTTATATGTGGCCCACTGTACCTCAGGTACACAATCTGCAAAGTCATTCTTCCTCGAAAACCAGTCTTCGGTTGCTAGCTCAATGATACTAAAAACAAATTTTATACTGTGAACCTTACTAAGATCTTGAGTGTTCAGTATGGTCCAGTCGCATTTGGCCCAGTTTGCAAAATGGCTACTGAGTCGAAATGGGTCAATTTTCATAATGACTAATTCTTAATAGGGCTACATCTCAGAATGGCTAATTCAAATTTAGGCACTTGAGCAAAAGAAATTATCTTATGGAGGCAAAAGGCTTATTTATTTATTTTGTAACTTAAACAAATAAGAGATCTTAATTTCCCGCCAAAAAAAAACTAGGAAAAAATATATCTCTTGGAGAAAAAATAGTACGCTTCGGAAACCGCTTACCATCTGGTGGAATTTTCGTTCGCATATTGCCTACTCAATAGTCCAAAAAAAATAAATACAGGAGACCCCTCAGCGTCATGAAATCAGATTTTAGCATAGAAGATCATTGAGGTACGGAACCCCGGTCGTAAAGAAAGCATTTAAAATTATCAGACGTCGTTTGGCGCCCGACTGGCGCCTAGAAACACGTCCGTACTTGTTTTTATGCAACAAAAAATAATTATAATGCAAAAACTATCAATCTTTATACTGGATATGTCTATGTCTTCTGTTGATTGTGTAACCTTGTTAGGGTTCCGTATGTTTATTGAATCTGGTCAAGCGCGATCGGATTCGCGCACCAAGGATTCCGTATTAACAGCTTGGGATCAATTTATTTTTCTTCTAGCCTTCTGTTGCTGTCCAATATTATCAGGGCATAATAAAAAAATAATATCTTTTTATTTTAAGACAATTCAGAATCCATATTTGTTAGTATTGTTGTGCTTATCCTATATTAGTAAAATTTAAAAACTAAAAAAGCGATTTCATCAACTGTCAGATGCCACACATAGGTCAATTCATTTCTATTCCCGAGTTTTTCAGATTTACAAACGTGAATTCATTTTTAGAATTGCGTACCACAATAGGTAAAATGAAACCCTTATAAGACCTCATTGTTTTCCGTCTGTCTGTTTGTCTGTCAAACTTTTTCTTTCCAATTGTTCATAGATGAACTACGTTTGCACTCCCTTTAATAGTCATTTCAAGTTTTATCTATTCTGGTACTAACTAAAATGTACTTCCAACTAATTAATATTTTTATTAATCAGGATTTTACCATATCTTATCTCCAGATCTTAATAATTAGCCGAGCTATTCACTTCCTAGCTTATAATATACAAAACCGGTCAAGAGCGAGTTGGATTCGTGCACTAAAGATTCCGTAAGAACAGATTCTGAAAACAAAATTAAATTTTGAAAAAATGTGTTTGTAGTATGGAAAACTTCTTTAGTTTTAAATTATACTATGTTTTATTATTTTTTACTCTGCAAGTAAAGCAGGTCACGTATACACTTTACTTACATCTTTTTTATTGGTCAGTTGTGTAATAAAAACAAAAAAAAAAATCATACTACAACACCAGTACATCATTATTAGTATAAAACAAAGTCGCTTTCTCTGTCCCTATATCCCTATGTATGCTTAAATCTTTAAAACTACGCAACGGATTTTGATGCGTTTTTTTAAATAGATAGTGTGATTTTAGAGGAAGGTTTTTATGCCCATGCGAAGCCGGGGCGGGTCACTAGTATAATATAAACTTCAGTTAAAAATTCTGTCCCTGATAGTACCTGGTTCAAAGGAACCCATAACCTCTGGGTCGTGACGGATATCCTTTGAACCAAATACCAACAAATAAATAAAATGAATAAATAAAGGTGAGGCTATGTAATTTCAGCCTATAACCTTCACCAAAAACCAGGCTATTATATGCAGAAAGAATTTATGAAATCGAAGTTTTAGAACTTAGAATATTTGAAATTAAAGCTTTGAAACTTAGAATTTTTGTAATCGAATTTCTAAAGTTATAAATTCGCGTTCAAACAATCGCTTCAGTTTAATATATTAGTAAAAAGTACTTATAGAAGACTAGCTGTTCCCCGCGGCTTCGCCCCGCGTGGAACTCGGTTATATCGCGCCCAAAAGTAGCCTATGTTTGACCTCAGGTCGTTAACTACATCCCTACCAAATTTCATCACAATCGGTCCAGCAGTTTAGCCGTGAAGAGGTGACAGACAGACAGACAGACAGACTTTCGCATTTATAATATTAGTATGGAAGTATGGATATAAGCCATTTTGAGGATTAATATTAATAAGAAATGGCCACAAGAAATTACCCTTTTGCTACTACTTACATAACATAATCTGTGTAAAAGTTTAAAGTTTACCTGGGGCTTGGCCATATTGAGTATTGGCCATTCTGAGAATCTACCATTTTGGGAAATGTCCTTTTTGCGATATCGTTACCATCTTGAAAATTTGTCCCAATTGGGTCGCTTTTGCTATGACCGTTACAGGTCTCCCTCGTTCTTCTACACTCTTCAAACTCTCACCTTTAATCTCCATTCCCTTAGTATGTTTCCTAGATTCATCAGCCATGATTAATAGCACGCTTCAGAGCCCAGGGTCCTGAATTGGCGGTACTGGCTAACAATGTAGCGACTGAACTCCGCAACCTTTTTTACAGGGAAACCAGACCCACAGGAACATGACCCGGGTGTGTTAGTGGACAACACTGTCAGATTTTTCAGGCTGCCTAAAGGCATCTGCCAAAGCGATAACAGACGGGACCAACGGCTTAACGTGCCTTCGTAACACAGATTAACTCAAGAAATACCACTAGTAGCGGCGACCAATCCGCTTGACACGCACGATCGTAGCAAACACGCATACGCTTATAAGCCTGTTGCTACGAGTACATATATCTAGCGTACAGACTAAATCGTTAACATATATACAAATGCATTCGATTTAAGACCTTAAGCTTTTGGTTTAAGGATTATTTTCAGATATAAAGACGTTTGTACAGCGTGTCAATAACCCGCGGTCTCTTGTATCGGCCTTGATGTCTACGTATTAGTCTTTTTTTGCGTGCACCAGTTTCGTTGGGAGTCAATTTTCAAATTCCACGAGCTATTTACATCCGCATTCGAGTATGTTTTCCGGCTTACGGATAGACAAGTCCTTTTTTGACGTAATTAGCGAGTAGGGGATCTTTAAGGAGTTTTTGGCGGGAAGTAACACAATATGGACGCTGTATATTTATTTTTAACTAGCTGTTCCTGTTGATTTGGTTATATCGCGCCCAAAAGTAGCCTATGTTTTACCTCAGGTCTTTAACTACATCCCTACCAAATTTCATCACAATCGGTCCAGCAGTTTAGCCGTGAAGAGGTGACAGACAGGCAGACAGACAGACAGACAGACAGACAGACTTTCGCATTTATAATATTAGTATGGATATGGATAGTATGGAAGTATGGATATGGATAAAATGTGTTGTTTTTAGGGTTCCGTACAAAAATGTACAACGGAACCCTTATAGGATCACTCGTGCGTCTCTCTGTCGGTCCGTCCGTCTGTCACAGCCAATTTTCTCCGAACCTACTGGACCAAAACAGATGAAATTTGTTAGGATGGCGTAATCCTGTGACCCAAACACAATGATGTACAAAGAAAATATATTTTTTTAAATAAGGGTCATATTCGGGGGACAAATTAGTAAATTAAAAAAAAGTTTTGTAAACCTTACCGTGTTATATATCAAATGAAAGAGCTCGTTATGAAGATCTCAAATATATTTTTGTTATTATTGTAACATAAATAGTTTTCATTTTATTCATGAAAGAAGACGAAAATTGACCATTCCCCCCCCCCTGATCTCCGAAATTACTGAGCCTAAAATTTTGAAAAAAAAATACGGAATATAGATCATTGACCTACAAGAATTCTATCAATTGACAATTAAGTGGTAAATTTAATATAAAACGTTCACTTACGGAAAACACCACTAGATAGCGATAGTAGTACCTAGTTAACTCGCATCTCATAATCCTTTCACATTAACATACCACAATTGAATATAAAAACTGACATTGGCATTGTACGGAACCCTCTCCACGCGAGTTCAACTCGCACTTGACCGATTTTTTTTAGAGTAGTTACCTATTTGTGCATAATAATGGTGTATAACAAATGTACCAGCTGCTTCTCTTCCCGCGCAAGCCCTAAAAGTCGTCTGAGGGAATCGCCGAATGGGGAAATCATGACATAGGCGATGCGGCTAGCAACCCATCACTATTGATTTCCTGTTTCAACTACCATTATGCTAAACGTGGCCTAAGGTCTTATGGCTCTAGGCTCTGTCTACCCCGCATGGGATAAAGACGTGATTATATGTATGTATGTATGATAAATCGCGGGCTAGTTTTAAATAATGGGATCTTTAAAAAATGTGAATATATTTCTCAAGGGTCGGTAAGATGCGGTAAGAAGGGCGTTAGAAGGCTTTTCTGGTGTTGCAGGCGTCTCATGGGTTACGGTAACCGCTTCGCATTAGGTGGGCCGTACGCCTGTTTGCCTACTTAATAGTTAAAACAATATGCTGGGATAATAATGAATTGATTCACATTTTCATACTTTTCACTACTTGAGAGCATAAAACTAACTGGAGTAGCTACCGGCAGACCCCCTCTGCTAGATGTATGACCGCCGCGGTCATACTGCTTGTACTTTTGACGACCTCCGTGGCGTAATGGTTAACATGCCTGACCGCTACTCAGTGCCCCTATGAGTATGAGTATGAGCCCAGTATGAGTTTTTCTTAACGCAGACGCTAGCGACTGCGTTAGGATTTTGTATGGGATGTCTTAGTTGCCTTACTATCCGCCAGAGGCGCTGTATAGGTTTGCCATACTAAATCGCTAACGCAATCGCTAGCGTCTGCGTTAAGAAAAACTCATACTAAGGGCACAGGAGCTCCCGGGTTCGAGCCCCGGTCAGGTCAAGATGAAAACTGATCTTTTTCTGATTAGCCTGGGTCTTGGATGTTTATCTATATATGTATTTGTTATAAAATACAGTATCGTTGAGTTAGTATCCCATAACACAAGTCTTGAACTTACTTTGGGGCTAACTTGATATGTGTGACTTGTCCCTATATATTTATGCGAGCGTGTAATTTTTTGCTTGTGTTGGATTTTATCAGTGTTAATACTTATTTTCTGTGTTTCTCCACCCCGAGCGCAGAATGTGGCAGACGTTTTCACGTAGAAATAAGCGCGCATGCCCTCTCCGGATAGTTTGATACTCTTAATACTTTCTACTCCCTACATAACAGGACGGCAACGTTGCAGTTAAAAAGAATACAAAATAGACACATGTGGGGAGGCGACAGACTCTTTCTAGCGTATAATGTTGTCTCCCTCTAAATTATCTATTCCATATACAAACCAAGATGAATAGATAACAGACATACGGCGGACTAGGTTACATTCCGGTTTTGTCCTATTTTATAAATTCATCCCCTATAAATGGGATGAATTTTCAAAACTAGTAAATATAACGTTATTGTTATACAGTAGAACGAGATAAATATAAGATGATATTAGAATTAATACGGTAGTATTTATTTCGAGTAATACAATGAAAGTTAGGGTCGTGGATAGTACAAGCGCAAAGTTGGTAACGGAAGTAAGAACAGCAGTAATGTACTCAACTGGCAGATGTCAAGCGAAAGAGGATGAACCACTACTCTAGTCGAGCCATTTTTTTTTTTTTTGATATGGATAAAATCCACAATATGGCAATCAAACATATAGCTTATTTTTGCCAGTATCAAGTTTTAGATAAATGTTCTTCATTTTGTCAAGTCACAATCAAGTCAAGTCAGTAATCATGTATAGTCAAGTTAGTCAAGGGCTAAGTGAAGCGGTGGAAGGTTCACTTAGCTTTATCTTGGGAGATTTTGGTGACAAGGATTAAAGTCACTTATACGACATTGTACCACTTCCCAACGTTCACGAACATTTAGCGAATAATAATCCACCTTTATTATGCACAAATACTCGAAAAAACACAAATATTAGGAAATAAATACAATGACGATAACTGAGCAACTTTAGCTTGGCGCCAAAACTCCTTTTCCGTTGAGCCATTTAAAGGGCCCTCGGGGACGCCGCGGTGACGGAAGATGGTCCGGCTGCAGGGCTGGTAGTGTCAGCAGCGCCACAAAAATTACATGACAATCTTACGACGACATAATATATTTGTTTAATTTCAGCAAGATTTTATCCATTTCGTCACAGGCCAATTTTTCATAGGTCGAGTCTATAAACTTTATGCTTCCTAGCATATATTTATCTGAAATATATATATAAAAATGAAACCCGTTTTTCGTTGTCACGACATAGCATGAAAACGGCTTGACCAATTTGGCTGATTTTTTTTTTTGTAGTTTTCTAATACTCTGGACAAGGTTCTTACGGAAAAAAATATTAAGAAAGGCGGTACAAAGTTCGCCGGGTCAGCTAGTTTGAAATAAAAAGGTTGATTGATTAAATCACTATCACTACATAGTATAAAACAAAGTCGCTTTCTCTGTTCTGTCCCTATATCCCTATGTATGCTTAAATCATTAAAACTACGCAACGGATTTTGATCCGTTTTTTTTAAAAGATAGAGTGATTCAAGAGGAATCTAGGTTTTTATGCCCATGCGAAACCGGGGCGGGTCGCTAGTTTGTGAATATAACTCGAAATAAATTGTGACTTATTAAACAAATAAAAATTTAAATAATGTTTTCTTTTTACAGATACCATGGCGTATTAATGGAAAGAATAGGTAAGATTTAATATGTTTTATTTATGTAATTTAAAAGTCCTAAGCATTACTTTGACAATTTTACGTTTTCCGGTATCCTATAACACAAGTCTCGAACTTACTTTAGGGATAACTCAATCTGTGTGATTTATCCAATTATATTTATTTAACTACTAGCGACCTGCCCCAGCTTCGCACGGGCATAAAAACCTTCCTCTTGAATCACTCTATCTATTTAAAAAAACCGTTGCGTATTTTTAAAGATGGCATACATAGGAACATAGGCACAGGAAAAGCGACTTTGTTTTATACTATGTAGTGATTTACCAAATTTAAAAGTTTGTTTAGTTTCGATAACGCTTTAACCGTTAAACGAATTTTGATGAAACTTGGTATAGATATATATTGAGATCTAAGGAAGTACATAGACTTAAGGCCCTAACATCACCCTAACAGTATTCTAAAAACAATATATGAATATGATTAAAATTAACTTCAGATCCAGAACCATAATTACAGCAGAGGGATTTTTGATAACTTGTGTTTTCAGAGAGTAATGATTTTTAAATGACGGTGGCGCTAGTGTTCCCCGAGGTATCACCTCAACAGAAACGACTTCTATGATAGAGCGAAGTGGAAACGAATATTCAAAAGAGCAGACCATGTCGCCAGTTGGAACCCTCGTTTGAAAGATGATGATTCATTCAATTCGTGTAGGTGTCTTAGTCAATCGACCATGCACACCCTGGTGTCAGAGTTCTTCGGAACCTCCTCTCGGCCTCTGACGTGATTCCTTTAACGAATACCAGATGGTAACCGGGACCAACGGCTCAACGTGCGTTCCGAAGCACGGAATCATCTTTTTTGTCAGACAATCAGGTGATTTAAGCCTGCCTAACCAAATTGGAAATAACTATACAAAGTATGCTTCCCGTGGGAATTGAACCCTCAACCCCCGGGTGTACAGGCAAACGCCCTAACCACTAGACCACGGAGGCAGTTCAAGATGATGATGATAATATTGTATAACGCGGACGGAGCCGCGTGAAACATGTATGTGTGTCCGTGCGAGTGACGTCATTTACAATGTCCACTATCTAATCAAAAGTGTGCCAAGTTCAGATTACATATACATTCCATACTAATTTTATAATCTAGCTGTTCCCCGCGGTTTCATTCGCCCTTGGTGTATATGTACTATAGCCTATAACCTTACCTAAGAATCAAGCTATCATATGCAGAAAGAATTTTTCAAATCCGACCAGTAGTTCCCCATTTATAAGCGTTCAAACAAACAAACTTTTCAGCTTTATATTATTATAGTATAGATGGCGAATGTCTGTCAGTTACGCTTTCACGGCGGACTGATTTTGATGAAATTTGACATGGATGTAGTCAAGGACCTGAGGTCAAACATAGGCTACTTTTAGGCACTATATAACCAAGTCCTACACGCGGGGGTAGCCGCGGGCAACAGGTAGTATTTTAATAAATGACTTAGGTAGGTCAAAAATTATATTTAAAAAAAGGACATTTATAAGACTAGGGTTATGAAAATTTCAACCCCAAAAGTGGTTGAATTTGTTTTAATAAGTAAGATTTATTTTTCTTCTTTAAAGTTACTTTGTTTTATAAAGAATTTTAGGATACTGCTTTATGAAATGAACAAAATATTAAAAAGTCTAACATTAACAGTATTTTTAAAATAACTAGCTTATGCCCACGGCTTCATCCGTGTGAATATTCCTCGGAAACAAAGTTCCCTATGTCCTTTTCAATACTTCTAACTATGTCTACTTATATAAGGTGGACACAAATCAAGTGCAAATATTTTAAGGGCAGATTCAGACCAATATACTAAACAACTTTTCCAAATAAACTTATATTGAAATACGAAATTTTATTGTTCACTCTCCATACTAAACTAGATCAGCTGATTCTCAATTTGTATGGGAGGACAATTTTTTTTTTCATATTTCGACATAAGTTTATTTTGGAAAGTTGTTCAGTTGAGTGGTCTGAATCTGCCCTTAAAATATTTGTAGTTGATTTAAATTCACCTTATATAAAATTTCAGGAAGATTGGTTCAATAGATAGGGCGTGAAAGCGTAACAAACAAAATCACTTTCACGTTTATAATAATAGTTGATAAAAAATTGTTTGAAATAAAAAAAAATTGAAAGTTTTTTCAAAAATGAAATATTATAAGATTTTTTTTATAAAAAAGATTAAAGAGTCGACCCTAATACATGATTTTATTATATTTGAAATATATAAATGTCAAATATTTTGAAATTATCAACAATTTCATTAAATATGAAATTATAACTTACTAGCGCCCCGGCTTCGCATGGGCATAAAAATCTTCCTCTTGAATCACTCTATCTATTAAAAAAACCGCATCAAAATCAGTTGCGCAGTTTTAAAGATTTAAGCATACATAGGGACAGAAAAAGCGACTTTGTTTTATTTACTATTTAGTGATTAACTGGGAATTTATTTGCTTTGACGTACTACTTAAGATCGTAGGAAGAGGCTGGATGCAGGCGACTTCCATTCTATTTCATCCCCAAAATAAGTGGGCTTATTTTGGGGATGAAATAGACCTCTGCATTTTTAACATCAGTTGGATATTGTGTACGAAAAAGATATATATGATAATAAATAATTTGTACCTCAATAAGGAATGTTTTTTTTTTTAATTCATGCACAGTTAATAATAAATAGGATAACACACAGAAAAGGGAACATTAGTACATAGGGTGCAGCTAATTTCATCGGGTAAAAATACTTAAAATATCTTAATTCAGTTTGTTTTTTTATTACTAGCTGTTGCCCGCGGCTCAGACCGCGTGCGCCTCGGTTATATCGCGCCCGACAGTAGGCTATGTTTGACTCCTAGTGCATAACTATATACATACCAAATTTCATCACAATTATTCCAGCAGTTTAGCCGTGAAGAGGTGACAGACAGACAGACAGACAGACTTTCGCATTTTTAATATTAGTATGGATTAGTATGGAAATATGGATAGTATTGAAGTATGGAATTTATAATATTAGTATGGAAGTATAGATGGATGGATTTGAATTTGTTTTTTTTCCAATTTATAAAAAAAATTGTATTGGACTTGATTAATATGGTTTATTTGCGCGAAGGTAATAGACTATTAATTTTTGTTTATTTATTTATTTAAAACTTTATTGAGCCAAGAGCTGCAATAGGTAAACTTAATGCTATAAGCATTCTCTGCCAGTCAACCTTTGGAAATTACAAATAGATAGAGTATAGGTGTCAAAATATGAGAAAAGTTGAAAAAACACCAATGTTTTGTTTTTATTAATACTACAAATAATAAACAATAAATATAAATAATTATATACCTACATTGTATATATCAATACATTTGTTTAATTTTTCTTGGTAAATCACAATATAGTATAAAACAAAGTCGCTTTCTCTGTCCCTATGTCCCTTTGTATATAATGTAATAAAATGCAATCAATAATGTGTCTTAAATCTTTAAAACTACGCAACGGATTTTGATGCGGTTTTTTAAATAGAAAGAGTGATCAAGAGGAAGGTTTTTATGCCCATGCGAAACCGGGACGGGTCGCTAATATAACATATAATAGGGGTTTTACATCAGCTAAATCGGGTTTCCCTCCATTTCCACGGAACCTAAGTCTAGGAAAAAGGGTGGATATTATGATATAAGTGTGATTCAATGACCTTTTTAGTATTTATACATTTTTAAAACAGTTTTGTTGCAATTTTTCTGCGTTTAAAAAAATTTAATTAAAAAATAGGGTCTTAATTTTTTAATTTAAATTATTTAATTCTTGTGGAATTAAAATCTTGATATTCTGTTAACTTCGACTTAAAAAATAGCTAAGAACGATTGTTATATATTTTATTTAATGAAAATATAATTAAATTTTCTACGAAGCATAGATTCATATGGTTCGAATTTAAAAGTGTTTATCAAAAATAGTAATAAAAGCAAAAACAACAAAATTTCTTTTAAACAATATAAAATATATGTCAAATTATCAAAAATAAAGGTTGTGATAATATATTTTTTTATATAACATCATTTTTTGAACATTATAAGATGCACGTGATAAACGATAACTTTTGACTTGCAAAAAAATTTGAATGCAATGGAAGAATTTTTTTTTTGTTATTTGGGAACCATTAGATTGTGCTGTAGCCCAATCAGAACTTTTTTTTTCAAATACTATAAAATAATGCCTGAAAAATGCAGTTGCATCCAATAATTCGAAAAAGTAAAGTATCTACATAATATATTTTTTATTAACCTAACTAATCACTGTTATTATTTATTTTGACAGTCTTCCTCTTATAGTTTTACTTATAAATTATGGTGTATTATTTTTTTAATTATGACTAAAACACATACAAGTATAAATATCGATCTAAAATTTGATATTTGCTATAGTTTAATTCAATCAGTAATAAAACCGTTTGAAAATAATGAATAGTAATGGAAATATAATAAACAAAGTAAATAATACAAACCAATAGGTAAGCTTTTCTATTCCCATAGATCACAGTTTCCTGAAAATTGGCGGGAAAAGATTTTCATAGAGTCGAAACTCTATAATGCAGTTTAATTATGGTATGATGAATTGTCTTTGTATGATGTCACTGAATATCTTAACCTATATGGACATAATCATTGTCTGCAACCATATTTGTAAAAAAAATACGAAAAGCATAAAATTTTCATCAAAATGTACTTTGGAAAACTCTGCTACCGAGGTCGTCTGGCGCTCGCGCACCGTTACATTACAAGACGTGTTAGATAAAACTATCCACCTCTCTTTCGCACATACACGCCTACCTCACTCCCCCAGAGACGGGCGAGAACTTTAAACGACCAAAAATTTTGATACTATGTCTGGCAGTTTTTTTTTTATTATGTTCTATATTTTTTTGATTTTTAAGAGTTTGCTGTTTTTTCAAATACGGTCACAGATTTCTTTTCTTCTTTACATATTAACAATATTCTATCAGTCTAGAAACAAGCATCTTGTACAGCTTTGTCAGAATTTCGTTTTTACAAGTTTGTGTTTTCCGTGTAAAAATGTAATGATAATGTTATGGAAATAAAACGAATACAAAACGACGGTAATCTTATGTTAACAAAAGGTTATAATAAGTTGGACGTCTTACGACGGGTCATAAATGTGTTATGGAATTGTATGTATACATTGTGGCTTACGAAAGTTTGTACATGAAGATGACGTAAGCAGTAACCGTGATGCACCGTGATGTCATTCGATGTTCTGATACTGTTTGTTTAATTTTTTCATTTATTCTACCAATATTATAAACGCGAAAGTTGGTATGGATGTTTGTTTCTCATTCACAGAAAAATGGCTGAACCGATTTGTCTGAAATTTGGAATGGAGATTGCTTAGACCTTAGAACAAACACATAGGCTATATTTTATCCCGTAATTCGTGGCAACAGCTAGTTTATTTATACTTTATTGCACTTAAATAAATACACAGACTTAATGGTTTAAAAATTCTGTGTCAGACAAAATTTGGGATCAAACAGGGTCTAGCTATATTTTTTTTATACGTCTCACTGCTAGTCACAAGACTCTTCTTTTCGTTTCCATTCATACTCTCCATTATTTATTGAAATCCTCCTACACGTAACTCTTTTTCTTTAAACTTAAAAAAAAAATTAAATACTGCTTTTTGGCTGCAGACATAGGTGAGAATAAGCCATGCTTTAGCAGAAGACTTTTAAAACCCAATCGATATAAAACAAAGACAGAATTGACCGTATAGGCATTACTGATATTCTTTTTCTATTTGTGTCAATGGCCTTTCGATTTACTTACACTAAGTTGTCTACCTAGATTTGAATTTAATATTCCAGTTGGTGCTAATAATATGTATACACAGTATAACTAAAGACTTAGAGAGACACGGATGAGGGACTGGTACTCTTGACGCTGAGTCTCAGTGATAGGTGCGGGGTTGGAACTTCTATCATTGCCGTGGTTAATACTCTAGACGTCAATGTCTAAATCAATACAAAATACAACACAAAGCTCTTAAGATACTACCTGCCAGTGTAATGCATCCCCCAGACGACGGACCACCTTTTGACGTGCCCGGCGTGCCCCGATACTTGCAAGCTGGGAAGACTTGTACAAGGCTAGCGAGAACGCTGTAAGGGAGGCCCAGTTTTGGGGATCCAAGGGTATTTAAGATGAACGCCGATACGAAGAAGAAAAAGTGACTGTAGACAAAAAATAGGTGAAAAAAAAGGTACGAAAAGTCTGATTGATGACGATAGTGGTAATAATAAATCTATGGATTAATGTATCTCATGAATAAGAAATCTTTACGAGTACACGGTATAAATTGAAGTTGCCCGCACTGTGTCTGTCTGTGAGCGCAAAACTTAAAAAATAACCAACTAATTTTCATGCAGTTTTCATTAATAGATGAAGTGATGCCCAGGGCATGTTTTAGGTATTTAATGCATATAGGGCTTTATATAAAATTAAACTAATAATTCTGTAGCGGCACGGAGTTTGCCGGGTCCACTAGTTTGTTATAAAGACAACAATGTGGAATGTAAGACTGAATGTGAAAGGCATGCAGTTTCACACATACCATAGAGTTGTGTGCGTAAAGCGTAAACGGAAAAAACTTTAACTTAACACACTTATTCTACAAGGTTAAATTGTTTGAATGTGTTTTATTAAGTACAGTTACCTGCAAAAGCCAGTAACTTAAGTATTAAAAAACCTTTTCAAAACCAATTTTACTAAAATATGTTTTGCCCTTTTCTCTCTTAACAATATTTCTAAGTTAAATAAATAATAAATAAAAAATGTACGCAGTATTGTAAAAATTAACTATTCCTATAAATTATTTGTTATATAAATTGTGCTGCTCGTTAATTTTAGTTCTACTATATTAATTTACTTTTCATTCTCTGGCTCGAAAACAGCTTCATTATTAAAAAAAAAAATAACATACATAAATAGACTCATTGCTGGCCTAGGCCAACAATTTAATTAATAAAAAATAATTGCCGGCCGCTTATAGAGGTTTTTTAATAAACACGTTTTCAAACATTAAGTTTTTTAATTTTACTCATGTTATTTAATAGCACAAACATTATATAGTTGATGATAATTGATAAAATACATATATTTTAACTAAACAGCTTTATTATCACACAAGAGAACAATGTTCATTCATAAATTATATATAAATAATCGTTGCCATAGCAACAGAAGTGCAAGCTACGTGCCTGCTTAAAATAGAAATGCCTGCAAGTCTTGGCTATCTGGAATTTCAACTCTTTTACTAAAGAGACAAGGTGTATATTTCATTGCTTATACTTAAACAGTACATCAGTGATAAATATAGTTGTTAATTGACGTTAATCACAAGATCAAACATGAAGGGGAGATTAAATGAAATTTCATTAAATAAGATTAAGATCTTTGCTTGAGGTAAATCCATACTAATATTATAAATGCGAGAATCTGTCTGTCTGTTACGCTTTCACGGCTTAGAAAGGATTTTGATAAAATTTGGTACGGATATAGTTAAAGACCGGGGGTCAAACATAGGCTGCTTTGGCGCGATGTATCCGAATACCACGCGGGCGGTGTCTAGAGGCAACAGCTAGTTTATATTTATAAAGCCTAAAGATGTTGAATTCTTTTTATAGTAGTATACATATTTATGGAATAGTACATAGTTATGGAAAAGCCCTTTCAGAAATAACTAATTCGAGGCTTTCCATAGACAATGAGAAATCTATTTGATCCCAGTTTGACTAAACACGTTCCCTGTCCCTTGCAAAACAAACAAAACAATGTTAAAAAAAAAATCTTCGAAAATTTTTATTTTTATTTCAAGCCCTATTGATTAAAGTATTAGATCCATTAGTGAGTTTTTCAAAGTGCAATGAATTTTACAGAAATCAAGTCCTTCGTTTGTAAATAGTTTACCACAATAAAGTCAGTGCATTAAAAATTCCCCCAGGATAGTTGTCGGGTGTAATTTAATTGTTAAACACATGCTTGCAATTTTCTTACTAGGCTAGACTGCTAATTGACTGGAGCTATAAATAGATAGCTAAATATAATCAGCTCTGTTGCCAACCGAAGCCATTTTGTATCAAGGTTGTCTGATGCATTTTTGATTAACTTTTTTTTATTTTGCTGTGACGTGACAGGTATTTCAGTTATCTCTTTACGTAAATTATGACTTAATGTAAGTGATGTTATATTTTTTGTTTGTTTATGATATACTTTTTTTCAAATTCATTTATTTTATGTATACTGGAGAACATACATTGGAGATCTTATGTTTGTTATACTTAATAATATCTTTTTATTCTATATATTTAAAGAATAAAAAATTCGCGCCAAGAATTTATAAAAGAATTAGGCAATTGGCGATTGGTCTTCATTAAATTAGCAGTTTTTGGGTCTTAGTTTGTCTTTTTAGATAATAGCATGATGAAATTAAAATATGGTCATATAACGATATCTTTAATGTCTTAAATAATCTCATTGTTTATATAATCGTTAAATTTCTTATCTATTCAGTTAAAAAAAAAACATATTTTGATGCCCATAACATAAAGTCGAGAAAAAATTTATAAATTATAGGCTACAAGTCGTTGGATTCAGTAGTCTTTAATGTTTAGAAAGTTGACAAATATCTCCGTACCGTTACCCGTTACTGAATTGTATAGATTGAATGTTTAAATCAAATTAAGTACCATTTTGCTTCAAAACTTGATTGAAACAGACCCTTAAAGCAGACATCTTTTAAAAAACAAACAATAATGACCCTACATTTCACTCTTTAAGTTATTGAAGAGGCTGAATTGAAAAAAAAAACAAATAAAAAAAGATTCAAGTACCAAGACCAACCGTGTCGCGGTACAACGATCGAAATTCAAGTTTGGAGCAAAAAGTGGACCGCGGGGCGCGTGATATGCGTCTCTTTCTCTCGTAGGAGTTCAGATACAGTGTGAAAAGGACGGCTGGAGCCGTCGCCCGCGCCCACGTAAAAGAGGCCGGTACATTGAACTCACGACGAACGCTCGAAATATGCTGAGCAGAAACGAAACGTCGTAACGCGTTTCGAACTCAACGTAAATTTGAAATGATCTCTGTTTTAAATTTCGAACACCGGTCCTCGTAATCGTGGTTCGTGGTGACACGCGAATCCGAACTTTTGAAAACCGAACTATTTTATCCGTTTGACATTTAAAGGTCTTTTTTCGTGTAGTGAGTCTTTTTATAGGAGAAAGCGTGAAGAACGGTAAGTCTGCAATTAGGCCTAGACCGAGAAATCTCGACACTGGCTGGATTTCTAGATCGCCTGACACGATTCTTGTAAAATCTA
Source organism: Apomyelois bistriatella (assembly GCA_947044815.1). NCBI lineage: Eukaryota > Metazoa > Arthropoda > Insecta > Lepidoptera > Pyralidae > Apomyelois > Apomyelois bistriatella. Next base: position 672,169 of record OX345718.1, read on the forward strand.
GGTTATTACCGTGACCTAGAACCTGGCTCGTCTAAGTCTAGATTTCGTTGAGACCTAACCTAAATCTAGACCGCGTGACATATATTTTGACGACATTGTAGTTATATGTAGCAAAAAATAAGCTTTTTAAAACAAGATACTTTGTTGAAACAGCACAACAAAATTGAAACTCCATCTACTTTTTTTTAAATAAAACCAAAAAAAAATCTCTACCTAAAAGTTTTTTTTAATGTCGATTTGTTTCTGCAACGAACTCTTATTATAAGTACCTAAAACATAATAAATATATCTATATCTAATATCTCTATTTAGGTAGAGCCTCTCATCAAAGCGATTTCCCAGTTTCATCCTCAGCTGTATACGCCACAATCCGGTTTCAGCTAAACGCAGTAAAAATAATGTCCTATTTTCATCTCCTCTTTATTTTTATTTCATTTGACATTACTTCTGTGACTGGTCTCCTCATTGACGTAAACATTGAAATGCAGGTGAAAATCCCCATACCTATCCCAGTTAAGGTACAAGGGAAATGAGATATCTCAATGCGTTTTACATCATCTATAGAAATAAATTAGGGGTATATTTTAATTATTACGCAATTAAAAAAATGTCCTATTTTAACCCCCTCTATTAATTTTATTATTATATATGACACCTGTATAACTGACCACATAATTGTCACTAACATTCCTTGGATTTGTAGGTGAAAACCCTTACTATCCCAAGGTATCCCCCATACATATTCCAGATTTGTACAAGGGAAATGAGATATCTTAATGCGTTTTACGATATCTTTGAAAAAAAATTGGGGAACTATTTTTTTAAGTTGGAAGCAAATTGTAAAATGATAATTTGTTCCTATTAGGTAAATAATATTTTTACCTATATTTTCTATTATTTTTTATAGCTATTTAGGTCCCACTGCTGGCAAGTCTCCCTTTTTTATGTCCATTCCTTTCGATTATTTGATGAACCTGTATTTATAAAAACTTATATATATATAAAAAAAAATCTGAACGTGTTTCCCTGTTGCATTATCAGTTTACGCTTTAGAGCCAAAGTAATTATGGACCTAGGTAATGACACTGTAACCCTTACTACAGAGAAACCAGATCAATGGGAATAAAAACAACTTTATCCATGGTTATTTAAAAAAAATTAGGCGAAAACACTCGAAATACTTAAAAATAAAAATGGTACTTAAAAAAAATTTCGAATTTATGCAAAATCTTTTTTTTTTTGATAAATTGATTTTTTTTATTAGGGGTATAAAATTGTTTAACAACAAAACTTCTATTTTAGCTTTTGTCAAAAGTATCAATCTGCAAAAAAATAAAATCAAATACTATCCTTAGCCAAAGATATGTCGTAAAATTTTAAAGGTACTTATGTTTTGCTTGGGGCTCTCCCGTGGGAATTTCAGGATAAAGAACATTTTACTAGTAAATTCAGATCATTATATACCCTTGTACCAAATCTGAGAAACCTCAGCCTTAAGGGTAGTTACCCTTGATTTACCAACCAAATGTTTTACAGTCCACATATAAAAATACAAAAATAAAATTTTCACCCTCTCATACAAATTGGTTGGTTAGCTGACGAAATAACGTAAAGGGGGTCGAAAAATTTTCCTAAATTTTAACATTTTTTTTTAAATTGTCGACTAACGTTAAAATTTTGGTAGTGTTTAAAAGTCTAGATGTTATTTATTTTCTTGTTATAATTAATTTATGCGAGAAGCTTTGCTCCCGTGAGCAGTTTGGGATAAAAAGTTATATGTATGTTATTCCAGGCCATAAGATGAGCTAAATTTTAGCTCCCTACATTCCGCACTCACATAGTTTTGCTGTCTGAAATAAATAAATAAAAAAAATATAATTCATTAACTATTTTTCCAATTTTCATCCCATTATACTTACTTAATTCACCCTAATACTATCTTACGTACTACTACTTAGTACTTTCCAATTCGGGTATGGAGAGTTAATGGTAACTCTGTGTGAAATGTAGTGCTATTTTTGAAATGTATGACTTACCCAAAACCGGAGAGCTTTATCATTTTTTTTTTTCATGAAAGTGTAGTTATTAAATATAGTATCGTTGAGTTAGTATCCCATAACACAAGTCTCGAACTTACTTTGGGGCTAACTCAATCTTTGTGATTTGTCCCTATATATTTATTAATGTGTCGTTTATTAAGACAATAAAGTGTATATAATAGATATGAATTATACTAGTTTTGGTTCGCTTAACACTTTCGCTGACAGTAACGCCTCTCGACTTAGATGACAATTAACTGTTAATGTTATTCAAATTGTTTATTCTCAATATAGAACATTCTTATCACTTTTTGACGTCAATCATTACTTAAATTAAGTTTACCAAAGCGCAAGTGGAGATGAAGAAGAAAGTGTTAAATAAAATGTCAATGTCCTTCTGAAGGTCAAAACTCAAATAAGCTTTTATCAAAGTGTGCCATAACATAATCTATTTTTTCCTAAAAAACTAAAACTGACTCTCATACTACTTACTTGAACTTTATCAAATTAGAAAAACTTAGACACAGGTGTGCAGGGTCAATTGACCTAGTCCAACAGACTACAAAGAAACGATAACAGTGGCAGTGCATATTTCAAACAATGATACCAAGGCATGCAGGGTCGATTCACCAATCTTACACCACAATATGCAGGGTTAATTGAGCTTGTTATTGAAACTCATACATGCTGGTCTGAGAGAAGAAAAAAAAACATAGAATGAACCAGCTGCTTCACTTCCCGCGCAAGCCGTAAAAGTCGTCTGAGGAAATCGGCGAATGGGGGAATTATGACATAGGCGATGCGGCTAGCAACCCATCACTATTGATTTCCTGTTTCAACTATCATTATTCTAAACGTGGTCTAAGGTCTTATGACCCTAGGCTCTGTCTACCCCTTAAGGAATAAAGACGTGATTGTATGTATGTATTAATACTCATAATTGAGTTAAGACCAAGAGAAATCGAACGTCAAGTATAGTAAGTAATAGTTAGAGCGGCCGTGAAGTGGTTTTAAAAGCCAATACCGGGCATACAAGGTCGATTGACCTTGATAATTACTCCATTATAAAACAAGCAAATTGTAAACTTACGAAAAATAAAAAAATGCTCATCTTATAGAGACACAGCCGGTTAACGTATTCCAGTTATTTCAATTTTAAAACCAAACTACTGTTAAGATTTTAATAAAATTTCTATGAGAGCAAATTGAAACACATTCGAAAAAAAAAAGATTTTTTTATATAAATTCAGACATGACGGTGATATGAAGTGACAAATATGAAAAACTTTCAGTTTTTTTTATTAAATTGAGTATTTGTTTGCGGTATTGTAATTTTTTAATTCCACTGGTGGACGTAGACTAACTCTAATATCCTCAAAAATAACGGAATCGTTTTGAAAGTAATAATACAATAATTAAAATTCAAAGAATTTTTGGCAATTTTTTTGTATCTATGTTTAAAACATAATAGCAGTACCGCTAAAACTAGCACCATGATTAAAGCGTACCTTCTGCTCTGAAACGTTAAATGTGAATGCAACTAGGAAACACGCTCGAATGATTACTGTGTTTTCATGTATCCTACTTAATAATATAAACGCGAAAGTTTGTATGGATGTTACTCTTTCACAGGAAAACGGCTGAGCCGATTTGGCTGAAATTTGGAATGGAGATTGCTTAGACCCTGGAACAACACATAGGCTATATTTAATCCCGTAATTCCCACGAGTCAGTCCCGGGCAACTAGTGTACAATAATGATAAAAACAAAAAAAAACAATAATTTTAAAATAAAATCGCATTCCGCTGTCTGTCCCTATACATATATGCTTAGATCTTTGAAACTACGCAACGGATTTTAGAGTGATTCAAGAGAAAGGTTTTTATGTATAACCCATAATATTGTACCTGTGCAAAGCCAGGATAGGTAGCTAGTTTAAAATAAAAAATAAAGATTTGAATTTTCCTATGCTCTACGAATGTGCTACGAATGTTCTACGAAAGCTTCGTAGGCTCTACGAGATTGCTACGAATTTGAATTAAGAAGATAATTGTTTTTACAATTTAATAATTACTAGCTTTTGCCCGCGGCTTCGCCCCGGTAAACTTCCCGAACAGGAACTGTCCTTTTTCCCTATGTCATTCTCCTGGTTCTAAGCTACCTCCCCACCAATTTTCAACCAAATCAGTTCAGCCGTTCTTGAGTTATAAAATGTGTAACTAACACGACTTTCTTTTATATATATATATATCTAGATTTATTTTGGATGTATATCTATAAGAATATATTTATATTTAAATGTGAAATATATAAATAATAAACTACGAATTGATTAAAAATAAATTAAATTAAATTAAAAATAAGCTAAAAATTTAAATGTTATCACTACATAGTATAAAACAAAGTCGCTTTCTCTGTCCCCATGTTCCTTTGTATGCTTAAATCTTTAAAACAACGCAACGGATTTTGATGCTGTTTTTTTAATAGATAGAGTGATTCAAGAGGAAAGTTTTTATGCCCATGCAAAGCCGGGGCGGGAGACGTTTTGCTCTGAGAACCACCCACTCTTAATTCGTCGCTAGTCTGAGTATAATTACAATTTAGATGTGTAAAGAAATAGTTAAAGGAATTCCACCAAAAGTCATAAAACATCTCTAAAGTCCAGTGGTTAAAGTGTAGCCTGACGACACAGAGGTCGTGGGATCGATAGCCACGGAAATAATAATTAATCAATAATATTTGCTTTAATAATTATTTGATAATTTTCTTTATTTTAAATCATAATTTGTTATTTCATTTCATACTTTTCAGACTTCACCATCACACTACACAATCACCTAATTGTCTGATATTAAAGATGAATATCAGCTGTTTATAATATTACTAGCTTTTGCCCGTGGCTCCGCCCGCGTGGGATCACTATATCGCGCTCTAAAGTAGCTTATGTTACCCTTGGTCCTTTACTATATCCATACCGAATTTCATAAAAATTGGTTCAGCGGTTTTGTCGTGAAAAAAAATGCGAAATTCTATATTTCTGTCTGTCTGTTACGCAACAGACAGACAGAAATACAGAATTTCGCATTTATAAGTATGGATTTGGATTTTTTAAGTGTTCGTAAATAAACAATGAGTGTTAAGAAGTGGTACAATGTCATTTAAGTGACTTTAATCCTTGTCACCAAAATCTCCAAGATAATGCTAAGAGAAATTCTTACACCGCTTTACTTAGCTATCTGACTCTGACTAAACTAACTTACTTGACTGAACTAGACTACTGATTTGAAGTTTTTAACTTGACTTGATTAAAGCAGGACTGAAGAAGATTAAAAATTGAAGAAAATACCAGGACTCGTTTCCAGAGCCGTAAAATTTATTATTAGAAAAAAAGCCCTTTTCGAACAATGAATGACCTTGACATAGAAAATTAAGATTTTTTTTTTAATTGATTTTACCGTCTTCGTATTTAGCAAGTTACAAGTAAAACGAGGGAATAAAATTCGCGACAATAATAAAAGAATTTGTTTTTAAGAAAAAATACTAAATGTTTTTTTTTTTTTTGTTCACAGACACTTAACATGCTTTTGGCTTATTTGGTAAGTGATTTTCCATTCATTAATTTTTAACCGGCTTTTTAAAATGAGAAGGTTCTCAATTTCGCGTTGTATGTTTTTTATGTTTATTAACATACTCGCTTTTCCCTGCGGCTTCGCCCGCGTGAACTTTCCTCGGGAATTTTTTCCCGGGATGAAGGGTTCTAAGCTACCTCCCTACCAATTTTCAGCCAAATCAGTTCAGCTGTTCTTGAGTTATAAATTGTGTAACTGACACGACTTTTATGTATAGATTTAGAACCATTGACAAAAAAAAGTATATTTTTTGTTTAAGGTGATACCTCGGTGAACACTAGCGCCACCGTTATTTAAAAATCATTACTCACAGAAATCACAAGTTATCAAAATTCCCTCTGCTGTAATTATGGTTCTGGATCTGAAGTTAATTTTAAACATATTCAATTATTAAATTATCCATACTAATATTATAAATGCGAAAGTCTGTCTGTCTGTCTGTCTGGTCCAGCAGTTTAGCCGTGAAGAGTCACGGCTAAACTGCTGGACCGATTGTGATGAAATTTGGTAGGGATGTAGTTAACAACCTGAGGTCAAACATAGGCTACTTTTGGGCGCGATATAACCGAGTCCCACGCGGGCGGAGCCGCGGGCAACAGCTAGTAGTTTAATATACTTACAAATTGCAAAACTGCTAAAAGTGGCCGTTTTAAGCAATAATGCAATATGTAACTATAGGGAATTATAATTTAATAATTTTTTATTACAGCAGAGGGATTTTCGATAACTTTTGTTTTCAGTGAGTAATGATTTTTAAATGACGGTGGCGCTAGTGTTCACCGAGGTATCACCTTACTGCCTGTACAGTGGACCACAGAGAAAAGTGTACCATGTTATATGTAAATGTGTGATAATGTGGGTCTGTGACTCACTGTACACAATAATAGTCATTAAAGGAACCACGTCAGAGGCCGGGAGGCGGTTTCGAAGAACTGTAACTAGGATGCGCATGGTCGATTGACCGCACCTACTCGACATTATGATAAATACAAGGATTTTGCTTATTTTATGCATTAAAGGTTACAAAGGTAGCTTAGCATACCTTAAAAGGATACACTTTTATTTGGTCATATAAAAATTTCATTAAAGTCGGTACATTGGTTTGGTTTAAAAAAAAAAAAACTGATTTTCCAAGTATTCAATAGTGCATCTGCGAATTTCGAAAAAGTTGCTGGCTTGATCATGAGTATATGCAAGGTCAACTGATCCCGAATACCTGGTTACCTGCACATCACTACATAGTATAAAACAAAGTCGCTTTCTCTGTCCCTATATCCCTATGTATGCTTAAATCTTTAAAACTACGCAACGGATTCGGACGCGGTTTTTTTTAATAGATAGAGTGATTCAAGAGGAAGGTTTGTATGCCCATGTGAAGCCGAGGCGGGTCGCTAGTATATCACATATTAAAATTTTTAAATTTATTTAAGTATTTGACCAAGTGACCGAAGCGAGTGAGGGCTCTCAATCAAGTTGGGGGCGAAAACACATTGTATGTATGTTTGTACCGTGACAACTGCCGAACCAATGGTTCTATTTTGATGAAATTTGGTTGGCATGTAGGAAATATCAATAGCATATTCAAGTTCGTTGGGCATCAAAATCGGTTCAGTAGTTTTTGGAATATTAATAAAAATGTCCGCAATTATTCAGCAAACAAAACAATAGCGTGTTCTAACTTTGTATAGCCCCATTTGGTTAGGACATTGCGGCTTGAATCACCTGATTGTCTGATAAAAAAGATGATTCCGTGCTTCGGAAGGCACGTTAAGCCGTTGGTCCCGGCTGACATCGGGTAGTCGTTAAAGAAACCACGTCAGGCGGCGAGAGGCGGTCCGAAGGACTCTGACACCAGAGTGTGCATGGTTGATTGACCGTGACGCCTACTCGAAATGATGATGATAGCTTCATTTACCAGAATAAATAAATAATAAATATATAGGGACAAATCACACAGATTGAGTTGGCCCCAAAGTAAGTTCGAGACTTGTGTTATGGGATACTAACTCAACGATACTATATTTTTATAACAAATACATATATAGATAATTATCCAAGACCCAGGCCAATCGGAAAAAGATCATTTTTCATCTTGACCTGACCGGGGATCGAACCCGGGACCTTCTGAGTAGCGGTCAGGCATGCTAACCATTACGCCACTGAGGTCGTCGAAGTCGAGAAGAGAAGTCCAATGCTCAACATTGGGCAAAATAAGGCTGTTAAGATATGTATTGAGTCGCTGATGGTATGACGTCGGCCTTCGCACGCGGTACCGACGGACTCGGCCGGTGTCATTGTCTTGTGACTTGTTTCCATTGTACCAAGACGGTACGAGAATTTTATTTATTTATTTATAGTACACAAGACAATGTAAGCCACCGCATATCTCAAGGTGTCGGAGCCTGGAGTCTGTAATATAAAATTGGTTGATGATATACTTACCTATAGGTATAAGGTGGTAATCAACTGCAAATATTTTAAGGTCAGATTCAGACCACTATTCTGAACAACTTTTCCAAATAAACTTGTATCAAAATACAAACGTTTTATTTTCACTCTCCATACTAAACTAGATCAGATGATTCTCAATTTGTATGGGAGGTCAAAAATCTGCCCTTAAAATATTTGAAGTTGATTTGTGTCCACATTATATATTTTCTTAAATATTGTTTTTTTCATATAAGAATGAAAACCATATAACATTCAAGAGAAAAATCATAGAATTTTTGTACTTACCAAATTCTTTTGAGCTTCATCTATCAGGTTTTTCACGCTGTATATACTGCCAATACAAACTGAAGTCCTATTCAAGGTAGGCGTTAAACTAAAGTAAATAAAAAAACTCTAATTAAGAGAACGCTGTAAGGGTGACCCAATTTTGGGCATCCAAGGGTATATAAGGTGAACGCTGACACGCTTAGAAGAAGAACAATAATATTAATGGAATGTTCTCAATTTCCTTTTTTATTTCAATAAATAGCAATAAATATATTACAAACAAATGCTTTGACCACTAGGCTACGGAGGTAATTTTTAAAACCATTTAGATCTTAAAAATCCAGTTTACTTACTGGTGGATTAATGGTGGTTTACTTGTTATGTAATTGGTTCAATAAAGTGTTCATTCATTCATTCATACTTCAATATTCAAACCAAAATTAACGTTCTCGTGTCGTGTGTAACAATGGACGCACGTGCGCGTAGCACGGTAGCCGCTCAACCGGTCGTAGGTCGTGAGTCAGAGCGGGGGCGAATCCAGATCTTAATGCGCGAGCGCTGGGTTGCGATTACGCATGGTAAGCAACCCGAGCGTGGCTCTGACTTGGATGGGTCGCCAGATTCTAAGTTTATTGGTTTTTACTTTATACTAGATTCATGTTCACTGAACTATACTATAGCCTCTTTTATTATATTATCCTATAGCCTAACCTAAGGCTATTATATGCCGAAAGGTTATAAGCATTCAAAAACAACTTCAGCTATTAGGGTTCCATATATAAAGTAGTATATATGAATGAATGAATAAACACTTTATTGCACCAATTACATAAATACATTTGAATAGTACAGGATCAAAAATAAAATTAGTACAAAGGCGAACTTATCACTACATCACTATCATTACCACTACATAGTATAAAACAAAGTCGCTTTCTCTGTCCCTATGTCCCTATGATGCTTAAATCTTTAAAACTACGCAACGGATTTTGATGCGGGTTTTTTAATAGATAGAGACATTCAAGAGGAGGGTTTTTATGCCCATGCGAAGCCGGGGCGGGTCGCTAGTAGATTTATATTATGTCTTAATTTTATGCTAATTTAATATCCGTAGACAATTATTACGTGTACGAAATCAGACATTATGCGAAGACTGTCTAAACTTGACCCAGATTTTAAAATTGAGGCTATCTTGTTGTCTAGACGGTGTATATTCTTAACCTTTACGATTATACAGACGATAAATAAAATGGACTGAAGAAGGTCGCAGGAAGGCGTTGGATTCAGGCCGCTTCCAACCGGTCATTTTGCGAATCCTTAAATAAATAAATACGGACAAATCACATTTGGATTGAGTTAACCCCAGAGTAAGTTCGAGACTTGTGTTATGGGATAATAACTCAACGATACTATATTTTATAACAAATACATATATAGATAAACATCCAAGACCCAGGTCTATCAGAAAAACACAATTTTTCATCTTGACCTGACCGAGGTTCGAGCCTGGGACCTCCTGAGTAGCGGTCAGGCATGTTAACGATGAGACGATACATTATTTTGAATACTCTATGAAGTTGTTTTTGGTTATAACAAGACCACTAGCTGTTCCCCGCGGTTTCACTTGTGGTGTATATGTACTATAGCCTATCTTACCCAAGAATCAGGCTATCGTATGCTAAAAGAATTTTTTAAATCCGACCCTTAGCTCTAAAGTTATAAGCGTTTAAACAAACAAACTCTTCAGCTTTTTTTATTTTTAGTACTAGCTATCGACCGCGGGTTCGCCCGCATAAATTTCCCTCGGGAACAGTGCTTTTTCCGGGATGAAAAGTACCCTATGTCCTTCTCAATACTCCTAGCTATGTAAATTTGTAACGGATAAAGTTAAACGATACGGGTCAAACACTGGCTACTTTTGGGCGCTATAAAACTGATTCCCACGCAGACGGAGCCGCGGCCAACAGCTTGTATTCTTTATCTGACCTCGTCCGTGACATTAGCAAAGTATTAGCAGAAGTCTGTCTGTCTGCCCATGACTCATTTACGTGTCTAGAATTTCAGATTGAGTTGGCGAAACTAGCTTTCGCCAGCGGCTTTGCACGCGTGATTTTTCCTCGGGAACTGTGCTTTTTCCCGAAATGAAAGGTACCCTATGTCCTTCTTAATACTTCTTATTAACATGCAACTAGGAAAAAAGGAGGTGAATGTCTTAAACAAAGTAAAAAGTATTTGGTTAGGACATTAAGGAAGTTGAAATTAAGGACTATTAAAGCGAAAGTGAGTTTATTGTTTGATATTTACACTTTTAACTGCCTACGTGGTTCAGGGGTTAAGGCATCTGCATGCAAACCCGAGGTTTGTAGGTTCGATTTCCTGGGAAGCTACTTTGTTTAATTTTTTTTAGTTTGGTTGAGACATTGCAGGCTTGAATCACCTGATTGTCTGATAATAAAAATGATTTCGGTGCTTCGGAAGCACCTTACGAAGCCTTTAGGTCTCTGCTGCCACCTTTTTTTTTTAAATTTCAAATGCCTAGACAATTGACAATTGAACTCGTATATTGTACTCGTAATTGAACTTGGTAGTGTATCGTATAACAATAATTTTAACTACCTATTATTTGTCAAAATTCACTTATATTTTGGTTGTCTGGAAGAGATTGCATTAGCGATAAGGCCGCCTATTGTATTATCTATTGGCTACTTCACGACCCACGAAATCAAAACTATATCGATCTCCGTTAAAAAATGCAAGATGGCAGTATAATTTTAATTTCAAATTTACTTTAAATTTGGAACTGTCAAATCGCGCGCCGGCCATCATCCGCCATGACGTGACGCACGCGTTGTGCGGTGAATGATCAGCTCAGACCTATTTTGACTTCTGTCTTTCGTTCAAAGTCGGTAATTCGAATCATTACAATTTGACAAGACTGTGAAGAATCGCATGATTTTCATGCGACTCTGTGTTTTTGGTGAGAATCAGATTTCAAAAATAGCACCTATCACAATAATTACATCACAATACCCTGAAAAAATGGCTAACCGCGTTTTGGTTAGGATTTTAAAAGTTAACTTTTGAATTTACGTTTTGCTGTCTTTGAGGGCTCAGAAAAATATGGGAAAAAATTGTGTTAATCTAAACAAATAGAAAATAATTATTTTAATCATATTAAATTATTAAATTATACTTACATAAATAATATATACTTACATAAATAATATTTAATTTATTGTTTAAAATATATTATTTTTATAAGTATAATTTAATATGATTAAAATGAACTTCAGATTATATTAAACTAAAACAAAATACAGGCCAACTAGCCTATTTCCTCATCGTTTATTTTTACTGGTGAAATTAATAATTTTGAAATGATTAATTTGGGTCTCTATACTATATAGACACTGGAACAGGTGAAACTAAATAAAAGCTTACCAAAAGCCCTCAGTCTTCACAAAGCTCGTTGATGTCTTTTGTTTTAATGAGACGCTTTCTTGAGTAAGCTTGCAATGTGTATTAAGGTCTTAGAAATGAATTTTTATAATGTTTATTTATTCAGACATAGTTAACAGGGTTGATTGACCTGCTATATAGTTTTAAATTAAAGAATAGACCACACCCTTTCTTTGAGGAGGTTTCACACGTCAGGAGTACTCGAAATCGGCGTGTATGACGATAGTGATGAGTGTGGTAAAATCGAGGGAGGTCTGTAAGGATCGTAGCCAATGGAAATCTCTAGTCTCTGCCTACCCCTACGGGAGACAGGCGTGATGATATGTATGTACGAGTATGTATGTGTCACATATCCGTACCTGTACCCCTAGTAGGATTTTATAAATAATCAACGATTTATAAACGCAGACGCTAGCGACTGCGTTAGCGATTTTGTATGACAAACCTGTACAGCGCCCCTGGCGGTTAGTAAGGGAACTAAGAAATTCCATACAAAATCTTAACGCATTCGCTAGCATCTGCGTTTATAAAATCTCATACTAGGAGTACTATAAAAAATTATATATAAATATATAGGGACAAATCACACAGATTGAGTTAGCCCTAAAGTAAGTTCGAGACTTGTGTTATGGGATACTAATACAACGATACTGTATTTTATAACAAATACATCGAACCCGGGACCTCCCGAGTGGCGGTCAGGCATGTTAACCATGCACAGAAGTCGTCAACTGATGAGTACTGATGAGTCGTTCAAAAGTTTAAGACTTAGAAGTTTTAGATTAAGAAAAAAACATCCTACATGAGTCCTGAAACATACCCTCATTAATGCCCATGTACTTTTTCCTTTATTATACAGGTTGACTGGAAGAGATCCCTGTTAGGGATAAGTCCGCCGTGTTGTGTTCTATGCTGTATCATCAATGTTCTTTCTGTACCATAAAGTTTTTCGTACATACATACATAACTCTCCTTTTTTGGTCAGTCGAGTAATTAAAAGAAAATTATTAAAGTAAAAATCGATGGGCAGTCTATCACGGTCCCGGTGCTTAACCTTTATAATCCCCTTTTCGACTCGGATTGGTTGACGAAACCCCACCTACAGTCACACGAGGGGTGAAAGGGGAGAAATCGATAGGGTGAAATGGTCCCGTGGGTATATTTGTGTACTTTTTTTTATTTTCTTACTAACTGTCCGAGGTTTTAATTAATTTTTCATATTTTTTTTTGCGAAATTTTTTTTTTTCTATTATTTTTCGTGTGAAATTATTATTATTTTTTCAACCGACTTCCAAAATAGGAGGTTCTTAATTGGGCTGAACCTGTTTTTTTTTTATGTATGTTATCTAATTCATATCTTCGTTATCTCTGGATCGATTTTGAAAATTCTTTTGTTTAGTTCAAAAAGACATACTTTCAATTTGGTCTCATTGAAATTTTATCAAAATCGTTGCAGTAGTTTGGTTTTAAAATTAAAACAACTGGAATACGTAAAAATACGTTTTCAGTTTCTAGAGTAATTTAAAATTATTATTATGTCAACTTATTTATTTACTAGCTGTTGCCCGCGGCTCCGCCCGCGTGGGACTCGGTTATATCGCGCCCAAAAGTAGCCTATGTTTGACCTCAGGTCGGTAACTACATCCCTACCAAATTTCATCACAATCGGTCCAGCAGTTTAGCCGTGAAGAGATGACAGACAGACAGACAGACAGACAGACAGACTTTCGCATTTATAATATTAGTATGGATATGGATGTTGTTGAAGTTATAATATAGTCCCCAATAAAGTTACCATTTTTTAACTTTTTTCGTTGCTTGCTTAATAATGGAGTAATGTACAAGGTCCATCGACCCCGTATGCCATATTGTGTTGGCTTTTTAAAACCCCTCCAATATCGCTGACATGGTTTATATTTGACGTTCGATTTTTCTCGGTAAGTATCTACATATCGTGTTTCTCTCTGTTGACCCTGCACACTGTGGTGTCAGAGTGAGGTGAGTGGGTTGAGGAGTTAGTGCGTGTTCTTAACGATAGCACTCGTCAAGCGACGACGTCGGCGAGTGCGCAACCATGATTGGATTGGTCGCCATTTGTGGTAGTTCTATGTTGAGCTCCTCCGTGCTTCGGAAGGCACGTTAAGCCGTTGGTCCCGGCTGTTATTGTCAGACAGCAGTCGTAAGGCTGTCCTTTAGGTATCTTGATAAAATCTGTCAGTGTTGTCCACTAACACACTCGAGTCATGTTCCTCTGGGTCTGGTTTCTGTAAAAAGGGTTACTGAGGTCAGACGGCAGTCGCTACATTGTAATAACCAGTACCGTCAAATCAGGACCATGGTTAAAAGTGTACAAAAGAACAATTTTCCATTTTTTAACGGTATGTAAAATTATTTAAGACGATACCTCGGTGAACACTAGCGCCATCATCATTTAAAAATCATTATTCACTGAAAACACAAGTTATCAAAAATTCGTGTTATATAATTAAGGTTCTGGATCTGAAGTTAATTTTAAACAGAGGTAGAGGTATCATCTATTTGATTTGGCTCCAAGAAGCTGCATAATCTCTTATCCAACTCGCGCTTGACTGTTTTCTTTTTAAATATTGCTGACAATAAGGTTAACCCACCATTCTTTACTCCAAACTTAATACTGATGAGAACTTCAAGATACCCCAGGTTATTGACCCCGAACTTCACAGACATTTGCAAATCTGTGTGTCGTTGTATACAGACAGACTCTAGGTTTGTGTGCGTGAGCCAGACGGCGGTGTGAATGTGTGTGTGATATACATGTTGTTTTAAATTTTGAGATTTAAAGGTATGACCTGAATTTTAACATTTATTTATTTATTTAAACTTTATTGCACTTCACTATCACTACATAGTATAAAACAAAGTCGCTTTCTCTGTCCATATATCCATATATATGCTTAAATCTTTAAAACTACGCAACGGCTTTTGATTCGGTTTTTTATTTATTTATTCATTTATTTATTTCCAAATTCATGTACACAGAAAAATATACAAAAGAAAATAATATAGAATAAGGAACATTAGTACAAGGTGCTGCTTATTTCTAAAGAAATCTCTTCCAGCTGACCCAAGAGAGGAAACGAGAAGAAAAGGGTAACAGGCGTGTACTAGAATATTATAATATAATAAACATACATACATAAGTACATACATACTTAAATAAATATATATACCATATAAATACAATTTAAATTTTAATAGGTGAGTGATTCAAGAGGAAGGTTCTTATGCCCATGCGAAGCCTTAAAATATAATAGGTAGACTTAATGCCATAAGGCATTCTCTGCCAGTCAAACCTTAGGACCAAACAGAAAATTGTATAGGGTGGTGCCATGAAAAAAAAGAAACAGGTTAATAGTGGTTTTTTTCTTCTTTCGTCCTCAGTCTTCAGATAACCTGGCGTACCTTGGGGATGCTTTAATCATGGTCCTGATTTGTCGGTACTGGTTATTACAATGGAGCGACTGCCGTCTGACCTCCGTAACCCTTACAGGGAAACCAGACCAATAGGATCCGGGTGTATTAGTGGCCAACACTGTTAGATTTTCAGGGTGTCTAAAGGTATCTGACATAGCCTAACGACTGCCATCTACCGATAACTGCCAAGACCAACGGCATAACTAGCCTTTCCAAGCACGGAGTAGCTCAAGATATAAATGCCACGCATATCGACTCTACCATGATAGTTTAAAACAATAATAAAAACGAAAATACAGAATTTTTTACAAAACATAAGGTAATTTTATGTACAAAGGCTGCCTTATCGCAAAATCTATACTAATATAATAAAGCTGAAGAGTTTGTTTGTTTGAACGCTTATAACTTGAAAACTACTGATCGGATTTGCGAAATTCTTTTTGTATATGAAAGCCTGATTCACGGGGAAGGTTATAGGTTATAGTACATACACAAAACTGGCGAGTAAAACCGCGGGAAACAGCTAGTATGTAATACTTCTGAAACCAGTCCTAGTCAATTTAAAAAAAAAAAAATTCTTTTCCAAATACTATATCTAATGTTACCACATATGTTTCAATCTGTCCAACTGTTGCGATTACCGGTAACGACAAAGAAATAAACATACATACATACGCTCCGCGCATAAAAACATCACCATGTGAATGTTACGCTCGTGTGTGTTAATATCGCGACAGTGTGCGTACACGGCGTCTGGGCTGTACATGTGTGCCGGCTTACACGTGTGGGTCGATGAAAAAATGTCTGGCTTAAACGGGAGACGATTTTGACCGATTGTGATAATATTAACACAGTTTTACGCTAACTGCCTCTGTGGTTTGTTAAGGCATATTGCTTTAAGTTCGGTCGCAGGTTCGATTCCCACGGGAAGCTAACTTTGTTGTTACCAGTTTGGTTAGGACATTGCAGGCTCATTCATTCATTCATTTCGTGTAGGTGTCATGGTCCATAGACCATGCACACCCTGGTGTCAGAGTTCTTCGGAACCGCCTCTCGGCCTCTGACGTGGTTCCTTTAACGACTACCAGATAGCAGCCGGGACCAACGGCTTAACTTAACGGCTTGAATGAATGAATAAATGAATGAGTAAAAATGACTCCATACTTACAATAAACAAAGTATGCTTCCCGTGGGAATCGAACCGATGATCCCCGGGTCTACAGGCAAACTCCTTAACCACTGAACCACGGAAGCAGATACCCATCTTAATAATTAAAGGTTAGAAAATTTGAAAAATTTAATTTAGACATTTACCAATTACTGGGCATCGAACCTAGAGCCAACAGATTAACGGACATGCTAAACTATAACAAAATTGGACCTTATAGATATCTGAATAAAGAATTTGAATTTTGAATTGTAGGTACACATTGTATACTAAGAAATTATTTTTTGCTGATAAAGCACAATTTTTGCACAATTTCTGCAGATGTCACATCAAATAAAAAAATATAAAAAACAAAATTCTTTATTGTCTTACATTACATTACAATTTTAGAATTAAGGTTGTTTCTTTTAAATTATATAAACCTGTGTTAGAAAGACCCGCTCTTAAATAATTAAATGTGTGTTACTTGCAGACAATGTGTAATTAGAAATTTTAATTTATGAGAAAAATAGATACAGACATGCTTACAAAAATATAATGGCACACTTTTAAATATTTTGGGGTGGAATTTGTAGAGACAATAGAGATTCAACTTCTTCATATGTTTGAGACTTTAGCCGGTTATTTATAAGTATTTTACAATTACGACTAGTTAGGTGGTATATATTTAACTCTCTAATTAACCGGTTATATAAATGTGAAGATAAGTGTACATATTGTCTTTCGGCAAAAGCAGTTTTAACTACATTTACTGGGGCTACCATATGATTCCTACGCCTTAGCAAAAGTCGGTGGTCGAAAGTCAGCGGTTTATGAACCTTAAGTACCGTGTTTAATACGAACAGTAGGTCGACCGCCTATCTCGATTCTCTCCTCTCGTAATGGCTACTTGTATCATTTGGCACCGTTTTACGCACAAAAGGTTTTAAAAAAAATTATTTTTTTGCCAACGTAAACAAAAAAAAAAAATTTAAGCGTTTTAGCGTAAAACGGAGCGAAATGTCGCGAAAGCGATACAAGTAGCCATTACGAGAGGAGGGAATCGAGATAGGCGGTCGACCTACAGTTTTCTGACGGTCAAAACGTCGCTCAGAGTGTACAGAGTCTCTGTTGGAAATGCTACAAGTAATTTTAAGGGTGACGTACAAATGACTTATAATGAAAACTTTACACAATCGTCTAGACGTTTACAGAAACGAGTTTTACCACACTAGAAGGGATATCGTGACATTCTACCTTAGAGCATTAAACCAACCAGAGTGGTAACCGACAGGCCAAAAGTGTGACCGCCGGTCATACTGCTTGTACTTTTGTGCGTGTATTTGATGCTTGTGTTGTCCTTCCATGCTGGTCTGGGAGTAATAGAAAAAACATAGCATATACCAGCTGCTTCTCTTCCCGCGCAAGCCGAAAAATCGAATATGGGACTCAGCGAATGGGAAAATCATGACTTAGGAGATAGCAACCCATCACTATTGATTTCCTGTTTCAACTATCCTCTAATCTAAACGTGGTCTAAGTTTTTATGACTCTAGGCTCTTTTTACCTTGTATGAGATAAAGACGTTATTATTTTGTAACTATAGGGAACTATACTTTAATAATTGAATATGTTTAAGTTAATTAATTGCATAACACTGATTTTTGAGAACTTGTGTTTTCAGTGAATAATGATTTTTAAATGATGGTGGCGCTAGTGTTCGCCAAGATATCTATTGATATGGCTCCAAGAAAGTGCAAAACATTTCGTTCATCCATACTACTTAAAGTATGTATGTGATTGTTAATTTTGACAAGTGTGTGCGTAACGACGTGTTTGATTGCATTAGTGTTAATACTTATTGTGCGTGTTTCCTCACCCCGCGCGCGGAATGTGGCACTTTTTCACGTAGATATAAGTGCGCGTGGCGTCACTGGCTAGTAATGCTCTATGCATGTGACCTTTTTAATATATTTTTAGAAATGCATCAATAGAAGATTGTAACCAAGGGGTGAAATGTGCCCATTTCGACACACCGTTCTTTTTTTTTCTCTATCCTATTGGCCGAAAGAAATTTCATTAGCGATAAGTCCGCCTTTGTACTTATTTTCAATCCTGTACAAACCAATGTTTGTATGCAAAAGATATTTACAAACCATAGTTGGCTGAGAGAGCTCTGGTCAGTCCGCAAAAAACATACATACGCCTTATTCCCGTAGGGGTAGGCAGAGAGAGATTTCCATTGGCAAAGTGCGATCCCTACCACAGAACAGAGTAATATATTAACCTTATAAGGTACTTACATACCTCCCTCGCTTCCTACATACTCGTCACTCTCGTCATACACGCTCGCCGACTTCAGGTACTACTAATGTCTGCCTTTTAAAAATAAAACATACTACGACTAAGTCGCATACCTCTTGGAAAAGGTAGATATTATAGACGAGAGTGATAAGTGTGAAAGAAATGAAGTCTGTAGGATCCATTATAATCCCTAAAAATATCCCTGGAAAGTAAATAGTTCTAACAAAATTGTTTTTCCTAGAAGCGTCGTGACCTACGACAACCTTACTCATTGGGGCAGGTCAGGCACGTCTGTCTGGGGTACTAGGTGTATGGCCGATCGAAGTGCTTCAACTATTGGACTAAATTCATTTATATCGTGTGGGTTAAAGGGTCAATTGACCCTGCACACCAGTGTCAGAGGGTTTTTATGAAAAAGGCTACCTTTGTAACCTTTAATGCATAAAATAAGCAAAATCCTTGTATTTATCATAATGTCGAGTAGGTGCGGTCAATCGACCATGCACATCCTAGTTACAGTTCTTCGAAACCGCCTCCCGGCCTCTGACGTGGTTCCTTTAATGACTATTATTGTGTAGAGTGAGTCACAGACCCACCATTATCACACATTTACATATAACATGGTACACTTTTCTCTGTGGTCCACTGTACAGGAAGTAAGGTTACCTCGGTGAACACTAGCGTCACCGACATTTAAAAATCATTACTCACTGAAAACCCAAGTTATCAAAAATCCCTCTGCTGTAATTAAGGTTCTGGATCTGAAGTTAATTTTAAACATATTAAATTATCAAATTATAATTCTCTATAGTTACAAATTGCATTATTGCTTAAAACGGCCACTTTTAGCAGTTTTGCAATTTGTAACTATATGGAACTTTAATTTAATAATTGAATATGATTAAAATTAACTTCAGATCCAGAACCATAATTACAGCAGAGGGATTTTTGATAACTAGTGTTTTCAGCGAGTAATGATTTTTAAATGACGGTGGCGCTAGTGTTCACCGAGGTATCACCTTAAGTTAATAGAATAAGATTCCAATTCCAATAAGAAATAAGTAGAAAATTTTGGTCCAAATTAAGACTGCCTTTCTTATTGGACTAGTTGTATTTCGCGGTTTGCCTCTCCCGTATTTGTTTACAAGCCTATGTTACTCAGAGGTAATGTTACATTATAATGGCGAAAGAATTATTAAAATCGGTACAGTAGTTTATGAATTTATTCATTACATACAAAAATACAAACATTAATATATTTCCTCTTTATAATATAGTTAAGCATACAAAGGGACATAGGGACAGAGAAAGCGACTTTGTTTTATACCATGTAGTGAAGTGTTTGATCAAATTTTTATTATTTATTCACATAAGTAGAACGTATTAATAAAACCTTAAAACTATATATTTAAAAATAATAAATGTTATTAACCGACTTCTTTTAAATTTTAACTTTACGAATATTTATGTAACAATTTTTTTAACATGTGTATAAAACATGGATTTTAAAAATGTATTGAAAAAAAATCATTGTTTTAGGATTAACACTATTATAGTATTAAAAACATAATACATTAATTAAATAACCTAGGTAACTAGCGTGATTAAAAAAAAATAATGTATTTTTTTTTTGTTTCAGATTCTGAGTAAACGAGCATTAATGTTATGATCCTTGAAGATCAGTTAATTGGTACGTATTAAACTTTTTAAATTCACTATTTATTATTCATTTACTTTTTTCACCTTTGCACCGGAAATGCTAATGGATGGGTGAACTCTTCTTATTTTTCTTTTTTTTTATAATTTTTATTTAGTTTTATTTTTAATTAAGTTATTAATAAATTATTGAGTTTTAAATTGATTGATAGATAATTTTCAGCGAATTCTTTGAACTAATTAACTACCTCTGTGGCCCAGTGGTTAAAGCATTTGCCTGTAGATCGTGACAATTTCTAAAGGTACTTAAATAAATAAATATAAAAATAAATCACACAGATTGAATTAACTCAACGATACTATCAAGTTAACAAACACGAATTAACAAATGACAAGTTAACAATAACTTTCTTACCTACTTGAGGCAATTGGTAAGAAGGGGTAAAATCTGATAACAGTACGAAGCTAGATAGGTGACCAACTGACTGACAAAAAAATTTGCATTCTATAATCGGCGTACTGATACGAACTGAACTGAAAAACTTCAAATCTCTTTGATACTTCGATCCTAAAATTATTATCTTTATTGCCATTTTAAAATCAACCTTACAACTCTACATTGAAAATCGAAATTCCTGTATAGCAAAGATTAATGCTGGCATGTTGGTATAGCTGAATCGTGTCTGGCGATTTATTTTTATTTAGTCTGTCCCGGATCGCGACGCAGGAAGATAGTGTTGAATTTTGCGAACGAACGCGCGAAAATGCATAACCTCAAAGTTTCGTGTTTTGTGTTGTGACTTGTTTTAGTTGAAAATTTTATTGTTCTTGGCTTTTCATTCTACGTATTAATTATGGAGTAAGTAGTTGTGCTATTATTTTTGTATGAAATTAAATATGTTTATATAAGGAACTAAATATATTTGACACTTATGTTGGTAACTTAATAAAATTTGGGTTGGGCTAAAATTGAACTTGTTTCAATTACTAATCAAAACTGATTTTATTTATAATAAAGTGAATAAAGTATATGGTAATCAAAGTTTGACTGTTAGATTATGCTTTTAGCATTAAGTTCACCTATTGTTGTAAGTAGTTATACAGTTTTTTAAAGTTAAATAAATAAAATAATAATCATATAAATTTAGATAAATAAGTTTTCCTACGTAATCAGGAGTCTGAAAAAAATATTTGAAACTTTTAGGTGGAGTTTTTTTTAAATTATCATTAAGTATTAAAAGAATTTTCAATATTCTTCCTCGTAAAATTACTCTTTATATCATTGTATTTAGGTTCATATTGAGGTTTTTTACATTACCATAAACAATAGTGCTTTAAGTACATCCTTTATTGCACACACAGTCAATTTGGTGGGAAGGATCATCAAGATAAAATCCTTTTTTTCTAAAATTTGTGATTATTTTAAGTATTTTTCGATAATAACGTTGGATCATTATTCGCTAAGTAAGTATTAGTGTGTTTTAGGAAGTGGTACAGATTCGAATTAGCGTTTGATCCTTGGTTGTCAACATATCACTATCACTACATAGTATAAAACAAAGTCGCTTTCTTTGTCCCTATATCCCTATGTATGCTTAAATCTTTCAAACTACGCAACGGATTTTGATGCGGTTTTTTAATTAGATAGAGTGATTCAAAAGAAAGGTTTTTATGCCCATGCGAAGCCGGGGCGGATCACTAGTCTCCATATAGTGCTAAGTGAAATTCTTCCACCGCTTCACTTAGCCCTCTGACTAGATTTACTTCAGACTAGGCTACTTATTTAACTAAACTAAGTAGGACGGAAAAATATAAATAAAAATAATAAATAATATAATAAACGTAAATACTTAGGTTACGATGACCGTGCCCTAATCTTTCGTTTTCACCCTTTGCGTGCAGAACCCGAAAAATGGTTTCTGAGAAGCGATAGTCCCATCATTCAATCGGACCGAACATAAGTTGCTTACCATTTGCCCCGTCACGCCGTCTGCCCGTATTGATTTTATTGATGTTTTACCCCATTGTCAAAAAAGGGTATTCGGGATCGATTCTATCAATGATTAAAAATTGCAAAGGGTAGGTAAGGGTGAATGATACAAAAGTTTTTTTTTTTTCATTTTTTTTTCTAATCCTCCGAATTAGTTTCAGTTGAATGGTTTTTTAGAGTTTTAACGCTTAAAAAAATTAAAACTGTTAGGGTGACGGTTTTTGAAAGGAAATAATGGTCAAGAGTGAATCGCACGCGCTAACAAGAGTTCTGTACTATAGCATTTTTTCAGAATCGCACTATAGTAGTAGGTAGTCTAATTAAAGCGTTTATTTAACTTAAAATAAGGAACCTTAACAATAAAACCTTAAACTAAACTTATGAAATATTAGCGACCCGCCCCAGCTTCGCATGGGCATAAAAACCTTACTCTTAAATCACTCTATCTATTAAAAAAATCCGCATCGAAATCCGTTGCGTAGTTTTAAAGATTTAACCATACATAGGAACATAGGGACAGAGAAAGCGAATTTATTTTATACTACGAGTATGTAGTGATAGTGATAATAATCTTATATAGTTATATAAAAATTAATTGCTGTTCGTTAGTCTCGCTAAAACTTGAGAATGGCTGGACCGATTTGGCTAATTTTGGTCTTGATATATTTTTGGAAGTTCAGGGAAGGTTTAAACGGTGAGAAAAGTGCGTTCAGGCGGTACGGAGTTCGCCGGGACAGCTAGTAATAATTAATAAAAACAAAAGCAAATAAATTACTAAATCAAATTGTACAGTCCCGTTTAAGGCTCCATTAGCGGCTATGTGCCAAGAAGGCTGGCGTTTCATTTGTGAAAATAACACATAATATTATAGATAAACATCCAATACCCGGGTTTTCAATTTGAAAATGATCATTTTCCATCTTGACCTGACCGGGCATTGAATTTGGGACCAACTGTGTAGCAACCTGGCATTATGACCACTATGCCACAGAGATCGAAAAATTCACTAAAAAGCTTGTGCCGAAAAATGAAAATTTTATTAAAAACTTATATTAGAAATTCGCGAATACATCAGCTGCATTAAAAGTTTAAAAACTCTTAATTTTCAACTTTATCGCCTTAGTTATAAGAAAGATGATGTTTAACACTTAACAAAGGGTTTCAACTTTTTTTTTGTGAAAGTGATGCACGCACAAAGCCTTTTTGATAGTTTTTTACTCATTCACCATTGCATTTTGGTACGAATGATGTTGTGTGGATAAGACATTAACGCGGGATTAAGCGCATATTATGTACTATACTTAAAACTGTGAAAAAATGAGAGAAAGATAAATAAAGGAAATTATAAGTCATCTGTATGACTGATGAGATATAACCGAGTCCCAAACGGGTGCAGCCGCGTGCAGAAGCTAGTAATAAATAAATTTCATGTAAATACGCTGCGCTGGAAGGTCTTACTCATAAATTATTTTTCTTTCATGCTGGTCTGGGAGAAAAAGAAAAACATAGAATGTACCAGTTGCTTCTCTTCCCGCGCAAGCCGTAAAAGTCGACTGAGGAAGTCGGCGAATGGGAGAATCATGACATAGGCGATGCGGCTAGCAACCTATCACTATTGATTTCCTGTTTCAACTGTCATCATGCTAAACGTGGCCTGTCTCTTGTCCCTAGGCTCTGTCTACCCGTATGAGATAAAATCGTAATTATATGTATGTATACATTATTAAAGTTGTTTCACTGTTTGCAAAATGGTAACGTGTTCGTATCAACATTAATCCACATTATTCTTTTATTAATTTTTTTACCTCGTTGCAAAAAAACGCACCCCTCTTTTGCACAGTCGAGTATTCGACAAAGGCCCCGTATGGTGTGACAATTAGAGCACCGTGTGCCGCTTGACAAAACCTTATTTCAATGTATTATTGATCAAAGCCATTTAAAACTATTGAACAGCTGTTTTGTACACTCTATTTCTATTTTCGGACTTCCCCAACATAAATATAAAATTAAAAATAAGCAAAAATACTTTATTTTTTAACTAGCGATCCGCCCCGGCTTATAGTGGTAAAGGTTTTTATGCCCATGCGAAGCCGGGACGGGTCGCTAGTATAGGATTTAAATAATTAGTATAACACCATGCCAATTTTAACGTGCATTTAATCAAAGTCCAAAAAGCAACATTAACTTGACAAGCAAACCGGTGAGGCACGAATAGTGCAATTTAACAAGAAGCCAGTCTCTAACTTTTGGGGGATGTCGCATGTTATGAGTGGAAGCGGTTTGATTACAAAATCTTATTGCACCACACAACAAAAAAATATATATCAAAAACAACTTTTCTTCAGCAGGATGAAAAGTTATGAAAAAAAAAGGAAAAAATAAGTTAACATCACGACCCATAGGGCCACATAGAAGTGTAACCCTTACACTTACTCCTAAAGTAAAATACTTACCTACCGTTGTAAAAAATATAAATAACCTAATAATAACCCTAAAAACCAGAGGCAAAATTTATTTTAATCTATGCTAAAAACTATCTACAAATTTAAGACAAGATTCCCGAAATTCTGGCCGCATTCCCTCGCTGGATTGCAACACTTATTTTTTTGGTTTTTAACACATAAAGGGTACTTTTTATCCCAAAAAGTACCAGTTTTGATTAAAAAGTTTAATAGTCAATGACTCTTTATAAAGTAGATGTCGCTGCTGTGTATGATAAACTTTACTTGAAACAGAACTGAACCTAAACTAAACCACAACCGAAACAGAGTTGAACTTGAATTCATTCATTAGCGCGATTGCTTTGTTGGTCTGTCAACTACCGCACCTCACAAAAGGCGATTCCAAAATATTATTTCGTGCTAGATTTTTAAATTTGGCTTTACATTGCGCTTAGAGCGACAGCTCTTCTCATCCAAACGATCACGTGTATAATTTTAAACATGCGTGGTGGCTTACGAAATAACTTTACCGCTACCTCTCGTGACACAGACCAGTCTGTACCTTCAAGATCCGGTTAGCCA
This sequence comes from Apomyelois bistriatella, assembly GCA_947044815.1. Classification (NCBI taxonomy): domain Eukaryota; kingdom Metazoa; phylum Arthropoda; class Insecta; order Lepidoptera; family Pyralidae; genus Apomyelois; species Apomyelois bistriatella. Next base: position 697,587 of record OX345718.1, read on the forward strand.
CAACAACGGCGGTGAAAAAAAAAATGTCTGCCGTCCGTCTGCCGTCGCCCAGACGGTTCACTGCACTAGCTTGGCAACCTGACTTTACCTGGAGATTGCAACATAAATCTTGATGGGGAGTATAGGGAAGGAGTGAATTTTTTTAAAACGCTTATATTTTTTTTCTGTCGGTAGGAATATGGTTCCTTGATACCAGAAATAAATTGACAATTGACGTCAATAAGTGACGAGAATATCCTATATTGAAAATAAAAAAATTGAATTTGAATTTTAAATCTCAGATTTTTAGAATCAGCTAATTATTTCAAATAAAATATTATATTTTAATGACGAATAAATGGCGTCGCTACAGCTTTTGCGGTCTATTCCTTTGCTTCGTTCGGTAAAAAAAAAACAAATGTCATTGTCATGTTGGTTTTGGTTGTCATTAATGTCTTATTTTGTTGCCACTTTATTACTGAAGGTTAGCTGTCAGCTCTTTAAATCTAGCCTTATCCATAGCAAGTCTGAACAACTGTTCCACTGTTCTAACACCAGTCCACTAGCGGATGTTCCTCAGCCATGACATTTTGCGTCCTCCCACTCTGCGCTTTCCGGCAATTTTTCCTATCAACATGGTCTGCAGAAGATTATATTGTGGGTTTCTTAAGATATGAGATTTTAAAATTTTTTTTTTTAATTTTGACACCCAAAAATAACGGCATTTAACCTGGGCGTCGATTCTGCTAACGTTAAGACAAAATCGTATCAAAATAGTGTTTCAATAGTAGTGCTTTTTACACACTATTTACAAGAGTTATGACAGTATGATGTGATGTGAATGTAGTGAGGGATGTAACCATCAACAGTGATATAAAAAATGTATACATTTCTTGTAACTAGTGTGTAAAAAAGCAGAACAATTGAAACACTATTTTGACACGATTGTGACTTAACGTTAGCAGAATCGACGCCCTGATTGTCTGATAATAAACATGATTCCGTGCTTCGGAAGGCTCGTTAAGCCGTTGGTGCCGGCTGCTTTCTGGTAGTCGTTTAAGGAGCCACGTCAGAGGCCGAGATGCGGTTCCGAAGAACTCTGACACCAGGGTGTGCATATTCGATTGACCATGACACCTACACGAAATGAATGAATCAGAAAAATACCATTTTTCATTTTGACCGTTGATCAAACTCTCGACCTCCTAAGTAGCTGGCAGGCATGGTAACCATTACGCCACGGAGGTCGTCAAAATTTTGGGTGCCAAATACCTGGTTATGACCATTATTTTTGGGGAAATACCGGTTGAGCGGAACCGTTATGCTATCGGTTGCTAAAAAAATGTATGGACAGAAAAACCAGCTGGTTTGGTTGCTAATAACCAGGTTTCCGATGCCTAAGAGTTTATCAAGGAAAGAGCTGTTCAACGATGTGTCATATAATTATGTCCAAACGCCTACATTGTACCAATCATAAATTCTTAGTAATTATAATGTGTTCCTTTTGGCCTTTGAGATTCGACTCCGCGGAATATTTTTTTTTGTTAATGGCCCACAATATTAGCCTCTAAGAGCTTTAATATTTACAGCGGACTTTTGAGGCGAGGGCTTGACGCCACTCAGCCTTTTCGGCAAAAGCGCAAGGGGCTCCCAGTTGGGACGAACCTCGGCTATGGGCTCTTTGCCTTTGAGCAATGGCGAGCGATGCAAACTGGGATAATATTATAGAGTGAAGTTGGCCTATTGATCTTTTCCTTAGAAACATAGTGTCGTAGAGTCGGGAGCTAATGTATCGCCATCTAGCGATAAGTGGACGAGTTAAAAAGAAATAGATCAAGCACATGTTAAACATGCTTTAAGATGCTTTTTGATAAAGTTGTGTCTTTTGGCATGCCACGGACCTGTCATTTATTCTTGGCGAAAAAAAGGAGTTACAATATCACGTTTTCATTTAAAGCTGTTCCTTAGGTCTCACCAGCGCCACTTCCCAAAAAAAACTCTCCGTCTGTAAGTGAGCTTATCAGAAATCCTCACATAACTTTTTTGCTAGTATCCTTAACTTACATTAGAACCTCGGAAGTCATTGAAATACTATCCGCTTTAGTTTCCTTTGTAAAAAATACTAAAAACGGCCACTTTTGACACTTTTTCTTAAGGTTTCTTTTGCAGTGTGACCAATCGTTAGGCCCAAGCGGAGCGTACCTAAACATTCAGTTATCTACCAGATAATGTGAGAGTGTTTGTTAGCTCGCGTCTCGGTAACATCCGGTAGGTGTGGCAGACTATATTGTTGTATGTTTGTATGTTTGATTGTTGATAGATACTAAATTATTGATGTACAGTGGGCTGCAGAGAAATCTGACCTTCAATAGCGATACTTGTGGTACTATGTGAAAAATCGGCCAAGTGCGAGTCTGACTCGCGCACTAAGGATTACGTTCCACCCTCACAATTCAAAAGACTTGCCAGGTTATTTAAAACTAGCTGTTCCTAGCGGTTTCACTCGCCATTAGTGTGTATGTACTATAGCTTATAATTATAACCTTCCCCAAGAATCAGGCTTTCATATACAAAATGAATTTTGCAAATCCGACTACTAGTTTTCAAGTTATAAGCGTTCAAACAAACGAACTCTTCAGCTTTATTATATTAGTATAGATAGCTTTCTCCCGCGGCTTCGCCCGCATGAATTTCCCTCGAAAACAGTGCTTTTTCCAGAGATGAAAGGTACCCTATGTCCTTCTCAACACTCCTAGCTATGTGTATGCGAAATTTCAGGAAGATTGGTTCTGTAGATAGGGCGTGAAAAAGTGACAAACAAATATACAACTCACTTTCGCATTTATAATATTAGTTGGGATCAGTATTAGATGTTACTCCTCAATCGTGTAAAAAAGGTTCATTTTTATCAAAACAGTCTAAAACTAGACAAAATATACCAAGATTACTATTACAACGTAGACTAATCGTCTCCTAGCAACGGGTAGTCGATCAGCTGTGTCTAGACCCACCCCCAACACCCCCTACGACCCCCTACAACCCCCAGACCGTCTAGACGGCAACTAGACGGTCCAAAATTCATTTTTAGTTAAACAGGTGTTTAAATTAGTTGCTATGTGAGTTTTTTTAACGTTTGGTTAAGGATTATTAGTAAAAGATTGTAATCGCCATAACCACCATACATAATAAAAAAAAAGAATAAAAATACTGGCCACTAAAAAGCAATTAATAAAAAAGTGAATCGGCGAAATGACGTTCCGGGTTTGAATCTATTTGACATTAAGAACTGCATTGTTCCCGCCAAAGAAGTTCGAATCGCGCCGCTCTTTTTGATGATACGAGTGTTTAAATGTTTGTTTCCATCAAAAATCTTAGATTTAAAAAGAATTGCCTGTAGAAAGACCGCGCGCGATTCGAAATTCTTTGTCAAAAATACAGTATTGTTAGGTACTTTTCTATTTTTTGGTCCTGTACTAAAAAAGGTACCATTTTTATAGTAGGTTATTTTATTTATTTTTCTGTTATTTTTTACTACGTATTTTTTATTACAAGTCCTTATTTAAACTCTCTCCGTGGTAAGGCGTTTGTCTGTGAACCCGGGGGTCGTGTGTTCGATTCCCATGGGAAGCATACTTTGTTTATTTGTTTCCAGTTTGGTTAGGACATTGCAGGCTTGAATCACCTGATTGTCTGATAATAAAGATGATTACATGCTTCGGAAGGCACGTTAAGCCGTTGGTTCCAACTGCCATCTGATAGTCGTTAAATAAACCACGTTAGCTGAGAACGAGATGTTTCAAAAAACTCTGACACCAGAGTCTGCATGGTCACCTATACGAAATAACGACAAAACACACTAATATTATAAAGGCGTAAGTGTGTATGTTTGTTACTCTTTCAGAGGAAAACGGCTAAACCGATTTGGCTGAAATTTGGAATGGAGATTGCTTGAACCCCGGAACAACACATAGGCTATATTTTATCCTGGAATTCCCACGGAAACGGAGCCCCGGGCTATTATAAATATAAGAGCTAGGCTCTTGTCAATGGATTTCCTTTGTTGTCTATCATTAGCAAATTCCTTTATTTCTTAATACGACACACTAAATAACAATATGAGATAGTTACCAAACAAAACATAGAAAAAACACCGTAAGGTATTGTACCTTTACGCGAAATTGATAAAATACAGTTAGTTCGTGAGAACTTGGGGCAGATGCGGACAGACAAAAAAGTTGGCAAGACGGTTCACAAAAAACCATAACGACATCCGATTTTTACTGCTGCCGGTGGTGTTATAAAATTACAATTTTTTTGGATAAATTGTTCGTTTTTAAGGTGATTTATATGTTAGTTTATGCATTTATTTGCGCTATAGGTTAAAAAAAAAATGCATGACTTGCGCGATTTCTTAATAAGTATTAAATTATAGTTCCCTATAGTTACAAATTGCAATATTGCTTAAAACGGCCACTTTCAGCAGTTTTGCAATTAGTAACTATAGGGAACTATAATTTAATATGATAAAAATTAACTTCAGATCCAGAACCTTAATTATATAACACGGATTTTTGATAACTTGTGTTTTCAGTGAATAATGAATTTTAAATGACGGTGGCGCTAGTGTTCACCGAGGTATCGTCTTAACGCTATCCCAGTTGCATCCCAAGCTTCGTAACCTAAAGTCCTGCGATTTGAAACCTACCAGTGCTGCTTCATCATTATCATTTTGTGTAGGTGTCACGGTCCATCGACCATGCACACACTGGTGACAAGTTCTTCGTAACCGCCTCTCGGCCTCTGACGTATGGTTCCTTTAACGGCTTCCGGATGTCAGCCAGGACAAACTTAACGTGCCATCCGAAGCACGGAATCATTTTTAACCGACTTGAAAATATAGGAGGAGGTAATCAATTTGTCGGAATGTTTTGTTATTTTTTTTTTATGTATGTTACCGGATTACTCGAAGACGGCTGGACCGATTTGAATTTTTTTTTTGTTCGAGAGGGTTTATTTTTCAATTGGTCCCATGTTCAGCAGGTCAGGATCTGATGATGGGATCATAGAGAAATCGAGGGAACTCTTCAAGTTTTGTATTGGGCATGGGTATTTTTTGATATATTCCAAGTTATTTAGAAGCTGGATTTAAATATACTCTTTCTCTATTTTCAGGGAGTTCCGGTTGAAGAAGAGAGGAGAATCCAGGAAAAAGAATACCTCAACTTGTATAGATCCAGGTCAATCGACCCCACACCCTGGTTCCAAACAACCTCACGTGCCTCCCTGGATTGAAGAGACGAGATGCCTGACATAGGAGATTATACATTTACAAAGGAATTTTAAGAGGAATTTTCTCCCCCGTACGCTTAGGGATTTGGAATGAGCTCCCCTGCCAAGGTTTTCCATAGAGACTACAACATGGGGTCTTTCAAAAAGGGAGTGATAAGATTCCTCAAGGGCGGCAATGCGCACGTGATACCTCTAGTGTTGCAGGCGTCCATCCTCCTTCCTCCAGGTTCCTCTATATTGCAAGAGGCTAGGTATAGGCTATTGGGTCATGACAGGAAGTGAGAGATTGCACAGCATCACAGATTCACAAGTAGTTGGTGGAAAAGCCCCACCTGGGGGCTTAGCTAACGTTGCAATTTCAACGAAGTTCGACAAGAACAAAATGAATCGGATTGAATTAAGAAACCCACAATATAATCTTCTGCAGACCATCATGATGGGAAAAATTGCCGGAAAGCGCAGAGTGGGAGGACGCCAAATGTCATGGTTGAGGAACATCCGCCAGTGGACTGGTGTTAGAACAGTTTTTCAGACTCGCTTGGATAAGGCTAGATTTAAAGAGCTGACAGCTAACCTTCAGCAATGAAGTGGCAGCAAATGAAGAAGACGGGATTGACATAAGATTTGATCACGTGATTTACCACACCTTATGTCAATCCCATACATTTTGTTCTTGTCGACATTCGTTAGCGTTTTGAATTTGTGTCACTGGCTAAACCTGACACGGTTTTCTTGATAACTTACCAATCCAAACTGAGAACATATCCTAGCTTTTCGAAGTTGATTATTATTACTTCGCTCTCACTAGCGCCACTTCCCAAAAAAAATAATTTCTCTTTCTGTAAGTGAGCGTATCAGAAATCTTCTTCTTTTGAGTCTTATATAATGGCTATATGGACTCTATATTGACTTTGCCCAGTACTGTGGCCACCTCCACCGCCCGCTCGTTTGCCTCGTTCAAGTCCCCCATTGTGCAGGAGACAGGGCAGCTAGAGCACAACCAAAGGTGAACCATCGACTGCACCGCGCCGCAGTCAACAGGCTGCTGACAGAGAAACCCCACCTAGCACGGCAATTTTGCTAACCTTAACTTACATTAGAACCTCGGAAGTCATTGAAATCCGCTTAGACCAAAGGAGGAGCCTTTACTTCATCATCATCATCACTGCGTTTGGCATTCAATAAAGGAAGACATCAGAGGTCGAGAAGCGGTTTCGAAGAACTCCTGACACTAGGATTTGCATGGTAATTGATCGTTTTATCTATACGAAATGACGATGATTTGGCCCTTGGTCTTTTCTGTTACGCTTCCATCTGATCATAAGTTTTACAGCCTGGTAGTTTGACATTCTTTCCAGAAGATCCACCCATTTCAAACGCTACACTTTACAGAACTTTACTGATTTTTTCTTTTCCGTAAGAGCTTAAAGTTCTGCATGGATCAAAAGTCGATGTTTCACCTTTTTTCGTGCCCTAGCTGCCCTGTCTCCTGCACAATGGGGGACTTGAACGAGGCAAACGACCAGTCGGAGGTGGTCAAGTACTGGACAAAGTCAATATAGAGTCCATATAGCCATTATGACTTAAAAAGAAGAAGATGGATAAAAAACCATAGTCTTAGTCACTTACTCCGCTAGCTCAGCGTCTCGAAGTGGATCTTGGCCTCCGAAACGAGAGAGCGCCACAGTTTTCTATTCTGCGCGATGGCTCGCCAGTTTACAGCGCTCATCTCACGCAGGTCAGCCTGCACAGCATCGCCACAGCGGTATCTGGGTCGGCCGACTGAGTCTTAAGTTATATTTAATCTTGGATGCAGCTCGGAAGACAATAAGAAGACTGTCGGATAGACAAATTAAGTTACTGGTGTAAATATTGTATCGTTACCTTATTTTGTATCCCCCAAAAACATTTTGAATCACTTATCTATAAAAAAAACCGCACCAAAATCCGTTGCGTAGTTTTAAAGATTTAAGCGTACATATGGATATAGGGACTGAGAAAGCGACTTTTATACTATGTAGTGATGTTGCGATAAGTACCAAGTACTTATGACTAAATTAAGAACATTTGAGTTTTTTAAATTATTTTAGTGGTACAGTGGCATTTATAAATTACACAAATGTTTGCATGTAGCGAGAATATTTCAGCCAATTATAAGGCACCATATGAACAAACCCTTTCGCTTTTGGCTGATTCGTATCCGCCATACTGTAACGACAAGTATTCTGTTGCAGCGTCTTTTGTTTTTGGATCTAAAATCTTAATAAGTTGCAAAACGTTCGTTATTTCATTGTTTTCATTTGGTTTGAGTTGTTGGACGATTTTGTGCGCCATTAAAAATTTTCGAAGCGTCTTCAATACAATTTCAATAAGTGAAAAATCGTACATACATATAATCACGTCTTTATCCCATACGGGGTAGACAGAGCCTAGAGCCATAAGACCTTAGGCCACGTTTAGCATAATGATAGTTGAAATAGGAAATCAATAGTGATGGGTTGCTAGCCGCATCGCCTGTCATGATTTCCCCATTCGGCGATTCCCTCAGACGACTTTTATGGCTTGTGAAAAATCGTAATAACAGAAATTATGCTTATTCTTATGAAATGACGTAAAGATACAATAGTTACAACAGTTGCATCATGGCATAGCCATTAAGTGCCTTTTTGAAGCTTATATATGTTTAAAAGGTGACGAATGGTTTGATTTTAGGCCTGATTTGAAAGGTTTACTAATATTTGGATTTTAAATTCTCGAAGTGTCAATTTAGCTAACAAAAAAAGTTATTATTATTTACATAATGAAAAATCCTAAAATACTTAAACCCACATTATGATCTCTACTTGACCCAAAGGTTGACTGTTAGATAATGCTTTTAGCATTAAGTTCGCCTATTGTGCTATACAACTGTATTTTGTACAATAAAGTTTAAATAAATAAATAAAAATATAAATCTATATATATAAAATTGAAACCCGTTTTCCGTTGTCACGACATAGCATGAAAACGGCTTGACCGATTTGGCTGATTTTTTTTTTAGTTTTCTAATACTCTGTACAAGGTTCTTATGGAAAAAAATATTAAGAAAGGCGGTACGAAGTTCGCCGGGTTAGCTAGTGTTAAATAAAAGTTTATAATATATTAAGTATTATATTAAAATCAAGATAAATGCGGACTTATCCCAGAAAGGTATCTCTTACAGTCAACAGAGTAAAAATATTGATTGAATTAAATCTGTGTGATTTGTCCCAAAAAAATATCTTTTTCGGGTTGCTCAGACCCATAATTTATATTGTCAATATACTAGATAATAATGGTCAATACTAGGTTTAGCCCGCGGCTTCACCCGCGTGAATTTTCCTCGGAAACAGTGCTTTTGTGATGAAAGGTACCCTTTGTCCTTCTTAATACATTTATGTAGTTATGCGAAATTTCAGGAAGATTGGTTCAGTAAATAGGGCGTGAAGAGGTTATAAACAAACAAACAAATATGCAAACTCACTTTCGCATTTGTAATATTAGTTGGTATTGATCCCTACTCTACCACGCCTGAATAAATATAAATAAATATATAGGGACAAATCACACAAATTGAGTTAGCCCCAAAGTAAGTTCGAGACATGTGTTATGTGAATGGCAAATAAGTCGTTGTTATTCTAAATTTGAAAGATTCAGAATTTGATTTTGGAGAGATATAAACCGAAAAAAGAGATGGATGGACTGTTATAGCGTGTTAGAAATTAGAAAGAACAAAATGAGTAAACAAAAGAGAAGTATGAATCTAGGAAACGTCAGATGTAAAACAAAAAAAAAACAAGTACTTTTACCAAATTACTTTGCGTGCTTCCGCCACCAGTTAGTTAATGCAAACTACTGCCGGCCGGCGCCCACCCATAACTGTTGGTCCCAGCATGTCTGCCACCATTAGTTTGCACACACATTCCTTGCGACTCGTGTTTCACCTCTACGCGAGGCATCCTCAGGCACCAAGGCACTAAGTTAAGTTGTTGATTGTTCGACGCACAAACGCCAAATAACACAAAACCCTTATTAGTCAATAGTGAACATACATACATACATAGGGTTGCCAGGTGTTAGGATAAAGCAGGACATACGTAGGATTTTTGATTGCTTGTCCGGCCAAAATAAGCGGCATCCGGCCGAATGTTAGGACAAAAAAAATTAGTTTTACACTTTTTATAAAAAAATGGACAAAAAAAACAAGATGTCCGGATTTTTTACCCAAATGTCAGGACAAACTCACAGGTCTGTCCGGCTTTTGCGTCTGAGGACCTGGCAACCCTATACATACATATCATCACGCCTGTCTCCCGCAGGGGTAGGCAGAGACTAGAGATTTCCATTGGCTACGATCCTTACATACCTCCCTTGCTTCCTCCACACTCATCACTCTCGTCATACACGCTCGCCGATTTAGGGTACCTACTCGTAGTGTCTCCCTTTTTCAAAAGGACTGCGAACATAAAACATTCATATGTACTTTTATACACGTATATTTTTTAATTTTAAAGTCTAGCTTAGATAAGCTTAGTGCCGATTTTATAAGATGTTTTTTTCTTTTTTTACTGTTTCTATCTATCTACAATTTAAGAACTTCTAAGAGCAGCTTTCTTACCGCTAGCCTTTGCACTCCCACTTTTCATTTTATTTGTTCTACGCAACTCTTACTCTTCTTACTGTCTTCTCTTTTTTGCCAAAATTTTCTTATTAATTAAAAAAAAAAAAAAATTTTTTTCAGCTTTATATGTTAAATTTTACGTTATTAATGGTGGTATATATAAAATGAAATTGTATGATATTAATGATGACTTAGATGAACTTAGGTATGTTGTTATTTGTCACTACAAGAAAAATGTTTCGTAAAATGGAATGCATTTACATTGTGATAGACATCTCATCATCATTTTTTTTTTTACTTTTTGTCACTGTTTTTTTTTTAAACTTTAAATGTACTTTCAGCTAATTCGCCGTCTGAACTGAAACCCGTAGATCCGAACTTGTGCGCTTTTTGACGTTGGGGGCGTGTCATGCGACTTTTCTGTCGCACTTGCGATTTTTGTGTCGCACATTTTTATGTCGTGGTTGAAAGACCCATGACTGAAGGGTCCAAGCTCCGAATACCGACCTGAACCGTACCTCTAAGTCTGTAGAACAATCTGGCTTAAGTATGGTAGTTGAAAATCACTCTTTATCTAGCTTTTTATGAAATTTACTATATTCTACATAATGGCAAATAAAGAGGCGAAATAGGTAAGTACATACCTTTGTTACGACCATGACATATTTTAAGCATCAATAAAAAAAAATTGTCTCTGCGACTAAAATTCACCCATAACCAATATTAAAAAAAAAGAGAAATTTCGAACTGGCCATATTTGCCTCGCTAATTAAAAAGAAAACATTTTTCGAAATTGCCGCCTATTATGTGACAGACAAATCGCTCGTGGACAGACCAGTCGCGCGCGACCCCACACAAGTTTGGTGATACGCGGGCGCAGTTTTGGCGGGAAATCGACGTCCTTCGTTTTATTTTTCTTCCTACTTTTTTTTTTATTTCTGTGTATGTGGCCTGTAGTTTTTAGTTCTTTTGGTGGTCCATATTTCACTTATATTTTATAATGGTATCGAGACTGACTATGTACCTTGTTACTTGGTAACAAATTAATAAAAATAGTCTTAACTAATGGATTTGGTCATAGGATAATTTTAAAATTTTATTATTTTGAGAAGAATACTTTTTATTTTCATATTATCAAGCAAAATATGAAGAGAATTAAATGCAACTATACAATCAAACAAAATATAATAATAGATTCTAGCACTAACCAATGATTTACAATAAAGTGATCTTTGTAAAGATACTAATTAGCTTTCGCCCGCGTGAATTTCCCTCAGTACGAGGGGACAGTGTTTTTTTCCGGAATAAAAGGTACCCTATGTCCTTTTCAATGCTTCTATCTATGTGTATGCGAAATTTCGAGAAGTTTGGTTTAGTAAATAGGGCGTGAAGCTAAAAAATGAAAATGTTTCTTACGGTGTGCATGGTCTATTGAGCGTGGCATCTACACGAAATGATGATAATAGAGGTAAACCAACTTGTCGTACTCACCGTGACTACATCGATAGACATAAAAATCCCTGTGTCTCTGTCTACCCCAATAATACTGCAATGAATCCTATCCTAACTTGTTAAACCTAAAATGTTATAAATGCGAAAGTGAGTTTGTTTGTTACGATTTCACGCCTTATTTACTGCACCAATCTTCCTGAAATTTCGCATATACATAGAAGTATAGAGATAATAGGATACATTTCATTCATACTGTGCCCCTAGTATGAGTTTTTTTAACGCAGACGCTAGCGACTGCGTTAGGATTTTGTATGTAATTTCTTAGTTGCCTCACTATCCGCCAGAGGCGCTGTACAGGATTGCCATACTAAATCGCTAACGCAGTCGCTAGCGTCTGCGTTAAGAAAAACTCATACTAGGGACACTGTTCCCGTAGGAAATATACCCGGGCGAAGCCACGGCCGAAAGCTACTAAATAATAAAAATAAGTGAACAATATGGACCTAAAAGTTTTTTTCCTAATTTTATTGTATGTTTTATTTCACCCTACTATTTTTCTTCACATATTTTTTTTATATAAATATGTATTGTTTCTACCAATGTGATTATCTTCTTACATTATCACATGTTCTTGTGTTTCTATTTTATTTACAGAGAAAAAGTTATACATTATAACTATGCTTCTTGATATTTGTTAATTTTGGTCATATAAGTATCTGTAATAAAAGATAATCCTTACTGTAAAGTAAATTAATACTAAACTACTATAAAAATGACTCATCATTTGTTAGTAAAAAAATAAGTTATAAAGAAAAGTGTGTAAAGTGACGACACAAACTTCACCTAGTCACTTTTTTTTGTAATATGCTTTTTTTACTTTTTATTTCATTTTATTTAAAAAATATATAAGGTGGACTCAAATCAACTGCAAATATTTTAAGGGCAGTGCCCCTAGTATGAGTTTTTCTTAACGCAGTCGCTAGCGTCTGCATTAAGAAAAACTCATACTAGGGGCACTGGTTTAGACCACTAAACTGAACAACTTTTCCAAATAAACTTATATCGAAATAACCTACGAAAAAACTTTTTGACCTCCCATACAAATTGAGAATCAGTGAAAAAAATAATTTCATATTTTGACATAATGCATTTGGAAAAGTTGTTCAGTATTTGTTTGTGGTACTAATTTATTTATAATACTCTATTATAAAAATTATTTGTCTTAATTTTAAGAAATAAAATGCCTATAGTTAGTAAATTATGTAATAGTCACTGTGTCTATTAATAATTTAGTATAGTAAGTATATGTATTTATTTATCGTTGAAGACACTGCGAAATCTAGCTACGAAAATGATCCAAAGAGCAGTCCTCGATGTATATATAGCCTAAAAAAAATTGAAGTTAGATCAATAGAGTATCAAAGTGCATATTCTTGGAGCAACACGGCCTCCGTTCCGGTACGGAAGCCGTGTTACTCGGAAGTACCTGTGTGATAGTATGGGTATGTATAATTAGACAGTTTGTTATTTAAAAAAAAATGCAAAAACAATTTGTAAAAATTAGTAAAATAAAACTTAATAATTTCAACTGCCAATTTTAACTTTCCTCGTATAATCGAGTGTTATACTTACTATTATACTAATTTGGCGGCAAAAGTGACGCATATTTTTCTTTCACGACTTTTTTAACAAACTGTTTTCAATTCTGTTTCTGTTTGTATAGTCTGTCAATACTACCCGCAATTTATAGAGCAGTCTTACTTATTTTTAAATTCAAGACTGAAAAGAAGAAGAGAGAAGATAAGAAGAGTATAAAAGTAAAGCCGTCGACGGAGTGAGGTAGTAGGTTGTATAGTACTGTATTACAACATTAGGAGAGACTGTATAGCCTGCTAACTTTCCTCGTCGACGGCAAGACTACGGGCAAGAGAAGAGAAGATGGAAGAAGACACAGAAGAAAAGAAGAGTCCTAACGGTATGTTGGAAAAAGTAATAGATATAAGTTGCATTGTATTTATCTAAATTTCTAAGTTATAAGTTTGTATGCTTTTTGATAATCCTTGGGAGTGGCTTATGTTCAGCAGTGGACAGCCTGCGGTTGAAATGATGATGGTTTGGGTAAGTTTACATGAAATAAAAGGTGGGGGGGGGGAGAAGGGATTCTCTGTTTACCACGAGATTTCATAAACGCAGACGCTAGCGACTGCGTTATGATTTAGGAGTTTTCTCAGTTGCCTTCTATTTGCCAGGGGCGATGTATTTGTCATACAAAATCGCTAACGCAGTCGCTAGCGCACACTGGTTCAAAAATAATGGTATTAGGGATTAGTTGGATTTTTTCAATGGCATCATGTTCTATTTCTAATAACATTTTGTACATGATGTCTGTTTAAAAACCATAGATTAAAAAAAATACCAGACCGCGTGCGATTCCAAATTTTTTGTTAAAAACCCAATTTTGTGTAAAAAATTGATTTATGATTTAATGAACATATCGCACTAAAATGACTGGCCACTTGTAAAAAAAAGTTGTCAAAAAAAGTATAAACGTTTGGCGCCATTTTTTAGATTCGCTAATTAAATCATTATTGTATGGTCAACATTGTGAAATAAATGATATTGTAATATGGTCAACATTGTGAAATAAATGATATTGTAAATTTGTATGTTTTGTTAAATAACTAAAGGGAATAAATAATATAGTTCAAAAATTAGTGGATACAAGTGCAATTATTTTTTCTTCTTTACGTTTTCGAGTTTCATTTCTTTTCAAAAATAACTTTTCACCAGCAATAGTTCAAAACAATGTCATTCGAAAAAATCCAACTAACCGCTAATTAATTTTTTTTTTTCTTTTTTCTTAAAAAAGAAAAAAAAAATAATTCTTCTTTGTTTCTTAAATCTCATGGTAGGGCAATACAGCTACTTAACTCTTCGTAATCTATCTCTCTTATCTAATTAATATTTATTTAAATTGTCTGTCTAAATATTTTACAAATAAATTATGTTTTTTATTCTGTCGTATTATTTTTCAACCAATTTCCCAAAAGACTTTCAATAACTTTTCATTTTTAGGGTTCCGTACAAAAATGTAAAAACGGAACCCTTATAGGATCACTCGTGCGTCTGTCCGTCCGCCCGTCTGTCTGTCACAGCCAATTTTCTCCGAACCTACTCTACCAAAACAGATGAAATTTGGTAGGATGGCGTAATCCTGTGACCCAAACACAGATGTGCAAAGAAAATAAATATTTTTTTTTTAAATAAGGGTCATTTATGAGGGACAAATAAGAAATAAAAAAAAAGTTATGCAAACCTTACCGTGTTATATATCAAATGAAAGATCTCGTTATGTGGATCTCCAATATATTTTTGTTATTATTTTAACATAAATAGTTTTCATTTTAATCATGAAAGAAGACGAAAATTGACCATTCCCTGATCTCCGAAACTACTGAGTCTAAAATTTTGAAAAAATTACGGAATATAGGTCATTGCCTGTAGATTACAGGAAAACCTACAAGAATTCTATCATTTGACAATTAAGTGGTAAATTTAATATAAAACGTTCACTTACGGAAAACACCACTAGATAGCGTTAGTGGTAGTTAACTCGCATCTCATAATCCTTTCACATTAACATACCACAATTGAATATAAAAACTGACATTGGCATTGTACGGAACCCTCTCCACGCGAGTTCAACTCGCACTTGACCGGTTTTTAAACAAAATACCTATAATAGTTAAAAGTACTGAATATTTTATGAAAATCGGTTTTCATCAATCAGATGATTCAAGCCTGCAATGTCCTAACCACACTGGAAACAAACAAAGTAATACCTACTCCTTGTGGTAACTTAACCCACGACCTCCGGGTCTACAGGCAATCGTCTTAACCACTCAATCACGGAGAACTTTATAGTGGTACTGACACTGTAAAGCGTCGAATTACTTTGAAAACTCGATGAAAAAGTTAAGTATTCAAATGAGTTTAGTAAGTTAAATTAGAAGCCGCTTTAGAGGCTAAAAGGTTTTTAAAAATCGGTTTTCTGTAAAGTCGGTTTACTGACGATAGTTGAACGTGACAACGTCATAAGAAATTCACTTGCACTTCAAGCCTTAAATGGAACGCCTCAGAGCGAGGTAACGCCGCATTGCGTCATGTTTTTTCGTGCGTGCAGCCGGCTCCATCGAATTATAAGACGTTGTCACGTCAAAAACTGACACAACCAAGGTATGCAGGATCTTTCAACCAACACGATATCCATACTTCTATAGGTACTAATATTATAAAAGCGAAAGTATGTCTGTCTGTCTGTTATACTTTCACGGCTAAAACACTGGACCGATTTTGATGAAATTTGCTATTGATATAGTTAGATATCACTCACGCGCTACCAATTTATATATTATTATTTCACCAGAGAAATATTATTTCACCAGAGAAATATTATTTCACCAGAGAAACCCCTAGTATGAGATTTTTAAACGCAGACAGCACCCCTACTGGCAGATAGTAAGGCAACTAAGAAATTCCATACAAAATCCTAACGCAGTCGATAGCGTCTGCGTTTATGAAATTTCGTGGTAGAGGTATAGTAATTTCACTACCACCCTTTAAAAAAATATCTTGTGGTATATACCATGAGATATTCCAAACGCAGTAGCAACTGTATTGGCAATTTTGCATATCAAATCCGCTAAGTTAAGTGCCGCTAGCGAAAGTAAGGTAACTAAGAAATTCCATACAAAATCCTAACTCAGTCGCTAGCGTCTGCGTTTATAAAATCACATAATTGGGGTACTATGATTACCTACTTTTTAAAAGACGGTTAACGAACGTGAAATCATAGACTTCGAAAAACACAATAAGTATTGACAAAACCCACATTTTTTTACAAAATCGATATTAAAAACCCCTATTTTTACAATCCCTTCGCATTCACCCCTTGAAATACACAATGAGTGCAATTTTGTACTTTTTTCGACAAATATTGTGTTTTTTACCAAAAAAAAGTGCACGTTTTTAAAAGGGTACAAATTGAAGGGTGCTATTGCAAGCTTATTATTAGTTTAACCGATCGATACACCTGGTCACAAGTTATATATTAGCTGTGGCATTCGGCTCTGCTTGTCTTGCTATGTAGAGTACTCCAACCATACAATGCATGGAGTATAAATCTATCCATACTTCCATACTATCCATACTTTCCATACTAATACTAATATTATAAATGCGAAAGTCTGTCTGTCTGTCTGTCTGTCTGTCTGTCTGTCTGTCTGTCTGTCACCTCTTCACGGCTAAACGGATGGACCGATTGTGATGAAATTTGGTAGGGATGTAGTTAACGACCTGAGGTCAAACATAGGCTACTTTTGGGCGCGATATAACCGAGAACCACGCGGGCGGAGCCGCGGGGAACAGCTAGTACTTCTATATATATACTAATATTATAAATGCGAAAGTCTGTCTGTCTGTCTGTTACCTCTTCACGGCTAAACTGCTGGACCGATTGTGATGAAATTTGGTAGGGATGTAGTTAACGACCTGAGGTCAAACATAGGCTACTTTTGGGCGCGATATAACCGAGTCCCACGCGGGGCGAAGCCGCGGGGAACAGCTAGTAAATATATAGGGACAAATCACATAGATTGAGCTAGCCCCAAAGTATGTTCGAGACTTGTGTTATGAGTGTTATGACATACTTACATAAGTACATACATCCCACTAATATATAAACGCAAATGTTTTTATGGGTGTTGGTTACTCATTTACGGGAAAACGGCTGAACCGATTTGGTTGTAATTTGGATAAGAGATTGCTTAGACTCTGGAACAACACATAGGCTATACTTTATCCCGGAATTACCATGAGCGGAGCCCCGGGTAACAGTTAGTACTTACATATTATATAACGTTTCTCAAGTACCTATTGTAAATTGATGCTTTTGGAGAAAATGCTGCAGTGGAGTTTCTTCTCCACTTGCGCTTTGGAAGTGGTTGTAAACTTATAATAATGAATGACGGCAATATGTGATAAGAATATTTTATATTGAGAATAAACTAATCAATTTTAATTTTACGCCTGTCTCCCACAGGGGTAGGTAGAGACTAGAGATGTCCATTGGCTACGATCCTAACAGACCTCCCTCGTTTCCTCCACACTCATCACTCTCGTCATTGCTAGATGACCTAGATGGCAGTCGTAAACCTGTGTCAGATATCTTTGGGCGATCTCATAATTCTGACAGTGTTGGCCACTAACACACCCGGGTCATGTTCCTGTGGGTCTGGTTTCTGTTAAAGGGTTACGGAGGTCAGACGGCAGTCGCTCCATTGTTATAACCAGTAGGTACTGCCAAAATTAAATCAAGGGCCATGATTAAATCGTACCTTGGGCCCTGTGCCCCTAGTATGAGTTTTTTTTTAACGCAGACGCTAGCGACTGCGTTAGGATTTTGTATGGAATTTCTTAGTTGCCTTACTATCCGCCAGAGGCGCTGTAGAGGTTTCCTATTATACAAAAGTACTCTGTGGGTTTTCCATACTAAATCGCTAACGCAGTCGCATACTAGGGGCACTGTAGCGTAAGCTGAGGATGTGACTGGAAAAAACGCTTGGATGATGAAAGGTATATGACAAATTTATTTTTTAGAGTGAAAAAGTTTAGTCGCCATTTTTGGTTGGTTTATTGAGCTTCCTATAAGCAACGCGGAGATATCTCATGCACGTTGCCATAAGCAGGAGAAGTTGATGAAACAAAAAAAATAGTCAGTACTGTCTCTATTCACATTTTCTTGTGGCGTAGGACATCCGATTTCCTATTTTTATTTATACGCCACTTCGCAATTCGCCATATAGATAGGTACTTATTTAAAAAAATTGTAAAATTCTCACATACTTTGTTAAGAAGTCTCTTGGTTATACATTGGCAGTTCAGTTAATTCAATTGTGTGTCATTTTCTAAATGTCATTCAAAATCGGTTTAAAATGTGTGAAAATCTTTAAAAAAAAATATTTGACATTTTTATAGGTACGTCATCTATTGTCAAATAGTATTACCAACAAGCAAGAGCGCTTGTTTCGTTTGTGACATCTAGTGGCGAATAGCAGAACTTTAACAAGTGTATTGTCTATGCCATACGATACAAATATTCTCTGTGGTCAATCATAAAAAAAAACAAATACAGGCAATGATAAAGAAAACTCAAATTAGTGATTTTATATTTTATATTGTGAATTTATTATGAATATGTATTCATTAGAATTTATTTTTGAAAAGCTAAAATAATGAGTAATTTTTTAAATATTTTATATACAGCAACACTACTCTTCTAAATTCAATCATCAGATTTATAAATTCTTGTACCTGTTCGATTATAAACTTTATTGCAAAGATAGAAGGATTACAATTGTTGTAGTTTTCCAGTTATTAAGTCATTTTATCGTTTGCAAAGGAACATGGCATAAAAATAGGATTGCCAACAAATTGAGTGACGTCACTCACACCAACCAATGGATTGAGCTTCTAAAATTACAGATCAGAATAAAATATTATTTCACAGTAGTATACGCTTCATTTTCTTCGATTTAAAGCACGAAAGTGAATAAATTCGTGTACGACGCGAGTGAATTTAATTAAAACAAAATAAGTCATCGTTCAGCAGTGTCAAAACTAGTGATTATAATCCACTGTCTCGGTTACACCAATATTTTTTATAATAAGTGAGTATTATTCATAATTTTCCGCCGTAGTTGCGATTAACTATCGATTTATTAAATAATTGACAACCAACACGTGATGTTACGTTATAAAAATTGAATTTAATTAGTGGGTGGTGTGTGCATTGCGTTTCTATATGTTCTAAAAATATACGATAAGTGTATTTTCGGCGTAAAATTTCGTGTATCCTCTCGTGTCGGCCTGGGTGAGTGTGTGAAAGTGATTATTGCGCCTTTCCCGTGACAAAAAAACCGTGCGTATATTTTGGCCTTGAAGCGCGAATCAATTTTTCTTTGGTGTCATGTTACCATGTTAGCGTATCATAATCAAGGCTTACGAACTTGCTAATTTTGCCGCCAATTCGTCATCTGTGTTAAGGAAATTTTCATTTTCATTTCAAATCCTTATAAGGCTTCAGTGACCTTGACTGGTTCAAACAACCTTACTCTACAATGATATTAAGAGTTCTCCTTTTGATCATAATGTCGCTGCTATATTCACTTCCTCGAAATTAAATCAATAGAATGATTTTATAACTTATTTTGGTCACATTTTGTACCATTTATGGACCCATAACCATTGTTTGTATTCTAATGGAAACTAGCGCCATCTTCTGGGTGTAAACGGAATGCGATCATATGGTCGAAGGTCATAGTGTATTTTTTATTTATTTCTTAAGGTTCTGTCCATAAAAAGTATCAACAGACTCTATTACTAAAATTCCACTGTTCATCTGTCTGTCACCAAGCTGTATCTCATGAACTAACAGTTAAAATATTCACCAAATAATAGTTAAGAAAAAAAACAAAAATAGAATAAAATTCTATAGAAATAGGTACCACTCGTGTACTAAATGTCTTAAATCTAAATGTACCTATTTTAGTGTACATTAATATATAAATATAAATAAAAAATAAATAAAATAAATATTCAAGTGGTGGGCGTAAAACAATTTTTTATAGATAATGGAATGGAATAAGGGAACGCTTTGTGCGTGAGTCCAACATTTGATTTATATCGTTTTCTAGCACTTATAAGTACCTAGTTTCTTCGAAAGAAGTAGTGTCATGGGTTCTATTCCCTCTTGAGCTGTGGGACTAACAACTATTAAATTTTCCATTTTATTTAGTCACTAGATCTTTTTTGTGGTTTCTCTCACCTATAGTTTATGTAACCTACTCCAAGAATCAGGCTATCATATGCAAAGTGAATTTTCCAAATCCAAATAGTACAGTAGAACCTACAGGTATAAAAAAAAATGCTTTACGCACTAAAAAAACAAACAAACTTCAACTTTATTATTATATATATAGATTGTTGTTATAGCGACAATAGAAATATAGTCTCTTGACAGACTGATGCATAGACGACTACCAGATGGCAGCCGGGACCAATGGCTTAACATGTCTTCCCAAGAACGGAATCATCTTAATTATCAGACAATCAGGTGATTCAAGCCTGCAATGTTCTAACCAAACTCGAAACAACTAAACAAAGTATGCTTCCTGTGGCAATCGAACCCACGACCCTCGGGTCTACAGACAAACGCTTTAACCATTTGACTACGGAGGCAGTTATAGGAAATATTAATTGAATCCTATAGTTATGTAGTCTACCAGGGGTAAATGACTTTCTACTTAACATATGTAGTACCTACCAAAGAAAGGCTTTTTTGGATAAAACTTCTTATTCTATATTGTCTTTATTTAAGTTTTATTAATGCGCTTTACTAGCTTTCGTCCTAGGCTTCGCCCGCATGAATTTCCCTTAGCAACAGTGCTTTTTCCCCGGAATAAAAGGTACCCCATGTCCATCTCAATACAGTAGCTATTATGTGTATGCGAAATTTCAGAAAGCTTGGTTCAGTAGATATGGGGTGAAGAGGTAACAAACAAAAAAATATATACAAACTCACATTTATAATATTAGTTGGATTAGATAGTTGGATTGGATAAATGGTCCTGAAAAATTAATAGCGGCGACCAATCCAAGTCAACGACGCCCTGTGTAGCTTAACGCGCGTTCAAAAGCACTTAAGAATAAAATAGACATTTATCAAGATACTAGCTGTTCCCAGCGGTTTCACTCGCCATTAGTGTGTATGCACTATAGCCTATAACCTTCCCCAAGAATCAAGCTATCATATACTAAAAGAATTTGCAAATCCGACAAACAAACAAACTCTTCAGCTTTATAATATTAAGTATAGATTTATGACACTACAAATCAACAAAGGACAAAGATCATAAACAAACATACATGAAATGTGACAAATATCTCAATAGGTGGCGGCTCAGTATAACACTAGACATGCGGGGATGTCAAGCACTGATTTTTAGCCGACACCTTTTGAGGAGTCACGCTAAGTCACTTGTTACTAGGTTATCAAGCAGTGTGTGCTATGGTATGACAATTTTAATATAATTCAATTAGAACACTCTCGTCAAGGCCATATGGCGTCAGCCGAGGAATTTTAATCGTAATCCCACTTTAAACTCTGTGCCACTGAAGCTTGTAAAAAAAAATTCTTCCATGCTGGTCTGGGAGAAGAACAAAGAGGTTTTTGGAAAGAAAGAAAATTGTCATTATGTCTGTATTTAATTTCCAAAACTTAGTTTTTTAGAGTATTTGTGCATACTATTGGTGGATTATTATTCGCAAAGTGTTCGTGAACAAGCGTGAGTGTTGGGAAGTGGTAAGGAGTCAAATACGTGACTTTATCTTTGTCACCAAAATCTCCAAGTTATAGCTAAGTGAAATTTTTCCACTGCTTCACTTAGCCATCTGACTGACTAGACTTACTTACTTGACTGGACTAAACTACTGTCTTGACTTTTAGGCTTGACTAAAGTAGGACTAAAGAAGATTAATAAATTCAAGAAAGGCCTCAAAGGACTAGTTTCCGTGGCCGTATAAACTATTAAAAAAAAGAGAAAAAGAAAAACATTGAATGTAACAGCTGCTTTACTTCCCGCGCAAGTCGTAAAAGTCGACTGAGGGAATCGGCTAATGGGGTAATCATCACATAGGCGATGCGGCTAGCAGCCCATCACAATTGATTTCCAGTTTCAACTACCATCATGCTAAACCTATCCCAAGGTCCTATGGACCTAGGCTCTGTCTACCCCGTATGGGATAAAGACGTGATTATAAGTATGTATGTATAAAAAAAAAACTAAATAAAAACTTTCCTTGTTACAGGCGAAACATGCAAAAGAGACGTCGGCCGTCCAGACTAAAAAACCACAACTAGTCGTAAGCGTAATAATATGTGATAAAGTTCCTTAAACGAATCTACAATGCCTGTCGTATCTCCTTCCCGGTACAACACCACATCCTCCAGCTTATCAGGGTCTTACAGATCCACCTTGACCTCGTCTTCGAGCTTAGACAAGCCATACTATCGCAGCAGTAGTGGTACTTACGTCACTTCCACATTGAGGAGCTCCTATGGCGATAGGACAACAGAATACAGATCGAAATATTCCGATGTTGATGGAAAGAGAGAGAGGAAGACGTCTTTAGTAGAATATTCTAGAAGTTCCAGGGCTCCGAGCGTAACTGACAGTGATAGTGGGATATCTTCGAGATATAGGTCCGAAAGGAGCGAGTCCAGGTCTCGGGACATATCCACGACTAGAAGCGAGAGTAGTAAGACTTCAAGCGAAGTGCCGAGGAATAAGAGAAATGTTATCAGTTCAGCAGCCCTGGCTATGTCAACAGCTGAGCTGTACAATAAATATAGTCCGGCGAACTATGTTCCTCTGACGCAGAGGCTCAAAGAGCAGCAGAATAATTATGGGGAGATATCCAGGTCTAAATCCATATCGAACGATATAGGTAGACCGCCGGCTGCCGATCCCATGAGGCTGAGAAAAGCAAGGAATTCTGCTGCCACGATAACGGAGGTGAGTTTTTTTTTTGATAAACTTTTAATTTCCGAAGACATGGTCCGTTGTGATAGCTGTCAGATTTATTTGACATTATGAAAATCTATAAAAAAAAAGTATTGTTTTAAGTCAAACCTTACTATTTTCACTTTTTTTTTGCGCTTTACGAATTTTGTTTATCTGACAGCTGCCAAAACGCTCGAATCTCGACAAAATTTTGCATACTCAAATGTAATTTTGAGTTATTCTTAAATATAGTCTTATCTGTCTGAGACAAAAATAATACGATACTTAAAGAATTGCTTAAAATTTTTTAAGAGTATATAACGCCCGAATACTCCAACGCTACTCAATTTTGAGAGCTGCTCTCGTATCATGCTGTCGCGCTGAACGTCAGCGATATGACAGTGACAGCAAATTACTTGAACAGCTCTCAAAATTGAGTAGCGTTTGAGTATTCGGGCATAAATCGATCAATATGAACCGGTAAATGGGAACATGAAGAATTTCAATCGATATATTTGTAACTACCCACTTTTACAAAAAGCACTAATTGTATAGACACACATACACACACATGTAGATTACAAATGAAGTAGTCTGAAGTTTTACAAGTTACATGTATTTCGATTTGAATTCGTTGTTTTCGACTTATTGGTTCATTCTTTGAAATATATTCGGATTGTACATCTGCGAAATATTTTATAAAGGAATTCTAGTCTCTTCTCAACTTAAAGTGTCAATTTTTTAATACTTTTTCCGGCTTCGAAAACAGTCCTTCAAGTACTAGCGAGTTGTCAACATGTAGTTTAAAATGTTTTGGCACAGTACCCAGTAATTTCACTGTCACTCTCATTCTCTCTGATCTCTATTCATCCATTTCGTGAAGGTGTCATGGTTAATCGACCATGCACAACCTGGTGTCAGAGTTCCTCTCCTGACGTGGTTCCTTTAACGACTACCAAATGACAGCTGGGACCAACGGCTTAACGTGCCTTTCAAGGCTCGGAATCTTCATTTTTTTATCAGACAATCAGGTGAATCAAGCCTGCAATGTCTTAACCAAACTGGAAACAACTAAAGCAAAGTATGCTTCCCGTGGGAATCGAACCCACGACCCCCAGGTCTACAGGCAAACGCTTGTGTATTTCGGTCGCGTCATCCCGCGATTCGGAATCAATGGACCGTGATTTGAAGCCGCCATACGCAAGCCGGAAGAGTGGCAGAGGCGAGGGCGTGAATTTTGTATCATTCGAGTTTATATGAAGGATTACACACTCGATCCGGAGCCGTGGTGTGTCGTTCTTCATAGAAACTCAAACGACGGCCTTTAAGTGTGAAGACTTTAAGGCTTCGGTGTAAGTAGCGCCACTTCCCAAAAAAAAAAAAAATCTCTTTCTGTAAGTGAGCTTATCAGAAATCCTTGCGCAACTTTTTTGCTAGTATCCTTAACTTGTAATAGAACCTCGAAAGTCATTGACATACTATATGCTGTAGTTTCTTTTGTAAAAATAACTAAAAACGGCCACTTTTGACACTTTTTGTAAAGGTTTCTAAAGCGGATAGTATTTTAATGACTTTCAAGGTTCCAATAAATAAATAAATATATGGGGACAAATCACACAGATTAAGCTAGCCCCAAAGTAAGTTCGAGATTTGTGTTATGGGATACTAACTCAACGAAATTATATTTTATAACAAATACATATATAGATAAACATCCAAGACCCAGGTCCATCAGAAAAAGATCATTTTTCATCTTGACCTGACCGGGGATCGAACCCGGAACCTTCTGAGTAGCGGCCAATGTAAGTAAAGGATACTAGTAAGCTGATAAGCCAACTTACAGAAAGAGATTTTTTTTTGGGAAAGTGACTCTAGTGAGAACAGCCTTAAAGCATTGTTGAACACGGTATCCGTGTTTCCTTGTCACATAGCTTACGCTACAAAGCCTAGGGAATGATTTTATCATGGTCCTGAATTTGGCGGTACTGGTTATTACAATGGAGGGACTGCCTTCTGATCTCCGTAATTAATTACAGCGTATTATATTTTCTATATGTGATTGATATATCTAGCGACCCGCCCCGGCTTCCCAATGGCATAAAAACCTTCCTCTTGAATCACTCGATCTGTTAAAAAAAAACCGCATCAAAATCCGTTGCGTAGTTTTAAAGAGTTAAGCATACAAAGGGACATAGGGACAGAGAAAGCGACTTTGTTATATACTATTTGTGATATATATTTTGTTTTGACATATATTTCGCAGACGTACATACTCGTACATTGTGTGCGTGTGAGTGTGTGTGTATTAACATCGCACTAAGAAGAGCCAAATCATAATAGTTAGTTAGTTAGATCGCTTGAGAGGCAGACCCTCTTATTAACTGACATTTATAATGACAGAACCAAACTGTGACAGTGTCAATCAACTTATAACTAATGGAGGTTGCATGTAAAATGACGAAGTAGTTTTTATATGACGTGCAATCTCCATTGGATGTAAGCTCTTGATTTTTTGACAGCTTACTCATATGTGAACAGCAACTACCAACTTATTCGAACTTTAAATTAGCCAATAGTATTGTTTCTTCCAGTAATGAAACTGTCTTATTGGTTGCTTTTGAACTTCGAACTGATTTTTCTTTAAAGAAATAGTCTAAGTTTGGTTCTCAAGGTATTATTTTCATTACCAAGACTTAAGGCAATGCCTTTCATGTGATTGCATTAGTAACATACATTTACATAAGCATATACACCTACAGGTGTAAATGTTGCATGTAACTGTAAAACTAACACACACAACCACAAGCCGCAATTTTACCATATTGATCCATATTCCATTGAGAATAAGCGTTAATTTTCAACAACACCAGAAACCCGAAGGCAGAAGATCGTATAAGGAAAGCTCGCCAACGCCCAGCTATAGCAAAAGGAGCTCTATGACGAACGGCTCCAAAGATACAAATGGAAATGAGGTGCCGTCAGTTTCAGAGATCAGGAAAAGATTCGATAGTAAAATGACAGTAACCAAACTACCGGCTAATGATACTAGATATACTAAACCGTCCGTAGAACAATATCTTAACCAATTAAAAGATTGTGAAAATGGCACAGTCGGTTACACAAAGATTATAGCTAAAGACGATAAGCCAGTCCCAGTACATTTGCCTTATGCTGAGAAAAACGGCGTAAACCATAGATGGGAAGTTGGATCCTCAAGTTCTAGGTCCAATTCTAACTCAGATCTATCTATAAGCAAGACTATATCCGAACCCGTTTCTTTAGTTAATCCTGTTGTCGAGAAAACTAATTCCATGTCAACATCACTAACAACTAAACTGCCATCAGATCGCATAGCCAGCATAAAGAGCCAGCTGGACCCTAACAATCCCATCGGAAAAATTCTAGAAAAATCCACAGTCATTCAGGTAGAAAATGGAGATGTAGATAAACGAGAAGTAACACCGAAAAAGGATCTCAAAACTGATATAGAAAAGCAGGTTAAGACACCAAAACACACATCTAACTTCGCTTCTTATATACAGATATCTCAACCAATAGCTACGGGCACGTCCACGCCTAAAAAAGAAGTTAATAATATACACGATGACAAAAATGACGTGGAACCTAGAAAATCTAAAGTGAAACTTAAATATATAGATTCAGCTGAAGACAGTTTAGTGCTAGATAATGATATAGAATCTCCTAGCGGTACCGGTTTTGAAAATAAGACTTTTGAACACGAGAATTTTCTTAAGAAACGTACAGAAAAATCTGAAGAGGACAAAGGGCCAGATGATGGCGTCAAGTCAATGGAGACAAGTACTGAGAGTACTTTAAGTGAAGCAACTGAAGATTCAAGTCCTGATACGCCTTTGTCTAGAAGAAGGGTTCTGGACGCGAATGACTACGACGAGATTAAATCGGTGAGTAATTTTCTGTTTGAGGGTCCTGATGATGAGGCTATAGAAAAAGTGAAAACACAATTGAAATATGTAATAATTTCGCTTCGTTACACTATGAAAATGTCACTATAAAATGGTCACTGTTTAGGTGTAAACAAGCGAAATAGCGTAGCTTTTAAACGTGAAGAATTTTCATAAATAAAATTTGCCATAAATGGTATTTGATTTTCGGCAGCACGATCTAATCAGTGTTAATAGACGACAAAAATTGTATCAAAATTATCGATTCCTTCTTCTATTTTGAATTTGAAATCCTGAAAATTGACAACTAAAATTTTATTCGTAGCAAATATAATGTCATGATTATGATTGATTGCGTTTTTTGAATGTTTGTATAATACGTTGCGTTTTCACTTTTATCTATTAGCTTCATATTCATAGTCTATCGTTAGTTTAGAAGGTCATCGCACCTCATTTTGGCTCTTAGCACCATTTTTTGTGTTGATTTGAGGTTTGTTGTTACCATTTTAGGTTACATTTGAAGTTTGTGTTGTTTTGTTTGTATGTTCCGTGATGTCTTTTCAGATTGTTGTGTTGTTATATTACAAATTTGTAGAATTTTCTTTCACACAATTTTTGTATTTAGTTATTATTCAACTCAACAGCATCAAAATGCGTTGTGTCATTTATTTCCTAGGCGACTTCTAACTGCTATATCTCGAATAGACGTTGCATTTCATTGGATTTAATTTAAGAAATTATCCACCTATACTATCCATTCATCTTCTACTTCTTAGCGTGTCGACGTTCACCTTATATACCCTTGGATGCCCAAAACTGGGCCTCCCGTACAGCGTTCTCTGTAGCCATGTACAAGTCCTTTAGCATGCAGGTATCAGTTCAGACCTTGTAAATTTCTTTATCAAGTTTACCCCGACCAAAACCCTATCCTTTCTCATGCACGACTGATGATTTGGCTGGCTTTTGACTGCCGTGGATTCTGTCCAGATTTTGTTATTATTTTTTTAAAAGCATTCCCAGAAATGATCCTGATTTGTGGATATTCTATGGTTTCGTTCTTTGTCAGTAAATTCTTTGGATCTGTTATTTATATTGTCGCTTCCTTATCTCGTAAAAATATTAGGAATATACTAGTTTTTACTTTACTTACTTTACTAGTTGCCCGAGGCTTCGCCCGCGTCGTAATCGGTGATATCGCACCAAAAAGTAGCCTATGTTTGACCACAGGTCTTTAACTATATCCATACCAAATTTCGTCAATATCGGTCCAGCGTAACAGACAGACGCAGAGACAGACAGACTTGCGCATTTATAATATTAGTATAGATTACTGAATTTCATAATTTCAAGAGGTTTTCGTATCCTTTGTATGTCTGTACATTCGGGGTTTTCGACAAGTTTTAGTTTAAAGTGGTGACTGCGGTTTTCAAAATGTCCGAACAGAGGGGTTACTACCGTCTCTTAAAACCATCAAGATCCAGTAAGTAAGCGAGACAGCGCAATACATAATGTAAGGCGACATCTCCCTTACTCACTGGATCTTGCATGGTTTTAAGAGATGGTGGTAAGCCACCTGAGCTATCTATCTATACTAGTGCCTCCAAAACAGAGGTCTTTGCTTCCCCAAACGAGACAGTTCTTTGACACGTACTAAAAAAAATCAATTAGGATAGTTTTAAAAATAACACAGTCTATTTCTACAAGTAGATAGGTTCAAAATCCTGTAACGTTTCTGAACTATAGTTCGTTGGCATCATAGTATTTGGGTCATGTATTCGTGTATATGTGCGTACGTGTTTAATCTGCTAAAGTTGAAGAAAAAATAGAATATTTAAAAAAATACCTAGGATTTACATGAAACTTACTATGGCCTTAAAAACATAATGCACAGCGATGTGAGTTATCGATGGCCGATGGGGCAGAAAGGTTCTCGAATGGCGACCACGCACCGTAAAACGCAGCATCGGACACCCACCGACCAGATGGTCAGACGACCTGAAGAAGGTCGCAGGCAGGCGCTGAATGCAGGCCGCTTCCAACCGGTCGTTTTAGAATTCCTTGGGGGAGGCCTATATCCAGCAGTGGACAGCCTGCGGCTGAAATGATGATGATAATGTGAGTAAGGGATATGTCGCCTCACATCATGTATTGCGCTATCTCGCTTACTCACTCTTTTGGATAGTTTGTAGAGGTCATATTAAACCTTTATCGAATCGCAGAAAACAATATTCATAGTAATATAATAATTTTCATTAAAAAGAAATTAAATTATTTATTTTCGCAATTAATAAATCAAAATACATTTATTTTTCATTTGAGTGCGTTTTCTTAGGCATCTGCCGTAGCCCGTAGCCTAAATACTGTCATAGGTTAAAGCCTAATGTAGCCTAATAGCCTATTAGACTGTAATCTAGCGATAACAGCCTAAAGCAACAGCTTAACATGCCATACATAGCACGTAGCTTGAAGTATTACCACGAATGGCGACCAATCCAAGTCGGGCCGCGCTCATAATTGCTTGACACGCTTGATCACGAACACATGCTAGGCTATTGACCTCATTAACAGCGCACAATATGGTGATAATTTGGTAACGTAGGATGATTATAATTGTAACAATTTTCGCAATAAGGAATTTCACACTAAAATATAAAACCATCTGCAGCTAGATTCGACCTAGTTTAAGGTCGCTGGGAGACACCTAAAAATGGTCGCTTCCGATTGGTTACTTACTGCGATGACTCAGCTACCCAAAGAGGATGGCCTTGCATCAATTCTTTGGTCATATTGTCCATAAAAAAAATGACATCTCATTCCATAGATTCGCAATCAGAGACGGACAATGCTCGTTCGCCTCCCTTTCGTCAGCAGACTAAAAATAAACCGCCTAAATGTGACGGCTAGAATTAAAATAACACGGGAAACGCTCCTATATATCTGGTTTTTGGACGCCACGTGCGAATTTTTCACGAAACGCGTCCGCCATTTTGATTTTCGCCGCGTGTTCGAGCGTAAGTTGTTTGTGTTTTGGCGGGATTGTCTTTGGTAGAAATTTGAAAAAGGAATTGCTGCTAAATTTATTCACTTGTGTGAAGGTCATTGTATAAATAGCTTGTGATCCATAGAGAAAAGTGGATTGCTGCACGGATTTATATTTTGTCGCGTGACATTTTTGAATCATCGTCTGTGATTCAGAAAATATTGTTCATTTTGAAGCTAGTCCTTCGTACACAAATTTCTTGTCATTGATGAAAAAATCTAAAAATCCTTAGTAGTCTTATTACTAATATGAAAATCTTGAATTATGTACTTATCCAATTTTTTTTATTAATCATTAACTAGCGACCCGCCCCGGCTTCGCATGGGCATTAAAAACCTTCCTCTTGAATAACTCTATCTATAAAAAAACCGCATCAAAATCCGTTGCGTAGTTTTAAAGATTTAAGCATACAAAGGGACATTGGGACAGAGAAGGCGACTTTGTTTTATACTATGTAGTGATAGTGATTCAATTCTTGTGGGTTACAAGGTCAATTGACCCTGCTCAACCTTGTGTCAGAGTTTTTCCAAACTCACCTCCCATCGCAGTTTCTTTAGAGACTACCAGATAGCAGTCGAGACCAATGGCTTAACGTGCCTTCGAAGCACGGAATCACCTTTATTATCAGACAATCGGGTGATTCAAGCCTGTCTTATTGACTGAAAACAACAGGTATAAAGCCAAATTGGTATACCTAAAGCCTTCTATAATCTATGGCTGGTTGGCTGTAAGAGAACCCTCATAGGATAGGTCCGCTATTGGATATTGTTTCTTGTGATTCAATGTATTTTAAAGTAACAAACAAAGAATGCTTTCCGTGGGATTTGAACCCATGATCTCCGGATAAAAAGGCAAATGTCTAAACCACTAGACAATAGAGAAGCAGATAATACTCTTGACGGATTCAATCCCAACTAATATCCATACTTCCATACTTCCATACTAATATTATAAATGCGAAAGTCTGTCTGTCTGTCTGTCTGTCACCTCTTCACGCCTAAACGGCTGGACCGATTGTGATGAAATTTGGTAGGGATGTAGTTAATGACCTGAGGTCAAACATAGGCTACTTTTGGGCGCGATATAACCGAGTCCCACGCGGGGCGGAGCCGCGGGGAACAGCTAGTTATCTATAAATCCGAAAGTGAGTTTGTATATATTTGTTTGTTACCTCTTCATGCCCTATCTACTGAAACAATCTTCCTGAAATTTAGCATACACAAAGCATAGTATTGAGAAGAACATAGGGTACCTTACATCCCGGGAAAAAACACAGTTCACGAAGGAGATTCATACGGGCGAAGCCGCGGGCGAAAGCTAGTATCAAATAAAAATAAATCAAATATAATTTTTTAATGGGGATTAAATTTATTTGCAACACAGTACATATACATTTTAAAAACTATAATAAAATTAAAACTAAAATAAAGCTTAATAAATTGTTTAATATTACAAACAAATCATTCTGTTCCAAATCAAGTAACATTTTTTATTGGATAATAAAAAAAAACAAACTTTTTAGTCTATGCAGCACTGGCCGCTGTGACCAATGACATTTGGCGCGTTCGAAATTTCCGCTGTCAAAATCGTCTGTCAGTTAATTTTCGAAATAATTTTAGTGGTGTTTTGAAATTTGCGATTTATTTTTGAAAATACAAACGTTGTTTCGGTGTAAATAGAACCGTTTTTGAAAGCTGGTTGTGCGTTCAGGTTTTCTTGTTTATATAAGCTTTTATTAGGGGGTTCGCTTCCGTGAGAATATTTGGGTGAATAGTTCTTTCCCGAATTTCAAGAATTTTATAGTTACAGATAAAATCTAGTAAATCGTTCCGGCCATTCTTGAGTTTCGCGCTTGGAACATATATACATTTATATATATTTCTTTAACAATCTACTTATACCACTGTGTGTCTTTCTGATTCGAGTTTCTTACAAACCTCGGCCTCTGACGTGGTTCCTTTAACGACTACCACATGGCAGCCGGGACCAACGGCTTAACGTGCCTTCCCAAACACAGAATCTTCTTTATTATCAGACAATCAGGTGATTCGAGCCTACAATGTCCTAACCAAACTGGAGACAACGATACAAGGTGCCTTTTGAACGAAAAAAATCGGTTGTCTGTAAAGTCGGTTTACTGACGATAGTTGAACGTGACAACGTCATAAGAAATTCACTTGCACTTCAAGCCTTAAATGGAACGCCTCAGAGCGAGGTAACGCCGCATTGCGTCATGTTTTTTCGTGCGTGCAGCCGGCTCCATCAAATTATAAGACGTTGTCACGTCAAAAAAAAACATTAAATTCTTTTTAGGTGATATGATAGATACCAATACAGAGAAAGAGAACAGTAGACCAAGATACCAATATATTCGTGGTGGTAAATAAATAAAAAAACACAGACTGAAATCCAACAACACCCCTCTTTATCGTCGCAATATAATGAAGATAGTTAATAAATTTACTTATCAAAAATTCAGTAAAAACCATCCGCCGTTTATCGTTAGGAAGCCAAGAGACTATTGATAAGCCTTATCAGATTCGCGAGATGGTAGCATAGTTATCTAACAGTATGTTAAAATTATCGTAGACATGACGTGTTCACGAGTTTAAAAAAATGCCTTGATTTTGTAAGAAATGTGTTACTTTTATGTAAAAAAAATAAGTTTAAGAAAAATAACGCGATTGTGACTTGAACGCTGTTTTCGCAAAATATGACTTGAAATTTTAGTCAAAATAAAAAGTAGTATTTTTGTGTCAAATTTTATTTTAATATTGTATTTTTTTTTTTTTTTCTTAATTTTGTGCAATAAAGTAAACAAACAAACAAAGTACTTACTTGAATGCAATTGACTATTGTTTTTGCAAAAGTTAATTTGACATTTTGGTTGAAAAATTGTGAAAAAAAAAACGATTTAAGTGAATACGTATTTAGTTTTTATTTTATGAATTGACGTCCGCTCTGTTTGACGTAAATAAAAAAAACAGAAACTTATTAAAGTAGCCAGTGACATTGACATTAAAAACATCTTTTTTTTCTATTGTTTTCGCGCGTAATTATTGTGAAATGTTACACAACCTCAACTATATTAGAAAACCTAAGAATTTCTTCTACACTAATGTGGAATTTCATACCATACCTGACTACAGTTTGAATACAAGGGATTTAGCTAATGTAAGTTATACATAAGTATATTTATTTAAGTTTCGATTAA
The DNA here is from genome assembly GCA_947044815.1 of Apomyelois bistriatella. NCBI lineage: Eukaryota > Metazoa > Arthropoda > Insecta > Lepidoptera > Pyralidae > Apomyelois > Apomyelois bistriatella. Next base: position 730,744 of record OX345718.1, read on the forward strand.
ACATGTTTCAGTTTATTGCCAAAAAAAATTAAATAAAAATAAAATAACAAAAATTAATTACAATTATCAAATTATAAAGAAAAATTGTGTTTTATACGCTGAGCAAAATAGCTGCCAGCTCTCAAGTCTCCTGTTGCCATCACGAGACGCGTTGTGATGTCTCTTAAAAATAATTTCGCTTTAGGGCCCCAGGGACCCATCGTTTCAACCGCGAAAGGTAAGAAAAAAATAATTATCTAAGACCCAATGTAAGTTGACAAGTAATCTAGTACATCTGCAGTTGAGGAGTTGATTGTCCCGCAGATATCCTCCTGTTGCGGCATCCGTTTAAAGTTGCTACATTTTACTTAAGTACTACATATTAAACCGATTGGTGGGTGAAAACTTTTTTTTTTTTATTTGATTTTTTTATGACATGAAAATGCAATCTTTTATATTTGTGTGCCCTCACAAGACTACACTATTGACTTCGCAACATCCCACAAGGGTCCATGTATTTTTTTCCCATCAAATGTATGCATGAAAGCGAAAAATAAAGAAACTGGTGAGGGCGAAATATTGGAGTATTTTTTGGTAATTTTATTGAAACAATATTTTTTCGAGATCAGAAATTTTAATAATTTGTTCAAATATGTCAGGAAGAAAAAAGCCTCAGAAAACAGTAAAAAAATATATCACTACATAGTATAAAACGAAGTCGCTTTCTTTGTCCCTATGTACCTTTGTATAAATTTTTAAAATTATGCAACGGATTTTGATGCTGATTTTTTAATAGATAGAGTGATTCAAGAGGAAGGTTTTTATGCCCATGCAAGCCGGGACGGGTCGCTAGTCTATACTACTAGTATATATATATAAAGAGGTTTAGAGAGCCCGATCTCTATCGTCAGACAGTAGGTAAAATTTGTTATATGTATTCAATTATCAAATGATCTTTAAATCTTTTGACACAACCACCGATAAAAGAAACGACTACATTTTGACTTTCTTATTCCTTAATCGCGTTTTACAACTTCTAAAGCTGGCCGTTCACGCACCGGCATGTCAACAAACGCACATGGGTCCTAATTGGGTCGCGCCCAATTAGATACCTTCATAACCTATTGTGAAATTTGGCAATACCGTTTGGCTTGCACCGAAGCTTAGCCAGTACTAGATTCGCGTTCGATATGTTCGCATCGTGACGTCATAGCTTCTACTCGACGCATTTGAGACTTCCAGACCCTTCCAGGTCTTCTTAACGTCGAGAGTTAAATTTCAAGTCAAAACTTAATTCAGAATTTGAGACAATTCGTGGAATCTCGTTTGATTAACGAAGCAATTATGTTGCCGGAGGGGATCACTTAGCCGCCATTTTGGAAATTCTCCCGCGCTTTTAGCTGTCAGTTTGACAGTAACACAACCAGCTTTCGTCATCAGTGTTATTGTGTGCCAGTGTTAAATTGTGACCTCTGTGCGTGTAAATATCAAGATGTTGAAATAAATTAAAATTTAGTGTAAAAAGGACTCGAAATGTAAACTGTTAGAAGAGAACCTCAAGTTGTGCTGTTCCAAACAATTCTGTTTTTAAATAGACAATAGTTAGATTTGAAAAAACTTTTAAAGATATAATTACCTGAAGGTTAATGTCGACCTAGCAATAACAATTGCAAACAAAACAAATCCCGCCAAAAACCAAACAACAATAGATCGTCAAATTCGGCCATTACGTATACACAAGCATTACCTTAACGAGAACTTCACCGCGCTTAACTACCCAAAGGAATACCTTAACGAGACCCGAACCCGTCCGGCCCTAGCCGGCTAATGCTCTCGTACTACGAAGCCTTTGTGATACTATGCGTGACAACGAGTTTGCTCGCGGCCCTACGGCATGAGGTGTGGTTGTCGACGCTGTTTCGACCCTCGGCCTCCGCAGTCGAGGTTGGAGCCCCGGCTGCCCCAAAAGCGATCACAACGGCTGCCTGTGGCGAGGGCGTATGGCGTCAATACGTACCAGGTTGTTGTCTCACTTCTTATCGATATCAGTGGTTAACATTGGTGTCAGATTTTCAACCTGTCTTTACATCCGCGAAGTAGAAAAGCAATTGCAAATAACGGCTTAAGACCAAAGCATAGAGCTCATTTTAACAGGCCACTATTGGCAACGACTTTGGTTGCTTAACGTGCTATCGAGATCCTCACTATTTTCAACTTCAACACTTACACGTCGTTGCTCTACACGGGGTAGACAGCCTGTGGCTAAATCTAAAAGCCATTTTGAGCATTGATTAGGTAGATAGAAAAAGATGATGACCTTCGCGGGTCGAGCTGTAGTTGTAGTAACCAAATTGTTGACCACTGATTAATTTATTTTCAATTCAAAAGCGCATATAAAAATTCAACAGCTATATTTATTAAAAAAATCTAAATTTGAAACTCATTAGAACGCGCACAGACTACGCGACAAACTGTCGCCGGTAGTCGCTTGTCGCGTCGCGTCGTCATCGCTGGCCGCGAGCACAGTCGCTTTGCTGTCACGCTGGCGGCGGTGACGTTAGCTCGGATGGTATGATCGTGTGTTTGTCTGTGCGTGTTGACAGTTTTTGTATGGATTTTGATTAGGTGTGTGTTTTGTGGCCTTTTTTTATAGGTAATCGTTAGCTATTTGTCTTGTCATTGCCAATCACGGAGGTTTATTAGTCCTGCAAATCGATTGTTCGAGATTACTTTTTTTTTTAAATAATGTTTGATACCTGATTCCCTATCTAGACATTTAAGCCGGCATTGGTGACCATCGGTAAGTTGCAGAGGCGATTGGAGGCGACACAAAAGTCGCTTAACTATCGCTCTTCAATCGCCTAGTCTGTATTTTGATTTTCTGCCGCATGCTTCACGTGTTCACATTTAATTTTGCATGGTTTTTTTTTTATTTTAATGTGTAAGGAAGACTTGCGTTTTCCTCTCAAATAAAATTTTATGAGAAGTTGATGATGATTTTGTCGTTAGCTACTGGAGGAATGACATATACAAAAGTCATCTTTCTACACGAGTACCATGTCTCACCTATTTCTGTCACGAAGCAGCTATAATATTCCCTCAGATGGGCCACTTTTTTAAAATACCCATTACAAAATGGCAATCGCAAGTCTTCCTGCGTACACGCACGATTTGCTTGCAAACTTCGTAAAGAGTAATGCATGGTTTACAATTGAGTTGAACTAAATTTCTACTTAATTTTAGCTGACAATACTTGACTTTTTATACAATACTAGCCGTTTCCCGTGATTTTACTCGTCTATGGTGTGTACGTAAGCCTATAACCTTATAAGGCTATCATATGCAGAAAGTTTTTTTATGAATCTGTAGTATATTTAAAGCTATAAGCGTCCCAACAAACTGTTAAGCTTAACTATAGAAATGTCTCTTTAAAATTTTGTTGAAATTTGGTTCAACTTTACCGTAAACCAGGTTATTGAAGTTATAAATATATAAATTTAGTACAATCGGGAGCAGATTAAAGTGTACCCCTACCAGACTCACCTTAGTTACCAGGGTACTGTACACTTTTCTCTGTAGAGCCGTACTTTGTACCTTATTTATCGTTTGCAAATCCCTGAGTTACTTCGACCTTTAGGGTCACTTACAGACGTACAAAAATGCTCTAACTATTTAATATTTTATTCCTATAACACGTTCATTGCTTACCAAAGATTACAGAATACTAAACCAGTACAGATAAACAACCGCTATACAAAGAAACTCGCTGATTTTTAATTTACTAATAGAGTCCTCCCCACACAGAGACATATTAACGCCATCTATCGATCACTTGAGACACTGTGATTCTACATCCGATACTTACAAAGCACTAAATCAGGTTGTAGGATGACATGAATCACAGTGTGTCAAGTGATCGATAGATGGCGTTAATATGTCTCAGTATGGGGAGACTATTAGTACACAATAATCGGCTCGCTTCTATGTATGGCGGTTGAATATCTGGTGGCCTACTACCATCTCTTAAAACCATGCAAGTACCAGTGAGTAAACGAGACAGTGCGATACAAGATGTAACGCGACATCCCCCTTACTCACTGGATCTTGCATGGTTTTAAGAGGTGGTAGGCCACCTGCGCCCCTAGTATGACGTTTTTGTATGGAGTTTCTTAGTTGCCTTACTATCCGCCAGAGGCGCTGTTCTAGTCTTATACTAGGGGCACTGTACTAGTATAGTATTCTGTAATCTGTGGATAAATTACTGTAGTCTCGTTGAGTGTCAGCGAAAGTGTTTAAAACGTGTAATTTTCTTTTTGAAATTGACAAGTTGAAGCATTTTTGTTGTTTCTGCGCTGATTCTGAATGTATATGTGATTATAAATTATTTTATTTTTATATTTACAAATTAAAACTATAAGTAGTTGAGACAATAAATAAATAAATTCAAAGTGCAAATAAATAAAAATTCTTGATAAGATTGTTTGACTACTAACTAACATAGCCAAGTAATCTACAATTATTGGGCTACAACAAGCGCATTTTTGAAAAAAAAAACCACCAATATTCTAGAGATTGGTTCATTTAAAAAATAAATTGCCTAGGCTATTTAGAATACATGTAAGTTCGTATAAAAACATTGTCTCAGCTAAGAGGGAGCAAAGCATGTTTTTCTGGACTATTTATTTACTAGTTTTCAACCGCGTGATTTTCCCACGGGAACAGTGATTTTTCCGGGATGAAAGGTATCCTATGTACTTCTCAATACTCCTAGCTACGTGTATGCTAAATTTCAGGAAGATTGGTTCAGTAGATAAGGCGTGAAGAGGTAACAAACAAACAAATACACAAACTCACTTTTGGCATTTATAACATTAGTTTTATTTATATACACTATTCCCCAAAAAATAATAATTTTGATATCACTATGCCATGTCCCAATAGGCCTATACAATAATTTTCAGCCAAATCTAGTCCAGAAAGTCCCCTTTCGCTCTCTAACCGGTTACAACCGCATAAAACCGGTTTTAACCTGTTTGAACCGGTTACAGGAGCTGGCCGGTGGCAAGAGCGGGCCTAGCGGTATAAGGAGGAGCGCTGAGAGGTCCGAATCGGAGCCCCGGGTTGAAAAACCACAGAGCCAGACCAGTGGTGAGCATTACTATAATTCATTATTAATTAATTCATCGTTTACAACAATCATTTAATTGCATTCTTCGTCTAAGGGTGTCTCTCCAACTAGTGAAGGTTCACTAGTAGTTATAGTTTTATAGTTAGTTTATTACTAGCTGTTCCCCGCGGCTCCGCACCGCGTGGGACTCGGTTATATCGCGCCCAAAAGTAGCCTATAATTGACCTCAGGTCGTTAACTACATCCCTACCAAATTTCATCACAATCGGTCCAGCAGTTTAGCCGTGAAGAGGTGACAGACACAGACAGACAGACTTTCGCATTTATAATATTAGTATGGAAGTATGGGTTGTAAGTGTGTAGATATGTTTTTTCTTTTATTCCGGTTGTTCTACTTCTGAATTCTTCTTATGTCATCTTACATTTATTACTCTCTGTGAAGGTTAGCGATTAGTCCGTTAAAGTCCTCCTTTTCTTTAGTTCTTTTAATCGGCCTCATAAAACATACTGCGACCAAATCGCAGACCTTTTGAAAAATGGAGACATTAGGAGTACCCGAAATCGGCGAGCGTGTATGACGAGAGTGATGAGTGTGGAGGAGGCGAGGGAGGTATGTGAGGATCGTAGCCAATGGAAATCTCTAGTCTCTGCCTACCCCTACGGGAGACAGGCGTGATGATATGTATGTATGTAAATAGCTCCGCTGCGCAGCTATCCCGGTCCACTCTCGGATGTTCCGCGACCAAGATGTAAGAAACTTTTGTATTAAAAGTAAAAAGTTGACGTCAATAAGTGATAAGAATATCCTATATTGAAAATAAACAATTTGAATTTGTATTTAGTTTTCAATAAATAAGTAAATATCGCTGACGTTGAGCGCGACAGCATGATACTTGAGCAGCTCTCAAAATTGAGAAGCATTTGAGTATTCGGACGTTAGAATCCTTTCCCCAAGTTTTTTTAATAAAATATTAAAATATATATTTTTTTCTCATTAGATTTACATGGATATAGAAACACATTGCGCCATCTTCAAATAGACTCTTCTAAGGCTATCGTCGCCAAGCCCTCGGCTAGTTCAGGTTTCTATCAGTTTGTAGTTAGATAGATAGAAATATTAGTTACTAGCTGTTGCCGTGGTAAATCCGGGATAAAATATAGCTTACTAGCTTTCGCCCGCATGAATTTCCCGTGGGAACAGTGCTTTTTCCCGGATGAAAGATACCCTATGTCCTTCTCAATACTCCTAGCTATGTGTATGCGTAATTTCAGGAAGATTGGTCTAGTTGATAGGGCGTGAAGAGGTAACGAACAAACAAATATACAAACTTACTTTCGCATTTATAATATTAGTTGGAATGTGTTGTTCTAGGGTCTAAGCAATCTCCATTCCAATTTTCAGCTAAATCGGTTCAGCCGTTTTTCTGTGAAAGAGTTACAAACATTCATACAATAAGTCATATCATGTGGTACCATTGTTTAAGAAAAAGATTTAGTTCCTTTTCCTGCTAATAGATGGCGCTATAAGAATTGAAATGTTTTTATTTCTTGCTAAGATTACGCCCACCACAAAGTGATATTTAATCTATACTATAATAATATAAAGAGGGAAGAATTGATTGTTTGTTTGTTTGCATCGAATAGCTTTGAAACTACTGGACCGATTTTAATAATTCTTTCACCGTTGGAAAGCCACACTATCCCCGAGTGACGTAGGCTATGTGTGTACCACGGGCGAAGCCGGGGTGGACTGCTAATCTTTTATAAATTGAAAGATTGAGACAAAATCTATATATATAAAAGAAAGTCTTGTTAGTTACACTATTTATAACTCAAGAACGGCTGAACTGATTTAGCTGAAAATTGGTGGGGAGGTAGCTTAGAACCAGGAGAAAAATATAGGGTGCTTTTCATCCCACTGTTCCCAAGGGAAGATTACCGGGGCGAAGCCGCGGGCAAAAGCTAGTTGTAGATAAAACAGAACTTTTGTATTTAAGATAATTTAGATATCTTTTTGTAGATATGGTTAGTGTTTAGATTAGTTTATTTTTGAGTTAGATATTAAGATGATACCTCGGTGGACACTAGCGCCACCATCAGTTTAAAATCATTGACTGAAAACTGAAAACACAGGTTATCAAAAATCTCTCTTATGTAATTAAGGTTCTGGATCTGAAGTTAATTTAATCATATTAAATTATTGTTCCTTTTAGTAACAAATTGCAAAACTGTTAAGTGGTCATTTTAAGCAAAATTGCAATTTGTAACTATAGGGAGCTATAATATAATAATTTAATATGTTTAAAATTAACTTAAGATTCAGAACCTTGATTACATAACACGGATTTTTGATAACTTGTGTTTTCAGTGAATAATGATTTTTAGTTGATGGTGGCGCTAGTGTTCACCGAGGTCTCCTCTTAAGTGGCCAAACCAAAAAACTTATCAAAGCGAAATCGGCTTCAGCGGATAAAAAAAAATACTTAATGTCAACGTTATAAGGGTTTCGCCAAAGACGCCACACCGGCCAACGGAAAAACGATCTTATTACATTGTCAAAAAAGGTTATTTCAACCGATTTCTATATAGTTCAATGATAGAGATAGAGATTCATATAGTTGAAATGATAGAGAGTAACATAGGCTACTTTTGGTGAGTACGAGGTTTTTGGAGGGAAAGTAAACTGTCGCTATGTCCGCGCTGTATTTAATTTCCAAAACTTAGGTTTTTTCGAGTGTTTGTGCATAATATTGGTGGATTATTATTCGCAAAGTGTTCGTGAACAAGCGTGAGTGTTGGGAAGTGATACAGTGTCGATTACGTGACTTTTTATCTTTGTCACCAAAATTTCCATGATATAGCTAAGTGAAATTTTTCCACCGCTTCACTTAGCCATCTGACTCAGACTAGACTTACTTACTTGACTGGACTTGACTATTGACTTGAATTTTTGACTCGACTGACTTAAGTAGAACTGAAGAAGATTAATAAATTCAAGAAAGACCTTAAAGGACTAGATTCCATGGACGTATAAACTATTCAAAAAAAAAAGCTACTTTTGGTCCTGAAAAAGCATCAAGCTCCCAAGGGAGATTACTGGAATATTTGTATGTGTACACCAAAAAAAATTTCTAATTCCACGCGAGCGATGTCGATATCTATCAAATATTAAGATGTTTCAATACCAATTTTCCTCTGTTTTAGGTTTGAACGGACTTCGAAACATCGGCAATACATGTTTCATGAACAGCGTCATACAATGCTTGTCCAACACACGTCCACTGCTGGAGTATCTCTCCGATGACAAGTACCAGAGCGAGATTAATACTTCCCTCTCTTGTATGAAAGGGGCTCTCATTAAAGGTAGGTTATTGAAGTACATTTTTTGTACAAAACTATAAATAAATGTGCAAATTTGTACCTAATTTTGTACCGAGTTGTGCCGTAAATTGGTGCTTGAAATGTACTTGTTTGTATCGATTTGTGCATATTTGTACCAATTTGTGACAAAAAAAAGTTATCAAAAATCCGTATTATTCAATTAAGGTTCTGGATCTGAAGTTAATTTTAAACATATTGAATTATAGTTACTAAAAACGGCCACTTTTAGCAGTTTTGCAATTTGTAACTATATGGAACTTTAATTTAATATGTTTAAAATTAACTTCAGATCTAGAACCTTAATTGAATAACACGGATTTTTGATAACTTTTGTTTTCAGTGAGTAATGATTTTTAAATGATGGTGGCGCTAGTGTTCACCGAGGTAACGTCTTAAAGCCTTGCAAGATCCAGAGAGTAAGCGAGACAGCGCAATACATGATGTGTGGCGACATCTTCCTTATTCAATCGTTCTTGTATGGTTTTAAGAGATGGTGGTCAGCCACCAAGTTAACGTGATACCTCGGTGAACACTAGCGCCACCGTCATTTAAAAATCATTACTCACTGAAAACACAAGTTATCGAAAATTCCTCTGCTGTAAATTAAGGTTCTGGATTTGAAGTTAATTTTAAAAAACATATTAAATTATTAAATTAAAATTCCCTATAGTTACAAATTGCATTATTGCTTAAAACGACCACTTTTAGCAGTTTTGCAGTTTGTAACTACATGGAACTATAATTTAATAATTAAATATGATTAAAATTAACTTCAGATCCAGAACCATAATTACAGCAGAGGGATTTTTGATAACTTGTGTTTTCAGTGAGTAATGATTTTTAAATGACGGTGGCGCTAGTGTGCACCGAGGTATCATCTTAAAAGACATTACAAAAGGCAAAGTGGCCTGAAGAAGGTCGCATGCAGCTTTCAACCGGTCATTTTAGGCCAGGAGGCCTTAGTCCAGCAGTGGACAGCCTGCGGCTGAAATAATGATGATTTTGAGAGTAAATTAAACTTTTTTTAGGTTTCCGTACAAAAATGTACAACGGAACCCTTATATGATCACTCGTGCGCCTGTCTGTCCGTCCGTCCGTCTGTCACAGCCAATTTTCCCCGAACCTACTGGGCCAAAACAGATGAAATTTGGTAGGATGGCGTAATCCTGTGACCCAAACACAGATGTGCAAAGAAAATAAATATTTTTTTTAAAATAAGGGTCGTTTTCGGGGTACAAATAAGGAATTGAAAAAAAGGTTATGCAAATCTTACCGTGTCATTTCTTCTCAGCCTTCGCAAGCGTAATCAAGGAGTTGTGGCGTAGTGGCGAACGCGACTCGGTGGTTAACACCACCAGCCTGAAGTCTCAGGTTCAGAGGTTCGCGCCCCGGTTCATGGGGTACAGCCAGCAAGATGCTCAGGTGAGTTGGCAATCAAGTATGGAACCGGTATTTTATCGGTATTTACCAAAAATAACAGACCTTAGACAACGTTTAGCGTGATGGTAGTTGAAACAGGAAATCGATAGTGATGGGTTGCTAGCCGCATCGCCTATGTCATGATTCCTTCAGTCGACTTTTACGGCTTGCGCGGGAAGAGAAGCAGCTGGTACATTCTATGTTTTTCTTTTTCTCCCAGACCAGCATGGAAGGAAAAAATGAAATGAATCCTTATATCTATACTTATATTATAAACGCGAAAGTTTGTATGGATGTTTGTAACTATTTCACAGGAAATCGGCTGAACCGATTTGGCTGAAATTCGGAATGGAGATTGCTTAGACCCTGGAACAAGACATAGGCTATATTTTATCCTTGGTTTCCCACTGGAGCGGAGCTAGTTTATAAATAAATAAGACGTATGATATACTAGCTTTCGCCCGCGTGAATTTCCCTCGGGAACAGTGCTTTTTCCCGGAATGAAATATCCTTTGGTCTTCTCAATACTCCTAGCTATGTGAATGCGAAATTTCAGGAAGATTAGTTCAGTAGATAGGGCGTGAAAAGTTAACAAACAAATATAAGGTGGACACAAATCAACTGCAAATATTTTAAGGGCAGATACAGACCACTACACTGAACAACTTTTCCAAATAAACTTATATCGAAATACGAAATTTTTTTTCACTCTCCATACTAAACTAGATCAGCTGATTCTCAATTTGTATAGGAGGTCAAAAAATTTTTTTCTTGTTTCGACAAAAGTTTATTTGGGAAAGTTGTTCAGTTTAGTGGTCTGAATCTGCCCTTTAAATATTTGCAGTTGATTTAAGTTCACCTTGTATACAAACTCACTTTCATATTTATAAGTTGGGATTTATTTTTCTAGGAATTCCTCCGCTACCTTCTAGAAGGTCTACACGAGGAAGTGAACCGCGTCACGGTCAAACCGAAGCCGATCCTAACCGAAATAGACGATAATCTAAGGTAAGTTTATATTTATATCTTTATATTTAGATACTAGCTGTTCCCCGCGGCTTCGCCCCGCGTGGGACTCGGTTATATCGCGCCCAAAAGTAGCCTATGTTTGACCTCAGGTCGTTAACTACATCCCTACCAAATTTCATAACAATCGGTCCAGCAGTTTAGCCGTGAAGAGGTGACAGACAGACAGACAGACTTTCGCATTTATAATATTAGTATGGATATTGAAATAAATAAACCTTTTTTTAGTCATTCATTCATTTCGTGTAGGCGTCACGGCCAATCGACCATGCACACCCTGTCAGAGTTCTTGGAACCGCCTCTCGGCCTCTGACGTGGTTCCTTTAACGACCACCAGATGGCGGCCGGGACCAACGGCTTAACGTGCCTTCCAAAACACGGAATCATCTTTATATCGGACAATCAGGTGATTCACGCCTGCAATGTCCTAACCAAACTGGAAACATAAAGACTACTTCCCGTGGTAATCGAACCTGCGACAAACAGGCAAACTTAACCATTGGACCACGGAGGCAGTTAGATAATTTTTTTTTTTCAACAGCGATTCTGCAAAAGCTGCCGAAGCTTGGTCCCGCTACCTCCGGATGGAGGATTCTCGAGTCGGCGACATTTTCGTTGGACAACTCAAGTCGACGCTGCGCTGTACTCATTGCAACCACGATAGTGTCACTTTTGACCCGTTCTGGGATTTGAGGCGAGTTTTAAATTGTACTTATTTGTACCTTTTTAGTGTTAAAAATGTACTAAATGTTTGATTTATAAATTTATAATTAATAACTATTAGTACTAAAAATGTACTAAATGTTTGATTAATAAATTTGTTTTAATAACTATTAATACTAAAAATGTACTAAATGTTTGATTAATAAATTTGTTTTAATAACTATTAGTACTAAAAATGTACTAAATGTTTGGCTTATAAATTAGATACATTTAGTGTTTAGATTTGTAGCTGTTCCCCGCGGTTTCACTCGCCATTAGTGTGTTTGTACTATAGCCTATAACCTTCCCCAAGAATCAGGCTTTCATATACAAAAAGAAATTTGCAAATCCGACCAGTTGTTTTCGAGTTATAAACGTTCAAATAAACAAACTTAGCTTTATTATATTATTTACTTCGCATGGGCATAAAAACCTAACTCTTGAATCACTCTTATCTATTAAAAAAAACCGCATCAAAATCCGTTGCGTAGTTTCAAAGATTTAAGCATACAAAGGGACATAGGGACAGAGAAAGCGACTTTGTTTTATACTATGTAGTGATGTCTGTCTGTCTGTGTGTGCAGCCTGCCGATCCCGTCCCGAACTGGCAATCTGAAGCTGCAGCAATGCCTTCAACACTTCACTAAGGAGGAAGAGCTTGATGGCGACGAAAAACCGGTAAGTTAATGATTTATTAACTAGCTCTCTCCCGCGTATTCGTATGTACTATAATAGCCTATGACCTTTTTTTATGGCCGTATTTCTTGTAGACACATTAATATTTCTTTCAATTTAAGACGATACCTCGGTACACCATCATTTTTGAAAAATCATTATTGAGTTAAAACGCAAGTTATCAAAAATCCGTCTTCTGTAATTATGATTCAGGATCTGAAGTTAATTTTAATCATATTCAATTATTAAATTATAATTACCTATAGATACAAATTGCATTATTGCTTAAAACGGCCACTTTTAGCAGTTTTGCAATTTGTAACTATATGGAACTATAATTTTATAATTGAATATGATTAAAATTAACTTCAGATCCAGAACCTTAATTACATAACACGTATTTTTGATAACTTGTGTTTTCAGTGAATAATTATTTTTAAATGATGGTGGCGCTAGTGTTCACCGAGGTATCGTCTTAACAACCTATTGTAACCTGTGAATGACAAAATAAATGATTGTTCACAGACGTGTTCTAAATGCGGCGTGCGACGCAAGTGTCTCAAATGGTTCACGGTGCAAAAGTTCCCGCAGATACTCGTGATACATCTCAAACGGTGAGTTTGTTAGTGATTATTGTCATGTGTTTCTCAGTAGAAAAATAAAGTAAAAAGTATTTCTCATGTGTTTCTCAGTAAAAAAGGGTAAAAAAGTGTGTTTCATTATCGTCATGTGTTTCTCAATAGAAAAATAAAGGTAAAAAGCCATTGTTCTCATGTTTTTCTCTATAGAAAATAAGAAAAAAGTGTGTTATTAACCGTCATGTGTTTCTCAGTTGAAAAAAAAAAGTGTTTGTTTGTAGGACTGAAGTTCTCGTAATAGGTCTCGAACGGTATTTTTATTTGTGCCACATCATCATCATTCTGAGTAACACTTCAGTAGCAAAAAAGAAGAAGAGACTAATATATTTTTTCCAATAACGAAAAGGAAAAGGAAAAAGAGATTTGTTGATTTATTTTGTTGTTTTTTTATTCAATAAAGATTAATGAAAATATACTCCCTCGTTTGAAATTTTGTACTAATTTCATTTGTATTAGTTGTAATGTTCATCCTTTTTTTACCAACGGACCATTTCTCGTACTCTTATAACTCTTCCTTATGTTTCTCATCGACAACGCTTCCGCTTCAAACATCATTGCATACCATTTAATATTATTGCGCCATATATCTCACGAAGTTTCTTGTTCTCTTATAAAACTTTAGTTTCTCACTAGTTTTTCACCGCTAACGCTTTCGCCTCAACCTAAACATCCTTGTTTACTATTTAAAATCATTGTGCCAAATATATCTCACCAAGTTTCTCGTTCAAATAAAATAATTTCTAATGTTTCTCGCCAATTTCTCACCGACATAGCTTCCGTCTCAACTAAACATCCTTGCATATTATTCTAAATCATTGTGCCATATATTTCTCACTAAGTTTCTCGTTCACTTAAAATACTTTCAATTGTTTCTCACCGACAACGCTTCCGCCTCAACTAAACATCCCTTTATACTATTTAAAATCATTCTGCCATATATGTCTCCTCAAGTTTCTCGTCCTCTGAATTTTTTTTCTAATGTTTCTCACCAGTTTCTCACCGACGGAACGCTTCCGCGGCAAACTGAACGTCCTCGTTGAGTTTCCATTCAACGGTTTAGACATGGGGCCGTATGCAGCTGCGCGACAAAATGTCGTCTACAACTTGTACGCAGTAAGCAACCATTCAGGTAAGTTCATGGATTTATGACCGAATACTCAAACGCTACTCAATTTTGAGAGCTGTCCAAGTATCATGCTGTCACTGTCATATCGCTGACGTTCAGCGCGACAGCATGATACGAGAGCAGCTCTCAAAATTGAGTAGCGTTTGAGTATTCGGGCGTTTTTTTCATTTAGTCGCAACACACGACATTGTTTTTTTTTAATTTTATATAAAATATATAAAACTAGCGATCCGCCCCGGCTTCGCATGGGCATAAAAACCTTCCTATTGAATCACTCTATCTACTAAAACAAACCGCATCAAAATCCGTTGCGTAGTTTTAAAGATTTAAGCATACAAAGGGACAAGCATAGCATACAAAGCAGAGTTGGCTGGGAGCGGCGGTCAGGGTCGGCCTCGTAAAACATACTGCGACCAAATCGCAGACCTATTGAAAAAGGGAGACATTAGGAGTACCCGAAATCGGCGAGCGTGTATGACGAGAGTGATGAGTGTGGAGCGAGGGAGGTATGTGAGGATCGTAGCCAATGGAAATCTCTAGTCTCTGCCTACCCCTACGGGAGACGGGCGTGATGATATGTATGTAAAGGGACAGAGAAAGCGACTTTGTTTTATACTATGTCGTGATAGATATACTTGTTATAGGTACGACATACTCTGGCCACTACACGGCGTATTGCAAACACCCATACACGGGAGAATGGCACGAGTATAACGACTCCAGGTAAGTTCATATCTATATACATACTAGCTCAATATTTATTTAATATAATGTTTTACCTGAAAATAAAACAATTATTATATGCGTAACCTTATTCGAAACCTATTGAGTGAGATAGCACTACTTCCGCTTACGTCATCAGCCCCCAAGTATGCCCCTTTTACCCCCTCCCTCACACTCCCGGCGGCCCTAGTGTGAGTAGAGGGGATCTTTGCTTGCCGCCTGCGCAGTGTTGAGTCGTCACATTGCATCTCACTGAGAGTCTTGTGAAATGAAGCCAACAGGCAGAAATAGAAATATAGGTTTCGAATAAGGTTACGCATATAATAATTGTTTTATTTTCAGGTAAAACATTATATTATATGCTTTGAACCGTTATTCGAAACCTATTGAGTGAGATGTGTTTGTTATCGCCTGGTGGCAAGCAATATTATAAGGATACAAATGTAAGTATGCCAATGTGTGAAATGAAAATGGTTCAGTAAGTTATTATAAGATAATAATTTTAGTAAAACGGTTATCATTTAAATGATAATTGTAAATGAAGCAATTGATCAATTTCGTCTTGGACCTGTGCAAGATCTATATGATCATTATGTTGAGAACGAGATGTGTTGCTAATTATATTTAAATCAAGCAAGTGTTAGAAGAACGCTAGTTTCCATTTGCTGTAACTTCAACCTTAGAGTAGCACTCAAACCAGTTGAAAGAGAGGCGGCAGCACTGCACTTGCTGCCTGCGCTGGCCTCGCACAGCAGCGAGCGCTAGCGCAACCTTCCAGCATGATACGTGACGCAAGACGCACGATACCACAAGTCTGAGAAATACCACAACTCTGAAAAATATGCTGGATCATGGATTAAAGTGGAAATGAGTATGTAAAAAGATCCATCAATGGATCTTTGCAATGGGTTGAAGTGGATCGAGGGTGACTGCGTCTTATCCAAAATAAAGGACATATTGAATTATCCTGACCTTCAAAAATCTCCATGATCTATATTTATATAGAGGAGTGTTAGGTTGTGCACTCGTCTTTTATGCAATAAGCAATACAAATGCTGTACGTTTAACGTCTCGAAAATTCTTACCAAGAAAGTTTTGTTGGTTTATGACATGACAACATCTTAGGCCCCATAAAAAAGGTTTGTTCAAAGAAGAGGCTGCGTTAGCCAAAGATATGAATTCAAGCATGCGTTTTATCACCGGCATTTTATCAGCAAGGTAAAAACTTAGTTAACGTTGCTAAGTAAACTTAAATGTAGATAGTTTTGTAGTAAAAGAACTAGCTGTAGTTGGAGAAAAGATAGGTGTATGTCTTACTTATCCAGTGACATAAGTGACCAATTTTTGACAGCATGACATCAATCTTGCCATAAGACCAACTTTTTGTGGATGGTCTAACTTGAGTCTAGTAACTCACTCCGTTGATCTGTTAGCTAACAGAAGGTTCCACCCTCCACAAATCATACTTTGAGTATATTAGCTTGTACCTTAGTCGTGTCAGAATCCATGGAGCAGATGGTTTTTTTTTTTTTTTTTGTGGTTCGGTTGACCGGACAACAGTACTGTACCACGGGCAGAGTGCTGCTATTTCTCTCTACTTGAGGTCTGGGCGCCAAAGTTTCTTATGCCAGTGAGGGGCT
Source organism: Apomyelois bistriatella (assembly GCA_947044815.1). Classification (NCBI taxonomy): domain Eukaryota; kingdom Metazoa; phylum Arthropoda; class Insecta; order Lepidoptera; family Pyralidae; genus Apomyelois; species Apomyelois bistriatella. The sequence goes on from OX345718.1 coordinate 747,181, forward strand.
ACCAGAAAGAAATTACCCCTGGCTTGATTGAGGTATACAATGACTCGAGACTCCAAGTGCAGTGGTACAAATATAAAAGCTCTTTGAAAGTATCACGGCCTGCTGGAGGGCACCGTGGTACCTATTTGGTTTTCGTGTCCTTGCAATCACGTATCACGTTACGAAGTACGACGTGAGTATTCTTGTGTGCACACAGATCGATTTGGGGTAATCCAAAAAGCGAAACTAGCTGACAAGCGTATACTCGGTCCATTCTTTAACGCCTCTCTGGTTTAGTAGTTAAGGCATTTACCTGAAGACCCGGTTACGATTCCCATAGAAAACATAATTAATTAAATTGTTTCCAGTTTGGTTAGAATATTGCAGGCTAGAACCATCTGATTGTCTAATAGGAAAGATGATTCCATGCTTGGAAAGGCACGTTAGGCCGTTTTTTCAGGCAGCTATCCGAGAGTCGTTAGATAAACTACATCAGAAGCCGAGAGGCAGTTTCGAAGAACTCTGACACCAGGGTCTACAGGGTTGGTTGGTCTTTTAACTACACGACTACGAGCGAATACAGGTCCATTCTGCATGGCCTTCTCTGGCGAGATTTGGTAAGTCTGCCTCCTCGCATGATATGTAGTTTAGTGCAACGTGAACAGAACGTCGTTCTTGTCCAATAGCTGGAAAAGTAAGACCGACATATGGGATATATAAGGCCTCTGAATATAAATTATCTTCGTTCCTTGTGTAGCTCACTACATTGTACCAATACATACGGTATTCCCTTATGGATTGAATAATAGCCCACATTTTTTTAATTTGTGATTTAACGTTTTCTGACTGAGCTGCCAAGGGCAACTATTTGATCAGGTTCCGTCTAGCACGGCACCACGGTCAATAAGCCATTGCTGGATGCGTCAGGTTCAGGATTTGTGAACGTGCTCGCTGAGAGCATTGTCGACCACCATTTTAGTTCCTCTCAAGGTGCTTGGGCCAAGAACGTGCTTTATATATATGGCTGGTCTACAGGAGAAGAGAACAAGCCATCTGAATGGGTCAGCACCAAAGGGCGACCTCATGGAATGATAAACGATGCGAAGTTTAACATTCATAGCAAACTCTGAGCTTGCTTATTGATAGTTCAATACCAAGAGGATAGAATCTGAACAGCTTCCGCAGCCTGGTCTATCAAAATCCGTTTGTTCTGATTGACTTTGAGATAGTCGTTTAGATAAACGATTGGTTCATGCCCCTTCTCCATAGCAGATGCCTAGTTGGAGACAATCGCAAACGTTACTGGGGCTGAAGAAAGGCTGAATGGAAGACTCGTGACTTGTAGGAGTCAAGAGTAGATAGAACTGTTTAAATTCGCCCGCGTGTAAGGGTTGTATAGTAGGTACTCTCAGAAATGGCTGATGTAATCGAACCACCTGAATGTATTAAGTGTAAACATATCTATTAAGTGTCGGTTAAACCATTCGAAAAACTGAATAAGACGATCGTTGAAATCAGATTGCTTTACTAAAATATTAGACAAACAAAACTCGGTCGTCGGAGGTGGTACCTACTAGGATTTTTGATCGTTAAATATTAATTCTAATATTTAGCACTATAATTATTCCACGAACATAGAATAATATTAGTCCTAAACATTTTTGTTTTGAGAAGGTAGCCGAAAATTATTTTAGTATGACCAAAGGTAGTCCTAATTTCTTGCAAACATAAAAACGGTACCTACATAATTTATATTAAACAACGTCCGTAAAACGAGTTTTGTTTGTTAATTGTGATAGGATTTGTTATTTCGTTTGTACGTAGACCAAAACTTTTTTTTATTTTTTTTTATTTATGCATTTATCGCGACACTTATTACCAAAACACTGTTCAGGAGAGGTGAAACGCTCTTCCTGTTTATTATAGTACGAACTCCGCGGTCGTATGTTTCGGGCCTGTTCGTCGTTTCTCAATACCTTAATTGATTTGCTCATCCGCTGAGCGTTTTCTATTGAGAAATAAATATTAGCACATTCAGCTTTAGCTAAAAACGAACTCATGGTGTCCGAATAATAAACAACTGTTAATGCCAGATATATGCTATCGCGGCTTATGTATTAGTTATCCGCTCGTCTTCCGCAAACGAGCTCAAGAATAACCTCAGGTAAATATGTAATTATCACTTACTAGAAACAAAACTATTAAATTTTTTGAACAATCCGGAGTAAGAACACAGTCCGGTTTGTGAAACTAATCAACTATTTAACTGTTGTCAATTAGTTTAAATTCCTCATCTTTGAAGAATAACAGCACGAGTTAAAGCACCAGTGTTGTATATAATACCATGTAAGGTGCAGTAAACAAAGATTTAAAAAACAAAACAAAAAATTGTAGAGACCGCACCCGTGTTCCTAATTCTATGGCAGTAAAAGTACATCGGGATCAGATTCGCAATAAATTTACTGTCTATTCAAGAATTTACAAATGTCACTGACCTTAAGAAATCCAGTTTCTTATTGAATGATGCCACGAAGACCGCTTCCTATGCCGCCGGGGACGCTCGGAGCTCGAAGACGACGAAGATGACCTGCTGCTTTAGTCATGCCGACGTATCACGCGGCGCTTGAGCTTTGGCCTAGCAGCCTACTCAGGAGAATTCGGACGCCTCCGGGGGCGTTCTGGTTTGATGGGTCTTAAAACCCATTCGCCAGTATTCCCGGTAAAGCCCAAGCTATCTTGATTAACTGATGTTAATCAAGATAGCTTGTTTTATGTTCTTTGGGCAATAAATCATGAACGGGAGATTTTCCCCATGTTTTATTCCCTGCTAAGAATTGTTCTTCCGCAGAACATTCTTAAAATGCCTTCTGCAGACAAGTATATATTTTCTCTTCCGCAAAGAAAATATTCACTATGTATAATAATATATTATTATTAAATTTTTATTAATTTAATATTCGAACAACAACGTTGTTTGCCTATACGGGGGAGTGCACTTGACGAAAGTCAATGCCAATGTGACGACTCAACACTGCGCAGGCGGCAAGCAAAGATCCCCTCTACTCACACTAGGGCCGCCGGGAGTGTGAGGGAGGGGGTAAAAGGGGCATACTTGGGGGCTGATGACGTAAGCGGAAGTAGTGCTATCTCACTCAATAGGTTTCGAATAACGGTTCAAAGCATATAATAATAAACTTATGGTAATTATAAAAATATTCAAATGTAAACTCGTCTGATTTGACTCAAATTTTGTGAATTGACGTTTTTGAAGAAAATGCTGCTCTGGAGTTAGCGGCGCCGCTTCTTCTCCACTCGCGCTTTGGAAGTGGTGGTCAACTTAAAATAAGTAACAATTGACGTCAATAAGTGATAAGAATATCCTATATTGAAAATAAACAATTTGAATTTGAATTTCTTTCCCGCGGCTTCGCCCCGCGTGGAACTCGGTTATATCGCGCCCAAAAGTAGCCTATGTTTGATCTCAGGTCGTTAACTACATCCCTACCAAATTTCATCACAATCGGTCCATCCGTTTATCCGTGAAGAGGTGACAGACAGACAGACTTTCGCATTTATAATATTAGTATGGATAGTTAATAGTTAATACATACATATAAATACATATATACCTATCATATAATATATTTGCTATAGTAAAAAATAAAAGTATTAAAAGCAAAATAAACTATAGCAGTAATCCTCAATTTCTCCATCCTATCATACACACCACGAGTGAAACAGCGGGGTACAGCTTGTTAATAAATTGTATTTTTTCGTATAGAGTATCTCCAATAGCGGCTCGGAATGTGGTGTCTCCTGAAGCCTACATGTTGTTTTACGAGCTAGCTCGTTCCTCTCACTCGTAGCGGGGGATTTAATGGCGATATAGGTGAGTTATAGTTATATAAATATATATATATATATATCTCTAATACTTAAGACGAGACCTCGGTAAACACTAGCGCCACCATCATTTAGAAATCATTATTCACTGAAAACACAAGTTATCAAAAATCCCTGTTATGTATTATATATTAAATTATAGTTCCATATAGTCCATATAGTTACAAATTGCAAAACTGCTAAAAGTGTCAGTTTTAAGCAATATTGCAATTTGTAACTATAGGGTACTATAATATAATAATTTAATATGTTTTAAATTAACTTCAGATCCAGAACTTTAATTACATAACAAAGATTTTTGATAGCTTGTGTTTTTTAGTGAGTAATGATTTTTAAATGACGGTGGCGCTAGTGTTCACCGAGTTATCACCTTAATGTACGTCCGAGCGTGTTTCCCGGTTGCATCTCCAGCTTACACTTCAGAACTCAACGCTTTTAATCATGGTCCTGATTTGGCGGAACTGGTTATTACAATGGAGCGACTGCCGTCTGACCTCCGTTCGATCCCCGGTCAGGTCAAGATGAAAAATTATATTTTTCTGATTAGCCCGCGTCTTGGATGTTTATCTATATATGTATTTGTTCAATCTGTGTGTTTGTCCCTATACAAGGTGGACACAAATCAACTGCAAATATTTTAAGGGCAGATACAGACCACTATAATGAACAACTTTTCCAAATAAACTTATATTGAAATACGAAATTTTATTTTTCACTTTCCATAATAAACTAGATCAGCTGATTCTCAATTTGTATGGGAGGTCAAAATTTTTTTTTCATATTTCGACATAAGTTTATTTGGTAAAGTTGTTCAGTATAGTGGTCTGAATCTGCCCTTAAAATACTTGCAGTTGATTTAAATTCACCTTATATATTTATTTATTTATAGCAATTAGAGTAATGTATTTTAATAGTTTTATTTAATTTTGATTAAAATACAAATATTTTTCTTTTCAGGATCTGTACATTATGGCGGTTATTTATTACATAAATAATGTTATTAATATATTTATATCATTTTACGCAAATCACTGAATTATTGTTTTGGTCGCAACTCGATTAATATGTTTGTTGAATATTTGTATATATAATTCTATTAAACAAAAGACTAGGCAACATCTAGTCTATATCACATCACATGCTTCAAAATTTACTTAATTTTCTTTCGACCCAAAAAGTGTCACTTCTCAAAATGTCCAATTCCCAAAATGTCAACTTCCCATAACGTCCAAATCCCAAAATTTTGAAAATATATTGTTACGTGACAATTTTTTGCGCTGGAACCTATCAAAAACATAAACTGTCACTTTAACACGCCAGTTTTATTATAAAAAATCCGTTTGAATGGTTGTTTAATTTTGGTAAACTCGAGCCCAAATCGTCATCCTAAATTAGATCTCTTAACAGCTCGTGTTAACACTTTCGCGGACAGTAAACGATATAACAATAACAGTTAATTGTTATCTACGTCGAGAGGCGTTACTGTCTGCGAAAGTGTTAAGCTGTAAAATCCATAGGCATAGACCTAAATTTAAGCTTTTAGACTCTGTCTGCTCAGTAAGAATAAAAGATGTGAACTTAAAGATGTTGCCTTGTCGTGATTAAAGATTTTTGGGGTAAAACAATGAATATTATAGATGAAAAAAAATGTATTCCAATGATAAAGTAAAATTATGAATTTATCAGAAAGTATTCACTTTTTTATTTACTTATGAAAAAATGTGCAATAAATTCAAAACTGTACAATAATTGCAAAAGCGTGCAATAATTTGCAAAAGCGTGCAATAATTTACAAAAGTATACAATAATTTGCAAAAAAAGTGCAATAATTCAATAATTTCGATGAAATAAAAAATATTCATTGTTATTCACGAAAATCTTATAAATTGAAACGATCGGTCATGGGGATCTAGTCAGCCTGTACCTAAGGGTAACTGCAATCATTAAATTTTATTTATAATTATGGGGTTGTCATTTCTATAGGGTATCGGCTCGCTAATGATATTGATATTATAAAGCTAAAGATTTCAACGCTTAACTTCAGAGGTATTGGTCGTATTTCAAAAATTATTTCTGAATATAAATTTAAAAAAAAATGATTATTTTTGACAACAAAGTCCATATTTAATAGGATTATTTTTAGAGAAGCTTTTTGCCACGATATAAGACAGAACCAAGCAAGCAGTCTTTTCCTTGACCTCAAACTATGTCATAACAAAATTTCAGCGAAATTGATTCAGTTATTTGAAGGTGAAGTGGAAACTGGGCCATAAGAAAACGGCTGTGTAAGCGAGATTCGCTTACTCGCTTACTCAATTGCTTTAAGTGGTCATAGTATGCCCCCAAATAGGGGCAAATTCTAAGAAAAACATCGAGCCGATACCCTATTCCGAACGGTTAATTTCTTAATTGTTTTAAAAAATAATGAAATTTTAATATATTTGTTGAAATGAATTATTTAATAAATTATTATTAATTTCTATTGCGGTGTATGGATTGTGTGAGTTACCTATTCGCCTTACCATTTTCTTGACATCACTTTCTACAATTACTACAAGTATGCAATTGTGAACCTTCTTACAACACCGCAAAGCTTAAAATAAGCACGGATTATATCGAATCTCATTAAATTAGACGTCTAAAAATACTGTCAGTCATCAATATAAAATGTACCTTAATTCCGCGTAATACGAGTTTATTTTTCACGTCTTGATTTTATATTTTCGTCATTTAACATCATGTAAATCACACCTTATTAACACGCCTCAAGTTTCATTTCAAGTTGTGAGGAAGCGATGTCTCGAAAATGTTAATATAACCTTCTCTTTTGCACTTGGGTCGTTAGAAATGGACACTAGTAAGCAAGTGGGTGTTTAGTTGTAAGCCATCTTGCCTCCGCCATTTAATATTTCGTGTTGATTGATTGAAATTGCGAATATAGCATTTATTATGAATAATCATTTATATTTGAAAATTTTCAATATTTATTAGGACCAAGAAAATTAAAAAAAATCGAACTGGTGTGACAAAATATACCAATCGCAAAACATTGGTATTTGAGATCCATATAGTAAGTACATACATATAACAAAAAACAAAAATCTATTAATAGAATCGACAATATGTTTCGTCGGAACCACACTATCACATCTCTACGTGTTAGATCGATATCCCCGTTCAAGCCTCCCAAAAGTCCGGACTCGTGATTCTAAATATAAATTAAAACATTTTCCGTAAGGTCGGCTTTACACTCATAAGTAGCTTACGATAAATTTGCAAATTGCAAGGAATGTTTACATCTACAAGTTTATCGTAAGTTAATTACATAAATTCGTAAATAAAACTTATAAGTGTAAAGGCACCCTTACAAAAGCAACGGTAAGACATAATTTATTTGGAATGCTAGCAATCGTATGAACTAATACGAAGCAACTAGGATTCTTGCATGAATTTAAACCTTGTAATAAAATTTAAAAAAAGCGCTAAAAAAGTAGCCTATGTTTGATCCTCAGTCTTTAACTATATCCATATTAAATTTTATCAATAACGATCCAGCATTTTAGCCGTGATAGTATAACAGACAGACTTTCGCATTTATAATATTATTATGATATTTATTCAGCATATTATCAAAATATTTCAATCAACAAACACGAATAAGCAACTAATGTAGTAAATTAAATTATTGAGTGAACAAATTAATATATAATAAAAATAATGTTATTGTTATTTAGTTGTTAAATAACACGTCGTTGCGAGCTTATATTTTGTTATATTATATACTAGCTGTTCCCCGCGGCTCCGCCCGCGTGGGACTCGGTTATATCGCGCCCAAAAGTAGCCTATGTTTGACCTCAGGTCGTTAACTACATCCCTACCAAATTTCATCACAATCGGTCCAGCAGTTTAGCCGTGAAGAGGTGACAGACAGACAGACAGACTTTCACATTTATAATATTAGTACGAGTATGGATGCAAAAAGAATTATTTTAGTTAGCAAATTGTAAAATAATTTAACACATAATTGCATTTATATTTTTTTGGTGTTAATAAGTATAGAAAAGATAATTTATTCCACATTTTCGTAAACATCTCAGATATTATAATAAAAAAAAATTGACAGAAATATTTTGAAATTATTTAATATATTATAGCATGAAATAATATATTGATAATCATTTTGCTTTTAAGAAAAGGTTAGTATAAAATACCACGAATAATATTATTCAATGGGTTTGCATGTCTTGATTTTTTTTTTTGACAAAAATCCCAAAATAAATATAAATAAAAAAAACATACATTAAAAATAAGACCTAAAATTGTACCCAGTAAAAATCTGAAATTAATTTTATATATATAATTATAACAAATATAAGCTTGCTACAATGAATTCGTCGTCAATCTCAGTCCAAGGCGGCGAAAATATATTATTTAATGACACATATATATACAGAAAATTAATATATATATCGTAAAAATAAGTAGGCGACGATGGTTAGATCGTCCTGTGTAATAGTGGTGTATTTATATATTTTCTTACTAAAAAAATTAATATACGAAATTAACCAGAAAGAAATATAAATGTATAATTAATATAAACATTAATAATGGAAAAATACTTAATATTATTTATTAAAATGAATTATAATACGATTTTTAATACATCCATGACAACCGACAATCATAAAAAATATTACAGAATTAACAATCAAATATTCTATAATCATTTTTTTTAGGCCACAATGGACATATATAAAAATATATAAATATACCACTATATAACACCATGATTAAATGTAAATAGCGTGTAAAGCTTAAATTATAATTAATAACTATATTTGTTAATTCCTCACAAAAACCAAAACATATAATGTACAAAAGGAAAATATATTAAAAGTAATATATTATATTGTACCGAGATGTTTAAAATGTTGTATTTAGAATTGTATTATTTATATACGCTAAAATTAATGTGTTCTTTTTTTGTTTCCGATACAAGTTGTAACAATTTTTATCTAAAATAACTAGTATTTAACTAGCTTTTGCCCGCGACTTCGCCCGCGTGAACTTTCCTAGGGAACATTTTCCCGGGCTGATAGAAACCTAAGTCCTTCTCCTGGTTCTAAGTTGCCTCCCCACAAATTTTCATCCAAATCAGTTCAGCCGTTCTTGAGATAAATAGTTTAACTAACAGACTTTCTTTTATATATATCACTACATAGTATAAAACAAAGTCGCTTTCTCTTTTCCTATGTCCCTATGTATTCTTAAATCTTTAAAACTACGCAACGGATTATGATGCGTTTTTTTTTAATAGATAGATTGATTCAAGAGGAAGGTTTTTATGCCCACGCGAAGCCGGGGCGGGTCGTCAAATAGATGTTTAGCTATATATCTAATTCGGTCGAATAAATTTCTTTAAAGTAAAATTTAATTACTTTTTGCGACTTCATTGGATGGAAAAAAAGCATGATATTTTCAAAGTTGATCATGAGTTAATAATTCATTTATTAAGCGAATTTTAATTTGATTTAAATAAAAAAAGCATGAATTTCAAAATTTGCGAATGAGGTTTTTTTAAACCATTTAATAGGCAAACAGGCATACGGCCCACTTAATGGAAAGCGGTTACCGTAGCCTATGGGTATATATGAGTATGAATTATAATTATTTATTGGTTATACTTTTCGTGAGACTAAAAAGAAACGCATGAGTTTTTTTTATTTTTATTTGGAAATGAGTATTTATAACTATTTATTAATTTTTATATAATTAATTTGGCATCAACAAACGTGCCTTCCGCAAGATTTGAATAATTGTTACACCTTATAGAAATGAGAAATAGCCAAATTTTTAAAAATATATTTATATGTAGACATCACATCTGCCTCAGTATTTTTTTCGCCCGGTATTCAAATTATGTACTTATTGTTTTTTAGCTTATAGAATATATTAAAAGCCATATATTACAATAACGCTTTTTATTTGGACCCTCTTTCTTTACAGCGTATTCCCGGTCGTAAATCTAGCAGGTCCGGAAAATTTTAAAACAAGCTGTTTTCCGTGGCTTCACTGCATATATCGCGCCAAAACGTAGCCTATGTTGCCTCCCGAATTTCATGAAAATCTGTCCAGCTGTTTAGCCTTGAAAGCGTAACGTAGTATTCGCGCATACTTCCTGGTTGCGTTTTTAACAGCCCAGGGTTCGCTTTGTTCTGATTTGTCGGTACTGGTTATTACAATGGAGCGACTGCCGTCTGACCTCCGTAACTCTTTTTACAGAAACCAGAGCCACAGGAACATGACCCGGGGGTGCTAGTGGCTAACACTGTCAGATTTTCCAGGCTGCCGAAAGGCATCTGATACAGCCTAACGACATGAAAATCGTAAATTTTATTTTAGCTGACGCGAAAGTTACAAAGCATATTCTAGTTAAAAAAAAAAATTACTGAAATTGTTCTTTTTTTATGATAAAGGCTTATATTTAACACAGCATTTTGTTACTCGGATCTTCTACAGCATCCTCCAAGGTTTAAGCTGGGAGTGTCGATGTGAATTGATATATGAGAAGAGACGCTATCTTGGCGGGAAAGCTAGAAACGGGAGCAAGAGAAATATGGTAAAAACAAACATCTTAAGAGGCATTTGCCTGAAGAGCCAAAGGTTCAACCATTCGTTTCCCACGGGAAGCATGTCTCCAGTTTAGTTAGGACATTGCAGGCTTGAATCACCTGATTGTCTGATAATGAAGATGATTCCGTGCTTCGGAAGGCACGATTCACGCCTGCAATGTACAACCTATCGCATCCAAACTAATAAATGCGAAAGTGAATTTGTATATTTGTTTGTTTGTTACCTCTTCACGCCTTATCTACTGAACCAATCTTCCTGAAATTTCTCATACACATAGCTAGGAGTATTGAGAAGGACATAGGCCACCTATCCCGGGAAAAAGCACTGTTCCCGAGGGAAAATCATGCGGGCGAAAGCTAGTAAGGATATAATATAGGAATATATACCTAATCTCAGTAAAATCAAGGGTATCGTCTACTGCAGCAACTCCCAGAACCTTCTCTCATCACCAGCATTGGACAAGAGCGGTCCACACACAGCGTGGTATGTGACGAATTCGTTGTAGGCATCTGGAATTTCAAAACCATCATCTCTTTCTATATTCTCTCTCTCTCTCTCTCTCTCTCTCTCTCAGCGCTTTTCTGGTTGCGTCCTCCGCTAGTTGCTTCGGAGTCCAGCGTCCGCTTTCCTACTTTTTCTTCTCCATTCATCACCCCATTTCATCATCATTTTTCTAACAAAACTGTAAAAAACTAACTAAATCATGCTTCCCGTGCCAATCAAAACCATGAGCTCTGGGTTTTAGGAGGACTTAACCACTAGACCAGAGGTAGATTAAAATATCTCAATAAGTACTTTTTCCGTGGCAATCGAACTCATCACATCCGGTCTTCGAGCAATCGCCTTGACCGCTGTACCACTGAGGCAGTTTAGAATTGCAACAAATATATACCTCTGAAACGAGTGACTTGGTGTAAGCTTCCACGGTCACGTTTTCTGTAGCGGCGAGCTTTGTCAAAACTTCCAGAAAGCTCGCCAGATCCACGTCCTGCTTATTAGGCACACCGTCGAACAGTAATTGAGCTTTTTCATCTGATGTTTTTGCGTCTATTATTTTTGCTGTAAAATTTGCTTAGGTCATTTTAGTATTCATTTTTTTCATCATCACAATCGGTCCAGCAGTTAAGCCGTGAAGAGGTGACAGACAGACAGACTCGCATTTATAATATTAAGTATGGATATACATTTATAGATAAACATCCAAGACAATCAATTTCAATATTAATCTGGGACCAGGGATGGTCCTTGGAAGAAGGAACTTGACCGGGGATCGAACCCGGAACCTCCGGTCTGGCAGCCTGGCATGATGACCACTAGGCCATAGAGTCATAATGTTACATGATAAGTTACTTACCGTCTCTCATCCATTGAATCAAGCTTTTAATATTATTTTTTCCATCTTTTTTCAGTTTCTCAAATGCTTCGTCCATGTTAACCTTACATTTTTCATCTGAATTTGTTCACCTCACTGCTTCCTAAACATAGGTATTAATTAGTATTTATTTATTTCCGATGGAAGACACTTCCCTCCACCTCCCGTGGCTCTACCAACCTCTCGGTTATACGAGCCGAATCTCGGGAGAGTGCGCTGTACTAGCATTTCATCTCTTTCCAGTCGCACCTGCTTGATCTCCCTTTTTGGAAGTCAAAGTTACAAATACTTACCAAATTACTTCATGCAAACTACTGCCGGCCGGCGCCCACCCATTACTGATGGTGGCGGGCATGCTGACACTAACCCCCGTGTTAAGAAACGTTTGATAAGCCCATTTTAACTAAAATATGTTTTGGCTCTTTCTCTCTTACCTGACACTTCATGTGAAAGAACGAGACAAAACACATTTTAACTAAAATAGGCTTAACAAACGTTTCTTAATACGGGGGTAACAGTATAACCTAACCTATATTTTATTTAGTATTTTGTGTATATTTGACAGCATATAGTATAGAGCATGGTCGGATAATGTGACGTTCTGGGCTGTACACAAGAATTGAAAGTGTGCGCCCGTCGTAGTTTCCTCTCCGCTGCGTATAAAAGCGGGTAGACCACAGAAATTATAAATAGCAAATTAAAAATTCAGTGGGGTAGACAAATAACTAGCCGCGCCCACAGCGCAGGCGCACAGCACTTCGACAGTCGAGATTTCCCACCGACACGTAACCTACGATTTATTGTATTTGCTGATATTTAGCCATCTTAAAACCGCTGTGCTTGTGCAAACTATTCTCTGACTTTCCTACTGACTTTGCTTCGCTTGTGTGTTAGTTCTGTGTAGTGAACAATAAACCCTGTTGTGTATACCTACCTGGATTTTATTGCCACCTACTACACCCGCTGGACCTTGCTGCTTTCACTCCTACACCGAAACGATGGAATTGGCAAGGTAGGATTGCATTAGGTAGGTATTTTTATGCTGCTACAACACTTGGCTATTAGTATTCGCATATTTCCCTATTTGATTATGTGTGGACGGTAATCTGCCAAAACATTTGCCTATTCGGCAAATAGGGAAAATATGTGGCAAATATCAAAAGTGTACGAATATGTTAGTATTTGCCTATGATATATGATCAAAATTTAAAAAAAAGAACAAAGCGAGTGTTGGCTTGTTGTATGCGTCATTTTGAAACTTGATATGATGTTGTTTTGTCTCAAGAGAAAGTTAAGAGGAAGAAAAGTATTGGACAAGGCTTGGCCGAAATTGCAATTTACATCCTCGTATTTTAAAAAGGCCTCGGCTTCGCCTCGTCCTTTTAAACTACTTGGTGAGGACTTAGCTGCGCTCGGCCTTGCAACATAAGTCGGCCTCGACAGTAATGTAGGTACTAACTATAAGTATTACTAACCTTTTAATTTTGTTTTGATTGCATTATATATTTTTTACAGTAATGTTAATAGGATCATCGATAATTCTTGAGAATAGTTCAAACGAATCCGAGCAAAAACATACGCCGATGTAAAAATACTTTTGGTTTCATCACTTTTCTCTGTATTCTCCATGAATAGGTATATCACAATCACAGCCTTTATTATAACAATATTAGTTTTGATATTTTCTTGTACTTTAAATTAAACTATTTTATACGGTTTTCTATCGCGTTTATTGATAGTATAAAACTAGTTTAATTTAATGTGTAACAATCGCGAAAACATTAGAAATCATTATTTTTCTTGTACTTATAAAATCAGTGAATCATTGTCATAAGAATGGTTTTCAAATAAATTATTTTTCAAAATACCAAATATTTTTGAGCTTTGATTTTGAAAACTGACGTTGTCGTGTCGTGTCATCATGATGACCATGTGACTAACTTGTAGGCGTTACGATCTGGAGGTCGTGGGTCCGAGTACCATAGAAAGCATGCTTTGTACGTTGCACGTTTTGCTGATTATTTAATAAGATTGGACATTGCAATGAGGTAACTGTATGAACGTTTCTGCCCCAACGGCTATCAGTTCTAAAGGCTATGTGTCCAGCCCGCTACCACTTCAAAGTACAATCCTACTATTAATGTCAAGGTCTGTCTGTCTCTGTTCCGCTTTCATAGCTAAACCGCGGGACCGATTTCGATGAAATTTGGTATCAATATAATAAAAAACCATGATTCAAAATGGGCTACTTTTCGCGCGATATAACCCAGCACCACGGTGGTAAAGCTGCGGGCAACAGTTTATTTTGAATAAAGACGTTATATAACATAACTAGCTTTCGCCCGCGTCAATTTTCCACGGGAACAGTGATTTTTCCCGGGATAAAAGCTATCTTATCCTTCTCAAAACTTCTATCTACCTATGTGTATGCGAAATTTCAGGAAGATTGGTGCATTAGATAGGTCGTGAAAGCGTAACAAACACTCATTTTTGCATTAATAATAATTAATTTAGGATGTGGCTGTATAGATTTTACAATTCACATTCAATTTTTTTTTTCAAGATTATGTCATTGTCTAACATCACACAAAATTTTAGAAAAAAAATTATCGCGTGCAAAATTGCTATGGAAGAAGCATTTGAGAAGTTGAAGAAAGAGGGAAAGAACGACGTCGACCATCTGGTGCAGTGGATGAAAGACTGTAAGGGAGGCTATCACTACATAGTATAAAACAAAGTCGCTTTCTCTGTCTCCATGTCCCTTTGTATGCTTAAATCTTTGAAACTACGCAACGGATTTTTTATGTTGTTTTTTTAATAGATAAAGTGATTCAAGAGGAAGGTTTTTATGCCGATGCGAAGCCGGGGCGGGTCGCTAGTCTTTGTTATAACTCCTTCCATGCTGGTCTGGGAGAACATAGAATGTACCAGCTGCTTCTATTCCCGCGCAAGTTGTGAAAGTCGACTGAGGGAATCGGCGAATGGGGAATCATGACATGGCGATGCGGCTAGCAACCCATTACTATTCATTTCCTGTTTCAACTATCATCCATGCTAAATGTGATCTGTCTAACAGCCCTAGGCTCTGTCTTCCTCGTATGGGATAAAGATAAGACGTGACTATGAAGTCATATTATGTTTATTATGTTTGAAGTTCCATGGGAAATAGTGAGATTTGTTTTTGTTCCATGGCCGTAATAGACGGCAAAGTTCTGGTGGCCTACTACCATCTCTTAAAACCATGCAAGATCTAGTGAGTAAGCGAGACAACGCAATACATGATGTAAGGCGACATCACCCTTACTCAATCGTTCTTGCATGGTTTTAAGAGATGGTGGTAAGCAAAATGAAAATGGAAATATCAAAGCATACGGACCACCGTTTCGTATTCATCATTTCAGAAGCAGACAGTCCACTGCTGGATTTCCAGCATGACCACATGACCAGCTTTATATATTTTATTTATTTAATTTAAACTATAAAAAAGGGTAGGTAAGTGGCTGACTTAAGGCCATAGTCAACCAACGTTAATTTGAGTATGTACTTACTTATTTTAATTTTATTTGTTATTTCTAAATTATTAATCAATTAACAGTTTTCAGATTTAATCCTGAATATGTGGTGTAGACCATTTGCTTCTTTTAATGACTCTAACATATTTTTTTTTTGATAGCACGTACTTTGTCTTTCGGCCTTGTAAACAAGATTTTCAAAAAACATGCAACACTATCTTTTGACCGCGTTGATGTAGGAACACAAATCAATTAATACTAGTTCAGTCAAGTAAAATTAAGTAATAAACAAGTTTTATAAATTATAACTTGCTACCTTTCTCATTTCCTGAAAAATTGTGATTTAATAACGAATCGGACGAATAATTTTTGCCTTTTAAAAATAAAAACATTGAATAACATAAGTAATTGAAAAAATAGACTCTTTTCCAGCGAAAGTCATCGACAATGCAAAAGCTTCAGAGGAAAAAGCTCGAGCTTTATTTTGCAAGCTTCAAAGAAGCTATGACGAAGCTCGCGGCCGAACAGCACAAAACTTTCGAGGAAATCGCTAAAACTCTGATGGAGAAAGGAGAAACTCTTAGAGGAGCTTTCGGCGCCGCAACCTCAGCTTTTAAGGAGGCTATGAAGAAATGACTTTATTGTTGATAAATTTTAAAAATGAATATAAATTGTTATAAAAATAAACCTATTTATTATTTGGCGTTTTTATTAACTTCGCTAGCTCAGCGACTCGAAGTGGATCTTCGCCTCTTGGCCTCCGAAACGAGGGAGCGCCACAGTGTTCTATTCTGCGCGATGGATCGCCAGTTTACAGCGCCCATCTCACGCAGGTCATCGCGATTCGCGACAGCAATATCTGGGGCCGATTAGCCGTCTTCCTGATTTCTTCGGCTTTCCAACCATGTATATATATCTATCTGTCTAAAATTTAAGTCCAACATCTCGGTGTCAGACACTAGGGAGTGGCCCGGGAGAGGTCCTCATTCGGAATCAGACACTAGGTTGTGGTCCACATCTCGGGGTCAGACACTTGGGAGGGATTCACATCTCGGGTTCAGACACTAGGGTGTGGTCCACATCTCGAGGTCAGACACTAGGGTGTGGTCCACATCTCGAGGTCAGACACTAGGGTGTGGTCCACATCTCGAGGTCAGACACTAGGGTGTGGTCCACATCTCGGGGTCAGACACTAGGGTGTGGTCCACATCACGAGGTCAGACACTAGGGTGTGGTCCACATCACGAGGTCAGACACTAGGGTGTGGTCCACATCTCGGTGTCAGACACTAGGGTATGTGGTCCGTGATTATACGTGTACTTATGTATTAAGGTCCGCACAAAGTCAAGGCGCGCAGCTAGTGGACATATAAAGTACTAGTTACTGTTGTCCAGGGCTACGATCCCGTGAGAATTCTGGGATAAAATCATAGCTTATGTGTTGTTCCAGGGTCTAAGCAATTTCCATTTCAAATTTTAGCCAAATCGGTTTAGCCGTTTTCCTGTGACAGAGTAACAAACATCCATACAAACTCGCGTTTATAATATTAGTAAGATTACCTTAATCGCCATGTACGACCGCCACAGGAAGTGGTCTATTCTGCAACTGCACCACAATACGAAGCGTTATAAGTATCCATTGTTCTCAGCAAAGCTACTAGAAGACACAAAAGCTTCAGAAGAGAAGCTCCGCGCGCTTTTTGCCGAAGAAGCCAATAAGCAGTGTGTTGAACTTGCGAACTTAAAAGCTGCAGTGGAAAAGCTCGCGGAAGAACAGCAGAAAACTATGGACGCTTTCGTTAAGGACTTGACCGCTCAGGTGCCGAGGATTCTGGAAGCTTTGGTAGCGGGCGCGAGTGCCGCTAGAGAAACTTTGACGAAAAAGTAAATTTAATTATCATATCACAATGTGTGTCTGAGATTAAAGTTTTAAATATAGTTACAATGGCAATACTTAAAAAAATAAATTATACTTCATTCATTAATGAATGAGTGAATAACACTTTTTCTACGTAAAGCTAGTGCGACTGATTTGTTCGACTGTAGAATAGTCGAATTTATTTTGATCGATGAAATAAAAATTAATTAAAAAAATTGATGAATCGACAAAGATCTGAAAAAAATTCTCGATTAAAATAGATTCGACGGTCGATTAAATTAGAAAAAACTCAGTAGTTCGACATAATTGTCCATGGTTTTCACTGCGCCATTATCCATCAGGCATCCATAGGCTACTTAAAAATTTTATGAATGAAAAGCGTTAACCTAAATCTGGACTACTAGTCAGACTAAAAAAATGGTTTTGATTCTTGGGGAAGGTTAAAGCACATAATAAGTAATAGTACTTACTAGGTATACATATACACCACGGGAGAATAAAACCGTGTAGCAAAGCTAGTATCCACCACCGAAATTGCAACCAACTAGATTTCAAACTCAAACACCACTACTGCGACTATTTACACACATTTTAACCTATTTTCTATGGGAGGCTTATGAGATCGGCCTCGTGCACCCTGGTGTTTGTATTTCTAAACGTATTTTCTATAATTAACATATGAATTTAGAGGAAATGTATCAAGTTTTGCGCGGCGCTAGCGAAGTAGACGGAGCTCGATACGATGTGGTCGAGAAATGGTTCCGTCAATGTAAAATTATTGATGGGAAGTATATAGGGGATGTGTTGTTTGAAAATAGTTATTTGAGGTAATTAACTATATTGTACCTTAGAGCATTAAACTAGCTAACTAACGGAGTGGCTACTGACGATCCCTTTGCCAAAAGTATAAGTACGCGCCGCTTGTAGGTTCTTGTGTGTGTGTTTTTTGCTGCTTTCGTTGGATAGTTTTGTCAAGGGTGTGCGCAACGTGATTAAATAAATGCATTCGTTTAAATACTTATTATGTGTGTAACCTCGCCCGCGCTGGTGTATATTTTTCTACACTTCGAGCGGGGAAACCGCGGGAAACAGCTAGTTGTATATAAAAAACCGGTCAAATGCGAGTTGAACTCGCGTGGAGAGGGTTCCGTACATTGCAAATATTTAGTTTTTTTATTCAATTGTGGTATTTAATTACTACTATCGCTATCTGTTCATGTGGTGTTTTAGTGAACTATTTTCCGTAAGTGAACGTTTTATATTGAATTTACCACTTAATTATCAATTGATTGAATTCTCGTAGGTTTTCTGAAATCTGCAGGCAATGAACTATATTTTGTATTTTTTTCAAAATTTTAGGCTCTCAGTAGTTTCGTAGATCAGGGGGGGAGGAATGGTCAATTTTCGTCTACTTTCATTAATAAAATCAAAACTAAGTATTTATGTTAAAATAATAACGAAAATATATTTGGGATCCTCATGACGAGCCCTTTCATTTGATATATATATCGGTAAGGTTTGCAAAACTTTTTTACATTCCTAATTTGTCCCCCGAAAATTAACCTTATTCTAAAAAAATATTTATTTACTTTGCACATCTGTGTTTGGGTCACAGGATTGCGTCATTCTACGAAATTTCATCTGTTTTGGTCCAATAGGTTCGGATAAAATTGGCTGTAACAGACGGACGGACGGACAGACAGACGCACGAGTGATCCTATAAGGGTTCCGTTTTTACATTTTTGTACGGAACCCTAAAAAGGTAGTGTTAAAATATATGATTATAAGATATCAATCTAGCAGTCCACCCCGGCTTCACCCGTGTTACATACATAGCCTATGAAACTCAGGGTAAATGTAACTTTCCAATGGTGAAAGAATTATTGAAATCGGCATACTTAGTTTTTGAGTTTATTCATTACAAACATACACACAAAAATACAAATCTTTCCTCTTTATAATATATACTAATATTATAAAGAGGAAAGATTTGTATTTTTGGTTAGTAGGTTAGTATAGATATCGTCTAATTTAAAGGTTATGCCCAAATAAGGAACCTCTAAATCTGGTACAGCTGATACAACTCATGAGCATATTGTCGAGAGAAACCAAATTCGACATAACGTTATTTTTACAAAAGTTCGAAACAGTTAAACAGGAGATAATAGATGAAATCAAAGAGAAATGCGCCGATAAGCCCTATGTCAATTCGTAGTTTTGTTTTTAAAATAAATTATTACAAACAGAAATTTTTATTCTTCCCCTATTCATCCCTTTTTCATTCATTTTTACATCTTTTTATTCGATTACTCTCCCGTGGTCGGCAACGTGCCCGTGACCCCTGTTATGTTACAGGTGTCCATAGGCTACGGTAACCGTTTCCTATCAGGTGGAACGACGGTTTGCCTAGAAGAAAAAAAATGAGTAAAAAATGGGCCTTTATATATGTTTGACAATTTTTTTTTTAACGAATGAATGAATGATTTATTTCGCAATGAATGAGTCAAAATACAGTTGTCATTTTTAAAAAGTCCTGTCCATTCAGCTTGGGTTGGCATGCAAAACAAAATACAAAGTTTAAAATTGAGAAAAAAATAATTATTCATGTAAGGAAAAAAAACATTTTGTATTAAATACCTACTTATATAAAATTAAATTGAAATAATTTTACCTACCTCTGTGGTCTAGTAGTTAAGGCCTTTGCTTGGGGAACTGTCGGTCGTGAGTTCAATTTCCAAAACAAGCATTATGTTACCAATTGGTTGGGTTATTGCAGACTAATTGTCTGATAATAAAGATGATTCCGTGCTTCGGAAGGCACGTTAAGCCGTTGGTGCCGGCTGACATCTGGTGGTCGTTAAAAGAACCACGTCAGAAGCCGAGAGGCTTCAAAATATCCTAGACACCAGGACATGAAGGGTCAATTGACTTTGTCACCCATATATGCATGAATGAAGACTGCAAGACATAATTTCATCATCATCATTTCAGCCGCAGGCTGTCCACATCCACTGCTGGACATAGGCCTCCCCCAATGTATTTCCAGAAGCGGCCTGCACCCAGCCATTTAGGAATAGTAAAAATAAAAAGTGTTTTCCAAATTTACATAATTTATTTAGTTAAAAAAATAAAGGTAGGTACATGTGTTTCGATTACGTACTAAATATATTTAATATAATATCTAAACCGTATGATATTAATTAGAAGCTTTGCTTTTGAAGCAAATTATTGACAGGTCGCGTCATATAAAAAGAACGCTAGAGGAGAGCGGAGACAGTAAAATTGCGCAACACTCGAAGCCAACGAACCAATCGTGTGCGTCGGACGACCCCATACAGCGATACAGCGCCGCAAGCGCAGCTACCGACAGCGTTCATCTTATGCTGCTACCACACTTGGCTATTCGCGTATTTGCCAAAATAAATAGGCATATAACGCAGAAGTTTTGGAAAATATACCGTCCACACATGGTCATATAGGCAAACATTCGTATACAAATAGCCAAGTGAGGTGGTAGCATTACATGACGCAACCTGTACTCAATATTAAGTAATGACGTCATTATCGACAGCGCCGGCCTAGACTTTCGGCGCGCTTTAGTCGACGCTTTTACGCGTAAAGTAACAAGTAATTACCAAATTTGCGTGCTTCACCATTTAGTTGCACGAATGTGTGTGCAAAATTTTGGTGGCGGGCATGCTGTGTACATTTAGCGACTGAGAATTATTCATGTCAATTTCGTCAGGACATAATTTATTGGCGCCATTTTTCATGTAACTTGTATGTACTTGCCATCATGTGGACCGTATGCTTGTTTGTTTTCTAAATTGTATAAAAAAATGTGCCATCGAAATATGATAGCCTTGATTGAAAAACGGAAGATATATTAAAAGAAAATATAAAAATCTATAAACATTGTTAAAAAAAACTTTTATTCACATTTAATTCACAACATTTCAATTTTTTATAGGTACCTCAAATTGTTAACTATTTTGAAGTTTATGTTTTAATAATACCGTAAAAAAAAATTCAACAATTTTTATCGCTTATTTATCGAAATATTCCCGAAAAACTTTGTGCAGTCCCAATGGCGGATTAACGTCGTGTATACCTTTGCTTTGCGCATTAATACATAATTAAAAAATTGAGGTGTCACATGTCATTGTCAAATCAAATAAAGAGATAGTCTGTGGTTTGAGCATTCCTATCATCCTCCTCCTATCACCTTAGATCATGTACCTATAGATGTACAAATAGCATGGCGGCACATGAGACAGAAGATGGACTTTCCTATTTCGCCATCTCATTTTCGCAGGAAATGACTACATCTATATTATTTCTAAATCTATGTTATCACCACTACCAACCGAAAACAAAAACAAACAAACGTCTAACGTCAATCGTGACAATGTCAATTTCATTATTTTTATTTTTTTTAACTCGTGTTGGCAAAGGTAATGGGTTTATTTATCCTCTAAAGCATTTTTTGAATTTACAAAACTTTAAAAATATTTTTCTATAACTTACATCTAAAATATCACGAAAAGAAAAAATACGTGTTTCCTAGTTTTCAAAATACTATTTACTGAGCATAAGAAAACTAATGGCAAAAAAAATGAAATGTTGTCAATTATCAAGATGAAACTGTAAACGGTCTGCTAAAAATATATTAAGTATAAAAAAACGCTATAATCATATAGCAACAGTAGTCGAAATTATTAGATATTAAACCAGGTATAAACCAGGTATTTAGCATAAATGCTACGATGGAAATACGTGTATAAGATCATACACTATTATGTACAAATTAATTATTGAATCCCTCGAATAATAATTTTATTTATGGCCAAAACATAGTTGAGACATTAGCTATGTCTTTAATTGCCAAAATATAAGGTGGACACAAATCAACTGCAAATATTTTAAGGGCAGATTCAGACCGGTATAACAACTTTTCCAAATAAACTTTTATCGAAATAGGAAATAAAATTTTGACCTCCCATACAAATTAAGGAACATCTGATCGAGTTTAGTACGGAGTGTGAAAAAAAAAAGTTTTTCGATATAAAGTTTATTCGGAAAAATTGTTCAGAATAGCTGTCTGAATCTCCCTTTAAATATTTGCAGTTGATTTGTACCTTATATATTTTAGACATAACACATATTTTTTAACTGCCAAAAAGTCTTTGAGACATTAGTAATGTTTTTTAATTGCTAAAACATCTTTGAGACATACCACATTTCTTTAATTGCCGATACATCTGAGGCATAAGCAATTTATTTTTTAATGCCAAATATACTTGATTTACTTTGTAAGAAATTATTATATACATATTCATTGTTGAATCAATATATTAAGAGTTTTATATATGGCCAAATCATAGTTGAGACATAAGATATGTTTCTTTGAGACATGTTTAAGTGCCAAATAATAGTTAATTTATCATATGTTATTGAAACCCAAAACTTAAGCGGTTAACATGTTATGACTGCTATATAAAGGTATATTCCGTAAGTATTTAAATTCGAAAGCATATATAAGGTGGACACAAATCAACTGCAAATATTTTAAGGGCAGATTCAAACCACTATACTGAACAACTTTTCCATATAAACTTATAACGAAATACTATTTTTTTTTCGGTGTACATACTAAACTAGATCAGATGAATCTCAATTTATATGGGAGTTCATAATTTTTTTTTCGTATCGAAAAGTTGTTCAGTATAGCGGTCTGAATCTGCCCTTAAAATATTTGCAGTTGATTTGTGTCCACGTTATATAAAGCATTACTCGTGTATCAATACCGACCAAACCATGGTTGACGCAATATATGTCTATTTTAGCGCCAAATATATTATTGAGACATTGGCCAATTTTTTTAGATGACCACAAAATAATATTAATTTCATATACAAAGTTTTACAATTATCCGATCTTTGTATCCATATCTATACTAATATTATAAATACGAAAGTCTGTCTGTCTGTCTGTCTGTCACCTCTTCACGGCTAAACTGCTGAACCGATTGTGATGAAATTTGGTAGGGATGTAGTTGATGACCTGAGGTCAAACATAGGCTACTTTTAGGCGCGATATAACCAAGTCCCACGCGGGGCGAAGCCGCGGGGAACAGCTAGTAAGTTTATAAAGAGACGTGTGGCGCATTGTCGAGAGAAAGCAATATAAACCTTAATATAACGTCAAAAAAAAAGTAGCAACAAATGAGGTTATGAATCATGAAGGTTGGTTCATTCATGACAACCAATACCAACATGACAATGACATTTGGTTTTTTTTTTACCAATCGAAGCAAAGGAATACGCCGCAAAAGGCTGTAGCGACGCCATTAATTCGTCATGGAAATGTAATATTTTATTTAAATTAATTAACTGATTCTAAATATCTGATATTTTCACTTCCATGCTGGTCTGGGAGAAAAAGAAAAACATAGAATGTACCAGCTGCTTCTCCTCCCGCGCAAGCCGTAAAAGTCGTCTGAGGGAATCGCCGAATGGGGAAATCATGACATAGGCGATGCGGCTAGCAACCCATCACTATTGATTTCCTGTTTCAACTGTCATCATGCTAAACGTGGTCTAAGGTCTTAAGGCCCTAGGCTCTGTCTACCCCGTATGGGATAAAGACGTGACTATATGTATGTATGTATAAATATCTGATATTTTTTTCTGGTATTAAGAAACCTTATTCCTATGTACAGAAAAAAATTCAAGCGTTTTGAATATTTTCACTCATTCCCTATTCTTGTCACGTCGAAAACGACGCTATGCAACGTACTATTAAGGTTTATATTGTGTTTTGACAATTAGTCTCCGCCACGTCCTTTTGATATCACTCGCGCTTTACAGAAAAATCCAAGTAGCATTCAAAATGAACCCATGAAAATTAATTCAAATAGCTAATTACAATCTTTTAAATTATTTTTTTGGTCATTTAAAACAAAATTGTACATATTTTTTTATCAAAATCATACACTGTCAATTATAATGACATTAGCTTTTAAAAGCATTCATACGATCACGAATCACACATTCTCGCATTAATCTACTTAGAAAATTTCATTTTTTTTTTACATACTTTCAAGATCTATTGAAATTTCCACGTTTTTTGAAACTTTCTCTCGTCTCACTATAAATTCATTGCCCGTTGTAGATTTTGAAAAAAAAAATCTTGTCTATTCTTACAAAGTTTGATAATAAAATACTATATACAAATGCCACGAAAATTTCCAAAAATATTTGAAAGTTTTCAACTTTATGAAACATCTTTTCCAGGTTAGATTTTCAAAAGAAAATTTTAGATAGAATTCGACGATCGTATCGCTTGAAGTATATTTTGGCCCGATCCTCAGCATTAATGGACCGAAAAACATGAATAATTGTTAAAGATATAAGTACCTCTTAACCGTTGATACTACAACTGGTCCTAATCGGCCTCTTGGGTATAAAAGACACATTTATGAGATCGTCTTCGTCTTGAAGAAGACACGCGTCATTAGATTTGCTTCGGTGGAATAATCTGGAAACAAAAAGAGGAATGAATAAATGAATAAGTGAATGAACGAATGAATAAGTGAATGGATGAATATGTGAATGAATTAATTAATGAATGAGTGAGTAAATTAATGAATGAATAAACCTTTTATTGCACGAATTACATAAATACACCATTGGATTGTACAGGATCGAATATAAAAGTTAATACAAAGTCGACTAAGGGAATTGGCGAATGGGGGAATCATGACATAGGCAAAGCGGCTAGCAACCCATCACTATTGATTTCCTATTTGAACTACCATCGTACTAAACGCGGCCTTGGGTCTTATGGCCCTAGGCTCTGTCTACCCCTTATATGATAAAGACGTGATTATATGTATGTACAAAGAGGAGATAGTATTGATAAATAATGTTTTCATAACTATATTATTGCATATTTTTATTCAAATACTAGCTGTCCCGGCGAACTCCGTACCGCCTGAACGCACTTTTATCACCGTTTAAACCTTCCCTGAACTTCCACGAATATCTCAAGACCAAAATTAGCCAAATCGGCTCAGCCATTCTTGACTTTTAGCCAGACTAACGAATATCAATTGATTTTTATATATAAAAGAAGATATATTACAGTCTTCGTTCGAGCGTTTTTCCTAGTTGCATCTTTAGCTTACGCTTCAGAGCCCAGGGTACGCTATTAATCATGGTCCTAATTTGGCGGTACTGGTTATTACAATGGAGCGACTGTCGTCTGACCTCCGTAACCCTTTTTACAGGGAAACCAGACCAATAGGAAAATTCTTTTTCTCCGTATCATTATAAATTTTACATTTTTGCAAAATTTCATTATGATCAGTTTAGTAGATAGTACGTGAATCATAAAAAACAAACTCATATAAATAATAATAAATAATCATAAAAAATAAATTATATTAGTTGGGATCTTAAGTTTCTCTTCGGCATAAAGAGACTGAGCTTCAAAGTCATACAGATGGCTTACCACCATCTCTTAAAACCATGCAAGAACGATTGAGTAAGGTAGATGTCGGTTTACATCATGTATTGCGCTGTCTCGCTTACTCATTGGATCTTGCATGGTTTCAAGAGCTTGGAATGCTACCAGCAAAACGCTTAAATGATAATAATTATATCCACTATCGACTTATTAAAAAAAATCAAACCACAAACTTAAAACACGACATACAAAAAAAGCACTTCGCCAAAACAAATAAAACAAAGCCGACCTCACCCTTTTTGTTAAATATTTGGGAAAATAAACAGTGTTTTTTAACAATTAATTTATAATTAACACTATATATACTATACTAGCTGCTCCCCGCGGTTTCACTCGCCCTTGGTGTGTATGTACTATAGCCTATAACCTTCCCCAAGAATCAAGCTATCATATGCAGAAAGAATTTTTCAAATCCCAAGTTATGAGCGTTCAAACAAACATACAAACTCTTCAGCTTTATAATATTAGTATAGATATCCATACTAATATTATAAATGCGAAAGTCTGTCTGTCTGTCTGTCACCTCTTCACGGCTAAACTGCTGCACCGATTGTGATGAAATTTGGTAGGGATGTTGTTAACGACCTGAGGTAAAACATAGGCTACTTTTGGGCGCGATATAAGCTAGTTTTAATATAATTGTTAAAACACTGTTTTATTACTTAGTTTAGTTGCAAAGTAAAAAAAAAAAAAAATCTAACAAAATTGACCTTGCACATCCTGGTATCAGAAGTTTTCTTGCAATTTATTATCAATTCGCATAAAGTCAAACAACCTCACCAATTAATAACTCTTTACGGATCAGAAGGTTTTGGAAGCTAATTGTCCTTGGGCGTATCGCGTAGGTTGCAATATCGAAAAATTCTGACACCAGGTAGTGCAGGGTCTCACATCCTGGTGTCAGAGTTTCTCATGAAATAATCGTCAATTCGAAGAAATAAATCAATAACAGTTTAAAAATAGCTCAAACCTTAAAAAAAACATTATTTATTATGTGCAATGTATAAACAAATGTCTTATATCATATCATTGTGCAATTCGTTTAAGAATTTAATAGTTAAGTGTATGAAAAAAAAACACAACGCTTCAAGCACAAGATCCTCAAATACATACCCTTTACCAGCCCACACTCAACAAATAAAAAAATACTCAAACTACACACCAAACAAACTAAACCTTGATAAGGGCTGATCGCCAGGAGTCCCGCTTCTTGCTAGAAGGTGATAAAAGTGATGTGAGTACGTGAGTGCATTGAGCATATAAAAGTGAGTTGAGTGTCCAAAAGTCCATTAAGCATATAAAAGCGGAGTTGAGTCTAAAAGTGCATTGAGCATGTAAAAGGAAGTTGAGTGTGTGAAAGTGAAAACGTATTGTATTTTAATAGTGCATTGAGCATATAAAAGTTGAGTGTATGAAATTGGCAGAGAATGCTTATAGCATTCAGTTTACCTATTGTAGCTGTTGGCTCGATAAAGTTTTAAATAAATACATTAATTCTTTGACCTCCATATACTCCATATTGAAAAAGAAGCCAGAAAAAATAATGTACCGTTTCAGTCGGATATATACGTCGTTGGCAAAATGGGCACGAATACATATATATAGCCTTGACAATCATATTTGCTTGGTCCAAAGGTCTACAGGCAAACCACTGGACCACGGAGGCAGTTTAATAATACTAACTAGCGACCCGCCCCGGCTTCGCATGGGCATAAAAACCTTCCTCTTGAATCACTCTGAAAAAAACCGCATTAAAATCCGTTGCATAGTTCTAAAGAAGCATACAAAGGGACATGGGGACAGAGAAAGCGACTTTGTTTCATACTATGCAGTGACAATACTCACTTGGCCAATGGCGAGGGGTTTCCAGTCACAGGCACCCTCTCGTCCAGCCCCCTATGTACTGATATGTTGTCCAAAGTTTCCAAATGTATGGACTGGAGGTACTCTGGTGTTCTTAGTTCTTCCGCTGAGGGTTTTTTGAAGCTGTAAATTAAAATGTAAGGTAAGGTAAAGTAAATCTACACTTCTATACTAATATACCCCATTTACATTTTATTCATAATCTGTGACCTCGAATTTTTTTTTAACAGACTTCCTAAATAGGAGGATGTTCTCGATTCGGCTTAATATAGGTATATATTTTTTTGTCATATCTCCGTCATTATTGGGCCGATTTTAAAAATATTTTTTTTGTTCAAATTGATTTAGTTTTTATTTGCTCTTAAAGTTTATCAAAATCGGCGCAGTATTGGTGATGACGAGCATCTTCCGACATTTATTTGGCAAAAGCCAGTAAATAAGACTTACGTTTTGAGCAACAAACTGGAACAAACTACTGACACAGAGCTCATAGCCATCGCAGCTGACGCCATCCATGGCTGAAAAAAAAATCATTTTTTAACTAACTTTTAACTAAAAATTTTTACTAAGACTAGATTATTATAAGATTCCTTGTTTACTAACAAAATGTATATGAGTCTTGTTGCTCGAAATAAATTATTATTATTATTAACAAGCTGTGCCCACGACTTCGTCCGCGTGAAATTCAAGTAAGTAACTAAATATATCTTTATTCATTCATGAATTTGAATTTTCACAAAAAAACATTGTAGGCACATCGGTGTACAATTATTTAACACTAACTTTCGCCCGCGGCTTCGCCCGCGTGAATTTTCCTCGGGAACAGTGTTTTCTCGCAATAAAAGGTACCCTATGTCCTTCTCAGTAGTCCTAGCTACGTGTATGCGAAATTTCAGGAAGATTGGTTCAGTAGATAGGGCGTGAAGAGGTAACAGACTCACTTTCACATTTATTATATTAGTTGGGACAATAAATAATAATATACAGGTGGTTTCCACACTAGCCCCCGTATTGAGAAACGTTTGATAAGCCCATTTTAACTAAAATGCGTTTTGTCTCTTTCTATCTTACCTGACACTTCACGTGAAAGAACGAGACGAAAAACATTTAGTTATTTTTGTAAAAAATATTATTTCATAGCTCTTTTTGTAGTGTTATTTGAATAAATTATTATTATCAGTAATCACTTTCTTTTCTTGTTAAGGTGAAACTTCGGTGAACACTAGCGCCACCGTCATTTAAAAATCATTACTCACTGAAACCACAAGTTATAAAAAATCCCTCTGCTGTAATTAAGGTTCTGGATCTGAAGTTAATTTTAAACATATTAAATTATAATTCCCTATAGTTACAAATTGCATTATTGCTTAAAACGGCCACTTTTAGCAGTTTTGCAATTTGTAACTATATGGAAATTTAATTTGATAATTGAATATGATTAAAATTAACTTCAGATCCAGAACCATAATTACAGCAGAGGGATTTTTGATAACTTGTGTTTTCAGCGAGTAATGATATTTAAATGACGGTGGCGCTAGTGTTCACCGAGGTATCGTCTTAAGAATATTGTTTGTCTGGTAGTATGTTTATGTGTATGTACCTGTAATTGTAGTCCAAATATAGCGAACGCGCCGCTTGCCAAGGGGATCCCCAGCAAGTTGTAGACGGACGCGAACAGGAAGTTGAGTCTGACTCGACGGACCGTCGTCCGAGACAGCTCGAGACACGCCACCACGTCCAGGAGATCATTCTACAAATATATATTAACTATCGTTGGCAAAAGTGAACTATTTGTGTCAAACAAGTCAGCCCCTCTTCGATTGCTGCGTCCGAAAAGGTCCTTAATTGTTACGATTAAATATAAGAATAAGACCTGTTATTATAATATTAAGGATGCAATTAAGTAATGTGTCAATTTTGTTACGGGATAATACAAAAATGAGTAATTTTGGTACGGAACATTCAAAATTGTGTTATTTTATAATGGATCATTTTGAAAATGTGTCATTTTGTCACGAAATACATTGAGAATGTAAAATTTTGTCATGACGTTTTGATAATGTGTCTTATTGGGATCCGCAGGGGACTTTTGAGAATGTCATTAAGGCGATACCTTGGTGAACACCAGCGCCACCATCAATTAAAAATGATTATTCATTATATAACTTCAAATCCGAAACCTTAATTACATAAGCCGGCATAATTTTATTCCAAAAGTTCACTTTTAGAATCCCATCAAAAACATCGTCGGCCATTTTTGCAGTTTTGTGGCGTCATTATTGTGTAAGGTGCTATTTTTGAAACCTGATTCTCGTCAAGAACCACAGAGTCGCATGAAAATCATGCTATTCCACAGTTTTGTCGAATGAAAATCATTCGAATTACTGACTTTGAACGAATGACAGAAGTCAAAAATAGGTCTTAACGTCAGTTTACCACGATAGTTGCGTCACGTCATGACGATCGATGGCCGGCGCGAGTCTTGACAGTACTGAATTTTAAGTAAATTTGAAATTGAAATTAAAATGCCATCATGCATTTTTCTAAGCGATAATCGATATATTTCGGTTTCGTGGGTCAAATACTGTAAGAAATTAACATTAGTTCCATCAAAATTTATATGTCCAGCAGCCTATTAGTTAATTCTAAAGCACAATCTCCCCGACTCACCCTCATGAGCACCAAGTCTGCCGCCTCCACCGCCACGTCAGTCCCGCTGGCGATGGCGATGCCCACGTCCGCCTGCGCCAGCGCCGGGGAGTCGTTCACACCATCGCCCACCTTATACCACCAAATAATACTTTAAGACGATACCTCGGTGAACACTAGCGCCACCGTCATTTAAAAATCATTATTCACTGAAAACACAAGTTATCAAAAATCTGTGTTATGTAATTAAGGTTCTGGATCTGAAGTTAATTTTAAACATATCATATTATAAAATTATAGTTCCCTGGTAGTTACAAATTGCAATATTGCTTAAAACGGCCACTTTTAGAAGTTTTGCAATTTGAAACTATATGGTGATACAATTTGATAATTTAATATGTTTAAATATAACTTCAGATCTAAAACCTTAATTACATAACAGGGATTTTTGATAACTTGTGTTTTCAGTGAATAATGAATTTTAACTGACGGTGACGCTAGTGTTCACCGAGGTATCGTCTTAAGAAGATATTAGTGGAGAAAAAGCGGCGCCACAAACTCCATTTTCAACACATTTTCTCCAAGTAAGTAGATAATATTTTCTTGGATTACTTTATATCGATATCATCTTTTCAATTGTTATAATAATATTAATATTTAATTATAATTTATATTGACGTATTTATATAATGAATTAATTTACATTGTACCCTATAAATAAATATTGTATCCGAATAATCAGAAAGTCGAGTCACTTAATTTTAAAACGATATTTACATGCCATACTATTGTCGAAACATGCAGGTATCAAATTGACAATGTAACATCTTGTTGTTCCATGTTTCATGTGAATTAATAATTTCATTACATTTCCAAAAACGTCAAATTACAAAATTTCAGTCAAAACATACGACTTACATTTTGCGTAAAATATTTTTATATTTAACTAGCTTTTGCCCGCGGCTTCGCCCGCGTGGACTTTCCGGGATGAAAGGTATGTCCTTCTCCTGGCTCTAAACTACCTCCCTGACAATTTTCAGCTAAATCGGTTCAGCCGTTCTAGAAGTGGAGTAACTAACACGACTTTCTTTTATATATATAGATTGGAACTTATTGAATTAATATTTGATAAGTAAAATAGGTCAACATAAAACTAATAATAGATGTATTTCAAAAAATTAAACAGTAATCCTGACTGAAATATGAGATTTCAAAACAAAACATATTTTTTTCAAAATATATTTGGGGATACGAATAATAAATGACACCGTGGTCAACTTACCATAGCCACTTTCTGCCCCTGCTCTTGTAGTTTCTGTATTTTGGCCACCTTGTGCGATGGCAGCACCTCCGCGTACACTTTGTTAATTCCCACCTGGAAATAGAACATTATATGAAACATCCGAACAAGATAGTAAGGATGTGGACCACGCCTAGTGTCTGACACCGAGATGTGGACCACGCCCAGTGTGTCATCGAGATGTGGACCACGCCCAGTGTGTCATCGAGATGTGGACCACGCCCAGTGTCTGACACCGAGATGTGGACCACGCCCAGTGTGTCATCGAGATGTGGACCACGCCCAGTGTGTCATCGAGATGTGGACCACGCCCAGTGTGTCATCGAGATGTGGACCACGCCCAGTGTGTCATCGAGATGTGGACCACGCCCAGTGTGTCATCGAGATGTGGACCACGCCCAGTGTGTCATCGAGATGTGGACCACGCCCAGTGTGTCATCGAGATGTGGACCACGCCCAGTGTGTCATCGAGATGTGGACCACGCCCAGTGTGTCATCGAGATGTGGACCACGCCTAGTGTGTCATCGAGATGTGGACCACGCCCAGTGTGTCATCGAGATGTGGACCACGCCCAGTGTGTCATCGAGATGTGGACCACGCCCAGTGTGACATCGAGATGTGGACCACGCCCAGTGTGTCATCGAGATGTGGACCACGCCCAGTGTGTCATCGAGATGTGGACCACGCCCAGTGTCTGACACCGAGATGTGGACCACGCCCAGTGTGTCATCGAGATGTGGACCACGCCCAGTGTCTGACACCGAGATGTGGACCACGCCCAGTGTGTCATCGAGATGTGGACCACGCCCAGTGTGTCATCGAGATGTGGATCACGCCCAGTGTGTCATCGAGATGTGGACCACGCCCAGTGTGTCATCGAGATGTGGACCACGCCCAGTGTGACACAGAGATGTGGACCACGCCCAGTGTCTGACACCGAGATGTGGACCACGCCCAGTGTCTGACACCGAGATGTGGACCACGCCCAGTGTGTCATCGAGATGTGGATCACGCCCAGTGTGACATCGAGATGTCGGCCCCGCTCAGTGTATCAAGTAATGATCAATAAGTGTTAAGAATCCTATTATGAAAATAAACAATTTGAATTTGATAACCACACCTGTCTGGCTATAGCCACGGCAGTCTTCCTGTTATCCCCCGTCAGTAGGCACACTTGAAGCCCCATCTTCTTCAGGCAATACACAGCTAGATGGGCTTCAGGCTTCACCTCGTCTGATATACCCAGCGTGCAGACTAGCTGGTCTGAAACATCATATACGTCTTTCATATATTCAACACTAGCTCTGGGAACAGCTAGTGTTAAATAGCGGTTTCACTCGCCATTAGTGTGTATGTACCAGAGCCTATAACCTTCCCCTAGAATCAGGCTTTCATATACAAAAATAATTTTGCAAATCCGACTAATAGTTTTCAAGTTATAAGCGTTCAAACAAACAAACAAACAAACTCTTCAGCTTTATTATATTAGTATAGATATTTTCTAATCACAAAATAGTATAAAACAAAGTCGCTTTCTCTGTCCCTATGTCCCTTTGTATGCTTAAATCTTTAAAACTACGCTACGGATTTTGATGCGGTTTTTTTAATAGATAAAGTGATTCAAGAGGAAGGTTTTTATGCCCATGCGAAGCCGGGGCGGGTCGCTAGTAATACCTATTTTACATGTAGTTTTGGCGGGAAGGTAAAAGCCACAATATTGCGCCGTGTATTTATTTTCCAAAATTTATGTTTTTTCGTGTATTTGTGCATAATAAAGGTGGATTATTATTCGCTAAGTGTTCGTGAACAAGCGCGAGTGTTGGGAAGTGGTGCAATGTCGTATAAGTGACTCTAATGCTTGTCACCAAAATCTCCTAGTTATAGATAAGTGAAATTTTTCCACCGCTTCACTTAGCCATCTGACTCTGACTAGACTTACTCACTTGACTAGACTACTGACTTGAAGTTTTTGACTTATTTATATATTTATTTACTTGACTTGACTAAAGTAGGATTGAAGAAGATTAATAAATTCAAGAAAGGCCTTAAAATACTAGTACTATCCTGGAATCTAGATTCCAGGGTCGTAGTAAAATTTAGTTAAAAAATTCTAAGAATTTTTGGGTTCAATCCCCGGTCAGGTCAATATAAAAAATGATATTTTTCTAATTGAACTGGGTTTTGGATGTTTATCTATATATGTCTTTGTTATAAAATATAGTATCGTTGAGTTAGTATCCCATAACACAAGTCTCGAACTTACTTTGGGGCTAGCTCAATCTGTGTGATTTGTCCCTATACAGGGTGTAACATGTAAGTGTAGTCATATTAAAGGAGGTATAAGTGTAATCGATGTAGATCTTGTGTGCAATGTCATAAGACACAATAAGCTACTTTAATAAAAAAATAAAATTTAATTAAATTATATTTTTTTGTGACGTCATAATCAAAACAATCGTGTCCCATCACTAGTGGGGTCATGAACTCTACTAATAAAACCTACTTACGTGATGTGGAGATATTGTTAGCTCTGCCTGTTCATGCGCGCCTGGTATCAGGGAGCGAAAAACACAATGGCGGGGGTATCTTTGGCGGCGAACGAAAAAGAAGTTACTGCGACTCCGAAAACGAACATAGTAGCCACCATATCACTTTGTCTTTTCTTACCCAGTTTAAATTTAACTTCACACACCACACACATTATTAATAAAATCACTTTTTATTGTAGTACACTACCGCAACGTAGGTATTCAAATAAACACGTGAACATAACCAAAATGCTCAAGAACGGCTTCTTCAAAGTCCAGGTCGATGGTGCTTGCGCGTTCATGGGAAGTGGAGCCACGGTATGACCCAGTTTCACGCAATCGAAGCACCATCCTACGGAAGCACTCCAAGGATGGGAGCTGCCTTTGCTCAGCTTCTGGACGTCCTTCGATAAACCTCTCACGATACAATTCACGAGCTCCACGATGACTACCATCGGCAGCGCCTACTCAAAGAATCATTTCGTAGTATTCGGCGTGACTTAAAAATGACATTTTCAAAAAAATGAAAGTGTCACGCGCGCGATTAAAATAAAAAGTATCTACACCAATTTGTACTTACTCTTTACTTTTATGCTATCCTAGTTCTAGTAAGATGACCGCGTGGTATATCCAGCTCAAAAAGAAGAAAGAGATGGTAAATTTGTATGTGAGGTGGGTGTGGCTTTAATTAGGGTTCAATATGATTGTTTTCTTAAAAATTATGTATTTGCTCTCTAGCACTTATGCTATCTTAATACTATTGATACGTTCTTGCAAGCGCGTGGTATATCC
Source organism: Apomyelois bistriatella (assembly GCA_947044815.1). Lineage (NCBI taxonomy): Eukaryota > Metazoa > Arthropoda > Insecta > Lepidoptera > Pyralidae > Apomyelois > Apomyelois bistriatella. Next base: position 782,120 of record OX345718.1, read on the forward strand.
AGCTTAGGAATAACCACTCCCTCGAACGTTCTCCCTCGAGAATGACGTAAAAGTCTGCTATGGGGCAGAGGTTTGAATTCCTTTGCAATGCCCTTGCATCTTTTGCCTAATGTGTACAGAACCAATAATCAAAATAAAATTAAACAAAAAGAGAAAGAAATATCTTCTTTTCTTAATACATAAGTAAATAGGCGTAGCCTAGCACATAAATAAATTTAGGGTTCTTTAATTTTTATTGCTAATGTACCAGGTGTCACGGAGGCATATCATATTACATGTGCGCATACAATAGGTACTTCCGCGGTGCTTTTATGGTGTTTTTTTTAAGTAAGACAATGTTTATGACAAAAGTTCATTAATTTCGTGTAGGTGTCATAGTCAATCGACCATGCACACCCTGGTGTCAGTTGTTTTCTTCTTTAACGAATACCAGATGGCAGCCGGGACCAACGGCTTAACGTGCACGCACGGCACGAAATCATCTTTATTGTCAAACAAATCAGGTGATAATCAGGTGATTCAAGCCTGATATGTCCTAACCAACTGGAAACCACTAAACAAAGTATGCTTCGCGTGGGAATCGAAACCTCGACCCACGGGTCTACAGGCAAAACGCCTTAACCACTGGACTACGGAGGCAGTGATATGATATGACAACAGTGAAAGATGGTGATGGAAACAAAGTACTGCACACCTCTGTTCTGTTTGTCTGTACCGTGTAGACGACAGCGGTCGAACCTCCCTCCGGCTCCGAAATAGGTAAGTGATGATGTACGCAACTGGGAAAAAAACTACAACGTCAACTAGCCAGTTCATCAATTTCTGTTTGTTTCATTTTTTTGTGTCAAGTTTATCTCTCTTCTTAGCGATTTTCCGGTTGTATTCTCCGATCGTCGTCCCAAGGTCGACTTTCTTGCTTTTTTACTCTACTACACTCGGTCTGATTGTAAGACCATTTATTTGTACACATTTACCAAGTACCCTTGTTTGCGTTTATCCTTTGCCGGGCCGCTGCTGGGGAGGCGCCATAATAACCAGACACTTGTTCAAGCCACTGATTGGTAATAAAATCCCTTAGTTTACTTTTTGGCTTTTGTCGTATCAAAGAAGACATATCAAAATTATAAAAAAAAAAAAATCATACGGAACCTTAATTTTTTGCTTAATTTATTTTGCATTAGATCTCTTACCAGGAGAAAATGTGTGCTCGACAGGAGGTGGTTAAGGCTTAGGTAAAAAAGGTCATTCACATTGTCAGCTGATACAGACAGTGATGTCTGTTGACACTTATCGATATCGATAATACGTTTAAATTACGATAAAGTAAAATTCACTCGATTATTAACTTTTCCATTTAATACCAATTGGAATACATTGCTTATGAACGACTTTATCGGCCCTGAAAATATGACTACACTTACATGTTACACCCTGTATATTTATTTATATATGAATGACAATAAATATAACTCATCAGTAATGTTTTCTTCGGGATTTGAACCAGCACTTCCAACCATTTTAGGCGATAGCACAAACCACTAGACCAAATCGCCTCATACCTAACTGCTGAAACTTACCATTGATAGCGGCCATTACAGCGGTCCTGCCCAATTCCTCGTCATCTTGTAATGTGTCCAATACCCTTCTTGGGACCGTCACTCCGTTTCGATTCATCCATTCGCGATTACCTATCAGCACTATTTGTTCTGAATCCTGTAGAAAAAAATATATATATAATATATATATGCATAACTAGCTGTTCACCGCGGCTTCGCCCCGCGTGGGACTCGGTTATATCGCGCCCAAAAGTAGCCTATGTTTGACCTTAATTCGTTAACTACATCCATACCAAAGAATCCTGGCGAAGCCCCATACATCGTTTGTACGAAAAAAAACAAAAAATATAGATAACTTGAAACAAATCGCATTAGCAAGAACACTTAACTAATTACACGTTTACCACCACTAAATAATTATAAACCCCGGGGTTTTTTAATTATTCCGTTTTTTTAAAGTCGTCCTTTTGTTTCATTTTCCATCGCCATATTAAAAACAAAACCCACCCAACCACAACTGAACTGAAACATCATGTCACTCTGACAGTTGCTAGCATTGTCAAATCGACATTGACAGTTGATTTAATTGATTATAGTAGAGTACTAGGTTAGGATATTAGGAAAGTCAATATATTTATTGCTTTGCACTTTCTTTATGTAGACCGCAATCTACAGAGTTGAAGTCAGTTTGAATGACAGTGACATTGGCAGTTGTAAGTCGTGGCTCTATGCGAATGTTTCACTTTCTACATTGCCATATTTAAGTTCTGGTAACATAATTTATAATAAAAATCTAGTTTTTTCCCGGGGGTTTAAAAATATTTTATTTACAGAAATGTATTTCTGGGACTCTTATGATGTTGTAAAAAAAAAATCAACTCATCCGTATTTTTTTTTTTATTCGTAAAAATTCCGCCATCATTCTTTCATCACAATCGGTCCAGCAGTTTAGCCGTGAAGAGATGACAGACAGACAAACAGACAGACAGACTTTCGCATTTATAATATTAGTATGGATGGTAGTTGAAACAGTAAATCAATAATGATGGGTTGCTAACCGCATAGCCTATGTCATGATATCGCCATTCAGCGAAAATAAAATGAAACAAACAAGGAAATGACAAAATAAGTAACAATACAATGTGTGTCTCACCTCGTCCCCCTCCTGCCGTATGACGGCCTGCAGGCGGACGGCGGCCTGCGTCGAGCTCAAGGCCGCGTCCCCGCCGCCCGCCACCGCCCGCACCGGCACGCCCGCCAGCAGCAGCGGCCCGCCCGCGCTAACAGTACATTACACCTTACTGCTGATTGCCTGATGGCCTGATATAGGCGGCCGGCCTTATGATAACAAGCGCTGGCACTGGTTATCATAGTGGGAGGAAAATAGGGGGGGGGGGGGGGGATTAGACCAGGGCGTCGATTCTGCTAACGTTAAGACAAAATCGTATCAAAATAGTGTTTCAATAGCAGTGCTTTTTATACACTATTTACAAGAGTTATGACAGTATGATGTTATGTGAATGTAGTCTGTGGTGTGATCATTAGAAGTGATATAAAAAAAAAATATACATTTCTTGTAACTAGTGTGTAAAAAAGAACTACTATTGAAACACTATTTTGACGCGTTTGGAGAGTGTGACGCTAGCGACAGGGATATACTCGACCGCCACAAAGGGAAGATCTTCCCGCCAGGCTAGGGTGTTATGCCTGGGGAACCGCGGCTCCGACGATGTCTTGTCGGAGGTTGTATTTATGCTCCAATCCGTAGAAACTTTGCAAGCGCGATTTAGACTTTCATAGTAATTTGCCATCTTGTATGCAATTCTGAGGTTGTTGCTTTTAACGCCATCTGTGGTGCGTCTTTGTAGATATTGTTGTGGCGCTAGTGTCGCCACAGGACTCCCTTCCAAGACCGAAGGTCTGATAAACCTTCATGTGCAGTCTGTGCTTATGATGTTAGCTTGCAAGTGCCAGTTGCTTGACTTGACGTCCCAGTGAGTCGGGTACGTTGTTGCTGCTTGCTCGTAGTCTGCGGTGAGTCGAGACTGTAGTGAGCGATGTAGACCTGTTGACGCCGGTGGATGTCCTGCAGAACTGCCACGCTGGTGCGGTGGCCGGCCGATGAATACCAGGCGTGGGCTGCGGTGGATGGCCGGTCGCTGAAGTCTTTGAAGTGAGGGTGGTTGCAGGACCAGGAAGCTCGGTACGTCGGCTGCGTTGGACCTGTAGATACCCCATTGTTGTTGGCTTGCTGTTAGACTGCTGGCTGCTGAGGCTTGAGAGGTAGCGAGATGATGGATCGGAGAAAATTGATGGAGAAGGCTGCTTCCAATCACGTCGGGGGTCACCAGTTTGGTGTATGTGACGGGAACGATAGTGTTTTATATGCTCGACCGCCACAAAGGGAAGATCTTCCCGCCAGGCTAGGGTGTTATGCCTGGGGAACCGCGGCTCCGACGATGTCTTGTCGGAGGTTGTATTTATGCTCCAATCCGTAGAAACTTTGCAAGCGCGATTTAGACTTTCATAGTAATTTGCCATCTTGTATGCAATTCTGAGATTGTTGCTTTTAACGCCATCTGTGGTGCGTCTTTGTAGATATTGTTGTGGCGCTAGTGTCGCCATAACGCGATTGTGACTTAACGTTAGCAGAATCGACGCCCTGGATAGCAGCCACATCGGCACGCCCGCCAGCAGCAGCGGCACGCCCGCGCTGGGACGACATGTATACCTTACTGCTGATGATATAGGCGACATTATGGCTAATAGTGGGATGAAAGAATGAGGGGGGGGATTGCTGATATAGGCAACATTATGGCTAATAGTGGGATGAAAGAAGTGGGGGGATTGCTGATATAGGCGACATTATGACTAAAAATGGGATGAAAAAAGGGGGGGGATTGCTGAAGAAGGGGGGGGGATTGCTGACATAGGCAACATTATGGCTAAAAGTGGGACACACTGACACAACACATACACTTTACTGCTGATATAGACGAGTTTATGTCTAATAGTGGGAGGAAAGTGGGGGGGGGGGGATTAGACCTAGATAGCAGCCACACCGGCACGCCCGCCAGCATTAGCGGCCCGCCCGCCTCGCCCTAATATAGGCGATTTTATGGACACCTTACTGCTGATTGCCTAATGCCACATTAACCCCACATTTACACTCAGCCCCTGCCACTGCTCCTGTCGCTGCCGGAAATATTTCCCTAAATACTTCTGCGGCAATAACGACGCGAGCGAGCGTTCATACTCGGCCTTCATACTTCTTTACTGCTCATCTGGTGGCCTACTGTCATCTCTAATGCCACATTTACACTCAGCCATGTAGGGCAGGGAAGTGAGCAGGGAAGTGGGCAGCGCGCGAATGTAAATAGGTTCCTCGCGTTGTCACTGCCCGTGGCCCAGCAAGCCCGCGAATATTGGAGGACGGGCAGCGCGAGCACGAGTGAGTGTTCACATTCAGCTTAAAACCATGCAAGATCCAGTGAATGAGGGAGATGTCGCCTTACATCATGTATTGCGCTGTCTCGCTTAATCACTGGAACTTGCATGTGATAGTAGGCCACCAGATGAGCTGTAAAGAAGTATGAAGGCCGAGTGTGAACGCTCGCTCGCGTCGTTATTGCCGCAGAAGTATTTAGGGAAATATTTCCGGCAGCGACAGGAGCAGTGGCAGGGGATGAGTGTAAATGTGGTATTATCGCCTAATATAGGCGACTTTATGGCTACTAGTGGAACGACAGAATGGAGGGGGGGGGGGGGGGGTTACACTAGATAGCAGCCACACTGTGCCGCCCGCGCTGACACAACACATACACTTTACTGCTGATATAATCGGCTTTATGTCTAATAGTGGGAGGAAAGTAGGGGGGAATTAGACCTAGATAACACCCACGCTGGTACAACATATATAACTTACTGCTGATCGCCTAATGGCCTGGTATAGGCGGCTTTATGTCTAACTAGCTGTTCCCCGCGGCTTCGCCCCGCGTGGGACTCGGTTATATCGCGCCCAAAAGTAGCCTATGTTTGACCTCAGGTCGTTAACTACATCCCTACCAAAGAATGATGGCGGAATTTTTACGAATAAAAATAAAAATACGGATGAGTTGATTTTTTTTTTACAACATCATAAGAGTCCCAGAAATACATTTCTGTAAATAAAATATTTTTAAACCCCCGGGAAAAAAACTAGATTTTTATTATAAATTATGTTACCAGAACTTAAATATGGCAATGTAGAAAGTGAAACATTCGCATAGAGCCACGACTTACAACTGCCAATGTCACTGTCATTCAAACTGACTTGAACTCTGTAGATTGCGGTCTACATAAAGAAAGTGCAAAGCAATAAATATATTGACTTTCCTAATATCCTAACCTAGTACTCTACTATAATCAATTAAATCAACTGTCAATGTCGATTTGACAATGCTAGCAACTGTCAGAGTGACATGATGTTTCAGTTCAGTTGTGGTTGGGTGGGTTTTGTTTTAAATATGGCGATGGAAAATGAAACAAAAGGACGACTTTTAAAAAACGGAATAATTAAAAAACCCCGGGGTTTATAATTATTTAGTGGTGGTAAACGTGTAATTAGTTAAGTGTTCTTGCTAATGCGATTTGTTTCAAGTTATCTATATTTTTTGTTTTTTTTTCGTACAAACGATGTATGGGGCTTCGCCAGGATTCTTTCATAACAATCGGTCCAGCAGTTTAGCCGTGAAGAGGTGACAGACAGACAGACAGACAGACAGACTTTCGCATTTATAATATTAGTATGGATAGTGGGACGAAGTGTGTATGTACTATAATAGCCTATAACCTTCCCCAAGAATCAAGCTATCATATGCAGAAATATTTTTTCAAATCCGACCAGTAGTTCCCAAATTACAAGCGTTCAAACAAACACACAAACTCTTCAGCTTTATGGCCTGATATAGGCGATTTTATGGCTAATAGTGGGATGAAGGGGGGGGGGGGGGGGGATTAACGACTACCAGATAGCAGCTGGCTCCAAGTGCCTTCCGAAGCACGGAATCATCTTTATTATCAGACATTCAGGTGATTCAAGCCTGCAATGTCCTAACCAAACTGGAAACAAATAAACAGAGTATGCATCACGTGGGAATCGAACCGACAGGAAAACACCTTAACCACTGACCACGGAGGTATATAGCCAATCATTTTATTTATTTATTTCTAACTGGCTAACCAGACTGTGATGACATGTCACGTTAATTGATTCACTAATTGATTAATTGATAGATTAATTGATTCACTGATTGACTCACCTAGCCTAGTTAATGACGTTAGCCAACACAGCCTGGTTTTCTCGCCAGTAAATTGATTGATTCACTGACTGATTGATTGACTCTCCTAGTCGGTTAATGACATAAGCCACCACGGCTTGGTCTTCTCACCAGTACATTGATTGATTCACTGATTGATTGATTGATTGATTGATTGATACACTGATTGATTGATTGATACACTGATTGATTGATTGATTCGCTGATTGATTGATTCACTCTCCTAATCGGTTAATGACATAAGCCAATACGGCTTGGTCTTCTCACCAGTAGATTTATTGATTCACTGATTAATTGATTCACTGATTGATTGATTGATTGGTGAACTCACCTAGCCTGGTTGATGACGTTAGCCATCGCAGCCTGGTGTTCCCGCCTGGCTTGCGCGGTACATCTCAACTTGGCCCTCAACCCGCACCCCGGCACGGCGATGAAGTCTGAACATTGGTACATGGACGATGCCGATTCGCCCAATACCGAGGTACACCAACGTACGATCGCTGTAAAGATACAACTTGAATTATAAAGAAAGAAAAGGAGAAAAATTATTTATTCAGACGAATTAATGACACGACAAAATCCCTTATGTACAGTGAGCCGCAGAGAAATATGACCCCCTTTTAATAGTGATACTTGTGGCATGGGGGTCAAATTTCACTGCAGCCGACTGTACGAAAATAAAATCACACCACAAAAATACAATGTGATTACGACTAAATATTTTAATTTAAATAATTTTGACATAGTCTGTTGCATGTCAGTTATTGACTAAACGTGTGATACATATGTTTACTTTATATTTAATAACTTTTTAAGACCATGTTTATAGTTGACTATGCGCTGTATTGTATTGTATTGTACCTGAGGCGACGGGATGCTCGGAGTTGGCTTCAGCGGCGAGCACGCTGGCGAGCACGTCGGGGAGCGTGCTGGGCGAGCCAGTTAGTAGCGAGCATTTCGCCACACTCGTCCGGCCGAGGGTGATCGTGCCAGTCTTGTCGAATATCACCGTTTTCACCTAAAACAAATTATTAGATTGTTTTGTTTCTATCTACCCTAAGGTTGGCTGGAAGTTATTGCATTAGCGATAAGTCCGCCTTTGTACTAGTTTTCATCTTCGTTCCTGTACAATCCAATGATGTATTTATGTAATTGGTGCAATTAAGTTTTTATTCATTCATTCATTCATTAGATTGTAATAGATAGGTCATCCTTCACCAATAAATCAATCAATCAATCAATCCATATTATTTATTTGCATCAAGAAAGGTGGGTGCTAGGTGGTACATATTTTTTATTATATAAAAAATATTCCCTTACATTATACATTTTACTTTTACGAGGTTTATACGGTCAAAACTTCTTTTGAATTTAAATGGACATAAAACCTAAATCGCTTAGACTTTTGGACAAAAAAAGTTATATTAACATACCTTATGAGCATCGCGGTGGGCGTGGCCAATACAAATTATCATTAAATTTAACACAAAAACCATCCCTTATGAGCATTTTCCAAAGGCTCAACCCCTTTCACCAATAACCCAAGTTCAGCACCGACCGCGCTGGCCACCACGACAGCGGTGGGCGTGGCCAAACCTAACTATCTTTATAATGGACATAAAACCTAAATCGCTAAGACTTTTGGACAAAAAAACTAGAATTAACATACCTTATGAGCATTTTCCAAAGGCTCGGCCCCTTTCACCAATAACCCAAGTTCAGCACCGACCCCGGTGGCCACCATGACCGCGGTGGGCGTGGCCAGGCCTAAGGCACAAGGGCAGGCGATGGCCAGCACTGAGAGGGCGAAGTGAAACGCAGTTTGGACTATCAACTCCCATTTGGAGTAGCCAGCGTTGCGGAATATTTCCTTTGAAAAAAAATAGAACATTTCGTGTAGGTGTCACGGTCAATCGACCATGCACACCCTGTCAGAGTTCTACGAAACCGCCTCTCGGCCTCTGACGTGGTTCCTTTAACGACCACCAGATGGCAGCCGGGACCAACGGCTTAACGCGCCTTCCGAAGCACGGAATCATCTTTATTATCAGACAATCAGGTGATTCAAGCCTGCAATGTCCGAAATCCGAAACCGGTGTGGCCTGCTAGTATATAATAAAACTAGCTGTTCCCCGCGGCTTCGCCCCGCGTGGGACTCGGTTATATCGCGCCCAAAAGTAGCCTATGTTTGACCTCGGGTCGTTAACTACATCCCTACCAAATTTCATCACAATCGGTCCAGCAGTTTAGCCGTGAAGAGGTGACAGACAGACAGACAGACAGAAAGACAGACAGACAGACTTTCGCATTTATAATATTAGTATGGATAAAGCTGAATAGTATTTTGTTTGAACGCTTATAACTTTAGAACTACTGGTCGGATTTGAAAAATTCTTTCTGCATATGATAGCCTGATTCTTGGGGAAGGTTATAGGATACAGTACATACACATCACAGACGGGTAAAACCGCGGGGCAAAGCTAGATATAAATACAATATTTAAGACTTACTGGCGTGATTTGCATGATAATATCTTCATTAATGGCTCCAGTTATAATCCAGCACACCAGAGTAAGTACTGACAGGAACACCACCAATGGAACGAAGTACCTGAAAGGAAACACGATTTTATATTATCAGTTTATTATAGACCTTATCGCTTCTATATAGGCTCCATTTTTCAATTATCTGAATTTAAATCTCAATAACAGAAACCTCCTATTGAGTCATGTTACCCTGGTACTTTCTCTCAAATCCACGACCAAGACACTGTTCTTTATTCAAATCTAGACTCAATCATTTCTATTTCTGATCGTACCTCCTATATTTATATGGTACCCTGGTACATTTGTCTATTCTTAGTTAAGCAACTATGTAATGTTAAGTCTAGGATGGGTCGCCATTGTTTAGGCTGAGTCGGTTCTATTCACTTCCATGCTTTGCTAAGTTGTTGGCACCATTATTTAAAAAAGTTATAAACATTTATCCAAAAATTCTAATTAATCCGAACCAGTGCTTGCTCGTGGCTTACCACCATCTCTCAAAACCATGCAAGTTTCAGTGAGTAAGCGAGACAGCGCAATACATGATGTAAGGCGACATCTCCCTTACTCAATCGTTCTTGCATGGTTTTAAGAGATGGTGGTAAGCCACCTGTGAAGTCTCGACCAATCTTACTTTTTGCGCCAACGTGCTTACTTTACCCGTGTGACTGGACTTATAATAATACTCCACTATAATAGTTTACTTTTAACCTTATCACTTCCCCATAAAGTTAATTTTTCAACAATTTTAATAATAATCTCATATAATAGCAGCATAACACTCCTTACAAAGAATGCTATCCTAGTACTTTTTTCAAATTCTCGCTACTGTTCTTTATTCAAATCTAGAGAAACAATTTCTATTTCACATTCAATCTTCTATATAAATATGGTATCCTAGTACTTACCGTGTCCGTCCGTACAATTAATAAAGCACGTTAAGCAAATCTAAAGTGGCAAAACTAGGATGGGTCATCATTAGTACTTTAAGACTGCCATCTAGCTTCAAAACGTATACTTTTTTTAGGGAATTCTAATAAAAAAAAAAGTCTTTTAGCCCTAAATTATTTATGTTTAGCATTTGCCTAAAAAAAAATAACTTACCCTGCTATAGTATCCGCCAATCTCTGAACCGGTGCTTTGCTACTCTGTGCAGTCTCGACCAATCTTACAATTTGCGCCAACGTGCTTGCTTCACCTGTGTGAGTGGCTCTCACTAACAAGGCGCCATTTTGATTTATACTCCCGCCAATTACCAAAGAATCTAAAAGGGAAACAAACAATTGTATTCTTCCTCCGAGCGTGTTTCCCTGTTGCATCTTGAGCTTACGCTTCAGAGCCGAGGGGGCGCTATTAATCATGGTCCTGATTTGTCGGTACTGGTTATTACAATGGAGCGACTGCCGTCTGACCTCCGTGGCGTAATGGTTAACATGCCTGATCGCTACTCAGGAGGTCCCGGGTTCGATCCCCGGTCAGGTCAAGATGAAAAATGATCTCTTTCTGATGGACCTGGGTCTTGGATGTTTATCTATATATGTATTTGTTATAAAATATAGTATCGTTGAGTTAGTATCCCATAACACAAGTCTCGAACTTACTTTGGGGCTAGCTCAATCTGTGTGATTTGTCCCTATATATTTATTTATTTACCTCCGTAACCCTTTTACAGAAACCAGACCCACAGGAACATGACCCGGGTGTGTTAGTGGACGAAACTGACAGATTTTTTAGGATAAGCATCTGACACTGTGTTTTGCACTATGGGTACAATATATATGTCTATGGGTTACGGTGACCGCTTGCCATCAGGTGGGTCGTACGCCTGTTTGCCTACTAAATTGTATAAAAAAAATTTGAAATAGCCTTACGACTGCCATATAATGATGACAGCTTAACGTGTTTTGGCGTCCACGATATGGCAATCAAATTTATAGCTTATTTTTGCCAGTATCAAGTTTTACTTGAATTTTCTTCATTTAGTCAATTCACTGAGTCAAGTCAGTAATCATGTCTAGTCAAGTTAGTCAAGGGCTAAGTTGAGCGGTGGAAGAATTTCAGTTATCATTATCTTGGGAGATTTTGGTGACATAGATTAAAGTCACTTATACGACATTGTACCACTTCCCAACACTCGCGCTTGTTCACGAACACTTAGCGAATAATAATCCACTATTATTATGCACAAATACACGAAAAAAACATAAATTTTGGATAATAAATACACAGCGCAATGATGTGACTTCTATCTTCCTGCCAAAACTCTACGGAGAGCTTAATAAATGCAATTAGTGGCGACCAATCGGCCAATAGGACACCATGCGGACAGCTTACCTTTAGTTTTAGGGACCGGCATAGATTCACCAGTTATAAGAGATTCGTCACACGTGCTCTGACCAGAAATAACCCTTCCATCTACTGGTATCTTAGCACCAGGAACAACCTAGAATGGAATCATCATTATCACTACATAGTATAAAACAAAGTCGCTTTCTCTGTCCCCATGTCCCTTTGTATGCTTAAATCTTTGAAACTACGCAACGGATTTTGATGTGGTTTTTTTTTTTAATAGATAATGATTCAATAGGTTTTTATACCCATGCGAAGCCGGGGCGAGTCGCTTGTCTATATATATATATATATATATACTAGCTGTTCCCCGCGGCTTCGCCCCGCGTAAGACTCGGTTATATCGCGCCAAAAAGTAGCCTATGTTTGACCTCAGGTCGTTAACTACATTCCTACCAAATTTCATCACAATCGGTCGAGCAGTTTAGCCGTGAAGAGGTGACAGACAGAAAGCCAGACAGACAGACTTTCGCATTTATAATATGAGTATGGATTTAAAAGAAAGTGGTGTTAGTTCTACTATTTATAACTCAAGAACGGTTGAACTGATTTGGCTGAAAATTGGTGGGGAGGTAGCTTAGAACCAGGAGAAGGACATAGGATACCTTTTATCCCGGGTTCTCTTCCCGAGGGAGAGTCACGCGGGCGAAGCCGCGGGCAAAAGCTAGTTATGTATAATTTAACAGAATAGCAAAAATGTGAGGACATTTGAAACGACACCACGGCTTAAGACTATACCTCGGTGAACACTAGCGCCGCCGTCATTTAAAAATCATTACTCACTGAAAACACAAGTTATCGAAAATCCCTCTGCTGTAATTAAGGTTCTGGATCTGAAGTTAATTTTAAACATATTAAATTATTATATTACAGCTCCCTATAATTACAAATTCCAATATTGCTTAAAACGGCCACTTTTAACAGTTTTGCAATTTGTAACTTTATAGTACTATAATTTAATATGTTTAAAGTTAATAACAAAAGAGGGATTTTTGATAACTTGTGTTTTCAATGAATAATGATTTTTAGTTGATAGTGGCGCTAGTGTTCACCAAAGTCTCGCCTTAAGCCGTCGGTCCCGGCTGCCATCTGGTAGTCGTTAAAGGAACCACGTCAGAGGCCGAAGGGCGGTTTCGAATTGGCACCAGGGTGTTCATGGTTGATTGCCCGTGATTTAGACTTACCTTCAGAACATCTCCCCTCTCCACGAGGTCTACTGGTATACTTTCCTCGCTGATCACGTTTTGGTCACCGTCCAAAGAAACCAATATAGCCTCTGTCGGCTTCAGTGATAGCAGCTTAGACAGGGCTTCTGAAGTTTTACCCTGAAACAAATAATTATATTATATATTACCTGTTTTCCGCGGTTTCACTCACCATTAGTGTGTATGTACTATAGCCTATAACCTTCCCCAAGAATCAGGCTTTTATATACTAAAAGAATTTTGCAAATACAACCAGTAGTTTTCAAGTTATAAGCGTTCAAACAAACAAACAAACTAACTCTTCATTTTTATTAAATTACTCGTAGTATAGATAGATATACCTTATAAAATAAAAAAAATATTATAAAACCCAACTAATATTATAAATGCTAAAGTGAGTTTGTATGTATTTGTATGTTTGTTACCTCTTCACGCCCTATCTACTGAACCAATCTTCCTGAAATTTCGCATACACATAGCTAGGAGTATTAAGAAGGACATAGGGCACCTTTCATCCCGGGAAAAAGCATTGTTCCCGAGGGAAACTCACGCAGGCGAATGCTACTTTATTATATACTAGCGACCCGCCCCAGCTTCGCATGGGCATAAAAACCTTGAATCAATATCTTTTAAAAAAAAAACCGCATTAAATTCCGTTGCGTAGTTTCAAAGATTTAAGCATACAAAGGGACATAGGGACAGAGAAAGCGACTTTGTTTTATACCATGTAGTGATAATGATGATTCCATTCTAGGTTGTTCCTGGTGCTAAGATACCAGTAGATGGAAGGGTTATTTCTGGTCAGAGCACGTGTGACGAATCTCTTATAACTGGTGAATCTATGCCGGTCCCTAAAACCAAAGGTAAGCAGAGAAAGCGACTTTGTTTTATACTATGTAGTAATATAATAGTGATATATTAACCTTACCTTAGCTATATGCTCAAGCCATCGTCCCAGAGACACGAAAACTAATAACATAGGCGGTGTGTCGAAGAATGTCATAGGGCTTGTGTCTTGTAGCGTCGCCATTGATGCTATTACCACGGCGAGAGAGTAGCCGTAACTGAAACAAACATATACAAGGTAAATTCAAATCAACTGCAAATATTTTGAGGGCATATTCAGACCACTAAACTGAACAACTTTCCCAAATAAACTTATGTCGAAATACGAAAAAAAAATTTTTGAACTCCCATACAAATTGAGAATCAGCTGATCTAGTTTAGTATGGAGAGTGAAAAATAAAATTTCGTATTTCGATGTAATTTTATTTGGAATAGTTGTTCAGTATAGTGGTCTGTATCTGTCCTTAAAATATTTGCAGTTGATTTGTGTCCACCTTATATATAACCTTCTTTTATCAGGTGGGTTAAACATTCATATAGGTAACCTGTTTTGATGATATTATTTTATTACAAAGAAATATGAAACATTGTGTTAGCAATAAAATGTGGGATTGTAAGACAAAATAAACGCGGAGGTCTTCACAAAACTGTTTAATTTCCTTTTCACTAAAATTAAAAGTAGATTGTATCACAAGGGAGCAAAATAATATTTTTACGGCGAAGGCCGATTTTTGAATCCTGAACGGAGAGAGGGATTCAAAGTATATCGCCCGAGCCAAAAATATGTTAGCGCCCGAATGATACACTCTACTATTCATCTAGCTCTATGAGACAAAACAAAACACGCACAAAAATAAATTTAAATGAAATACATAAGTGAAAGTTAATAATATTTATTAGAAATAACTAAAAATTAATGTTTACATTTGACACATTGTTCCTAATTTAAAAACTCATTATTGCCCGCTAAAAACCCTATCGGAAAAGACTTACTTTGGTCGCACTTTTGGGGCAGCAAAGTTGAACATTCCGAATAGAAGGGATGAAAAAACAAGAGACACCGTTCGTCGTAAAAATCTAGTGCGCGCCATTAGTTTCCTTTCTCTCTCGCACACATACTTCTCTCTCTTCCATCCGCTGCGTTCCGTTTTGTTAACAATAATAAGCTATATTCATACTTATGGTGATACCTCGGTGAACACTAGCGCCACCGTCATTAAAAAATCATTACTCACTGAAAACACAAGTTATCAAAAATCCCTCTGCTACCGGTACGAAAGCCGTGTTGCTCTAAGATCTTACCTGATAGTGGTAGTCATTGCAATCAAGACATCCATGTTGGCCGTGCCGTGTCTTAAGGCCTTGTAAGCTTGCTTGTAGAAATGCCAGCCGCCGATAAACTGTAATAACACAATTATTGAGGGCGATAGGGTCGGCAACGCGTTTGTGACACTCTCATCTCTGTCCTTTGTTATCCATACTAATATTATAAATGCGAAAGTCTGTCTGTCTGTCACCTCTTCATGGCTAAACTGCTGGACCGTTTGTGATGAAACTTGGTAGGGATGTAGTTAACGACCTGAGGTCAAACATAGGCTACTTTCCTTGGCGCTGTGCTCGTGCGACATCTGACTCATGAAGTATATCATGGTGTCATGTCTTGAGTCTTGTCTTATATGTCTTCAGTCTTGTCTTATGTGTCTTGAGTCTTGTCCTGTGTCTTGTGACTTGTTTTATGTGTCTTATTTTGTGTATTTTGTGTCATGTCTTGATTCTTGTCCTATGTGTCATGTCTTGAGTCTTGCCCTATATGTCATGTCTTGAGTCTTGTATATGTGTCTTATATCTTGTGTTTTGCATCATGTCTAGTGTTTTATCTTGTGCCATCTTATATGTCTTATGTCTTGTGTCCTATGTCCCATGTCTCACCTGCACCGGCGTGGACAGCAGCCACATAACCAGGTTCTCTGCGCTGAGGCCCGGTATCACGCAGCACATTTCCCTGGCGCTGTGCTCGTGCGACATCTGACTCATGAAGTATATCATGGCGGCCATGCACGGCCCTCCAAATATCAGCGACACGAGGAATGTGTTCCGCCATTTTTTTATTTCTTCTCTGTGGGGGAAATTGTCTGTGGTTATTATCAAATTCGGAGGTAATTACTGGTTATTACGTAGGCCGTAGGTTTATTTACTTATTTCTATAAATAAAAACAAAACATTTTTTGAAAAATCAAACTAAAACGTTCAGATTAATAAAAATATGTATTTACATCTCTTTTATGTTGTATTATTTATTGTCTCATATCATAAAAAAGTTCTTAGGTTCTTAAGTTTAGTTCTTAAGTTCTTCTACTAATCCTGTCTTATGTCTTGTCAAATCTCTTCCCAAATGTTCTGTCGTATATCTTACTAGCGACCCTCCCCAGCTTCGTATGGGTACAAAAACCTTCCTCTTGAATCACTCTATCTATCAAAATAACCGCATCAAAATCCGTTGCGTAGTTTTAAAGATTTAAGCATACAAAGGGACATAGGGACAGAGAAAGCAATTTTGTTTTATACTATGTAGTGATCTCGTTATGTCTTGTCGTGTCAACACACAACACATATCTTTAGCGAAACATACAAACAAACTTACTTGTGTTCTAAGTAGTCGGAGCTCCCTTTATTACTGTTCACGACACTCGCCTCGAATCCCAACTTGTTAATCGACTCGCAAATCGTACGCGGGCCCACAACCTCCGCGTCGTATTTGATTTTGCCTCTGAAACAAATAACATGATATAAATAAACCAAAGGAAAACTTTTGCACACAGGTCGTATGCTTAACTTATTTAATTTATTTAAGTTTAGTTAAATATTAGCTTATGTCCGCGGATTCCCCCGCATTAATTTCTGTCGGGAACAGTGCTTTTTCCCGGGATAAAAGGTACCCTATGTCCTTCTCAATGCTCCTAGCTATGTGTATGCGAAATTTCAGGAAGATTGGTTCAGTAGATAGGGCGTGAAGAAGTAACAAACAAACGAACTCACTTTCGCGTTTGTTATATTAGTTGGGATTATCGGATTCAAAATCACAGTGTCTCAAGTGATCGATAGATGGCGTTATATTTTTCAATATGAAGTATAGACTCTGTCTACATTACAAATCGGCGTTTCTTTGTATGGCGGTTGCATATATAGTTTTACACTAGTATAGAATTCTGTAATCTGTGATGTGAGCGATAAAGATATGTTGTGCTAGCAGCCCACCCCGACTTCGCCCGTGGTACATACATAGCCTATGTCACTCAGGGTGAATGTACCTTTCGAATAGTGAAAGAATTTTAGAAATCGGCACAGTAGTTTTTGAGTTTATTCATTACAACATACACACAAAAATACATATCTTTCTCCTTTATAATATTAGTATATACTAACGACGCGCCCCGGCTTCGCATGGGCATAAAAACCTTCCTCTTAAATCACTCTATCTATTAATAAAACCGCATCAAAATCCGTTGCGTAGTTTTAAAGATTTAAGCATACAAAGGGACATAAGGACAGGAAAAGCGACTTTGTTTTATACTATGTAGTGATTAGTATATATTGTACCTATTATACAGATAAAAAAAAAAACAACATTCGCACCTCGAAGTAAGTAACGCTACGGCACACGACGACACTCCGCTTAGTTTGAGCAAACTCTTCTCAATTTTGTTGACGCACGACGCGCAAGTCATGCCCGATATCTGTAGACAAACATATAAAAACAACTAGCTGTTGCCCGCGGCTCAGCCCGCGTGCGCCTCGGTTAAATCGCGCCCGACAGTAGGCTATGTTTGACTCCTAGTGCATAACTATATCCATACCAAATTGTACCTTTTGTCATTATTTTAGTTTTCTGGTATTCATTTTTAAACCCTACTTGGCCGATTCTTGCTTTTGCTCGTCTATCATAACTTTTTGTTCTCCTATATCCATACTAATATTATAAATGCGAAAGTTGTCTGTCTGTCACCTCTTCACGGCTAAACTGCTGGACCGATTGTGATGAAATTTGGTAGGGATGTAGTTAACGACCTGAGGTCAAACATAGGCTACTTTTGGGCGCGATATAACCGAGTCCCACGCGGAGCCGCGGGGAACAGCTAGTCTTTTATAAAGCTAACTAACCTAATTTCACCATTAGCCACTAGAACACCTATTTAATTATGTGTTTCAACATTTTTATCAACAATCTTACAAATTTTATCAATTGTCACATTATCATCATAACTAACCTTAACAACTAGCTCCCTCTGTGCGCCATCGTCTTTAACTAATTTATTTTATTCTTCATCATGTGTTATGAAGCTTATTCATGTTATATGTATTTAAGTACCGACCGTATCAAACGCTTCGACAACGCGTTTGATATTTATCATCATTGAACTAACTTACTTTAATTTTGAGCCTCACATTAAGTACCTTTTGTTCTTTGACATATTTTAATAAGCAAATTTGAACTTTTACTACTAGAACACCTAATGCATTTTACCAATCGTCAAATTTTACGCCACCATCAACACTTCGCTTACATATTTCATCATTCTCATCACCAGCCTTCTGTTCGCCATCGTCTTCGCTGACGACGTCGCTGGGGAAGCCGAGCTCGGTGATACTTCTCGCTATATCAGCAGCTAATAACTCCATTACATTATTTAGACCCCTAACATTTCATAATACCAACACTATCTAATGCTTCGACAATTCTTACATCATTTTTGTTATCTAAAACATCAGCCATTGATATTTTATTTTTATCATTTAAATAATTAACTTCATTTTTGAGTTTCATTTTTCCATTATTATTTAGCTACTAAAACACCTATTTCATCATACGAATCGTCAATAGATACCTAGCTTTAGATTTCGCTTTGAAACCATTCAATATCTTTAAGTGTTTATTAATAATTTGGACTATTTGTCTATCAGATTTCATTATTTATTGCCCCAATCAATTCTTTTTGTCCTTCATCATCTTTTATCAAAATAATTTCACCTTTAGCTACTAGAACATCTATTTCATCATGCGTTTCAACACTTTTATCAACAACTTTATCAACTGTCACATCATTCTCATCACCAACCTTGACAACCAGCTCCCTCTGTCCGCCATCGTCCTCGCTGACGACGTCGCTGGGGAAGCCGAGCTCGGTGATGCTCCTCGCTACATCAGCAGCCGATATCCTCCGCGGGCAGTAGCTCACCTCGGCTTTGGCCGCGAGGAGGCCTATGTTTATTGAGTGTACACCTGGAAACAACACAATAAAAACTGTATTGATAGATAGATAGATAGATAGATAGATAAATGATTTATTCTCAACCATTTACAATTTGTACAAAAATAGAATTACAGTACAACAAAAAAGAACCCTACAGATTTTAATGCGGGATACAAAAAAATAACATAAGACGGAATTGAAATGTGCAAGTTGAATGTACTGTAACCTTACACCAATGTAATATTAATAAAAGTGTAATAATATATAAATGGAAATGAGAAAGGGTCCAGACTCAGCAAATAGTCGCAGGTGATGTAGCCACGCTGCGACGCTGATGATTCCGCCAGAACCCAGAGCGAGGTCAGCGAAGCGACACAAAATGAGCCAATTAAAGACTTCAAAATTTATGATAAGCAAACAAATTTTATGCAAGGGCAAATGCAAATTGGGAAATATAATGTTTTGATTATCATAGGGTGAAAAATTATATGTATTGCTCCAAAATTCTACAAATTTGATCATTTTTAGGGTGTTCCGTACTAAAATGTACAACGGAACAATTATAGGATCACTAGTGCGTCTTTCTGTCCGTCCAGCCGTCTGTCAAAGCCAATTATCTCCTAGACTAGAACAGATTAAATTTGGTAGGATGGCGTGATCCTGTGACCGAAACACAGATGTGCAAAGAAAATAAATATTCTTTTTTAAATTAGGGTCATTTTCCGGGGACAAATTAAGAATTTTTAAAAAAAGTTTTGTAAACCTTACCGTGTTATATATCAAATGAAAGAGCTTGTTATGAGGATCTCAAATATATTTTTGTTATTATTGTAACATAAACAGTTTTCATTTTATTCATGAAAGAAGACGAAAATTGAACATTCCCTTATCTCCGAAACTACTGAGTCTAAAGTTTTGAAAAAAAAATACGGAATGTTGGTCATTGCCTGTAAATTACAAGAAAACAAAGTATGCTTCCCATGGGAATCGAACCTATAACCCCCGGGGCTAGTAGGCAAACGCCATAACCACTAGACCACGGAGGCAGTTAATGTTAACAATTGTTTGGTGCAATAAATAGTTTTTCTATTGTATTGTATTGTACTTACCATATAATTTAGAACAGTGTTTTTCTATAGCGGCCACGCAAGACGCACAGGTCATCCCTTTCACTTCTAGTGTACACCGAGATATGGGTTCCACTTGGGCCCCAGTTGATGGCGTGACACCCTGGAAAAATGGGTTCCTCTTAGTTAACCGACGAAAATTATTTTTTTGGAACCGTGGGTAGGTCTGAGTATATGAATGAATGAATAAGAAAAACATAGTCCCAATCGTATAAATCCATACTAATATTATAAATGCGAAAGTCTGTCTGTCTGTCTGTCTGTCACCTCTTCACGGCTAAACGGCTGGACGGATTGTGATGAAATTTGGTAGGGATGTAGTTAACGACCTGGGGTCAAACATAGGCTACTTTTGGACGCGATATAACCGAGTCCCACGCGGGGCGGAGCCGCGGGGAACAGCTAGTTTTAGTATAAACTTAATACTAGTTATGTCAGTCCCAACTTCACTATCACTACATAGTATAAAACAAAGTCGCTTTCTCTGTCCCTATGTCCCTTTGTATGCTTAAATCTTTAAAACTACGCAACGGACTTTGATGCGGTTTTTTAATAGATAGAGTGATTCAAGAGGAAGGTTTTTATGCCCATGCGAAGCCGGGGCGGGTCGAGTAATATTATAAATGCGAAAGTGAGTTTGTTTGTTACGCTTTGAGGCCCTATCTACTGAACCAATCTTCCTGAATTTGCATACAAATAGCTATGAGTATTGAGAAGGACATAGGGTACCTTTCATCCCGGGAAAAAGCACTGTTTCCGAGGGAACTTCACGCGGGCGAAGCCGCGGGCAAAAGTAACTTATATACTGAAAATACAAATAAGAAAAAAAAAACGTTATTCCCTTATGTTATGTGGGTTCCTTTTTGCCTTTTGAGGTACGGAACCCTAAAAAAGGGTTCCGTATTGTTTTTTTTGAGGTACGGAGGGTAGGGTATAGGTCGGCTAAGGAGTATATTAGTGTACCAGCGACCCGCCCCGGCTTCGCATGGGCATAAAAACCTTCCTCTTGAATCACAAAAAAACCGCATCAAAATCCGTTGCGTAGTTTTAAAGATTTAAGCATACAAAGGGACATAGGGACAGAGAAAGCGACTTTGTTTTATACTATGTAGTGTATGACTCACATTCGCTTTCGTTTTGCTCCTCGCCGGAGAAGATGGTTTGATGCCGTCACCGGAGCCCTGGTCGCTCCGACTTGGCGATGTGTTCACTGGAAAGGGAAAAAATCGGTTCTCTGTAAAGTCGGTTTACTGACGACAGTTGAACGTGACAACGTCATAAGAAATTCGCTTGCACTTCAAGCCTTAAATGGAACGCCTCAGAGCGAGGTAACGCCGCATCGCGTCATGTTTTTCGTGCGTGCAGCCGGCTCCGTCGAATTATAAGACGTTGTCACGTCAAAAACGGTCAAGCCCGAGTCGATATCACTCATTATCATCATTTCGTGTCGGTGTTACGGTCAATCGACCATGCACACCCTCGTGTCGGAGTTCTTCGGAACCTCTGACGTGGTTCCTTTAACGACTAACCAATGGCAGCCGGGACCAACGGCTTAACGTGCCTTCCGAAGCACGGATCATCTTTATTATCAGACAATCAGGTGATTTAATCCTGCAATTAATCATACTAGAAACATCTAAACAAAGTATGCTTCCCTTGGGAATCGAACCCATGACCCCCGGGTCAACAGGCTAACGCCTTAACCACTGGACCACGGAGGCAGTTATTATATGCAATCATTTGCAATTGATTCCCTTATTTGCCATTTGAAGATTTTAATAAAACTGTTTTACCATACATTTCTATTCACAAGTACTACAATGAAATCTAAGTTTATCTTTGTATTCCATTAGTCTTACTATTGGTTCTATCGTGCGTTATGAAGTTCTACTCTGAGTTCGAAAGTTATATTACGAGTTCTAGAGTTCTGTACCTGACTGGTCGTCCAAAGACAATACCCAGACGTCGTGTAGTAATAATATTGTAGTGTAGTGGTGTAGTGTCCGCTACTTGGTTTACCTGCACTCCTTAGGACCTATGTCCTATGAGCGTCACATGTGTCACATGAGCTGTACCGTGCAGTAGATTTTCTACTATGAGTTCGAGAAGTTCTACTTTAAATTCTAGAGGTCTACCGTAAATCCTACAGTTCTATCATGAACTCTACAGTTCTACCATGAGTTCTACTATGAGTTCTACAGTACCTGGCTGGTCGTCCACGGACAATATCCGAACATCGAAGCCCAGTTCGTGTACAGTGTCCGCCACTTGCTTCGCTTGCACTCCTCTGGATATGGTGACCCGGGCTGTGCCGTGCTGTAGGTCTACTGTCGGTTGTATAACGCCTGGTAGTTCTCTGAGGGCTCCTGAAAAAAAAAAATCACTTTAGCATTGTAATGCAAAAATGCAAAGTAATTTCGCAGCCTAAATACATTTAAAACAATTCAAAATGCGTAACAGCTTTATGACCCTTTTTTGTAAAAAGGTATACCTGGTATATAAACTAAGTCTACAAGAAAACAACGTATCCAATACATTGGAATATTCTGTGTTTAATATTTAAAAAAATATACATTGCCGATCCTGTTCAGTATTGTGTTCGGTATTTCTTTTGGTAGTAGAGTTTTACTATGAGTTCTATTGTTCTACTATGAGTTCTACCATGAGTTCTCTAAGTTTTAGTATCTCAATATAAGTTCTAATGTATATATTTAATTTTATTTAAGGATATATTATGGTAACAGTTATAAATTCAAAATCCAAATTCAAATTGGGTATGCCAAGTAAAAAAAAAATATTTTTTTATATTTTTAACTGAAAGTTTAGACTATTTTAGGAAACTAATTTGATTTTTTTCACTTAAATTATTATTATTAATTTTATACGAATTTTATAAGTTTTATAGTTCATGACGTCATTTTACTAGACGATGTTACGATTATATAGTATAGTGCCACAGTGTTGTCACAATAAAAACGAACGTGCCTTCTATTTTACAATAATTTAACGGCCCTGGAAACAAGTCCATTAAGGCCTTTCTTGAAATCTTAATCTTCGTCAGTCCTACTTTAGTCAAGTCAAAAACGTCAAGTCAGTAATCTATCCCAGTCAAGTAAGTCTATAGTCAGAGTCAGGTGGCTTAATACCATCTCTTAAAACCATGCAGGGACGAGTGAGTAAGCGAGACAGCGCAATACATTTTGTAAGGCGACATCTCGCTTACTCCTGGATAGACAACTGGATAGATGGTAGTAGTAGTAGGCCACCAGGGAGGTTACTATAGTCTCTTAAAACCATGCAAGATTTTAGGGATGGTGGTTTTTAGAGATGGTGGTAACCCCCCAGATGGCCTACTATCATCTCTAAAAACCATGCAAGTTCCAGTGAGTAAGCGAGACAGCGCAATACATGACGTAAGGCGACATCTCCCTTACTCAATCGTTCTTGCATGGTTTTAAGAGATGGTGGTAAGCCACCAGAAACACGTCTTATCGCGCCAACTACTCCGAAACGTCAAATCAAAATCAATCGATTGACTTGACATGACATTGAAAGATCATAGGTTTTTTTAATTAGTCCGTTTTTACGGTCGTAATCCTAGTCGGAATCCGAAGTGTGGACACGCATACACTTAGGATACGAATTAAAGCGTAGACGCAGCTTTATTTGCGTAATGACGTCATTTAGGTGTCGAATGAATGTTACAACTTCCACGGCATTTTTGAATATTTTACCGCAATCAATGTACTTTTCTTGTAGTAAATACAAAAATATGGTATGAAATCAAAAAATATCTCGAAACGGTTTTAGTATTTTAGTGTGTTAAAAAAATTTTGCATACCCAATTGTTTATTTTCAATATAGGACATTCTTATCAATTATTGACGTCAATCATTACTTCAATTAAGTATATCACCACTTCCAAAGCGCAAGTGGAGAAGAAGTGGCGCCACAAACTTATAGATTATATATACCTTCAATAGTATTGACACACGACTGGCACGTCATCCCCACCACCGACAACAACACCTCCGACTCCCCACCAGACATGTCTATGAGAAGATCCGTTGGTATTTCTTTTGGCAGTAGTTGTCTAGAAAAAAAAAACAATGTTTATATTAAGGTTAATTTCAAGTTATTTTCTTTTTTGAAATCAGAAGGAAAAGAAGAAATTGGGAACGTTTGAAATGTGGTGTTGGAGAACAATGGAGAGTCAGTTGGAAAGATAAAATAACCAATGAAGAAGTCTTTAAAACGCGTCGGCTCCCACCGTTCTAACCACGGAATTTAGAAATATTTACAAGAAGTGGCATAACTAGTGGCACGAAATACGTGTCACTAGTTTGGCTTGCAAGCCAACGTTTCACACAGAAAAACAGGCGGAGAATTTGATTGCGTCATTTATCGCCACTGTTATTGGTCGATAATATAAGGTGGCTTTGTTGTTGCATAGATAGGCGACACTATAGAGAACTTGTAGGGAGGTGAGACTGGAAAGAGATGCGAAATACAAGTACAGCGCACTTTCCCAAGATTCGGCTCGTATAACCGAGAGGTTGGTAGAGCCATGGGAGGTGGAGGGGGTATACATAAAAGTAAATAAACAAAGACATACTTAGTCTCGTCTTCGTGCTCCGAAGGCGCGTCGAACCCCATATCCTCTATGTGAGAGCGGATAGCCTCCACCGAGCATACGCGCGGGTCATATCTGAAGTAGCCAGCGTTCTCTGATAACTCCACCTGGGGGCAAAAAAGTCTACTTATGGAGATCAAGGTCTACTAAAAAGAACACGGTCTACTAAGAAAACCACGGTCTACTAAGAAGACCACGGTCTTTTTCTTCATTTTCTATCCTGTAAATGGCTAAAAATTATATTATCATATAATTATATAATAAATTTGTCCCAGTGATATGCCATATCCACGGCAGAGTCAGAGGCCACAGCCAGGAAACCCTTTGCTGGGGCACGATAGCAGGTGGTCCATGGATTGTACTACTACACGGTCAATTAAAGACCACGGTCTACTGAGAATAACATAAACTACTAAAAATTCCAAGGTTTACACAACTTTTGAGGAGAAAACAGTCGAGTCAAGTCTTCCGTCTTTCCATTTTCACATTTCAAACTCATTTTCCGCAATGATTCCGAGTCATAACTATTTTTTTTTTTCAAACCTAATAGCGCCATCTATTGACAAAAAAAAGGAACTAAATCTTTTCTCAGGCCTTGGGACTATCAGAAGACGTACCTTAACGTGTTCTATTCCAGGTAACTCGGAGACTGAACCCTCTATACTGCGGACGCAGGACTGGCATGTCATGCCATTTATCAGCACTCGGACAGCTACCAGCTCGGATGGAGAATCTCTGTGGACAAAAGAGACTCGATTTAATCATCATAGATACCTGTATTCGACTGTTTGTTTGAGTGGTTCAAATTAAAATCGGTCCAGCGACTTAGCCGTGAAATGATGACAGAGAGATAGACTTCTTCGCATATATAATACTAGCTGTTCCCCGCGGCTTCGCCCCGCGTGGGACTCGGTTATATCGCGCCCAAAAGTAGCCTATGTTTGAACTCAGGTCTTTAACTACATCCCTACCAAATTTCATCACAATCGGTCCAGCAGTTTAGCCGTGAAGAGGTGACAGACAGACAGACAGACAGACTTTCGCATTTATAATATTAGTATGGATTAGTAAATAGACGTAATATGATATTACGTAAAGCCAGTGTAAACTAAGCTTTATGATATACATACTAAACTTATAATCACGTCTTTATCCCATACAGGATAGACAGAGCCAGCCATAAGACCTAAGACGTTTAGCATGATGGTAGTTGAAACAGGAAATCAATAGTGATGGGTTGCCAGCCGCTTTATAACTTCTTATAACGGCTTCGCATGGGCATAAAAACCTTCCTCTTGAATCACTCTATCTATTAAAAAAACCGCATCAAAATCCATTGCGTAGTTTTAAAGATTTAAGCATACAAACAGACATAGAGACAGAGAAAGCGACTTTGTTTTATACTATGTAGTGATGATAGTGAAGTGATAGTAATACTCTGTGGTTGAACTACCGTGTGACCGCTCAGCGTTATCTTATCTACGAGAAACATTTACTTTTTTGCTTACAAAACCTTAACTATCGGTCCAATTTTACGGATAACCGGAAAATTGGAGTTAAGTAAGTAGATTTTATTTTCTTAAAAAATATTTTGTTGTTGTTTTTTTGCGTGTTAGTGGCCAGTAAGTAGGTGTTAGATTTTTTAAATTCCCCGCCTGATGGCATAACGATTGTCATCCAGGTATAGACCAATTTCTCAATTAACCTTTAAGATATCCTAACATATAACCTACTAAATACTAGCTTTCTCCCGCGGCTTCGCCCGCGTGGATTTCCCTCGGGAACATTGCTTTTTCCGGGATGAAAGGTACCCTATGTCCTTCTCAATACTCCTAGCTATATGTATGCGAAATTTAAGGAAGATTGGTTCAGTAAATAGGGCGTGAAGAGGTAACAAACAAACAAATATACAAACTCACTTTCGCATTTATAATATTAGTTGGGATTTATACCTGTACAATGGCTGTCTAAACCTAATAACATTACTTCATTAATTGGCAATAAATAATTTTGCTTATAACATTCACACACGCGTTTAATAACTATGAATATGAAACTATTTTTCATTGACTGGTTAAAAAGACAAAATTAACTGAAAACTGTAAAATTTTGTTATTAAAAGTTTTTGAATAAAAAACACATATAACTTGATATCACCTCACTATTTTTTATTCCGTTTAAAAACTACCGAATTGATTTATTTTCTTCTAGAATTGTTTTTTAAAACATTTCAAAAACACACATCACCGCTCGTTCGATATTCAAATTGAGTTTTGCGTTCCTCATCACGTAACCGCAACTCGCGCGGAGTGCAAACGACTATCAATTTATTGTAGCGCTTACATCGCTTTATTACTTTAAAACAAGGCTTGATATTCTAAAGGCAAAGGACACGATGCGAGAGGTGTGCAAATTGATATACATGAAGCGCTGTTTTGCTTTAGGACAACCACATGACTGCGGCGTAGAGATAAAGGTGTCATGGCAAAGTCATGGTGAGATTTAAATGAAAGAATACAAATATACAAATATCTACATATTTGTATTCAAATCTCACCATGACTTTAAAGCCGCTTTACTTGCATAAAAACTCGTAGGTGCATATAAGTAGGGGCTTTAAACGGTCCTAATCTAACCCTAGAAGAAACTGTATTAAAAATATACCACAGGGGAGAATGGAGGTAGTATATTTTTTTAAGAAAACGTGGCGAGAGTAACTCGCTAACACTCACTGGCCAGTTTACTCATTTTTTAGGTAAACGACCAAGGTTTTGGCGGGAAGGTAAAAGTGACATGTCGGTGTTGTATTTATTTTCCAAAACTTACATATGTGTTTTCGAGTAGGTATTTGTGCAAAAAATAGTGGATTATTATTCGCTAAGTGTTCGTGAACAAGCGTGAGTTTTGGGAAGTGGTACAATTCCGTATAAATGACTTTAATCCTTGTCACCAAAATTTCCCAAGATAATGAATGCTAAGTGAAATTCTTCCACCACTTCAAATAAAACTTGATACTAGCGAAAATAAACTTTAAGTTTGATGGCCATAATGTGGATTTATAAAAAAGAAAACTAACTCCGTGGCGAACTGGTTAACATGCCTGCATGCCCACTACTTAAGAAGTCCCGGGTTAGATCCCCAGTCAGTGCCCCTAGTATGAGTTTTTCTTAGCGCAGACGCTAGCGACTGCGTTAGCGATTTAGTATGGCAAACCTGTACAGCACCTCTGGCGGATAGTAAGGCAACTAAGAAATTCCATACAAAATCCTAACGCAGTCGCTAGCGTCTGCGTTAAGAAAAACTCATACTAAGGACACAGGTCAAGATGAAAAATTATATAGTTCTGATTAGCCTGGGTCTTGGATGTTTATCTTTATACGTATTTGTTATAGTACGTTAGTCCTATAGTCTATAGTGCCTATATATTTATTTATTAGCAGTCTTCCCCGGCATCGCCGGTGGTACATATACATAGCCAATGACACATACATACATATAATCACGTCTTTATTCCATACGGGGTAGACAGAGCCTAGAGCCATAAGACCTTAGACCAGGTTTAGCATAATGGTAGTTGAAACAGGAAATCAATAGTGATGGGTTGCTAGCCGCATCGCCTATGTCATGATTTCCCCATTCGGCGATTCCCTCAGACGACTTTTACGGCTTGCGCGGGAAGAGAAGCAGCTGGTACATTCTATGTTTTTCTTTTTCTCCCAGACCAGCATGGAAGCCAAAGACACTCAGGGTGAATTAAGCTTTCCAATGGTGAAATATTTTTTGAAATCGGCTCAGTAGTTTTTGAGTTTATTCATTACAAACATACACACTAAAATACAAATCTTTCCTCTTTATAATATTAGTAACTAGCGACCCGCCCCGGCTTCACATGCATGGGTATTAAAACCTTCCTCTTGAATCACTCTATCTATTAAAAAAAACAGCATCAAAATCCGTTGCGTAGTTTTGAAGATTTAAGCAATACCATCGATAAAATATTACTAAAGTATAGATGGCTACTCACGTACATTGAATCTGTACCTTGCCAAATTCGGCTTATATCTAGATGGCGCTACTGAGAAGTGTTTGTTATAGGTTTCCATAAAAATTCCGTAAAATTGAAAAGTGTCGCTGCAGTCGTAGCTTGAATACCATACGAGTTAGTTTATTTTCAGAAGCCATAGATGGCACCACTATCTCACGCACCAAAGAAATAACCACCACCAAAGAAATTGAACTATAGATAGGCAAACCATCAATAACCACGTCCACGCACACGCACCGACTATTTTTTTTTGTAGGTAGGTACAAGTACACGATACATTTAGCCACAGCTACAGCTAGAAAATATACCTACACTACCCGACCATACCGTTCGAGACATGGATTGTTTTTGACAAAAAAAAACGAAACCGACTCCAATTAGGTACTTAACTAAAAAGGATGAAATAATTAATACATTGTTGTTTAAATATGTTTCATAACAATACAAACATTTTAATAAATCTGAATAAAGTCGATGATAAAAGATTGTGGATATTTTATGTGGGAAGGGTACGGCTTGGCTAAACACTTGGGTATAGATTAGCTGGGCATATTGGTTTTTGTTTTTTGGGAAAAAGGTTAACAAAACAGACTCTTGGTGGGGTTTTTTCGCGGAGTCCGGGGAATATGCAGGGGTCGTTAATAAAATCAATGAGTATAAAAATACGAGAACGCAACACGGAAAGAAAGAACACCAACAACGCTACAAGCTACAACCTACCTAGCTGTGAACACATCGCTCACTCACACATACATCTCTCAAACTTGACTTCAGATATGCGCTCCGGTTTATGTAGTTTGGTCATCATCCAATATATATTTTTTTTTGTATATTTATATTTTGCAATCTAACATAACAAATTAACTTATGTCTTAGAAATACATCAAATACCAAACAAAATATTTAATAATTCTTACAATGGATTATTAAAATATTCTGTTTCTTAGCATTTGCAAGATATATTGATATGCATAAAACGAAACATAGAAAATTAATTCTAAGAATTGCGCCATCTAGTGAATTTGTGCGAAGCTACTATCATATTTACTTTGTGGTCACACGAGGTTTGCTTTGATGGTTCTAATTTTTACAAATAATTGGCAAAAATAGTAAGATTGATACTGGTAGCGACATCTAGTTAATCAAGGAGAAAGTAAAATTCAGGCACACTTTGATGTATGGAGGATAACCATCTATACTTTAGTAATATTTTATCGATGGCAATACAAAGGGACATAGGGACAGAGAAAGCGACTTTGTTTTATACTATGTAGTGACTAATAAAGCTGAAGAGTTAGTTTGTTGTAAAGCGCTTTAATCGCTGCAAATTCGACCTTCGCTAGGACGATGGTGTCGTGCGAATAGATATGCCTGTTTATGTTTTACAAATTAGTCATGGAGTGCATATGATGGCCGCCGAGACAATACATTATTGCTCAATGATATCTTAATAATTTATTTGTTAAAACCACATCTTTATTTTTCCACAAGAACTTCATCACCATGTAGCTCGGCCGAGCGTTCGTAGGTACTTATTGCAGTTGATAAAAAATGCTATCCAATAATAGTTTTACCACGGCAGACACCGAGTGCCGCACTTTTTTTATGTGTGTTGGCGTTGGCGTCTAATTATCGTCCTTAATTAGACAAGGTTTAGTGTTTAATCTGTGGTTTGGTGGCTAAAAACTGAGATTCGCATACAAGCCATTACTGTTAAAATCGGAATAAAAAACGAATATTTAATTTAGTTCTATCTCTTTCACTAAAGTAGAATCATTTCAAAATTTAATCCCCGAATATCATAAATTAAAAAAAAAAATTGCGTCGCTTCAAACCGCGCGCGATTCGAAATTCTTTGCCGAATGTAAAGATAAAAAAAAAATTATAAAAAATAAAAATGCTCACATCGAAGAAATCAAATCCGGAACGCGCCCCGAACGCAACTGCTCTATTTTCAAATCGCTAACGGCTGGCCTGTTTCAAAATGGCGGCAATGTTTAAAAAAATTACCTGCTTAGATTATATAACAATTACAATAATTTGCAATAACATTAGTGTTTGTGTAACATGTCAGTATTGTGTGGTGTATTATAACGAGCCGTATGTTATTGTTAAGTCAAATAGTTTCAATATGTTTATAATAAGGACCCTGGAGAAATATCATATGATAATAGTACCTACATTACTGTCGAGGCCAGAAATGAAGCATTTTACGGCCGAGTTATATTGCAAGACCGAAGCGCCGCTAAGCCCTTGCAAAGTGCTTTAACAATACGGGGATTTAAATTGCAATTTTGGCCGAGGTTCGTACAATACTTTTCTTCCTCTTGACTTCCTCTTAAGACGAAAAAACCTCGTATCAAATTTCACAATGGCGCCAATATCAAGCCAGCGCTCGCTTTGTTCGTTATTACATTTTTTTATATGTTAATACATATTTTAAATTAATGGTTAGGTCTGTCTGTACCAACCTAATAAAAGTCTTTTAAATTACATTGTTGTCTTAGGCCAGCAATGAGTCTATTGACGTATTTTTTTTTAAATAATAAAGCTATTTCCGAGCAAGAGGAAGAAAATTATCTTTAATCACAAATTAAATCATTATTATTTCAGCCGCAAAACAAGAATTTCCAGAATGTACGGCGAATCTTCGTCAGAGTAAACCGGATTAACGTGCTTTCCGAAACGTTATTAACTATTAAACTTAATTTTGTACTTCAAAAACTATTAACACCATTATATTCCGGGGTCAATTGACCTCGCAACTCACAGTAAAGTATTCCAAAATTTTTGCTTCGAGTAAGTTAAAGCGATAACGACAGGCCCATTAATACCACAGTATGTGACCGTACACACAAACAGGGGGCTACATAAAAATGTATACCAATTTACTGTCACACTTACGCCTCACTTGTATACGTTTAAATGTGGCCCACTGTACAAACAAACAGTCATGCGACCATTAGCCCGGATATATTACAAGGTTGAAGCTTTCGCTTTCATTAAGCTCGTTAAGAACACGTGATTGCTAAAAAGCTTTAGCGGTCAGAGTATTATTATAAGCACACAGTTTAATTTGTCTGTTCTGTGATTTTTAGGGTTCCGTACCTCGAAAGGTTAAAACGGAACCCTAATAGAATGAAATTTGAAATGAAATTATAATAAGATAACTTTTTTTGTCTGTCTGTCAAACGTTTTTTTAGTCCAGTAGGTTCGGATAAAATTGGCCGTGACAGACGGACGGACGGACAGACAGACGCACGAGTGATCCTATAAGGGTTCCGTTTTTACATTTTTGTACGAAACCTTACCAAAAACGGCCACTTTTGACACTTTTAGACGACCTCCGTGGCGTAATGGACAACATGCTTGACCGCTACTCAGGAGGTCCCGGGTTCGATCCCCGGTCAGGTCAAGAATCAAGATGAACAATGATCTTTTTCTGTTTGAGCTGGGTCTTGGATGTTTACCTATATGTGTATTTGTTATAAAAATATATTATCGTTGAGTTAGTATCCCATAACACAACACAAGTCTCGAACTTACTTTGGGGCTTACTCAATCTGTGTGATTTGTCCCTATATATTTATATTTATTTATTTATATTTACTTTTTGTAAAGGTTTCTAAAGCGGATAGTATTTCAATGACTTTCGAGGTTCTAATGTAAGTTAAGGATACTAGCAAAAAAGTTAAGCGAGGATTTCTGATAAGATCACTTACAGAAAGAGAATTTTTTTTTTGGGAAGTGGCGCTAGTGATACCGAAGAAACAGCCTTAAGACGAGACCTCGGTGAACACTAGCGCCACCATCATTTAGAAATCATTATTCACTGAAAACACAAGTTATCAAAAATCCCTGTTATGTAATCAAAGTTCGGGATCTGAAGTTAATTGTAATAATATTAAATTATTAAATTATAGTACCATATAGTAAAAAATTGCAAAACTGCTAAAAGTGGCCGTTTTAAACAATAATGAAATTTGTAATAATAGGGAACTAATTTAATAATTTGATATGTTTAAAATTGACTTCATCCAAAACTTTAATTACATAACACGTATTTTTGATAACTTGTGTTTTCAATGAGTAATGATTTTTAAATGACGGTGGCGCTAGTGTTCGGAATCGCCTCTGGGCCTCTGACGTGGTTCCTTTAACGACTACCAGATGGCAGCCGGGACCAACGGCTTAACGTGCCCGAAATCATCTTTATTATCAGACAATCAGGTGGTTCAAGCCTGCAATGTCCTTTTTTTTTTTTTTTTTTTTTTTTTCGTGTGGAAAAGGCCTTCGCCTACCACCCAGCCAAGAACGGGAAGCTGGGTGGTTATGTGGGACTTGGACCCACCAAAAACCACACGGTGTCAATTCGCCTACCGCTTTTTTGCCGGGACTATGTGCTTCCTGATGCTCCACAGCCCCGGCACGGCGGCCGCTACCACGGCGGCCTCGGCTCAGCCGCTCTCCTCGGAGCAGCCTGCGGGTTCGGCCCGAGGCCTTCATTTCCCGCGTGGGTAAAGGCGCGCTTGACACGGGCGCGCCTTTCAACCCGAGGCCGTTTTGTCGAACGACGGAATCCCGTTTGTTCCGTCGCCCGACTGAAGCCTGCAATGTCCTAACCCAACTGGTAAAAACTAAGTATGCTTCTTGTGGTGATTGAACCCACGACCCCCGGGTCTACAGGCAAACGACTTAACCACTGGACCACGGACGCAGTGGAAGTAAAGTTACTATTTCTTTACCCCGTATCTGTGCCCCTAGTACGAGTTTTTCTTAAGGTGATACCTCGGTGAACACTAGCGCCACCGTCATTTAAAAATCATTACTCACTGAAAACACAAGTTATCAAAAATCCCTGTTATGTAATCAAAGTTCCGGATCTGAAGTTAATTGTAATAATATTAAATTATAGTACCATATAGTTACAAATTGCAAAACTGCTAAAAGTGGCCGTTTTAAGCAATAATGAAATTTGTAATAATAGGGAACTATAATTTAATAATTTGATATGTTTAAAATTGACTTCATCCAAAACTTTAATTACATAACACGGATTTTTGATAACTTGTGTTTTTAGTGAGTAATGATTTTTAAATGACGGTGGCGCTAGTGTTCACCGAGGTATCACCTTAACAAAGAATCAAGTCGAAACTAGAGCACGTCGCACGACTGAGAATCGCCTTTCACCCCGACGACATGGCGAAAGTGCTGGAAACTGGTGACACTTGATATTGCCAGTACATAAAGGCTACGGTAACCGCTTGCCATTGAAGTTGACGGCTTATTTGGTTTTATATACCGTTAAAATTACATTACTGCTTGGGTTGGCTGAATCACCTCCATTGCACCATAAAAAAATATTCCGTGCTGTGCAAGGCACAGGCGGCACGGCTGCTATTACTAGATGTAGGTGTAGGTGAAATGGTCAATCGACCATGTACACCCTAGTGTCCGAGTTTTTCGGAACCGCCTCTGGGCCTCTGACGTGGTTCCTTTAACGATTACCAGATGGCAGCCGGGACCAACGGCTTAACGTGCCTTCCGAAGCACGGAATCATCTTTATTATCAGACAATCAGGTGGTTCAAGCCTGCAATGTCCTAACCCAACTAGTATAAACTAAGTATGCTTCTTGTGGTGATCGAACCCACGACCCCCGGGTCTACAGGCAAACGACTTAACCACTGGACCACGGAGGCAGTTGAAGTAAAGTTACACGTTCTTTACCCCTTATCTGGTGTACATATTTATATGAACTATAACTATATGAACGACTGTACCGCTTATTTTTAACCCCCGACGCAAAAAGAGGGGTGTTATAAGTTTGACTTGTTTGTCTGTCTATCTGTCTCTGTCTTTGTCATCATAGCTCCCGAACGGATGAAGCTATTTAAATTTCTTTTTTTCGTATTATGGTGACTTATGGGCGGGGGGAGGGTAGAAATCAGTCGACCGTCACCACTAAAATAAAAATGTGTCGTTTTATTTTTATTTTTAAAATAATGTTATTAAGCAATCCGAATCCGTATAAATAAAGATTTACAATAACAAAATTAAGCACACGAGAAAAACATAATAAAACGGCCATTTTGGCCGTGTTTAAAAAACATTGGTTTGTTTACGCGCTGAGAAAACGGAAAATGAAGACTGAATCGGCTTTGGAACTACCGTTTTTAGGGTTCCGTACCTCAAAAGGCAAAAACTAAACCACTATATAAGGTGGACTCAACTGCAAATATTTTTAGGGTAGATTCAGATCACTATACTGAACAACTTTTCCATATTTATACATACTTACATTTATTTAGATTACATATTAGATACAGTATTTGTTCTTAGATCATAATTGTATCGTCACAAAAAACCTAATAGAATAGTTGAGTGAGTCAGTATCCCACAACACAAGTCTCGAACTTACTTTGGGGCAAACTTAAACTGTGTGATTTGTCCCTATATTATTTATTATTCATATATTTATATTTAGAAGTCGGTTAGTCACTATAAATTCAGCAATCCGCTCGGCGATTTAATGAAAAATTCCTGACGTATTGACGCGTCTGTGGGCGTCGGAATGACGTCAATACAATACCTTCCTGACGCCTTTTACTTATAAGGGGTCGTTGTATAAAAGTATTTTAACTGATAATTTATTCATTTTATTTTTTAATCACATCTTTTTTTGCGAGTTGTTTGATATTTGTTACTGGCAACACGGCAATTCGAACAGTTCAAAAATAGAAAGAAATAATAACGACATTAACATTCACATAGCTGATCACAAAGTTATAAATTGTATCAGATTTCCATAACCAATTTTTGTTTCTCTATACTAATATTATAAAGAGGAAAGATTTGATTGTGTGTTTGTTTGTATCGAATAGGCTTCGAAACAACTGGACAGATTTGAAAAATTCTTTCACTGCTGGAACCTACTCTATCTCCGAGTGGCATAGGCTATGTATAACCTACCAAGGGCGAAGCCGGGGTTGACTCCTAGTTTGTATTAATTTTATTGTACTAAATCGTACACAAATTACAGAATACTATACTTCACTATCTATTGATCACTTGAGACACAGTGATCCTAATCCAATAACTTATTAAATAAAGCAATAAATCAGTTCGTGATAATGACGATACTTAAAAAATCGTGTTTTGACAATTCACACTCTTTTTCCCAAAAATAAGTGGAATCTTAACTAAATTAATTATTTTCAATCATTGTTACGACACTTATTAGCAAGAAAAATAACTAAATCTTTCTTTTTTTTCTTAGGCAATGGGAACACATGCTTCGCGAAAGTCTGTCTGTCTATCTGTCTGTTACGCATTCATGGCTAAACCGCTGAGCCGAATTTGATAAAATTCAGGATAAAGTTATATCAATCAAACATAGATTACTTTTTGGGGCGATCCGAGTACCTACCACGCGGGCAAAACACGGTACACGGGCGAAGCCGTAGGAAAAAGCTAGTAAATATATTTCCCAAGTTATTCGTTTTCCTACCTTACCATTATCAATATCGTGAGTTGTGACAATATTTACTATAAAGTGTTGATAACGCTGCGATAATAGAATATATCGATACATCCTACTTATCCTTATCAATTGACAGTCGATACTATCATGTCCTATCTCCCTCCATTCCTATGGCAACGAAAAGGATGCGTGTCATATCCTTTTTAATATGTCGTAAATATTTAAAGTAGGTACTTATTTGATTGATGATACCCTTAGAGCAACACGGCCTCCGTACCGGAAGGCAGTAGCCATACGCTGCGTTGCCCTCTGTCAAAGTATAAATCTGTCAAAGTATATTAAAACCATAGATTTAAAAAAAAAGCCTCGCATCAAACGCGCGCGAAGCGAAATTCTTTGATTTAAACCTACTGTAACTAATGTTGCTTCAATACAACTTTAGGCATAAAATATGAATAAAATTATTTTAATTTAAAATATTCCCACTCAAAATAGATGACATCGTAATTGCTAAAAAAAAAGAGAAACACATTGCACGACATTAGCGGCTCTAGCATATTCCAGAATTCATTGAGAATGGGGTTCAACGGATTAGAATATGGAGGTCTATTTTTGAAATCTGTGACTCACACAATATCAGCGAGTCGAACGATTTTCATTTGAAAACGAACAAGTATCACTCATCATTGTTGAATGTAACACACGGATTTTAAAAATAGAGCCCTTGACTTGTTTTGCTTTTTTTGTTTAAAATTTTAACTTTCCACAATTAGGTAAGTACAGTATTTATCAATCAAAAATAGAGATCTCTTTTGAGAGGCTTGCGCGGGCCGATCCAACACGTTCACAAGAAAACCCATTCACGGTTCATTTAAAACATGATCATGATGACGAAATTCATTATTTAAAAAAACAATAGAAAAATAACACAATGACCTTACCCAATCTCGAGATCGTCCAGCCGCTGGTACTTCACCCCCCTCGACAGCATGTTGTCTCTTTCGCACACACCACAATTCACACTAGCACTGTCTCATTCTGATATAAGTCTTGTATGTTTGTTTAGATTATCTAAACGGACTGATAAAGCAAATGTATCGACACTTTTATTTGGAACAGATATTTTATTGGATAACTGACGTTTGATTTTCACGCACTATTAAGCATGTTAAAATATCATTTTGATTAGGCGTCACGATCAATCGACCATGCACGCCCTGGTATCAGAGTTCTTCGGAACCGCCACTCGGCCTCTGACGTGGTTCCTTTAACGACTACCAGATGGCAGCCGGGAGCAACGGCTTAACGTGCCTTCCGAAGCACGGAATCATCTTTATTATCAGACAACCAGGTGATTCAAGCCTCAAACAAACCCAATTGCTATTAAACAGTTTTAAAATATCACACGACCGAACTTATTAGTTTTAGCGTTAAAGCGCACAAATGTCACTTGTCACTACACTTATGCCTAATTGATAAAAATTTTACATCGACCTTTAGAAAATCACAATCAGTTCAGTTCTGCTTGTTTTCGTTTTAGTAAATCATCATCTGTGACTCAATCAATACATATACGATATTTTGAAAATGTTTTTACCCGTTACCTGTATTTATATAGTTAGTTAGTAGTCAGTGTCTTAAAATTTAATTATAAATGTAAATAATAAAAAATGCGAACATTCGCGTTGCTCAAAGCTGGCAACTGAATATTCGAATTAATATTATAACAGTTAAAAAAATAAAAGCATTCGAAATCCAAATGGGAAGTTTGAATTTCACCGATGGAATTCCAAAATCGTATGGGTGTTTCGAATTTCGACACCTGACTCAAAATGAAAAATTAAATTATTTAATTTTGATGGGTCCATCTGTGTGTGTCTGTAACATCTTAATAATTATAACTCCTTAAAAAGATAAAAGTTAGACTAATTTTAAGGTTTGTTTTCTTTTAAGGATTGATCGATTTGGGTTTTTAGCTTCAATTTACCTCTATATCTTGCTTTGGAATTTTATTTTTTAAAATAATAAATCACTTTACAACATGTTATCTTCAGCGAGTAATTACCGATATAAATAAAACCGTACTACTTATGTTGATAAGCACTAATCATATGATTCAGTTCAGTACACAAACGAACAAACATTCAATAATGATATTAGATAGAGCCTGGTGCAACAGAATAGAGATGAGTGCAAATTACTTTCCTATTGTATATTATACTAGCGACCCGCCCCGCCTTCGCATGGACATAAAAACCTTCCTCTTGAATCACTCGATCTACTAAAAAAAACCGCATCAAAATCCGTTGCGTAGTTTTAAAGATTTAAGCATACAAAGGGACATGGGGACAGAGAAAGCGACTTTGTTTTATACTATGTACTGATAGCGATGTAGTGATACTCTGTAAAATTCAAGAGCTAATATATCATCATATTTTTTATATACATTTTGACATTAATATCCAAAAGATACATAACCGTATAACACTCGCACTTGACCGATTTTAAACAAAGCAACCATTGTTTACTTTTTTATGAAACTGTATCGAAATCATTGCGAAAGAAAGTGTTATTCGGTGTCCCTTTCTCGGTAGCGCCCCTCTCGCTCGCACACTTTCACTGTTACACTATAGCATACTATAATCTGTGCAGTTACGAATCATTTGAGAAGTAAAATAACGTAATAACACGTAATAGTTTTCTCTCCTATTCCCTCCCATTTCCTTCTAATACACTAACTGCCTAATTGTAAGAAAGATGGTCTTTTTAACCTACTTAAAAAAGGAGGAGGTTCTCGAAAAAAAACTATTGAAACATGTTAATAAAAATAACTTTAGTAGGCGTTTTCGTGGAGACCCGGAAGCCGTGGGTTCGATTCCAACGGGAAACATACTGTGTTGTTTTCAATTGGTTAGGACATAGCGGGCTTGAATCACCTGACTGTCTTATAATAAAGGTGATTCCGTGGTACGTACCGTGGTAATGCAATCGGTGTGATCTATATTTATACTAAAAAGAGGAAAGATTTGTATTTATGTAATGAATAAATGCAAAACATACTGTGCCGATTTTAAAAATTCTTTCACCATTGCAAAGCTCCATTCACCCTGAGTGACATAGGCTATGTATGTACCACGGGCGAAGCCGGCGTAGACTGCTAGTATTTCCATAATTTTAACAACCACCGAGAAAGCGCTAAGATGCCTAATGGTCTAAACATATAAACCTATGCGACTTTGTTTATATAATGTTCTTTGTTGCAAATTAGATGTTAAAAACAACTATTGTTAGTTTGATACAATACTCTCACAGAAACTAAATTGTTATTATATGACAAGCGACTCCACCTCTCAGCATCATTTTGTGTAGGTTTCACCGTCAATTGACTATGCACGCCCTGGTGTCAGAGTTCTTCGTTTTTAAAGCTGATAGTATTTCAATGACTTCCGTGGTTCTAATGTAAGTTAAGGATACTGTAGTCTGCCTGCGACCATGAGCTCTGTAAAGTGCTTGAAACGTTAGGTATAAATAACGATAGAAAACCGTATAAAATAGTTTAATTTAATGTGTAACAATCGCGAAAACATAAGAAATCATTAAGGATACTAGCAAAAAGTTGCGCGAGGATTTCTGATAAGCTCACTTACAAAGACAAAAATTATTATAATTATTTAATATAATTATTTTGGGTAGTGGCGCTAGTGAGACCTAAGGAGAAGCCTTAAGTAATGCTATCAAAACGATTGGTTTTCCTCAAAGCATCTTAACGACAAAATAAACAGGTTTAAGTAATATTGTTTTTAAGGAAAACACGGGCAAAAATACTATTCAAATAAGTAAATACTGCGTTTAAGGTAATAAGTTGCCAGACGTACGGGTTTTCCCATATTTTGTTCTAGTCTAGAGGGCGTCTGGGGAGAGTCCAAAGTTCTCGGGTTTATTTATAGAAATTTTTAACATTTTTAGGGTTCCGAACTTGAGTCTGAACTGAAGAATTACTAATAATAATAGATTCGAATATCTAACGATTTTTTTAATTCGAATTATCAAAGATCAATCAAATGCTAACACTTTTACAATCAGACTAATTTAATAATTACTAGCTTTTGCCCGCGGCTTCACCCGCGTGAACTTCCCTCGAGAAGTTTTGCCCGAGATGAAAGGTAACCTATGTCCTTCTCCTGGTTCTAAGCTACCTCCCCACCAATTTTTAGCCAAATCAGTTCAGCCGTTCTTGAGTCATAAATATTAAATTATTTGCAACAATCACCCATTTCTAGTATAATAATGACAGTGCGATATCCTATCAGTTACGTTTAATCTAGGTGTTAATTGATAACTGATAATACTTCATTAGTTAGTTCTATCAAAACACATTCCACTTAAGGTGATATACCTCGGTGAACACTAGCGCCACCATCATTTAACAATCATTATTCACTGAAAACACAAGTTATCAAAAATACGTGTTATGAAGGTAATGAAGGTTCTGGATCTGAAGTTAATTTTAAACATAATCAATTATTAAATTATAGCTCCATATAGTTACAAATTGCAAAACTGCTAAAGGTGGCCGTTTTAAGCAATAATGCAATTTGTAACTATAGGGAACTATAATTTAATATGATTAAAATTAACTTCAGATTAGAGTAGTGTAGATTTTTGATAACTTGTGTTTTCAGTGAATAATGATTTTTAAATGACGGTGGCGCTAGTGTTCACCGAGGTATCGTCTTAAACACCCCGAGTCACCTGTGGCACAGGTTCCTAAAGGGACCTATTTCAGGAACTAGTCTCTTCACAAAGTGATGCTAAAATTGTTAACTTTCAATAAGTTTTATCTAGCTGCCTATCAAGCTAGTCAATCGACCATGCACACCCTGGTGTCCAAAAGTTTGGGAACCGCCTCTCGGCCTCTGACGTGGTTCCTTTAGCAGGGCTCCTAAATACCTGGTTAAGACCGTTATTTTTGGTGAAATACCGGTTGAGCGGAACCGTAATGCTATGGGTCGCTGTATAAATGTATGGGCAGAAAAACGAGTTGGATTTTTTTATTTTAACCAGGTTTTCGAGCTCTGCTTTAATGACTACCAGATGGCAGCCGGGACCAACGGCAAGCTGAGGATGCAAGTGGGAATGGGAAGCACGCTCGAATGAAATATTGTTTTAAAACCTTAATTATTGTGTATTTGATAGACACTGTTCAGTCCCTTTTATTGGACAGACGTGAAAGCGATGACTGAAATTTAGGTCATCTATTCATTTAATACTAGCTGTTTGCCGCGGCTCCGCCCGCGTTGGTCTCTGTTATATTGCGCAAATAATTAGCCATTGTTTGACCCCAGGTACTTTTCTAAATCCATACAAAATTTAATTAAAATAGGTCCAGCGGTTTAGCCGTAAAAACATAACAGACAGACAGACTTAGGAAGTATGGAAATCGATGAACAGAATAAGAAAATAATAAAATTTAAGTTGTCATTAATAATCATAAAATTAAGAGCCCGGAATTCGGCTCTGTTGAACTGTTCAATAATTATTATTTTTTAATTAGGGGTCAATTTTTGGGGGGGGGGGGGTTAATTAGTGTTCTGCTTGATACAAAGGTCCACTGTAAATTAATGCTTTTAGCATTAAGCGAAGCAGATGTATTTTTGCAATAAGGTCAAAAAATAAATCAATAAGAAATATTTTTAACCGTTTTCTGGCATGTAACATAATCAAATGAAAAGGGCTTGTTATACAAGATCACAATACATACATTAAGGTAAGTATTTTTATAAGATTTTTTTATTTAAATAACATTTTTTTAATTTTATTTTTCTTTACTGGTCTATAGATACGGGGAGACTAGGGATGCTATGATTCATAAGGCGAGAAACAGGAATAGCGAATCTATTGTAAATATGTTTTAAGTTGCTTGGGGGAAAACTATAAAATCCACCAGCAGTACTGACAAAAAGTTCCATAAGTTGCAAAAAAGGAAGAAAGTTTTTTTTATGGTTCATTTTCATGGTTCGCGTAAGTAGTTCTGTTTTTTTTATGAAGTAATTGTTACTTTTATAAAATTTTATTGCATATTGTTCTCGAACGTCTAAATACTCACTATATTTATTTATTACATATTATCCAATAAACGTGTTCCAAACAAACATACAAAACAGATAACAAAAAACTAGCACTTAAAACACAAGTACACAACTGGTCCTGGCCACTTAAAAAAACCAAACCATCGGTACGCAATTCAAATTTTTGAAACAAAAGATTATTTGGAATCAGAAGGCAAATTACCGCCAAAACTTTGGAATACGAATTCGAAATTCAACTTTCTAAGACGCGGCACGTTGGACGTGACGAAATAATGCGCGGTGACTGGCTTTCCGACGGAGGTGGGTAATGGAGGAGGTAAGTGATGGGAAACGCTGGAATCGACATAGAGACTATTCGAGAAGAAAAAAATAAATTTACCGCTATTGGTCATTGGAGGCGCTACACAACACATATCTATTTATTTAGGCACATAAAACAGGTTACAAGTTATATAGTACTAAGTATACAATAGCGATAAAAAAATGCGTTCTAGACGGCAACCCAAAGCATATCGAATATTAGTAAAAAAAAGGTCAGTATCATTTCATTGTTCACGTTGATTTAGTGCTTCATTTAATAAGTTGCAGACGAATCCAAGGTCTATTTCAAGAATAAGTAAAAACAAATAAACTAGCAGTGAAAAGTTAAGTTTTTTTTTAATGCGAAGGACTTTTTTTCTAGCTCATGTTGTTCTTGTCACGGCTGCGGCTGGCCCACGGCTCTTATATCTCCAAATCTCCCAAAGAAGACAACTTGTAACTCAGTTAATTAAATCGGTACTTATATTGTACCGGTTTTATACGCGACGGGCGTAACCGCAAACCAAACCTCATGAAAAATAAATAATTACTGCTCACAATTTAATTACAGCCACAAAAACGTTAAAATGAGATCTTCTTGAGAGATTAATTTCTCAATTAAAATACGAGAAAATACAACAAATTGGCCAAAAAAAAATTTTCGCCTACTTCCTTTATCTTATTCGCTGCACCATACGAAAATAATAATAAAAACAAAAACCTACATCGATAATTTCATCGACAAGTTCCCATCACTAATCAGATTACGGACCAGATAGATCACTTATCTGTGCTATCAGTTTGATAAACAAACAAATGTCAGTCGTAAAAATAAGTACATAAGACTAATAATCGACTGTCGAATGGAAGGTAGGTCAAAGATATAGGTATTCTTGGACATTATCTGCTAAATAATCCTAATATTACAAAATACCTACATAGGTACATACATGTAATCACGTTTTTTGACCCGTACTGGAATAGTAATTATCTCCCTCTTTCGTATGCTGCGATTTTGGCTGCGTTTTGTTTTTTTATAAATAAATATTACCAGCAAACATGATTTTCCGAAATTCTAAAATATACCCCGTTTTGGCCGTGGTCAGACTACCACACATGTTTCAAAATGTTTTTAAACTAAAGGAAAAACTTACCAACATAC
This sequence comes from Apomyelois bistriatella, assembly GCA_947044815.1. Taxonomy (NCBI): domain Eukaryota; kingdom Metazoa; phylum Arthropoda; class Insecta; order Lepidoptera; family Pyralidae; genus Apomyelois; species Apomyelois bistriatella. The sequence continues at coordinate 826,024 of OX345718.1, forward strand.
CTTTTTTGTTAATTTTGATTTCATAAATTATAAAATTACTTACTTAAAATTATATAATCGGTTAAGTTTTCGAAATGGCGCAGTACAGATCAAAATGGAGATCACCACACCCAAAGTTAGTTAGTTAGTTATTTTTTCAAACGACGTAAGTATGTAGCGCCAATCGTCATCTATTATGATACAAGAGATCTAAAGATAAAATAAATGGGGATTTTAAGGTCTTTGCTTTTCCGAAGGGGATTATATTTTTACTAACGACCCGCCCCGGCTTCGCATGGGCATAAAAACCCTCCTATTGAATCACTCTATCTATTAGAAAAAAACCGCATCAAAATCCGTTGCATAGTTTCAAAGATTTAAGCATACAAAGGGACATAGGGACAGAGAGAACGACTTTGTTTCATACTATATAGATAAATATAATACTAATCACATTACAGCCTGATTGTTTTACATATCCTTTTTGTGTTAGAGAATATTTGCTATTAAAAACCACCAGGCGCAATAAAACTGACGCGCACAATGCGCCTAATAGATGCCGAAGAAAAGTTGACGATTCTTATCATAATTAAGTAGGTATTGAATTGTTGAATTGTGAAAAATGTTAAACTTACGTGCTCTTGTCCACCATTTCTGTACTTTCAGCTGAAACAAAGGGAATATATTAAATTTGTTTCACAAACTCAGATCTGTGTGGTATCAGCCTTAAAAAGAGACCTTTTCTTTAGACATCTAATTACAATAAAGTCAAATAGAATATAGTGACTCTCACTTAATATTCCTTGGCCTAATAAGCGGTATACCTCTAGTTATTTCTCACATTCTCAGACAAAAAAAAACTTAACTGCCTCCATGGTCCAGTGGTTAAGGCTCCTGTAGTCCTAAAGGACATGGGTTCAATTCCCATGAAAAGCATACTTTCTTTTGTTTCCAGTTCGGTTAGAACATTGCAGGCTTGAATCACCTGATTGTCTGATAATAAAGATGACTCCGTGCCGCGGAAGGCACGATAAGCCGTTGGTCCCGGCTGCTATCTGATAGAGCCATGTCAGAGGCCAATAGGCAGTTTCAAAGAACTCTGGCACCGGTGTGTATGGTCGATTGACCGTGACCCCTACAAGAAATAATCTATGCTTTTGTATTCACTTTTGTTTTAGTACAATAAAGTTATAACAAACAAACAAACAAACAAATGATGATTACATAAAAAAGAAAACATTTTTTAAACTCACCTTCGAGACCCATCTTGTATTTGTTCAATTTCTCCAATTTTCTCTTTTTATGAAATTTGTATCTCAATCCATTATCAGGTCATTCAACCTGCAACAAAACATTATCAGACGTATCAGCAATGAAAATGCTGAAATTGTTTTAAAATATATTGTTTAACTAGCTTTAGCTTGCGGCTTCCCTCGTATGAATTTCCCTCGGGAACAGTGCTTTTTCCCGGGATGAAAGGTATGTCTATGTCCTTTTCAACACTCCTAGCTATGGTTCAGTAGATGGGGCGTGAAGAAGTAACAAACAAATATACACTCACTTTCGCATTTATAATATTAGTTGAGATAGTCTTTTGTTGCTATGCTCAAGTCTCAGTGTAATAAGATTTGTTTCATTTATATTATATTTTGATAAGATAAAATTAATTTGACTTTGATTATAATCAGGTTTTTATATCATTTATAAATTTAAATAGATATATTTTGAAGCCTTTAACAGGACTGTACTATTTAAGTTAATTTGTGTTTGTTTTTTTATTAATATTATTTTTAAGTATAGTTTTAATATATTTTTACTAATGGGTTGGCCATAATTATGAACTTATAAAGCAGTACATTAACTAAGCTATAAGGTGTATGATAGTGCCAATTTGGAGACGAAATTGTATTTAATTTAAATTTAGTTGTTTGGTAACATCATATTTATATTAGTACGTACTGTTTGTTATTTTGTAGTTATTTTACCATAAACTGTGCCTGCATGACCACATTAAAAAAAATTAGGACAAATAGAAAACATGAGTATAATTTTATCAAATAACCGATACTTACGAGTAATCTGCCCACTCAATATGCTTATAACCTTTAAATAGGACACCTAAACATTTTCATTTAAACAAAACGATAGTCGAAGTGATAATTATCACGGTCACTAAAACAAAACTTTCTATATTTTTTACACACAAAATTGTGCATCACAAAGTCCACAATTTACGAGGAAACAATGGTAGTCTTTCCAATGTCGAAACCGAGGTTTTTTTCTAAACACAAGTGACTAATTCGCGGAAATTTAAATGAAATTCAATACAAAGGTGTTGCATTCATTCCCAACATAGTGCATTTTCAATTTTTCATCTCTTACAGATTTAAAATGTCAAACTAAATGCCAATGTCAAGATGACGTTAAGTAAATCAAGCGCTAGAAAAAATGGTGCGTTTTGTTTTTAGCATAGATGTAGGTTTTCAGGTAGTCAACCACCATCTCTTAAAACCATGCAAGGGAGATTTCGCCTTACATCATGTATCGCGCTGTCTCGCTTACTCACTGGATCTTGCATGGTTTTAAGATACGGTAGTTACCCCCCAGCAGACTAAACAATGAAATGTAGCGTGGTGTCATGTCATATGCATGCTGCATGCTTAATATCACAGTCATGGGACTTACTATCATCTCTTAAATTAAAATAAAACCATGCAAGAACGATTGAGTAAGTGGGATGTCGCCTTACAACGTGTATGGTGCCATCTCGCTTACTCCCTCGTATTTGGATGGTTTTAAGAGATGATAGTAAGCAACATGTACAAGTACATACATTTAAAGGTCAAGGGGGTTACTACCGTCTCTTAAAACCATGCAAGATCCAGTGAGTAAGCGGGACAGCGCAATACGTGATATATGGTGACATCCCTCTCACTCAATCGTTCTTGCATGGTTTTAAGAGATTGTGGTAAGCCACCAGAGGCGCTTCAAACCTATACTGTCAAGTCAACGTCAATGTCATGTGCTACGTGCTTATTAACTGTCACTGTCATTCCATGACGTCATTTGTGTCCTGTTGTATGTAGTGTTTTTCTAAACTCTAAATAAATAAATCGAAAATAAATCTATCTCACCAAATAATTATGGCCGCCCAAAACGTAAATGTTTGTGATATCGGGGAGAAAGTAAAAGAGACATTAAAAAAGTTTCGCTTCCAAAAACACACTACAAACTGTGCACTCATTTTGAAGGTATACAAACAAACATAGTATTTTGTGTGTTTTATATTTTTATAAATTCATTTAAATTTACTTTAATTTAAATAATAAAAATAGAACTTGTTATTTTTGAAATCTTTATCAAGTAATAAATGCCTAGCTATATAGCTATGATATCATGTTTATAACGAGTGAATCATCATTCATTATCAATATGAAGCTACATAGCGCGACGAACCGATGTCCGATGTGTCTGAAAAGTGGCGACCATGCACCGGGAAGCTCAGCATCCGACACCCACTGACCAGATGGTCAGATGTCCTGAAGAAGGTCGCAGGCAAACCCTGGTTGCAGGCTGCTTCCAATCTGTTATTCTAGAAATCCTTGTCCAGCAATGGACAACCTCTGGCTGAAATGATGATGATGAATTTGATGTTGAATCATTTATGCAGTAGTAAGGGTAACAAACAAACAAACTCACTTTTGCATTTATAATATTAGTTAGAAAATTAGGATAGGATTAGTAAGGACTAGCGACCCGTCCCCGGCTTTGCGTGGGCATAAAAACCTTCCTCTTGAATTACTATCTATTAAAAAAAAACCGCATCAAAATTTGTTGCATAGTTTTAAAGATTTAAGCATACAAAGGGATATAGGGGCAGAGAAAGCGACTTTGTTTTATACTATGTAGTACATACATACATACATATCACACCTGACTCCCGTAGGGGTAGGCAGAGACTAGAGATTTCCATTGGCTACGATCCTATGTAGTGATAGTTATAATTGATTAATGTTGTTTGAACATACCAGGTGAACAGAGAAAAGCAAGAGTTAGAAGTGGACGATGAGCTGGAGGACGTCCAGCTTGAGGCCCTGCAGGATATCCTGCCTTCTCACCAGCCAAGATTCATTGCATACAGGTGAACTGTTCATTTACTAAATTCTTGTACACAATATTCTCCTTGTATTATTTTATTTATTAAGTGTTCTAATGACCGAGGGGCAGACCACGCAAGAGATGGCGGGACCTGGACAAATTCGAGACTGGATGGCAACAAGCGGCAAGTGACTGGGTCACGTGGAAGACAAGAGGGGAAGCCTTTGCCCAGCAGTGGGACAATTAAAGCTATCTAGGATCCCTTTCTGGGATAAGTCCGCCATTGTACTTTTGTTTTACTTCTATGCTTTTGTATTCACTTTTGTTAAGTACAATAAACTTATTACAAACAAACAGACAAACAAGTTATTTAACAAAAAAAAAGTGCAATAAAGAGCTTTTACTTAACTTACTTAATTATTAAGCAAAGTTGTGCGAATGTGGAACTCATTACCAGAAACAGTGATAAGTGCTCCTAGTGTGAACAGCTTTAAAAACAGACTTGATAAACACTTTAAATTTAACAATCAAGTGCACTGATACACGCATCAGCTATGCTGCTAGTGTATAATTAAATAATAATAAAATCATCCATTAATCACATGAGACTTAAATGGGGGGTGGGGTCAGGAAAAATCACGAAATATCAAAACAGGTAAAAGGCAGCTAGTTAATAATATCAGTTAGTATTAAGATTTAAAGTCAAAGTCAAAGATTCTTTATTGTACGTAATGCATGATGAAAAGATGTTACATAATTTCATATGCGTATCAATGCACACTGCCGAATTAGGCATACAATAAAAATTGCATTAACTTAATTTCAGTTCTCTAACTCTTCCATGCTGGTCTGGGAGAAAAATAAAAACATAGAAATAATGTATCAGTTGCTTCTCTTCCCGCTCAAGCCATAAAAGTCGTCTGAGGGAATCGCCGAATGGGGAAATCATGACATAGGCGATGCGGCTAGCAACCGGTCACTATTGATTTCCTGTTTCAACTACCATTACGCTAAACGTGGCCTAAGGTCTTATAGCCCTAGGTTCTATCTACCCCGTATGGGATAAAGACGTGATTATATGTATGTATGTATGTAATTTCAGTTACAAAATGGAGCACAGCGACGGACGGACGTCCTTCCCACTCTGTTTCATCTACTACACTCCCAGGGACGCTCATATGGAGTTACAGGTAAAACTATAATATTTAAGGTATAAGTACAAGTTGTTACAGTCTCTTAGTCAGTTTCAATCGAACCCACAACCCCAGGGGCTTTAAACAAATGCCTTGCTATAAAATGAAACCTTGATGAACACAAGCGTCATCATCAGTTAAAAATCATTATTCACTGAAAACACAAGTTATCAAAAATCTGTCTTCTGTAAGTATGGTTCTGGATCTGAAGTTAATTTTAAGGATATTAAATTATAGTTTCCTATAGTAACAAATTGTAATATTGCTTAAAACGGGCACTTAGCAGTTTTGCAATTTTATATGGTACTTTAATTTAATATGATTAAAATTAACTTCAGATCCAGTACCCCTAGTATGAATTTTTACGCTAGCAGTCGCTAGCGTCTGCGTTAGGATTTTGTATGGAATTTCTTAGTTGTCTTACTATCCGCCAGAGGCGTTGTACAGGTTTGTCATATAAAATCGCTAACGCAGTGGCTAGCGTCTGCATTAAGAAAAACTCATACTAGGGGCACAGAACCTTAATTACATAACACGAATTTTTGATAACTTGTGTTTTCAGTGTATAATGATTTTTAGTTGATGGTGGCGCTAGTGTTCGCCGAGGTCTCGTCCTAACCATTAGACCACAGACTAAGGCACAGCAGTAATTTTTTTTTAAATTAATTGTAGGTAATGTACGCGGGCACACAGCGCGCGCTGGCCAAAGAAATTGGAGGGAAAATGTTGGAGGTTAGGGAGATAGACGAACTGACTGAGGAGTGGCTGAACGAGAAGCTCAGGAGGTAAAGATGGAGCCACCTGTGAGGAACATTCGAAATTCATGAAAAAAAACCAACAAAATTTTTTTTTGTGGATATTTTTTTTTTTTTTTCTTTACTACACAACTTACAATTTTTTTTTTTACTATAACTCATATAGGCAAATCAAACAAGTTGAGTTAAAGTAGTGTCAGGAAAAAAAGAAATATTTTAATATTAAAATAATTAAAAGTAAAGATTTGCGCCACGCCGCTACTAGCAAAAAAATGTGAAATTAAAAAACACATAGGTTGAGTGAAAACAATTTATTTTCGGATGAAAGAAATCAAGCTTTTGATAAATAACACAAATCAAAAACAAGTTATAAGAATTTTGTTAAATTAATTCAGTGAGTCTTAAAATCTGATATTTTTTTCATAAATTGCCGGACATATTACCGGACTCATAGCTTGGGCTTATATTTCGATGTATTTCTAACAATTTGAATTGTTTCGAAATAAATAAATTAACAAGTCACACAGATTGAGCAAGCACCAAAGTTAAAAATTGTGTTTTTTTTCCTAGAAGACTAATGACAATGTTTGATAAAATACATTTAAGAAATTGTATAAAATGCCCGGGAAATGTATTCAATGCCCGACCGATTGAGGTAATGTTGATATAATTTGGTACATTTTTATAAGTACGTAATTAATTATGTAAGGTTTGATTTATTTTTGAATGAATGAAAATTAACTGGACAAATATGGAAGTAAGTATTAATTTGGCATGTATTTGGATAGGGATGAGTGGAGAAAGAGGGGGGAGGCCTTTGCCCAGCAGTGGGACATATTAATAGATGGCTGAAAAAATTTACGTATAAGTATTAAAATGAAGTGTATAACGTTAGTTTATCTGTAGATTTTAAAAAAAACGTATGTTAGTTTCAGTTGACTTAAAAAGTTAAGTTATACAAGCGTGAGTTTTGTACACTTCGTTCACCAGAATCCTCCAGAACGATCCCCAGGGGATCCCCTTATTTGTAAATTCAAAAAATATTATTCGTAAAAACAAACTTACATTTGCAGTTTGCAAAACAATCGTATACCTACACAGTTGTTTGGGTAAATGTTTTAGTAACTGCAAAATTAAGTTGGTATGATTTGTTTAACTGTTTCAATTGAAAAATGTCGTTTAACTTGCTAAAAATAACTCTTCAACTAAACGAATGTTATTATTTTAATTTTAATTATTAAATGCACTAAACCTTGTTTAAACCAAAGCTTATATTAATAGTTAATCGGTGGTTAATCGTATGTTCCGGAATCCGGCTGTTTACTATGACAAACATATACATGAAACAAAACTATGAATCTATTTCATTAATAATTTATTTACTAATAAATTTAATAAAACGCAAGTTATCAAAAATCCGTCTTATGTAATTAAGTTTCTGGATCTGAAGTTAATTTTAAACATATTGAATTATAGTTCCCTATTGTTACAAATTGCAAAAATGCCAGATCACGATTACCCGCCGATTATTAAAATATAACGTTGTAATTTGTAAGTTATATTTAAGATGTATATGTATATTTTGAGAATTTGTATTTTCTATTTTTACTCTTCGCTGTAAGTTTTTATTCCAACTAGATTAAGCAGTATTTTAGAATATTTATTTTGCTTTCACCACAGAAATATAACAACACTTATAGCAGACATAAATATTCAAATGTAGCGTGCTAACTACGCTACCATTAAGCACAAATCAAAAATTATTTTCAAGCTATTGCATAGCTTTTATCGCTGGCTTTGAGCGCGGCGACCGATTCAAGAAATTCCGTATCGAATATTAAACCTAACACCCCCCACTCCGCCTACCATGTAGCTCGGCCGAGCGTTCGTACTTATTGCAAAAGTTGATAAAAATGACATGCAATAGCTTAACCGCGGCAGACCCCGAGTGCTTCACGTATTTTTTTAAAACAAATTACAAAAAATAATAAAGTAATTTACTAAAAACTTTTGTTTAGTTAAATCGCTTCCATGATTTGGCTGAGCTCCGAATTGTTTTCCGAATTAGGTACCCAATGGTAGTAGTTAAAAATGTTAGGTCTGCTTCTTCTGTCTGTGGCTAAACATGGTAACATTAAGAATTTGGATAGTTTTGCGTTGTCCATGCGACATATTCGTGCGCTAACCAAGCGGAAAGAAGTAAAGTATTTATTGCAAAGTATTTAATGCTATATTATAAGATAATAATATTTTACAAGCTTATTTGATTTATTTATTGAATTAAGGCACTGATAGCACTTACAGTTTCCCAATACGTGCTATAAGCTAGGGCAATTTACACAGGTTTATGAGACATATACATAGATTATTTTATAAAAAAATATTATTAAAACAATTTTGAGAAAATAGAATGTAATAAAAATAGCTTGGCAATATTGTCAAAATGTCGCATTCTTTGTTAAAGCATTAAACTAACTGGAGTGGCCACTAAGGCGCACCCTAGACGCTTATTCATGCATGATGGAAAACCATCAAACAAAGGGATGGTACTCGAAAGGTGAATTGAATCGACTGATTTCCAAACAAATCATCTTAATTTTGTTTAATTTAAATCAAGAATTTTGCCTTGATTTACGATGGAACAATTGAATCGACTGATTTCCAAACAAATCATCGCAAAATTAAAAAAATTAAGATGATTTGTTTGGAAATCAGTCGATTCAATTCACCTCTCGAGCTCTATCCCTTTGTTTGATGGAAAACCATCATGCATAAGCGACTAATGTGTGCCTAACATGCGACCGTCTCTGCCAAAAGTATAAGACCGCCGCCTCCCAGTCATACTGATTGTACATGTGTGCGTGTATTTTTTGCTTGTGTTGGATAATTTTGTCAAGTGTGTGCGTAGCGACGTGTTCGAATAATGCATTAGTGTTAAGGTGCTCCCTCGGTGAACACTAGCGCCACCGTCATTTAAAAATCATTACTCACTGAAAACACAAGTTATCAAAAATCCCTCTGCTGTAATTAAAGTTCTGGATCTGAAGTTAATTTTAAACATATTAAATTATAATTCTCTATAGTTACACATTGCATTATTGCCTAAAACGGCCACTTTTAGCAGTTTTGCAATTTGTAACTATAGGGAATTATAATTTAATATGTTTAAAATTAACTTCAGATCCAGAACCTTAATTACAGCAGAAGTATTTTTGATAACTTGTGTTTTCAGTGAGTAATGATTTTTAAATGACGGTGGCGCTAGTGTTCACCGAGGTATCACCTTAATACATATTGTGTGTGTTACTGTTATCTCACCGCGAAAATGTGGTAGACTTTTTCACGTAGAAATAATCGCGCGTGGCGTGTCCGGTTGGTTTAATGCTCTAAGCGTTATTTATACTATTATACTAGCTTTCGCCCTCGGCTTTGCTCTCGTGGGATTCCCTCGGGAACAGTGCCGGGATGAAAGGTACCCTATGTCCTTCTCAATACTCCTAGCTATGCGAAACTTCAGGAAGAATGGTTCAGTGGATAGGGCGTGAAGAGGTAACAAACAAACAAATATACAAACTCACTTTGGCATTTATAATATTAGTTAGGATTTATTTTTATCTGTAGCAAAAATTATAATATATAAAAGTCTTATGATGCATTTATATAATTTATATTTCTTACAATTTGTATTTACAGTGATTGTCTTAGCATATATTATATAAAGTGAAAAAGACGAATATAATACTTGTAATAAGGAAATGTGTCTTATTTAGTACTTATCACCATCATAGCGCGAAGAACCGATGGCCGATGGGACAGGAATATTTTCGAATAGCGACCACGCACAGGTGGCTAACCACCATCTCTTAAAACCATGCAAGATCCACTGAGTAAGGGAGATGTTACCTTACATGTATCGCGCTGTCTCGCTTACTCACTGAATCTTGCATGGTTTTAAGAGACGGTAGTAACCCAAGCTAGCGCCGCTTCGGACATCCACCGACTAGACTGTCAGATGACCTGAAGAAGGTCGCAGGCAGGCGCTTGGGGGAAGCCTATGTCCAGCTATGAACTGCCGCAGGCTGAAATGTTGTTGACAACCTCTGTGGCATAATGTTTAACTCAGGAGGTCCCGGGTTCGATCCCCGGTCAGGCCAAGATGAAAAATGATATTTTTCTGATTGACCTGGGTCTTGGATGTTTATCTATATATGTATTCGTTATAAAATATGGAATCGTTGAGTTAGTATACCATACATAACACAAGTCTCGAACTTACTTTGGGGCTAACTCAATCTGTGTGATTTGTCCCTAGGTGGACACAAATCAACTGCAAATAAATATTTTAAGGTCAGATACAGACCACTATACTGAACAACTTTTCTAAATAAACATATCGAAATACGAAATTTTATTTTTCACTCTCCATACTAAACTAAATCAGCTGATTCTTAATTTGTATGGGAGGTCAAACATTTTTTTTCGTATTTCGACATAAGTTTATTTGGGAAAGTTGTTCAGTTTAGTAGTCCGAATCTGTCCTTAAAATATTTGTAAGCGTCAGGACCCCTGTACCCCCAGTATGAGTTTTTCTTAACGCAAACCCTAGCGACTGCGTTAAGAAAAACTCATACTAGGGGCACTGGACCAATAGCGATATGTGATTGCAGTTGATTTAAATTCACCTTATATATATATATATATTTATTTCCCTCCAAAAACTCCGCCGGTGGTATGTAATTCTAATTAAACTTAATGCCCATTACTTTAGCGACACCACAATCAACTCCAGTCAAGTCGACGCCCTGCTTCAACATGTCTTTATATCGGAGTTCCGCCAGGGTCTGATAGCCACACTTCGCTGCTAAGACTTGGGATGTGATGGCGGTGAAGACAGTGCATACCGCTTTGACGCCAAGTGCTTTGCAGAGTGGCTCTCTGGAATAGTTTTATTTATTTACCCCCGTATTAAGAAACGTTAGCTAAAATGTGATGCGTCTCGTTCTTTCACATGAAGTGTCAGGTAAGAGAAAAAGAGGCAAAACATATTTTAGTTGAAATGGGCTTAACAAACGTTTCTAAATACGGGGATAACCTTTATTGTACACTAGCGACCCACCCCGGTTTCGCATATGCATCAAAACCTTTCTCTTGAATCACTTTATCTATTAAAAAAACCACATCAAAATAGGTTGCGTAGTTTTAAAGATTTAAGCATACAAAGGGACAGAGAATGCGACTTTGTTTTATACTAACGACCCGCCCCGGCTTTGCATGGGCATAAAACCTTCCTCTTGAATCACTCTATCTATTAAAAAAAGCGCATCAAAATCCGTTGCGTAGTTTTAAAGATTTAAGCATACATAGGGACAAAGAAAGCGACTTTGTTTTATACTATGTAGTAATTTAACCTTTATTGTACAAAATGCAAATTTAAAGCACAATAGGCGAACTTAATGCTAAAAGCATTATCTAACAGTCAACCTTTGGGTAAAGCAGAGCTTGACAGTCGTGAATCACCTGATTGTCTGATAATAAAGTTCCGTGCTTCGGAAGGCACGTTAAGCCGTCGGTCCCGGCTGCCATCTGGTGGTCGTTAAGGAAACCACGTCAGAGGCCGAGAGGTGGTTTCAAAGGACTCTGAAACCGGGGTGTGTATGGTCGATCGACCGTGACACCCACACAAAATGACGATGATGATGGTTTTGCCTTGCCTAGAGACTACGAAATGTGTTTTTTCAAAAAGGGGCGTGATAAGATGCCTCAAAGGTCGACAATGCGCAGGCGTCAATGGGCTACGGTGACCGCTTACCATCAAGTGGGCCGTATGCCTGTTTACCTACTAAATGTTTAAAAATCCTGTTTCTTTTTATCCCCTGTGCCCAAATGTCTGACTGGAAGTGCTTTAGCAATAACATCGCCTTATTATGACATAGACTTGTCTTGTTACATTATTAAAATTAAAAGACAATGGCGGACTTATCCCATGAAGGGATCTCGATTGTATTCTTACACCCATATTCTCAAACGTTTCCTCAAACTCGACTCATCCTCACTCGACTTCAATGGTATTTATAGTTGACACTAGCTTCCTCACCTTTAGGAAATTACTCACTGGAGGTGAGGAACGAACTGTCAAATATAAGGTAGGTCGAGAGGTACCTTATACGTTTCGTTTAACGAAAAGTAGTGAGGTGCTTTTATTGAAGACCAGATTTTAAAGAACTTGTACCTACTGTATTAAGTTCTTTGTATATTAAGTAATTTGTTGTTTTATAATAAATCTATGCCAGTAAGCTAAAATTGAAAAAGAAACTTTGTCAAATACTCTTTTTACAAAAGTTAAACGGTTTACCAACATACAGAAATAAAACGGGACGTCATTCCTTGACTCATCCTCACTGGCGTACCTCAAGGAAACAATCAAGAATACCATTTTCAAGGAAAGTCGGAGGACTTCCTTGAGGCGTCCTCGAATGAGGTTGAGTGGAGGCGACCTATGAGGCAACGTTTAAGAGTACGGGTGTAAGACGAAAAAGAAAAATGGTATGTAAGCTGCGGAGTGACAAGTAGTTAAAGTTACCTAGCAGCAAACATCCTCGCGCCAATGTTCTGCCCTCGATGCGCCGGCAACACCGTCAGTCCACTGGAGGACATGTACCGGTCTACTCCGTAATGGTCGAAGACATTGACCAGCCTCTCTGCTGTGTCTAGTGTCTGCACTAGCTTCTTCCAGGGTTCTCCTTCGGTCTGAAATAAAAGAAAATACTTTTATCTATTACCTTTGTGGCGACACTAGTGCCACAACAAAATATAACTACGAAGACGATCAACAGATGGCGTTAAAAGCACAAAAATCGAGCTTGCATACAAAACAGCAAAATTACTATGAAAGTCTAAATCGCGCTTGCAAAGTTTCTACGGATTGGAGCATAAATACAACCTCCGACAAGACATCGTCGGAGCCGCGGTTCCCCAGGGATAACACCCGGCCTGGCGGGAAGATCTTTCCTTTGTTTGTGGCGGTCGAGTATAACACTATCGCTCCCGTCACATACTCCAAACCTTCTTATAAAGAAGAACTACTCTTTTGTGGGAATGGGTTTCCCTGTTACATCTCCAGCCAGTGCTAGTAGTATGAGTTTTTCTTAACGCAGACGCTAGCGACTGCGTTAGGATTTTGTATGGAATTTCTTAGTTGCCTTACTATCCGCCAGAGGCGCTGGACAGGTTTGTCATACTAAATCGCTAACGCAGTCGCTAGCGTCTGCGTTTAGAAAAACTCATACTAGGGACACAGAGTGACTTTTTAATCATGGCGCTAGATCAGCAGTAAGTAGTTATTCGTGTCGTCTCATCGCAGTAGCCTTCTTTGCACAGAAATATGACCAACTAGCTGTTCCTCGCGGCTTCGCCCCGGTGGGACTCGGTTATATCGCGCCCAAAAGTAGCCTGTTTGACCTCAGGTCGTTACCTACATCCTTACCAAATTTCATCACAATCGATCCAGCAGTTTAGCCGTGACTCTTCACGGCTAAACTGCTGGATGCTGACAGACAGACAGACAGACTTTCGTATTTATAATATTAGTATGGATATTATTTAGGTGTGTTAGTGGCCAACACTGACCGATTTTTTAAACATCAGGGTGGCTTACCACCGTCTCTTTGCCATGCAAGATCCAAGTAAGGGGGTTGTCGCTTTACATGTATTGCGCTGTCTTGCTTACTCACTGGATCTTGCATGGTTCTAAGAAACGTTAGTAACCCCCCTGACATAGCCTAGTTAACTACTGTCATAATAGCGATAACAGCCGGTGGGTCCAGTCCTTTGAATAGCAAGTCAAGCCGTGGATCTTGACCAATTCATATAAAGGACGGAGAATTTCAACTTTTAAGATAGAAAATATAGTCGTAAGAAGGCTGAAAGACATTAATTACATGTCTCAATGTAGAAGTATGGTAGCTATAATAGTTTTTCGAAATCATGCCACTAGTGGCAACCATTCAAGTCAAGCGACATTCGGCGTCGCTTGACACGCACGAACTTTAGGAATAGAAATTCTCCTCTTTCAAGCCCCTCAAATATGCAGGTTTAGAAAATCTACAGAAGAAAGTTGCTGACCAAAAAAAAGGTAGACGTAGACAGAGTGAGGTATATGCCCAGCAGTGGATCTTAGAAAGCTGATGATGATTTTCAAGGGGGAGGGGATGGGGGGTGGTACGACGAGGGAAGCAAGACTTAAGCAGTAGCAGTAAATGTGACAGATGGTATGTAGGACATCACAGGATAAGGCTTAATTTCACTAACATGCTCAAAAGGGGGGAGGCAAGACTTGGGCAGAAGTAAATGTGACAGATGGTTTGTAGTTAACCAGAGAATAAGGCTTAATTTCACTAACATGCTCAAAACGGGGGGAGGCAAGACTTGGGCAGAAGTAAATGTGACAGATGGTGTCAGCGACGGACTTTAATAATATATAAAATTTTATGTATTTAAGGTAGATTATGTACTAGGTAGGCAAATAAATCATGGTAGTTTTATTTCCCATAGTAATAAGGCTGATTATTTACATAGTTAGGTATAGATGCCAATATTGTATTATTTTAAGTGTCTTTTTATACATATTGATTCGTAGCATAAGTGTAGTAGTCGCTACGAAATACACCTACAAGTAAAGATCATGTAAATAATTAGTTTGTATATAAAAATGTAAGTTGAACAGTCTCCACTAAGCAAAACTGTAAATACTGTACATAAAACTAAGGCAAATGTAAATCTCAATAGAAATGAATGTATGAGATTTCCCCCACCACTCATAAGTGTACATGTCAATAATTGGACACAGTTTTGTATGAAGAGATCATTGTAAGTATGCAACTTCCCCCACCCTTCGGAAGTGTACTTGTCAATGATTTGACGAATTGCGTGTCGGGGAATTTGCATATAACAAAGGCCAATTTTGAATGGAAGTGAATGATTCTGGGTTGCGCTCTCGAGGTGAACGGACGTGCTGTCGCGGCTGTCTATCACTAAGAAAGTCTGCTTGGAATTTCTGACCGATTTCTGCTGGTGCTCCGTATCGTCGCTGCTGGAATATCAAACTTCTCTACGACTCGTCGTACTGTGGTGCGGTTTCCGTATCGGCGTGCGTGGCCCTGCATTTATCGCGAAGAGCGACTGACGGGTGACCCCGAATTTTAGACCGTACTTGTACGTGTCTAAAGGACGGGAAAGCCTTTGCTCGTGTAGCGTCCTTTTCAGGGCATACCGAGCGTCAACCTCCTTCACACGCCCACACGCCTTCAGTGTGGTTGAGTCCCACATTTAGTTGGGCCCTCCGAGGAGCAAATTGGCCTGTTTTCTAACGAACGCAGGCCGAGCTTGTTGCTCACCGGAGGTAGTGCGGACCCTGGCACTAGCCCTCTTACCCCTTCAGGGTATCGGGCAGAAACAGGCTGGGCCCGGAACCACTGGCCTTGGGGAGGTCCCCTAGTCAACCCCGGGTATCGGTTAGGTAGATAAGTTGATAGGTACACACCTGTTGACCCTAACAAGGTTGGCAACAGACCCCTACAGACAGCACGTAGTAGGGCAAATAGGCACACACCCTTCTGTCTACACCCGGCAGAAGGAAGAATTAGGACACCCGAGTGGACCCCTCGGGTTATCCCCCACCCCTTGGCGTTCAATCGCCACACTGTCGCCGTAATGGCGGCCCCCACCCCTCCTCCCGATGAGGACCTATTTATTAGGTTCCTCACCGAGAAAGGAAATTTAGGAGAGTTTCTCCTCTACAAGGAGGCCCTCCTTGCAACCCCTCCCCCACCCCCGACTGCGCCCGCGACCGCCCCCCGCAACCGTTATGGGATCCTCCCCGTCGAGGACTCTCAACCCCCTGCATCCCCCGTCCACCTTAGGGACATACGTCCTCCCGTCCGCGATTCGCCATTGTCCCCAATGGCAGAGTCAGAGCCGGAGTCCGACGAGGAGCCATCGTGTCCGATGGACACATCGCCTCCAAAGTCCCACTCGGACGCCTCACGAGCGTCCTCTTCCGACGAGGAATTCGTCGTGGTTGGTGGCAAGCGTCAGCGCAGGCCCAAACCTAAAAACAAGAGGCAACCGCCCTCCAAAACCTCCAGAAATGGAGAAGGAAAGGCCATTCGCCCTCCCACCCCGCACAAACCCACTCAAGGCCCCTCCACGGCCGCAGAGACTACCGGCCCTAAGCCGAAACCCCCACCCCCGGTCATCATTCACGACTCCAAACATTGGGAGTCCATTTCCCGGACTCTCAATGATAGGCACATCCAATACTCTAAGGCGCACAAGTGCGACATAGGTATTAGGGTGACAGTCCCCACCCTTCGAGACTACAAGGCCCTAACAAGCCTCCTCCACGAGCGCAAGTACGAGTGGCACTCGTACACGCTCGAAGAAGACCGAGTCCTCCGGGTAGTAATCCGGAGAATCCCGCACGACGTCTCAGAGGAGTTCATCCGAGAGACGCTCGTAGCCCAAGCTCTACCCGTCCGGGAAGTCCACCGGATGTACAAGGGCAAATCCCCTCGGACCCCCTACGACATGGTCATGGTCGTTCTCGACAAGACCACGGAGGGTAAAAGGATCTTTAAGATCCAGTCCGTCGCCGGCCTCACCGGCTTCTCTGTAGAGACCCCCCGCAAACGCGGAATCATAGGGCAGTGCCACAACTGCCAATACTACGGGCATTCCGCCCGTAACTGTCACGCTCGCCCCCGTTGCGTTAAGTGCACGGAGGACCACGCAACCAAAGACTGCGAGCGCACGAAGGAGTCCCCGGGCGAGCCTGCGTGTGTGCTCTGCGGAGAATCCGGGCACCCGGCCAACTGGCGCGGTTGCCCGAAAGCTCCGAGGAGCAAACCAAGGCAGGCGCCGGCCGGTCGCTCTCCCCGAGTGCCCAAGCAGCAACCCGCCCCCAAACCCAAGCCGTCCTTCTCGGCCGCACCCTCCGATTTCCCGGCCCTCGACAAGAGGCCAACCGGGCCCCCCCCTCCCCCAGCCCCTCTGGCTGCCCCGCAGGCCCCCAACTTCGCTGCAGCGGTTGCCAAACCCTCAGCCCCCCGCCCCCAGACAACGAGGCAGGCCCAACCGCCCGCCGTCGCTGCCCGCAGGGAGCCCGCTACCCCTCGTGGGAACGCGGTCCCCCGTGTGGCAACCGCCGACGAGGCGATTGAAGTCTGCTTCAATGTCCTCCGCGACGTCAACCTCGACATCATCGAGGAACTTGGTCATGCCCTAATAGCCGCCGGCAACGATTGGATCGCCCGGACGCAGGTTATTAGGAGCTACAGAACTGAAATTGCGAAGATCACTGCGTATGACATCCCAGCACATCTTCGCGCCAACCAGCGTCCGTGATGGGTAGTACGGCCCAAAGGAACAAACCCCGATCGCTGACCTTGGCATTCTACAATGCCAACGGAAATCTCCGCGACCAAAGGACTGAAATTGCTCAGTACCTCACCCAACATCAGGTTGACATCCTCCTACTGCAGGAGACCTTCCTCAAACCATCGCACAGAGACCCAAAAATTGCGAACTACAACATCATTCGCAATGATAGATTAGAAAACGCCAAAGGCGGAACGCTAATCTATTACAAGAGGTCCCTGCACTGCAGCAAACTCGACCCTCCTTCCCTAACAAACTTGGAATGCTCAATCCTCCGAATAGCGATGACTGGCCACCCGCCAATCAACATCGCCTCCGTCTACCTCAGCCCCACCAAAAGCTTGCTTGAGAGCGACCTTCAAGCCCTGTTTTCTATGGGAAACGCTACCATATTGGCTGGCGATTTCAATAGTAAACACACCAGGTGGCATTCGCTAACCAACTCGACGAACGGCGTAACCCTAATGAGGCTCGAAGAGTCCCTGGATTTCGACGTTGTAGCGCCCCTGGCTCCGACCCGCTATCCTACCGCGGAAGGCCAAAACCCCAGTGTCCTGGACTTTGCCCTACTAAAGAATATCACCTTGACAGTGTGTTCATTAGAGGTGCACTCAGACCTAAATTCGGACCATAGACCGGTCCTTCTCCAACTAGGACAGACCGACAATGGGCGCCCCGCTCATACAAGGACAATCACGGATTGGAAGAGACTAGCGAAAGCACTCAACCAACCCTCCCCCGACTTGGACGCGATACCCGAAAGGATATCGTCCACCGAACAGACCGACATGGCGATCTCCTCCCTCACCAACCACTTGCAAGCAGCCATCAAGGACTGCTCCAGGCAGGTCCCTTCTGTGGACCCTAACCACAGATTCGAACTGCCGGAAGACGCAAGGCGGTTGCTGACGGAGAAAAACGCCGCGACAAGGGAACACGACCTCTACCCCACCGAAGAGGCCCGTTCTAGATTACGCTACCTTCAACGTCGAGTTAAGGAGCGCATGAAGGAACTCAGGGACGAAAGGTGGGGCGACTTCCTCTCTGAACTGTCACCGTCACACGTCACTTACTGGCGTGTGGCACGAAGTCTCAAGTGCGATCAGATCTCAACTACTCCTCCTCTCAAATATCCGGATGGTTCCATCGCTTTCGATGATGACGAAAAAGCTGAATGCCTAGCAGACAGCCTGGAAAGCCAATGCTCTCCTAGTCGTGAACCAGTTGACCCAGATCACCTACGACGGGTAGAATCGCATGTAGAGAGCATCACCGCCTCCGCATCGGCTCCCCCCGTGACCGCACTCCCTCCAACTACGATTGAAGAGGTACAATCGATAATCAAATCCCTAAAACCCCGAAAAGCCGCCGGAGCTGACGGAATATCTAACGGCATATTGAAATGCCTACCCCAGACTCTATTACTGCTGCTAGTGAGCATCTTCAATGCTTGCCTAGCTAATTGTACGTTCCCAGACGCCTGGAAACAAGCAACGGTAATAGGCATCCCAAAACCAGGCAAAGACCTGAAAAATCCGTCCTCATATCGCCCAATCAGCCTCCTTAGCTGCATCGGGAAGATATACGAGAGAATCATATCGGCCAGACTCAAGATTTACACCGAATCTATGAATCTGATCCCGAATGAGCAGATGGGCTTCCGCGCAAAACACTCTTGCGTACACCAACTGCACCGCCTAACCGAACACATCCTAGGCAACCGCCGCCGCGGAAGACCCACAGGAGCACTCTTCTTCGATGTAGCGAAGGCATTCGACAAAGTCTGGCATAAACTTTATTTCACTAACATGCTCAAAAGACTCCTCCCCGTCTTCCTTAGACCTCATCACTATGATGTTAAACGCCACGAGTTCGTCTGGCTGCCCTTCCTCTTCCGTGAAGCAGGCCAGGCTGATGTTCTGGCCGATGTACTCTTCCCAATTGGCCCTGATGGATTTAACGGAGAGAGGGTCTGATTGTATGTCTGGAATGGAATTAAAACCTTGAAAATTTAAATAAAAGACGATACGACGGTGAACTAGTGTTCACCGTCGTATCGTCTTTTATGCGCCACCCTATTCATGTTACAATAATAACAAAAATATATTTGAGATCCTCTTAACGAGCTCTTTCATTTGATATATAACACGGTATGGGTGACAAAAATTTTTTAAAAATTCTTAATTTGTCTCCGGAAAATAACCCTTATTTTAAAAAAAAATTTTTTTTTTTTTACACATCTGTCTTTGGGTCACAGGGTTACGCCTTCCTACCAAATTTCATCTGTTCGTGTGTGTGAAAATGGATGTGACAGACGGACGCACAGACAGACGCACGAGTGATCCTATAAGAGTTCCGTTGTACATTTTTGTACCCTAATAGTGCGCCGATTTCAAAAATTATTTCACCATTCGAAAGCTACATTCACCTCGAGTAACATAGACTATGTATGTACCACGGGCGAAGCCGGGGCGACTGCTGGTGCTAAAACTAAGAATAATGAAAGCGCACCTAATGCCTTGCAGAGTGGTTCGTCACGTAGGAAGGTTTCCACCATCAGCTCTAGACACTGGTCCTCGTACTTCGGATCAAGGTCTCGTATTTGGTACCTTGGATAAAATCATAGCATTATTTTTAATGACGGTATACCGTACATCAAGCTCCTCAACCTCTATGATCTTCCTATTGCCCCAGAATATATCATCTCTTGTCGGAAGATCATAGAGGTTGAGGAGCTTGATAGCCTAGCGCGGCGCGCGTGTTCGTAACGATAGCGCGCGTCAAGCGACGGCGATGGCGAGTGCGCGGCCATGTTTGGATTGGTCGCCATTAGTGGCATTTTCTATCTTGAGCTCCGCCGTGCTACGAGAGACACGTTAAGCCGTTGGTCCCGGCTGTTATCGGTAGATGACAGTCGTTAGATGCAACCTGAAAAAAATCTGCCAGTGTTGTCAACTAACATACCCGGATCATGTTCCTATTGCTCTATTTTCCCAAGTTATTGACAAAGAAAGAAAAAGAAGCTTTACTTAAAGGTTGACTGTTAGATAATGCTTTTAGAAATAGGTCCACCTATTGTGCTCTATAGGTAAAGGTAAAAATAAAATAATTAAATTATAATTATATTGCAATATTTAAGTAAAACGGCCACTATTGCCGTACATGTTATTACTTACAGTGCCCCTAGCTATCGACTGCGTTAGATTTTTGTATGGAATTTCTTAGTTGCTTTACTATCCGCCAGAGGCGCTCTGCCCCTGGTATGAGTTTTTCTTAACGCAGTCGCTAGTGTCTGCGTTAAGGTGATACCTCGATGAACACTAGCGCCAACGTCATTTAAAAATCATTACTCACTGAAAACACAAATTATCAAAAATTCCTCTGCTATAATTATGGTTCTGGATCTGAAGTTAATTTTAATCATATTCAATTATTAAATTATAGTTCCATATAGTTACAAATTGCAAAACTGCTAAAAGTAGTATAGGGAATTATAATTTAATAATTTAATACGTTTAAAATTAACTTCAGATCCAGAACATTAATTACAGCAGAGGGATTTTTCATAACTTGTTTTATCAGTGAGTAATGATTTTTAAATGACGGTGGCGCTAGTGTTCACCGAGGTATCACCTTCACAATAGGGGCACTGGAAATCCAAGTGTGGCCTATGAGCCTGCGGCTGGAGTAATAAATGGTGATGCAACTTACATTTTGGCAGGCCTGCCGTCCATCTCTTTTCCCTTGAAACGGCTCCAAACCTGACCTTGAGGAACCGCGTCAGGTCTCCTCCACGGCATTATGATTTGATCTAGAGCAGAATAAGTATGTTATAAAAATAAAAGATTTTGCCGTCCTGTTTTTATACAATTTAGTAGCAAACAGGCATACGGCTCACCTGAAGGTAAGTGCGGTCACCGTAGCCCATGGCGCTCTATTTTGAAGTGAAAGAAGGACAAACGTACAAGCACACACACTTTCTGTTTTATAATATTAGTAAAGTTTAAATGCATTTCCTTTTTTAGGGTTCCGTGCCCAAAGGGCAAATACGAATTACCACAGGTTATAAAATGCTACTATTATCACAGAATACCTACTTAACAGCTACTAGCTAAGGCTCCACTGTCCGTCCGTCCGTCTGTCAACAGGACATGTCTCATGAACAGTGATAAGATAACTAACGGTTAAAATTTTCATAGCTGTTGTATTTCTGTTGCCGCTAGCTCATGCAGATAGTGGTTCCTAGAAAAAAGGTACCAGTGCCCCTAGTATAAGTTTTTCTTAACGCAGACGCTAGCGACTGCGTTAGGAATTTGTATGGAATTTCTTAGTTGCCTTACTATCCGCCGGAGGCGCTGTACAGGTTTGCCATACTAAATCACAGATTTGCTCAGTGAAATACTTGAGTCAGAAGGTCATTTCAGCGTGTTGGACTCCCATACAGCAAGCTTGATTTTTTGTCGTTTAGTTTATAAATAATGGTACGGAACCCTCGTGCGCGAGTCCGACTCGAAATTGCCGGTGTTTTGTATTTATACATACATACATATAATCACGTCTTTATTCCATATGGGGTAGACAGAACCTAGGGCTATAAGACCTAAGGCTACGTTTAGCATGATGGTAGTTGAAACAGGAAATCAATAGTGAAGGGTTGCTAGCCGCATCGACTATGTCATGATTCCCCCATTCGCCTACTCCCTCAGTCGACTTTTACGGCTTGCGCGGGAAGAGAAGCAGCTGGTACATTCTATGTTTTTCTTTTTCTTTCAGACCAGTACCCCTAGTATGAGATTTTATATGATATATTTTGTATGATCTAGGGATTTTGTATGAAATTTCTTAGTTGCCCGACTATCCGCCACAGGTTTATCATACAAAATCGCTGATGCAGTCGCTAGCGTCTGCGTTTAGAAAAACTCATACTTACAAGAACACAGCATGGATTGTATTTATGTGTAAGTAAATAAATAAATAACTTACGTATTTATCACAAAACTGGACACAACTTGCCTCTATTTAACTAAGTCGGTGACTAAGATATGAAATATCTTCGAGATTCAATTAAATACATATATTTCTATTAAAACACAGAAAATTCAACTTTACAACGTTGTCATAGAGTGTAGGATGAATGTAAAATATCTAATCATGGTCAATGATATGCTTGAAGCGTGCGTTTCCATTGCAGATACGAATAAATTAAGTACATGTGTACAAACTTACTTATTTATTTAGTTTAATTATCACTACATAGTATAAAACAAAGTCGCTTTCTCTGTCCCTATGTCCCTTTGTATGCTTAATATTTTGATGCGTTTTTTTAATAGATAGACTGAGGTTTTTATGCCCATGCGAAGCCGAGACGGGTCGCTAGTACTATTATACCTAATGTGCTCCTATTGCCTTAGAAAATTTAACGTTTCATGGACGCCTGAAATAAAGCAATTTATGGCCGAGTAACTTATATTGGCAGTGCCAAGTGTTTTAAATCTGTTATTTCGTTTATCCCTTTATATTTATTTATTGTTTAAAAAAATAATACAAAAATTGTTTTATACAATTGTGATTGCTACCCTGAACGGTAAAGTAGAACGGTAACGGTGAAGTTTTAAAAGGATGAGGTAATATTTTTGAAATTTAGCTACATAGATAATATATACTAACCATATAGGTTAGTATATTATCCTTCTCGCACAACCAGTGTTTTTAATTGTATCCACTTACAATAATTTTAAATTACTCTAGAAACTAAAAAAGTATTTACATGATTAAAAAAAAAACAAAAAAAAAATATACTTAAAAAAAAATACTTACAAAAACTCTAGTCCCCTATTCTATGAAGGGTACTTTACCTACATATTTAATTTTGACGTATGCCGTGCAACAATGGCTACATACATCTGTACCTTCCTTTGTACTAACACACAAAAACAACAGTTACGTGTACTGATCACTAACACTACAAACCGCGGGTTTGTTTAGTTTCTGACTTCAAAAAAGGAGATCGAAATATTTTTTTTTGTATGTGTTTTATTTATTTATTTTAACTAATTCATGTAGGGACACTCAAATACAAAAATAGGAAATTGAAATTAGGAAATTTAGTACAAGGGTGTATATTTATTTTTATATAAATTTCTTTTCGGCGGTTTTTTCTCTTCTAGTATACTCGAAGACGCCTGTCCCCCTAGTATGAGTTTTTCTTAACGCAGACGCTAGCGACTGCGGTAGGATTTTGTATGGAATTTCTTAGTTGCCTTACTATCCGCCAGGGGCGCTGTACAGGTTTGCCATACAAAATCGCTAACGCAGTCGCTAGCGTCTGCGTTTCTATGAGTGCCGTATGCTTACTACTACGTATCGTATAAACATATATTATCTGCAAGGTCGTTTTGATAAATTTCAATCAACAATTGACATCAATAACCATTTAAATCTATAGGCACCGCATTATAATACTAGCTATTGCCCGCGGGTCCGCCGGCGTGGGACTCGGTTATATGGAGTCTAAAAGTAACCTATGTTTGGTCCCTGTACCCCTAGTATGAGTTTTTCTTAACGCAGACGCTAGCGACTGCGTTAGGATTTTGTATGGAATTTCTTAGTTGCCTTACTATCAGCCAGAGGCGCTGTACAGGTTTGTCATACTAAATCGCTAACGCAGTTGCTAGCGTCTGCGACTAGGACCAGTGCCCCTAGTATAAAACTCATACTAGGGGCACTGGTCCTAAACTATAACGTCTGAAGTACGGAATAATCTTTATTAGACAATTAGGTGATTCAAGCCTGCAAAACATTAGCCTAACTATAAAGTGAGTATGCTTTCCATTGTATTGGAATCGAACCCACGACATCAAGGTCTAAAATATATTTATTTTATAAAACAAAAAATATATTGAGATATTATCCATTACCCTAGTATGAGATTTTACAAACGCAGACGCTAGCGACTGCGTTAGCGATTTTGTATGACAAACCTGTACAGCGCCTCTGGCGGATAGTAAGGCAACTAATAAATTCCATACAAAATCCTAACGCAGTCGCTAGCGTCTGCGTTTATAAAACTCATACTAGGGGTAAAGATAGAAAACAAGACTAAGGTAATACTAACTTTTGTTATGGAGAAAACGTTAATATACTATCCTCTTTCACTGGACCACATCGCCAGATTGTCTATTAATCTCGTTGCTTGCCATGCAAAATCGATTACTGTGCCAGAGGTCAACAAACAGGGTGATCTGTACACGAGCGAAAATAAACAATTGATTCTTGGAAAGAGTTGAAGTCAGGTGCGAGAGTCTAGTGAGGGGGGAACAGTTGTCGATAAAACTATTTACTACGCCACAACTTTGGCCCTAGTATGAGGTTTTATAAAGGCAGACGCTAACGCGTTTGCGATTTTTTGACAAACCTGTACAGCGCCCCTGGCGGATAGTAACGTAACTAAAGAGACTCGTGGTTCCCACTATTTTATCTAATTTAAGGCTAACACTAACCAACAATAACAATAAAATCTAGAAGAAAATCTAGAATAAAATCCAAGACAACAGTTCGCTAGTTAAATGACTTCTAGTATTTTTGTTATTACTTTTCATTATTTTGTTACCTATCAATACGGAGGTAATGTTATTTATCAAGTTACTTACTAGCGAATTGTTGTCTTAGAACGTTTCAATTTGACCTTGACGCAGACGCTAGCGACTGCGTTAGCGATTTTGTACGGCAGGGCTGTAAAGCGCCTCTGGCGGATAGTAAGGCAACTAAAAAAATCCATACAAAATCCTCACGCAGTCGCTAGCGTCTGCGTTAAGAAAAACTCGCACTAAGGGCACAAATATTAGAGTAGGTACCTAAAAGAAATTAAATGAATGGTGGTGTTAGTTGGCTGATTTCTCAGCTCCTTAACTAGGGTTCGTCTATTAGCTACCTTTAAGGTGATTTATTGCTTTTTGTTGTGGTTATAAAGTAGGTACTCTCTTTCACCTTTGCGATTTCCTGGTTACATTCTTTAGTGGTCGCTTGAGAGCCGCTGTTTTTTCTCCAATCCTAACGGTTTTCGTTGAGGGATGATTTTGATTGATACTATTTAAATCAGTCATACTAAAGACATCAACGTGTTGGACAGTCAATCCAATCTACAGAAGTTTGTTTGTATGTTTGTAATAACTTTATTGTACTAAGTAAACAATAGTGAATTGAAAAACATATAAATAAAATATAAGTACAATGGCGGATTTATCCCATAAAGTATAAGCTTCTTGACCTGAGCGGGAAAAATCCTTTGTCTGTTCGCAGGCAATAATCATGATTGTGGTAAAAATTATCGATATTTTCTATACCTAATTAATTTATCGATAAATATTAATTCCCATCTCTACGTCCAGTTCAGCACCAGTAATTTTATATTTCCCGAAACAATAATAACTTGGGATAATTCGGGCAGACGTACGTCGGCCGGAGCGCGAATCGGACGTGGCCGGCCGCCATTTTGAATTTAAAAATAGCGCGAATTACGAACTCCATGATTTGTGCGTTCGGTTGGATTTTCTGTGTTTTAGTGTTGTGTGAACAGTGATGATTTTGTATGGGTAAGTGAGTATTTTTTGTTTGGTGTCGTGTGGAAACTAAAGCGTAACTTAAGATGCGAAACTAAGAAACACGCACGGATGAAGGTGTCGTGTGAAAACCTTTAGTCTTTGTATATGCGTACAGTGCCGTCCATAGATTAAAAAAATGCCTGGTACCTAGAGAGACCGCGCGCGATTCCAAATGCTTTGGTGCCTCAAAGTAATAGGTATATAGGCATAGGCAATGCGCACGTGACACTCCTATATGCTACGGTAACCACTTACCATCAGATGGGCCGTAAGAGCGAGTCTATACTAATTATCTACTATAAATATTTCAAAAAATCAAGTTTTACTTTATATTTTATTTTTTATATAAGTTAGTTTTAATTATTGTTATTATTTTATAATTTAAATATTTTTATGTTTTCTTCACCAATTAGTTTAAATGTTAGAGTTGTTACTAACGCAGACGACAGCAATTTTGTAAAGCGGTGGACAGTTTTACTTATTTATTTAAAACTCTATTGTACAAATTAAAAATAAAGTGTACAAATGGTGGACTTAATGCCATCAGTCAACCATTTGACCAAGCAGAAAATCTGATTGTAGGCGATTCATGAATTACATACATATTTTATGATACCGTTTTGTTCTACTAGTTTTTTTTTGTATGGGAGATCAAATATTTATTTTGATCTAGTTTTGGTACCACAAATACATCATGATAAAATATCATGTTCATAGATACTGGCTGGTGAGAGACAGACAGTATCTCATGAACCAAATAGTAACTAATAGGGCCCCTTTTTTACCCATTGATTAGGTACGTAAATCTAAAAACTATGATTATAGTGTATCACTATCACTACATAGTATAAAACAAAGTCGCTTTCTTTGTCCCTATGTCCCTGTATGCTTACTTATCTTTAAAACTGCGCAACGGATTTTGATGCGGTTTTTTTTAATAGATAGTGATTCAAGAGGAAGTTTTTATGCCCATGCGAAGTCGGGGCGTGTCGCTAGTTTAATATAACTAGCTATAGACCGCGGCATTTCTTGTTGGCAATCATAACAAAAAGGTTGTTTTTGAGAAAATCCTCTGCTGACTCAGAAATGGATCTTACTTTAATAGGCTAATAAAATAATATACTCAAAAGGCAAAAACGGAACCTTAATTTTTTATAGAGTTTAATTAATGGGAGACTTTTATGCGCTGGTGTCTCTACAATGCGAAATCTTTGTAGATATACAATCTTGGTACATATAACATCTATTATAAGTTAAGTATTACAATCATTATCATTTCAGCCACAGGCTGTCCACTACTGGACATATGCCTCCCTAAGGATTTCCAGAACGACCGGTTGAAAGTGGCCTGCATCCAGCGCCTGCCTGCGACCTTCGGTGGTCGGTGGGTGTCCGACGCTGCGCTTGCCGGTGCGTGGTCACCATTCGAGAACCTTTATGCCCCATCCCTTCACTACATAGTATAAAACAAAGTCGCTTTCTCTGTCCCTATATCCCTTTGTATGCTTAAATCTTTAAAACTACGCAAAGGAGTTTGAAGTGTTATTTTTAATAAATAGAGTGATAGACGAAGGTTTTTATGCCAATGCGAAGCCGGGGCGGCTCGCTAGTTGTATTATATTATTACTTACCTACATTGATTGATTGATACCTACCAATCTATACTTGCAAAACCACGGGTTCCTAAGCAAGAAAGCAAAGAATGTCACTGAAAAAGCGCTAAAACTGAGTGACGGATTATAATGTCATTGTCCTCGCATCGTCTACTCTCATTTACGACTAAATAATCTGTTTGTTCTCCTATATAATCTGTGGCTTAACCTCAAATAAAGTAAGTGCTCTTCGCGCCAAATTGCAATTGTCTGATTGCCAAAGCCATATAATTGTTAAACATTTGACCTGTCTGTACCCCTAGTATGAGATTTTATAAACGCAGACGCTAGCGACGGCGTTAGCGGTTTTGTATACGCCTGGCGGATAGTAAGGCAACTAAGAAATTCCATACAAAATCCTAACGCAGCGCTGTCGCAACGTCAGTATGTCGTTCAAGTAAAAGAAATCTAAACAGAAACATGTCCATGTATAATGCTGCCAAGACAAGACCTTATGACTCGCACTGTCAAATAGTTATCAGTTCTTATGTAGAGCCAAGGAAGGAAGGCACGTTAAGCCGTTGGTCCCGGCTGCCATCTGGTAATCGTTAAAGGAACCACGTCAGAGGCCGAGAAGCGATTCCGAAGAACTTTGACACCAGGGTGTGCCCAAGCACACCCTGGTGTCAAAGTTCTTCGGAATTTGCCAATCAATTGACCATGATACCTACAATGATTAATTAATGTAGAGCCAAGCTTCTCTCTCACGCCCTTACTCTACAAGTGCCCCTAGTACGACTGCGTTAGGATTTTGTATGGAATTTCTTAGTTGCCTTACTATCCGCCAGAGGCGCTGTACAGGTTTGCCATACTGAATCGCTAACGCAGTCGCTAGCGTCTGCGTTAAGAAAAACTCATACTAGGGGCACAGGCCTCTAACTCCACAAACTCTAGTTTCAAGTAGGCAGAGACGGGGCAAAGACAAAAGATTTCCACTTGCAAAGATCCCTATAGACCTCCCTTCGCTTCCTTCGCACTTATAAAACTTTATTGTACCTACAACATATCTACAAGAAATTAATGATTCTAAGTACCTAAATACTCTCTTTTCTTTGTCTATCTAATATTATAAAGAGGAAAGATTTGATTGTTTGTTTGTATCAAAACTACTGGACCGATTTGAAAAATTCTTATACCGTTGCAAAGCTACACTATCCCCGAGTGACATAGGCTATGAATGTACCACGGGCGAAATCGGGATAGAGTGCTAATGTGTAATAACTTTATTGCACAAAATGGCGTACAATACAATTCGTTACACGCTTGTCGATTTTTCCTTTTTCCAAGAGGTCTGCGCATAGATTTAAAAAAAAAATTGCGTCACCGCGTTCCTAGTTCTATGGGTCTGCGTATTAAACAAATAGAAATAAACATGGATTTTTAAACAGTAGTATATTTCTGTCAACACTCAGCTAATAGTCTAGACCTTAACCTATATTCTGGATCTAATTCTAGACATTCTGAACGATGTACAAGATTTTGCTTTTTACTTATTTACGCCCTGGAGTTCTATTTCGGAAATCTGTGACTCACTCGAAATCGATGAGTCGAATGATTATCATTCAATTTCAGATAATTTTGTGAAAGTGAACACGCAGTGCAGCCTGCGTGTGATTCTGTAAGCTTTCATTTTAAACTTCGAATCTGAACCCGCTGTGAGTTCCTTGATTGGCATTCTAAAAACTCGATTGAAAATTCGAATCTATACTAGCGATACCCTTGCGAGCGTGTCAGCGAGATGAACTGGATTGGACGTGAGATTTTGTATGTGATAACGCAAAGAAGTACGAATCGCGCGCGGGCAATTTTTTTTTAAATCTATGTGATAACGTAAGATGTGGCATTCTAAGGTATAATTCCCCCGTCATTTCGAAGCTCACATCTCACTTGTCATTTTGAATCTTATGCGAAGTGTCACTCACACTTTTAGCCGTGAAAAGCGAGTTATTGCTTGAAATTTATTGAATCAACATGCTGGAGTAACTAGTTAGTGGTATTATCTATGCTGTGAATGCTGTGATTTAGGTACGTTGTACTAGATCATTGTCCAGACAATAATGATTTTAATTTATCCCAAAGGGACGTCGCACAATGATAAATCAAAACATCAAAAACGAATTTAGCTAGATTAACGAGCACACTGGTGTTATTTTGGCAATAACATCAACAGATATAACTGATAGAAAATCTTAATTATAGAAAACGTTATAATGTACTACTAAAACACTAACCAAAAATCACTACATAGTCACGGAATTAGTAATATTTTGACATAGTATAAAACAAAGTCGCTTTCTCTGTCCCTAAGTCCCTATGTATGTATGTATGCTTAATGTATCTTTAAAACTACGCAACGGATTTTGATGCGGTTTTTTTTTTATATGCGGGTCGCTAGTAAAAAATAAATGAAAAACAGTGGCACTGCGGGAGTGCCGAAAAAAGTGAAAATTTGAACAAAATTTAATAGTTTTTTCCCCATCTCAAAAATGCAAATATCTCAATGTGAACAAGCTATAAGAAATTTTATAGATTCAGGAGGGTTACTACCATCTCTTAAATCCATGCAAGATCCAGTGAGTAAACGTGACAGCGCGATACATGATGTAAGGCGACGTCTCTCTTACTCACTGGATCTTGCATGGTTTTAAGAGATGGTGGTAAGCCACCAGGCGTTACTTTGCAGAAGTCAAAGTTACAGTACTTACCAAATTACTTTGCGTGCTTCCGCCACCAGTTAGTTCATGCAACAAAAGATATCTCTTTTCCCAAAAAAAACCCTATTTCCATTATTTTCCATTCGTCTACTGGACCATCTTGATTATTGCACTGAGGAATAAATAAATATATAGGAACAAATCACACAGATTGAGTTAGCCCCAAAGTATTCGAGACTTGTGTTATGGGATACTAACTCAACGATACTATAAGTATTTATAATTATTATTTTTATAGGAATAGCGTGTAGTCGGACGTTTTACGTGACAGCCAGATTTGGTTTAGATTATAAAACTCAGAAACAGCACACTCAGGTGTGCAGGGTCAACTGACCTTGCAAAACAAGACTTGGACTTTAATCCCCGCCATTTGCGAAGGTATGCAAACCAATTCCCGTGTAAGTTTATTACAAAAATCGCTGTTTAAAAAGCGATTGTGTAAAATGCAGGCGCCCACGCAGCCATCAACTAAATATATCTTGAAAACTGTTGATGTTTGAGTTGTAGAGATACTATGTTTTTGTTCGTTTTGTAGTCTTGGTAACATGGCATTTTGTGTCCTCATAATCTCTCTCTCTCTGTCTGTCACAAGCTCTTTCCATGTTGCTTTCTCAGCTAACTGTATTGAAGCCCAGTGGGGCTACTACCATCTCTTAAAACCATGCAAGATCCAGAGAGTGAGCGAGACAGCACAATACATCATGTAAGACGACATCTCTCTTACTCAATCGTTCTTGCATGGTTTTAAGAGATGGTGGTAAGCCACCGTACCCCTAGCATGAGATTTTATAAACGCAGACGTAGTAACTGCGTTAGTGATTTTGTATGACAAACCTGTCCCCTAGCGGATAGTTGAACTAAAATCCATACAAAAGCCTAACGCAGTCGCTAATAAAAGTAAACGTCTGCGTAAAAGCTCTTTCTTCTCCATACTTCGCCCAGTCTTTGGCATCCTTAGTTGTGAGACCATTAGCACGCATATCATTTACTGCGACGTCAAAGCACCACTTTTGGCTTGCCCCTTCTAACACACCTTGGCGGAAGTGGGTATCCGGATTCGACCTCCGTGGCGTAATGGTTAACATGCCTGACCGCTACTCAGGAGGTCCCGGGTTCGATCCCCGGTCAGGTCAAGATGAAAAATGATCTTTTTCTGATTGCCCTGGGTCTTGGATGTTTATCTATATATGTATTTGTTATAAAATATAGTATCGTTGAGTTAGTATCCCATAACACAAGTCTTGAACTTACTTTGGGACTAACTTGATCTGTGTGACTTGTCCTTATATATTTATTTATTACTAGCTGTCACCCGCGGCTCCGCCCGCGTGTAGGTCGCTTTTCGCGTAACCTGTGTTACATTGAAATGAAATGACGCAATCGAAGTAGCCAGGACATTATTCAAATATAAACAAATATCATGTTTCAGAGTTAAGTTCAAAGAATCTCTTTGTAGACAACATTAGCAGTTCTTCCCTCTGAGGCTAATAAAAATAGAATTTCGGCGCTACTGACCCGCGAGCAAGCCACATACAGTTGTCCATGCGAGAAACGTCTTGTTGACTTGTTCTTAGGTCGATGCCAGCTGCTTTTACGGTTTGTCCCTGCGACTTATTTATCGTCATGGCAAAGCATACAGCAACTGGAAACTGGGTGCGTTTAAATTGAAAGGGGTAATTGTTGGGGATGAGTGGTATTCGAGGTATGTACACCGTTTCGCCTGAACCACACCCTGTGAGAATGTCGGCCTGTCTTAAGTTGCGCTGCAAAACCGTTACTTTGAGTCGGGTCCCGTTGCATAGTTTAGGCGGAGAAAGATTTCTTAGGAGCATAATGGGAACGCCGACTTTAAGGGTAATGTTATGAGCAGGAAGACCACTTGCAGCCAATGAAAATCGATAGGGTAGGTGGTAGCATCATCCTGATGCACAACACTGTTATATGAAGTGTAAATCACTTCATCCCCGACAATTTCCGCCAAAACCTTGAGTTTCGGTAAACGTTTCCGAAGCCCGAGATGACGCATGATGCTCGCGGTCAGCGAACAACCGAGACTCTCTGTCAGAAGTAAAGACCGAGACAATGCATGGCGTTGCCTATCTTCATCGAGTCGCATCTGTCTATCCGCATTCGATTCTTGAGATCTAGCTAACCTTCTGCTTTTAGCTATTCTGGAATGATGCGACAGATTAGATCGTTTCCTCCTAGGCATTATTTAAAATAATTAAAATCCATACTTCCATATCTATACTAATATTATAAATGCGAAAGTCTGTCTGTCTGTCTGTCACCTCTTCATGGCTAAACTGCTGGACCGATTGTGATGAAATTTGGTAGGGATGTAGTTAACGACCTGAGGTCAAACATAAGCCACTTTTGGGCGCGATATAACCGAGTCACTCCCACGCGGGGCGAAGCTGCGGGGAACAGCTAGTTCTTTATAAAAGGTGAATTTAAATCAACTGCAATGCAAATATTTTAAGGGCAGATTCAGACCACTCAACTGAACAACTTTCCTAAATAAACAAACTTATGTCGAAATAGGAAAAAACCAATCAATACACAACAACCAAAGAACCAAATCAAAAGAACCACAAAGACAAAGCCCAACAATTTTTTTAATTTGCTAGGGTTAATTTTAATCTGCTATACCATAATGCGAAACCATAGCGAGTTGTTAAGTAAGTAAGCGCCATCTATTGAGATTTCATGTTACTAAATTTACGATCAAATTCAATGTGTTATTTTATTAAAATTAATAGGTGCAGTGCGTGTTTTCGTCTTTATTGATATGGATAATAGAAAATAGAAATCCTAGCCTTATCTAAATTAAATTAAACTTAAGTAAACGCATTAACAGTTTTAAGCAGTGTTTGAAGTAAATTTTCAATCGACCATAACTTCTTTTTCCCTTAACCGATTTTGACGAAACAAAGTTTTGACAACGCTCCTAATTATATGTAATCCAACTGTGAAAACCGCGTTTAAATCCATTGAGTATTTTCGAAGTTATAACGTACCAGACAGACATACATACATACATACAGACAGACAAAAATTCCAAAAACTGTCTTTTTGGTTTCTGTTACTCTTTTTAAACTGCACTCAATCAGTTTTTTTGAAAAATATTAAATGTACAGACACTCGCATTTTAGTGTCTTATTATATGTATAGATTTATTATTATTTATTCCATAAAACGCCAACGGCTTAACGTGCCTTCCGAAGCACGGAATCATCTTTATTATCAGACAGTCAGGTGATTCAAGCCTGCAATGTCCTAACCAAACTGGAAACAATAAAGTATGCTTCCCGTGGGAATTACTTAAACCCACGACCCCCCGGTCTACAGGCAAATGTCTTAACCACTGGACCACGGAGGCAGTTTGGCCTATAATGATGTTGACCTTTGTACAAATATGTACATCTGGTATGTGATAGGAAGTGCCTAAATTGGTATGCCGTGTATTTCTAAAACAATATTTGGCCTATAATGATCAATTATCAGATCCGTCTGTCTGTCTGTCATCAGTTCAAGATGGCGCCTTGACTATTGGCCAATGGCACCCAACAGCGTGGCGAGTGACCGTCATATGTTTTTGTATTTAACCGGCTGATCGAAGGAGGGTTGTGTTTTTTAAGTGTATGTATAAGCATTTCTTTGTAGCCCAAAAGGCTGAACAGATTTCAACATGTGAGGTATTATAAGGAGGTTTGTATCAACTGACACCACGATAGATTGGCACCATGTGTTTGGTTCATCTTCTTCTCCGTCCGAGCGTGTTTCCTGGTTGCGTTTCAGCTTCAGAGCCCAGAGTCATGGTCCAGATTAGCCAGTACTGTTTATTACAATGGAGTGACTGCCGTCTGACCTCCGTGACCCTTTTGACAGGGAAACCAGACCAATAGGAACATGATCCGGGTGTTAATGGCCAACACTGTCGGTGCATACCATTAGCTTTAGTACACCCGGATCATATTCATATACGGTCTTGTTTCCCTGTAAATTTCCTTTCCATTGTAATAACCAATGCCGCCGAATCCAGGACCATGATTAAATCACCGAAAGCTTTGAAACGAAAGCTCATGTAACTGGGAAAACCCTTTTGAATTATGATGCAGGATTTTGGCTTGACTATTCAAGTAATTTATTTTAAAGCCACCTAGTTTCATTAGTTTCCTGAATGCTCATAGGAAATGGCCTACATTCAGGCAAGACGGCCTCCATTGTCTGTCATAAGACCTGATTTTGGCAGGGTTTTAGACTAGAATGACCAGCGAAAAAGTTACATATTCGAAGAATTAATAAATGTTGTTTTCTTGCGTATATTTCCAGGATGTCAGTGTTATAACTGCACGGTCACTGCTTCTATTCTGTGGTTTAACTGAAGACTTGGTCGTAGGTTATTGTTATCGTAGGTTCGTAGGTGTTTAGTTGTTTTCAGTTTGGTTAGGACCAAAGAACAGAGAAATTATCCGAATAGAAATGTCTTAACGCGGTTTGTAGATGTAAACCGCGCCACAGCTTATTAGATACTAGCTGTTCCCCGCGGCTTCGCCCCGCGTGGGAGTCGGTTATATCGCGCCCAAAAGTAGCCTATGTTTGACCTCAGGTCGTTAACTACATCCCTACCAAATTTCATTACAATCGGTCCAGCAGTTTAGCCGTGAAGAGGTGACAGACAGACAGACAGACAGACAGACTTTCGCATTTATAATATTAGTATGGAAGTATGGATGTATTACGACGTACGACAAGTTTTAGATTGAAAAGGTGACAGCAGTTTTAAAAACTCCCGGTCAACGTTTATGTCACGGGAAGCATACTTTGTTTATTTGTTTCCAGTTTGGTTAGGACATTGCAGGCTTGAATCACCTGATTGTCTGATAATAAAGATGATTCCGTGCTTCGGAAGGCACGTTAAGCCGTTGCTCCCGGCTACCATCTGGTGGTCGTTAAAGGAACCCGTCAGAGGCCGAG
The DNA here is from genome assembly GCA_947044815.1 of Apomyelois bistriatella. Lineage (NCBI taxonomy): Eukaryota > Metazoa > Arthropoda > Insecta > Lepidoptera > Pyralidae > Apomyelois > Apomyelois bistriatella. The sequence goes on from OX345718.1 coordinate 861,428, forward strand.
AGGCGGTTCCGAAGACCTCTGACACCAGGGTGTACACGGTCGATTGGCCGTGACACCAACACGGAATGAAGAATTGAAATTAAGTCTCTGCCTTACCCTGCGGGAGACAGGCGTGTTGATATGTTAGTATATGAAACTATCACAGAAAATCATAAGTCAATATGTTACTTGACGTCTGACCTATAAAATGTCCTAATTATAAAATCTATTTCGGGCCGGCCGTCGACCTATTGGTCAAGCCAAGCATCCATCATGGCATTATGTCAATGAAATGCAATATATTCAAGGTTTTACTGAAAGATTGATCAATATACTCTGATTGCATAGATAGGCGACAGATAGCATAGACAGGCGACACTATAGAGAACTTGTAGGGAGATCAAGCAGGTGCGACCGGAAAGAGATGCGAAATGCTAGTACAGCGCACTCTCCCGAGATTCGGCTCGTAGAGAGAGGTTGGTAGAGCCATGGGAGGTGGAGGGATCTTGATTAATGTTCTAGCTGTTGCCCGGGGCTCCGCTCCCGTGGGAATTCCGGGATAAAATATAGCCTATAAATAAATAAATAAATAAATCTTTATTCAAATTACTTAAACAAAAAAGTTTTCACAAAAGAGCTATTAAATAAATGTCAGTAAAAATAAGGGTGTCTGAGCTAGGATAAAAAAATATCCTGTGTTTCAGACAGTAAAAGGAAAAAATAAATTCAGTAAACAATTTAAAAAAAAATTAAGTTATTAAATTATACCTACTTGTACAAAACTAATTAATACATAAAATATCAATTATAGTATAGTTAGAAATAAAAGCTATAAGTAAATTATTTTAAAACTATTAGTAGTTCTTCTGTTTCGTCATAGGACATATTTAGGAGGGTTTCTATAAGGATTTTCTTAGTCATGCTATAAGTAAAGGGATAGAAACTTAGTTTACTATTAAGTCTATTATAAAGGAGTGGACCAAGGAACATGAAGAACGATGAACTATGTGTTGTTCCAGGGTCTAAGCAATCTCCATTCCAATTTCAGCCAAATCGGTTCAGCCGTTTTGCTGTTAAAGTGTAACAAACATCCATACAAACTTTCGCGTTTATAATATAAGTAAAATAGGATTAGATTTGACCTGAAATCATCCATCCATACTTCCATACTAATATTATAAATGCGAAAGTCTGTCTGTCTGTCTTTCTGTCTGTCTGTCTGTCTGTCTGTCACCTCTTCACGGCTAAACTGCTGGACCGATTGTGATGAAATTTGGTAGGAATGTAGTTAAAGACCTGTGGTCAAACATAGGCTACTTTTGGGCGCGATATAATCGAGACCCACGCGAGGCGAAGCCGCGGGGAACAGCTAGTAGAAAAATATATATTCATCATCATCATTTCGTGTAGGTGTCACGGTCAATCGACCATGCACACCCTGGTATCAGTGTTCTTCGGAACCGCCTCTTGGCCTCTGACGTGGTTCCTTTAACGACTACCAGATGGCGGCCGGGACCAACGGCTTAACGTGCCTTCCGAAGCACGGAATCTGGAACCGGATGGCAGCCGAAACCGACTTGCATGACCGATAAATCCGCCTGTATATACACACTGTTTGTATTTGTATCAACATGTATAATTTGTATGTTAATGGACAATAAAGAGTATATCTATCTTCTCCTCTATACATTATAAGGTGTACTCAAATCAAATGCAAATATTTTAAGGGTAGATTCAGAACACTATACTGTAATTATTATTTTCTCTCTCCAGATCAGCTGATTCTTAATTTGTATGGGAGGTCAAAAAAGTATTTTCGTATTTTAATATAAGTTTAAGAATTTGAAAAAGTTGTTCAGTATAGTGGTCTGAATCTGCCCTTAAAATATTTGCAGTTCATTTGAGTCCACCTTGTATAGAGCAACATATATAGCAAACAGGTGTCACATTTTATGAGTAAAAACAGTCAAGATTCCCTTTGTCCCGGAAAACAAAGTCATTGAAACGAACGTGAATTTGGTAAATCGTGCCATGACGCCATTACTCATGTCGGTTACTTCCTCAAGTCGGTAACCTGGTATTGAGGTGATAATTGTGAAACTGTATGAGTCGTGGTGACCTGAAATTCTTATTTTTACTTATCTTTCTTTAAATTTACTATCGATAAACTAAACTACGGTTGTTGACGCGGTTCGATTCCCACGGGAAGCATACTCTGTAAGTTGTTTCCAGTTTGGTTAAGACATTGCAGGCTTGTATCACCTGATTCTCTCATCTAAGCCCTTCCCGGTTGTTTCCTCAGCTGAATGCTTAGGAGCCCAGGGTCCGCTTTACTGATTTTTCTCCTCCACTTCGCCCGGTCTTCAGCTTGTTGTTAGACCATTAGCACGCATATCGTTTACTGCAAAGTCTAGCACTTTTGAGACTTTGCCCTTCTACCCGGCCCTGGCGGAGGCGGCATGGCTAGACACTTGTTCCTAACGTAACGATTTCCATAAAACGTGGCCGTACCATCGCAGCCGATTCTGCTGAAGCTGACTGTGAGAGATTATGTCGGAGCTTTTTATGCGGTATTTTCGTGATACTCCAACGCAGCATCTTCATCTCCGTGACATGCCACTCTTGCTTGTACGGCTCAAACTCTACTCTAGAAGACTGTACCGTATAGGAAAGGCCTTTATCATGGATTTGTAGACCTGTCCCTTTAGCTTAGCTTAACCGGCTCTTTATTACCTGATTGTCTGAAAATAAAAATGAATCCGGAAGCCATTGGTCAAGGCTTACCTGGGTAGTCGTTCAAGAAACCACGTCAAAGCCGGATTTTCTGAGAACTTTGACTGCCATCAAAAGGACTAAAACAAAGAACAGAAGACATGTAATGTTAGTTGTTTAATAACCCTTAAGAAAAATTCTTTCATCATCTTCTTTTGAGTCATTTCCTCCTTTTTGTATAGTTTCTTATAAGCGGACGCATCAGCACCACCAACCTTATCAAGAAACAGTAGCAGTCACCGCGTTTTTACAAGCATTTCTACTAGATATTCCACAAATATCTTCAAAAGATTCTTAATTTCAATTAGATAACCTCCAAATCAAACTTACACATTCGCGCGTATTATTAGAAATCAAAATGGCGGAACAGAAGTTCAATGTCAAAATCTCTCACAATCCGCAAACAGTGTTAGGTAAATTTAAAATCAACCTCTTGATTTATATACTAACATTGCAATGTAAAAATATGAGTGTTTATTTTTTGTAGATAAAAATAAATTTGGCTTGTAGACGTCTGTTAAAATTTGGCGCGAAAAGCGTTGAATTTTCGCTGAAATTTGTATTTTGTAGTGAATTTTATTACACTATCATCATTGTTGTCATATTTTGTTTAGGAATTCCGTATTTCTACTCTAGAAATAGGCGACGCACATTTCGCTTGGCCGTTTGTCAGATAATTTCGAAATCGCACATTGTAGCAGGAATCAGTTTGTAAAATTATGAGGAATAGAAAAAGCACTCGTTTCCAAACCTTAAAACTTTGAATTTACAATTTATCTTTACTTTAACATAACTAATAAGCACTACTAACAAAATGAGTCTTTGTTACTTGAAATAAAAATATCATTCATTCATTCTTAGAATTTCACAAAATTGTCAATGTCATGTCATCTTAAGCTCACGTTTCAGAGCCTAGGGTGCGCTTTTAATTATGGTCCTAGATTTAGGGGTATACTTAGATAGGTACTCGGGTCATGTCGGTACACCCGGGTCATGTTCCTGTGTGTCTGGTTTCTGTAAAAGGGTAACGGAGATCAGACGGCAGTCGCTCCATTGTTATAACCAGTACCGACAAATCAGGACCATGATTAATAGCGTACCCTGGACTCTAAAGATGCACGTTTTCTCCTTGTTTTGATGTTTTGTAGTTTTTTTGAAAGGCCGTAACGATATTTTAATATCTCTTATTTACTTTATCTGCAATATAGAAATACTAGCGACCCGCCCCGGCTTCACATGGGCATAAAAACCTTAAATCACTATCTATTAAAAAAAACCGCATCAAAATCCGTTGCGTAGTTTCAAAGATTTAAGCATACATAGGGATAGAGAAAGCTACTTTGTTTTATACTATGTAGTGATATATGATTTACTTAAATAGAATAATCCAGTACAGCAATGAACTTGACTGAATACCCCGACATTAAATAATGATATTATATCAATAACAGTCATATCATCTGATATAGCTTTAAAACGCTGACAAATTGCGAGGCACTATCTAAAGTGGTCTGTTTAGAAGTAATAGCTATGAATTTTAAATCATCTAGGTTATCATGTGGATGAGCTTATGCGAGATGTCATTTTGTGAGATTTATTTATTTTATACAAAGAAAACAAAGCTCTTTTTCAAAATTTAAAATAATTTATTTTCTTTAAAAGAGGTTATTTAATATTACAATTTTTTCACAAAAATGTTTTATTTCTGTTTATAAGTAAAATTATGTTTGTACCTATATAAATATTAGCCGTTTCCTTTACGATATGTTCCTGCTTACTAAGTCACTAGCATAGTAACTGCGACAGGTATTGTACAAGTTTTATGATATAAATAAATTCGATTTAAAGATTTTTATACGAATATTATGATATCTCAAAAAGCAAACACTGGTCATATAAAAAAATCCCGTTAGAGGCTAAATTATAGTTCCCATCGAAAAGGGATAGGGAAGTTAGAAGTTAGGTTCTCTTTCTTCTCTTTCTTCTCTCTCTTACTTTCTAACTTCTTCTTCATTGATCTCTCGCTGCTGAGGATCGTGGAAAATATTTTTTCCAAGCCATGCGACAATCAGTGCTATAGATCATTCTGTAAATGCTGCCCCCAGCTGCTCTTCTCACACTAGGTATCTTCTATCACAAACTTTCAGTTTCTCCATTTAGTGGACTAGTAGAGAATGATTTCAGCATTTAATCTGACAATTAATAATTATGATTTACTTGTGGAACAATAGAGTTTAAATACATAAATATCCTCGTATCTGGCTGGCGGATTTCCCTTGGCTCGTTTTTCTCCAATTTCTCCCGATATTATAAGTTTTTCCAGACAATGCCCAAGACTGCATGATAATATGTACAAAAAAATTTCCTTTACATTTATCTACATTTCTCAAAAATAAATTTATTTTCATTTAATTATTTCCTTTTTAACTCTGGCATAAAACAATTCTATTATGACAAGACTAAATAATTCAAAAGAAACATACCTGCTCTGGCCGCGTTCCAAATCTGAATATTACCCGATCGAAATAAGTGTCTGCAGCTAGACTCATCCATTACCACTTTATAACAATCGTTTTTATTCCCAATTGGTTTCCAGACAGCAATGGAACGTAAATTTTGAGGGTAGAGTGTTTCGACGTGTTTTTGTTACGCACGCGTGCTAACGTCACGCCATTTGCAGTGATAGTCCATTTTGTCTTTTGCTTGTAGACATCACTACATCACTATCAGTACATAGTTTAAAACAAAGTCGCTTCCTCTGTCCCTATACTCCCTATATCCCTATGTATGCTTAAATCTTTAAAACTACGCAACGGATTTACTAGTAAATTATTAAAAAAAAATAAGATTAATGATGATAATTAGTAAAGAATTGCCTAAATACTTTTCCTCGACTTCCTACTGCTGAAAAACAAATAAATCTTGGCTGGCATTGTGGCCTTGTTGTCTGTTTATAAAGATACAGACAAACTGACTCCATATTATATTACATAACAACATCCAAACAAACGAACTATTAGATTTGAAATTATAAGGGTTGGTACTTACGAGGAGCTTTATAGTCTAGCACGGCCATAGAATTCAAAAAAAAATTGCGCGCGCGCGATTCGAACTTCTTTGAGCGCAGCGCTCTTTTTCGTTACCTACGATAGTGCGCGTCAAGCGACGGCGACAGCTAGTGCGCGGCCATGTTTGGTTTGGTCGCCATTAGTGGTAGTACTATCTTGAGCTCCTCCGTGCTTCGGAAGGCACGTTAAGCCGTTGGCCCCGGCTGTTATCGGTAGATGGCAGTCGTTAAGCTATGTCAGATGCCTTTAGGCAGCCTGAAAAATCTGACAGCGTTGTCCACTAACACACCCGGGTCATGTTCCTGTAGGTCTGGTTTCCCTGTAAAAACGATTACGGAGGTCAGGCAGTCGCTCCATTGTAATAACCAGTACCGACAAATCAGGACCATGATTAATAGGTACGCGTATATTATGTATACATATAAGCGTACATTTATTCATTAATTTAACCTTTATTTAGTAGACAACTTCAGACGATACTCTTTACACATTAACAATTAAACTAAAACTTAGACTAATATTTACAGATTATAAGACGAAACAAAAAAAAACACTAAAATTCGAAAACTTCGTGCTCTTGCCCGTGAAGCATGGTAGCAAGAACAATGGCTGCGTTCCCCCTCTGGATAGCTATGCTAATCCTATGGGCGAAGAAGCAGCCAGCCATCTTGTCAACAGCGGCGGCGACCAGTCGCGGAGAGATCTTTTTAAAAAGATCTCTTGCGCTAGGGCCCCAAGGTCCAAACGTCTTAACACCAAACGGTACAATATTTAACAAAATTCAAATGTAAAGCACAATAGCTGGACTTAATGCTAAAAGCATTAGGTATCTAACAGCCAACCTTTGGGTAAGCAGAGATGAATGTGGATGTAAAATAGAAAGTGGTGATAAAGGCTAAAGAATACATTACTCCTAGTAAGTATGAGATTTTATAAACTCAGACGCTAGCGACCGAGTTATGATCTTCGTGGTTAGGATATTGTATGGAATTTCTGAGTTGCCTTACTATACGCCAGAGGTTGTCCTACAAAATCGCTAACGCAGTCGCTAGCGTTTGCATTTCTAAAAATTCATGGTAGGAAAACTGGACTCTGTACTCGAACCTGATGTTGCAATTGAGAAACACGCTCCAATGAAAGTGGGTTTTGTCAAGATGAAGAGTTTATTTGAACGCTTATAACTTTAGAACTACTGCCCCTAGTATGAGTTTTTCTTTTTTCTTTTAGCAATTTGTATGGCAAACCTGTGCAGCGCCTCTGGCGGATAGTAGGGTAACTAAGATTCCAAAATCCTAACGCAGTCGCTAGCGTCTGCGTTATGAAAAACTCATACTAGGGGCACTGGTCGGGTTTCAAAAATTCTTTCTGCATATGATAGCCAGATTCTTGAAGGTTATAGGCTAAATACCCACAAATGGCAAGTGAAACCGCGGGGAACAGCTAGTGTTTCTATTAACGTCTTGTGTTTTCATGCCCCATATTAATTTGGGCAAGCCACGGTCCAGAAATGAAGAATTCAAAACCAGCTGACCTGCTTATTAGCTAAGCGGAAACACAAAAATAAAGGTAGAACATTGGAACGTAAACAAAATAAATTAAAATAGATAATAATAAATAAATAAATATATAGGGACAAGTCACACAGATCAAGTTAGCCCCAAAGTAAGTTCAAGACTTGTGTTATGGGATACTAACTCAACGTTACTATATTTTATAACAAATACATATATAGATAAACATCCAAGACCCAGGGCAATCAGAAAAAGATCATTTTTCGTCTTGACCTGACCGGGGATCGAACCCGGGACCTCCTGAGTAGCGGTCAAGCATGTTAACCATTACGCCACGGAGGTCGTCGAGATGAAAAAAAGGAGTACCTATTTGAATTCCTCATCATTTCGTGTAGGTGTCACGGTCAGTCGACCATGCACACCCTGTGCCCTTCCTTGGAACCGCCATAACGTGCCTTTCGAAGAACGGAATCATCTTTATTATCAGACAATCAGGTGATTCAAGCCTGCAATGTCCTAACCAAACTGGAAACAACTGAACAAAGTATGTTTCCCGTGGGAATCAACTTCGCACCCCCGGGTCTACAGGCAACCACTGTCAATTTAAATAGCGAAGCAACCAGCTGAGTATATAACCTGGAAAACGCTAGGATGAAATAGATCTTGTTCCCAACTAATGGTACCCTAAACTGTCATACCGAATTGCCAATTGATTAACAGAAATTATGGAGTTTTGGCGCCAAACTAAAGTCGCTCAGTTATCGTCATTGTATTTATTTTCTAATATTTGTGTTTTTTCGAGTATTTGTGCATAATAAAGGTAGATTATTATTCGCTAAGTGTTCGTGAACGAGCGTGAGTGTTGGGAAGTGGTACAATGTCGTATAAGTGACTTTAATCCTTGTCACCAAAATCTCTGAAACCTCCACCACTTTACTTAGCCTTTGACTAACTTGACTAGAAATGACTACTGACTTGACTTGACTCTGTGACTCGACAAAATAAAGAACATTTATATAAAACTTGATACAGGCAAAAATAAGCTATAACTTTGATTGCCATATTGTGATTTATAGTAGCCACATCAAAAAACATATACAGAAATTATTTAATTCATTTCTTTTGGCATTTCTGCTTAGTGATTGAATGCCATTCCGGAAATCCTTGGGGGAGACCTATGTCCCTGCGGCTGAAATTATGATAATAATGATTCAGCCAAAAGGTAGATGCCAAAAAGAAACTAGATATGAAATAAATCACATCAAAATAAAACTAAACTACAATTTATAATCTTTGAACTGAGCCAGTTTGATCAATAAATGCTGTCAGACAGACGGACAAGTCGACCATTTGTTCTTTATAAATAGTGAAATGTTTACGAATGCATGTGCCAGTACATTCAACTTTCACCGTTTATTCACCTTGCGAAAACTTATAGGATAATCATTTTTAGGGTTTCGTACCTTAAAAGTAAAGAGGCCTTAAGACGATACCTAGGTGAACCAGCGCCACCATCAGTTAAATAACATTATTCACTGAAAACACAAGTTATCAAAAATCCGTCTTCTGTAATTAAGGTTCTGGATCTGAAGTTAATTTTAAACATATCATCACTATCAAGTATAAAACAAAGTCGCTTTCTCTGTCCCTTTGTATGCTTAAATCTTTAAAACTACCTACGCAACTGATTTTGATGCGATTTTTTTAATAGATAGAGTGATTCAAGAGAATGGTTTTTATGCCCATGCAAAGCTGGGGCTGCTAAAGAATTGCTAAAGAATTCGTAATATGAATTCGATTCGATGAATTGCTTAAAGTGGCGTTTTTAGACCCCCTAGCACACAATATTATACACAGTATGTAGGTAGGTGTATGCTGCAATAAAATTAATCCTCCTCCTCCAGTCGTTTGCTCACTACTGAGCGTCGTGATGTGCCCGACCTACCTTCTTTGCGATCTCTTTCCATTTATGGCGATCTTTTGCCCTGTGGATTGCGTTGGAGATCTGGATGTTTAGCTGCTGCTTAATTTGGTCAGACCATCTTATCGGGCTACGTCCTCTGGATCTCCTTCCGTCCATTCTGCCAGTGACCAAAAGCTTTTCCAGGTTGTCGTCTGGTTTTCGGGTTTTTGAATAACATTAATACGCCATCTTAAATTCCTAGTCGAATTTACGATGCGTTTGACACAGATAAGAAAATATTTTGTGTATCATTTCACAACAATCAACCTGGGTTTTACGAGTATATTTGATAGTCTATTTTATCATCATCATTTAAGGGTTTTTTTTTGGAGGGAAAGTAAACTGTCGCTATGTCCGCGCTGTATTTAATTTCCAAAACTTAGGATTTTTCGAGTATTTGTGCATAATTTTGGTGGATTATTATTCGCAGTGTTCGTGAACAAGCGTGAGTGTTGGGAAGTGATACAGTGTCGATTACGTGACTTTTTATCTTTGTCACCAAAATCTCCATGATATAGCTAAGTGAAATTTTTCCACCGCTTCACTTAGCCATCTGACTCTGACTAGACTTACTTAATTGACTGGACTAGACTACTGACTTGACTGACTTAGATAGGACTGAAGAAGATTAATAAATTCAAGAAAGGCCTTAAAGGACTAGTTTCCATGGCCGTATAAACTATTCAAAAAAAAAAAATCATCATTTAAGCCTCCATTTCTGGACATTGGCCTCCCCTAAGGATTTCCAGAATGACCGGTTGTCGCGGCCTGCATCCAGCGCCTGCCTGCGACCTTCTTCAGATCATTTAATCATCTGTAGTTACGTTTGTAAAATCTCATACTAGGAGTACTGTTTTGTGGGCTCTGTACGATTCGCGCAGGCTGGACCATCATTGGACAGTCTTTTTCGTCCGAGCGTGTTTCCCGTTTGCATCGTCAGCTTACGCTTCAGAACCCAAGGTACGCTATGAATCATGGTCCAAATTTGGCGGTACTGGTTACAATGGAGCGACTGCCGTCTGACCTCCGTAACCCTTTTTACAGGGAAACCAAATCAATACAGGCAGATTTTTCTGGCTGCCTAAAGGCATCTGCCATAGCCTAATCACTGCCATCTACCGATAATAGCATACATTAAAAAAAAACTATTTACAAATATGGCGTATATACTAGTCATTGCTTGCCTGTATCATTGAGCTCTCTGTTTAGTCCTAAGATAGCTGAGAATGCCTTATGTCATTAAGTCCGCTTATTGTATTTAAGTTTAATTGAACAGAACATTATTTATTTACTTTCTTGCACCCTTCTGTGTATTCTCTATTCTGTGCTCATGATTAATTCAAAACGCCTGTTGTTTTTGATTAGCAATATTTTGTCTACTCGCGACATTTATATCATAATTATGGTAGGAGCAATTTCTAAATGGTACATTACGAAGTTATTTTCGACTAATGCTTTGCCGTACACATATTTTTGTCTTTTGTTTATGAGTTCAAACCAGTATTTTAAGACTTATCGACTTGCCAACTGATACGCCCGTCGTGTAGTTAGCGTAAACAAACATCAACCTACGTTTGATCGATGGTAAAAAGGGAAAAGATAAGCATTAGCTTTTGGCCGTGTGGCTTCTGACAAATTGACAATATCATCATCTTATTCTGTGAGTTGTTACAAGGCCAATTGACCATGCACACACAGGTTTCAAATACTTCGGAATCGCTGTTCGACCATGAAATTGTAGCAGGCCCCAGACCAACGTCTTAACGTACTTTCCGAAGCACGAAATCATCTATTCAGACAATCAGGTGATTCAAGTCTCCAATGCCCTAACCAAACTGTCAAAAACTAAGCAAAATATTATTGCTACTCGTCGGAATCGACCTCCACGACCTCCAGTGCAATCTATTACTAAATTAGTTTGTTTGTTTGAACTCTTATAACTTAAGAACTACCGGTCGGATTTGAAAAATTATATTTGCATATGATAGCCTGATTCTTGGGAAGGTATTTAATTATAGGCTTTGGTTATAGGCTATAGTATAATCTAATTCATCATATCTAAGGCGTGTGAAACCGCGGGGAACAGCTAGTCACTTCACTATCACTACATAGTATAAAACAAAGTCGCTTTATCTGTCCCTATATCCCTATGTATGCTTAAATCTTTAAAACTACGCAACGGATATTGATGCGGTGTTTTTTAATAGATAGAGTAATTCAAGAGGAAGGTTTTTATGCCCATGCGAAGCCGGGGCGAGTCGCTAGTAGATAATAATATGGTACACAACGAAAACCAAAACCCGAGTAGTGTTTCTGGAACGAATGCGTAAAACTGGATATTCGGAGCATCTATTTCAAAGAGCACAGGTGACTCCCACGCAGCCAAAATTTTAACAAAGACGTGGGATATTAATAGCTTACACTAATACTAGTTGTGGGTACATCAACACAATCTTAAACATTTTACTATATGTAGAAATTTGTACCACTGCTTGGGACCACATTCTCTTTTTCCTGCGCGAGCAAATGTATACTTAGTGGCTGTCTATCTGTCTGCTTGTCTGTGTTACGCTTTTACGACTAAACCGCTGGACCGATTTTGATAGGGCAGACAAAAGTAACCCCTTACATGCCATTAACCGGGGGGTCATATTTATCTGTCCCCAAATATACAGACGAACTATTATACGTTTATGAAGGCTGTGTTTAGACACAAATCTGAGCAAGTATGCAGTATTACTTACACAGCAGTCACAACAAGCCGGTTAAAATTGATAACCACTTTTTTTAGAAGTCGGTTAAGAAGTACCAAATTATAACGTACTTTATTTTGTTACAGGTTCAACAACCAACACTTGAATAAAAGAATAATTCATCGATTTAAATTAAATTCAATCAAAAATTTATAAATGGGGGTAGACAGCAAATGCTTTGGCTAGCGGATAAAGAAAGAGACAGCATCTATTAACGGCGAGTGTGCGAGCGAGAGGGATGTCTTTAGTTGCACCGAGGCGGGCCCAATTAAATTGGGCCCACTCTATACCATGGTAAGTTATCTCTACATATTCACACACACATATAATAATGATATTTCGATCAATATTTATTTCAGTATTTTATAGTTTGTTGTGTTTGAAACAGAAAATGAACTACTTACACTACACCATAGAACTAGGAATCGCGTGCGGCAAAATTAAATAATCTATTATTATCTATATATTATCTACTAGCTGTTCCCCGCGGCTTCGCCCCGCGTGGGACTCGGTTATATCGCGTCCAAAAGTAGCCTATGTTTAACCTCCCTACCAAATTTCATCACAATCGGTCCAGCAGTTTAGCCGTGAAGAGGTGACAGACAGACAGACAGACAGACAGACAGACAGACAGATTTTCGCATTTATAATATTAGTATGGAAGTATGGATATGGATATATTTAAAAAAAAGTCTTTGTGGTTATTAAGTAGATACCTATTCTGTGGTTTCGTGAATCTACCATGAATGGAAGCCTTGAACTTTAACGGCTTTTAGCATATAATTAATCGAGGTTGCTTAGAGGTAGAGTCTAGGTTCGAGATATTTTATAGGTCAGTGGACATAGGGAACCTTAAAATAGCTAAACCTCAGAATATTACTTACCTACCTATTCTTATACCTAAAGGAGCTGCTATAGAACACAGATAATTTGATGTTTATACTTGTACATGTGTCTTTATTTTGAGTAGATAGGCGTTTCGTCCTATGAACTTTTTGACAAAAGAACACTCGAATATAAGTACTTGTGTGTTCTGCGTTTCGTTCCGTTTACTTTTTTTTTTATAAATTTAGTACAGCTAGCAATACAAGCTTAATCAAAAAAAAGATTCACAAGTTGACAATGCGCGAGTGACACCCTCAATGTGTCACACTCACGAACGTCAGGCTAATGTGTTTTACTTATGTATGCTAATTTGCCAAATTAAACATACATAAAAATTGATAATAGGTGAAAGATAGGGGAAATGTATATAGAAATAAAAGAACTAAAAATAAATGACTATAAATCAAAAACCTCAAAATCAAAAATTAGGTACAAACTTGAACGGATTTTTTGTAATCAAAGGTTGTCGACCTCGCGAATCCGCTGCAACTTCACTCCTAGAATCTGAAAAAAAAACTCGTCCGTCAGCTGAGCGAGCACCGCTAACTTCACTCAGTAAAAAATACACCTGTCATGGCTGCGCGATCGATGCTTCTGTTCTCCGCTTTTATCTACGTGAAAACATAAAAAATATGTGGCGCTATGCGGTTTATGACGTCGATTTCGCGTTCTTTAGCATTTAATAATTATACAAAGTGTAAAAGTCCGTTAGTTCAGTGTTTTTTCAGTGAGTTTTGAGCACATCTAAATTTATTCCCTGTCAGCCGTGTCGACATTTAGAATTTTTCTTGGTGAGTTTTTGCTTTATTCTTATTGTGATTTTGGTGTAGGTGTGTCCGGAAAGAGCTGTCCCATATGTTTTATCATTAATAAAGCTGAATATAATGATAGAATTCAGCTTGTGAATAGTTGAAAATCGATTTTATGTGGGTGGGTTGCCGAAATGTATAGCCGTCTCGCGCTTTTATAACCTGACCGCGTTACGTAGTGACGCAACAACGGGTTGCTGCATCGTGACGTAGTGAATTTTAATTAAGTCGGTTAACTATATCTATCTCTTTTTAGCGCTAATGTCTTTCGATTTTGTGATTTTTTTTCGGGACATATTTATATTTTTCTAAATAGAATCTCATTGAGAAAGTATTTAGTTATGTGAGCCAACAAAATCTTTATAACTCTTTACTATGTTTCTATTTCGATTGTATTTAATGCTTACATCGTTTGTATTTAATAGAAAGTCGGTTTGATTCGAAGTATACTTACCTATCGTACCTAGTTACATAGGTACTTAATTTTTTTCTCTTTCTTGTATTATAGCCAATTGATTTTGAACCATTATTAAACAAATTAATATTATTGATGAGAATTAATTCCGTGTGCATTATACATGTGCTTATATGTTTTACTGTAAATTCAAACATACACAAATACCATTATTTTTATCCTTTACGGCGTAGACAGAGCCTCATAATTGTAAACCCAAATAGCTGTTTTACATCTATACTAATTTATAAAGAGGAAGTAAGTTTGTTTGTACTGGATAATCTTCTGATCTCATAAAACAATTTCAAAAGTTTTTCTGCATATGACAACTTACAACACAGGCAAACCCCAGTAAACAGCTTGTTTATGTGATATTAATCACTTCATAGTATAAAACAAAGTCGCTTTCTCTGTCCCTATATCCCTATGTATGCTTAATTAAATCTTTAAAACTACACAACGGATTTTGATGTGGTTTTTTTTATAGATAGAGTGATACAAGAGGAAGGTTTTATGCCCATGCGAACCCGGGGCGGGTCGCTAGTAAATAAATAAAATATATAAATACTTCTATATGAAAAATAAAACTGAAGAGTTTGTTTGAATGCTTTTAACTTAAGAACTACGGGTCGAATTTAAAAAAATTCTTTATGCATATAAAAGTGTGATTGTTAAAAAAGGTTATAGGCTTTAGTACATACACACCAAGGGTGAGTGAAACCGCGGGGAACAGCTAGTTAGTAAAAAGAAGTGAAATCTCACAATTCTCCTGGTATTCAAAGCGTCTCATAGGCTGCTGTTACTGCTTCCCATCAGGTGGGCTGTATGCCGATTGCCTACTTACAGTATAAACAAAATTGATTGACAGATTTTTTTATTGTTGAATTATGTTTATATCTACACTAATATTATAAAGAGGAAAGATTTGTGTTTTTGTGTGTGTGTTTGTAATGAATAAACTCAAAAACTACTGTGCCGATTTCAAAAAATATTTTTACCTTTGGATAGCTAAAATCAGTGACATATGTTATGTATGTACTACGGGAGAAGCCGGGGCAGACTGCTGGTTAAATATAAGACAGAAACAACTTGTGGTCATTAAAATGGGTCAAAAATCTAGAGGTGTGGTGGCTAGTATTGTTTTGACCTTTGTTTAATGTCGGTACCCAATTGAGGCCTACGTCCAGCAGTGGACCTGCAGCTGAAATAAATGATGAACTCAACTGACTGAGTGTGAGTCATAGACACAGTGTCTTTTAGGGATGGAGACCAATATAATAACATTAAATTTAAAATTAAAAAAAAAACCCCGACACATTTTCTTTTTTAGTGGTGATGGTCGACTAATTTACCCCCCACATATTATTTGCAGACATTAGGTATTTTACCCACTTACACCCCCAGAGCTTTGTAACAGCACAACCGATTTTCATTAAACATATTATTTTGTAATGTGCACGTGATGCGCTTTCATTTGAGACGACTTGAGTATATTTGCAGACATTCAGTTGTTCTTCCCCACTTTCACCCCTACAACTTCTAAACAGCTCAACCGATTTTCATCAAACATGTTTAAGAACACACGCCCATAAGTCACCTTTAATACAAAAAAAAACTAAATTGAAATCGCTTCATCCGCTCGGGAGGTATGATGTCAGAGACAGACAGACAGATAGACACGTCAAACTTATACCACCCCTCTTTTTGCGTCGGGGGTTAGAAATAACAGTCAGAATCCTGATATGTGGAAATGAGAATGCCCTTAGAGTATTTAATCAAACCGGAGGTGACACGCAAAAAAAGTCTGCCACTCTGCCACTGCAGAGTGAGACACTCAATCACTTGTATGACCGGCGGCGGTCATAAACATTTGGCAGAAGGGGTGTCCTGAAGTTGGCCGCTCCAGTTAGTTTTAAGCTCTAAGGAAGGGATTTATATAAAAGAAAGTCATGTAAGTTACACAATTCATAACTCAAGAACGGCTGAACTAATTTGGCTGAAAATTGGTGGGGTGGTGGCTTAGAACCAGGAAAAGGACATAGGGTACCTTTCATCCCGGGAAAAAGCAGCTTTTCCTGAGGGAAATTCACGAGGGCAAAGCCGCGGGACAGCTAGTTTTGGATAAACACAAAAAAAAAAAAAATTTTACTTGGAAAAATTAATATGTAATGTTTTTATTTATTTATTAGATTACTAGCTGTTCCCCGCGGCTCCGCCCCGCGTGGGACTCGGTTATATCGCGCCCAAAAGCCTATGTTTGACCTCAGGTCGTTAACTACATCCCTACCAAATTTCATCACAATCGGTCCGGCAGTTCAGCCGTGAAGAGGTGACAGACAGACAGACAGACTTTCGCATTTATAATATTAGTATGGATTATTATGGATTATTGATATAGATATTATGGATTAGTACGGATTAGTATATATATTGGCTGGATCTACTGGGATCATGTCCCTATTAGTCGAGTTTCCATGTTAAAAAGGCAGTCGGTTCATTGTAATGAAGCTAAAAAGTTGTTTGTATGTACGTTTATCTCTGGTCGGATTTGAATAAATTATTTTTGCATTTGAATTGCCCGCCAAATACACACAATAGGCGGATGAAACCGCGGAACTCAGCTAGTGGAATAAACAACTAAGTAACTACTAAGGTTATTATCTGATAATCAAATTCAGGCCATCGTACTAGTCTCGTGACTTGTCGTAGTACGATAAAGGGACCCTAATAAGCTCCCCTTCGTTCCAAATTAACATATTTTAAGCCTTATTGATTTATTAACCCCCGACGCAAAATGAGGGGGTGTTATAAGTTTGACAGGTCTGTCGTTAGGCATTCTCAGATGCCTTTAGGCAACCTAAAAAAAATCTGACAGTGTTGTCCACTAACACACCCGGATCATGTTCCTATTGGTCTGGTTTCCCTGTAAGGGTTACGGAGGTCAGACGGCAGTCGCTCCATTGTAATAACCAGTACCGCCAATTCAGAACCGTACCATTGGGCTTTGCTGCGTTAGAAGATTCAACCAGGAAACACGAAGACTGCCGTCGGCTCGTCCTTTTGCTTCAAAGGCTTGTTTTGACTCTGACGACCTCATTGGCGTAATGGTTAACATGCCTGACCGCTACTCAGGAGGTCCCGGGTTCGATCCCCGGTCAGGTCAAGATAAAAAATGATCTTTTTCTGATTGACCTGGGTCTTGGATGTTTATCTATATATGTAGTTGTTATGAAATATAGTATCGTTGAGTTAGTATCCCATAACACAAGTCTCGAACTTACTTTGGGGCTAGCTCAATATGTGTGATTTGTCTCTATATATTGATTTATTTATTTTAAAAAAGAAAGAAAAACGGTAACGTTTAATTGGTAAAATCCGAACAATTACATAAAATAACAACATTTAAAACATGAGTTTGAACCACTGAAGTTTTTAAACATTGACGTTTGTTGTAGACCTCCTTGTCGTAATGGTCCACACGCTAATCCGGTAATCTTGAGGTTCTGGGTTTGATTCCTAGTCAGGGCAAGTTGGAAAATGGCTGCATACATACATATAATCACGTCTTTATCCCATAGTGGGGTAGACAGAGCCTAGGATAAGACCTTAGACCACTTTTAGCATGATGATAGTTGAAACAGGTAATCAATAGTGATGGGTTGCTAGCCGCATCGCCTATGTCATGATTCCCCCATTCGCCGATTCCCTCAGACGACTTTTACGGCTTGGGCGGGAAAAGAAGCAACTGGTACATTCTATGTTTTTCTTTTTCTCCCAGCCAGACCAGCACGGGAGGAAAATGGTTGCGATTTGGAAAAACTGTGATAAGATACTAAATAATATGGAACAAGCATAAATTAATTTATCAATTTATCTAATTGGGCCGTTATTATTAATTATAAGACATTATGTCATATTGCAAATGGAATATTCTGTATCTCATGCGGGGTTAGATAAGCTTCGGTTTTTTTTTTTACCTTTTTTCCCCTGCCATTTGATACTCATGATAGAAATGCAACTAGTGGCGACCAATCCAAGCCGGGCCACGTTAGCCGTCGCTTGACAAGCACTACAGTAGACCACGGGGTCAACCATTAATAAGATGTTCTGTCTTTGCTACAGGGAACAAGAGCCGAAGTGCGAAAGGGAGTCTCCTTTCAAACATCAGGCGCCGCACCAGTCAAACAGATCAGGTACCTATCTCATCATCTATGCGCTTTGCCGGGCGCCTCCGTGGTCCAGTGGTTGAGGCGTTTGCCTGTAGACCCGGTGGTCGTGGGTTCGATTCCCGCGGGAAAGCATACTTTGTTGTTTCCTGTTTGGTTAGGACATTGCGGGCTTGAATCACCTGATTGTCTGATAATAAAGATGATTCCGTGCTTCGGAAGGCACGTTAAGCCGTTGGTCCCGGCTGCCATTTGGTAGTCGTTAAAGGAACCACGTCAGAGGCCGAGAGGCGGAGAACTTTGACACCAGGGTGTGCATGGTCGATTGACCGTGACACCTACACGAAATGTTGATGATGATGCCGGGTGCATCTCAAGCTCATTAAGCGTGTGATACCTTTTGTTCACTCGATATAGTAATTTGCTCATATATTGCCTTAAGATAAGGTGTTTTTCTTGCTAATAAGGTGGCGCTTCGATTATAGTATACTAGCTTTCGCCCGCATGAATTTCCCTAGGGAACATTGCTTTTTCCCGGGATGAAAGGTGCCCTATGCCCATCTCAATACTCCTAGCTGTGTATGCGAAACTTCAGGAAGATTGGTTCAGTAGGTAAGGTGAAGAGGTAACAAACAAACAAATATACAAACTTACTTCGCATTTATAATATTAGTTGGATAGTATTCTTATCCTAGTTCAGTGCCCCTAGTATGAGTTTTTCTTAACGCAGACGCTAGCGACTGCGTTAGGATTTTGTATGGAATTTCTTAGTTGCCTTACTATCCGCCAGAGGCGCTGTACAGGTTTGCCATACTAAACCGCTAACGCTGTCGCTAGCGTCTGCGTTAAGAAAAACTCATACTAGGGGCACAGGTATCAATCCACCATAAATGTCGTTTATAGTACTAGATACACTAGAATCAGGTATGTATTTATTGTTAACACCTACCCCCGTATTGAGAAAGGTTTGTTAAGCCAATGTTAGCTAAAATGTGTTGCGTCTTTTTCTTTCACGTGAAGTGTCAGGTAAGAGAAAAAGAGACAAAACATATTTTTGTTAAAATGGGCTTAACAAAAGTTTCTTAATACGGGGGCTAGTATTTAGTATATTTTTACGAATCATGTATATAATATGGTGAGCAATAAACTTTATTATTCTTATTCTGTGAACTGTGTGTCTGTCTGTCTGTTTGCAGAGTCGTCTTCCTCGTCAGCTGACACAGCGTCGCAGGGCTCCGGCTCAGCAGCTGTCCCGGCGCCGCGGCCGAGGAGACATGAGCCCCAGGTAGGTATTATACCCGGCACATAAGTCGGTCAGGGTTAGTGATGTTCCGGCTGGCAATTTACAGTTTAAGGGAATATTCCCTATGGAAATTTATGGAAATATTCCCAATTTTACCAAGGAATTTGGAAACTCTTCCAAAGTTCCCGGGAAAGTTTCCAATATTCCCGGCAACGGCACATCACTAGTCGGGGTCGGCCTCGTAAAACATACTGCGACCAAATCGCGGAACTTTTGAAAAAGGGAGACATTAGGAGTACCCGAAATCGGCGAGCGTGTATGACGAGAGTGATGAGTGTGGAGGAGGCGAGAGAGGTATGTAAGGATCGTAGCCAATGGAAATCTCTAGTCTCTGCCTACCCCTACGGGAGACAGGCGTGATGATATGTATGTATGAACATAAGTTGGACACTAACGAGACGGAGAGTGGAGAGTTGATGAGCTCGATAGCCTAGCGCGGCGTGTTCGTAACTATAGTGAGCGTCAAGCGACGGCGACGGTGAGTGCGCGGCCATGTTTGGATTGGTCGCCATTAGTGGTATTTCTATATTGAGCTCCTCCGTGCTTCGGAAGACACGTTAAGCCGTTGATCTCGGCTGTTATCAGTAGATGGCTGTCGTTAGGCTATGTCAGATGCCTTTAGGCAGCCTGAAAAATCTGACAGCGTTGTCCACTAACACACCCGGGTCATGTTCCTGTGGGTCTGGTTTCCCTGTAAAAACGATTACGGAGGTCAGGCAGTCGCTCCATTGTAATAACCAGTGCCGACAAATCAGGACCATGATTAATAGCGTACCTTGGGCTCTGAAGCGTCAGCTGAAGATGCAACCGGGAAACACGCTCGGACGAAGAAGAAGTCTATCGAAATGCTATCGATATTTGACTATCGATATATAGTAAAGAGCAAAATTGAGGCTGTTTACGAAGGTTTTGGGTTCACAACTTTGTCATACCAATTAACACAATATAAGGCTGCCAAATAAAGCGCGTTCTAAAAATGCTACATCCGCCTTTACATAACAATAAGCGCTTTATGCTTATCAAATGAAACTGTAGTTTGATAAAATGACTGTTATAACCTATTACAAAACGATCATTGTACATTAGCGGACGCACGATTGCTATAGAAGTATAAATTATTTTGTGTTTTTTCAAAAAAAAAGTCCGCGAACCTGTTGATTGTAAAGTATTAGCTGACCCGGCGAACTCCGTACCGCCTGAACGCACTTTTATCACCGCTTAAACCTTCCCTGAACTTCCACAAATATTTTGAGACCAAAACTAGCCAAATCTGCCTAACCATTCTCGAGTTTTAGCGAGACTAACGAACGGCAATTGATTTTTATATATAAAAAAGAAGAAAGACGAAGATTGTTTTCTCTAATAATAGTCGGATTTGGTGTTGTGAGTGGCATGCTTAAGACGATACCTCGGTGAACACTAGCGCCATCATCAGTTAAAAATCATTATTCACTGAAAACATAAGTTATCAAAATTCCGTCATATGTGTTTATGGTTCTGAATCTGAAGTTAATTTTAAACATATTAAATTATCGTTCCCTACAGTTACAAATTGCAATATTGCTTAAAACGGCCAATTTTAGCCATTTTGCAATTTGTGCACTTCAGATCCAGAACCGTAATTACATAAGACGGATTTTCGATAACTTGTGTTTTCAGTGAATAATGATTTTTAACTGATGGTGGCGCTAGTGTTCACCGAGGTATCGTCTTAACATAAAAACGTTGTGACATTATAAATCTTCTAATACAATAAGTTATTTTGTGTAGCTGTGAATAGTCCACGTCGTCTAAGCGTGTATTTCGTGCCTTTTCCAATACGAAATTTTATGTGTGTCTGACTTTTGGCTGTTTGTGTGCAAAATGAAGTCGATGGAACAAACTGTGTTACAAATTATGCAGTGTTTTACTGTTGTGAGTTAAGGTTTTTCTTTTTCAAAGTGGAAAATTTATTTTCTGTGTTTTATAGTTTTACTAGCTTTCGCCCGCGGCTCCGCCCGCGTGAAATTCTCTCGGGTACCGTGCTTTTTCCCGGGATGAAAGGTACCCTATGTCCTTCTCAATACTCCTGGCTATGTGTATGCATAAACGAACAAATATACAAACTCACTTTTACATTTTAACATTATATAGTTGGGACTAGCTGTTACCCGAGCTGTTGTCCGCTCATTTGGTCGCCGCGCTCAGAGATCGCGATAAAAGCTATGCAATAGCTTAAATATTGTTTTTTTTTATTGCAGAGAGAAGAGAGGCGAGAGGAAGCCGCCAGTGCTCCGAGGGTTCAACCTAACCCTCTATTAAGGTATAATAAAATACCCTTTATTGCATTATCTTATGATAACATTTACCAATCTGCCTCCGTGGTCGAGTGATTAAGACGTTTGCCTGTAGACCCGGTCATGGGTTCGATTTCCACGGAAAGCATACTTTGTTTAGTTGTTTCGGTGGTTAGGACATTGCAGGCTTGAATCACCCGATTGTCTGATAATAAATATGATTCCGTGCTTCGAAAGGCACGTTAAGCCGTTGGTCCCGGCTGCCATCTGGTAGTCGTTAAAGGAATCACGTCAGAGCCTGGGAGGCGGTTCCGAATAACTCTGACACCAGGGTGTGCATAGTCGATTGACTATGACATTACAATAATTTAATTAATGAATGAACATTTTTAAAAACATGCTCAAAAAGTGGACATCGCAAAATGCAAATTCTTCCGTTAACCTTTCATAAAATTAAATAAATATAGCAGAGTAAATGATAAAAAATTAAATAAACTCTTAAAATACTCCATAGTTTCTTTGTTACCCGACTACGGTGAATCCAAAAGGAAGGGTAATAATTTAGACAATTTATGTATGTATGTATTTTTATTTAAATCCCGGGAAAAGGTTCTTTCTGTTACCGAGGGGAATTCACGCGTTAATAAATGAATGATATCAAATTCAGATCCCGCACTCTCCCCAATTTCGGCGGGCACCGCTCTCGCTCGGCGTCACGCTGCGACACCTCGCGGCGGCTCCACCACATCACGATGGCCAGCGAGGACCTGCTGCAGCCGGGGCACGTCGTCAAGGAGAGATGGAAGGTATGAATTTAATACTTTACACAATAATTTTAGACCCAAATACTCGCCCTGCTTTGGAGGGTTTTGGGAAGCTGAGTTCGAACTTCCCTTATTATTTTCATTTTGGTGGAAAATTGGAGGAACAATAAATGTGGTATGGCTATGGAGTATTTGTTGCAGCTTGGGAAATGTCGTCAAAGAGAGATGGAAGATACTAATTTAGAGTGCTACAAAATAATTGCAGACCCGAACACCCCCAACTTTGGAGGATTTTGGGAAGTTTTGTTTCAACTTAATTACTCTGTTTATTTTTGGAAAAATTTAGATTGTAAAACTGTATATAGATAGCGAGGATCTGCTGCAGCCGAGGGACGTTATCAAGAAGAGACGGAAGGTACTAATTTAATGCTTCACACCACTTACCATCAGGTGGGCCTATGCCTGTTTGCCAACTAAATTATACATTTATATTTCATAAATGACAATTCTCTCAACAGGTGGTAAAGAAAATCGGCGGCGGTGGTTTCGGCGAAATCTACGAGGGTCTTGACCTGGTGACGCAGGAGCAGGTTGCCCTCAAAGTGGAGTCGTCCCGGCAACCCAAACAGGTGCTCAAGATGGAGGTGGCCGTGCTGAAGAAGCTACAGGGTGAGTTTGTAAGAAATTATATTAATATGGTGTTTAGAAGGGTTATATGCCGTTTCGCGAACTATTTTCAAAACTAGGAGGAACGGCCACATTATGAGTACTCTGTGTTAACTAGATGCTAGATACAACCGGTAAAACGCTAATATGCGAAAAATAGAGTAAAATTATAACACAAAGTGCCAACAGATTCATGTTTCAAGCCGTCATGAGATTGCGCCTCCCTTTTTCCTTCAATATGCGTGTCATAAGGTGTAAGAAAGGCCATTGCGAGGACCGGTCTATCAGGCTACGGTAACCCCTAGCCATATTGTATAAATCACCGAGGGTTGAGACCTGGTAACTCAGGAGCAGGTTGCCCTCAAAGTGGAGTCGTCCGGCAACCCAAACAAGTGCTCAAAATGGAAGTAGCCGTACTGAAGGAAGCTACAGGGTGAGTTTGTAAGATATTCTGTTACTCGAATAGATTTTAGGAGGCAAAAGGGAATAGCTTGAAAACTTAATTCTAGCTACGTAGTAAGTATTCCGAATTACACAATGGATTACCAAGTAAGGCAAAAATTGAATTTGAGATGAAAAACCAGAAAAACCAACGAGGAATAACGAAGTAGCCAGCTTTGCCAAGTTTATCATCATTTCGTGTATCAGTAGAACATGCACTGGTCTCTGCGGAAACCCCTCTTGGCCTGTGGCGTGGTTCCTTTAACGACCGCCAGATGGCAGCCGGAACCGACCTCTTAACGTGGCTTCCGAAGCACGAACATTTGGCATTAAGTACACCAATTGTATTTTTTTAAAGGGCAATAAAGATATAATTGTACAATATAGTAGACTAGGACACGATATCTATCGACTCGCTCTTAAACTTTTTTATTTATTTTCAGGCAAAGAGCACGTATGCCGCTTCATAGGGTGCGGCAGAAACGCACGTTTCAACTACGTTGTGATGCAGCTTCAAGGAAGAAATCTGGCGGAGTTGAGACGTGCCCAGCCTCGCGGTGCGTTCTCACTCTCCACTACATTAAGGTGAGTTTATCTCTCTCATTTTAGTGTTTTTCAGTGTGTGTACTATACCTTGCTGGGAGATCAACATACATATATATATTTGTCGCTTAGTATCTTGCAATAGTGTGCACAATTCAGATACTTCCAATAGATATTTTTAATGATATGAGGTAGAGACTCCCATGTTCCTCCAAAATGGGGGTCATAAGGTGTAAGCACGCCAGTGATAGTCTAATTTAAGCTATCAAATTCACACCTTTGTGTAGTAGACATAGATAAATAAATAAATAGGAACAACTCACACAGATTGAGTTAGCCTCAAAGTAAGTTCGAGACTTGTGATATGGGATACTATCTCAACGATACTATATTTTATAACAAATACATATATAGATAAACATCCACGACCCAGGTCAATCAGTAAAAGATCGTTTTTCATCTTGACCTGACCGGGAATCGAACCCAGGTAACTTCTGAGTAGCGGTCAGACATATTAACCATTACGCCACGGAGGTCATTTTTATTAGACAGTGGCGCCATCACGAGCGGCACAGATAATCTTCAATTTAATCTGGTTTTTTTTTTCAGACTGGGACTACAAATACTCAAAGCCATAGACTCCATACACTCCGTCGGCTTCCTACATAGAGATATTAAACCGGTAAGTTTTTATATGGGTTTTAGGGTGTCTTATACGGGGTGGTCTTGGAAAACCTCCTCATCACTGGCCGTGTCGAAAGTTCTAGAGGAAAAGGGCGCCCCCCTACAAGTTGGTCGGATACAGTGCGCGAGATCACCAGTACATCCTTGCAGGGGTCCATTCACCTCGCCCAGGACAGGATCGCCTGGAGGAAGGTCGTGGCAGGTGTTAACCGTGATGGTCACGTCCCTCAGTCATGAGGTCATGAGGTGAGGTACAGTCATGAAACGACAGAGAAGAAGATACAGATTGGCAGGGTTAAGACTAGGCTGCCAAAATTTGGTATGTTTTAGACAGAAACTGAGAATTCAAATACAAACTTGAAGAATAGCAAATTCGGACACATGATTGTTTTAACCTTTATCTATCTTTCCACCAATAAGTTACATGATTTGTTTAGTTTTGCTCGATACTTTTTTTTTAGAAACTTGTTTTTTAATTTTGATTTATCTTATATTTCTATATACTTACTCTTTTACGGTACAAAAATTATCGATTCATGATATACATAGCATGAACTAAACAGACACCAAAGGATATTTGTGTATGTAGTTTATATTTTTAGTAATTATTGAAAACAGTTTTGAGACTTACGTCCTTCACTTCCGTGATTAAATGCGCACGACACGACCAGAATAAAATCGATGAAAGCGGCGCGGCTGTGATACCCTCACCCTCCTCATTTTTCGTCCGAGCGTGTTTCCCGGCTACATCTTTAGCTTACGCTTTAGAGACCAGGGTACGCTATTAATCATGGTCCTGATTTGTCGGTACTGGTAATTACAATGGAGCGACTGCCGTCTGACCTTTTTTTTTTTTTTTTTTTTTTTTTTTTTTTTTTGATTTCGCAGGGGAATGCTTTTACGCACGGAGTGTGGGACTCCTGGGCCGCTACTCGGCCCAGACTACCCACTAAACCCCTGCGGGTGCCGTCGGCCGCTTTGCATGGAGGCGCCTCGGATCTAACTAGCACAAGACGCCTCAGCGACTGGCCGGTCTCTCATCAGAGACCGGACTCTCCACTCTCAGAGGCCCTCCGACACCTGGAGGACCTCTGCCACCGGGTGGGACTAATTTTTAGTCCCACTCTTATGGGGGCGCTTCCAGGCGCGCTAGGTAGCGCCTGCGTCGCACCCCCCCTCTACGCCTCCGGATCGGGTCCGCAAGGGGATCGTCCTCGCGGTCCCTTTCCTCGGCCTCCCTCTGCGACATAACGGTCTCGCAGAAGGAGGCCATTGCCGTCCAAGCTCTGTCGCTCTCGAGCATCGCGTTGACGACACTCGGGAGCGACAGGTCCACCCCGCCTAGCGCGGCGGCCAACTCATGGCGCTGCCGGTTCCACCTAGGACACCGCTCCAGGACATGTTGAGCGGTGTCCTGAGCCCCGCCACAATCGTGGCATTTGGGCTCGGCCTCCCTCTGGGCCACGCGGTGCAGGTACTCACGACTGCCGTCTGACCTCCGTAACCCTTTACAGTTTGGAGAATGTGACGGGAGCGACAGGGATATGCTCGACCGCCACAAAGGGAAGATCTTCCCGCCAGGCTAAGGTGTTATGCCTGGGGAACCGCGGCTCCGACGATGTCTTGTCGGAGGTTGATTATATGCTCCAATCCGTAGAAACTTTGATAGCGCGATTTAGACTTTTATAGTAATTTTTCCATCTTGTATGCAATTCTGAGATTGTTGCTTTTAACGCCATCTGTGGTGCGTCTTTGTAGATATTGTTGTGGCGCTAGTGTCGCCACAACAGAAACCAGACCAACAGGAACATGACCCGGGCGTGTCAACCATCTGAGGTATCTGACGTAGCCTAACGACTGCCATCTACCGATAACAGTCGGGACCAACGGCCTAACGTGCCTTCCAAAGCACGGAGAAGCTCAAGATAGAAATGCCACTAATGGCGACCAATCCAAACATGGCCGCGACAAATCTCTATCACATTATCTAATATTTTACTCTCCCTTTCCAGAGCAATTTCAGTATCGGGCGGCATCCGTCGAACTCGCGCAAAGTGTACATGTTGGACTTTGGTCTAGCGCGGCAGTACACCACTAGCAATGGACAGGTGCGGCCACCCCGAGCAGCCGCAGGCTTCAGAGGTAGGATCACCCTTCCCATTCCATCCCTTTCCTTATTATTAGGAAGGAAACTTCATTCCTACAACTCAGGTAGGATCACCCTTCCCATTCCATCCCTTTCCTTATTATTAGGAAGGAAACTTCATTCCTACAACTCAGGTAGGATCACCCTTCCCATTCCATCCCTTTCCTTATTATTAGGAAGGAAACTTCATTCCTACAACTCAGGTAGGATCACCCTTCCCATTCCATCCCTTTCCTTATTATTAGGAAGGAAACTTCATTCCTACAACTCAGGTAGGATCACCCTTCCCATTCCATCCCTTTCCTTATTATTAGGAAGGAAACTTCATTCCTACAACTCAGGTAGGATCACCCTTCCCATTCCATCCCTTTCCTTATTATTAGGAAGGAAACTTCATTCCTACAACTCAGGTAGGATTACCCTTCCCCCCCCCCCCCCTCTCATATTATCTGTTTGCCTTGCTCTCAGCCCAGCTGTATGAGCGTTAAAAAGTAACAGACATATAAACTTTCGCCTGTATAATATTAGTGGAATGATTTCAATATAATAATACGCCATTTTCTCCTCCCAAACTAGGCACCGTTCGCTACGCTTCAATAAACGCCCACAAAAACAAAGAGATGGGTCGCCACGACGATCTCTGGTCGTTGTTCTACATGCTGGTGGAGTTTGTCAACGGACAACTGCCGTGGAGGAAGATCAAGGACAAGGAGCAGGTAACCGCTTGCCATCAGCAAACGCCCGACAAACAGAGAGATGGGTCTGATTTATCAGGTCGGGATCTGATGATGGGAATGATCCCATCATCAGATCCCGAACTGATAAATCCCTCGATCTCTCTATGAGGAGAAATTGAGGGAACTTTTCAATTTTTATTGCGGTATGGGTATTTTTTATATATATATATTTCAGTTAACACTTTCGCGGACAGTAAACGAGATATCAATAACAGTTAATTGTTATGGCGTTACTGCCAGCGATAGTGTTAATAAGGTGAGGCGATATACTGGATCGTTTAATCCACTTTCAAAAACGCAATGTCTTTACTTCTGGTGTTTCAGGCGTCCATAGGCTACGGTAACCGCTTCCCATCTCCTGGGTCGAATGCCTGTTTGCCTACTAAATAATGAAATAAAAAATTTTTTAATAAAAATATTTTTTTTAGAAAAAAGTTTTTTTTTTTTGCTAAATATAATAGTAAAAAAAATTTTAGCAAAAAAATAAAAAATAAAAATTTTGTTTTACAAAAAAATCTTAAAAAATTCTTTCTTAAAATATATATTTTAATAAAATTCTTTAAAAAAATCTTAATTTTTTTTTTACAGGTCGGACTTATGAAAGAGAAATACGACCACCGGCTTCTCCTAAAGCACTTACCATCAGAACTGCGCCAGTTTTTGGAGCACGTCCAGCGTTTGGAATACGCTGACACCCCAGACTACACAATGCTGGCGTCACTCCTCGAGAGATGCTGCAAGAGACGAGGAATCAGAGATACAGACCCTTACGATTGGGAGAAAGAAGTAAGTATATATATACTTCACTATCAATATCACTACATAGTATAAAACAAAGTCGCTTTCTCTGTCCCTATGTCCCTTTGTATGCTTTCTTTGTGCGGTTCTTGATGCGGTTTTTTTAATAGAAAGAGTGATTCAAGAGTAATAATAATACTAGGCGTACATAATACTAGGCGTACCTAATACTAGGCGTACCTAATACTAGGCGTACCTAATACAAACGTACCTAATACTAGGCGTAACTAATACTAGGCGTACCTAATACTAGGTACCGGTACTTAACACTCGCCCTGTGTCGCTTATACGAAACAGCAGGAGCAGGCATACATTTTCGCCGAGCGGTAGAAAGAGAGGGGGATATTACTTCCTTTCTACTCTACCTCCGTCTTACTAATTTTCGATCAGGTCACGTGTCCTTACACGAGTTTATCACTTTTTACCCATCCCAA
The DNA here is from genome assembly GCA_947044815.1 of Apomyelois bistriatella. Lineage (NCBI taxonomy): Eukaryota > Metazoa > Arthropoda > Insecta > Lepidoptera > Pyralidae > Apomyelois > Apomyelois bistriatella. Next base: position 890,580 of record OX345718.1, read on the forward strand.
ATAGTGCACAACGGCGCTAAAGAAGTTTCCAATACAAAAAAAATTGGGTAGTTAATTATTTATTTTAATTTTAGGTAGTATATTATACTAGATCTTGGGCTCGGAACCATAATGACTCTAAACGAAGGAGGACACGCTAAGACGATTGTGGTAGGACAATTATAAATGTTAGATCGGATAAAAAAATTCAGTGTGGGTTTGGTGCCTACTAATTTAGAAAGGATTTTTAAAATATAATGTATATATGTATCCATACTAATATTATAAATGCGAAAGTCTGTCTGTCTGTCACCTCTTCACGGCTAAACTGCTGGACCGATTGTGATGAAATTTGGTAGGGATGTAGTTAACGACCTGAGGTCAAACATAGGCTACTTTTGGGCGCGATATAACCGAGTCCCACGCGGGGCGGAGCCGCGGAGAACAGCTAGTTTACTATATTTTTTTACTCCTTTATCTATGTAAAATCTCGTTTTGTTCATAATATTATTCAAAAAATATAATTCTATTATGTCTTTATCTATACTAACTAATATAAAGCTGAAGAGTTTGTTTGTTTGAACGCTTATAACTCGAAAACTACTGGTCGGATTTGCAAAATTATTTTTGTATATGAAAGCCTGATACTTGGGGAAGGTTATAGGCTGTATGTACTATAATACAGACTAATGGCGAGTGACACCGCGGGGAACAGCTAGTATACTATAAATATATATTATGAATGCGAAAGTCTGTCTATCTTTCCTCTGTCTGTTATGGAGCGATTTTTGTGAAATTTAGTATGGATATAGTTAAATTGGTTAAGAACCTGGGGGGTTACTACAGTCTCTTAAAACCATGCAAGATCCAGTGAGTAAGCGAGACAGCGAAATACATGATGTAAGGCGACATCTCCCTCACTCAATCGTTTTTGCATGGTTTTAAGAGATGGTGGTAGGCCACCTAGTGTAAAAGATAGTCTAATTTTGGGCCCGATATAACAGAGACCCACGCGGGCAGAGCCGCGGGCAACAGCTTGTATGTGGTATATTCGATAATATGCTATAATAATACTAACGTAATGCTGTAGAATTTAATGGTTATGTCGGTGTTTCAGGCATATATATTTTAAAATGGCGGGACCAATTATATTTATTATTATTATTTGGTAAGATTTATCGGTTGTGGGTTGTTCTTTTATTTAATAAAATGTAGTCATTGTATAAAATATCATAGTCATATGTGTATTTCAAAATTCATTTGTTTTTTTTTTTTGTCGTATTGTTAGTTTTTTTGTTGTTTCTGTGTTTGTCTGTTTGTTTATTTTTGACTTGGAATTTCGGTGATGTTTGAAAAAATCGGAAATTGGTATATAGGTATTTGTGTAAGGAAATTATTTTAATACAAATTGGTTTATGTGTAAAAAAGTTGAATAAAAAAAACTTTGTAATTCTATCATAAAGGATGTAAGTATTTATATTGCCTCTGTGGTATAGTCACGCGGAGGTTGTGGGTTCAATTCCCACTGGAAACACATTGTTGTTTCCAGTTTGGTTAGGACATTGCAGGCTTGAATCACCTGAATGTCTGATAATAAAGATGATTCCGTGCTTCGTAAGGCACGTTAAGCCGTTGGTCCCGGCTGCCTGTTTTAAGAAACTATAAAAGGCCGTAAGGCGGAATCGAAAATTTCTAAAATGTGCAGGGTCAATTGACCCCATACTTCTTCGTCCGAGCGTGTTTCCCGGATGCATCTTCAGCTTACGCTTCAGAGCCCAGGGAACGCTATCAATCATGGTCCTGATTTGGCAGTACTGGTTATTACAATGGAGCGACTGCCGTCTGACCTCTGTAACCCTTTTTACAGGGAAACCAGACCAACAGGAACATGACCCGGGTGTGTTAGTGGACGACACTGACAGATTTTTTTCAGGCTGCCTAAAGGCATCTGACATAGCCTAATACTGCCATTCCATGTCATAACGCAATACATACTTATATGTATATAATTTTCAGGCGGTGGTATCGCGCACGCGCGCTTCAGTACATCCGGTTCCGGAGCACGCGTTACCAACAGACACACAGCCAGACAATGTGAGTAAATTGATATACATTAAAATAATGCTAAGAATACGTTTATCGGTTTTATATATTTTTTTTTATATAAGGTGGACACAAACCAACTGCAAATATTTTAAGGGCAGATCCAGACCGCTATATTGAACAACTTTTCCAAATAAACTTATGTCGAAATACGATTTTTTTTTTACTCTTCATACTAAACTAGATTAGATGATTTTCAATTTGTATGGGTGTAAAAAAAATTTTTGTATTTCGACATAAGTTTATTTGGAAAAGTTGTTCAGTATAGCGGTCTAAATCTGCCCTTAAAATAATCGCAGTTGATTTGTGTCCACCTTGTATATAAAAAAAAAAAATGTCATTATTTCTTTTGTTGTGGTGGTAAACCACAATATGACAACAAAACTTATATAGCTTATTTTTGTCATTATAAATGTTTATATGAGTTTTCTTCATTTATTCCAGTCACAGAGTAATGTCAAATCTAATTTCAAAAATGGTTTCCCCTCAGTATTATAATCCACATACATTCTCTGCTTAACCCAAAGGTTGACTGTTAGACAATGCTCCTAGCATTAAGTCCGCCTATTGTGCGATACATTGTATTTCGTGCAACAAAGGTTTAAATCCATACTAATATTATAAATGCGAAAGTCTGTCCGTCTGTCTGTCTGTCACCTCTTCACGACTAAACTGCAGGACCGATTGTGATGAAATTTGGTAGGGATGTAGTTAACGACCCGAGGTCAAACATAGGCTACTATTGGGCGCGATATAATCGATTCCCACGCGGGGCGGAGCCGCGGGGAACAGCTAGTAATATTATAAATGTGAAAGTGTGTTAGTTTGTTTGTTTGTCCTTCCTTCACGCCTTAGCTAAGCAACCAATCGACCTGATTTTTGGCATAGAGTTAGTTGAAAGGATGAAGAGTAACATAGGCTACTTTTGGTACTGAAAAAGCATCAAGTTCCCAAGGGAGATTACTGGAATATTTGTATGTGTACACCAAATATCGGCCATATAACCTAATAATTTTTTCTTCTTGGCAAAAATTGTAATGTAGATAAATCGGTTCGCACAGAGTCGCCGCCGCCTGGACACGGAGGTGGGTACAGCGGTGACCGCGGCCGCGGCGCCCGACGCCCGGCGGCCGCGCCAGCCCGCCTCGCCGCGCCACGCGCACCAACACAACGGATACGTAAGTCGTTGTTTGTTTCGACGAGGTGATGGAGAGAGCCGTGGCGTGTTCGGGAGAGCGGACGGATTTTAGTTGTTGGCGGCGCGGGTTCGAATCTCGATAAATATTATAAATATATATTTTATAGATATAGATATAGATAAATACAGGTTATAGTTATCGCACCAGCACAACGGATACGTAAGTCGTTGTTTGTTCCGACGAGGTGATGGAGAGAGCCGTGGCGTGCTCGGGAGAGCGGGCGGATTTTAATAGGCTGGGATAGACTCGTATTTTGTTTTTGTTTAAAATAATTATTCTAATAAATTAAAAATTCTATTTGTTTAGATTGAAACAATTTATTCCATATTTTTCTGATCCCTCTAGGGCAGCAAAATTTAATTCCAAAATTTAATTTTTAGAATCCCGTCAAAAACACCGTCGGCCATTTTTGCAGAGTTTTGTGACGTAGTATTCTGTAAAGTGCTATTTTTGACACCTGATTCTCGCTAAGAACCACAAAGTCGCATGAAAATCATGCGATGTCACAGTCTTATCGAATGAAAATCATTCGAATTACCCTTTGAACGAATGACAGAAGTCAAAAATAGGTCTATTTACAGCTATATACATCAATATTATTTCTAAATCTATGTTATCACCACTACCAAAACAAAAACAAACAAACGTCAAACGTCAATCGTGACAATGTCAATTTCATTATTTTTATTTTTTTAACAAAGGTAATGGGTTTATTTATCCTCTAAAGCATTTTTTGAATTTACAAAACTTTAAAAATATTTTTCTATAACTTAGATCTAAAATATCACGAAAAGAAAAGATACGTGTTTCCTAGTTTTCAAAATACTATTTACTGAGCATAAGAAAACAAATGGCAAAAAAAAAATGAAATGTTGTCAATTATGTCGCGTCATAGCGGATGATGGCCGGCTTTCTAATAGAAATAGAACCCGTTTTGACAGATCCGAATTTTAAGTAAATTTTAAATTGAAATTATAATGCCATCTTGCATTTTTCTTAACGGAGATATATTTCGGTTTCGTGGGTCAAATAATGTAAGAAACAAATATTTGTCGCATCAAAATTGACATGAGTCAAGTAGCCTATTGTTAGTTGCGGGGGTTCGGAACTTGCTAAATATTAAAAAATATATATATTTTATAGATAAAAACAAGTTACAGTTATCGCATCAGGGTGGCTACTATCACCTCTTAAAACCATGCAAGAACGATAGTAAGGAAGATCTCGCCTTACAATCATGCATTGCGCTGTCCCGCTTACTCACTGGATCTTGCATGGTTTTAAGAGACTGTAGTAACCAACGGATTCGTACGTATATACGTTCCTCTTGAATCACTCTATCTATTAAAAAAAACCGCATCAAAATCCGTTGCGCAGTTTTAAAGATGTAAGCATACAAAGGAACATAGGGGACAGAGAAAGCGACTTTGTTTTATACTATGTAGTGATTAGTTGGATTAGATATAGTTGGATTTGCCATACCAAATTGTCACCAAAGTTAACGAGTTATTTTGCACAAAAGTTTTTTTTTTATTTTTGCAGTCAACGGCAGACAAGCCGACGGAGAAGGAAGCTGAAGCCAGAACGACTCCGGCGCCATCTCCCGAGAGACACGCGAAGGTTGTTTGCAAAAACTATTTTCTTAAAATATTATCGTTTTTTCTGCAATTATGCTCTATCAAAAACTATAGTCAAAATTGTTAAGATATATTTTTTTAAGAAACTAATAATAATCAAAATTATTAAGATATTTTAAATAAGCTTAATCTATTAAACTGTCCCACTGTTGGGCAAAATCCTTCCCCCTTTTTAAGTAAATAAATAAAATGGATTAATTTTATAACTTATTTTTTATATGTCCTCTTTGATCACGAATCTATCGCCGCGCAAGCCTCGGTGGTATGTAGACTTTATACCCCCGTCTTTTGAGAGGCTTGCGCGGGAATATTATTCTAACACTAGTATAGACCATTTGAAGGAGTTGATGTATTGTGGTGAATCTGACAAAATCATCAAGCTAATATATTTAACTAGCGACCCGCCCCGGTTTCGCATGGGCATAAAAACCATCCTCTTGAATCACTCTATCTATAAAAAAACCGCATCAAAATCCGTTGCGTAGTTTTAAAGATTAAGCATACATAGAAATATAGAGACAGAGAAAGCGACTTTGTTTTATACTATGTAGTGCTTTTAGTATTTTCAAAATTTATTTATTTTTTTATCAGGAAACGAGTAATTCCGTAGTGACGGGTAACACAAGACCAGAAAGACAAAGTGTGCCGCCTTGCAAACCGAGAGCGCCCGCGCCGGGTAAATACTTTTTTTTTAAATTAATAGTCTTAATTGTCCCACTGCTGGGAAAGGGTCTCAAATAGGTCATAATCTCAAATATCTCAAATAATCGCAAATTAATAAATTTCTATTCTATTCTAAATTAATTAAAAAAAAAATATAATTTTTTGCCAATTGTATAAGTAAATTAGGTTATTATCGAACAACTAGCTTTCGCCCGCATGTATTTCCCTCGGGAACATTGCTTTTTCCCGGGATGAAAGGTACCCTATGTCCTTCTCAATACTCTAGCTACGTGTATGTGAAATTTCAGAATTGGTTCAGTAGATAGGGCGTGAAGAGGTAGGTAGGTAGGAGTATTGAAAAGGACATGAGTACTTTTCTTGACGGGAAAAAGCACTGTTCCCGTGGGAAATTCACGCGGGCGAAAGCTAGTCCATACTTCCATACTAATATTATAAATGTCTGTCTGTCACCTCCTCACGGCTAAGCTGCTGGACCGATTGTGATGAAATTTGGTAGGGATGTAGTTAACGACCTGAGTTCAAACATAGGCTACTTACGGGAGCCGCGGGAAACAGCTAGTATCTTATACACCAAAAACCTTCCCAGGGTATCACTGTAAAATTCGTTTGTTAGTTTTTAAGTTTTGCGATCACAGGCAGACAGACACAGTGCGGGTGAGTTCATTTTATACTGTGTATAGATGTATATATACACAAGTTGGTTTGTGTATATCTACATCTATACACAGTAATTCAATAATCCTCAATATTTAATAATTTAATAATAAACTTATTGAAATTATAAAAATAGGTCGTTAACTACATCCCTACCAAATTTCATCACAATCGGTCCAGCAGTTTAGCCGTGAAGAGGTGACAGACAGACAGACTTTCGCATTTATAATATTAGTATGGATTCAAATGTAAACTCGTCTGATTTGACTCAAATTTTGTGAATTGACGTTTTTGAAGAAAATGCTGCTGTGGAGTTTGCGGCGCCACTTCTTCTCCACTTGCGCTTTGGAAGTGGTGGTAAACTTAAAATGAGTAACAATTGACGTCAATAAGTGATAAGAATATCATATATTGAAAATAAAAAATTTGAAATTGAATTTGACTAGCGCCACTATCATTTAAAAAATGGGATATTATTAATTGCACATCAAATAAATAATCACCCATCAATTTCTTTATATCAAATAAATTATTTTACTTTAAATTAAATTAAAAACTTGGTGACAGAAGCAACTAACGGTCAAAAGACGACTTTGTGACAGAAGGTAGGTTAGGTTATGGTTATACAGTGACCTTAACAGTGAGCGAGCGAGCGAAGCGAGCGAGTGTCAGACTTGGTGACAGAAGCAAAACAAATTTTGCTGTGCAATCAGTAATTTTGATATGTATTTAGGTTATTTTTGCATACAAACATTGTTTTTATTGATTTGCGTTTAAATACTACCCTTAAAAAATCATACATACATACATATTGTCACGTCTTTATCCCATACGGGGTAGACAGAGCCTAGGGCCATAAGACCTTAAGTGATAAGAATATCCTATATTGAAAATAAACAATTTGAATTTGAATATACACAGGCGGAGGTCCGACGCTAGCGAGGCTTCGTGTTGTAACTGCCCCACCCACTTGTGTACAAGACTTGGCTACCACTTCGCCCGCCACGCCTGGTGAGTTAACATGAAAGTCCTTTCCCGCGGGAATTCCGGGAAAATCGCCTGTTAAGAAAATTTTGTTACTCTTTGTTCCTATTCCCGCGGGAATTCCGGGAAAATCGTCTCGGTATTCGGGAAAATCTAGTAACTGCCCTCACAGTTCTTATTCCCGCGGGAAATCCGGATATACCGACTCAGTTTTTTTTTTTTAAATCTAGTAGTGCCCTCTGGTGTTATTCCCGCGGGAATTGGAGGGAAGATGCCTCGAATTTCCAGTGATATATTCAACTGTCTCCGCACCAGTTCCCGCGGGATTTCCGGGTCTGTTCACCCATTCATATAAAAAAAAATGTTATTCCCAGGTGAAGCAGTGAGTCCGAGGATAGTCGCAGACGTTGACAGCGTACATTCTGACACGCATTTTAAAAGAGGTAAGATATAAGTATACTGATTGATTGGTAAATAAATCCATACTTCCATACTAATATTATAAATGCGAAAGTCTGTCTGTCTTTCACCTCTTCACGGCTAAACTGATGGACCGATTGTGATGAAATTTGGTAGGGATGTAGTTAACGACCTGAGGTCAAACATAGGCTACTTTTGGGCGCAATATAACCGAGTCCCACGCGGGGCGAAACCGCGGGGAACAGCTAGTATACTATATGAATGATAAATATACAGATAGATAAATATACTATATGAATGATAAATATATAGATTGATAGATAAATATACAGATCGATTGATAAACTTACTGATTGATTGATAGATATACAGATCGATTGATAAACTTACTGATTGATTGATAATTATACAGATCGATTGATAAACTTACTGATTGATTGATAAATTTACAGATTGATTGATAAATTTACAGATCGATTGATTGATTGTTTAGGTCCTCGTCGAGCGGGCCGCGCTCGTGCCGATCAAAGCTACACACAGTTCGCAGTCATGGACGACGAGAACGTGTCCGCGTTGCAGCAGGTACGGCAATCGACCACTCACACCCTTGTCAGAACCGGCACATATTGGCCAACAATAAAAATATGTATTTTTGATGTAAATTAATATTTTTGTTTCTTGATAGATAGATAGATACATAAATACATACATATAATCGGGATAAATAATCAACCATCAATTTTTGTTTATCAAATAAATTATTTTACTTTAAATTAAATTAAAAACTTGGTGACAGAAGCAACTAACGGTCAAAAGTCGACTTTGTGACAGAAGGTAGGTTAGGTTATGGTTATACAGTGACCTTAACAGTGAGCGAGCGAGCGAAGCGAGCGAGTGTCAGACTTGGTGACAGAAGCAAAACAAATTTTGCTGTACAATCAGTAATTTTGATATGTATTTAGGTTATTTTTGCATACAAAAATTGTTTTTATTGATTTGCGTTTAAATACTACCCCATATAATCACGTCTTTATCCCATGCGGGGTAGACAGAGCCTAGGGTCATAAGATAAGATAGATAGATAATAACTTTATTTGTATAACTGAGGTACAAAATACAACATTCGCATATGGCAAAAACATAATTGTACCGCAGGGACACAAAAAGTTAATTACTCAGTGTTAATATTGCTCAGACAGAAACAAAACACTGATTTTCAGCCATCACCGTCAAATGAAGAGGAATCGCGAGCCAAATCAGAGATGAAATAATGAAAATAATCTTTGCATCGAATAAGCTTCGAAACGGCTCAGGCGCAAAACGGCTCTTTCTCGAAATGGTCGTAAAACATCACTTTTGCAGAATGTTTCTTTCGTAAAATGTCTCTTTCGCAAAATGTCTCTTTTGCAGAATGTCTCTTTCGCAAAATATCTCTTTCGCAAAATGTCACGCCAGGGACTTAAGAATGAAATTTAGTTTTTCAAAGCAAAATCATTTATTCTGTACCACGGGCGAAGCCAAGGTGGACTGCTAGTATTAAATAAATAATGTTTTATTTCAGGTGACGAAGGGCGGTGCCCTGACGTTAGTGTCTCTATGGAAGTCTCAGTTTGACGACTCAGAGGAGACCACAGACAATGAGTGGAAACAGGAACAATTGCAGGTATTTTATCATTATTTATTGATTTATTTAAGACGAGACCTCGGTGAACACTAGCGCCACCATCATTTAAAAATCATTATTCACTGACAGCACAAGTTATCAAAAATACGTGTTATGTAATTAACGTTCGGGATCTGAAGTTAATTTTAATCATATTTAATTATTAAATTATAATTCCATATATATTATTCCGTTTTAAGCAATATTGCAATTTATAACTAGGGAACTATAATTAAATATGTTTAAAATTAACTTCAGATTCAGTACCTTAATTACATAACACGGATTTTTGATAACTTGTGTTTTCAGTGAATTATGTTTTTTATTTGATGGTGGCGCTAGTGTTCACCGAGGTATCACCTTAAAAACAACCGCACAAAATCCGTTTCAAAGATTTAACCATACACAGGGACATAAGGACAGAGAAAGCGACTTTGTTTTATACTATGTAGTGATAGTGATGTTCTTTCCAGTCACCGGAACACCGTTGCAGCCGAAATCCACAAACGCAAGGCACTTCGGTGGTGTCGAGTTGTTCGAACGCGGCCAAAACTCAACAACTGGCCAACGCGAATACAACCCCTGCAGTGCAGGATAAGAATCAGACTGAAAAGGTGAGCTATATAACCATTTTTCGCAAAATGTCACGACATACGCAAAATGTCACGACATACGCAAAATGACAACTTTCGTAAAAGGGCCATATTGACAAAATCTCACAAGGGTGAGCTAAATTACACTTTTCGCAAAATGTCACGTTATACGCAAAATATCACATACGCAAAATGCTAACGTTCGTAAAAGGACCACATTGAGAAAATGTGACATTAAAAGTTACTGGCCTAATACCAAAATTCGCAAAATGACAGCTTTCGCAAAATTACACGTTCCCAAAAGACATTCGCGATATAAGCGACGACGCCTTTAGCCATAAAGCCATAACTATTCAGCCTTGGCTGTATGAAATCCGTAAACACAAGGCAATTCGGTGGTGTCGAGTTGTTTGGACGAAAAACTGCAACTGGCCATCGCGAACGCCAATTATTGTACTCGCTATATATTACCTACAAAAAAATATCATATCGCAGAATGTCACTCAAAATGACAATATTCGTAAAATAAAACTTTCTCAAAATGACAACTTCTTAAAAAGATACATACACACATACATATAATCACGTTTTTATCCCATACGGGGTAGACAGAGCTTAAAGCCATAAGACCTTAGGCCACGTTTAGCATGATGGTAGTTGAAACAGGAAATCAATAGTGATGGGTTGCTAGCCACATCGCCTATGTCATGATTCCCCCATTCGGCTTAAAAAGATAAATTTCGTAAAAGGGTATTTTTCACAATATGTCACGCAAAATGACCACACTATTTGTCCACTTTTGATAAATGTTAACTATATTCAAAGTGACAATTTTATGACTGATTGATATAGGATAATTTTAATAAAAACTTATTGTTTATAGTAATCATGTTGTATAGATTGTTTCTCCCGTTCCAGCCGCCCCCTCCCCCCTCCGCGCCCCCTCCCCCCTCGCCCCCCGCCGCCCGCCGCGCCCCGCGCCGCGACCGCTGTCTCTACATCCCGGGGATAGACGCCTACCCTGAACTGAAGGCCACGCTGCCAAGAAGTTGGACCTTACCGGCCATTGGTAAGTCATTAAGTTTGATATCCCTGTAGATGTATGAAAAAAAACCTAAAGAAGGTCGCAGGCAAGCGCTGGATGCAGGCGTTCTGAAAATTATTAGTAAATTCATTCTGGGGATAGATATGGGTATAGAAGAAGTTGGACTTTACCCGCCATTGGTAAGTCATCAAACACGATATCCCTTTAAATAAAGTTCGAAAAAAACCTGAAGAAGGTCGCGGGCAAGCGCTGGATGAAGGCATTCTGATAATCATTAGTAGATTCATTCTGGGGATAAACGCCTAACTTAAGCTGTCTAGAAGTCGGACCTTATCGGCCATTATAAGTCATTTAACTCAATTTTTCTTTAAATATATTACGAAAAAACCTGAAGAAGGTCGCAGGCATTTTGAAAATTATTAGTAGATTCAATCTAGGGATAGACGCCTATCCTGAGTTGAAGGCTAGTTGGACCTTACCGGCCATTGGTAATTAAACTCGATATCCCTGTAGATATAGTACGAATTAGCGGATTAGCACTTTGAAGTGGCAGTGGGCGGGGCACATAGTGCGACGAATCGATGGCCGATGGGGCAGAAAGGTTTTCGAATAGCGACCACGAACCGGCAAGCGCAGCTTCAGACACCTACCAGTCGGTCCATCTGACCATCTAGTCAGATGGTCAGATGACCTGAAAAAAGGTCGCAGGCAGGCGCCGGATGCAGACCGCGAAAATCGCTTGTCCTGGTAACACTTGGGGAGGAATAATAATATAGAAGTGTGAGAAAGTATACTTGTAACGACATCCGTGGAGGTTATTCGACCATTGACTGATAAGTTGATAATTACAATAGCTTTAACCGGTCAAGTTTGGGCGGTTACGGTTAGCGTAAAAGTTATGACCTATTTTGACGATTGACAAAATGGTCCAATCTGTTGCGACGTCAATGACAGATGTTCTTTGTGCTACATCACGTCGGGGTATAATGGCAGGAAATGAGAGACGAGGTGAAGTGTACACCGTTTATTCCCTCGACGACTGGATAATATTGACAAAATAAAATAACTATATATACTAAATTAAGACTTAGTTCATAACACGTATTAGCCAGACGTGACGCGATGAATTGGCAATTATGATTTGCTTACAATTTATAAATATTTCCTTGACCACATCACGTCTGCTAATAATGGACTCAATACAACCCATTTTTCACCTAACCTGTACTTTGATAACACAGTTATTGTTATAGTAAGTTGGTGCAACCCAGTCTTAGTGTCCTACATTTTTATCTGAAGTGTACATGAATTAAATCTATACTTCTATACTAATATTATAAAGCTCAAGTGTTTGTTTGTTTGAACGCTTATAACTTGAAAACTGGCGGTCGGATTTGCAAAATTCTTTTTGTATCTGAAAGCCTCATTCTTGGGGGAGGTTATAGGCTATACATACACACTAATGACGAGTGAAACCGCGGGGAACAGCTGTTAAATAAATAAATTCCAACGTCCAGGCTCCCACGTCCGCGATCTCCGGCCGCCGTTGCTGCAGCAAGCTTCATTCGACCACGCGGGCGGCAGTCTGCGGTACAGGGTTGACGTCATGCGGGGGGTCGCCGCGCGCGCACGGACAGAAAGCGGCGCGCCGCCGAGGGCCAGCAGCCTGCCTGTGAGTGCTAGTTTGTTAGTTTGTGATTGCATAGACAGGCGATACTGTAGACAACTTGTAGGGAGATCGAGCAGGTGCGACCGGAATAGGGTTGCCAGGTCCTCAGACGCAAAAGCCGGACAGACCTGTGAGTTTGTCCTGACATTTGGGTAAAAAATCCGGACATCTTGTTTTTTTTGTCCATTTTTTTATAAAAAGTGTAAAACTATTTTTTTTTTTTGTCCTAACATTCGGCCGGATGCCGCTTATTTTGGCCGGACAAGCAATCAAAAATCCTACGTATGTCCTGCTTTATCCTAACACCTGGCAACCCTAGACCGGAAGGAGATGCGAAATGCTAGTACAGCGCACTCTCCCGAGATTCGGCTCGTATTAGAGAGGTTGGTAGAGCCGTGGGAGGTGGAGGGAAGTGCCTGTGAGTGCTAGTTTGTAATGCTTGTTCTTCTCCACTTGCGCTTTGGAAGTGGTGGTAAACTTAAAATAAGTAACAATTGACGTCAATAAGTGATAAGAATATCATATATTGAAAATAAACAATTTGAATTTGAATTTGTTTGTGTAATCTTGATGATGTGTCCTAAATGACAATCGTACGACGCGATCGCGCGATTTTAATGTTTGTAAATCTGTTCGTACGAACGCGCGATCGGACGTATTGAATTGGCCAGTCCAATTTTTTACAAAGATAGAATAGAATAGAAAAACTCTTTATTGCACCAAACAAATGTATACATAATTTTGTTAAAAAACTAGGTTAGGTACAAAGGCGGACTTATCGCTAATGCAATCTCTTCCAGTCAACCTTAGGGAAATATGTCTAATTCGAAACCCATTTAGAGGAATTGGCTTAAAAAACTGTTTGCGGTAATCTGATTTTTTATTAAGCACGTATTTTTTATAGACAGTTGCAAAAATCCTAATGACCTTCATTTCATAAAAATTTACTACAAGGTCAATTTTTTTTTCTGTAAGTTGACAGAATAGGGATTATATTATACTCTTTGCCTGGAAGTACTGCAAGCACAAGCCAGTCAAACTAATCGTCATAATCTGTCATTGTCATATATCTCTATTCTAGTAAACATGACCTTAATACTTTATTTCATCGCGAAGTGACGTCATCGCTGTGTGTCTTTAAAAAAAAATTTACAATTTTTGGATTTTTTTTTCTTTCAAATGGTATATCTAAAATTGTCTATTTTATAGAAAAAAAACATAGGTTTAAAGAACTTTATTCTCATTAAGACACAAAGCCACTTACATGAGAAATAATAATTATAGTAAACAAATTACAACGTTTGAAACACTTCATAAAAAATTTACATCACTTGTAAATAAAAATATTCAGTAATATTAGTGCTTAAGTAGCAAATGAATTCCAAAATTAAGTAACTACCTACTTCGTATTCTATTTATAACTTTAAGATATGCTGAGCGAGTTTAGTTTTAAAACCACCGACGAAAACATAAATAAATCACTATCATATTCTTTAGGACTAGCTAATTGAAGTTCTCGCGTGCCACCGCCCTAGATCGCGTCGTCGATTCGCGCGATGACCATTCGAGGATACCCGGTTTTCTCGTGCGATAATCGCGCATTAGGGCTATAAGGACGATGCCTAAATAACGCCTAAAGCCTAAATAATGCCTAAAAGCATAACGCTAAAACCCGAGTTCACCGACATAAAAAAAAAAATAAGTATAATATATTTTTTTATGTTGGTGAACTCGGGTTTTAGCGTTATGCTGCTACCTCACTTGTATACGAATATTTGCCTATTTGACCATGTGTGCACTTTTGCGTTATTTTCCTACTTTGCCTATCGTCGAATATTTTGCCATTATACTGAGATATAAACACAAACCAAATTTGATATAAACACAAATTTGTTCATTTTTGTTTATTGTTGTTCGCTTTTTTCATTGTGTTTGTTTGTTTGTTTGTGATATCTTTATTGCTTTAAAATACATAGTAAAAGGAACATTATTAAAATAAGAAGACAATGGCGGACTTATCCTAGCAAGGGATCTCTTACAGTCAACCGGCGAATGACGAAAGGAAATGCACAAGAAAAGTGTAGAAGTGCAAACAAAGACTAGCAAAGACATAAAGGATATGAAATTAACATAAACATTCATAGACAACTACATACATAGTCAGTCACAATAATACACTTACATAAATATTTGCTAAATAAATAGGTGTGGTATTAGCATTACAATGACGTGGTACACTTTGTTTATTCGCAGAGCATATCGTCCCCTCCCCCCCTGGCGGTGGTTCCCCCCCGCGCCGCTCCCCCCCCCGCCGGCGCGCAGCCCCCGCCGGCCGAGCCGGAGCCCGAGCCGGCCGAGCCGACTGTCTCGAGCCGGCTCGAGATACGAGTGCGAGTGCCTGATAGCACCTCGGCTGGACATTCTGGTGAGTGGTAGTGGTGATTTTTGAGCAGTTTTCGATTATTATTAGCATACTAGCGATAGCGATCCGGCTTCGCACGGGCATAAAAACCTTCCACTTGAATCACTCTATCTATTAATAAAACCGCATCAAAATTCGTTGCGTAGTTTTAAAGATTTAAGCATACAAAGGGACATAGGAACAGAAAGCGACTTTATTTTATACTATGTAGTGATGATTATATTGTTGTTAAAGCGCGCGACCCGAATTTACATTAATTGTAGTCGATAGAATGAATGTTGTAGCTTGTAAAAGTGTCATAGCCGATAGAATGCGCTACGAGATGAATTTCGTAGCGTCAGGTGTTAAAATCACAACCCACTCTGTAGATACTGGCGTAGCAGATGTCGTAGCTTATAGCAGTGTCGTAGCCAATAGAATGCGCTACAAGATAAATTCCGTAGCTTTGTAACTGTCTCGTAAGGTAATAAAATCACAACCAGGGGCCCGATTCTCGCGCAATCGAAGTTCATTTCACCGATTTTCTTCAAATTTTTTTAAAAAGCTTATCACTGTTTCCACTTTTACAAAAATCACAAATGAAAAAGTTCAATCAAACGAATCGATCGATCGAAGTTTTTCGATTGTGAGTTGGCTTTTACTCATCGAAAAAAATTTTAAATAATCGGTGAAGTGAACTTCGATTGCGTGAGAATTGGGCCCCAGCTGTAAGTACTGGCGTAGCAGATATCGTAGCTTATAGCAGTGTCGTAGCCAATAGAATGCGCTACAAGATAAATTCCATAGCTTTGTAACTGTGTCGTAAGGTGATAAAATCATAACCAACTGTAGATACTGGCGTAGCAGATATCGTAGCTTATAGCAGTGTCGTAGCCAATAGAATGCGCTACAAGATAAATTCCATAGCTTTGTAACTGTGTCGTAAGGTGATAAAATCATAACCAACTGTAGATACTGGCGTAGCAGATATCGTAGCTTATAGCAGTGTCGTAGCCAATAGAATGCGCTACAAGATAAATTCCATAGCTTTGTAACTGTGTCGTAAGGTGATAAAATCATAACCAACTGTAGATACTGGCGTAGCAGATATCGTAGCTTATAGCAGTGTCGTAGCCAATAGAATGCGCTACAAGATAAATTCCATAGCTTTGTAACTGTGTCGTAAGGTGATAAAATCATAACCAACTGTAGATACTGGCGTAGCAGATATCGTAGCTTATAGCAGTGTCGTAGCCAATAGAATGCGCTACAAGATAAATTCCATAGCTTTGTAACTGTGTCGTAAGGTGATAAAATCATAACCAACTGTAGATACTGGCGTAGCAGATATCGTAGCTTATAGCAGTGTCGTAGCCAATAGAATGCGCTACAAGATAAATTCCGTAGCTATGTAACTGTGTGTGTGTAAGTTATTAAATCACAACCAGCTGTAGATACTGGCGTAGCAGATATCGTAGCTTAAAGCAGTGTCGTAGCCAATAGAATGCGCTACAAGATAAATTTCATAGCTTTGTAACTGTGTCGTATGGTGATAAAATCATAACCAGCTGTAGATACTGGCGTAGCAGATATCGTAGCTTATAGCAGTGTCGTAGCCAATAGAATGCGCTACAAGATAAATTTCATAGCTTTGTAACTGTGTCGTATGGTGATAAAATCATAACCAGCTGTAGATACTGGCGTAGCAGATATCGTAGCTTATAGCAGTGTCGTAGCCAATAGAATGCACTACAAGATAAATTCCGTAGCTATGTAACTGTGTGTGTGTAAGTTATTAAATCACAACCAGCTGTAGATACTGGCGTAGCAGATATCGTAGCTTATAGCAGTGTCGTAGCCAATAGAATGCGCTACAAGATAAATTCCATAGCTTTGTAACTGTGTCGTAAGGTGATAAAATCACAACCAGGGGCCCGATTCTCGCGCAATCGAAGTTCATTTCACCGATTTTCTTCAAATTTTTTTAAAAAGCTTATCACTGTTTCCACATTTTCAAAAATCACAAATGAAAAAGTTCAATCAAACGAATCGATCGATCGAAGTTTTTCGATTGTGAGTTGGCTTTTACTCATCGAAAAAATTTTTAAATAATCAGTGAAGTGAACTTCGATTGCGTGAGAATTGGGCCCCAGCTGTAAATACTGGCGTAGCAGATATCGTAGCTTATAGCAGTGTCGTAGCCGATAGAGTAAGAATCGTGCAATTTAGCGCAGCTCAATTTTACTTATTTACGTAGATACTGGGTTTTCCTACGTACCTAATAAATGTTTTTTTCTAAGATCGAGCGTGGTATATTTTTGCATAGAACTATAGAGATATAGGGTCCGACAAAATTATCATTATTTATTTATTTGACAACGGTGGAGTTTTAAAATTAAACAACGGTGGGAAATGGTTGAAAACTAGTATTCTACCATTTTTGCCCATCACTATTAGTTACATAGAATACTAGCAATCCGCCCCGGCTTCGCACGGGTGCAATATTATGGGTTATACATAAAAACCTTCCTCTTGAATCACTCCATCTATCAAAAAAACCGCATCAAAATCCGTTGCGTAGTTTAAAAGATCTAAGCATACATTGGGACAGACAGCGGGAACCGACTTTGTTTTATATTATTTTTTTGAGCGACCCGGCCCGGCTTCGCATGGGCATAAAAACCTTCCTCTTGAATCACTCTATCTATTAAAAAAACCGCATCAAAATCCGTTGCGTAGTTTTAAAGATAGCATACAAAGGGACATAGGGACAGAGAAAGCGACTTTGTTTTATACTATGTAGTGATGCTTGTACCCATATATAAATAAAGAATTTGATTGATTGATTAATTGATTTTGTTTCAGTTAAAATTCATTCTGTGGTGAGCGGCGGTGAACCGGCGAGACTGAACGAAGAAGCGTCCGTGTATTACGACGCTACGGAGCACCAGAGGGACAAACGGTCAGTTTGTTTATCTATACGTGTACTGGCTTTCGCCCGCGGCTTCGCCCGCATGTATTTCCCTCGTGTCCTTATCAATACTCCTAGCTATTTGTATGCGAAATTTCAGGAAGATTGGTTCAGTAGATAGGGCGTGAAGAGGTAACATGTCTCTTTCTAAGATCCAAGATGGGTTTATTTTTCGTATACAAATTTTTAACTATATTGGGTGTGATCAAAATTATTATTATTAGTTTAGTTGACAATGTTTAATTTAAACAACAGTGGGAAATCGTTGAAAACATTTTTTCACATCACTATTAGTTACATAGAATACTAGCGATCCGCCCCGGCTTCGCATGTGCATAAAAACCTTCCTCTTGAATCACTCTATCTATAAAAAAAAACCGCATCAAAATCCGTTGCGTAGTTTTAAAGATTTAAGCTTACAAAGGGACATAGGGACAGAGAAAGCGACTTTGTTTTATACTATGTAGTGATTCGCGAAAAACAACACTTCTACTGGTGCAGTTGGGTAAAAAAAAATGTTTGTTCGTAGGTCGTCGACCCGGAGCGCGGCGGACAAAAGTCAAAGTCCGGCCGAGCGGACGAGACTCGACGCCATTCCTGACTGGTACGTAGTTTTTTTAACCCCCGACGCAAAAAGATGGGTGTTATAAGTTTGACGTGTCTGTCTGTGGCATCATAGCTCCCGAACGGATATAGCGATTTCAATTTAGTTTTTTTCGTATTAAAGGTTACTTACGGGCGAGTGTTCTTAGACATGTTTGATGAAAATCGGTTGAGCCGTTCAGAAGTTGCGGGGATGAAAGTGGGGAAGAACAACCGAATGTCTGCAAATATACTCGAGTGGGGTCTCGAATGAAAGCGCGTCACGTGCACATTACAAAATAATATGTTTGATGAAAATCGGTTGAGCTGTTACAAAGCTCTGGGGGTGTAAGTGGGGAAAATACCTAATGTCTGCAAATAATATGTGGGGGGTAAATTAGTCGACCGTCACCACTAAAAGGAAAATGTGTCGTGGGTTTTTTTAAATTTTAATTTTAATGTTATTAAAGTCACTGGCTTTCGCCCACGGCTTTCGCCCGCATCTTTCGCCCGCATGAATTTCCCTAGGGAACAGTGCTTTTTCCCGGGATGAAAGGTACCCTATGTCCTTCTCAATACTTATAACTATGTGTGTATATGCACGGGAAGCATACTTTGTTTAGTTGTTTCCAGTTTGGTTAGGACATTGCAGGCTTGAATCACCTGATTGTCTGATAATAAAGATGATTCCGACGGACACTTTTGTTAGGTTGGTTACTAACCATTAGTTCTTTTATCGTTTAAAAATATGTATGAACAGTTCAAAGTTTGAAAAAAAGAACACAGCTAAAGCCGGCTTGTTGTTAACGCCTTTTTAGAATTTGGTACGATGTTGTTTCGCCTCAAGAGGATTTCAGAGGAAGTAAAGCACCATACAAGCCTCGGCCGAAATTGCAATTTACGTTCTCGTAGTTTTAAAAGGCCTCGGCTTGGTCTCGTCCTTTTAAAAGCACTTGCAATATAACTCAGCCGTAAACGGCTTCATTTCTGGCCTCGACAGTAATGTACTATTGTCTTGTCATTTATGATATTGCTCTGAAGATGATTTATTGAACAAGTAATGTTTGTTTCAGTAGTCCTGTTGTTAAACGAGAGCCATCTAGCGGCGGAGGGGACGGATCGCAGAGTTTAAGAGATGTGAGTACTCAACGTATACACAAACACACACATGTTTTCTGCTAATAGGTGTCGTTACAAGGATTTAAAAAAAAAATCAATTTAGTTGAATTAAAAAAGTGTGTGAATTATAAAACACGATTTTTTAAAGTATCGTCATCCTATCACAATATTTTATTGAATAAGTTATCGGATTTAGAAAGCTGTAGTATACAAATTGCAAAACTGCTAAAAGTGGCCGTTTTAAGCGATATTGCAATTTTTAACTATAGTAAACTGTAATATAGTAATTTAATATGTTTAAAATTAACTTCAGATATGAAAATTGTTAATTAAGCAAGTATAAAGATTTGCGTCGCTCTTACATCCACAACCAAACCTTAATTACATAACACGTATTTTTGATAACTTGCGTTTTCAGTTTAATTTTTACTTTCCATGCTGGTCTGGAAGAAAAATAAAAAGGGATATTATTAATTGCACATCAAATAAATAATCACCCATCAATTTCTGTTTATCAAATAAATTATTTTACTTTAAATTTAATTAAAAACTTTGTGACAGAAGCAACTAACGGTCAAAAGACGACTTTGTGACAGAAGGTAGGTTAGGTTATGGTTATACAGTGACCTTAACAGTGAGCGAGCGAGCGAAGCGAGCGAGTGTCAGACTTGGTGACAGAAGCAAAACAAATTTTGCTGTGCAATCAGTAATTTTGATATGTATTTAGGTTATTTTTGCATACAAACATTGTTTTTATTGATTTGCGTTTAAATACTACCCAAATAAAAACATAGAATGTACCAGCTGCTTCTCTTCCCGCGCAAGCCGTAAAAGTCGTCTGAGGGAATCGCCGAACGGGGAAATCATGACATAGGCGATGCGGCTAGCAACCCATCACTATTGATTTCCTGTTTCAACTACCATTATGCTAAACGTGGCCTAAGGTCTTACGGCTCTAGGCTCTGTCTACCCCGTATGGGATAAAAACGTGATTATATGTATGTGTGTATGTATGATTTTTAAATGATAGTGGCGCTAGTCAAATTCAAATTGTTTATTTTCAATATATGATATTCTTATCACTTATTGAAGTCAATTGTTACATATTTTAAGTTGACCACCACTTCCAAAGCGCAAGTGGAGAAGAAGTGGCGCCGCAAATTCCAGAGCAGCATTTTCTTCAAAAACGTCAATTCACAAAATTTGTGTCAAATCAGTCGAGTTTACATTTGAATCCATACTAATATTATAAATGCGAAAGTCTGTCTGTCTGTATGTCTGTCTGTCACCTCTTCACGGCCAAACTGCTGGACCGATTGTGATGAAATTTGGCAGGGATGTAGTTAACGACCCGAGGTCAAACATAGGCTACCTTTGGGCGCGATATAACCGAGTCCCACGCGGGGCGGAGCCGCGGGGAACAGCTAGTATTTTTATAATTTCAATAAGTGTTATTAATTAATTATTAATTAATATTAATATCAGCGTTCACCGAGGTATCGTCTTCAGTATAATGTATGGTAACGTCAATTCACAAAATTTGTGTCAAATCAGACGTGTTTACATTTGAATATTTTTATAATTACCATTAGTTTATTCAGTGTTCACCGAGGTATCGTCTCAAGTATAATGTATGGTATATCCACAGCGCTCTTCGGGCGGCGCGTCCCGCATCCCCGTGGCTCTGGGCGAGGGCCGGCTCGCCAAGTGCCTGTCCTGGAGCGGGGACGGGCCGCTGTCCCCGCCGCCGGACCTCACGCCGGGTCAGTCGCACACACCACCTGTCCCCAAGGGAATTCCGGGAATCCCGCTACTCTGGAAGACCCGAGTTCGATCTCCGGTCGGGTCGTGATGATGAAAAATGATCATTTTGACGTGACTACGTCTTATGATTCGACGGAGTCGGCTGCACGCACGAAAATAATGACGCGATGCGGCGTTACCTCGCTCTGAGGCGTTCCATTTGAGGCTTGGAGTGCAAGCGAATTTCTTATGACGTTGTCACGTTCAACTATCGTCAGTAAACCGACTTTACAGACAACCGATTTTTCAGAATGGTCCTGGATGTTTATCTATATATGTGTTTGTTATAAAATATAGTATCGTTGGGTTAGTATCCCGTAACACAAGTCTCGAACTTACTTTGGGACTAACTCAATCTATGTGATTTGTCCCTATAGATATATTTATTTAAATTTAAATATAGCTGTGTTGTGACAAGGGTCTAAGCAATCTCCAGATTTGCAACACATTAAAAGATTTTTTAATTATAGCTTTACTAGCGATCCGCCCCGGCTTCGCGTGGACATAAAAAACTTCCTCTTGAATAACTCTATCTATTAAAAAAATCGCATCAAAATCCGTAGCGTAGTTTTAAAAATTTAAGCATACAAAGGGACATAGGGACAGAAAAAGCGACTTTGTTTTATACTATGTAGTGATAGTGATTATTCAAGTAAAAATCAATAATATTTTATAATAATATTTTTTAATTCGGTTCAGCTGTTCTCGAGATTTGCAACACATTCAAATCCATACTAATATTATAAATGCGAAAGTCTGTCTGTCTGTCTGTCTGTCTGTCTGTCACCTCTTCACGGCTAAACTGCTGGACCGATTGTGATTATATTTGGTAGGGATGTAGTTAACGACCTGAGGTCAAACATAGGCTACTTTTGGGCGCGATATAACCAAGTCCCACGCGGGCGGAGCCGCGGGGAACAGCTAGTTTTTTATATATATATGATTATATTATAGATTTAATCTAGTGATTAATATTTTATTTATTTTTTGATTCAGCTCTACGCCGTCGGCGCCAAAACGCCAATGAGAAATACGCAGTGGATCCCGCCCGGGAACTGAACCTTAGATTCGCCAGGCCACGGCACAGACAACCGCCACAACACCACTCGAGGTCAGTTTACAAGTTATTATATTACTAGCTGTTCCCCGCGGTTTCACTCGCCATTAGTGTGTACGAGTATGTACTATAGCCTATAACCTTCCCCAAGAATCAGGTTTTCATATACAAAAAGAATTTTGCAAATACGACCAGTAGTTTTAAAGTTATAAGCGTTCAAACAAACTTATTATGTAAGTATAGACTAGCTTTCGCACGCGGCTTCTACGGCAGGAAATGAGAGACGGGGCGAAGTGTACACCGTTTATTCTCTCGACGACTGGATAATATTAACAAAATATAATAATTATATAAGGTGGAAAAGCTGAAGAGAATGGCTAGTCCAAAAAAAAACATGGTCGTGATTTTTATTTGTTTTTTTGATAAAATAGACCATTTTAGGGATACCATTTGAAACACAGATGGAAACAATTTAATCTACGATGGTGGATAAAATAATTCTTCTTTCACAACTAGTTGCCTAAGTAGTAAATCTTCTCTTGTTACTGGTTAGGTAAATTCAGTTATCAAAGTGGACGAAGGGTAATTTTTTTATTTAATTTTGAAGATTCACACAGCGATGACGTCACTCCGCGTTGAAACCAAGTATTAAGGTTATGTTTACTGCAATAAAAATATGACAATGACAGATTATATAATTTGACTGGCTTGTGATTGCAGAAGCTTACGTCACACGTAAGCGGCTTATACAATTTATTTGACCTTGTAGTAAATTTTTGAAAATGAATGTCATTGTTAAAAATAATCTGATTACCGCAAACTGTTTATTAAGCCTATACCTCGAAATGGTATTCGAATTTGACATGTTTGTAGAAAATTGGACTGGCCAATTTGTTAAATATAATGTTTCTTAACTTTGCTACTAGATGGCGCTGTTCGAATTTAGATCGCGCCATGGTTTTGGTTTTCTTCATTTTAATAACGCGCGGAATGTAATGTACTGTACTTAGTACTTACCATCTATCGTCGCCATTTTAGGTTCTGTTTCATATTTTTGAAAGCCCAGCTGTTAGATGCTGGGTTGTGTTAGTTACGTAGGTTACGTATAGCCTATGCAATTATCATCATTTCGTGTAGGTGACACGGTTAGTGTTGGGTAGAGGTGGGTTGGATTAGGTAAAACCCGTACCTGTTCTATCTAATACTAATACAAAAAAATAACTAATCCAAATACCTAATCCGAATACCTCTTCCTAATCCCTGCCATTCGCAGCCAATTCCCAACCTTATGTCATACATCGTAAAGTTCAATATTGTTTCTAACACGATAGTATTAGATCTTCAAAGTATTGTTCCTTAATCTGTGTATTAGATAACATTTCTGGATCGAAGCTCCTAATAGTAACACTGCTGCACTAGCGAATCTAATACACCTAATCCCAGTAATTGTTAATACTTTATTTGCAACTGATTTTTGATCTTATTCTTAAAGTGCGTAAAGGTCATTGTTGTTTAGATGAAAATATTTGATAAAAGTGTACCTAATCCATACGTTTAATTCTGGTAGCAAATATTTTTCGCAACCGATTTTTTATCTTATAATAATTAGTTTAAGGGTCAGTGTTCTTTGATGGATGAAAGTATTGGATAGGTACATACCCAATACAAGAGCCGACGAGAATATTCAAAAATCTTCTCAGTCGATTTTGAACTTTGCGTCGTATGACGATATCCCACGCACCTAATCTAATATTTATGCCTCACCTCTACTTTATGCAAAAATAATAAAAATCTATTTTTTTTTGTATCAAACACTAGTAAATTACTATTTGATTATGCAACAGGTGCCATCTATCCTTGAACTAGTTAACATTTCCAATTATCAATTCAGAACCATCTATTGGATCTCTTGTGAACTATTTAGGAAAGGCACATACTTTTTACAAGGCGTCGATACATTTTTAAGCGTGCGTGCGTGCGACCGACTAGATAGCCAGCAAGCTAGTTCACGTTGTTTGCTTAATCTGCTATATCCATATCCATACTAATATTATAAAAGCGAAAGTATGTCTGTCTGTCACCTCTTCACGGCTAAACTGCTGGACCGATTGTGATGAAATTTGGTAGGGATGTAGTTAAAGACTTGAGGTCAAACATAGGCTACTTTTGGGCGCGATATAACCAAGTCCCACGCGGGGCGAAACCGCGGGGAACAGCTAGTTTGCTATATTCACTCTATGCTTTATTAGACCACTGAAAATAATTTTAGTCGATCCGCCATTATCGTTGAATGATATTGTGTGATGATCCGATTCGCGAGCGTTTTATTTATTACGAAGCATTTAGTTAGGTCCTGTTTAATCTTACGTAATTTTACGCGTTTTTGTGAATACTCGACATAAATGTTTTTATCATTTTTGCTCTAGTTTTAGTGTAGTATTTTTCGATAGTGGACACAATACTCTAAAATAGAGAAAATTATGTTTTTAATCACCCGAAAAAAAAAAATGTTTTAAATATTTTGTATCAAATGTAAATATTATATCTGAAAACAAAAATGAAATGTAAATATGATGAAAAATATTTCCTTCCTCATGTATACGATTAAATCAATAAAATATTCTCTAGTCTGTGAAATAACTAACATAAAAACTTGCAGATTTATAAAGTCTATTTTGTAATTGTAAACTTTACTAAACATAAATTCATTGAGATTCAAAAAATGTAACAGTACTAATATGCTAACATTATAATTTGAAGTTCCTATAACCGATGTTCGATATAGCAAACAACGTGTTTGACGATAAAAACTAGTATTGAAATCGTTTGTTTGTAATGAAAAAATTTTTTAAGCAAATAAGAAATTAAGCAAATAGTATAACATGCTATAAAAATAAAGCACAATGAGTAAGTCCACTTAAAATTTTAAGCAGATAGTCCCACCTCTGCCCATATGACATTGTGTTCCTATTAGGAACATAACGTCATATGGGCGCCTTTGTACACATTGTTTGTATTTGTATTCAACATGTATAATTTGTATGATAATGGTACAATAAAGAGTATATCTATCTATCTATCTAAAGATGGTAAGTAGAGGTGAGATATACTAGGTAAAACGCGGACTGTGTCTTGCGAGTACGCGTCCAGAAAAAAGACTAGATCCAAAGACTAGGTCCGCGAGTATTCACGAGTACGCGACTCAATGGACTCATTGCGTAACCAAATGATTCCCGTAAATGCGCGTCTTGCGTATATGGACATTATGGACTAGTTTTACAAGTATTGAGTCTTCACACTTCGTATTTTTAGTATCCAATTTTTTTAATATCGACTAAAAGCTTCCCTTCATACTCTATACAGGCTTAGGACTGTCAGCAGTTTTTATTAAAATTTCTATCAAAAGTGTATTTAAGTAAAATATATATTTATGAAATAGCTAGCGTATTTAGAAGTTTTCAATAGATTTCATATACATTGATTATTATTATTTACATTTTTTTGTTTATATACAAAGTGATACTTAATCTTTTTTTTATTTTTTTTTTGTTTTCTTGTTTTTTTTTAATACGTTTATATATACTTACTTTCATAATGAACTTTCGGCGAAAGCTAACAACTAACAACTGTTTGTTTTTAAAATTGCAAATTGTAAGTAAACAACAAATATTATTATCACACCAAAACAAATATGCTACCAAGAGAAAATGACATTATTGTGTTTATACTAAAAGTGTTATTTGAACAAACAATAACGCCTTACCGTGTTATATATCAAAAGAAAGGGCTCGTTATGATGATTTAATATATATTTTTGTTATTATTTTAAAATAAATAGTTTTGATTTTATTAATGAATGAAGACGAAAATTGACCATCCCCCCCCCCCCCTGATCTCCGAAAGTACTGAGCCTAAAATTTTTAAAAAAATACATAGCCTGTAGATTACAGAAAAAACCTAAAAGAACTCCGTCAATTGACAATTAAGTGGTAAATTCAATATAAAACGTTCACGGAAAATAGTTCACTTAAACACCACTAGATGGCGATAGTAGTAGTTAGTTGACATACCACAATTGAATTCAAAAACTGGCATTGTACCGAACCCTCTCCACGCGAGTTCAACACGCACTTGGCCGGTTTTGTTTGTTAACTTTTTTTTTTGTTGGTTTCTCGAAAATATTCAACTTGTATTTTATACAATGGGTTTCAATCATCCAAAAAAAACTCTTGCCATGTATGTATGTATGACCAGGGTGTCGATTCTGCTAACGTTAAATCACAATCGTGTCAAAATAGTGTTTCAATGGTAGTGCTTTTTTACACACTAGTTACAAGAAATGTATATTTTTTTTCACATCACTTCTGATGGTCACACCGCACACTACATTCACATCACATCATACTGTCATAACTCTTGTTAAAAGTCTGTAAAAAGCACTACTATTGAAACACTATTTTGATACGATTTTGTCTTAACGTTAGCAGAATCGACGCCCAGTTTGATGATGTAAAAGGATAAAGAACAGCGAGTGACGAATACTGCCATTGCAAATTTCATGTTCAATCTTGATTTTTAGGGTTCCGTACAAAAATGAAAAAACGTTACCCTTATAGGATCACTCGTGCGTCTGTCTGTCCGTCCGTCCGTCTGTCACAGCCAATGTTTCGGATAAAACATTCATCAGACAAATATATATTCACGTTGAATTTACTCGACTTGATAGTCGACAAGTTTCGATTTTTGTACAACACTAGGTGGCTTGGACGCGCCTGACGCCATGACAGTACCTGTCTGCAGAGGTCTGTTTTATCGCGCGGCCGCGGTTAGATGCATTCTCCTTTTTTTGTTTATTAATTGTGAAGTCTCTGGATAGACTATTTTAATACGATTTGCGTTCAATCTTCGGGAATAATTGCGCATTAATATCGTGAGTGAGGCCCGGTTGCCTAGTGGATAAAAGTTTAAAGTATATTGACAACTGAACACTCGGTAGTGAAATAACCTGTGTGGAAATCACCTTCTCTTCTGCCCGAATTCGCCGTGCTCAGCTGGATCGACACCGAATTAATAGGGGATGTGTAGGAATCTCATGAGAAGGGGCTTAAACGGGTTTATTTAATTCGGATTAATAATCAAGTCACGCCCAAGCGCGTAAGGTAGTTTTCTTTTGTTTAATTTTAGTGTTCAGACTAACTTTGCTATCATATCACGCTTCCACTGCTAAATTTAAACATTCTGGTAGCAGAGTTGGCTGAAACAGCCAATATTCTCCGAACCTACTTGACCAAAACAGATGAAACTAGGTAGGATGGCGAACAAATGTCATTGTCATGTTGGTTTTGGTTGTCATAAATGACATTTGTGACAACCAAAACCAACATGACAACGATATTTGTTTTTTTTTTACCAAACGAAGCAAAGGAATAGACCGTAAAAGCCGTAGCGACGCCATTAATTCGTCATTAAAATATAATATTTTATTTAAAATAATTGGCTGATTCAAAAAATCTGTATTATTTCTGGTATCAAGGTACCTTATTCCTACCGACAGAAAAAAAATTAAGCGTTTTAAAAAAATTTCACTCCTACGCATAAGGCATATTTGATTTCAAACGAATGCACCAAATTGGATTATTCTTTTTTTGTGTTGGTAATTGTCATGACAACTTTTGTATTAAAGAAAAGGGGAATTACCGCAAGAATTTCGGGTGCAATTCCCGAAATTCTGACGATAACGGGAACAACGCTCACAAGCCAAAAACATTTATTTTTTATTATTTAGTTTTAAAATCGCAATATATTACAACTAAAAAAAGATATAAATACGTTGCATTTTTGAATGTTGGTAAAACTAACATTGACATGGAATATATCAAAAAATGGGGCTTAAAAAATCTTGAAGAGTTCCCTCGATTTCTCCATGATCCCATCATTAGATCTTGGCCTGATGAATATGGATCCGTGGCCTGCCATCTGGCGTGGAATAGAACGCAACTTTCATCGAACATCTATCTATTCCATAGGGTTGCGTTCTATTCCACGCTAGATGGCAGTCAAAAATCATTATTTTTAAACTCTCTCGTCGCTAGATGGCGTGAATGTAGCAAATCACTCTCTCACTCCATGTAACTCGAAGACACTGTGTTTCTAAGGAAAAGACCAATGCACGTACATATTTTGCTCTCTTTGTCATCTCATTTCGTGTAGGTGTCGTGGTCAATCGACCATGCACACCCTGGTGTCAGAGTTCTTCGGAACCGCCTCTCGGCCTCAGACATGGTTCCTTTAACGACTACCAGATTGTGATTTAAGGCTGCAATGTCCTAACCGAACTGGAAACAACTAAACAAATTCCCATGGGAATCGAACCCAGGGTCTACAGGCAAACGCCTTAACCACTGGACCAAGGAGGCAGTTAGAGAGATGGTGGTAAGCAGCAGGGTCTCTAAATTAACATAACTGAATTTCCTAAAAAAATGTGTATTTCTATTATTTGTTACACTTTTGCACGTCCAAAAAGTAAATATAAATAAAAACATTAACAATACAATAAATTGTACTGCGTACACGCATCCGATTAATGTACACACCCAAAGATTTTACAAAAAAACAAAAAACAAATAAAAGCATATTTTTTTGCATTGCATTAATAGCAGGGTTATCATCCATTGCACGGCTATTAATGGCTACTAATGGGTTATAATCGCTAATAACTCAAAGCATCCGGCTATTTACCCATCTCTAGACTCGGTCAATCGACTATGAATACCCCGGTGTCAGAGTTTTTCGAAACCGCCTCTCTGCATCTGACGTGGTTCCTTTAACGACTACCAGATGGCAGCCGGGACTTTTTATTATCAGACAATCAGGTGATTCAAGCCTGCAATGTCCAAACCATACTGAATGGCTCAGGCATAAAACGTCTCTTTCGCAAAACGTCTCTTTCGCAAAACGTCTCTTTCGCAAAATGTCTCATTCGTCAAATGTCTCTTTCGCAAAATGTCTCATTTGCAGAATGTCTTTCGCGGAATGTCTCTTCAGGGACTAAAGAATGAAATTTCGATTTTCAAAGCAAAATCATTTATTAAAATTATAAGACACTAGCTGTTGCCCGCGGCTCCGCCCGCGTGGGACTCGGTTATATCGCGTCCAAAAGTAGCCTATGTTTGACCTCAGGTCGATAACTACATCCCTACCAAATTTCATCATAATCGGTCCAGTAGTTTAGCCGTGAAGAGGTGACAGACAGACAGACAGACAGACAGACAGACAGACAGACAGAGACTTTCGCATTTATAATATTAGTATGGAAGTATGGATTTGTATGTATTTCAAATAAAATGATGTATTTTAATACTATTAAAAATAATATTTTGGTACAATTTAAAGTTCGGTGATGGTAAAACTTATAATAATATGTGAAAGTATTAAGAAAAAAACTTTTAAATGTATGTGTCATTCATTATTGCCTTTTGTCTGTCACATTGAAAAAAATGATCACTAAAATTTTGACTTTATAATTGCTCTATAATATTAATAAACGATTTCGCTTTGGAAATCGAAATTTCATTCGTAAGTCACTGGTGCGACATTTTGGGAGAGAGACAATATGCGAAAGAGATATTCTGCAAAAGAGACAATCTGCGATAGAGACATTTCACTAATGAGACATTCTGCTATAGAGACATTCCGCGATAGAGATATTCTGCGAAAAGGACATTTTGCGTCTCTCCTTTATTAATTCAGCGTAGGTAATGAACAAAGCGTCCTCCCCTACAGGAGCGGGTCTCGCGGCGTGCCGGGCCTCCTGCTGTCCTCCCCGCCGCGCTCGTCCTCCTCGTCCGGCTCGCCGCCGCCCGCCCCCGCCGCGCCGCCCGCCCCCGCCGCGCCGCCCGCCCCGCATGCGACCGCGCGCGCCAGGCGTTTCCGCCCGCTCGAGATAGCGCCATAGGTGACTATACAATACACATTGCATAACACACTGCATACATTGATGGTGATGATGATGCCTTCCAGACCAGTGTTTTATATAATACTAGCTGTTCCCCGCGGCTCCGCCCGCGTGGGACTCGGTTATATCGCGCCCAAAAGCCTATGTTTGACCTCAGGTCGTTAGCTACACCCCTACCAAATTTCATCACAATCGGTCCAGCAGTTTAGCCGTGAAGAGGTGACAGACAGACAGACTTTCGATGGCTGCAATATCAAATTTTACTGCTAAAGGTGCGCACAAGACTACATACACTACACATTGTATTACACACTATATACATTACACATTGTATAACAGACTACATACACTACACATTGTATAACAGACTACATACACTACACATCGCATAACACACTATATACATTAAGCATCGCCTAACACACTATATACATTACACATTGTATAACAGACTACTACATACACTACACATTGTATAACAGACTACATACACTACACATCGCATAACACACTATATACATTAAGCATCGCCTAACACACTATATACATTACACATTGTATAACAGACTACATACACTACACATTGCATAACACACTATATACATTACACATTGTATAACAGACTACATACATTACACATTGTATAACAGACTATATACATTACTTTTAATTTTTAAGATCTTACATAGACTTCTAGTCGGTTCAACTGTGGTTTTTAGTAGTAAATTAGTGTAACTAAGACATTACTGAATATATAGCCAGCAAAACACATAAAGGAGAGTATTTTTAAACTTTATTGACCTAGATTTTCTAAATGGTTGACTGAGAGTGCTTTTTAGCATTAAGTTCCACCAATTGTAAGTTTTTTTTTTTTTACTTGTGGTACAATAGAGATTCATAATGATTTTTTTCTTCGCAGACAAAACCATCTTGCCGCAGCGCGACATAGTAACCATTATGAGTAGTTATACTTCGCCTTACGGACTATATAACGTATGAATTTACTAACACAAAAAAACATATCTTATGTGTCAAAATGTTTGTAGTATAGTCTGAGAGCTAGCGGTCATTTGAAGACACATTTTGTTTTATAAAATATGATGAATTAAATAATGAATAATATGAACAAGAGATAATTTTAAAGATGACAATGCGAAAATCTTATTTTAAATCGGTAAAACATTTTTGCGTCGTTCGAATCATGAATAAATTCAAATTAAAAATTTCAG
Source organism: Apomyelois bistriatella (assembly GCA_947044815.1). NCBI lineage: Eukaryota > Metazoa > Arthropoda > Insecta > Lepidoptera > Pyralidae > Apomyelois > Apomyelois bistriatella. The sequence continues at coordinate 922,326 of OX345718.1, forward strand.
TAGAATTGTTTTAAATTTGTAAAATAAAATCTTAATAGTTCTACTTTCCTTGTTTAGTGTTTATATTTAAGAATATAATTTATGTAATTATACTATTTTAAATTCATATAATTAGAAGGGAAATTAAAAAAAAAAATAACTTTTAAATTGTCTTAAATTTAATAACATACTTAAATTTTTAAATTATGTAACAGTGGAAATTTTATTGTTTTATGTATTGGCACATATTAACTTTGGATATTACGTATTTTATGTTTGTTTGGCAAATAAAAAAAAATAGTGCGTCGTCTACTTCCGGCACCTCTGTCTGCGGTCAAAAAGCCGTTAGTTGTCGCGTTCCGGTTTGAAGGCTACTGAAAACAGGTGAAATCCATACGCAGGCCGTATGTTTGTCTGTCAACTTAATTGATTGTATTATAGATAATTCTATTAAATGCTGGTCATTATATATCCATACTAATATTATAAATGCGAAAGTCTGTCTGTCTGTCTGTCTGTCTGTCACCTCTTCACGGGTAAACTGCTGGACCGATTGTAATGAAATTTGGTAGGGATGTTGTTAACGACCTGAGGTCAAACATAGGCTACTTTTGGGCGCGATATAACCGAGTCCCACGCGGGGCGAAGCCGCGGGGAACAGCTAGTAATTTATATTTTCTACATTTACGCTTTCGTTTTGTGTTTGTTTCACAAGTCAATGTAAATGTCGACGAAGCAATATTTGTTGTTGTTTCAATCAAAAATTTCTTATTATTTTGTTTAAATAATTTATTGACAAATATTTTTACTTCTGCCTTTCTAAATTAAAATTCATAAGTGATCATTGACAGAATTTTACATTTAAGACAAAAGAATGGCTAGCTCTCAGACTAGGCTTCAAGAAAACGAATGGTGTGATTTTCGACTCAACATGTACATATTTAAAATATAGCCAAAGCACGCTTACTGATAAATAAATAAATTCATATATTATATAGGATTAATAATTGAGACAAAAATATATTTGACATAATTGAAAAAAAAAATTGTGCCGTACAAATAAATATATATATATAAATACAAATCACACAGATTGAGCGGGCTCCCAATTTCAAACAATTTTCACAACATAAATAATAATATTAAAAAATTTGTAAAATTAATTTTATTAAAAAAAAAAAAAATTTATCTATAAAAAAATAGATTCAAAATGACAAATGCCCAATGGCACATTTATTTATGTATTTATAAAATTATTTTTATTTAATTTTGCCAATAAAAAAAACTGCAATTAATTTCAATTTTTTTTTTATCTGCAAAATATTGCAAATATTACATAGTGGACAATTTCTTGTATTTTAATCATTAACTTATTACATAAGAATATAAAATGCACAAAATATTTCTTTATCAAACGTGTGATATATTTTTGTCTCATTATTTAAATTAACGGATATATATTAAGCTATTCTAGTTCTTATTGTGATGTTAATAAGAATGTTAATAGCATTATACAAGGGGATAGATTATGGATGTACTAGAAATGGCATTTGTAGTACATTATGAAGAGAGTATTATTTGATTTGCAATTTTTTTCTGGCATATAATTATTTGTATGGTTAAATACTTAATTGCAAAAAATATATAGAAAGTCAAACAGTTCTATTTGTGAACTTCAAAACACAAAATTTAAAAAAAAAAACATTTTTTTTTTCCATTTTTTGATGTCTGTTTGATTGAAGAAATGATTTCATTCGTGATTATTATCATTACATAGTATAAAACAAAGTCGCTTTCCGCTGTCTGTCCCTACATACATACATATAATCACGTCTTTATCCCATACGGGGTAGACATAGCCTAGAGCCATAAGACCTTAGGCCACGTTTAGCATAATGGTAGTTGAAACAGGACATCAATAGTGATGGGTTGCTAGCCGCATCGCCTATGTCATGATTTCCCCATTCGGCGATTCCCTCAAACGACTTTTACGGCTTGCGCGGGAAGAGAAGCAGCTGGTACATTCTATGTTTTTCTGTCCCTATGTATGCTTTAATCTTCGTATCGAATCCGTTGCGTAGTTTTAAAGATTTAAGCATACAAAGGGACGCAGGGACAGAAAAAGCGTCTTTGTTTTATACTTTGTAGTGATTTGTATCCATTTTTTTTAAATATATGCGAACTGCTACTCGATTTATACTCTGTTCATAATTGACTGTCATGTCTAGCGCAATGCCAATATCATTTTGCACCTTATGTCGACTTGTTAAGGTTCATAATACTGTTTAGATCTCTTATTAGATAGGGCTTTCGGCTTTTAGTAATTTTGAGTGAAATGCTCAATTATAAGAATTGATCGAAATATATCAATATAGGTATAAGGACACAAAATAAACTGCAAATATTTTAAGGGCAGATATAGACCGCTATTCTGAACAACTTTTCCAAATAAATTTATATCGAAATACGAATTTTTTTTCTTTACTCTCCTTACTAAACTAATTTGTAAGGGAGGTCTAAAATTTTTTTTTTATTTTTCGATATAAGTTTATTTGGACAATTTGTTCAGTATAGTGGTCTGAATCTGCCCTTAAAATATTTGCAAGTGATTTGTCCACCTTATATATTTTAAAGCTTTTTTTTATATATGTTTTTTATTGTGAAAACTAAAAACATTATAAATAAAACTGAATAGAAATTAAATATTTAACAAAGAAACACATAATTTGTTGTATTTGCCCAGAAATTAATTTTTATTTGAAAATAATCATCTCATTATTAAATACCAATACATATTAGCTAATTAAATATATTTTCTTAAATTATAATTTTTGATTGCTCCGTTAAAATATCGAATAATTGAGCATTTCTACTCAATAAGGCATTTGAATGCTAAGCCACTTTTGATGCGGTATCGCTGTTCATACAGGGATGGATGATGGATAGAAGTTCGTTTTATCGTTTATTTAAACCGATATATTCGTCTACTATGGGAAATAAAATTTTGTATTAAGTATATAAAAAGGTGCTCATTATTAATAAATTTATTTTTATTTAAAATTAACTATTATTTGTATTATGTATTTCAAAAAAATTTATTATGTTAATAATTTTACAATTCTTGCATTTCTATTTTTATTGCTTGCTCACTTGCCTAATTTTTTTTTTATTTAAATATTCAAAATATGCTGACATATTTAATTATTTGAAAAAGAAATCAGCCGAAGTCAGGTAGTAGACGAATATTTAAAAGATCTGATATTTAACATGCTCATTTAATTTTACTAAGTTAACTAGTACATACTGAACTGATTTACATAATGTATTTAACTAAAGCATTTTCCAGGGAATAGACAAAATTATATATTGTGTAAATCAGTTTTTATTATGTACATATACTTAATATAAATGCATTTGACAAAAGTTTTTTTTTTTTTATATATAATGACTTGCTTTCATAATTATACGCAACACGAAAAATCATTATTTATTTTGTTTTTATTAAATAAATTTTATGTATTATAATATAATATGAGGCATGAAGAAGTTTGACGTGAATATAATTAGAGATGTGCGTAATAAAAATATTTTTCGACTTTGGCGACCTTATTACATTTGATCATTTTATTTATTATGTGGTCATTTTTCTTAAATAATAATAAAAATTAAGAGTTGAGAGAAATGTACAAAATTATATTTATTTTAACTAATGTTATAATTTATAATAAGTTGTGATTTTTTTCCACTATGAGTAAAATATGACATTTTACTAATAAAACCAGTTGTAATAGTAATTACAGTATGACTGTGTTTTTTTTTTTCTCATATTACGTCACCAAGTGACTGAATAAGTACGTGCGTTGTAATAAAATTATAATTTATATGATTTGATATAAATACAATACTTGTCATTTGTGTGGCAAAAATAATAATTTAAACGCTTATAATGTTTTTAATATGTTGAATTTTTTTTTTTGTACAAAATTATATAATGGCTGCATGGCCAAAAAACAAAAAAAAATATCAGGCCCAGTGTTTTTTAAGATAAGATCTTTGCCTGTGATTTCTTTTTCACATTTACTCGAACGTAATTTTAAAAATTTTCATGCCAATTAGTGTTAATATCACAATTAATTAATTTTATTGGTAAAATGTTATAATGTCTCATTGAATTGTGAATACGTTATAAATATTGTACAGAGCGGACTTTCGGATCGAAAGCGTTAGGTGTTTTCTGATGAACAAATTGTAATTCGATCGTGTTAAAAGTATAGTTATGTAATAGGTTAACAAGTTTTTTGGCGGAAGAGATAAAAATCTGCGTCCTAGACACTCATTTTTTTTAATTGTCTAAAAGTATAAATAATGTTAAAAAAAATGGTTTTTTGTTAATTTTTGTTTATTTTTTTTGTTATTTTTTTTTAGATATTAAAATTTTATTAAAATTCTAAATAAACTTTCTTCTGTCATGAAAATAAGGTCCAATTTTATTTTAACTAGTCTAGGAGCGGATTATTTGGCAAATAGTAATGATTATGTAAAAAGTAATATTGGGACGGATTGGTAAAGAATTGTCTGTGTGATGTGACAAAAAAATGCCACATTTTTCTCTTTTTCGATGTAAATATTACATCAAAATGATGGTATTTTTTTGTTAGATTAAATTTGAATACGGTTTTTCAAAATTTCGCGTATATAAATGTTGCACTTAAAATTAAAAAGCATATTTTTAATTTTTTTGTCACTTTGCTTCTGATATTAACTTTTAAATGTGAAATAAATATTTCAGACTTTCTAATGGTCATAAGGTCACTCATAGTTGTTGAAAATAAGGTATTTTGTTTAATACTATATTTAAGGTTACTATAACAAATTACAATCGATTTCAGAAGCAACGTGACAAAATACCAATTGGTCTTTAAAATGTGTAATATAATAATTATATATAATATATACATATACATACGTTACGTAGGCGCCATAAATTCTAGTCTCGCTACGTAGAAATAGAAAATTGTATGTAATTTGTTTAATTATTAAAATATTACGCCGCGTCTGTGTGCTATTAGAAAAAAAAAAACAAGTACAATTGAAATAATAATTTAAATAAAAATCAAAAACATTTCAAATTTTTCTAATAGTAGACGGATATAGATTTAAGTATTACGGATATTATGAGAGAGTTTGACGCGCCGCCATTTTGTCAAGGTCGGCCATTTTGTGAATTGTCGGAAAATTGCTTAAACCGCGGCCGTAAAATGCCTGAAGTGCTATAAAACATCTTGGGAAAATAATTAGTATTGTTTAAAGTTATTTTTTACTTGTCTCTTTTACGCTTAGTTATTTTTAGCAGAAAAAAAAATCCGCTGTTAGGAAGCTAATGCAGTTGAATTAATTTATTTACTTATAGCTTACTGTAAATAAAAAAAAAATATCAAATATCCCACCACAGATATAAATAAGTTAAAAAAAGTTGATATCGTGCTGGTTACAATGACCCTGCGAAACAAATTAGTGTGAAATATACATTACTTTTTTTTTTCAATTTTTTTTTTCATATAACATTTTGTTCTCTGATAAAAAAACGTTTATAATTTATTTAAGGCGGGAAATATATATATTTTTAAAAGCAATGCGAAAAATAGGACAAGTAAAAAAGGCTATATTGTAGCTACAGCTTTGGGCAGCGGTCCCTATTCTAGTCTATAACTGCTTCCGTCTCTATAGATTTATAAAGAATACTCTATGCGGAAGCAGGAGAAGCTATTAGAGGCGTTCTATCTCGCTCTGACATTAATCCGAGCGAAATAAAATGCTATTATACAGCTTTACATTCTAATTCATAAAAGTTAAATGTTTGTTAAGACCTTTTTGTCAAAAATGTGTTTTGTCTCATTCTTTCGCGGTAATTTTCGCTAAGAGAAAGGGACACATATTTTATTAATTTGCTGAATTCGTGTACACAATAATTTGACATTATTCTAGAAAAGATAGGAGCTCCTTATTTCTATCTCTTTCATCCAAGATTATTAGTAAAATTGGGTTTAACAAACTGTTATTTTTTATGAATAAGGCGTTTAGTCTTTATTGTGCACGGAAATAAGTTTTTTTTAAGTATAACTTCACAAAAAACGCGCGAACTTTTTGTGTACCCATCGTGTTAATACAAAACACTAACGCCATCTATTGATTTCGTAAGACACTGTCTATGAAACTTAAAGCACTATATCGGTTTGTGGTTATATGATCAGTTAAAAATTCACAATTTCGCCAAAAATAAGCTGGATCTTCTCTAAAGTGATTCGATTATTATAGCGCCATCTATTATCACGAAAGAGAACAAATAACGCTAAGCCAATGTGAGCCTTAAAGCAAGCATTTCCGTGCACGATAATTCTGCTGACGTATAGAGAATTGACTATTTTTGTCTATAATGTATTATAATGTTGTTATTAGCCACTATTACGTTCGTGCGGTTTATTTGGGATGCGCACGCGTTTTTGTTTTTTTTTTTTTGCCATATTTTTTTATATCTACAGAAATATGCACAATGAAATTCAAATAAAAGGTATTTGTCCTTGAAATTGTAGTTTTATTTTTTTTTAGAAGCTGTTCCTCGTGGTTTCACTCGCCCTTGTGTATGTATGTTTTAAAACCTTAAGACGAGACCTCGGTAAACACTAGAGCCACCATCATTTAAAAATCATTATTCACTGGAATCACAGGTTATCAAAAATCCCTGTTATGTAATTAAGGTTCTAGATCTAGTTAATTTTAAACATTAAATTGTTACAAAAATTGCGAAACTGTTAAAAGTGGCCGTTTTTAGCAATATTGCAATTAGTAACTCCCCCCCAGTCCTATTAAAACTGGGGGTTAACATCATCTTGTTTTAGCACGCCTGAAACGAGTGAGTAAACGAGATGGCGCAATACATGATGTAAGGCAACATTTCGTGTACTACTCACTAGTTTCAGGCCTGCTAAATTAGATAATGGCAACCCTCTGATTTATTGTATCTTGCACAGAAAGTCAAATATTGAGAATTCGCTGCCCTTTGCCCCTCTGCTAAGGCCGTAACATCGATAGCTTCACTATCACTACATAGTATAAAACAAAGTCGCTTTCTCTCTCCCTATGTCCCTTTGTATGCTAAAATCTTTAGGTTTAGGTTTAAAGAATTTATTTCTCAAAAGAATATACAATATTCACTTACCGAGAAACTATATCTAGTATGTACATTACATTTTTCCGACGAGCATAACACTAATAATTTACTTATGATGACAAACATATATTAAAATCACTCGCCACAGAAAAATTAATATTTCTGTGGGTATGCAGCACAGTATGCAGAAACAAAACCAAACAAAAATTTCGAGAGTCCAGAAGAACAACCTGTGAATCTTGTGTTGTGATTTCATGTAACAAAGTATTGTTGAGTCACAGTGTTGTTCAAAACTCACTGCATCTACCAATATTAAGCGTGGCATGGAAAATATACGGCTATTATAGTTTATGTCCCGAGCCTTAATTAAAACTGCGCAACGGATTTTGATGCGGTTTTTTAATAGATAGAGTGACTCAAGAGGAAGGTTTTTATGCCCATGCGAAGCCGGGGTGGGTCGCTAGTTAAAAATAAGACAAATAATACAATCTACATATGACACTTTATTAAATCAAAACCAACATTTACGAATAATCAGCTTGATTCACCTCCTCTATATTGCCTACGTGCTTCAAAGACTCTATTTTACTATCACTAACGACCACTACATCGGTCAATAGATTGCTATGATACCTCCTAACATGATTATTTAGTAACGATCTCCTAACGGACATATATTCACAATGATTGCACTTGAACGGCTTGATTCCTGTATGTATCGTTTCGTGACACAACAAACTCTCCTTCCTCGCTGCTACGTAATCACAATGTTGACACTTATGGCCGTTCCCCATGTGAACGGTCATGTAATGTTTCTGCAACTCGTATTTGTGCTTGCACGAATAATCACAATCGGAGCATTTGTTCTGATAATGTTGTTTTTGATGCATAACGTATTGACATTTAAAGTTTGTTGTGTACTTGCATATAGCACAATAAAGATTCACATCGGATTTGCTCCGTTTATTGTGTAACGCTATTTGGTCTTTCGTTTTTGTGGAAAAGTCACAGTTGACACATTTGTACGGCCTATTCTGGCTGCCGGTGTGGTGACGTTGGAAATGCCTTTGTACTGATGCTTTGAATCGAGAAGTGTACGAACACATGTGACATTGGAACGGACGATCTTTATCGTCCGATTCCAAAACTTGAATATTATTCCAATCAATGCAATTCGGATCTATTAGATATTTCTTTTGATTCTTTGTACTATCTTCATGAATAGACGATTCCTGGTGATTAGGACTAGTTTGAAAATCATTTCTGTATTCATCACCTTTAGTTTCATCTTTACTCGGGTCTATAGGCAAACCTGTAGTTGCATCAATTTGCGAATTATGGTATTCCATGCTCGTATAATTTTGCAAATTTAATTCATTATTCGAGCTATCCTTCTGATTTTTATGACCATACATGACATCGTAATGCATAATTTTGTGCTTTTTACTCTCACACATGAAATAAGTTTGGAAATTGCAGTATGCGCACACTAGAATATTCTCCTGCCGACTCCTCGTCCTATGAATATTCAATCTCCATCGAACTCTTGTTGAAAAATCACACATTTCGCACTTATATGCTGTATCGGTCACTTCATTATGTATCTTCGCTAAATGCCTAGCGATATGTCCTTCAAACTTCGTTACAAACGTACATTTATCGCATTTATAGAAAACCGGCTGCTTTCCCTTATCCTCATGAGTTCTATTATGCTTCAAATAATTATGCTTATAAGCGGTTTCGTAATCGCAGTGTTCGCACTTAAACTGCTTAACGCTGTTATGTTTCCGCTTATGCGCTCGCAAATTCCATTTAAAATGGGTTTTGTAATCGCACTGGTCACATGTAAATATTTGAATGCTATCCGTGGGCAGCGAATCATCTTTCTGGTGTTGAATTTTGACGTGTCTGATTAAGGAATTGCGGTATTTGGACTTGTAATCGCATTCGGTACAGCAATGCGGTTTCTCTGTTGTGTGACCAATCATATGGATGACCAAGCCCGTTTTGTGTACAGTGGTGTAGTCACACAGTTGACAGTTCAGGATCTTCGTAGGATGTGGCCGAGGTTTCTTGCCACTTTTTGGACCTCGTTTCCTTGTCCTTTTCTCACCTGGTGGCATGTAGTTCCTGTAATAATATAAAGACGAATTAATAAAGTTTAGTTTACCATTAGGTCTCTTGAAGCTAAATGACATTGGTCACGTCTTTAAGTCATGTGGCAATGAAAGAGAATAAAAAATGACAAATAACTGTTATTTTTCACAGGAAAGTCAAATATGTCTAAGTTGAATGACCGCCGCTGCATACCTTCCCTTCGCCCCTCTGCTAAGGCGTAACATTGATAGCTTCACTATCACTACATAGTTCATTCATTCATTTCGTGTAGGTGTCTTGGTCAATCGACCATGCACACCCTGGTGTCAGAGTTCTTCGGAACCGCCGCTCGGCCTCTGATATGGTTCCTTTAACGACTACCAGATGGCAGCCGGGGCCAACGGCTTAACGTGCCTTCTGAAGCATGAAATCATCTTTTTTGTCAGACAATCAGGTGATTCAAGCCTGCAATGTCCTAACCAAACTGAAAACAACTAAACAAAGTATGCTTCCCGTGGCAATCGAACACTCGACCCCCGGGTCAACAGGCAAACGCCTTAACCACTGGACCACGGAGGCAGTTACTACATAGTATAAAAAAAAGTCGCTTTCTCTGTGTCCCTTTGTATGTTTGAATCTTTAAAACTACACAACAGATTTTGATGCGGTTTTTTTTTATAGATAGTGATTAGAGAGAAAGGCTTTTATGCCCATGCGAAACCTATTTTATTTATATTCTTAAATACACCATCAGCTTAAATAAGCGATGAGTGTGCATCTTAACTTTGGAGATTTTACACATTGTCTTATCTATTTTTAAACGCATTTGCTTGAAGGTGCAGTGATGACACTCTCGGGGAGCCTGTTCCAGACCGTGACCACATGGTTAGATAAAAAAATGTTCTTTTGGCTTTCTTTTAACTATTGTGTGACACAGTTTTAAAGAATAGAATAGAAAAAGTTTTATAGAATGAAAAAATAAAATGACCAAATATCCCTCCTATTTAGGAAGTCAATTGAAAAAAGTGACTTACAGATCAGTTAAGTCGTCTGCTTGCTCCGGCTCCTCGACCTCAACCTTCACCCAAACACTTGCAAACATGTCCTGAGCTTCACCTCGTTCCATATCACCTTTGGACTCCTGAATATCACCAGATTCTTCTACCAACCTACCCTCCTCTTTCACATTAACCAATTCTTTCGCTCCACTATCAGATATCCTCGTAGCTCCTTGTTCATCTTCCGAATCCTGATCGGAGTTCAAGTCGGCAGTTCTTATAGTGTCCACGGAGTTTTCAGAATTAGCGTCAGACATTTCTGCGTCTTGTTCTATTATCTTGGACATTTTTTGAAAACTGTAACAAAGGTAAAGGTTTTCATTGTAATAATATATCCATATTGGGCACCTAAGGTATTCCACATATGGCACCTATTGAATTTTTTGCATAATTAGTTTTTTTTTTTAACACCAGACAATGAATATTCAATTTAAATCTTGCCAAGGGCATCATTATTACATGTAGGTGTCACAGTCAATCGACCATGCGCACGTCGCAGTTTAGGGTTAAAAACAAGACTTCTTATCAGGACAATATTCAGATTCATAGTAGGTTCTTATAGGACAAAAACCTTGTTTGTGTATTTGTGTTAACTTTTAAATAATATAACGAGTCAGATAGTAAAAGCACATACTATTGTTAGCGTTAAATCATAATGTGTGTAAAAAATCGCTGAAGTGCAGTGTACGAATCCGACGCCAAAAGTTGTTTTTTTATACCCAAAATTCTATTTTTGGCCGTCAAAAGTTTTCTCGATAAACAACACTGTTTATGAGGAAAAAAGCGCATCAATGAGTCAAGTATAGGTAAACATAAGAGAGTACTCACGCGTAAATTTACAAATTAATTAACTAGAAAATTGAGTCAAATAATTTATAATCAATGCACGAAAAAATCAATGAATAAAAGAAACTGACTGACATAGCTGACATGACAGTTAAGAGAAAAAAAAATATCAGACAAAAAATGTTCAAAACCATACATACACTATGTAGAAAATAATAAAATAAATATTTTCACAAAACACGCTACACACACATGATAATTAGTTATATATTATAAAACTTATGCAATTCATTAACTTTAACATCTATTATTTTTTATTAATTACATTGTATTTTATCTTCAAAGTCGAATAGCTATTTTTTTTATTTTTATATTTCCCGCATCGTACGTGTTCCCGAACGTATTTACTTTTCGGCAAGTTTTGTTTGCTGTCAAACAGTCAAATGACAATGTAATCAATAAATTTTGACAATTTTTCGGTGATTTGTCGTGTTTTTTCACGATATCCAATCAATAACTAAAACTATTTCATTTGGTGATAAAAAAATATGATATTGTTATCATAGCTGAAGATAATCCTGTCTAAATATGTCCCAAACAGTGGATTTATCTCTTAAGCAGATGTAAACGAGTACTAAAAATATAATTTTTGTGTTACAATACAAAAAAAAACAATTCAATTGGCGTCACCTTTGCTGTATCAGCTATACACACGTAAGTATATCTGTCACGTTTCTGTTATAAATTATAATATCGTAAATCGTTTTCCTTAGAAATATAAATTAAATAATTCCGCATCAGTTATCACGTATTTGTAATTAATATATTTGTTATCATAGCATCAGTGATCCAGGCGTTTGCCGATTCTAAGGTCAAGGGTTCGAATCCCACGTGAATAATTTTTTATTCATTATGGTATGCACAACAGGTTGTAATCTGAAACATAATTCACACGAATATAAGGAAACATTATGGGTATATATATATCCCAACTAATATTATAAATGCCAAAGTTAGTTTGTATATTTGTTTGTTACCTCTCCACGCCCTATCTACTGAACCAATCTTTCTGAAATTTCGCATACACATAGCTAGGAGTATTGAGAAGGACATAGGGTACCTTTCATCCCGGGAAAAAGCACTGTTCTTGAGGGAAATTCATGCGGGCGAAGCCGTGGGCGAAAACTAGTATATTAGGTAATAATATGAGCCAAACTGAAACCCAACAACATGCACAAATTACAATCATACTTGGTCCTTATAAAAGAAAATAAAACAGACTTAAATTCACCTTATGTTCTTAAAAAAGAAATCTAAACTGAAGGTTCTTATAATTTTCGGTTGGTTTCTGTGTCTTCTTATAAGTAAAGGTTCTTAGGACATCTTAAAGTGATACCTCGGTGAACACTAGCGCCATCATCATTCAAAAATCATTATTCACTGAAAACGCAAGTTATCAAAAATCCGTCAGCTGTAATTATGGTTCTGGATCTGAAGTTAATATTAACCATATAAAATTATAGTTCCATATATACAAATTGCTAAATTACTAAAAGTGGCCATTTTAAGCAATATTGCAATTTGTAACTTGCCTTTTATTCTAGGTTACAATAATTCTGTTTACATATTATTATTTATTTACACTAAGCCTTCTTAGCCATAGATTGTCCACCGACATAGGCCTCCTCCAAGTTTTTCCACTGATCTATACTGAGCTTTTGTGGTCCAAGCTATTTCTGCAATCTTCTTAATATCATCTTCCCATCTGTAAATTGGCCTTCCTCTTTTCCGTTTTACTCCTCTGGGGGTACCAATAAGTAAGTTTTTGCGACCATTTGTTGGGAACTCTGACCATGTGACCTGTTCATCTCCATTTAAGTTTCCTTATTGTTCTATCTATAGGTCCTACCTTTGTCCTCTCTTATGTCAATCAGCCTAACCTTGTCCTTTTGAACAATGATTTTTTTTTTTAATCAATTTTTTGAGGCTTCAATCACTCATGTGTGACTATGCCAGCCTCATGGGGAAACTCAAAGATGTATGGATAGTCATCAGATAATTTATAGTTTGGGAAACCAGGTGGCTTACCACCATCTTTTAAATCATGCAAGAACGGTTGAGTAAGGGAGATGTCGCCTTATATAATGTTTGTTTGTTTGTAATAAATAAAAATACATTACACAAGATAAAGGCAACGGCGGACTTATCCCATAATACATGTATTGCGATATCTCGCTTACTCACTGGATCTTGCATGGTTTTAAGAGACAGTAGTAACCCCCCAGAATACAACAATGATAATGTGGCGTCACTAGCGCCACAACAAAAACAACTACGAAGACAATCAACAGATGGCGTTAAAAGCACGAAAATTGAGATTGCATACAAAACAGCAAAATTACTAGCCTAAATCGCGCTTACAGAGTTTCTACGGATTGGAGCCGCGCCGCGGTTCTCAGGGGCATAACACCTGGCCTGGCGGGAAGATTTTCCCTTTGTAACGGTCGAGCATAACACTATCGCTCCCGTCATACTGTCCAAACTGATGTTGATGTCATTAATTCTGTTTTCAGATGAACATGGAACACTCAGATGAAGAAAGTATGTCGGAACCTGATTCGAAAGCATCAGCAAGTAAGCCTTACTTTGAATCAGGAGATTCTAAAGATTTATACGATTCAGATGAAGAGTCTGGTAATTTAGTTATAGATTCCGATCGTTCAGTTGGAGAATCAGGTGTGTACACATTTTTTTCTTTTATCATTATCTTATATGTATTTACTATCGACTCGTCCCGGCTTCGCATGTGCACAAAAACCTTCCTCTTGAATCATATACTCAATCACTCTACCCATAAAAAAAAACTGCATCAAAATCCGTTGCGTAGTTTTAAAGATTTAAGCATATATAGGGACAGAGAAAGCGACTTTGTTTTATACTATGTAGTGTCACAGGGTCAAGTCAAGTCAGTAGTCAGGCATATCTAGTCAAGTCAGAGGGCTAAGTGAAGGGGTCCCCTATGTGAATTCGAAACCTGACAGGGGTGGAAGAATTTCACTTAGCATTATCTTGGAGATTTTGGTGACAAGGATTAAAGTCACTTAAACGACCATTGTACCACTTCCCAACACTCACGCTTGTTCACGAACACTTAGCGAATAATAATCCATCTTTATTATGCACAAATACTCGAAAAAAAACACAAATTTTGAAAAATAAATACACAGCGCAATATTGTGACTTCTATCTTTCCGCCAAAACTCCCGCCTGATGGCTTTTGAGTGATGCCAGGTCAGATTTTTACATTACCCTAGGCTTGATCTTAGTTTACCCTAGATTCTGTTTAATTTTGGAAAAATACCCTAAATAATTGAATTGCAAATAAAATATTAAATAAATATATTTACATTCGATGCGTTTACGTAACAAAATTCGCGGTCGCGTTCGGAAACACCAAAGCAAGTTATTATTTTTCTGAAAATAAATTACTTTAAAAAATACCCTAGATTTATTTATACCCTAAAAATTACCCTGCCGGAAAATTTTACTCTAAATCTAGGGCAAATTACGCTAAGTTGGCACCACTGGCTTTTGAGAATACTCGAAGATAATGATGACGTTTGTTTTTTTTGGGTAGTATTTAAAGGGAAATCAATAAAAACAATTTTTGTATGCAAAAATATATAAATAATTAAATAAATAAATACATATCAAAATTACTGATTGCACAGCAAAATTTGTTTTGCTTCTGTCATCAAGTCTGACACTCGCTCGCTTCGCTCGCTCGCTCACTGTTAAGGTCACTGTATAACCATAACCTAACCTACCTTCTGTCACAAAGTCGTCTTTTGACCGTTAGTTGCTTCTGTCACCAAGTTTTTAATTTAATTAAAAGTAAAATAATTTATTTGATATACAGAAATTGATGGGTGATTTATTTATTTGATGTGCAATTAATAATATCCCGTTTTTTTTTACAGAATCAAGCCAAAAAGATGAATCCGTGAACAATGAACAGCAAAAAGGAGAGACGAGCCAAACTGGAGACAACGCTATGAACAGTATGTTTGCCAGCGTCTGGGTCAAGGTTGAAATAAATGACGAAGACGACAATGTACCCGTGGATGATGCTGCTGATCAGTAAGTTAACGCTATTTTTAGGGTTCCGCAGCCAAATGACAAAAACTGATATGTATGTTTTGTTTGTGTTCATTATATATATCTTTTATGTCTTTGCTAGTCTTTTTTTGCACTTCTACTCTTTTCTCATGAATTTTCTTTCGTCATTCGCCGGTTGACTGTAAGAGATCCCTTGCTAGGATAAGTCCGCCATTGTCTTCTGATTTTAATTATATTGTATTTACTATGTATTTTAAAGCAATAAAGATATCACAAACAAACAACCAAACGGATCCCTTATATTCTATTCTATTCTATTCTATTTTTTGGTTATGGCTCCATCGTTTAGCCAAACGATGATTTTGCCAATGTCAAGGTTGAGAAAGACACAGTGTTCGAGTTGAAATATATACTCATGAGACTGTTGTTCGGTTGTTGGGAGCTCTGTAACCTAAAACAACACAAACAAATGTTAATGGTTATTGGGTTAGTAGACTATTTACTACAAACAAACACACACAGTAACATAGACATTTTTTCGGTATGAAGAATTTATACACTGATAGGAAAGGAAATAGGGTATGGATCACCAAGGATGTATAGATAATATAAATGTTATAAATAAATATTATTGTTATTAATAAATTTTGCAAAGATATTAACAAACCTAGAGAAAACTAAAGTTAACAAAAAAGATATATTGACAGGACGTGGAATATTTGGGGGTAGTAAGTCGTATAGAGACACTGACAACTTGGGGCATTCAAAGAAAATATGTTCAGGAGTACCCTCATCCAAGCCGCACTCACAGAGAGAACTGTCTCTTATTCTAATTTTAGCTAAAAATACCGGAGAACAAAAATGGCCTAAACGAAGACGAATTATGACAGAAGTTGGAAATTTGGGGAGGTTCCGATATTTGTGAAACCAAGGATTGATGGGAATATTTGGTTGGATTTTGGAATAGTGTTTCGCCTTACATACACAATTATTTCTCCACAGTTTATCCCATTCTGTTCTAAGGGAGGATTGAGCTGTCAGTTTCAGATCTCGGGGATGGCAGTAATAATATTTGTCAGAACCCATATGTATTGCTTCCTTGGCGAATCTATCCGCTGTCTCGTTTCCAGATATTCCAGCATGACCTGGAATCCAGGCTAACGTAACATTAATGCCTGCAAGATGACATCTATAAAGAACTTCTCTAGTCATAATTGAAATAGGGAAATTTTCTCTGGCATGAAGAGGAAGTTTAACTATATCTTGGAGACTACTCTTGCAGTCAGATAAAATAAGAGTTTTATTTAATTGGTGGGACTCTACATATGTTACCGCTTCTAGTAGGGCAATAGCTTCTCCGGAAAATACAGAAGTTTGAGGAGGACATTTAAAATTCAACAAGATTTTGTATTTGGGAATCCAAACGGCAACACCAACGTTACCTTCAGCTGATATCTTGGATGCATCCGTAAAAATCAAAAGCCAGTCTGACCACTCATTATCCACTAATTCATTGAACTGTTTATTAGCATCAAGAGTTTGTTTGTTTACACCCATATCTAAAATCACCTGGGGTTGGAAAACAAGAGCAGAATAATTTACATGGAATAATATGTTTCCATCAAACCTCTGCACAGGACAAGTCAAGGCCTTGTATTTCTGGAAACTATTAACAAGAGGCGGGGGAGATTTATGAGTCCAATATGAAGAAGTTGGGAGGGATTGTGAAATTGAATTTAGAATATTTGGAAGTGGGTGGGTAGAATTTTGAATTGTTTTGAAAAGAAATCGGTCAGCAAGGAATTGTCTTCGAAGGAGAAGAGGTGGTTCCAAGCATTCAGCCTGAAGAGCTAGAATAGGGGAAGACTTCATAGCTCCTGTAATAGTGCGTAAGCATTTCGCCTGGATTCTATCTAGTTTAGCAAGTGCTATCTTACTGCATGGTTCTAACAAAAAACACCCATAATCAAAATGACTACGTATTATAGCCTTGTATAGCAAAAGTTGGCTGTAGGGATGTGAACCCCAACGAACGCCTGAGACCGCTCTAAGAACATTGGCGCCTTTTTCAGCTTTATTAGATACATAGTTTAAGTGATGAACGCCAGTCAATTTAGAGTCGAGATATACTCCCAGAAATTTAATTTTTTCCTCAATGGCTATAGGGCTATCATTTACACACAACCTAATCTGCGGAATAGATCTTTTGCGGGTAAATACTACCGCAGAGCATTTATTGATTGACAATGTCAATCCATGTCTGTCAAGCCAGTCATTTAGATAAAATAAAGCAGAGTTAAGTCGAGCAGTTAATTCTTCAAAATTTTGTGATCGGGCATAAATGGCTATATCATCCGCATATTGCAGGGTATCACAGAAGCTATTTATCGTAAGATCTAGATCATAGGTGTATAGATTGTACAAGATAGGGCTGAGGACTGAACCTTGAGGCAAGCCCTTCCAGATATTACGCGGAGAAAGGAGTGAGCCATTAATACGGACTTGAATAGAACGGCGCATGAAAATATTGCATATGACATTAACAAGCCTCACTGGAATGTTCAGATGTAGCAGTTTTTGCCTGAGCACCGGAAGCAGGACATTGTCATAAGCAGAGGAAATGTCTAAAAAGACTCCAACAACATTTTCATTATTAGAGAAGGCTAGTCTGATCGACGAACAGAGAATACTGAGGCTATCCATGGTGCCCTTGCCACGGCGGAAACCAAATTGTGTGTTGGACAGTAAGTTTCTGTTCTCAATTATCCATTCAAGACGATTTTTTATTAGATGCTCCATGATTTTAACAAGAACTGAACTAAGAGCAATTGGTCTGTATGATGCGGGGTCTGAAGGATCCTTGCCAGGTTTAAGAATTGGCACAATTATTTGGGTTTTCCATGATTCAGGAATGTTTCCAGATAGAAAGATAGAATTAAAGATATTTAAAAGATAGCGTTTGGTAGACAAAGATGCATTACAGATAAAGGAGTATGGAATACCATCAACACCAGGAGCAGAGTCTTTTAGGTGGTCGAGTGCACTGCAGAGTTCAGCAAAAGAGAACTCATCATTCATTGAGTCAGAAGATGATGAAGTTTGAGGATAAGAAATAGGAAAACAGTCAAAGTTTGGAGCAGAGGGAGGGGCTAACTTGTCCATGAACTGTTCCAACCATGGAGATGAGTCATTCGTGGAGGTATTATTTTCGGTAAGACTTCTACGAAACAACTTTATTTTTTTCCAAATAATAGAAGGGTGAGTCCTCGGAGAGAGAGACTCACAGAATTTGTTCCAACCAAGCTTCTTCTTTTTAGATAAAAGTCTCCTTGTGCGAGCACAGGTTTTTTTATAATTGATATAGTTGCTCATGTTAAGGTCTGATAGATATAGGTTTTCTGCCTCCTTGCGCTCATTGACACTGGTTGTACACTCATGGTCCCACCAAGGGGGAGAAGGGATCAGCTTTTTGCTAGGTTTTTTAGTTGGGATGGATTTATCAGCTGCAGACTGAACACAGGAAATAAATTGATCATACATATCGAAGCCATTGAAGCTGTTTATTTCTGGGAGATTACTTATCTCTTCATCCAGGATCCTAGCATAATTGGACCAGTCAGCCTGTTGTGTACGATACTTTAACAGTGGAGGAACTGGTGGAGAGGGTCTGAAAGAAGAATATAAGTAAGTGACAATAGGAAGATGATCACTGCCATATGCATTAGGAAGAACAGACCATGACAAAGAGGGAGCAATAGAAGGGGATGCTAAGGTCAAGTCAGGAATGCTTACATTCTGAGTCGGAGATGTTCTCCGAGTTGCTGATCCATCGTTGATAATGCAAAGATCCTGAGTATCAAGAATATCAAGTAGGAAGAATGAAGCAGGGTCGTCACAGTGGGAGCCCCACAATGTGTTTTTACAGTTGAAATCCCCAAGGATTATTAAAGGTCTAGGAAGATTTGTAATTATATTATTTAATTCGGAGAGGACTTGGGAGTTCGGGTAAGGTATATAGACAGAGACTAGCGATAAACCAATATAAGAAGCAGCTACCACATGAAGATGAGGGCTATGGGGAGGGATGGGTATTTGGGAATAGACAAAAGAGTTTGAGATTAGGAGAGCACAACCTGCATACCCGTCATCCCTGTCATCCCGAAGACAGGCATACCCAGACACATGAAAACATGCCCCCGGGCTCAACCATGTCTCCGAGATAGCAGCCACGACGGGTTTGAATTGGTTGAGAAGAGAGATGAGTTCATATTTTTTATTGCGGACGCTTTTACAATTCCATTGCAGAAGGGTTTGGTCCATTATTGGATATTAAAGTTTTTAAGAATTGCTGTAATATAGAATTGACATTGGGCGGTACGGAATCAGAGAATTTGGAAATAATGTTCACTAAGGAACAGACTAATAATTCAATTAAGTTATCATTTGGAGTGAGCTTAGGAGTGGGACTAGGAGGGGAATCTGAAAGGCCACAACCATTTGGTTGAGTAGATTTTGGAGTATATATTATTGAGTTATGGGCCTCTAGATCATAACTTTTGCCAAGAGAAGGGGAAGGTCTGGGAGATTTAAACAAAGTTTTTTTGTATGATTTTTTCTCTGGAGTATAGTAAGAGACAAATTGAGGAAGCTGTGAATTTGAGGGGGACAGAAGGGGTTGGGACGAGGATGCCACATCTGCATATGAAGTTTTAGTAGGTGGGAATCTTTTGGCTGCTTCAATGTAAGATATATTTTCTTGAGACATAATAATTTTTATTGATTTCTGTCTCTGATGCTCCGGGCATTTGGGGTCTGTCGCACAATGCAAACCATTGCAAAGGAAACATGATGAGCTTTCTAGTGAACAATCATCTCCACAATGTTCCTGGCCGCATTTATAGCAACGAGGTTTGGATCTACATTGTGATTTAACATGTCCAAATTTGCAACAATTGCGACATTGGATCGTAGGAAGTCGGTAGGTATCTACGTCTAAAGCTGTGCTGTAACAGTAAATTTTTTCAGGCAAGGATTGACCGAGGAATGTGAGGACTACAGTTGTGGATGGCACCCACGAGACACCTGCATCACCCTTTTTTTTAATATTTAGCCTTCTAGCTCTAACAACAAGGCCACACCCACGAGGGGTTTGGATGCTATCGAGAAGATCTTCCAGTGACCATTCTGTTGGAATATTTCGAACGACACCCATGCGTGATACCAAAAATCTGGGAATGACAGCAGTTAATTTATTTTGTGATAACATTGGGTTTTGAACAAAATTGTTTGCATCTCTGGCAGTTTTAAAAGCAACAGAAATTCTGCTGCGACTTACTGGGAGAATACCTCCTTCACTTATGCCACATATGTTTGCCTTGTGAATCATTTGGGCAAATTTAAGTACCCTAATTGATAAACCCGCTACATTGTCAGGTTCTGTACGGCTTACATGGACAATGAACGGACCTGGATCAGAGTCAGAGTATTGGAAGTTGGCGTTTTCCTCGTATCCCGGTCTGATAAAAACAGACTGGATAGAGTCAGATGGCGTATTCGATTTTTTGGCATCGATAGATATACTATCTTCAGCCGGACGTTTTTTTGGTTTTGGCTG
This sequence comes from Apomyelois bistriatella, assembly GCA_947044815.1. Lineage (NCBI taxonomy): Eukaryota > Metazoa > Arthropoda > Insecta > Lepidoptera > Pyralidae > Apomyelois > Apomyelois bistriatella. The sequence continues at coordinate 943,147 of OX345718.1, forward strand.
AGATGTGCTAGGGCTTTGGAGCATTTCAGGATCAGACGGAGGAGGGTAACCTCCCCCGTCTGGGGGATCCGTGTCCATTGTTAAATGGACACGATAGGGGTCTAATAAATATTTGCAACTTACCTTAAAACCACCACCAAGACAATACGAACAAACAAAATTGGGGAAACAGAGTCAATATGATAGAAAGTCGCGATTTTATCCTATACACGTGTGATTAACAACACAGTGACGGGCAAAATCCGATCCCTTATATAGATACGTCTTGGCCTTCTGTTCATATGTCACAGTCATTTTATTCGGTGATTATGCGTGTTTAAGGTTGAAATTTGGAAGGTAGGTGTATGGGTATTGAAAAATAAAATTATTAAGGGTAGCACTTCATACATGTAACTGGAGATGATTTTTTTTAAACAGCCTAGTGTGGTATCTTGAATAGGTCTTTGTAAATGATCCTAAAATACTTTTGATTATTCCAATTTATTTATGAAATTATTATTTTGTGAAATATTCGCATAAAACGTCTGTAACCCCCCCACCCCCCCCTCTAACTTTCAAACTGTGTAGTGAAATTTTTTTAAAAAAAATTGGGTATATAGAATTGAATAATTAAAGAACATGAAATGAAAATTGGTTTAAACAAAATCGATCAAGTAGTTTACGAAATATAGGATAATTTCCTCATTTATTTAAATATACTATTTCGTTAGCTGTACGAGTTGTTTCTAGATGGCGCCTAATGTCACATTAAATGTCGCTAGAGCCCATGATTATTGATTAGGGCATAATTTTAGTACGGAACCCTCAGGGCGTGAGTCTGACTCTCACTTGGCTAATTTATTTTGAACCTTCATAACTTGGGTGGGTTTTACTAATTAATATTCTTATCATTACAGAAACTACGAGCCCTCTACTGAAAAGAAACCAAGACCGAAAAAGCGCAAAGGAACGTCCGACGTGAATAAAGAGCGAAAATGCCCAACCGAGGTGCTCAAATGCAAAGTATGTGACTACACAACCGTCTACAAAACAGGCTTGATAATGCACATGATAAGTCACACAACGGAGAAGAAATACAGCTGTTCCCAGTGCAATTATAAGTCTAAATACCAAAACGCTTTAACCAGACATATAAGAGCTGAACACCACACTAAACAACAGAGAGCCAAAGAGTCAAAACAGATATTTAAATGCGAACAGTGCGACTACACAGCCCATTTCAAATGGAATTTGAAAGCGCATAAGCGGAAACATAAAGTAGAGAAACAATATAAGTGTGACCATTGTAATTTTGAGACGGCGTACAGACACAACTTTTTAAAACATAGCCGGACTCATGCCAGTAAAGATAAACCGTTATCGTTTTACAAATGTGACAAGTGCCCGTTTGTGACCAAATTCGAAGGGCATATTACTAGACATTTAGCGAAGATACACAATGAAGTCACAGATACGGCTTATAAATGCGATACTTGTGACTTTTCCACTAGAGTAAAATGGCGATTAAATATTCACAGAACTAGGAGTAAGCAGGAGAATGTATTGATTTGTACGTATTGCGATTTTCAAACGTATTTTATGTGCGAGAGCAAGAAACACAAACTAATTCATTACGATGTCATGAACAGTAAGGGTAATCCCGAATCGCACAACTCTCAAATTGATGCAACAACGGGGCTATTTAACACGGAGATGAAAAAGCATAACGATTACAATATGGATAGTGACGGTGCAACCCAAAATGAATACACAATGGATCCAAATTGCTTAGATTGGAAGAATATTAAAGTCTTAGAATCGGATGATAAAGAAAGACCGTTCCGATGTTTAATATGTACGTACACGTCACGATACAAAGCCGCTGTGAAGAGACATTATCAAAGACACCACACGGGTCAACAAAACAGACCATATGTCTGCATACGATGTGGTTTTCAAACGAAAACCAAAGACAAGATATCTTTACATAACCGTAGAAGCAAATCTGACGTATTGTTAAGCTGCTCCGAATGTCAGTACACATCAAACTTCAAATGTCAATACGTTATGCATCAAAAACAGCATTACGTAAACAAATGCTCTCAATGCGATTATTCATCAAAGCGCAAATATGAGTTACAAAAGCATTATCTTACTGCTCATATGGGGAACGGTTTGAAATGTCAGTTTTGTGATTATAAAGCTTCCAGAAAGGAAAGTCTATTATGCCACGAGACGATACACACTGGGGCTAAGCCGTTTAAATGCAATTATTGTGATTATACCGGTGTACGGAGTTATTTGTTAAATAAACATATGAAGAGATATCATAATAACTATACGACAAGCGTTGTTGTTGTGAGTGAAAGTAAAATTGAGTCGTTGAAACATGAATCTGCTAAAGACACTGTAGCTAAGGATACTATTGATTTGTCTTAAGGTGTATGGAGTTTGTATACTTAAAATTGCTTTGTATGAGGGTATACTGGGTTACCATATAAATTAAATGTTAGTGACTGAATGGGTTCGATTCCCGTGGGAAGCATATGTTTAGTTGTTTCCAGTTTGGTTAGAACTTTGCAGGCGTGAATCACCTGATTGTCTGATAATAAAGATGACTCCGTGCTTCGGAAGGCACGTTAAGCCGTTGGTCCCGGCTGCCATCTGGTAGTCGTTAAAGGAACCACGTTAGAGGCCAAAAGGCGGTTTCGAAGAACTCTGACACCAGGGTGTGAATGGTTGGTTGACCGTGTCACCAATACGAAATGATTATGAGTGACTGATTGGAAGCGTTGTTTAAAATTATAAATCCCATCTCACTTATATTATTATGGTCATAGTTTGTATGTTTTATACTTCTTCACGCTCAAACTGGCTGGGCCAATTTTGATGCGTGTCGGACTGTTTTTATCATTATTAAACTGCAGCCTACCAATCAAATGATCCACAGATGGTAAATGATTTTATTTATCCGGCTCGAAGGACCATGTTAAAAGATTGACCATAGCGAATTGTATTTGGATGCTGATTAATAAAAATCCACGACAGACTTATTCACAAAGTGTCGGTTTGTTTGACAAGTTGGTAGAGGAAACGGAAATACATCACTCACTACATAGTCTCCTAAAGGTATAAAACATAGTCGCTTTCTCTATCCCTATGTCCTTTTTTATGCTTAAATCTTTAAAACTACGCAACGGATTTTGATGCGGTTTTTTTTTATAGATAGAGAGATTCAAGAGGTAGGTTTTTATCCCATGCGAAGCCGGGGCGGGTCGCTAGTATTTAATAATATATTGTTGGGTTGCCAACATTAACGTATAGGTCTGCATCGACGTACAATTTTGTTATTTATACAATGCTAATAAAGTTTGATTTTCCGTGACCCTATAATTTATTTTTAAATCGCTTCTGCCCGTTTCGCCTGCGTGCACTTACCTCGAGAATAGTGCTTATTCCCGGGATGAAAGATATCCTGTATCCTTCACAATACTTCGTAACAATGTGTATGCAAATTTTTTGAGAAATTGGTTCAGTAGATCTTGAGTTATAATTAGCTTTTGCCCGCGGCATCGCCCTGGTGAACTTTCTTTGGGAACAGTGCTTTTTCCCGGGATGAAAGTTACCCTATGTCCTCCTGGTTTTAAGCTACCTCCCCGCTAAATTTAAGCCAAATCAGTCCAGCCGTTCTTGAGTTATAAATAGTGTAACTAACACGACTTTCTTTTATATATATATAGACAGAAAATTGTGTTTAACACAGTTTAAACTAATTTTATTGAATGTATAGATGTCATTTATGTGTAGGAATATTTAATTTTATTAATATGTGTCAGAATTTATGAAATTATGATCTAAAGGTGTTAAATGTTAAAAATGGTATAGATAGAGTAATTACTTAATAAGTTTTCAGTTCCTTTATGTAATAAATAAATATTTTAACTACTTTTATTATTATTTATCTGCTAGTACAGAAACCTTTCGTCCGGTGTCTTCCATTTAATAAACCAACGGGAGACGGCGCGCGCACTTATTATTGCATAAAACCTGCCACATTCTGCGCGTGGGCACAGAATTAGTAATAGTTGGCGTGGGGTCAGGGACATACACAATAAGTATTAACCACCACTAATGCATTATTCGAACACGTCCCTACGCACACACTTCACAACATTATCCAACACAAGTTAAAAATAAACGCACACAAGTACAAGCAGTCATATATATTTACAATGAAGCTTCTACAGTTTACCTCCGTCCGTAACATTTTTTACAACGAAAAAGTGATCTGTATGAGAGTGTTACTAGCACGCTGCCAGTAATATTCATCCCTTCGGCCTCCCTCATTTCCCAATCTTGTAGCGAGAGAAATTTTATCCCGCGTGCATTGAGAATATGGAATGATGCCATGCCATGGTTTTCCCAAGTGACTACCATATGTATTCTAGAAGGGCGTACAACGATTTTTACCTGGGTCGGCAATGCGCTCGCAATGCTCCTGGTATTACAGGCGTCTCATAGACTGCGGTTACCGCTTCCCATCAGGTGGGCCGTATGCCTGTTTGCCTACATAATAGTATAAAAAAACTGATAGCTGTCAATGTCATTTGCCAAAAGTTGTCAATGTCAGTCAGTGTGTTTATGTTTAAAGTGTTGTGGTTTTGCTTGATACCTACCTATTTATAGTTTATTTTATTATATTGGACACGAATTATTTAAAAAATTCTAAAATGTACACAGAAGTTGACGTTTTTGTGAGTAATTATACACTAATTGATCCCGAGATTTATCAGCTATGGATAGAAGGGTGCTCCTGTAAGTTTTTACCAGTTTTCTTATAACATTTGATCTTGGTAATAAAATCTAATTGGAATCCGTTCTAAGTGAAATCTGCAAGTGTTACACATTTCCTTACTTAATCTGCTGGCTCAGCAACCATAAGTGGATATTGGCCTACGAAATGAGAGTGCCGGAGCTATTCTGCGCTCGCCAGTTTACAGCTCCCATCAGCTTCCCATCATTTGTAAAACCTTTTGTAACCTGTGTATGACAAAATAAATGATTATGATCACGCAGCTTTACGCTGGTCAGCCTGCACCTCTAGGTACCAGTGGGGCTATTCTAGGGCTAGGTATAAACACAAAATCTCTATATATACACAAATCACTTCAAACTATACATAGTATAGGTTAACGTGCTTGACCGCTATATAGGAGGTCCCGGGTTCGATCCCCGGTCACATCAAGATGAAAAATGATATTTTTCTTATTGGCCTGGGTCTTAGATGTATATCTTATCTTATCCTATGTATTTGTTATAAAAATATAGTATTGTTGAGCACCCATAATACAAGTCTTGAACTTACTTTGGAGCTAACTCAATCTGTGTGATTTGTCTCTATACAATTAATTATCATGTATTTTCCTAGTAATAAATAATCACTACATTGTATAACTTCCGGTTGTCAAACCACATAGTAAACACTCCTGTAAATTAGCTCCGTGAAAAAGTGAAAATAAAAATTCTAAAACCTTGAAAAACAATATTATCTACACTAAAACTGGTAAAACAGTGTTCGGCTTAGTGATACATCAAATGTTCCGCGCTCCAAGTCTAATAAACACTCAAGAAACTCAGTGTTAAGTGCAAATACTTTGGAGGTTATATCAAAATACCCACAAAGAAAAAGTAAAAATAAAAGTACCAGCAGTGCAACCAATCTACCTCAAGTGACAATAAACAACTGTCACTGTCAAACCAGACAAACTACCAAGCCAATATTAAGTAATATTGCCAGAACATAAAAATTACACATTTTTGGGGAAACTATAAACTCATTGGAAATAAATTTAGGATGGAAAAACAAATGGAACTAATAATGGAGAAATTGAAGGAAGAAATGAAAAAACAAACTGAGGCTATTAACATAAATATAAACGAAACCTTAGATGCCAAAATGAAACCTCTAATAGAAGAAAATGTTAAATTAAGGACAGAAGTACTTCAACTAAAGAAAAGAGTCACCTATTTGGAGAGAGCCACAAGACGTAATAATGTACTCATTCATGGAATACCAGAAGAAGAAAACAACAATGAACAACTTATGGAGTCTGTGTTAGCGCACCTTAATATCTTGAACGACAAAGCGGGGATAAATGAGTGGGATAAATGGGAGATAAGCAGGGCCCACAGAATAGGCAAGAAAAGTAGTAACAAAATAAGACCTATTCTGATAACTTTAACATTGGAGTGGAGAAAGTATCAATTGTTAAAACACAATAAAATGTTCCCTAAAAACATCTATGCTACGGAGGATATACCTAAAAATATAATCGAAGCAAATAAAGCTTTAATTCCAAAAATGAATGAAGCAAGGGAGGCAGGAAAGTATGCGATTATCAAAAATGGAGAACTAATTGTCAAAGATTTTAGAAGACATAACAAAGAAAAGCGAAAACGGATACCTTCTTCTACACCATCAACCCCCACAGCAGACTGCCATAAAAATGATAAATGTCCAACAGCTACACAGCCCTTAAAGGTCTCAAAGACAAACTCATTTAATGTACGAAACAATAATAGTCATAAGTCAAAAAACTAATTATGTCCTCTAAGCCTCTTGAAGAAATTAGATCAAATATACCAGGAAGTCACAAGATAATAAACAAAATTAACAAACAAAACAACAAACAATTCCCCAATCCGGTTGGTCCCCGTGGGGAAATAGACCAAGACCCTCCAAGTAAAAGAAATAGTAAAACATATATAGCTACTCTAAACACACTCACTCTTAGAACACAAGAATCTCTATTTGAATTAGAAGCAGCTCTAGAATATATAAATTGGGATATATTGGGACTATCTGAAGTAAGAAGAATGGGCGAAGAAATCACAGATTATGGTAACTACATATTATATCACAAAGGAGAAACACCGGGACTATATGGGGTGGGTTTCATGGTGAAAAGCCAATATCGCAAAAACATAATCGAATTCATTGGTATATCGGAACGTATTGCTATATTGAACATACAACTCCCCACATACAAACACAATTGGTCAATAGTTCAAGTATATGCGCCTACAAATTTAGCAAGTTCAGAAATAAAAGATAATTTTTACGAAGATCTGAAAACAATTTTTAACACAACACATAAAAATGTAATCATTATGGGAGATTTCAATAGTCAAATTGGACCAAGAAACAAAGGCGAAGAAAATATTTTAGGCCAATACAGCACCGGGGCTCAAAGAAATGACAATGGAGATAGACTAATGGATTTTGCATTTCAAAACAATCTGAAAATAATGAACTCCTTCTACAAAAAAAATAAAAACGGGAAATGGACATGGATTTCACCCGGTGGAGATGTTAAAAACGAAATCGACTTTATTCTTACCAAAAATTCTAAAGTATTTGACAATGTTGAAGTAATTAACCGCCTAAATTTTAACACCAATCATAGAATGGTACGAGGAACACTAAACAACAAAAGCACAAAGATTAGGCCAATTACACTGCCTACAAATTACTACCAATTAGATATTCCCAAAGAATCGATTCAGAAATTAAAATACGACCTACAAAATATAAAGAAAATGAATTGTGTACAAGATAAATATAATTACTTAGAAAAAGAACTTGCCAACCTTAGGAGCAAACTGCAAACACAGAAGAACTTGAAAGACAAAATTGGTGAGGAAGCAAGACAATTAATGAAAGACAGAACAGAATTACTGAAAAATAGAAAACACAATAGGGAAAGAATTTCACAAGTAAGCAAGAGAATTAATGCCAGTATAAGAAATTTTAGACATAAAACACGGATAAACAGAATAAAACATCACATAGAAAAATCTGGAGGCGTGAAAAAAGCGCTTAAAGAACTAAGAGAAGCATCAAACTGGGTGCCTAAACTTAAAACCAAAAATAATAAACCAGTTACAAAGAGGAAGAAAATAATCGAAACAGCTACAGAATTCTACCGTCAACTATACAAAGACAACTTATCTAATAATAATACACACAATATTCTAAATAACACATCAGAAGAACACACAAATAAAACACAAGAAGTACCCTGCATAATTAAATCAGAAGTAAGAAAAGCCATTTCTTCACAAAAAAATGAAAAAACACCAGGTGAAGACAAAATAACAAATGAATTACTAAAATCATCAATTGAGGCCATCATAGAATCCTTAACAGAAATATTCAATGATATATTAATAACAGAGGAGATACCAAAACAGTGGAACACAACTACGATAATTTTATTGCATAAAAAGGGGGACAAGGAACAAATGAACAACTACAGACCTATAAACCTAATGTCAAATTTATATAAAGTATTTTCAAAAATAATACTAGGCCGTATAAATAAGAAATTAGAAGAGAACCAACCTATAGAACAGGCAGGATTCCGGCACAACTATTCAACCTTAGATCATATATATACAATTAAACAGTTAATTGAAAAATACAATGAATTCAAAAAAATATACTATGTAACCTTCATAGATTATAATAAGGCCTTTGACTCTTTAAATCACGACACTATCTGGGATGCTCTTCAAAAACAAGGAATAGAAAATAAATACATTAATATAATAAAACAAATTTACAAAAACAGCAAAGCAAAAATAAAATTAGAATCAGTAGGAGAAGAGTTCGAGATACAAAAAGGAGTAAGACAAGGGGATCCCTTGTCTCCCAAACTATTCACAGCAGTATTGGAACAAATTTTTAGAAATCTTCAATGGGATAATAAAGGTATAATCATAAATGGGGAACACCTACATCATCTTAGATTCGCAGATGACATTGTTCTACTCAGCGAAAGCTCCTCAGAATTGCAGGAAATGTTATATCAACTAGATGAAGAAAGCAAAAAAGTAGGCCTGACAATGAACATATCTAAAACAAAAGTTATGACGAATGGGATAATGGAAGAGATTCAATTAAATGGAAAAAATGTTGAATATGTTGATAGTTATGATTATTTAGGACAGACAATATCCCCTACAGATCAAATGGAAAAAGAGGTTAATAAAAGAATCGGTAACTCTTGGAAACGTTTTTGGTCAATGAAAGAAATCATGAAAAGTAAAGAAATACCAGCAGTAGAAAAAGGAAAAGTTCTTAATGTATGCATAACACCATGTATGTCATATGGAAGTCAGACGTGGGCCTTAACAAACAAAAATCTAAAAAAGTTAGAGGTGTGCCAAAACTCAATGCAGAGGAGTATGCTAAATATTAAAAGAAAGGACAAGGTTAGGTTGATTGAAATAAGAGAGAAGACAAAGGTAACACCTATAGACAGAACAATAAGGAAACTTAAATGGAGATGGACAGGTCACATGGTCAGAGGTCCCAACAAATGGTCGCAAAAACTTACTTACTGGTACCCTAGAGGAGTAAAACGGAAAAGAGGAAGGCCAATTTACAGATGGGAAGATGATATTAAGAAGATTGCAGAAACAGCTTGGACCAGAATAGCTCAAGATAGATCAAAGTGGAAAGACTTGGAGGAGGCCTATGTCAGTGGACAATCTAGGGTTAAGAAGGCTTAGTGTATATTATATAATACGTAAACAGATTTTTTTTGTAACCTAGAAATAAAGGCTATCTTTATCTTTATCTTTATCTTTACATTGTATAAAACAAAGTCGCTATTCCTTTATAAAACAAAGTTCCTATATCCCTATGTATGATTAAAGCTTTAAAACTATGCAACGGATTTTGATAGGGTTTTTTTTAATAGATAGAGTGATTCAAGAGGAAGGTTTTTTTTCATGCAAAGCCGGAGTTGTGTGCTAGTTAAAAATAATTGTGTATCAGCTGTTATAAATACAGTAGGGGTGAACTCCCATAATTTATTAATTAAACTATATTGATGTATTTCATGCTATTTACCTACATTTTAGCGAGCGAAGCAGTGTCCACGTTACACCAACGTGCTGTGGCGAAGCAAACAGGCGCGTCGGTGGAGTTGATCGCCAGCGATGTACTGGATCATTACAGGTTATTTATTTATTTATTTAAAACTTTATTGGACAAATTAAAAATTAATTGTACAAATGGTGGACTTAATGCCATATGGCATTCTCTACCAGTCAACCATTGAACCAAGCAGAGAATGTGATTGTCGGCAATTAATGAATTACATACATTTTATGATACCGTACATATAGAAAAAAATATACTAAAATATGTCTACTGAATACATATATTTGTTTTGTATCTACATACAATACAAAAATTATATTATAGATATATATAATTAAATACAAAATACGTAATTTTTTATATATATATAATGCTTATTGCATAAATGTTTTGATTAAATTACTTTGATAATTGCAAGAAATATAACAGAACAATTGGTTTATTGTATAAGATTGTGCAAATGTAGCCACTAGGGTATGCAATCCCGACTCGAGATTGCAAATTCGTGATTAGAAATATCAATCCCGCGGGATCCCGGAATTTACGGAATCCCGTCTAATTAAAAAAAAAAAATGTTAAATTCGGATGACAAAAAAGCTAATAATTGTTTGTTTGTTATAGTGAAGTTAACTAAAATAACATATTACTCGAAAGAAAATAAAATCCTTTATTCTTTAATCTTACCAACTAAATAATTATCAGGTTTTAAGGAAATTAACATAGGTAAATTAGGTAATCAAAACAATAAGCATATTTCAAGGGAATTAGGAAGTAGTTACTTACGAGTGATTTGAAAATGACTCCTTAAAAAACAAAGGGTATTTATAGTGTCATCTGCTAAACGGCATCTAATGTCCGTTGCAATGTACCCCGCTGCTGAGAATGCCCTCTCCGACTCAACACTGGTTGGCAACAGCGTGGCGAAGCAATTATATGCTAACTGCAAAAATCGCCCCCTTGTTCCTCCACACTCAAATTCCAAAGTCCCCAAGTGGACGTGTGTAGCGTCGCTGACCACTGCCGCCCAATCCCGTCAATCTCGAACGGGATCTCGTCAAATGATGCTTCGGGATTGATCCCGAAAAATTACACGAGATCTCGCGAGATCGGGATCCCGCGGGATCGGGATTGCATAGCCTAGTAGCCACTTAAAAAAAATAATATTTACGTTATAACGTAAATTAAAAATAAAAAAAAATATTTCAGGACATTTGCGCTGCTGGAAAGGCTGCTAACAGTCCCGTCCAAGCTGTCGGAGCAAATGATCTTCCAGATTGACGAGCCCACCAAGCATATGCTGATTGAGAAGTGAGTGTCATAACATAAATAAATATAATAAACTAGCTGTTCCCCGCGGCTTCGCCTCGGCTCGGTTATATCGCGCCCAAAAGTAGCCTATGTTTGACCTCAGGTCGTTAACTACGTCCCTACCAAATTTCATCACAATCGGTCCAGCAGTATAGCCGTGAAGAGGTGACAGACAGACTTTCGCATTTATAATATTAGTATGGATAATATTCAGCTGCCTTTATTCAGATTTACATATTAACTTAAATTTTAATTTAATATATCTGCTTTCTTAATTTTTTGTGTATCTGTTTGCCAGTCGGCAAATAAATAAATAAATATATAGGGACAAATCACACAGATTGAGTTAGCCCCAAAGTAAGTTCGAGACTTGTGTTATGGGATACTAACTCAACGATACTATATTTTATAACAAATACATATATAGATAAACATCCAAGACCCAGGTCCATCAGAAAACGATCATTTTTCATCTTGACCTGACTGGGGATCGAACCCGGGACCTCCTGAGTAGCGGTCAGGCATGTTAACCATTACGCCACGGAGGTCGTCAAGCCCTCCTCCAACCTTTTCCACTCGCGTCTGTCAATTGCCACTCTGTGCCATGTGCTATGTCGTCCTCCCATCGTTTTAGTGGTTTATCTCTTTTTCTTTTTCCATTCCTGGGGCACCATTGTGTGGTTATCTTACTCATACATAAATAAATACATAGGGACAAATCACACAGATTAAGTTAATCCCAAAGTAAGTTCGAGACTTGTGTTATGGGATACTAACTCAACGATACTATATTTTATGACAAACACATATAAAGATAAACATCCAAGACCCAGGTCAATCAAAAAAGATAATTTTTCATCTTGACCTGACCGGGGATCGAACCCGGGACCTGCTGAGTATTAAGCAAAAGTCTTAATTTTGTTTATTTGTAACTAAATTTACTTAAAATGTTATTTTTTTTCTTTTAGATATTATGACCTAGACGATGCGGTTATAAGAGAGCTTTTGGGTAGAAAGCTCTCGTCTCGACATAGGAAAGATTTGGACGAGGTAAGTGAAATAATCCCATCCCAACTAATATTATAAATGCGAAAGTAAAGTTTGTTTGTTTATTTGTTACCTACCTATTCTAGTCATTAAATAATCACTTCACTACATATTATAAAACAAAGTCGCTTTCTCTGTCCCTATGTCCCTTTGTATGCTTTAATCTTTCAAAACTACGCAACGGATTTTGATGCGGTTTTTTTAAAAGTGATTCATGAGGAACGTTTTTATGCCCATGCGAAGCCGGGGCGGGTTGCTAGTCTAAGTATATATGTATGTGTTATAAAATATAGTATCGTTGAGTTAGTATCCCATAACACAAGTCCCGAACTTACTTTGAAGCTAACTCAATCTGTGAGATTTGTCCCTATATATTTATTTATTTATTCATTCATTCATTCATTCAAAACCAGGTGGCTGAGCGTTCCGGAGCCCCGTTACGCTGCTGCCGTCGACAATTCGACAATGTGAGACGCGTGTTTAAGACTGTAGAGGAGATGCCTGGGAACGTCGTGGCGAATGTCAAGTCCACATTCCTGCTGTCCGAACCATTGGCCAAGTGAGTCCTGTTTTTCATACAATACCAAACAACATTAAATTATATAAAAATAAACTTACGACACATTTTCTTTTTAGTGGTGACGGTCGACTGATTTCTCTCCCCCCCCCCACATATTATTTGCAGACATTAGGCATTTTTCCCCAGTTACACCCCCAGAGCTTTGTAACAGCTCAACCGATTTTCATTAAACATATTATTTTGTAATGTGCACGTGATGCGCTTTCATTTGAGACCCCACTCGAGTATATTTGCAGGCATTCGGTTGTTCATCCCCACTTTCAGCCCCACAACTTCTAAACGGCTCAACCGATTTTCATCAAACATGTGTAAGAACACTCGCCCATAAGTCACCTTTAATACGAAAAAAAACTAAATGGAAATCGTTTCATCCAGAGACAGACAGACAGACACGTCAAACTTATAACACCACTCCTTTTGCGTCGGGGTGCTATGTTTTCATTATTCATCCTAGTATATAATATAATAAACACGAAAGTTTTTAAGAGTGTTTGTTACTCGTTCAAAGTAAAACGCCTGAACCGATTTGGAATCAAGATAGACCCTGGAACAACACATAGGCTATATTTTATCCCGGAACTTCCACGGGAGCGGAGCCCCGGGCATCATCTAGTTTTTGTATGTTTGTATAAAAAATGAAATCACTACATAGTATAAAACAAAGTCGCTTTCTCTGTACCTATGTCCCTTTGTATGCTTAAATCTTTAAAACTACGCAACGGATTTTGATGATTTTTTTTAGGGAAGGTTTTTATGCCCATGCGAAGCCGGGGCGGGTCGCTAGTAAAAAAAAATAATAATCATCATCAGATTTGAAACCATTGTGAAATGGCATGACTTTTTTTTTCCAGAAAATACGGCGCTGTCGTTTTTATAGCGTGCATGCGTTTTGAGACAGCCAAAAGGAAATTACAGTACCTCTCTTTTAACGACTTCTATCACTGTGCTCAGGTGAGTTACTTGATTTTATGTAGTATCATATGTCTAAACAGGTGATATCATGTGTCTAAACCAGATTATAAATAAACAGAACCTCTATCTTATCTTATCTTCTTATGGGATCCCAAATAATAGGAAGCACATCGAACCCAGTGGTCCTATAGGTCTGATAGGCTATTAAGGGTCTAAACAGGTGTTATCATGTGTTTAAAGAAGGGGTATCACGCTACTAAACCAGTATCATATGTCTAAACAAGTAGTATCACGCGTCTAAACCAGTATTATATATCTAAACAAGTGGTATCACGCGTCTAAACCAGTATAACATGTCTAAAAAAGTGGTATCACTCGTACAAACCAGTATCATATGTCTAAACAAGTGGTATCACGCGTCTAAACCAGTATCACATGTCTAAACAAGTGGTATCACGCGTCTAAACCAGTATCATATGTCTGAACAAGTGGTATCACGCGTCTAAACTAAACCAGTATCATATGTCTAAGTAGGTTGTATCACGCGTCTACACTGGTATCAAATGTCTAAACAAGTGGTATCACGCGTCTAAACCAGTATAATATGCCTAAATAAATTGTATCAAGTGTCTAAACTAATTTCTGTTGAACCTGTTCCCAGGCCATTATGGGTAGTTGGACGTACAGTTGCACCGGACCAGAGTATTACGACACGGAGATGGACAGGGAGTTCCTATTGGAGTTGAGGGAGTTGAGGATACTACTCGACAAGGAGAAGGAGCATAAACAGTTAGTACATCATTACCATTACCATAGATAATTTTAGGTTATATGTAGATAAAGAGTCAGAAAGTTTGAGAGCAATAGCATAATTTGGTTAGACCGGTTAGATACGATATAATACAACAAAGTTAAATACAGTAGGTATAATTTGCAATAAGTTGAATAGGATGACATAGAAAGGTGCCGAAACTATGATATCAACAAGCGAACTTTGTGTTTAAAGCTATTCAAGATGTGGACAACACCCTAGTGTCTGACACCGAGATGTGGACAACACCCTAGTGTCTGACACCGAGATGTGGACAACACCCTAGTGTCTGACACCGAGATGTGGACAACACCCTAGTGTCTGACACCGAGATGTGGACAACACCCTAGTGTCTGACACCGAGATGTGGACAACACCCTAGTGTCTGACACCGAGATGTGGACAACACCCTAGTGTCTGACACCGAGATGTGTACCACGCCCAGTATGACACCGAGATGTGGACCTAGTGGGAGTGGTCCACATCTCGGAGTCAGATACTAGGGAGTGGTCCACATCTCGGTGTCAGACACTAGGGAGTGGTCCACATCTCGGTGTCAGACACTAGGGTGTTGTCCACATCTCGGTGTCAGACACTAGGGTGTTGTCCACATCTCGGTGTCAGATACTAGGGAGTGGTCCACATCTCGGTGTCAGATACTAGGGAGTGGTCCACATCTCGGAGTCAGATACTAGGGAGTGATCCACATCTCGGTGTCAGATACTAGGGAGTGGTCCACATCTCGGTGTCAGATACTAGGGAGTGATCCACATCTCGGTGTCAGATACTAGGGAGTGGTCCACATCTCGGTGTCAGACACTAGGGTGTGGTCCACATCTCGGTGTCAGACACTAGGAAGTGGTCCACATCTCTGTGTCAGACACTTGGGAGTGGTCCACATCTCTGTGTCAGACACTTGGGTGTGGTCCACATCTCGGTGTCACAATGGGCGTGGTCCACATCTAGGTGTCAGACCTTAGGGAGTGGTCCACATCTCGGTGTCAGACACTAGGGAGTGGTCCACATCTTGGTGTCAGATACTAGGGTGTGGTCCAAATCTCGGTGTCAGACACTAGGGTGTGGTCCACATCTCGGAGTCAGACACTAGGGCGTGGTCCACATCTCTGTGTCAGACACTTGGGTGTGGTCCACATCTCGGTGTCACATTGGGCGTGGCCCACATCTAGGTGTCAGACCTTAGGGAGTGGTCCACATCTCGGTGTCAGACACTAGGGAGTGGTCCACATCTCTGTGTCAGACACTAGGGAGTGGTCCACATCTCGGTGTCAGATACTAGGGTGTGGTCCAAATCTCGGTGTCAGACACTAGGGTGTGGTCCACATCTCGGAGTCAGACACTAGGGAGTGGTCCACATCTCGGTGTCAGATACTAGGGAGTGGTCCACATCTCGGTGTCAGACACTAGGGAGTGGTCCACATCTCGGTGTCAGACACTAGGGAGTGGTCCACATCTCTGTGTCAGACACTAGGGAGTGGTCCACATCTCTGTGTCAGACACTAGGGTGTGGTCCACATCTCGGTGTCAGACACTAGGGTGTGGTCCACATCTCGGTGTCAGATACTAGGGTGTGGTCCAAATCTCGGTGTCAGACACTAGGGTGTGGTCCACATCTCGGAGTCAGACACTAGGGAGTGGTCCACATCTCGGTGTCAGATACTAGGGAGTGGTCCACATCTCGGTGTCAGACACTAGGGAGTGGTCCACATCTCGGTGTCAGACACTAGGGAGTGGTCCACATCTCGGTGACACACTGGGCGTGGTCCACATCTCGGTGTCAGACACTAGGGAGTGGGACCACACCCTAGTATCAGAGACTAGGGTGTGGTCCACATCTCGGTGTCAGACACTAGGGAGTGGTCCACATCTCGGTGTCAGACACTAGGGTGTTGTCCACATCTCGGTGTCAGACACTAGGGTGTTGTCCACATCTCGGTGTCAGATACTAGGGAGTGGTCCACATCTCGGTGTCAGATACTAGGGAGTGGTCCACATCTCGGAGTCAGATACTAGGGAGTGATCCACATCTCGGTGTCAGATACTAGGGAGTGGTCCACATCTCGGTGTCAGATACTAGGGAGTGATCCACATCTCGGTGTCAGATACTAGGGAGTGGTCCACATCTCGGTGTCAGACACTAGGGTGTGGTCCACATCTCGGTGTCAGACACTAGGAAGTGGTCCACATCTCTGTGTCAGACACTTGGGAGTGGTCCACATCTCTGTGTCAGACACTTGGGTGTGGTCCACATCTCGGTGTCACAATGGGCGTGGTCCACATCTAGGTGTCAGACCTTAGGGAGTGGTCCACATCTCGGTGTCAGACACTAGGGAGTGGTCCACATCTTGGTGTCAGATACTAGGGTGTGGTCCAAATCTCGGTGTCAGACACTAGGGTGTGGTCCACATCTCGGAGTCAGACACTAGGGCGTGGTCCACATCTCTGTGTCAGACACTTGGGTGTGGTCCACATCTCGGTGTCACATTGGGCGTGGCCCACATCTAGGTGTCAGACCTTAGGGAGTGGTCCACATCTCGGTGTCAGACACTAGGGAGTGGTCCACATCTCTGTGTCAGACACTAGGGAGTGGTCCACATCTCGGTGTCAGATACTAGGGTGTGGTCCAAATCTCGGTGTCAGACACTAGGGTGTGGTCCACATCTCGGAGTCAGACACTAGGGAGTGGTCCACATCTCGGTGTCAGATACTAGGGAGTGGTCCACATCTCGGTGTCAGACACTAGGGAGTGGTCCACATCTCGGTGTCAGACACTAGGGAGTGGTCCACATCTCTGTGTCAGACACTAGGGAGTGGTCCACATCTCTGTGTCAGACACTAGGGTGTGGTCCACATCTCGGTGTCAGACACTAGGGTGTGGTCCACATCTCGGTGTCCGACACTGTATTTAAAGGATAAAAATCAATTGCTGTTCGCTAGTCTCGCTAAAACTCGAGAATGGCTGGACCGATTTGGTTAATTTTGGTCTTGAAATATTTGTGGAAGTTCAGGGAAGGTTTAAACGGTGAGGAAAGTGCGGTACGGGGTTCGCCGGGTCAGCTAGTCACTACATAGTATAAAACAAAGTCGCTTTCACTGTCCCTATGTCCCTTTGTATGCTTAAATCTTTAAAACTAGGCGACGGATTTTGATGCGGTTTTTTTTTAATAGATAGTGATTCAATTCACAGGTTTTTATGCCCATGCGAAGCCGGGGCGGGTCCGTAGAAAACAAATAAAAAAAAATTAGCAAATTATTTTTTTTTACAGTTTGATATGTATGCGTTTGAAACCGAAACTACTCGAAAAGTCTTATCAAGAGTTGGAACTTAACTTTAGGTGAGTATTTTTTTTTTAAATTAAAATATATATTTTTTGCCTTAAGGTGATATCTCGGTATACACTAGCGCCACCGTCATTTAAAAATCATTACTCACTGAAAACACAAGTTATCAAAAATCCCTATTATGTAATTAAAAGTTCTGGATCTGAAGTTAATTTAAGCTATCTATAGTGTTGTTTCGAATAAAATAAAATGAAATCTACCCTTAAAATATTTGCAGTTGATTTGAGTCCAACTTATACATATTTTTTCTTTTTATATAACAGATTATACACACGAGCTTTGGTCGGCTTGGCTTGCAATCTACACAGAGGACGGGAGCTACGGTCGTTGTTCATAGACCTGCTTGAAAGGTAATCCATTCATAGTGTTAATTGTTTAATACTAGCGACCCGCCCCGGCTTCGCATGGGCATAAAAACTTTCCTCTTGAATCACTCTATCTATTAAAAAAAACCGCATCAAAATCCCTTGCGTAGTTTTAAAGATTTAAGCATACAAAGGGACATAGGGACAGGGAAAGCGACTTTGTTTTATACTATGTAGTGATTGAAAATTAAATTATTTGATTTAACATTTTTTTTATTTTTTTTAGATGTATCGAGCCTCTCAGACTGGGCGGCTGGCCCAAAACTGATTTAGCTCAGTTTCTGTCGGCGTACGAACAATGCGCGCTTCAAATGGATGTGCTCCGGTAAATATTATATTATAAACTAGCTATTCCCCGCGGTTTTACTCGGCCGTGGTGTGTATGTATTATAAGCAATAACCTTCTCCAAGAATCAGGCTATCATATACAGAAAGAATTTTTCAATACCAACCAGTAGTTCTAAAGTTATAAACGTTCAAAGAAACAAATTTTTCAGCTTTATTATATTAGTATAGATAAATAATAAATCACGCCTGAACTGTCTTCGTAGTTTAGTGGTTGTTGCGGACTCCTTGGACTTTTTAAAAAAAATTATTTTGAACATGTTTTTTATTTTGCATTGTAATTTCCATCGATTTTCAGTAACAAAATAAAATATAAAATAAATTTTCTACAAAGATTCTTTGAGCTTTTCCAACAGTGGTTAAGGCGTTTGCCTGTAGACCCGGGCACGTGGGTTCGATCCCCACGGGAAGCATACTTTGTTTAGTTGTTTCCAGTTCGGTTAGGACATTGCGCAGGCTTGAATCACCTGATTGTCTGATAATAAAGATGATTCCGTGCTTCGGAAGGTGCGTTAAGCCGTTGGTCCCGGCTGCCATCTGGTAGTCGTCAAAGGAACCACGTCAGAGGCCGAGAGGCGGTTCCGAAGAACTCTGACACCAGGGTGTGCATGGTCGATTGACCGTGTAAACCTATACGATATGATAATGATGTCAAGCAAACCTTTAATTATGATTATCGAATAAAACATACTGCGACCAAATCGCAGACCTTTTGAAAATGGGAGACATTAGGAGTACCCGAAATCGGCGAGCGTGTATGACGAGAGTGATGAGTGTGGAGGAGGCGAGAGAGGTATGTGAGGATCGTAGCCAATGGAAATCTCTAGTCTCTGCCTACCCCTACGGGAGACAGGCGTGATGATATGTATGTATGTATGTATGAATATTGATGTATTTTTTTGTTCCAGAGAAGCGGATTTGAAAACCGTTTGGGAGCGATACATGCGCGTTATAGGCCAGTGTTTAATTACCATGTACCATTGTTAGTTAGATCCTACGGGAACCTCGCAGTTCATATAAGGTGGACAAAATATTTTAAGGGCAGATTCAGACCACTATACTGAACAACTTTTCCAAATAAACTTATGTCGAAATACGAAATTTTATTTTTCACTCTCCATACTAAACTAGATCAGCTGATTCTGAATTTGTATGGGAGGTCAAGAATTTTTTTTCGTTTTTCTACATTACATTATTTAGGAAAGTTGTTCAGTTTAGTGGTCTGAAGTCGTCTTAAAATATTTGCAGTTGATTTAATTCACCTTATATAGTCATACTAGCTGTTCCCCGCGGCTCCGCCCGCGTGGGACTCGGTTATATCGCGCCCAAAAGTAGCCTATGTTTGACCTCAGGTCGTTAACTACATCCCTACCAAATTTCATCACAATCGGTCCAGCAGTTTAGCCGTGAAGAGGTGACGGACAGACAGACAGACAGACTTTCGCATTTATAATATTAGTATGGATATCAATATAGCTACAGCTAGAACTAAATAGTAATAATCCATACTAGTATTATAAATGCGAAAGTCTGTCTGTCTGTCACCTCTTCACGGCTAAACTGCTGGACCGATTGTGATGAAATTTGGTATGGATATAGTTATGCACTAGGAGTCAAACATAGCCTACTTTCGGGCGTGATATAACCGAGGCGCACGCGGGCGAAGCCGTGGGCAACAGCTAGTAATAAATATATAGGGACAAATCACACAGATTGAGTTAGCCCCAAAGTAAGATCGAGACTTGTGTTATGGGATACTAACTCGACGATACTATATTTTATAACAAATACATATATAGATAAACATCCAAGACCCAGGTCAATTAGAAAAAGATCATTTTTAGGGTTCCGAATTCATCTTGACCTGACCTGGGATCGAACCCGGGACCTCCCGAGTAGCGGGCAGGCATGTTAACCATTACGCCGCGGAGGTCGTCAAACAGTATTTTAAAATGTATGTGTCATAGATCTCACGGGAACTTTTTATTAAATAAAACAATTTGTTTGTTTGTGATATCTTTATTGCTTTAAAATACATAGTAAATACAATATTATTAAAATCAAAAGACAATGGCGGACTTATCCTAGCAAGGGATCTCTTACAGTCAACCGGCGAATGACGAAAGGAAATGCACAAGAAAAGAGTAGAAGTGCAAACAAAGACTAGCAAAGACATAAAGGATATGAAATGAACATAAACATTCATAGACAACTACATACATAGTCAGTCACAATAATACACTTACATAAATATTTGCTAAATAAATACCTACATACATAAGGTGTCGCGTTTTTTTTGTGGATATCTGTATTAGTATAAGTATACCTATAATCTGTGTTATTATATACTTTAAATCTTCGAGCAACACGGAAGGGAAGTAGCCTTAGCGATAATTTACTATTCCAATAGATCAGTGCCCCTAGTATGAGTTTTTCTTAACGCAGACGCTAGCGACTGCGTTAGCGATTTAGTATGGCAAACCTGTACAGCGCCTCTGGCGGATAGTAAGGCAACCAAGAAATTCCATACAAAATCCTAACGCAGAAAAACTCATACTAGGGGCACTGGCTTTTTTTGCGGGGGAAATACAAGTACAGTTCTGCATACCTACATACAAAACTTACACTGTCACCTGACTGTAAAGATCACACTACATACATATAATCACGTCTTTATCCCATACGGGGTAGACAGAGCCTAGAGCCATAAGACCTAAGACCACGTTTAGCATAATGGTAGTTGAAACAGGAAATCAATAGTGATGGGTTGCTAGCCGCATCGCCTATGTCATGATTCCCTTATTCGACGATACCCTCGGACGACTTTTACGGCTTGCGCGGGAAGAGAAACAGCTGGTGTGGAAAACACACACTAATACATTGCATATGCCCATTGGGCTTATACTTTGACAGAGGGAAACGCAGCGTATGCCTACTCCCTTTCGGTACGGCGGTGTTGTTAGAAGATTTATAAACATTTGGCTTTCGTACAAAAAGTAAGCTTGTATGTTAAGACTAAGCAGTCAAAAAATAAGGGAATTAGGAGAATGGAGGATCACGGCCGCGCTCGCTTTCGTAGATTTTATTTAGACGCAATAAAGCCGTTTATCGCTTGCTTCAGTCGCGCGCATTTTATCACGGAAGTAAAAGACGTAAGTCTCAAAACTGTTTTCACTTATAACTGAAAAAATAAAGCACATAGACAAATATCCTTTGGAGTCTGTTAAGTTTATGCTATTTATATTCGATCGATCATTTTTATAATATAAAAGAGTATAATACATTAGAAATATAAGATGAATAAAAAAAAGAACGTTTCTAAAAAAAAAGTATCGAGCAAAACTAAACAAATCATGTAACTTATTGGTGGAAAGATAGATAAAGGTTCAAACAATCATGTGTCCGAATTTGTTATTCTTGAAGTTTGTATTTCATTCTCGGTTTCTGTTTAAAAACATACAAAATTTTGGGAGCCTAGCTTTAACAGACTATAATGTTTAATTTTATTGTTTGAAAATAATTTGAAATATATCTTGTTACCTGAATCAAGTGTTTTATTTATTTAATAGCCGTGCAAAACAATAGTATTGTTCAGTTTGCAGTTAACGAAAAAAATTTGTGAAATTGAAGTAGCTTAAGTTACTTCTTATTACATCAGCCATTTGCCAGTGAAAATAGCGTCAAATCGTCCAGTCGTTCCAGAGATTACGCGAACAAACAGACAGACATATTTCGGTATATGTACCGTGTATACATCCATAAGCATTTAGTAAAAAGTGGTTATTTAAATATTACAGATTTTCCAATTTTATTTATTTGCATTGAATTTCATGTTGAGTGTAAATGAATGAAATCAATACAAACAGAAAACTATAAATCAGGTAACTTAGTATAAGGGTGCTACTTTTATTACGTTTATTATTTTACGAGCTTACACAGACTTAAAAGGATAAATGTAGAGGGTTGAGATTTTATTCGGTAAATACCCAAGTAGCGAAAATCCTGATTTTCTGGTAAATATAGGGTATTTACCAGAAAATCAGGAGTTTGGTTTTTTACCTACTACTACCCATCAAAATCGGCCCATATATTTATGCCCTACGTACCACATACAGACAGAGGTTTTTTTTAATGGGGGTTAAAACGAAAGCCAATAAAAACGCAATTTAAGGAACACCTTTTTATTTGGAATATTCATTTCTTACATTTTTTTTGTAAATTTACATTTTTTTAAACAATTTAGATCACTTTAATAGCTAAAAGTAACGTTTCTTAAAAACTAAATCACAATTTATAATATAATTTATACATGGAATTATAGTCAAATATTGTGAATATATTTAAAAAAAAAACAGGTACAACAAACTAGCTGCAATTTTTTTAATAATTTTTCAGAAATGTATTTTTAAGTACGTGTTATTTAAAAAAAATGGAATGTAAGTACATACAATACCAATAAATATATATATTTTATTAGTTTGCAATGTTATGTTTTTGGGGTAATTTTTTTTTTATAAAGACATCATTCCCCAAATGGTTTGAAGTCAATCAGACGGCCGACCGTAAAGAATAATAATATATAAAAATAAGTTAAGTACATCATGGTGGGAAATAATAATATTATTTCAGATTAATAGGGTCACGAAATAATAAAAAGACTTGAGAAAAAGAAGAAAATAAATAAATCAGCGGTCGTTAAAAATAAGTAAGTTTATAATAAATTAAAAAGTTCAGCATACGCAAACTGTCACTTTATACAAAAGTGTCATTATGCGTATTCTGAAAATTACTAAATTGTCATTTTGCGGAATTTGAAAAGTGCGATGTATATTTATTTCAACATGCAAAAATGTTATTCGGATTTTTTTTTTGTAACCTTATTCTTTTTTTTCTAGATTTCTGATTTGCCCAAAAGTTATCGATCGATAGCGCTCTCGGAATAAAGTCCGCCTATTGAGCTTTACAATTAGTATTTTGTACAATAAAAAAATACATATTTTGCTTATTTCTTTGTTTATGTTAGTGTTAAATTATTATTATATCATTTTAAATATATTCACATTCTTTGTATTTATATATTGAAATTTCAGCCAACATACCACTAGAAGTCGATTTTTGTGCATTTTTTTCAAAAAATTTATATTAAAATTTCATTTTAAAAGCGATCTTTATACGTCTTAATTCTATTGTACACAAATAAATAAAAAAAAGTTTTATATCACTGAAGTTATATACAATATGTTGCACGAGTAAATATTACGTGCAGAGTACAGATAATTATGAAAACGCAAGTAATTAAAATGCTGCCTTTCATAATTTGATTTCATATTTATTTCATTATAATATTTAAAATTCATATAATAATGATTTATAAGAATTAATATAATCAATTTCAATGATATGTTTACAAGATTTTCTAACAATACTTTATACAATATACACGTAAGTTTTTTATGGCCTTATATGTTTAGAAACAAATATTTAATAATTGTGTTCGCGGAAAATATGAAAGCGTTTAATTCAACATCATCAACTTTTCTTTCAGCGCGAAATATTTACCCGTGCATTATTTTATCTAAGTTTTGACAAAATATAGTACAAGTCTACATGTATGAGAATACAGTTAAAGTAACCAAACGATTTTTCTGTACCCGATATAACCTATTAATAGGGTTTTTAATATTCTCTCAACAAAGCTGTCTTTTTAACTGTCAAATCATTAGCCAATTATAACCGTGTATTGGTTCAATACCCTGATGACATCTAGTGGGAAATTCGAAACGATCATTAGTACAATTTCTTTGAGATTTAATACTATATTTTGTTAAACCTTACATACTTGTCAGCAATCCGATAATTGGTTGAGATTAATAATCTTAGCACATCACGTAATTTCTACTCAGCCTCGATTAGAAGCACTCATGTTTTAGTCTGTAACGGTACGATTATACGTTACGTAGACTTTGAATGACTAAAAAAATCTTACTTCAAATCGGTAGCCGTCAAATACGACGCAAAGAAACCGCAAAAGGTCACTTTTCTCGATAATTTTTTTATCGCAAGAATGACCTTTTGCGTGTGACACATGCGAAGTGACGTTTTGCGGCGCGAGCGACTCGGCAGTCAAACGGAAGCGTGTGCGAAGTCATTATGTGCACTATACCGCCAAGTTTATAACGTCAATTCAGATAACTCATCTCAAATGTCGACCTCGCATATTTTTCTCTTCTGCGGGAAGCCCAACTTGTCCTTTTTTATCACTTCTTGTTTCAGTTGGCGGTATCGCTCGTAGCGCGACATGGCGTATTCCTGAAAGGGAATTTAAAGGAATGAAATAATAATTTCAGGACATTTAATTAATATTATTAATTTTAAAATAACATTTGACTCAAACTTTGTAAATTTACGTTTTTGGAGAAAATGCTGCAGTGGAGTTTGTGGCGCCGCGCCTAAGTGAAATTTTTCAACGCTTCACTTAGCTATCTGACTCTGACTAGACTTACATAACTGACTTGAATTTTTGACTTGACTAAAATAGGACTGAAAAAATTAAAAAATTCAACAAGGCCTTAAAGGACTAGTTTTCGTAACCGTAAAAAGGATTAAAAAAAATATCTCACCCAGTATCCAAAAGGTATCTGACTGGTGCTAGAATTTGTTGTCCAAAGACACCAAAACAAATGCGAGGCGAGCTCGAAGGCTTCCACCTCGGTGAACAGTTGGTTGATGTCGTCTATAGTGGGCGGTTCCTTATCCAAGTTCGCGTGGTAATGCTTCAGATATTCCTTAATGAATATCTCCTGTGAAAAAATCGGATCGATTTATAGATACGGTTTATTTGTTATTGCTTACTATAACGGTAGCGTATTTCGTTATAACTATCTTAAGTTAATTTTATTATAGTGTTGATATAATATAATAATCTATATATATAAAAATCAATTGCTGTTCGTTAGTCTCGCTAAAACTTGAGAATGGCTGGACCGATTTGGCTAATTTTGTTCTTGAAATATTTGTGGAAGTTCAGGGAAGGTTTAAACGGTGAGAAAAGTGCGTTCAGGCAGTACGGAGTTCGCCGGGTCAGCTAGTCAAGTATAAAATATATTAAAATGAACGATACATTGGATTTTTTTTAAGCAATTACGTTGGCAATAAAGCATACGGTCCACAAAGATAGGCGCGCGGTTACCGTAGCCTATTTATGCTCGTGATACCTTGAGTGTCACTAGCACGCTGTCAACTTGTGCTTAAGATGTTTCGCCACAGTCCCCAGTAATGTCACTGCCTATCCCCCCCTTTAAACCGGAACACAACAATACAAGCTTTTGTTTGGCGGCAGACATAGGCGAGAAGGAGTTAAATATTTAGTTATTTCATTTATTTTATGCATGATAATGATACTTCCGACTAAAATGGTGAATAATAATATAAAAAAAACTATAAAATAAATGATAAGAAAATGGAAAAATTTAATTTTATAGAATTCAGTTATTGTGAATTGTTTCTTAAAATTTAAAAACGATTGTGGATGAAAAATGGTGTGAACTATTTTTCCTGCCTATCAATATATTTTTTTATTTTTAAATGCTTATTTCTGTTAGAATTTTATTTTCTTGCTGTCTCTTAATTCACTGAAGAAATCATACCTTAAGTATTATATTTCACTAAATTAATTTAATATTTCTTGCGTAATTATTTCGTCATCAGTATTTATGTTAAAAGAAAAAATAATCAAGAGGAAATTTTAAATAAAATAGGACCAAGAAATGTTGGCGAAAATTTTTACGCAAAAAATAATTTGATTAGTCAGATTTTACCAAAAAAACTATTTTTTAATTGCCATAGCTGAATTTAAAATTCGTAAGTTTAAAAATAAAAATAACTATATAATAAAATCTGACGAACCAAAACTACTCAAAAAATATCAAAAAGAAAAACTTTGAACTCTTATTTTCGGTATACTTTTTCTTGCGCGCTGCATAGCTCGCCATCTTTGGACATAGACAAAATCCCGTGGTCGGCCGTTGTCTATGGTCTACGGTCGCTGGGGCTAAAAACCAAGCATAACAAACAAAAGCTGCGTAATGGCAGACATTGTAACTGATACCTCTTTATAAAAAAATCTTGTTTATGGCAACTAATTTTACATTTATTTAATCTCTAAAATTGGTGTTAACATGAGAAAAAATATTTGAAAGTTAAAATTTAATAAGATATAATGTATATAATATTAATTTAAGTCGTAATCTATATTTTAATAAAATCTTGATTTTATTTAATAATTGTCCAATAAAAAAAATACATGTACCTGTATCATTTAACTCACTGAAAATTTGGATATTTACACAAAGAAAATAATAAATACATTAGTAAAAACCTATCACAGATTAGATTTCTGGGTTTTGCCATAAACAATTTCAAATATTACATTTTTAATCTATTTTTGTTATGAAAGCTTTTAATAATTTAGCACTCGACCTCTTTTAAATGTACATTTTGTTTTAATCCATACTAATATTATAAATGCGAAAGTCTGTCTGTCTGTCTGTCTGTCTGTCTGTCACCTCTTCACGGCTAAACGGATGGACTGATTGTGATGAAATTTGGTAGGGATGTAGTTAACGACCTAAGGTCAAACATAGGCTACTTTTGGGCGCGATATAACCGAGTCCCACGCGGGCGGAGCCGCGGGGAACAGCTAGTTATTATTATATGCAGGTTAATTTTTTAAATACCAGCAAATTTATTATCAGAATGTGAAATTCGACATCTATCTTAAGAAATTTTGCAAAGAAATTTTTGAGAACGACATTTTTGTACTTCCATACAAAAAAACCCCATCTGGTAAACATTGTATGAGGAATTACAAAAAAAAAAAAACATATTTCACTGACTTATTTCTTACGAAAGTAGTAGACTTTCACGTACTAATCACAGAGTATTAAATGTTGGTATTTAAAAAAATAATCTGCATAGAAAATTTAACTTTTATGCCAATCAAAAATCATTTCTAATAATTGTAAAATGAGATCAAAATTGACTATATTTAGGTGTTAATTTTATTCTAAATAATTTATTTCAGAATATGGTATATTCAGAAAAAATATATGCATTCTTCCGAAATAATGTGTATCAAAAAACAGCATTTAAAAGAGGTATTATTATCAAATTTGATTCCGATGATGCATGAATTACGAACCTTATCTCGTACGGAATACGATTCAGTTCCGTGACAACAGCTGCAACTTCAAAAACATGATGAATGTGTCGACGAGAAATTTCGTTTTAATCAGAAAAAAAAACTATTTAGAATCATAAATTATTGTTATTAAAATTAAATTAATCTTTTAAAAGTTTGTCTCGTGTTAAAGCATTGTATCTAATTTTGTAAATGAATTAGGATATTCTGTCAAAAAACTTGTTTCAAAAACAAAATACTCTTTTGTAACGAAATTTCTCGTCATAAATCCATGATCTTATGCTACAAAAATAATATTGAAGAAACGTTGAATAACCTGTATAAGGGTTTGCTATAACTTTTCGTTGGCTTGAGCCCAGATATTCAGTGTCTACCATAATTAAGCACACTACAATATCTGGCATATTCATTCACTATTATAAAAAAATTCGTCCAAACCCTATTTCCTAAGAACAAGAGAATCATCAAGGAAGGGTTAAGTATGGAAATCTGGGACACTACCCCCTGGCGAATAGTAAAGTAACTCAGGCAACTGCTTGTCATCTGAATTTGACAAGTTACCCTGTCAAATCTTTAACCAATTACAGCATATTAGACCTGACAGTTCAGTACCGTCATCTAGCGTGACTAACTTTTTAAAATCTCAATTATTCATAGCAGATCGAAAGGCAGAAGTAATAAGAATAGTACGATCATCTCAATATGATAGATTAGAAAAAGAACTTCAAATAAAATTCATAAAAAGATCGATATTTTTAAAGATTCAAGTACCTGGTTATGTTATTAATATATTAAGCTACCTATCTTTTTTACCTAAGATAATATATAAAAAAAATGTGTTTTCGGACGATTCATTGATAATTATACTTTGAATGTTCAAGATCAATTTATTAAACAAAAGACGAAAATATAATTTCGCAAAATATCACTATCGTAAAACGTCACTTTTGCAGAACGTAGTTTATTTTGCCAATATAATCATGTATAACTAGCATCTCATAGTAAATATATCTAAAACACTTGTAACAAAAAAAAAATTGTAAATGACATTCTGCGAATATAACATTTGGCGAAAGCGATCAAATATCCTTGTGGGTCAGTTTTCACTTTAAAAAAAAATCACATGGTTCTGCCTTCAATAATAAAAACACTATTAAAATAATACTTCTATATAACAAACTCTATTTCCTAAGAACCAACAAGAGAATCATCAAAAAAAAAAAAACACTTACCTTCTGCTCCAAAGTCGGAGCATTCTCCTGATTCTCAAAATAATAAGGATAATCCGTGTTCGTGTACTCATAACTCCATTCTTGAAAATGATTCGCGATATCAAATCCTCTATTATTATACGCGCAGTATTCAAAATCTATCAAAACCAATCTCGGCTCGCCATTATCTGATGTATAACTGATTCTGTCATCAGATGTGTTGCTATCATCGTATAGTGATGGGTCGAAGTTGGACGTTCTGCGCGTATGATTGTTCTCTTTGCTTGATTTCACTTCTGAATATGACGATGTGTATTCTTCGTCTTCCGAACTGGGCGAGTCCTCTAGTATTAGAATGTTGCCTGTTGAAACAATTTATAATTCGAGAATAACAATTTAAAATTTCATATTATCGAGTAATAGTCATTTTGCGAAATGTGCAGCTCCATAGCCTAACGGTGTTCGTTACGATGGTGCGCGTCAAGCGACGGCGAGGGCCGCCTAGCTTGAATTGGTCGCCATTTATGGCAATTACATTTTGAGCTACTCCTTGCTTTAGAAAAGCCGTTGTTTCCGGCTGTTATCGCTAGATGGCAGTCGTTAGGCTATGTCAGATGCTTTAGACAGACTGAAAAATCTGCCAGTGTAGGCAACTAATAAATACAGTCTGGTTTCCTTGTAAAAAAGGGTTACGGAGGTCAGACGGCAATCGCTCCATTGTAATAACCAGTACCGCCAAATCAGGACCATGATTAAAAAGTGTGCCCTGGGTTCTGAAGCGTAAGCTGAAGATGCAAGTGGAAAATACACGCTCGGATGATGCTGATTAATTAAAATACCTATCGTGGCAAAAAAAAAATAACACTAAACACACTATATTTATGAGTTTTAAAAAATGACATTTTGCGATTAGACGTTTTGAGAAACTGACATTTCGCTTTCCGACTCACCTTCCTGCATATCGTTGTGGCAGAACACGATGGGCGATTCCACGGATGCCGTGAATTTCTTCAGCCATTCGAGCTCTTTCTCGAAGTCTATCGCTTTCAATATTTTCAATATTCGCTTCTCTTCTTCAGTCTAAAAGGAAAAAAAACAACTGTTAGACGTAAAACCAGGCTTTGTGTTGGCGAACGTAAGCCTATCTGTAGCCATCTTAATGTCGACGGCAGCTGTCATGGCGACAGCCCCGCGCTTTTTTTCCGAACTAGCGACCCGCCCCGGCTTCGCATGGGCATAAGAACCTCTTGAATCACTATCTATTAAAAAAACCGCATCAAAATCAGTTGCGTACTTTAAAGATATAATCATACAAAGGGATATAGGGACAGAGAAAGCGACTTTGTGAAATGTCGAAATGTGATTGTTGAAATAGGAAAATAAATATTATTATATTTTCTTTAGCGTCCCCGAAGATTGATGTCAGGCATACTGGTCATAAAATAATACATTCGAAATATGAATAAGTGTTTTAATTACGAAACTTTTATAATTAGAATTATTCCATTTCTAATTTTGTATTATTTACAATTTCTTATTGTGAGATTTAAATTATTTGGATTCGAAAGTTGCGTTTTAATTACGTAATTTGAATTATTTGGATTCTAAGATTCAGTTTTATGTAATTTATTCATGAAATGTTTGCATTATTCCCTTTTAAAAATAGAAATATTTCGATTGAAAATTAGATTTCTCTTAACATAATTACCTTTCCAGTAGTGGAAGGCCATCGGTCCTCCTTAGTGGTCTTCCACCATTTCCCTGTAGTCTTCCACAGCCAGTTTGGCTCCTTTGAGAGCGGCACGTCCATCGAGTGGATGGCGGCCATCTTCTCAGCTATTTTCATCGATATCGCCGGCTCTGACAATTCCTTATTGCATAGTGATCGAGCCTGAGAGGAAATTGTTTTGTTTCATTACAATAATAATTTATTCAAATAACAAACAAAAGAAAAAAGAAAAAAAAGATGGGCTCATGTTTTGGTTCTTCTGATGGGTACAGAAAGCGAGGAAGGCCAAAATTAGATGGCCAGACGAACTACAGGGTTTCGATAACAATTGGCGAGGAAATGCCGTGGCTAGGGTTACATGGAAGGTTAGTGGGGAGGCTTTAGCTCAGCCGTGGGACATAAACAGCTAAAAAAACAAACATTTTTTTTTACAAAAAGAGTTATTAAATAAATATTGAAAAAAGTTAAGATGTCTGAGCTAGGATAAAAATCAGCCTGTGTTTCAGACAGAAAAAATAAATTACAATATACGAAAATTATTACATAATACCTACAAAAACTAAAAAATACAAAAAAAATAGTTTTAAATTATAATCATCATAAAATAAAACTAGGCTCTTGTCGGTGGAGTTCCTTACATTTTTGTCTATCATTTGCCTGTTCCTTTAATTCTAAACAAAATATGCTTCCCGTGGGAAGGGGACTACTGGGAATAATCGGAATCCCCGACCACCGGTTCTAAAGGCAAACACCTTTACCGCTGGACCAAGCTGGCAGTAAATGTACTTACAGGTATGTACTCCTCGATTCTCCCACCAGAAAA
Source organism: Apomyelois bistriatella (assembly GCA_947044815.1). Lineage (NCBI taxonomy): Eukaryota > Metazoa > Arthropoda > Insecta > Lepidoptera > Pyralidae > Apomyelois > Apomyelois bistriatella. Next base: position 974,768 of record OX345718.1, read on the forward strand.
AACGCCATATAACTTTGGCCCCAATCTCCTCTCGGATAGGAGAGTGAATATAACAGATTCTGTCACGATAGCGTCCATCGCACGCTCGCCGTGGACCTGGCCGTATATCCTTAGGAGGACCTGAAACAAACATTCAAATATTAAATTTGAAATAGATTTAATGTTTGTTACTAGTTAATATTGAACATATCGCCTCACCTTTTGATATGTACAACAAAAAATTCAAAAAGTTGTCATTTTGCGAAAGTGTCATTATGCGAAACTTTATGTGAAAGTGACTGAATTTTTGCGCGATTTTCCCAGCTAACTTCGATTCTAAAATTTAATTAGTTACCTTGTGTACATTTTGCCAAAAGTACATTATGCGAAATTTTGTTTTCGCATTTTTCGCTATTGAGTGCTACTTTATGAAACAACTAGGATTTGCCCGCGGCTTCGCCCCCATGAATTTCCCTCGGGAACAGTGCATTTTCCCGGGACGAAAGGTACCTCATGTCTTTCTCAATACTTCTTACTGTGTATGTGAATTTCATGAAGGTTGGTAATATAGGGCGTGAAAGCGCAACAAAACACAAAAACAAATAAACAAACAAACATTATATAAGTTGGAAGTTGAATATCGTACCTTTCTCGGCTCCTCCATGCTGAATGAGCTCATCCTCGGAATCATTTTCTTTTCGGTCTCCGGCGAGTGCTCGTGCTTATTGTAACAGCCAAGCTTCGTGATGTCATCGGGTAGCGCCACGTAGTACAGGAAATTTGAAAGACCACCGCTATAAGGAAAGGAAACGAAATTTAAGAAAAGAATACATTGTATTTTTTGCAAAAAAGGTTTAAATGAATAAGTATTTTTTTTTTAATAATTTATCTTTAACTAGCCGCGGCTTCGCATGGCCATAAAAACCTTCCTCTTGAATCACTCTTAGCTATTTAAAAATAACCGCATCAAAATTCGTTGCGTAGTTTTAAAGATTTAAGCATATATAGGGACAGAGAAAGCGACTTTGTTTTATACTATGTAGTGATAGTGATAGATACAAAAACAGAGCCACCAAACCGTCGTAGGGTTTATCTGGGCTCATATTTATCAAATTTCATTGTGCCACAGGTAAAAAAATCTTTGATAATCGGTATGATGACTAAAAAAAATAGTTTCGGCCATTTAAAAAAAATATTGTACACGTATTTTTTTTCTCCTTTTCCCTCCAAATCAAATCACTTTTAGAAAAAGAGCTGACTGGCAAGAGATGGCGCAAGTAGTGGAGAACTGTCGTGACGGAGGTCAAGATCCATTTTGGGTCTTTGAGCCATCGCAGTAAGTCCAAGTTTTATTTCTTTTCTCCGACTCCGACGAACAATTAATTAAAAAGGTGACATCATAATATTGTATGTGTTTTATAGTCAATCGACCATACACTCCATGGTGTCAGAGTTCATCGTAACCGCCTCTCAGCCTCTGGTTTCTTTAACGACTACCAGATGGCAGCCGGAACCAACGGCTTAACGTGCCTTACGAAGCACGGAATCATATTTTTTATCAAACAATCATGTGATTAAAATCTGCAATGTCCTACCAAACTGGAGTCAACAAAGTATGCTTCCTATGGAAATCGAACAAACATCATCTTGGTCTTTATAGTGCCTTATTAACCACTGTTGGCTTACTACCATCTCTTAAAACCATGCAAGATCCAGTGAGTAAGCGAGACAGCGCAATATATGTAAGGCGACATCTCCCTGAGTCAATCGTTGTTGCATGGTTTTAACACGTTGGCGGACGTTTTTGAAAACACAATAGAAGTTTTATTGTTATAACTGCTATAGCAGTCGTGTGTCCGCTAACGTGTTAAGAGATGGTGGTAAGCCATCTGGACTTGAGTTACTTCGGGACGATGAAGAAACAGAATTAAATTTAATTCTCTTTCCCCAGACAATTTCGAAATATAAATAAACGGTCTAATCAATTATCACACGATAAAAACTTCTAAGGTCAAGTTATATTTATTTATATTTAAACGCAATGCATAACGATAAATCTATAAACATTTTTTTTATCTCTAAATTATCGTAATAATTTTCCCTCGACCCGAATTTACTTTCCGTGCCGGATTTAATCGAAATTAAGTCGATTGACTCGATAAAGATTGGCAGAGACTAAACATTTCCACTTGTTATGATCCTTACTGACCTCACTCGCTTCCTTCAAACTCAACACTCTCATAATTTCAGCCGCAGACTGTCCACGGCTGTACATAGCCCTCCCATAAGGATTTCCAAAACGACCGGTTGGAAGCGGCCTGCATCTAGCGCCTTCCACAACCATGACCATGCGCTATGTGCCCCGCCCACTGCCACTTCAAAGAGCTAATCCGCTGAGCTATGTCCAGGCTATTTGGTCGTAAAAGACGACTTAGACTAGACCAAAATATCCCACCAACATATTAATTATTATTTATGTTTGTCCACGCATATCTCAAAAACTCGACTTATTTTTTTAAATGATTTGACAAAAATTCTTTAAACTTAGTTAAAAATGCAAGTTTTATATAAATAGGTTCAGTGGTATTTAAGATGTGTTGCATCAAGTATCTGAGAAAACGTGTTCTTAAATCTACGGCGCAATTCTAAAACATGCGAATATGCATGTTGTTTGAATATATTACAATACAATACAATACAAAGAAGCCTTATTGCACCAGTTAAAAATGAGGAACAAATTACAAACATGAACCGCTATCCCATCCTATCCCACTTATATTGTAAAGGCGAAACTTTATGAATTTTTACTGATAATTTTCCATCCACCCTAAGTTTGACTGGAAGAGATTGCTTTAGTGATAAGTCCGCCTTTGTGCCTCATTGTTTTAAGTAAAGCTGTTTTATGAATTTTATTTTTGTAGTGCAATAAAGAGTATTTGTATTGTAATGTATGAATATGTTTGTTACTTTTTCACGCTCATGAGGTTGGATTTATTTTTATGAAATTTGGTATGGAGGTAGTTGATACCCTAGATTAGTCACTTTATAAAGTAGGTGCCGCTGCTGTGTATGACAAATCGCAGGTAACAACGCAAGGTGCAGCTAGTCTATATTTATACTAATATTATAAATAGGAAACATTTGTATTTTTGTGTTTATGTTTGTAATAAACTTAAAAACTACTGAGCCGATTTCAAAAATTCTTTCACCATTGGAAATCTACATTCACCCTGAGTGACATAGGCTATGTATGTACCAAACCGGGCGAAACCGGGATGGATTGCTAAAGATGATATGCTTGCATAATGACAGATTTGATTTAATTGTTATTATGTTGGTTAAGTTGTCACTACGAGAATTTTACATTTCAAAAAGATGGCATTTTGCGAATTATGATTTTGAGAGCGGACGACGTTTTGCGAAATCGGTATTATGTTAGTATATACTTTCCAAAAAAAAATAATTTCTCTTTCTATCAGAAATCCTCGCGCAACTTTTTGCTAGTATTCTTAACTTACATTAGAACCTCGAAAGTCATTGAAATACTATCTGCTTTAGTTTCCTTCGTAAAAATTGCTAAAAACGGCCACTTTTGAAGAAGGAGCCACAGCTCGGAATCATCTTTATTATCAGACAGTCACGTGATTCAAGCCTGCAATGTCCTAACCAAACTGGAGACAACTAAACATCATGATGGCAGCCGTGACCGAAACGGATTTACTATAAATGTTGACAGGAAACCACAGAATACATAATACCACCAAAAAATATATAATAAAATCGTTTTTAAATCGAAAAAAAAAAAAAAAAAACATTAACTTTTTACATCGACGAAAGAATAGTTATTGGATCACGCGAGAAAATTATCTTATTGTAAAAATTCAAGGAAACTACGTACAAACAAATTGACATTCTTTGATAACGTTTTTGCAACTGCTATAGCAAGTTTTGTTGAATTTGTGTGTGGTTTAAGTTATAAGCGTGAGAGTCAATGAACGACTGCCTCCGAGGTCACGGAGGATATAGAATACTAGCTTTCGCCCACGGCTTCAACCGCGTGAGATTCCCTCGGAAACAGAGCTTTTTCCCGGGATGAAAAGTACCCTATGTCCTTTTCAATACTTTTAACTATGTGTATGCAGTAGAGAGGGCGTGACGAGTAAACAAACAAACAAACAAACAAACAAACAAATATACCTACTCACTCACTCACTTTATAAAATCTCATACTAAGGGTACTGAGTCGAGATACAGAAAATATGATGTTTTAATTTTATATGTGTTTGTGTTGTGATTTTGTCTTAATAATTTATTTTATCTTCTTTCTTTTTACTAAACCACTGGATCGATTTTGATGTAATTTGGTATGGTAGAGACCGGGGGACAAACATACGCTACTAATAATGGATGGGGGATAAACATAGTATGAGCCTCGGGTAAATATTTATTTATATAGGGACAAATCACACAGATTGAGTTAGCCCCAAAGTAAGTTCGAGGCTTGTGGTATGGGATACTAACTCAACGATACTTTATTTTTATAATAAATACATTAGATAAACATCCGAGACTCAGGTCAATCAGATAGACAGAAAGATAACTTTTCATCTTGACCTGACCGGGGATCAAACCCGGGACCTCCTAAGAAGCGGTCAGACATGTCAACAATTACGCCACGGAAGCCGTCGAGGAGGAGGAAATATAGAAATAGAATTTTGAAAATACAGAAATAGAATTTTTCATTTTTGACAATTTTTTATCCGCTTGTCCGTGGTTTTCGAAATCCGCTGTCTCTTATGATATTGAGGCACACTAAACCATTCGCATAATTCGAGGCCAGATGCGTTTATTTACATTTTTTGCCATATCTCCGAATCATTATCTACCAAGGCACGTAAGGACGACATTTTTTCCGTGTTTTGTATCTCAGATTATCAAATCAAATCAAAATCCGAAAATACTTTGTCAATAACTTGGTTAAAAGCCTTCACCGTTATTTCGTGAAGGTGACATAGTCAATCGACCATGCATACCCTGGTGTGGGATCTTAGAAACCGCCTCTCGGCCTTTAAAGTGGTTCCTTTAACGACTACCAGATGGCGGCCTTAAAGGACTCGTTTATAATAAACTAGCGACCCGCCCCGGCTTCGCATGGGCATAAAAACGTTCCTCTTGAATCACTCTATTAAAAAAAACCGCATCAAAATCCGTTGCGTAGTTTTAAAGATTTAAGCATACAAAGGGACATAGGGACAGAGAAAGCGACTTTGTTTTATACTATGTAGTGATTGAGTACTTCGAACACTGTCGTTTTACATCTGGTAATAACCAGAAAAAACCGGTTCACAAAATTAATTATCAATCAACGATTGCTTAATAACATAACGACATCAATTAGCCAAGTGATTATTCTTATCAGATTAAACAATTACTTAAAAAGGCTAATTTTACTCAGAAGCCTTATCGTATTTTCTTGTATTCACTTCAACTTAGCGTTTTTATTTTTTAATACTAAGTAGGCAATCAGGCCTACTAAGTACTAATAGTAAGTACCTAAAAGCAGGGCTAGGAAACCTGGTTAAAATCATAAAACAGTTCATTTGTCTGTCCATACGTTTATACAGCGGTCGCTCAGGTACTAAAGATAAACATCCAAGACCCAGGCCAATCAGAAAAAAAAATCATCTTGACCTGACCGGGGATCGAACCCTCCTGAGTAGCAGGCAGGCATGTTAACCATAACGCCACGGAGGCCGTCATATATAAGGTGGACTCAAATCAACTGCAAATATTTTAAGGGCGGATTCAGACCACTAAACTGAACAACTTTTCCAAATAAACTTATACCGAAATACGAAAAACAAATTTTGACCTCCCATGCAAATTGAGAATCAGCCGACCTGGTTAAGTATGGAGAGTAAAAAAATAATAATTTCATATTTTGACAGAAGTTTATTTGGAGAAGTGGTTTAGAATAGCGGTCTGAATCTGCCCTTAAAATATTTGCAGTTGATTTGAGTCCACCCTATATATTAAAGCTATGACTGACCTCATCTTCCTGAAGTCCAGCTGCTCAGGGTCCACCGTCTTCCAGGCCCCATAAAGGTAGTTCCTGCAAATACGCGCCGCCACCTCGCGCATCTCTTCCTCGGTGCCGCACATTTGTAGTTTCTGAAAAGAACATTAACAAACAAATAATTTAAAAATAAATATAGTTAAAAAATACTTTAAAAAAACACGCTTTAATGAGCAATCGAACTAAAAAACGAAAAATAAATTAAACCATAAAGCGTGTGGGGTGCTCGACAACTGAAAAATATGGCACAAGCACCCCACACGCTTTTTGGTTAAATTTATTTTTCGTTTTTTGAGATAAACTTATCGAATTATTGTATTGTCATCGGTCCTTGATAATTCTACAAAGTTTGAATTAAATCTGACCGTTCAAAGTGGGTCAAAATTAAGTTCAAAGGAGGCGGTTACAAACAAGCAAGCAAATATACAGGTGAAGCTAATAAAAGCGTGTTAAAAAAAACTAGCTTTTCAAACAGCATTTTTTTTTATTATATAGAGAGGATGGATGAAAGGAGACTGACGAAAGGTATATACAAAGCAGAGTTGGCTGGGAGCGGCGGTCAGGGTCGGCCTCGTAAAACATACTGCGACCAAATCGCAGACCTTTTGAAAATGGGAGACATTGGGAGTACCCGAAATCGGCGAGCGTGTATGACGAGAGTGATGAGTGTGGAGCGAGGGAGGTATGTGAGGATCGTAGCCAATGGAAATCTCTAGTCTCTGCCTACCCCTGCGGGAGACAGGCGTGATGATATGTTTGTATTTTTTTTTATCTTCTTATGGGGACTAATTCATAAGAATCACGTCGAACCTTCGTATTCTATTGTACTTAAATACACAGCGTGTTTTAGTTAGAAAATTATGCTGCCAAGAAACGGTACTAGTGGCGACCAATCTACGTCAGGCCGCGCTCGCTGTCGCTTGACACGCACGATCGTTACGAACACGCATGCCCAGATGGATGATAGTCCGAAGGCTGTGTTAGATGCCTTTAGGCAGCTTGAAAATCTAAATGTTGTCCACCAACACACCCGGATCATGTTCCTATTGGTTTGATTTCCCTGTAAAAAGGGTTACGGAGGTCAGACGGCAGTCGCTCCATTGTAATTACCAGTACAGACAAATCAGGACTAAGATTAATAGCGTACTCTGGGCTCTGAAGCGTAAGGTGAAGATGCAACTGGGTAACAGCTTGCATGATGATGTAACTTTGTAGGTTCTAATAATGACTATCACTTCACTACACAGTATAAAACAAAGTCGCTTTCTCTTTCCCTATATCCCTATGTATGCTTAAATCTTTAAAATTACGCAACGGATTTTGATAAGTTTTTTTTTAATAGAGAGAGTGATTCAAGAGGAAGGTTTTTATGCCCATGTGAAGCCGGGGCGGGTCGCTAGTATCTTGAATATAGTGCAATTTAAGACACTTGATTGAAATAAGACACCAATGAGTGCTTGATTGGAGTAAATTGCAAGTATTAATTAGCTCAATTAAAATGATACCTCGGTGAACACTAGCGCCACCGTCATTTAAAAATCATTAATCACTGAAAACACAAGTTATCAAAAATACGTGTTATGTAATTAAGGTTCTGGATCTGAAGTTAATTTTACAAAACATAGATATTAAATTATTAAAGTATAGTATCCCTATAGTTACAACATTTAAAGCAATATTGCAATTTGGCCGAAACCCATTGGCTCGCTGGAATACAGACACAATAGAAAAACAATTGTTATATGACACATGTGTGCGCATCTTGAGCGGACGGGTTAATATGTTTAAAATTAACTTCAGGTCCAGAACCTTAATAACGTAAGACAGATTTTTGATAACTTGTGTTTTCAGTGAATAATCCATACTAATATTATAAATGCGAAAGTCTGTCTGTCTGTCTGTCTGTCACCTCTTCACGGCTAAACTGCTGGACCGATTGTGATGAAATTTGGTAGGGATGTAGTTAACGACCTAAAGTCAAACATAGGCTACTTTTGGGCGCGATAAAGCCGAGTCCCACGCGGAGCGAAGCCGCGGGAAACACCTAGTGATTTATAAATGATGGTGGCGCTAGTGTTCACCGAGGTATCTTAACGTTGTATGGTCCCCCAGACATTTGAACATCAGCTATGTTTCGAGAAACATGACTTCTGTACTGTAATAATATATTGCTATGGCTAGCAATATTATACTATTTCAATAGATCTGGCATACGGTGGGAAATCAACACAAGTACAGTACTGTATATCTATGCACAAAACTTATACTGTCACCTGCACAGAATTTAGAAATATTATAACAAACATCAAACTTGGTCAAAAATATGTTTGTTATTTATGGATTAAAATAAAACATGAGTGTGACTAGGCGCACCATTTGGACAACAGGAAAAGATTGCAATGATAATAGCTAGTAGGTAGATAGACCACAGAATTTAGAAATATTAACAAGAAGTGGCATAGCGCACGACAAATTTGTCACTAGTTTGGCTTGCAAGCCAGCGTTTCACACAGAAAAAATGAAGAATTTGATTGCTTCATTTATTGCTACTGTAATTGGTCATGAATATTAGGTGACTTTGTTGTAAACTACTTTATACATTTCTAATAAGGTGTGGTGTGGTTTCCATGCCCATGCGAAGCCGGGGCGGGTCGCTAGTATATTATAAAGGTGAGTTTGTGAGTGTGTATGTTTGTTACTCATTCACATGGAAACTGTTGGACCGATTTGGCTGAAATTTGGATTGGAGATAAATTAGTACCTGGAACAACACATAACCTATATTTTATCCCAGAATTCCCAAGGGAGCGGAGCCCTAGGCAACATCTAGTCTAATATGACTATAGTGTACCTTCAGATAGAGAAAGAGACACGGGTTTTTGTAATGAAATCGTTTAAAATGAAGCTCTATCAAGACAATATAAGAATTAGTATGTAGTACGTCATGAGTATTAATGCACGTCAGAACATCTTGACTCATAAAACTTATTAGGTGGAAAAAACCTTAAATCATTACATCATTAAAGTACCTTTACATACTTAAAATGGAGCTAATTTTAATTACGCGCATAATGAATATATTGATCTTTGAATTGTACAAGTCTGCTAAACAGTAAACATGTTTATTTTTACGTTTATTACTCTTTAAAATATCAAAGAGCAACATGCCGATTGTTCAAATAATATATCAGATAACAGTGGTTAAACAGCGGAAACTTACCCAGTAACTGTTTCGATTCATTTCAACGAACCTTCTGTAACTATTACGAGCATGCGACAAAAGATTTTTTATTGAAAAAGACATTAAAATCACAAAAATTTACTAATAACCGCCTTCACTCATTACCACTCGTCACTAGGGTTGCCAACTTTTTTTTACAAGAAATAAAGTATATTTAGGTCTGAGAAGGAAAGTAAACAGTATTTTAGAAAAATTAACAGTATTTTAATTTTTTAATGTTTTAAAGACATACTTTTTAGTGCTTCTCGCACAACTTATCAATTTAGAATCATTTTTAAAAGCTTCGTAGGCCTCACGACAATCAAAACTAAAATTAAAATAAATGAGGAGCTCATTTTTAATTAAATTTAATGATGATCTATTTCTGTCTTCCCGCCACTTTGCATTCATTACAGAAAAAACTCTTTCTGTAAATGCTGAGGTAGCGGGAACAGAAAGTAGATATGAGACAATTTTAGTAATATTTTTAAATTCTTCTGAAGTGTTTACTAATAAATGACTCCACTTTTGGCCAGTACTCATTTCAAGAAAATCTTTGTCTTCTAATAATTTTTCATAAATTACTTTGAACTTTGTTAATTCTGAATATAAATCATCCATAGCAATATTCAGTTTATACAAATTTAGATTATCTATAATTTTCTCAAAATGATCAAATGTGATCAAAGACTTTAATGACAAACAGCTAATCAAAGAAAGCCAATTAGTCTGATTGAAATCAAACCATTTCTCTAAATATAAATTAGCCTTATCAATAAAAAGTATGAAGTTATTAATAGTTATCTTAAAAATTTCTTGGGAGGACTCTGAAATAGTTTTTAATACTTTTTTTGTTTCATGGCCAAAATACTTATCATTTTTTCTTTGGATGAGCTCAGTCTTTAAACCAGTCATAATGTTATAAACATCTAAGATAGTAACATTATTTCCTTCTAATTTTTTTATTGTTTTATTGAAAACATTTAATATATGACTAGCATAAAGAAGATAACAATGAACTACACTATTTTCCATTTCTCTATCCAACATTAATAAATTTTGTATAACCATTGGACAATCAACATCCAAACTAACAAAGTAGTTACAAATTGGTGTCCAATTAAGTAAAATTGTATCTATTGCTGGTAAAAGAGATAGCCAACGAGTTCCTATGTGTCTTTTTATTTCATGAAACTCTCCTTCAGCAAGTGCTACGAATCTTTTTAATTCTTCTCTTCTGCATGCAGAAACAGAAAAATGGCTATAGATTTTTAATATTATGTTCTCAATGTCATAATGTAAACAATTCATAGCATGTTTTACTGAATTGTGTACAATATGGGCATGACAATTTCCTTTTATTAAGTTTGGCACAACTTCTAATATGTTTGTGTATAATGAATGATTATGTCCAAAATTTGCATTTGTATTGTCAGCACTTAGACCAGACAATTGACTGAAAGAAAGTTGATAAGTCTCTAAAGAGTTTTTGATAGCTGAAAACATCCCATTGGCTGATTCGTTTGCATTTTCATAAAAATCAAGTAACTTTTGTTGAATTCCATCCTCAGGGGTGAAATATTGAACTACCAAAGGAAACAATTTAATGTTTTTTTTATTGGAGGCATCAGTTTGTAGACAATAAAATAGATTGTCTTTATTTAACTGGTCAATAACAGACTGCAAGGAGTGCGGGCCAAGAACTTCGGTCACTAATGCCTCCATTTTTGTCCTAGCCAATCGTATGTAAGTGGCTGTTTTGGAATCAACATAGATAATCTTATTTAATTTGATATTACAGTCCTGGCTACTGTACGATAAATTATGCTTGACAGTATGGTATGTCGTCGCTAACTCGGCCGCTGTTAATTTAGTGTCATCATTAGAAGTGGAAGGCAAGCCCAATGTAGAAGCAGAAGTTTTAGGAAAAAACTTTTGTAACAATCCACTAGATTTTCTCATTTCCGTTTTTGATTTGTGTTTTTTGCTAACCATGTGCTGTTTAACCTAAAAACATGGAAACAAAACATATATTTTAAGCAAAATAGTTACTTAATTATCTATAATTTATGCATATCAGAAAAAATCACACCAAGTCACCAACCTGCCCAACACCTGCGTGAGAAATAGTAAATGTTAAAGCACATATTTTACATTTAGCATTAAATTCGCATAGAGGATCACACGCTAACCAATCATATTGGCATTCCCATTCGTGCTTATATTTTTGTCGTACCTTACACAGTTTGGCTTTCTTTCTTGGCGTTGTAGGAGGAGAAGGTGATTCGTTCTCACTTTCCATCTTTTGTGCACTAAAAACAATACTACACAACAAAATAACGTAATCACTTTAATTAAACTTGAATATTTGACATTGACAGATTCGTTCTGAAACTCCATTATTGTGATTTGCGGCTGCGCTGCACTGAGCGACCTCTGACTAAATTAAAAAAAAATATGTGTGAGCGTCTAACATTTAACACTGTGTAGTGTTAAGCATTTTGAAAACAGTATTTTGTATACTTTATTATTGTTCAACAGTAAAAAGTATAATTTAGTGAAAAACAGTATAATACTGTTTTTAACAGTATAGTTGGGAACCCTACTCGTCACGTCAAAAAATCAGCTGAAAATTTGACAGTTTTTTTCTTCCAGATATTATTGATTATTTTTTTTTTAGGTTTAGTGTTGCCTGTGTATATAATAAAATTACCCGCTATACATATGTAAATAAATATTTCTTTACTCGTTTTGTACTTTTGTCATTGTTTGTAAGTTTTGTAACTGTAAATATCCGGTTGTGCTGCGATTGTTGGGTGGCGAAGGGCTAATAATCATAGGGACTACACTCCGTTAGTGAACCAAAAATAATAATAGAAGTATTTTTATTTTTTCTAGAGCGCATTGGTAAGTATTTTTAGAATGTTTGTCGTAGTATGGTCAATAAACGAACAAACATATTTTGTAAGGAAAGAAAATATATTTTTTCAATAACAATTATGCCTTTGTCCACTTGAAAGATAAGTTTTGAATAAAATGTAAATAATAAAAAGTATGTATGCAAGTAGTACATAAGTGAGTAGGTATTTATCTAATTTATTATAAAACAAATTAATATTTTGTAATCGTTGTTTAAATAATAATAATGAATGGTAAACAGTCATGTAGAAGGTTTATCTTTTCCATACGTCACACAGTGGTACGATATTGCTCGAATAAGAAAAAAATAAATTTTCCCGTTGCATTATACTAAAATCAATCCTAAACATGTTTTATTACCTTGGCCATTTTAAGCTAATACAATCACACTGTTGTCAACTCAAAGTGTATTTGTTTTTAACAAATGAATCATAAAAATACACCGCAGTAAATAATAAAACGATTAATGACACGTCTGCACACTGCAAGTTAAAATTACATACTGATTCTCGAACGAGTGACGTATAGCAGAGAACAGAAATTCGATAGGCCAGCGCATTCGATGGGAGACAGAGACACATGATCCGATTTTGCACGAGTCAATGCGAAATCACACGAGAAAAATGAAATAATCTGTGTTGAACGTGTCACAAACATAACGCTACCATTTTCAATAGCACCTGCCCTTTTGTTTTGATCATTGACTACGATTTTCACTCAAATAATTAGGTTAGTAGTGTCAGTAACACTAGAATGTAAACAAGAACTTAGTATTAAGTTTTGATATATTTGTTCGTTATTCGTATTGATTACTTTTTAAAATGGTTAGAAAATGTGTTTTATTATTTAATGTGTATTATTATTTATAGTTTAAAAATATTGCTAAATGTTTACTTACTTACATTATTTTAGCGTTTTAAAAGTACCTATGTGGGTATTTGAATGTATATTTCGTTTTTAAATGTAAATACTTAGCTTGTATCTGTACATATTTCCATTTTGATTCCCTATTGCTTTGATGAATTATTTTCAACACTTGTTTAACAAGATAACGTGCTCGAGTATCATCTCGTAGATAACGATAGAAAAACTACATCAGCCAGGCCATTTCATCTAAATTTTATTGATCATTAAATTTTCTAAAACTAAAGAATTTTGGTTTTACTAGTAAGTGATGTTAAAAATTACAAAAGCTATATAAATAGACTAAATAAATCACATAACTCACAAACAAAATAGATCATTCAAATAAGTGACTTCTCGTGTAGTTTTATATCCAATGACATTATATCTTAACTATCCCAACTAATCCCTACTACTTAATATTATAAATGCGAAAGTGAGTTTGTAGGTATATTTGTTTGTGTTTATTTGTATGTTTGTTTGTTACTCTTCACGGCCTATCTACTGAGTCGATCTTCCTGAAATTTCGCATACACATTGCTTTCATCCCGGGAAAAGTACTGTTCTCGAGGGAAATTCACGTGGGCGAAGCCGCAGGCGAATACTAATAGGTATACAAAACTGGTTAAGCAAGAGCTACACGTATTCATGTTTCAGTACTCATGATTGTATCTAACGACTTCAAAAAAAGGAGCAGTTTTTAATTACGATAGAGAAGCTTGGTCACCTACTGGTTTTATTGTGTTACATTTAAATTGATAATTGAGAAAAAGTTATCACAATTTGTAACATCTCAGTATCAGCTTAAGCAAAATGGATCTAAGTAAAAAAACATAAAAAAAAAATATTGTTTATTATCATTGCTATCCAGCGGAGAAATACGGCATGTTTTAGCATTATTGCTAACATGCCTTACGGCATTATTTATTTGATAGTTATAGGATTTTTCTGTTAGTTATTCTTTAATTTTATATACTTACATGCTATTGTAATATTTACAAACTCATTGATTATTGTTATAGTTTTTGTTCTTACGTAATCATTTTTACGACGAGGTGTCATACAAACTTCGGATTTTTTGCTATCTTATGAAACTGATAGTAAACCGATTCTGATATATAACTTATCAGTCAAAATCCAAGGCCGTTCCGTTGGTTTTCTTACAATAAAAGTTGAATTATTTGTGTTGTTAAGAAAAAATGTCCCTTCTTGGCAATTCTGTTTTGTTTATTAACTTTATCACATTAGGCGTACAAAATGCTAAAAGCATTATCTAACAGTGATCCGTTGGATCCAGCAGAGATCCAAATTTGGACTGTAAACTAAGATGAAATATTCATCATCGTCATTTCATGTAGGTGAAATGGCCAATCGACCATGCACACTCTGGTGTCAGAGTGTTTTCAGAACCGCCAGATAGCAGGCATTAGGTCTTTAGTCACCCTGAATAAAATAACTTTTTAATGTTATTTATTTTAAAAATATCTAAAATATTACGTCATTTATTATTTTCACATCCATTATAAATGAACATACAAATTGCACCATATGTTTTGTTGGGTTGTCTAAAGACAGTCTTTGGAAATTAACTTTTGCGACGTTAGTCAAAGAAATACTTTGTTAGATGTTCATTGAATTAGTCATGCTCATTCACGTGTATTTTATCAATGGTTCTGTGTGGAAATAGTTAGTGACGTTAGACGTAAACAATGTTTAATTATTGTTCAGTCAGGTATATGCTGAAAAAGTGGTTACTGACCATGAAGAAAATAATAAGAAAGGAATCATTAATTTAGTCATTCCAATCCAACTAATATTATAAATGCGAAAGTGAGTTTGTATATTTGTTTGTTTGTTACCTCTTCACGCCCTATCTACTGAACCACTCTTTCTGAAACTTCGCATACAAATAGCTAGGAGTATTGAAAAGGACAAAGGGTACCTTTCATCCTGGGAAAAAGCACTGTTCCCGAGGGAATCTTACTCAAGCGAAACCGCGGGCGAAAGCTAGTTATATGATAAGTACCTAATTTTGAGATCAATAATACGATAGCTCATATAACTTTTATGTGAGATGACAAAGTAAATATAATAAAATGAGTTATTAAGTAAACCTTTCCCATGGTCTGTCTAAGAGCCAGCCAAATTAATACATCAAAGGTAATGCAAAATCTAATGCATGTTATCTGGAATATCAGGGTGAATAAGTCCATTAACCATGCTAAATGAAATACCTATACGATAAAAAAGCAATAATGGGATTTATCATTACAAAAATACTCGACCCTGACCTGACACATCACGGAGGCACGTCAATTTGCATATTTTAAGCTGCCAATAAAAGCTACAAGCTGCCACCTAGAATTATAGGTGGCTTGGCGTAAAGTATTGATTTTCTCAATATAGGTATAGGACTTTATGACGTTACTACGCAACATGAAATTGAGAGCTATTCTGAGATGGAGCTGTTTAGCCGACTATGTTTGTCGAGCTTATGTGTAATATGTGTGTGTACCTATGTTTCTTGTTGTCTAACTAAACGGATGAATATATTACACCATAATAGGTTTTATTTGATACACAGTTCCAAAGTGACACTATGGGGGCCTTCGAGAAGGGCGTAAAAAGATTCTTTCACGGTTAGCAACACGCTTGCGGTAGCCCTGTCGATGCAGGGCTACGCTAACCGCTTTCCATCAGGTGCTTACATAGATGTATAAAAAAATATTATAATAGTCATAAATCGATTTGATTTCTCATCTAGACCAAGCTAGTAATTAAAAAAAAAGTAGATAATAGAAAAAATAAAAAATATACGGTTGAATTGAGAAATCTTCTCCTTTTTTTAAGGTCGGTAAAAAAGGCAAATAAAATGTCTCAATACCATAGTTTGATCCTATTCATAATTATCACTTGGGCCACATAATGCGCAATAACAAATACGAACTCCTTCAACTTATACTGCAAGGCATGGTCCAAGGCAGAAAGAGAATTTCTTGGCTGAAAAACCTACGAAGTATGCGATCCCTATTCCGAGCGGCTATTTCAAAGGTGCAGGTTGCATTGATGTTTGACGACTTTTGATAATTTGATGGCACCGAAAGAAGAAGATAATTATCAATTCGCCTATCCGAATCTAATAAACATAGACAATAATAATAAATCATTATTATCAGTTATACCTATACTTAAATAATTGCAGTCATTAAAATTATTATTATGATAAGTAAGAGAGCATTGGCACAGGCATTTGTTTTAATGAGATCAGACCAGACAGCACTTTGTAATCTGCCGATGTAGCTTTAGATTTTATTTGTAAGAGGTTTTTTTAGTAATACCACATGATAGATTAGAAATACCAACGTATTACGTAGGTATAGCATTCTGTAATCTGTGGTATTACTTGATGTAAGTGAAATTCATCATTATAATTTTAGCCGCAGGTTGACTGACATAGGCCTTCCCCAAGGATTTCAAGAATGATCGGTTGGAAGCGGCCTGCATTCAGCGTTTGCCTGCGACCTCTTTCAGGACATCCGACCATCTAGTCGGTGGGTGTCTAATGAGCTTGCCGAAATGAAATATGAAATTGATTATCCCTATGTAGGAACTCTATTATGAGTTATAGCTGAGGCAGAACTAAAAGTTATAGCTAAGGCAGAAATCTGAGGCTTAGTTAATAATTGCACAAATTACAGAAAGCTTTATATAGTTCCGTTTTTATGCTTGTGTATTATATTAATATCTAAAAATCGAGAAATAGTATGAAACCCAGTTTTTTGTCAATTAACATTCTGTCTATTAGATAGTGCGGGACAAAATTAAAAAAAAAAATACAATAGTTAACAAAATTATTAACAACGGTGCCGTAAATATTAATTTACCTTGAAGTTGGTAAAATTTTAACATGGCAGGTAACACCTTGTGTGTCTTTACGGGAGGTACCGTACCTCAATATTTTTATGCTTTGCGGTTCTAGATGCATGTCTTAAGGTCTTTTCTTAGTTTTTCGCAAAGAAATTGAACCATAGGTAACGTACCTTCTGTAACAATTACTAGCATGCTTCAAAAGTTTTTTTTTATTAAAAAAGCCTTAAAAATTGCAAAAATATAGGTACTTATAAAAACCGCTTTCGGCTTATATACCACTCACTCGTTCGTCACGTCAAGAAATCAGCTGAAAACAATTCCGCTCTAAATAATGTAGTTTATTCAAGTAATAAGTAAGCCAAGTAGCTAACGAGAGGCTTAATTTATTTGTTTAGCTGTATGGTTAGGACATTGCGCACTTAAATCATCTGATTGAATTACGAGAAAGATTATTCTTTTTTCGGAACTTTCCGTTTCGTAGGTCATGACGCCACTTAGTGACTATTAAACAAACCACGTACAAACAAACCACACCATGGTGTACCAGGTCAATTGACCCTGCAACGCACTTGACATAAGCCTGTATAAAATTAGCACTTTGGTAAAATAAAAAAAAACCTATCAGTCGAAAGGGTATTCAATGGAGCGTAGATTGAAGAGTAAGGACATTATCTATGCTGTGGTTTAGGCTTAGGGTTCCGTACGTCGTTAGTTTATAATAAAAAAAAACCAAATTGTAAGTTTTATTATGTTGTGGCGACACAGGCGTCACAACAACAATCTACTAAGACCCACAAGTCCCACAACACAAGTGCTCAATCCCATAAATAAATTTATTGACGATAAAAGTCACTAAGTACTTAGGTAGGTACTAAGCTGTGTTGAATAAAACCTTACCTTTGCGTCCAGGAGGATTTTGTTTGAGAGTCTCTTGTTTTTCTGTATAATAGCAGAGTAGTTGCTTGCACTCTGAAAAAATAAGTTTTTCTTCGAGTATTTGTGCATAATAATGGTGGATTAGTGTTCGTGAACAAGCGTGAGTGTTGGGAAGTGGTACAATGTCGTTTAAGTCACTTGAATCCTTGTCACCAAAATCTCCAAGATAATGCTAAGTGCAATTCTTCCACCGCTTCACTTAGCCCTCTGACTTGACTAGACATGACTGACTACTGACTTGACTTGACCCTGTGACTTGACCAAATTAAGAAGTTGAAGAACATTCAAATAAAACTTGATATACTGGCAAAAATAAGCTATAAGTTAGATTGTCATTTCGTGGATTAATGCCAAAACAAAAAAAAAAATCAGATGAAGGTATATTGCATTAAAAAAGGGAGTTTTGGCGGGAAAGATGCAGTCAATTTCAACTGCCTTCTACATTCGATCCTGTGTCATCATAGTGCATTTCCATATGTAGTTAATTTGTTTTTTATTTTATTTCGAGTATTTCTGCTGACGCTGACTCATTTGACTAGACTAGACTATTGACTTGACTTTTTGACTTGACTTGACTAAAGTAGGACTGAAGAAGATTAATAAAATAAAGAAAGGCCTTAAAGGACTCGTTTCCAGAGCCGTAAAAAGTTAAAAAAAGCAAAAATGCATAACAAAGGTAGGTTACTGGTGGAAAAAAGCCAAAGGCAAATCAGCTATTTGCATATTTTTTTTTGATAAATTTAAATAAAAAGAAATAAATAAATATATTGTGATTGTGACGCATCAAATAAAGGAAAATTCCAATTTTTTCTATACATATTTTGTTCGTTATTTACTCGAAACATAATAATTTAGTTACATAAGAAATGTTATCAAAAAAAGGGAAATACAAATTTTATCAACACACGTAAATATTATTATGAATGAATCATAAATTATTTTGATAAACCCTGTTTTTAAGAATGTTTATTATGTAACAATAATATTACCTAGTCTCTGCCTACCCCTGCGAGAGATAGACGTAATGATATGTAAAGGTATGTATGTATAATATCACAGAATACTTAATACAGAATAAAGTCGGCTGCAGATAAATCTGACCCCCATGCCACAGGTATCACTATTTAAAGGGGGCCACATTTCTCTGCAGTTCACTGTACTAACGTAATAATATCTATATTTACTCATCTTCCAAGCGTGTTTCCTAGTTCCATCGGATGCAATCGGTCTTTCTGGAAATCCTTGGGGGAGGCCTATGTCCATAAGGCTTTTGTAGTGAAAAAACTGCCTCCGTGGTCCAGTGGTGGCGTTTGGCTGTAGACTTGGGAGTCGTGTCTTCGATTCCCACGGGAAGCATTCTTTGTTTAGTTGTTTCCAGTTTGGTTAGGACATTGCAGGCTTGAATCACCTGATTGTCTGATAATAAAGATGATTCCGTGCTTCGGAAGGCACGTTAAGCCGTTGGTCCCGGCTGCCATCTAACAGTCGTTAAAGGAACCACGTCAGAGGCCGAGAGGTGGTTCCGAAAAACTCTGATACCAGGGTGTACATGGTCGATTGACCGTGAAAACTACACGAAATGATGACTGCTACGTGTCTAAATAATGTCAAATAGAATTGTCTTTCAACAATCCCGCACTGTCAAGATAATTTGTAAAGATAAGATATTGTTTTATTGAATTACGTGTTTTACAAGCTATTATAGAGATATTACTGTCTGACAACATAGTGAAGAGTGTTTTTTATTTTATTATCTGATACGATATGTTACCAACCTTAGGCTGAATAGGATAACTAAGGCTAATAACCTGTGGATTACGTGGCCTACTACCATCACTTAAAACAACGAAGCAAATACAAAGTGTATTTGCTTCGTGCTTAAAACCACGCATATACAAGTGAGTATAAGCGGGACAGCGCAATACATGATGTTAGGCGACATCTCCCTTACTCAATCGTTCTTGCATGGTTTTAAAAGATGGTGGTTAGGCTATGTCAGATGCTATGCGTCTGACCTGCGTAACCCTTTTTTAAAGGGAAACCAGACCCACAGGAACATGACCCGGGTGTGTTAGTGGCCAACACTGACAGATTATTCAGGCTGTCAAAGGCATATTATCTGACATAGTCTAAAGACTGCCATCTACCGATAAAAGCCGGGACCAACGGCTTAACGTGCCTTACGAAGCACGGAGGAGCTCAAGATAGAAATGCCACTAATGGCGACCAATCCAAACATGGCAGCGCGCTCGCCGTCGCCGTCGCTTGACGCGCACTATAGTTACGATAACGCGCGCCGCGCTAGGCTATCGAGCTCCTCTTACTCCTTACCAGATCAATTTTGTGTCTCTTCTCCAAACTCTCCAATCTCTTCTCCATCGTATTGAGTTTGTTTTTGAAGTCATCAGCTATACAATTACAGAGGTTAAGCGACTCCCCGAAGATTATCATTTTGCATTTCAAGTCTTCGAAGTCTCCGCGAAATCTGGTTCGAAGGCAGAATAAATTAGTTAGTACCTACATACTTTCTTCTTCTACGTCCGAGCGTGTTTACCGGTTGCATTCAGCGTACGCTTCAGAGCCCAGGGTACGTTATTAATCACGGTCCTGATTTGTCGGTACTGGTTATTACAATGAAGCACTGCCGTCTGACCTCTGTAACCCATTTTACAGGGAAACCACAGGATCATGACCCGGGTGTGTTAGTGGCCAACACTTTCAGATTACCGATAACAACCGGGATTCCTCCACCTCCCACGGCTCTACGAGCCGAATCTCGGGAGAGTGCGCTGTACTAGCATTTCGCATTTCTTTCCAGTCGCACCTGCTTAATCTCCCTACAAGTTCTCTATAGTGTCGCCTATCTATGCAATCATTGCATTTGCCGGGACAACCGGGATCAACGGCCTAACGTGCCTTCCGAAGTACGGAGGAGCTTTGTATCTTGAGATACAAAGCTCCTCCGTACCGAGCCATGAATGCCATTAATGGCGACCAATCCAAACATGGCCGCGCACTCGCCGTCGCTTGACGCGCAGTATCATGCACGCCGCGCTAGGCTACCGAGCTCTTTCTCCTCCTCGACCTCCGTGGCGTAACGGTTAACATGCTTGACCGCTACTTAAGAGGTCCCGGGTTCGATCCCCGGCCAGGTCAAGATGAAAAATTGTATTTTTCTGATTGACCTGGGTCTTGGATGTTTATCTATATATGTATTTGTTATAAAATATAGTATCGTTGAGTTAGTATCCCATAACACAAGTCTCGAACTTACTTTGGGGCTAATTCAATCTGTGCGATTTGGTCTCTATATATTTATTTGTTATTTTATTTATTTATTTATTTTCAAATTAAAGAAAAATAACATAGAATAAAGAACATGAGTACAAGGGTGCTGCTTATTTTAAAGAAATCTCTTCCAGCAGACCCAAGAGAAGAAACGAAAAAAAAGGGTAACAGGCGTGTACTAGAATATTATGATATAATAAACATACATACATAAGTACATATATACTTAAATAAATATATATACCATATATATACAAATATACTTACTTAGACTCTGGTCTGGGAGAAAAAGAAAAACATAGAATGTACCAGCTGCTCTCTTCCCGCGCAAGCCGTAAAAGTCGTCTGAGGAATCGCCGAACGGGGAAATCATGACATAGGCGATGCGGCTAGCAACCCATCACTATTGATTTCCTGTTTCACTACCATTATGCTAAACGTGGCCTGAGGTCTTATGGCTCTAGGCTCTGTCTACCCCGTATGCGATAAAGACGTGAATATATCTATATGTATGTAAGTATGTATTTATTTTTCGCAAAAAAAAAAATAGATTAACCTGCTTAAAGATGATGTGATAGACGTGCTGGAGAATGACGCGGTGGAATTGGAGGTCACGGAGGTATCAGGTCGGAGGCGGACCCTGGCGTGCTCCTGATGGGCCATAATCTGGGATGGGTCGTCGCTGCTTGATGACGTGTCTGGTGGGTGGAAAAAACCAGGTGGCCTACTATCATATCTTAGGCGCACCCTAGACGCTCATGCGTGCTTGATGGAAAACCATCAAAGAAACGGATGGTACTTGAAAAGTGAATTGAATCGACTGATTTCCAAACAAAAAATCGTAATTTTTTGGTTTAAATCAAGAATTTTGCGATGATTTGCGATGGAACAATTAAATGAACTGATTTCCAAACAAATCATTGCAAAATTCTTGATATAAATTAAAAAAATAAATTGATTTGTTTGGAAATCAGTCTATTTAATTCACCTTTCGAGTACCATCCCTTTGTTTGATGGAAAACCATCATGCGTGCGTGCATGAGCATCTAATGTGTGCATAAAAACCATGCAAGATCCAGTGAGTAAGGGAGATGTCGCCTTACATCATGTATTGCGCTGTCTCGCTTTCTCACTGGAACTTGAATGGTTTTTAGAGATGATAGTAGGCCACATTTATAATCCTAACCTAACTTATCACTATCACTTTACTACATAGTATAAAACAAAGTCGCTATCTCTGTCCCTATATCCCTATGTATGTTTAAATCTTTAAAACTACACAGCTGATTTGATGCGGTTTTTTTAATAGATAGTGCAATTGAAGAGGAAGGTTTTTATGTATTAAATGCACCCGTGCGAAGTCGGGGCGGGTCGCTAGTTAATATTATAAATGCGAAAGTGCCTTCGATATCACATTATTTGTTTGCTTGTTTGTTATTTTCCTTGTTGGTTGTCTGGGAGAGATTCCAAAGATTTACTTTTTGTAGTGTATTTGACACGATCAATCGACCATGCACACCCTGATGTCAGAGTTCTTGGAACCCCCTCTCGGCCTCTGACGTGGTTCCTTTAACGACAACCAGATGGCAGCCGGGACCAACGGCTTAACGTGCCTTCCGAAGCACGGAATCATCTTTATTATCAGACAATCAGGTGATTCAAGCCTGCGATGTCCTAACCAGCTTGGAAACAACTAAACAAAGTGTGTTTCCCGTGGGAATCAAACCGACGACAGGTCTTTAGCAAATGCTATACCACTGGAACACACACGTTTTTTAACCCCTGACGCAAAAAGAGTGGTGTTATAAGTTTGACGTGTCTGTCTGTCTGTCTCTGGATCATAGCTCCCGAACGGATAAAGTGATTTCAATTTAGTTTTTTTCGTATTTAAGGTGAGTTACGGGCGAGTGTTCTTAGACATGTTTGATGAAAATCGGTTGAGCCGTTTAGAAGTTGTGGGGGTGAAAGTGGGGAAGAACAACCGAATGTCTGCAAATATACTTGAGTGGGGTCTCAAATAAAGCGCGTCACGTGCACATTACAAAATAATATGTTTAATGAAAATCGGTTGAGCTGTTACAAAACTCTGGGGGTGTAAGTGGACCTAATGTCTGCAAACAATATGTGGGGGGTAAATCTGAATCAGTCGACCGTCACCACTAAAAAGAAAATATGTTGTAGGTTTTTTTAAAGTATAAATTTAATGTTATAATGGGTAGACCCTAGTATGAGGGCTTTTGTATGGAATTTCTATGTTGCCTTACTATCCGCCAGAGGCGCTGAACAGGTTTGTCATACAAAATAAGTAGCTAGCAGTCGCTAGCGTCTGCATTAATGAAATCTAATACTAGGGGTACAGTTTACAGCTTTCATAAGGTAATAATTTTATAATTACCTGTGTACACATGAACTTTAGGTTTTGAATTGATGCTGGGGTTGTATTTTTGCGTTTTTTTCGGTTTAGTTAGTGCCCTTTCGGAATCCATTTTGGCTGAATCGATATTTATTTGAAAAACTTGAAGGGTTTTCTCAAATGTGATATGTTTTGACAAGTAATTTTGAGTGACAGAGTATTGGTGTTTTTTTTTCTGGTTCTTGATTCTAGATTTAGGTATAGCTATGCAGAAAGTTGTTCTTACAAAATTCTCAATGCTGTCGCGACTGCGTTTGCAAAAAAAAAATTTCTGTAATTACCTATAATACGACCTTAATGTAGGCACTTAACTTTAGCCTAAACGCACAAATATAGGAACATATTTGAAGTTCCTATACTGTGCCTAAACGTAACCTTCTTCAAGAATGAAGCTATCATTTGCGAAAAGTATTCTTCAACTCCGACCGTCGGCCTTACCGCCTAACTTGATTGCTATCGCTATGGCTATGGTTTATGACGTCATCCTGTCTTTTCGAACTGCCAAGCAAAGCGATATTGCTTTAACATGTATTCTATGGACCAAGACATTGTCTTAGTCTTGGTCTTGGACATGTGAAAGTAATATTGCTTTGCTAGGCGATTCGAAAAGACAAAATGACGTCATAAACCATAGCCATAGCGATAGCAATCGAGTTAGGCGGTAGGGCCGCGTAACTGTTATATTATTTTATAATAGCACATCAAGTCATTGGTACCGGCTGCCATCTGTTGGTCGTTATAGAAACCACATCACAGATTGAGAGGCTTTTTCGAAAAACTCTGACACCAGGGTGTGGAGAGTCGAGGGGATCGGCCTTGTAATCCACATTATATAAATTGAATAGTGATGTTAAAAATTATGGTTGCCTTTATTTAATTTAAATTACCATAGATTACACAGGTTCTTTTTGGTTAGGCAATTACTCAATAGATGGCAATACATTTTTTCGTTTTGGCTATTGATCAATAGATGGCGCTCCAATGACGTTGGTTTTAGTTCAGCTACTAATCGACAGATGTCGCTGCGTTACATTACCTACCATGAGATATTCAATGCATAGTCAAACACAGTCGACTTACATTATTGTACAAGACATTTATCTAAAACTAGCTGTTCCCCGCGGTTTCACTCGCCCTTGGTGTGTATGTACTATAGCCTATAACCTTCCCCAAGAATCAAGCTATCATATGCAGAAAGAATTTTTCAAATCCGACCAGCCCCTAGTGTGAGTTTTACTTAACGCAGACGCTAGCGACTGCGTTAGGATTTCGTATGGAATTTCTTAGTTGCCTTACTATCCGCCAGAGGCGCTTTACAGGTCTGCCGTACAAAATCGCTAACGCAGTCGCTAGCGTCTGCGTTAAGAAAAACTCGCACTAAGGGCACTGGTGTCTATCTTCCGCTAGCTATTAGCCACTTTTTCCTTTATTTGTTCTACAAAACTCCTTCTTGGTCTACCTCTTCCCTGTCTTCCATCTATCTTGCCTTCCATAATGTTTTTCATAATGTAGGCGTGCCGTGTCAAATGTACCCACATTTTTCTATTCCTTTCTCAGTAACAGCTTTACATTGATACAATAAAGTTGGAAACAATGTTTACAAATACCGAACAAACCTTTCGCAGTATCGAAATATCGCACTATTAAGGCTTCGCAGTAAGGTTGGCGGTGTATCAATTTACTAAGTGTTTCGCATACACATACACCCATCTAGAAGATAAAAAATGCGGTTTTATAAGGAAATAAATAAAATACTTTGTATATAATAATACCTCCATTTAATTTCAATTATTTAATAATTATTGTAACAAATTATACGTATAATCGACACAAATATATTGACTAAATAAGATTTAATCAATTATTCAAAATATATACATATATATAAAAATCTTAAAATTATTTGTATTATTATAACTAACCGATATTGGAATTAGAGAGTCGACCACTTCGGTCAAAAATACCGAAATGATCAAATGTCTAATTAGTATTTTTCATTATTTTCGCTCTTATTAGTATAACTAGCTGTTCCCGCGGTGTCACTCGCCCATGGCCTATAGCCTATAACCTTCCCCAAGAATCAGGCTATCATATGGAGAAAGAATTTACTAAATCCGATCAGTAGTTTTCAAGTTATAAGCGTTCAAACAAACAAACAAACTTCAGCTTTATAATATAAGTATAGATTAACTATTCTTAAAAGAATTTATAAATATAACGTGAAGTATTTAATAAAAAGCAAAATTCGAAGATTGGCAGTTTAAAAATAAAATATTTTCGTACATAATATAAAAACAAAAAATAAACTAAATGTCAAAAGAAAAACTACTCTACTTATTTACAAAAATACGTTTAAAAAGTCACGGTTTCGGAAATTTCCAGAATTTTTCAAGATGGCGTCCAAATTTTAGGAACTGAGCGTTCTTTTGTGTTTTTTTTTTGTCATAATCGTCATAAAATTTGTATGGCACGAAAATACGATAAATTAAAATTGTTTTTTTTTTTACCAATTTTTTACCCGACCACGTCAATAGCAATGTAGAGTATATATTTTTTTTTTATCAAAATTCACTTTTGCCTTTCCGTCAAACATATTTTATGTCAACTCTAATTTAAAAAAATAGTGTCGAAAATTTTCAATGTCAAATATCTACAAGCAGTCGGGGGGTTTTTTCCATTATTTTTTAAAACCTAATTCACTTTTTACCATTCTCCAAACACTTACATTGCCCGTTGTGTACATGGCCTTTAACCGCATCCGTAAAAGATGGGTTAAAGGAAACATTTGGCGCAACCGCGTATTGCGAATTAGTATCACTACCCGACGTTTCGTACTTAATAATCTGTGGTTTAGTTGTATACGTTACTAATTTAGGTTGTGTCGTGTACGTAAAATATTTAGGGGGCGTTGTAAATGTTACAATTTCCGGTTTAGTTGTATAAGTTACAATTTGTGGTTCGGATTTGTACACTTTTTTCTCTGAATACGTTGCCGAAAAACTGTTAGATATGGGCGCTGATGAAAACGTTATTCCCGAGCCGCTTGCGCCCTGAGTGTACTTGCTTGAACCGAATTGACTGAAGCCGGTTGTGAAGCCTTGTCCTTGGTTCAGGGTTCCAAGGTTCGATTCCAGATTAGCACTGGAATCGCTTTTAGATTTGCTAGATTGAAACTTAGTAAACCCTTGGTTTGATTCTTGACCAGTTCCTGCTGTGTTCCCTGATAGGATTACTTGTCCAGTGGAGAATTTATTGGCGCCAAAACTTCCTTTTACCCCAGAATTCTTGATTTCGGAGTTGAGTTGGCCAGAAAAGCGATTGGACTGGCCGTTGGCGAATTGAGCGAAGCGAGCGCTCTCTATAAGGCCGATGGCCCATTCGTACCATTCCAAGTCGAATTTGTAGAAAGCGGCCAACTGGTTGCCAAGTTGACAACCTGTAAATAAAAAATACTTTTTTTCACAAGTTCCTGTGCAATCTAAAATTGCTTTGTAGTTTTTTTTCACAAGTTCCTGTACAATCTTATGGACTGAAAAAAAATATATTTTGTAGTTTAGGCTCTAGGCTCTGTCTACCCCGTATGGGATAAAGACGTGATTATATGTATGTATGTACTTTGTAGTTTTTTTCTGTACAATCCAATGATAATAGAGTGTTTATTCATTCATTCATTCACTCATCATCATTTCGTGAAAAGGTCAATCGACCATGCAAACCCTGGTGTGAGCGTTCTTCGGAACCGCCTATCGGTTTCTGACGTGGTTCCTTCAACGACTACCAGATGGCAGCCGGGCATAACGGCTTAACGTGCCTTCCGAAGCACGGAATCATCTTTATTATCAGACAATCAGATGACTCGAGTCTGCAATGTCTTAACCAAACTGGAAACAATTAAGCAAAGTATGCTTCCCGTGGGAATCGAACCCATGACTCCCGGGTTTACAGGCAAACGCCTTAACCACTTGACCACGGAGGCAGTATTTTCACTACAAAAAGCCTAAGTTTAGAAGAGAGAGACCCTTATGGACATAGGCCTCTCCCAAGGATTTTCGGAACGACCGGTTGCGTCACGGCCTGCATCCAGCACCTGCCTGCGACCTTCTTCAGGTCATCTGACCATCTGGTCGGTGGATGTCCGTTGCTGCGCTTGCCGGTGCGTGGTCGCCATTCGAGAACCTTTCTGCCCCGTCGGCAATCGGTTCTTAAATGATGATGATGATGAAAATATCTCGGGTGATGAAAGTGATGAAGGTGATGAAAGTGATGATACTAACCCGAGTCCCAAGAGTAGACTCCTCTTAGTACGAAGTGGCCATTTCCAGTGGTGCAAGCGAGGGCACTGCCGATGTCGACCTGGAAACAATGATTTATTTATTTAGGTACGCAACAGGTCCCTTACTACCATCTTTAAAAACCATGCAAGATTCAGTGAGTAAGCGAGACAGCGCAATACATAATGTAAGGCGACATCTCTCTTACTCACTGGATCTTGCATGGTTTTAAGAAACGGTAGTAACCCCTCAGGATGTAATTAAAAAATATAATTTACACGAAAATAAGTTAACAATATGAGCCAGATGGAAACCTAAAAATATGCATACACAGCATGACTATATAATTATGTAAAGACAGATAAATGCACAACATTAAAAAGTAGAGCATAAACAATTAATTACAAAAGAAAAAAGAAACAAGATTCCTATTACTAGGACTATTACTTGGGATAAAACAGCAATGACTCAGGCATATAACAGTGACAAAAAAAAAAACTAATATGGCGAGGGGCATTCTGGACACATTTATTTATAAAATAAGTGCAGTTCGCGATGTTGCCCGCGTTAAAGAGCCATTTTTTTTTTATCAAACAGACACGTCAAACTCATACCATCTTTTTGGGTCGAGGGTTAAAAATACAAACATACAAATCTTGTCCCTAACATTAGTGTAAAGTGGGATTAAAGACATACCTTGCAAATGTTGTTAGTTGGATTGGTGGGCTGCCCACAGACACAGCTGTCCTGGCTGTACTGCTCCAGCAAATGAGGGTAGTCCTGTGACAGCTTCGCTTGACATTCTCCTGGGTTTATCAAAGACACGTTGACGCTATGCATAATACTGCCTGCGAGATGAGCTGAAAATAGACAATTATTGTTTTACTATCTGTTCCTCCGCTTCCGTGGGGATTCCGGGATAAAATATAGCCTATGTATTGTTGCAGGGTGTAAGCAATTTTCATTCCAAACTAGCTTTTGCCCGCGGCTTCGCCCGCGTGCACTTCCCTCGGGAACAGTGCTTTTTCCCGGGATGAAAGGTACCCTATGTCCTTCTCCTGGCTCTAAACTACCTCCCTGACAATTTTCAGCTAAATCGGTTCAGCCGTTCTTGAGTTATAAGTGGAGTAACTAACACGACTTTCTTTTATATATATAGACTAGCTTTTGCCCGCGGCTTCGCCCGCGTGGACTTCCCGGGATGAAAGGTACCCTATGTCCTTCTCCTGGTTCTAAGCTACCTCTTCACAAATTTTCAGCCAAATCGGTTCAGCCGTTCTTGAGTTATAAGTGGAGTAACTAACACGACTTTCTTTTATATATATAGATTTCAGCCAAATCGGTTCAGCCGTTTTACTGTGAAAGAGTAACAAACATCCATACAAAATTAAGTAGGATAGGATAAGTTAGCTTTTGCTCGCGGCTTCGTACGCGTGAATTTCTCTAGGAAACAGCGCTTTTTCCAGGGATGAAAGGTTTCCTATTTCCTTCTTAATACTGTTATCTATGTGTATGCGAAATTTCGGGAAGATTGGTATAGTAGATAGAGCGTGAATGCGTTATATACAAACAAACAAACTCACATTCGGATTTAATAATATTATTTGGGAAGTTGGGATACTCTCGTTTAAGAAAACACTTCAGAAGCCGAGAGGCGGTTCCGAAGTTCTCTGACAGGATGTGCATGGTCGATTGACCGTATCACTTAGACGAAATGCTGATTAGGAAATTGCAGACAGCTAAAATCCATACTAATCCATACCTCCTAATCACAACTAATATTATAAATGCGAAAGTGAGTTTGTTGTTTGTTACGCATTCACGCCCTATCTACTGCACCGATCCTCTAAAAATTTCGCATACACATAGATAGAAGTATTGAGAAGGACAAAGAATACCTTTCATCCCGGGAAAAAGCACTGTGCCCTTGGTTTTTAAAAATAATCATACAAAATCCTAACGCAGTCGCTAGCGTCTGCGTTAAGAAAAACTCGCACTAAGGGCACTGTTCCCGTGGGAGATTCACGCGGGCGAAAGCTAATAATATTATAAATGCGAAAGAATGTCCTAATTTCTGTCTGTTACGTTTTCACGGCCAAACCCCTAGTCTGATTTTGATGTTATCTGGTTTAGAGATAGTTAGGGACCAGTGCCCCTAGTTACTAGAAAAACTCATACTAGGGCCTAGTATGAGTTTTTCTTAACGCAGACGCTAGCGACTGCGTTAGCGATTTAGTATGGCAAACCTGTACAGCGCCTCTGGCGGATAGTAAGGCAACTAAGAAATTCCATACAAAATCCTAACGCAGTCGCTAGCGTCTGCGTTAAGAAAAACTCATACTAGGGGCACAGGACTCAAACATAGACGGACAAACGAGGGCGGAGCCGTGGGCAACAACGAGTTATATCTAAACTTTGAACTCTGAATAAAATCGTCCGCTAGACATTACAAATGTCATGAATGTGTATCATTATTAACATATTTAATGGCGTTTGGCAACTTAATTTTAATAATTTCGAAATATCAACATCGTTAGAATATCATATTATTGCACGCGACGCAGGGAGATGCAATTTGTTAAGGAATCTAAAATTAACTTTGTGCTACGTTTACACGAGATTAGTAACTATGCGCTTAGTGAGTTTGTTTAGTACCTTATAATATACTAGCGACTCGCCCCGGCTTCACATGGGCATAAAAATCTTCCTCTTTAATCACTTTCTATTGAAAAAAAAACCGCATCTAAATCCGTTGTGTAGTTTTAAAGATTTAAGCATACATAGGAATATAGGGACAGAGAAAGCAACTTTGTTTTATACTATGTAGTTATATACAATACATATAATCACGTCTTTATTGAATTGTTTAAAGTCTTATTAGTTTTAAACTACACTAGATTAATAAGCTTTTTTATTTATTTTGTGCATATGATTAGGCTATAGTATACACCTATCTACTAACATAATTAAGCTGAAGAGTTTGTTTGTTTGAACGCTTATAACTAAGAACTACCGGTCGGATTTTAGTGAATATTTCTTTGTAAGATTGTTCAATTCTTGGAGTATCTGTATGTACTAAAATTATAAAGAGTAAAGATTTCTTTCTTTGTTTTTTTGTATCCAATAGGCTTCAAAACTACTGGACCGATTTAAAAAATTCTTACACCGTTGGAAAGCTACTTTAGCCCCGATTGTCATAGGCTATGTGTGTACCACGGGCGAAGCCGGGGTGGATTGCTAGTAGGCTACACTATGAGTAAAACGTGAGAAACGGCAATTAGTAACATATTGACACCAACTAACTGTTTAGTTATCTCGTTCAAACGAGGCACCAAACTAAGAATACGAGGAATTCCTTGCAAGATTTTAAATAAAATGTGTACTT
Organism: Apomyelois bistriatella; assembly: GCA_947044815.1. NCBI lineage: Eukaryota > Metazoa > Arthropoda > Insecta > Lepidoptera > Pyralidae > Apomyelois > Apomyelois bistriatella. Next base: position 1,006,028 of record OX345718.1, read on the forward strand.
TACTACTGTCTAGTTACAAAACGCCCTTATGAAGCGTAATTAAGATTCTGTTGTTAGCCGACTTTAAGAAAAGATCATTTCTGACAGTATTACCCATTAACACACTCGGGTCATGTTCCTATTGGTCTGGTTTCCCTGTAAAAAGGGTTACGGAGTTTTGGCGGGAAAGTCAAATGTCCTGTTTTTCGAGTATTTTCGCATGGTGGAATTATTATTCCACCATTTGGGAAGTGGTATAATATAATGTCGTAAGTGACTTTAATCCTTGTCACCAAATCTCCCAAGATAATGCTAAGTAAAATTCTTTCACCGCATCACTCCCTAACTAACTTGACTAGACATGACTACTGACGTGACTAAATAAAGAACATTCATTTGAAACTTGATACTGTTAAAAATCCTAATCCTAACTAAATATGAATTCAAAAGTGAGTTTGTATATTTGTTTGGTCGTTATTCACGCCCTATCTACTGAACCAATCTTCCTGAAATTTCGTATACACATAGCTAGGAGTATTGAGAAGGACATAGGGACATATATACCTTTCATCCCGGGAAAAAGCACTGTTCCTGAGGGAATCTCACGCGGGCGAAGCCGCGGGCGACAGCTAGTAAGCTGTAAGTTTGATTGCTATATTGTGGATTAATTATTTAATTTTTTTATTTTGTTTTATGCCATAACACAAATAATTGATTGACATATTATAATTGGTATAAAAAACTGGAAAATACAGCGATGGTGATGTATACACACATATACCTACATTGTTATCTAATTCAACTTTCGAAATTAAAGTCATTTAGCGGTTTTGAGTCTCGACCTTGACGCCATATTGTCACATATCAATGAATTGCAGACATATTTGCCAAATGACGAAAAGTGATGAAATTAAATTAGTTAGCTTTCATCTTTCGTTATTTTGGAACATTTCAGGGTTGATATTTTTCGTATCCTTACACTATTAAACGAACAATAATTTTATTTGTACTCGCGTTTTCTACTATGGCACAAACGATTTCTTTGAAATTTTAAACGTAATTTCTTACATAGTCAAAATGATAATCTAGCTAGGATCCATGTCTGGGAAACATCAAAAAAAAAAAAAAATCTGCATAAATCGAGTGAAGCTCGGTCGCCCAGTGCCTCTAGCGACTGCGTTAGCGATTTTGTAGCGCCTCTGGCGGATAGTAAGGCAACTAAGAAATTCCATACAAAATCGCTATGGCAGTCGCTAGCGTCTACGTTTATAAAAACCTCATACTAGGGCTACAGTACCGTCAAATCAGGACCATGATTAAAAGCGTAGCCTGGGTTTTTGATCTAACTTCCAGTCTCGTCATTGTGTTAACAATTTGACCTATATATCTTTATCGGAATGCGGAATCATACATCCGTGATACTTATGTTTACAAATTTACACTTAGGAGGTCATGGGTTCGACATATATGTGTTGTCATATATAAAGGTCACGAAATATATTATTTACATGTTAATCAGACGATCATACGTTTGTATGTATGTTATATTTTTTATCGTACGTAAGTTGGATCTATATCTATATACTCGTACTAGCTTTCGCGCGCAGCTTTGCCCGCGTGAATTTCCCACGGGAACAGTAATTTTTCTCGGGATGAAAGGTACCCTATGTCCTTCTCAATACTCCTAGCTATGTGTATGCGAAATTTCTAGAAGATTAGTTCAGTAGATGGGCGATGATTATTAAACTTTTAACAACACAACAAAGTATGTAATAATTAAACAAAAATATTATACGAGTTGCGTAACTAATTTTTTTTTCAACGCTTTTGGAGCCGTGAACTTTAAGGCTATTGTTAGACAAACAGAGGTTTAAGGTGGCGTTCCGTTACTGTGCACGCTGCGCACACTGAGCACTTAAACAAGAGCTCAAGCCTACTCCCCTTTTTCCACGTTGTTTCTATCCGCCTTAAGGTTGGCTGGAAAATTGCATTTGCGATAAGTCCGCCTTTGTACACATTGTTTGTATTTGTATCCACACGTATAATTTGTATGATAATGGTACAATAAAGAGTATATCTATGTATCCATCTCGATTAGTTAGACTAGCAAGGCATGCGTATTCGAAATCTATTAAAAATAAATTTTCATGTTATTTTGGAAGCAAAACATGTAATGTTTGCTTGCACACTTACTTTTCACCTTTAAATAGCATCCACTTATCTACTGTAACACCTTGTACTACCATATTTTAAGGAAAATAAATGAATTGATAGCGCACATCAAGCGATGGCGAGCGTAGCCTAGTATCGATTGGTCAACACTAGTGGCATTTCTAACTTGGTCACCGGCAGGGCTCGGAAACCTGGTTACAATGAAATACCACCAGCTCGTTTTTCTGTCCATACATTTTTACAGCGACCGCTAGTATTACGGTTCCACCTGTATTTCCTCAACACTAACGGCCTTAACCAGGTATTTAGGACCCCAAAATTGACCCTATGCTTATGTACCAGGTTAAAGACCGTTATTTTTGGGTCTTTAAAATACCGGTTCCGAGCCCTGGTAACCGGTTTCTGGTTTCCCTGTAAGAATAGTTACGGAGGTAAGTTGCGCTCTTGTAGTAACCGCCGAAGCAAATTTAATAACTACAAGTTGATCGTCTAGGCGTGTCTGTCTAAATAAAATTACAGTTGTACGCAGTATCGGAACCGTACCTTAAAATTTGAACAAACTTAAATATTTATTTTTCTTTGTTAATTACTTAAACTCACTTACAAAGTACACGCGAATATAATTATTAATAGTAATATTATCGGTATGTTTTAAGGTTTTCTTCTTCGTCGGAGCGTGTTTCCCGGTTGCATCTTCAGCTTACGCTTCAGAGCCCAGGGTACGCTATTAATCATGATCCTGATTTGGCGGAACTGGTTATTACAATGGAGCGACTGCCGTCTGACCTCCGTAACCCTTTTTACAGGGAAACCAGACCCACAGGAACATGACCAGGCGATTCTGCTTTGGAATGCCCTACCTGTTGATATCCGGAGATCCAAGACTCGTTTAACGTTCAAACGCGCGGTTCGAGCACATTTTCTTCGAGAACAATCAGACAGATTGCAATAAGACTTAAAAGTTACCTATATGTGTAGTATATGTATTGGTTTTTGGAATATATTAGGTATTTATGTATATTTGTATGTATTATATGTGGTATTATATTTATGTAGTTATTTATTTATAGATTTATATTTATATACTGTTTTTTGGTTTCTCATTTGACTTACCCCAAAAAGATGTTCTTCTCTGCACCACTGGTTGGTTGACTGGTAGAAAAAGCCTATGGCTTTAAGTCCGCCATTTACATTTGTATGTAATGAAGTTAAATAAATAAATAAATAAAAATGACCCGGGTGTGTTAGTGGACAACACTAGCAGATTTTTCAGGCTGCCTAAAGGCATCTGACAAAGTTTTAAGGTCACATGATTACAAATATTACAAGCCGCAGCGGGTTCAGGTGATATTCCCGTGGGAATTTCGGGACATTCATTCTTAGCTGATTATTACAAAATGACAGTACAAAAGACTTCAACGAGTTTTTGTTTATTTGTGTTTGAGGGCCTAGTGGTTATCATGACAGGCGGCTACACCGGAGGTCCCGGGTTCGATCCCCGGTCAGGTCAAGATAGAAAATGTTCTCTTACACATAAAACAAAGTCGCTTTCTCTGTCCTTATATCCCTATGTATACTTAAATCTTTAAAACCACGCAACGGATTTTTATGCGGTGTTTTTTAATAGATAGAGTGATTCAAGAGGAAGGTTTTTATGCTTATGCAAAGCCGGGCTGGTCGCTAGCAATACTATAAATGCGAAAGTGAGTTTATTTGTTTATTTATTTGTTACGATTTCACGCCCTATCTACTGAACCAATCTTCCTGAAATTTCGCATACACATAGCTAGGAGTACTGAGAAGGCCATAGGGTACCTTTCATCTCGGGAAAGCTTGGGTTACAATAAAGAAAACATAAATTGGTACAATAAAGTTTCTAACGGGAAGAGAAGGAGTGGTTGATTCTTGAACCGGAGATAATATCACACTAATAGAGGAACATTTGTGAGTGTGTATGTTTGTAACTCTTTCACAGGAAAACGGCTGAACAGATTCAGCTGAAATACGGAATGGAAATTTCTTAGACCTTGGAACAGCACATAGGCTATATTTTATCCCGGAATTCCCGCGGGAGCGGAGCAGCGGCGGAAAGTTAGTGGGTCAAAAATGTGTGTCAATTATCCCAATACAGATAACGGAGACATGACAGAACCAATATGGCGGTTATATAATTCTTGCACACAGATTCATATAAGTACCGGTTTACGACGTGTAAAAACAGTTTCACTTTTGTTCGAAACATTCCTTGTTTTATTATAAGCACAGATTATAGAATACTATGGATATTAACATACAATCTTCTTTCACGTTCACCCGTGCGAAGCCGGGGCGGGTCGCTATTTATATTATAAAGGCGATAGTTTGTATGTTTGTTACTTCTTCACTCTTTAACGGCTGGGCCGATTTTTATGAAATTTGGTATGGAGATAGCTGGTACCTTGTATTAACACATAGGGTACTTTTTATCCCAAAAAACACTCGATTCCCGTAGGTTTAGTCAAAGAAAAGGCCCTATATAAAGAAGATGGCGCTACTGTGTACGATGAACCGCGGGTAACATCGCAGGGAACAGCTAGTATGTATGTAAAAACTTTATTGTACAGAAAGAACATTGATGATACAATATAGAACACAACAAAAGGCGGACTTATCCCTAACGGATCTCTTCCAGTCAACCTGTATAATAAAGGAAAAAGAGTACATGGGCATTGAAGAGGGTATATCGCAAAGTATTCCCTAACCGTAAATTTGAAGGAGTGTAGTGAGTATTGTATAAATCCTCACCTAAGGTTATCTAATTGTAAGCTTAAATATATTAAATACCGTATAAAGCATTGACGCGTATGTAAGACATATTTCCATATAAATACAATATGTTTGAATCCTTTTGTAGACACTTTGAAAGGTTGCCTATTATTTCGGATTTATTGCTGATATTTGTAAAGGAAATATCACTTGGAAACTTGATTTTATCATTTAACTAGCTGTCCCATGCGGGTTCACTCGCTTTGTGCATGTAAGTACCATTATAGCTTGTAACCACCTTTTGATGTGCCCGGCGTGCATCGATACCTGTGCCCCTAGTATGAGTTTTTCTTAACGCAGACGCTAGAGACTGCTTTAGCGATTTTGTATGACAAACCTGTACAGCGCCTCTGGCGGATAGTAAGGCAACTAAGAAATTCCATACAAAATCCTTACGCAGTCGCTAGCGTATGCGTTAATAAAAACTCATACTAGGGGCACTGCACGCTGGAGGATTTATACAAGGCTATAGAGAACGCTGTAAGGGTGGCCCGATTTTGGGCATCCAAGGGTATATAAGGAGAACGCCGACACGCTAAGAATAAGAAGATAGCCTGTAACCATCCTTAAAAACGCAGACGCTAGCGGCTGCGTTAGTATTTTGTATGGAATTTCTTAGTTGCCTTACTATCCGCCAGGGGCGCTGTACAGGAATATTGTACCCCTAGTATGAGATTTTATAAATGCAGACGCTAGCGACAGCGTTAGCGATTTAGTATGGCAAACCTGTACAGCGCCTCTGGCGGATAGTAAGGCAACTAAGAAATTCCATACAAAATCCTAACGCGGTTTATAAAATCTCAAGACACAAGAGTACTGAATAAAGATGGGAGAAGACACGGATTAAGAATAATTGGAGGTAATGGAGACACTGACGTTTGATGAGCTCGATAGCCTAGCGCGCGTGTTCGTAACGATAGTGCGCGTCAAGCGACAGCAACGGCGAGTGCGCGACCATGTTTGGATTGGTCGCCATTAGTGGCATTTCTATCTTGAGCTCCTCCGTGCTTCGGTAGGCACGTTAATCAACCACAAATCAACAAAAGCCTGCACCCGTAGCCAAGTAAAAATTTCAAAACGCTAACGAATGTCGACAAGAACAAAATTTATGGGAGTGACATAAGCTGCGGTAAATCACGTGGTCAATCTTATATCAATCCCATACATTTTGTTGTTGTCGACATTCGTTAACGTTTTGCGATGTGACTTTGGCTAAACCCCCTGTGCCCCTAGTATGAGTTTTTCATTTGTATGGCATTTACAAGCGATTTAGTATGGCAAACCTGTACAGCGCCTCTGGCGGATAGTAAGGCAACTAAGAAATTCCATACAAAATCCACGCAGTCGCTAGCGTCTGCGTTAAGAAAAACTCATACTAGGGCTACTGATCAGCCTAAAGTGAACTAAAAACGCTACGCCAATGATGCAATCAAGGAAAACGATATTATGCAAATGTAAACGCTCAATGACTTATCAGATGATAAATAAGACGACCTGTGACCTTAAGGTCAGTTTCTTAATTCGTGTTAGTTTTATTTTATAAATAGTTTTCTTATTTAATCCAACCTGACGAATTATTTCCATCTGAGCGATAAAACCGGATTTCAAATTGAAATAAATAAATCAAATTCAAATTGTTTATTTTCATTAAAGGGTATTCTTATCACTTATTGACGGCAATTATTACTTATATTAAGTTTACCACCACTTCCAAAGCGCAAGTGGAGAAGAAGCGGCGCCACAAACTCCACTGCATAATTTTCTCCAGAACGTCAATTTACAAAATTTGAGTCAAAACAGACGAATTTACACTTGCGTGAATAAATGCTAAAAATCAATTATCTCAAAGAAAAATTATTAAAAAAAAAATATGACAATCTCGTTATGCCAAAATATTTTAGGAATAAATACATTATGTCAACGAAAGGGATACCAGGTACGCTTATTACTCCGAATAGGCCCAGATCAGAGGCAGTTATAAACATAACAACACATGAATATTATAATTAGAAGGTCGCCATCTGACATATAATATGTTTAGCCACTTCACTCATATAGATTTATCATTTCGTCAAACCATCAATTCAGTTACTTGACATATATTGCGACATCTCACGCTTGTCCTAACCCTTTGACATTTGAACAAAGTCAGCGTCATTCATATTGTGAACCTCACAAGGTCTATTGCCCCTGCACACCCTGGTATTAGCGTATTTTAAAATTAGCTTTCTCTGATGTGGTTTTAACGACTGCCAGATGTCAGCCGGGACCAACGGCTTAACGTGCCTTTCGAAGCACGGAATCATCTTTATTGTCAGACAATTAGCTGATTCAAGCCTGCAATGTCCTAACCAAACTGGAAACAACTAAACAAATTATGCTTCCCGTGGGAATCGAACCCACGAAAATCATCCAGTAAACCTTAACTACAGTACCACATAGTCATTTCTATAAAAGAACCATAAAATCACTATCACTATCACTGCATAGTATAAAACAAAGTCGCTTTCTCTGTCCCTATGTCCCTTTGTATGCTTAAATCTTTAAAACTATGCAACGGATTTTGATGCGGTTTTTTTAATAGATAGAGTGATTCAAGAGGTAGAGTTTTAAGCCCATGCGAAGCCGGGTTGGGTCGCTAGTTAATGTTATATTAAAAATATTCACGCAAATGTAAATTCGTCTGTTTTGACTCAAATTTTGTGAATTGACGTCTTTGGAGAAAATGCTGAAGTGGAGTTTGTGGCGCCGCTTCTTCTCCACTTGCGTTTTGGTTTGGCAAAATTAAAATAAGTAAGAATATCCTATATTGAGAACAAACTTTTTTAAATCTTTAAAACTACGCAACAGACTTTTATGCGGTTTTTTTTTAAAATAGATAGTGATTTAAATTAATATTTTTTTGTTTTTCTTTTAATGATTCAAGAGGAAGGTTTTTATGCCCATGCGAAGCCGGGGCGGGTCGTTAGTTTGAACTTAAGAATCGTGTCGAATCAAACCATATGTTGGTTTTGTCGTCCAAATATAGCACACATTTTAAATGATAATCCTTAAGGTTAAGACTTAAGCTATATTTATTGTTTGAATCCAATTCGTCGCGACCATGATTATGAAATAGCGGATTATAATGTCTTAATTTTTTTAGGTAAAGTGAGAACTGTACCCCTAGTATGAGATTTTATAAACGCAAACGCTAGCGACTGCGTTAGCGATTTTGTATGACAAACCTGTACAGCGCCTCTGGCGGATAGTAAGGCAACTAAGTAATTCCATCCAAAATCCTAATAGTCGGTAGCGTCTGCATTTATAAAATCTCATACTAGGGGTACAGTTCTCACTTTACCTAAAAAAAATAAGACTTAATATGTTTTTGGTTATCTATAGTCTATATATCTCAGCGTTTTTCTGGTTGTGACCCAAGCCTTGTAGCTTCGGAGCTTGGGTTCAGTTAAACCCAATGACCTTAACGTGCCTTCCTAATCACGGAGCTCAATATAGAAATGACACTTCTCCTTCGTCCAAGCGTGTTTCCCGGAAAACAGAAATGACACTAATGGCGACCAATCCATTCATGCCGCGTTTGTCGTCGCTTGACACGCACGATCGTTAGGATCATGCCTGGAGAGGAAACGTCTCTCTCTTCGAGTATTACTTACGGTTCACAAAAAGCTTTATTTATTAATTCAAATTAAAAAGCGTGTGAAAAAATCATGGTTAAAGTTTTAAAAAGATAAGACATCAACGCGTACCTATAATATTGATAAATCTATCTATATATATATAAAAATCAATTGCTGTTCGTTAGTCTGGCTAAAACTATTATCAAGTTTTAGCTGGACCGATTTGGCTAATTTTGGTCTTGAAATATTCGTGGAAGTTCAGGGAAGGTTTAAACGCAGAGAAAGGTGCAATCAGGCGGTACGGAGTTCGCGAGGTCAGCTAGTTATCACTACATAGTATAAAACAAAATAGCTTTCTTTGTCCCTATGTCCCTTTGTATGCTTAAATCTTCAAAACTACGCAACGGATTATGATGTGGTTATTTTTAATAGATAGAGTGATTTAAGAGGAAGGTTTTTATTCCCATGCGAAGCCGGGGCGTGTCGCTAGTAGAATATAAATAAAGACTTACCTTGCAGCACTTGCTTCCCCCATCCAGTGACAATACACTCTCCAGCGCCATTATAAAAAGCGTCCACCGTGTCTCTGGCCCCGGGAAGGCAAATTGGATAAATATTGTTGGCCAGTCTCAAATTTTCATCCAAAACCAAGATGGCGGCATCGTACTCCAAACTGCCTCGCTTGTAGAACGGATGGCGGAGTATGTGCTTAACTCCAACGATTTGGAAGGGTAGGGGTTCATCATCGATGCCTAGTTTCCACTCTCCCCCTTTGACCTTCAGTACTCCGGCGGTTAAGCTGAAAAAAAAAAATAAGGTCGAGAATGTTTTTTTTTTCTATTGAGACGTCTAACAAGACTGGTCATTATCATTTCGTGTTAGTGACACGGGCAATCGACCATGTACCTGGTGTCTAAGTTCTTCGGAACCGCCTCTCGGCCTCTGACGTGGTTTTTTTAACGACTACCAGATGGCAGCTATGGGACTAACGGCTTAAACGTGCCTTCCGAAGCACGGAATCATCTTTATTATCAGACAATCAGGTGATTCAAGCCTGCAATGTCCCAACCATACTGGAAACAACTAAACATACTCTGGGACAGTGGTCCAACTATGCTTTCCATGGGATTCGAACCCACGACCTCTGGTTCTTTAGTCAAACACCTTAATCACGGAATCACAGACTTCTATTGCTTGAAGGTATACCTAAAAATTAAAAACCCTAATTGATTTCGAAAAAAAAAACAGGCTCCAAATAAAATAATTTACTACAAACTAAAAACGTCATTTTTTTAAGTCGATTAACAAACGAAAACATCTTAAATTTTTGTGAAAACAACATCAAAATCTGTTCAGCCAATCTCGACAAAATCGTTGACAAACAAATAAAGATTACACTGAAAACATAATTCTCTATAAAAGTCTGAAAGAAACTCACCCGTCAACGCAAGCAGCTGATGTGACGACCACATCAGGCCTGGTGATCACTCCTCCACATAGCAGACTCTTATTGGTCTGCAGCAGCACCATAGCCTGCCATGGAATCTCTGCGAAGTCTACCTCCAGCTCATTCCGGTTTCCGTAAGGGTTTTGGGGCTGATGGAGAAAGGTTAAATTACTGGTCAGACTCATCATCATTTCGAGTAGGTGTCACAATCAATCGACCATGCACACCCTGGTTTTAGAGTTGTTTGGGATCGCCTCACGGCCGACTAATAGTTGGCAGCCGGGACCAACGGCTTAACGTTCCTTCCGTATTAAATAATAAGTAAATAAATGTACACGGACAAATCACACAGATTGAGTTAGCTCCAAAGTAAGTTCGAGACTTGTGTTATGGGATACTAACGCAACGATACTATATAATGACAAATACATATATAGATAAACATCCAAGACCCAGGCCAATCAGAAAAATATAATTTTCTTCTTGACCTGACCGGGGATCGAACCCGGGACCCTGAGTAGCGGGCAGGCATGTTAACCATTATGCCACGTATCTTCAAAATCGTTTATGAAGCACGGAATCATCTTTATTATCAGACAATCAGGTGATTCAAGCCTGCAATGTCCTAACCAAACTGGAAACAACCAAACAAAGTATGGTTCCCATGGGAAACAAACCCACGACCTCCGGGTCTAAACGAAACATTGAAACTAGTAGCAATAGCTCTTGACATTTAAGCCTATTAATAACGAATAATCTTACATTATAAGATATTCTACATGTATTTAAAGTACTGTATTTAAGTTAAAATGACCTTAAATATGTAAAAGATGATATGTCAATCATAAAACGATTTGATTATTAATCATTAAACCTTGAATGTTACATTAATTTTCAACATTGGTCAAAGCAAGCCGTTATTGATAGATAGCAGTCGTTAGGTTATGTCAGATGCCTTTAGGCAGCCTGAAAAATCTGCCAGTGTTGTCCACTAACACACCCGGGTCATGTTCCTATTGGTCTTGTTTTCCTGTAAGGGTTACGGAGGTCAGACGGCAATCGCTTTATTGTAATAACCGGCTCAGTGTGCCTTTCGTAGCACGGAGGAGCTCAAGATAGAAATGCCACTAGTGACGACCCATTCCTATCCCTGCTATCACTACATAATATAAAACAAAGTCGTTTTCTCGGTCCCTATGCCCCTTTGTATGCTTAAATCTTTAAAACTACGCAACGGATTTTGATGCGGTTTTTTTAATAGATAGAGTGATTCAAGAGGAAGGTTTTTATGCCCATGCGAAGCCGGGGCGGGTCGCTAGTAATATCATAAATGCGAAAGTAAGTTTGTTTATATGTTTGTTTGTTACGCTTTTACGTTATATCTACTGAACCAATCTTTCTGTATACACATAGTTAGAAGTCTTGAGAAGGACATAGGATACTTTTAATCCCGGGAAAAAGCACTGTTCCCGAGGGATATTCACGCGGACAGAGCCGCGGATAAAAGCTATTCATAAATTAAATAATCTTTTTCTGATTGGCCTGGTGCTTGGATGTTTACCTCTTTAAACATTTATATGTATTTTGATATAAAATATATTATCGTTGAGTTAGTATCCCATATAACACAAGTCTCGAACTCACTTTGGGGCTAACTCAATCTGTGTGATTTGTCCCTATAATTTATTTCAAAAATACTCCAGTATTTGCAACTAATACGCATAGGGAAGTTATTAAATGTTTTTCTACATAATATAAATGGAAATATAACGGGCTATAAAAATAATACCATAATACATAAATTCATTGTAAATGGATTACTTTAAAACACATAAAATGAGGACCTTGATGATGACCAAGGCTAATTGGCTATAATCTAATCATCTGTGTATCATTATAAAATGACTAGCTATCGCCAGTGGCTTTTCCCGCGTGAATTTCGCACGGGAACAGTGTATTTTCCCGGGATGAAATCCTATGTCCTTCTCGATACTTCTATCTATGTGATTGCATAGATAGGCGACACTATAAGGAAGTTGCAGGGAGATCAAGCAGGTGCGACTGGAAAGATATTTCTATCTATGTGTATGCGAAATTTCATGAAGATTGGTGCAGTAGATAGAGCGTGAAAGCGTAACAAACAAACTCACTTCCGCATTTATAATATTAGTAAGAATTTGTACTGACTATCGTGCGATTCTTGAAAATCTATTCATTTAATAAAAGAGCTGTGCTCTTGTCTGTAGAATCTCTTCCTATCTTCCGCTACCCTTTTCGATTCATTCTTCGTTTGTCCCACTGAGTTTTGTCCCACTAATAAATTTCTTAGTTAGTCCCAAACATTATGCTTCCTTCGTCCCGATGTACAATTTTTATTATTTTATTCCTAGTTGGTCCCACTTTACATTCCTTGTTCGACCCGTTGTTTTTTATAAGTAATTTTCTTTCTAAATAATATAGGTTTTTGTTTGTTATTCGTTCAAAATACTTTTTTGTTAGCTGTACCTTTAAAGTACCTTCTTGTGAACTGGGACAAACCGGGAATATAAAAGTGACTGGGACAAACGAATCATTTTTTGAAATGTGGGACAAAATTTCAGGACGAACGAAGAATAAACCCCCTTTTCACCTTCTGTGCCCCTAGTATGAGTTTTTCTTAACGCAGACGCTAGCGACTGCGTTAGCGATTTAGTATGGCAAACCTGTACAGCGCCTCTGGCGGATAGTAAGGCAACTAAGAAATTCCATACAAAATCCTAACGCACTCGCTAGCGTCTGCGTTAAGAAAAACTCATACTAGGGGCACTGATACGACACGACTCACACTTTTTCCTTTATTTGTTCTATAACTCCTTCTTGGTCTACCTCTTCCCCGTCTTTCATCTATCTTGCCTTCCATTATGTTAAGAATAGATTTTTTTTTCTTTTGTAAAATAATTATAATAAAAAAAACACAAATCATACAAATTGAGTCTATAAGTAATTACACAAAAGCACTCCACGCACTCCATGCAAAGCCATCTCACGTTTCCTTGAGACACAATTTTTTTAAATTTTATTTTTATTTTATTCAATTAAAATAAAGCTTGTGATAAGATGCTAATATTAATTCACTTTCATTTCGCCATTAAAAAACGAAAAAATTACTAATTTGATAAGTGATAAAAGATGGCGCTATAAGAAAATTAAAATAAATACTTATAGCGCCATCTATTTTCACAAAAGAGGTCCAGTGGTTAAGGCGTTTGCCTGTAGACCCGGGGGTCGAGGGTTCGATTCCCATGGGAAGCATACTTTGATAAGTTGTTTCCAGTTTGGTTAGGACATTGTAGGCTTGAATCATCTGATTGTCTGATAATAAAGATGATTCCGTGCTTCGGAAGGCACGTTAAGCCGTTGGTACCGGCTGCCATCTGGTAGTCGTTAAAGGAACCACGTCAAAGGCCGAGAGGCGGTTCCGAAGAACTCTGACGACACCAGGGTATGCATGTCGATTGAGCGTGACACCTACACGAAAAGAATGAATGAAGAAAAGACAAATTATTTTTCTTAAACAATATGTGGTACTTACATTCAAAATTCCGCACTGTCCTCCAGCGGCGTACTGTTGCAAGAACACCCTGTAGATGTTCTCAGAGTACTGGCTCTGGCTCTCAATATCGTATCTTGAGCCTTGAGTGACGATAGCGCCACCACCCTGTATAACGCCTTGGCCCACCCCCGTGACGAAACCTTGGCCTACGCCGAATTCAAGGCCATTTTTCTGGGTTTCCTGTTGATTTTGTATTTGGTTTTGGCCGTTCTGGCTGAATGAGTTGACTTGGTTTGACTGTTAAGGACAAACAGATCATGGTATAAAAAAACATATGAAATATCAGACGAAGATATCAGTAGCTGGGCGACCGGGCTTTTTGTTTTATGTAGAAAATCTTTTTGCGTAAAAATATGGGTAAAATGAATTTTCCCAGACATGGAACCAAGCTATTATTGATATTATATTTTTGACTATGTAAGAACTTATTACTATATACAAAATAATAGTGTAGGATTTATGGAGTAATATCATTTGTCAATAAAAAATAAAAATAATTTAGTTTTTCACACTGTATAATAGATTGTGCGTGTACTCATGGATATACTAACTGAAAACTATTTCTTTGACTTTTGAATTAACCCAAAACTACACCATATCATAATGCAGGTGTTATTTTATTAAACCATGGTATAAGCTACCAAAATTACTTCATGTTTGACTTTTTTTGACAGTTGATATAAGGTACTAACCTGACTAGTGAATTCGTTGAACTTTTGACCGGCCTGATTGAACCCTTGGTCTTGAGCGAAGCCTTTCCTTTGTTCAGTGATCACCACTTCTTTCTTGTTCTGTTTTGAGATTTATTTTAGGTTAGAATACTGATTGATTCGCAAAACATCTATTTATAGATACCAGTGCCCTTAGTGCGAGTTTTTCTTAGCGATTTTGTACGGCAGAGCTGTAAAGCGCCTCTGGCGGATAGTAAGGCAACTAAAAAATTCCATACTAAATCCTCACGCAGTCGCTAGCGTCTGCGTTAAGAAAAACTCGCACTAAGGGCACAGTACTCATTGGGAACGTATAAATAAGGTTATATAATAAGGCTTGAAAAGTAACAAGATTAAAGAATTGAAAAGAACCTCTAAATACCGATACATAACCGATACTTTTGGTACCGGTTTCAATTCTTGCTTAGTTACGCTATATTTGGTATACAAGTTGGTGTAAGAAAAAATATAATTTATTTTATTTTCTCACATAGAATGTAATTGTAGAATAATAAAAACTTAAAACTTTATTTAAAAATAATAAAAATAAAATATCAAAACTACATATCAAAACTCACCTGATTAGAAAACTCATTGAACCTCTGACCATTTTCCTGTCGGAAGCCCTGCTCTTGACCTACTAAGACACCAGGGGTTTGCCCTGAGATCACTGCCTCACCAGTCTTTCTGTTCTGGTTGAATTGAGTTGTGGTTGCAAATTGGTTGGTCCCTAAATGAGAAAACAATGGTTTAGTTTCTGTAAATCATGTACACAGAAAAATATACAAAAAAAAAAACATAGAATATATAGATTTAATACAAGGGTGCTGCTTATCTATACATTTAATAAAACAGCAAAAATATTTTGTCTGTACATTTCGTAATTTTGATTGCAATGGACATTTAAAAAAAATAATCGAAGCAATAAATTTTATAGATAAAAAATGTCATAAGACCTTAGATCACGTTTAGCATAATGGTAGCTGAAACAGGAAATCAATAGTGATGGGTTGCTAGCCGCATCACCTATGTCATGATTTCCCCATTCGCCGATTCCCTCAGTCGACTTTTACGGCTTGCGCATGCAGGAAGAGATCTATGTTTTTTTTTCTCCCAGACCAGCGTGGGCAATACGATGCAAAATGAAGATGCATCTTAGAATTCAAATCTTAGAATTTCAATCAAACACATTGATTGATGCTGAAATTATCATAGCGTTGTTAATTAACAAACGATTTTATTCATTTGACAAATTTGCTAATTAAATTTTATTATCTTCAATTACGTTGACCTTAAGGTCAAATTGACGACTAACTTGCGTAAAACTCCGGTTCGTCTAGTTGTTCAAAGCTCATCGGTTGTCTGTGATGTGTCCGTGATTCCTCAAACGGTGACGGCTGAAAATCAGTGCTAAACATGCCTGTATGTCTAGTGTAATACTGAGCCGCCACCTATTGAGATATTTGTCACATTTTTCGTGTATCTTTGTCTTTTGTTGATGTGTATGTGTGATGAATGTCTTATTAAATGTCTGTTCACGTTCAAAACTCAGTACTTATTATTTTAATGCGTTCTGGCATCCTTGATGCCTCCTATTGGGTCAATACAGTGTAATCTGCCTCCGTGGTCCGGTGGTTAAGGCGTTTGCCTGTACACTCGGGGTTCATGGGTTCGATTCCCACGGAAAGCATACATTGTTTAGTTGGTTAAGACATTGCAGGCTTGAATCACCTGATTGTCTGATAATAAAGATGATTCCGTTCTTCTAAAGGCACGTTAAGCCTTAAGTACTTAGCTGCCTTCTGGTAGTCGTTAAAGGAACCATGTCAAAGGCCGAGAGGCTGTTCCAAATTCTGACACCAGGGTGAGCATTGTCGAATAACCTATTACACAGCTATTGACACAATATAATGGTACTGACCTTGAGTTTGCTGAGTCCCAATTTCGAATTGCCCACCACCTGTCTGGGTCGAGGTAAACTGGTTCTGACTGCTGAACTTGTTGACTGATGACCCTGGGAACCCTGGGGTCACTTGGTTGGGTCCAAACGGTGATGCAGTGGGTTTGGTGTCCCTGGTAACAAATAACATCAAAGTAACGCCCTCCTGTGGCCTGGTGGTTAGGGTCACCATGTCAGGCGGGTCCAGGTTGGATTAATTAACCTGTCCCTTAAGCCTGATCGACTTAGGGTCTATTAGACCATAGATCCAAGACCATGCACAATGACATTGCTGCTATGCAACTCCTCAAAAGCTGAAAAAGCTTCCTACAGACTTTACGTCCTACAGACCCATAAAAAGCTAGGATGACCTCATGTCTGGAGAGATGCACTTATATGGCATGGGAAAAATAAAACGTAATATTACATATCACTACATAGTATAAAACAAAGTCGCTTTCTCTGTCCCTATATCCCTATGTATGCTTAAATCTTTAAAACAACGCAACGGATTTTGATGCGGTATTTTTTAATAGATAGAGTGAAGAGGAAGAAAGCGCATTTTATACTCATGCGAAGCTGGGGCGGGTCGCTGGTTATATATATTTTATATCCTTTGGAATAACACGGAGGCTTTTGCCCAGTATTATAACCTGAACAACAAATGGCGCAGCGACCCAAACTGAGTCATCCTATAATAATGATCTCCACTTAGATCAGGTGGCTTACCACCATCTCTTAAAACCATGCATGATCCAGTGAGTAAGCGTGACAGCGCAATACATGATGTAAAGCGACATCTCACTTACTCACTGGAACTTGCATGTTTTTAAGAGATGTACCTGTACTGTGCCATTAAACATCAGCCAAAAGCTGAAACCCTTACCTGGAAAGTCCACCAGTAACAGGAGGTCTACCAGTCACCTGCCTGTTATTGCTTGGACTGTACTTTCCATCGTCTCCTCCGAAGACACCAGAAACCCATTTGCCAATCAAGTTCGTTGGCCATGGGTCGGAGTAGTTGGGGTCCCTGCAGCACTTGCCAATGCGGCCTGTCTCCAGGTCCTTGCAGTCCTGGGTGGGAATTAATTATGTTACTCTTAGATTACAAGACAAGACAAAAATTCTTTTTTGCATCTGTAAAAATATCCTTCTTTATTTTCCTTTTTCTTATTTCACTTTCCTTTGTGAAGTTGGTATGTAAGTTGAAATTAGATGGGGAAATATTCCATTTAGATCTATTTCCATAGATAACACAATAGGCGGCCTTATCGCTAATACTAAATCTCTTCCAGACAACCTAAACATCAATTTGGCAAAAAATAGGTGGCGCAGAAAATATTCCACTGTCAGATTCAAACTTCCTCGACCTTTATCCTTTCTTGACTACCATCGTAAAAAACATAATAAACTTAGAAAGTGAGTGAGTGACTGAGCTAGGAGATAGATATTTAAAGTACTTACTGTAAGAGGTACCCTGTAGGCTTCTTGGTCACGAGTTAGAACGACAGTAGTGTTCGACATAACACCATCGGCTGTGCAGTATTCGATGGGTGTGCATTTGAGGGCAGCTGCGCATCCCGCTGGGAAATCGTCTAGATAAACGAAAGAGCATTATAAATCTGTACTTCTTAGCAAATTGATTCTGTTTGATTAAACTTGTGAGGGCGAGTACTTTAGGCCCAATTCAGCATATTTAGTCGCCTCGTATAGGTATCTGTTCGGTTGGGAATATAGGACAGGCTAAAAGTTGTACCATGGTATGTGGAAAGAAACCGCGCTTACAATCAACCGAGTTATAGCCCGATCTGTCCTTACTTCGGCTGATCTGGGTTTGTTATCTAAGACTTCCATTTCGACCAGGACAGATCTTGCCCAGTAGGGAGACTTGGTTAGCGGAAGAAGTGAGGGTGTTAAGTTGTCTAAGTTTATAGATATTCCTCTTACCATCCACATCTTGGATTATAAAGTGTTACGTTCAGAACGCTATAAGATTTTTTTTTTGAAATGTCAATGCCATGGTTTTCCCAAATGACTACAACATGGAAACCGTTTAAGACATGAAAGATTCCGTAAGACTCAGCAGAGTGCCTGTATCACTTTTTGTGTTGCAGATTTTTATAGACCTAACTTAAACGGTTAACGGTAATCAATTTCTATAAGGTATGCGGTAGATCCATTTGCACTAAGGACAAGCGTCAATAAAATCAAAGTACCTTTAGTACTGTGATCGGCCCATTTTGCGCCGTCCATATGCTTGACCTCAAATGTTTTTGAGAGAAAATTTAATGATTTGGCTTATAAAATAATACAATAAAAAATAAACTTACTGTTCTGTAGACCCGGTACATTTGGGCTAGGAGTAACTCTGCCTGATGACAACAGCAATGATCCTTCATTAAACTGATCTGGTGGCAAATAACCTGGCGCACTGGTTGAAGGCGGAGCAGGGGGTAAATATGTAGGTTTAACAGTAGTGGGCCTTGGTCTAGCGGTTGACGTAACTAAAACTGATGCTTGGGTTGAACTGTCTACTGGAGGCAGGTACGGAACACCTGGTTTGAGACCGCTTCCAATGGCACCAGGTCTTAAAACTCCAGCTGTCTCGCTACCAGACGAGAACGAATCAGTTTCAATGAAATTTGATTGGCTTGTAGTTTTGTAGACTTCGTTGTTGAATCCACCTGTTGCGCCAAATCTGTTAGGGGTAGGCGTGGAACTAGCGAACCCATTTCCATTAAATTTGTTCGTGCTGGCGAAGGAACCTTGGCCTTCGAAGCCGGAAGCCGTCGATCCTCTGTTAACAGACCCTGCGTTAGCTCCGAAAGTTCCAGACGCACCAAATTGGCCTGTGTTTGATCCAAATTTGCTGGTACTAGTTCCGAATTGACCTGCGGCTCCAAATTGGTTGGTTCCAGCGCTAGCTCCAAAGGAATTTGTGCCAGAATTTTGTCCTGAAGCCCCGAATGTTCCAGAATTCTGTCCGGCTGCGCCAAAATTGCCAGCATTTTGTCCTGAAGTGCCAAATGTGTTCTGTCTATTAAAACTGGATGCTTCAAAGGAAGATTGCGTTGAGCCAAATCCAGCGCCTGCTTGGCCTGACTGTCCAGATTGACCTTGTCCTGATTGGCTAGCACCAAAGCCAGAAGCTCCTTGGCCAGACTGGGCAGACCCGAAGGAAGAGGATCCTCGTACAGATTGGGTAGATCCGAAGCTAGAAGAGCCTTGGCCTGATTGGCCTGAGCCAAAGCCAGAAGAACCTTGTCCTGCTTGGCCTGAGCTTGACGCGAAGAGACCCCCTTGTCCTTGATATGTGGCCAGGCCAACTCCAAGAGATTCTTGACCGGCAGCACCTGCTAAATTGGAGAGCTCGATTCTGCAGCATATTTCGGTTTTTACGTTGCAGTACTGTTTCTGTAACAAAGAGAAAATCATTATTAGTAGTCTGATATCATAGGAATCGCGCGCTGCTCTCAAGGCAAATATTTTTAAACCTATGTCTGGTATGGAAATTTAGAATTTTAGCACGAATACTACTATCTGAGCAATCGAGTGGTCTATAAAACCTTGACCCAGTGGCCTACCAGTGTTAATCCAATATATCAGCTACCTCTATACCAAATTTCATAAAAATTAGCTCAGTCGTTAACACGTGAAAAAGTAACAAACTTTCACCATAGTGGGATGTGATATCTGCTACGTTAGAGCGTGATTCTACTGCTAAGCGTGTATGCTTAGATACAGAGGCTCAGAACCTATGGTGCTAAGAGATCATGGTCCTAGATTATGGCGGTACTGGTTATAACAATCACAGATTAAAGATTACTATACTAGTACAGGGGGGTTAACACCATCTCTTAAAACCATGCAAGATCCAGTGAGTAAGCGAGACAGCGCCATACATGATGTAAGGCGACATCTCCCTCACTCACTGGATCTTGCATGGTTTTAAGTGATGGTAGTAGGCCACCAGTGGTACAGATAATCGCCAAACACAAAAGCGCGCCGATTTTTAGTGTACTAATAAAGTCTTCCCCCATACTGACACATTAACGCCATCTATTGTGCCACTGTGATTCTTTAGTCCGATACCTTCACTTCATCACTACTTCACTATCACTACATAGTATAAAACAAAGTCGCTTTCTCTGTCCCTATGTCCCTTTGTATGCTTAAATCTTTATAATTACGCAACGGATTTTGATGCGGATTCTTTTTAATAGATAGAGTACTTCAAGAGGAAGGTTTATGCGAAGCCGGGGCGGGTCGCTAGTATTCAATAAAGCACTAAATAAGTTATTGGTAGAATTAAGATAATTAAAAAAATTGTGTTTTAAATAATTCACACTCTTTTTTCGCCAAAAATAAGTGGGATCTTCTCTATATATTTTTTTATGTTACAATGTAATAACTGCCGTCTGACCTCCGTAACCCTTTTTACAGGGAAACCAGACCCACAGGAAAATAATCCGTTAATATGTGTGCCAATTTCTAAGCAAGATCGAAATCAGATAATTCAAATAGATATCATGTAATATTTTTAACGCAACGAAATGATTTATTAATACATAGTATTCTTATTGACAGTAATTGTCATTATTGATGTTGGTTAAGATTAGATTTGCGAAATTACTGGTACAGTCGCGAGGAAAAGTCCTTTTAAAAATTATACAAACGGTAATTAAACCTTTTTTAATTTATACGGTACTAGCGACCGACCTCAGCTTCGCATGGGCATAAAATAGTCTTGAATCACTCTACCTATTAAAAAAAACCGCATCAAAATCCGTTGCGTAGTTTTAAAGATTTAAGCATACATAGGGATATAAGGACAGAGAAAGCGACTTTGTTTTATACTATGTAGTGATAGTGATGAACTCACTTATATAATCTATATCTATACTCATATAATAAAGCTGAAGAATTTGTTTGTTCCAACGCTTATAACTTTAAAACTACTGTCGAATTCTTGAAAAACTATACTAGTGCATTATTACTGAAAACTTTGTTTATTTGTTTGAACATAACTTTAGAACTGGTCAGATTTCTAAAATTATAGCATAATATTAGGGGAAGGTTATAGGCTATAGTCAGGCCCCTCTTCCCCACTGGGCACTATGGGCACGTGCCCAGGGCCCCGCGATCGAATGGGGCCCCCTAGTTCCTGCCAGATTACCAAATGATAACCGATATTTAGGTATTACCGAAAAACATTAATTTTGAAAAATCTGATGATAATGACTTACTACAATACCTACGCTTATTATATTAGCTTTAGTTTGCCGCATGCGGATAGCTATACCTTGTACAACATAGCTTGAACTTTTTGACAGATGGGTCAGTGATGGGAAACAGAAAATATCTATTGGTGTAAAAAATGTGTTGGCTAAATATGTGGCTGTATGTATGTTTTAAACTATTCAAAATAAATAAATTCATTCGTCAATCAATTTTATTGCACTAGACATAAAAACATTGGGTAGGTAAGAAACCATTGTTTTCAGTTTTTCTATTTAAATTTTACTTCGAAGCAATAAAATCCACTTAAGACTTCCGGAAAATGCTTGAGTCCTTAACAGGTACTTTTATGTTGTGTGTCTATTCTTAAGATTATTATCAATTTTTAATATTATTAAAATAAGAAGATATTGTTCGTCGTTGCAAAGTTATATCGATTTCAGATTTGACATCCGTCAAAAAGAAAGATCAAACTAATAAATAAATAGGGTTTAATACTCCACTCTCTCTCAAAAATGAGTTTTTCCGATATTAGTATGTTTAGATTATTTTAAATACCTATATGTAAGTATAAGAATACAATTTAAAAAAAAATTATTAAATTAAAAAAAGAAGAATTATTTGATGCGGTGTGGTTTATGTCTTAAAGAAACCTATTCGAACGTCATTCGTAATACCAAAGACAAAAAAGGGGAATTCCCGACTCCCGATCGTCGTTTGACTTGACGAACGGGAATTCCCTTCAAGTATGCGATGTTGTGGCGTTTGTTTTGTTTGTAGTTGTTAGTTTGTTACTGACTGTGCTCGAACTCTGATAAAAAAAATAGTATTGTTTGATTAAATCGTCGTTTTGTGTTAGCGAATATTTTCGTTATAAAATTAATTAAATAGTGAATTATAATATAAAATGTCGAAACGGTCATATCCTAGTGGATCTGAAAAAAGGAAAAAAGCTCTACATCAGAAAGAAGTAATTGAAAAGTTACCAAAATTAACATCATATTTTACTACTACTACTGGAGAAACTTCTGTAAGTAGCAATCAAATCATAAATGTTCCACATGATGACTCAGCTCAATTACAAATTGCGGGAATTTCTAAACCTTCATGTTCCAATTTTGAAAAAGAGATTGAAATAGAAAGCGACTATTCCTACGACGAAAGTGCAACGACTTCAGTGACTTCACTAAAACCGACAACTCCAACTGTGTCAATTGAACAGCAGTTTTCCAATACAGAAGAATTAATATCGCACGATCCCGCCGATTATTTTCACGAAAAGTTTGTTGAAATAAATCGTGAAATTTTAATTCGTAAGGGACCAGTATATTTTCAAAATAAAGATTCTGACTTTTCCGAGGCATCCAGAACATACAAAGATGGTAATAAATTAGTAACGAGATATTTCAACAAAGCATTATTTATTCGCAAATTAAAGAACAATGAAAGCGTCGAAAGAAAATGGTTGCTGTATTCGCCTTCCAAATGCTCTGTATTTTGTTTTTCATGCTGCTTATTTAACCCAACTGATGTTAATCTTTGCTCTCGGAATGGATGTAATGATTGGAAGCATATTAATCACATAATTTTAACACATGAAAATAGCCCAGCGCATAAGCAATCTATGATGACTTATCTGGCACGAAGTAAAGCGGTTGGTAGAGTAGATATAGACTTATTATCTCAACATCAAAAGGAAGTGGATTACTAGAGAAACGTACTTAAACGGATTGTAGCTGTTGTAAAATTTTTGGCATCGAGAGGGCTTCCATTTCGCGGCGACAATGAAATCCTAGGATCTCCAAACAATGGAAATTATTTGGGTTGTGTGGAATTATTGAGTGAATTTGATCCATTTCTTGCAGATCACTTTAAAAAATTTGGGAATCCTGGAAAGGGTAACATTTCTTATTCATCAGCAAATATCTGTAATGAGTTTATTGAAGTAATGGGAAAACAGGTTCTAAAAAAAATTATAAATGAAGTTAAATCAGCAAAATATTTTTCCATAAGCGTTGACAGTACGCCCGATCTGTCTCATATTGACCAGCTAACTTTCATCATTCGATACGTAAAAGACTGTGTTCCTGTTGAAAGGTTTTTGAAATTTATACCTATTAAAGAGCATAAATCTAAGTATTTAGCGGAGACCATCTTAAATTTTTTAGAGATACATGATATTCCCATAAAAGATTGCAGAGGACAAAGCTACGACAATGCTTCAAATATGTCGGGAAAGTATAGTGGTCTACAAACAAGAATCAAGGAAAAATGTGAATTTGCCACCTTTATACCATGTGCAGGACATTCACTAAACTTGGTAGGTGTCCATGCTGCTGGGTGTGTACCGGAGGCATCACAGTTTTTTGAAATAGTTCAGAAAGTGTACAACTTTTTTTCGGGCTCTACCCACAGATGGAATATGTTAACAGAACATTTAGGTTCAAAAAAAGTTGTTAAGAGTCTTTCACAAACCAGATGGTCAGCCCGAGCTGATGCAGTAAGTGCTTTGCATGGGGGTTATAAAAGAATATTAGAAGCTTTAATCACCATCGCAAACGATACTGAACAGGCACGAGAAACAAGAGACGAAGCCCTTAGTCTGTCTAGAAAAATGGGAAATCTAGAATTTATTATACTGACGGAAATCTGGAGCACGATATTGGAAAGAATAGACAAAACAAGTAATTATCTTCAGAAAGAAACAATAACACTGGACGTTGCAAACAATTTGTTGACTTCACTTTATGATTTTATTACTAACCTCAGGGATAAATTTGATAACTTCGAATCATCTGCCAAAGAAAATAACCCAGAATCTGACTACAAGGATCTATCTCAAAGAACAAGACGTAGAAGCTCACGGCAGAGTTTTTTTGATGGCTCTGCGCCATCAGTCCAATTGAATGGAAAAGAGCGATTCAACGTAGAAACCTTTCTCCCAATAATCGATACCTTGAGTGTTCATCTAAAACAGCGACAAAGTTCATATGAGATCGTCAGTCAACGTTTTAGTTTATTTTTTCACTTAAAAACTCTGAATTCCGAAGAGATACGACAAGGATGCAAAGAATTTTCTCAAATCTATCACGAAGATGTAAATGAAAAAGAGTTAGAAATAGAATGTCAACATTTAAAAGAATACTTAAAAAATGTTCAGAGTGAAAATGAAGCATCTAACAGTGTACAGGAAGTATATAATCTATTAAAGCAAAACAAAATTGAAGACACATTTCCTAACGTAGAAATTGCATTGAGAATATTTTTAAGCATGATGGTAACTAACTGCAGCGGAGAACGCTCCTTCTCCAAATTGAAACGAATAAAAAATGAATTAAGAAGTACAATGCTTCAAGAGAGATTAAATAGTTTGTCGCTGATGTCCATAGAATGTGATATTCTCAATACCATAGATTTTGAAGAAGTGATTAACGATTTTGCTCATCTTAAATCTAGAAGGGTACCTTTGCAATCAACATAGAATTAATCTAAGGATTTTAAGTTAAGCGAGTTACTTTTGTAGATTATTTTTTATATTTCCTATTTTTTTATAGCTAGTAACTAAATAAAAATAAATTTAGAACCTTGTTTGTCTTTCTTTATCTATTGTAACTAAAAGTAAAGTTTTCTCAAGGTCATAGGGGGCCCCATGATCCTAATGTGCCCAGGGCCTCAAATAGTTTAAAGACGGCCCTGGCTATAGTATAGAACATACACACCGAGTGAACCCGCGAGGCACATCTAGTATTTTTTTAAAAGTTGTTGTAAATTGGCACCGTTAAAATAAAAAAATGTTGTGCGTAATGACTAGTTATTTAAGTAGTTTATTTTCCAAAAATGCGTGGGCAGGGTTCGAACTCGCGACCCGTGTAACCCATACATTCGGGTCATGCTACTATCATCACTCATGCCGTACAGTGGCTTTCAAAACTGTTTTTTTTCGCATATTACAATAATGTAAATAGATTTTTGTTTTTTATCTGTTTATGTCTCACTGCTGGGCAAAAGCCTCCCCACTAGTCTCCCATGTATCCCAGCCATAGCATTTTCTGTGTTTTATTCGAAGTAAAAAATATATATGAGGTGGACACAAATCAACTGCAAATATTTTAAGGGCAGATACAGACCACTATACTGAACAACTTTTCCAAATAAACTTATATGGAAATACGAAATTTAATTTTTCACTCTCCATAGATCAGCTGAGTCTCAATTTGTATGGGAGGTCAAAAAAATTTTTTCGTATTTCGACATAAGTTTATTTGTGTCCACCTCGTATACTTAGTTTTAAAAATAAAATAAAAAAAATGTAACATTTCGAATCTAGTTTATTTTTTGCATTACCTCATTCATTATTTCAAAGGTCGGATCCAAAGCATTTATATTGACATTTATGATGATTTAAGCACAAATCGCAAACGATTTGAATGCAAATCGCATGTTAATATTTTTTTTTCTTATTTAGTAGTCTTTTTCTTATTTAATCATCATCATATCGTGTAAGTGACACCGTCAATTGACCATGCACACCCTGATTATTCTATGACACTTCTGAAGGTTAGCTGTCAGCTCTTTAAATCTAGCCTTATCCAAGCGAGTCTGAACAACTGTTCCACTGTTCTAATACCAGTCCACTGGCGGAGGTTCCTCAGCCATGACATTTTGCGTCCTCCCACTCTGCTATTTCCGGCAATTTTACCCATCATGATGGTCTGCAGAAGATTATATTGTGGGTTTCTTCAGATATGACCAAGATATGAGATTTTCTTTTTTAATGGTCTTAATTAGTTTCAATTTCTTGCCTATGCACCTCTAAACCTCAACATTGGTAATACGATCCGTCCAATCATTACTATCACTATCACTACATAGTATAAAACAAAGTCGCTTTCTCTATCCCTAAGTATGTTTAAATCTAACTACGAAGCGGTTTTTCATGCGGTTTTTTTTAATAGAAAGAGTGATTCAGGAGGAAGGTTTTTATGCCCATGCGAAGCCGGGGCGGGTCGCTGGTAATCAATAAAATATTTAAAAAATACAAAACCCCGACTGATTTTTGTCACTTTCATAATTGGAATCTAATGAAAGAGATACAGACAGGCAGAAAACGAAGTAGTCTTATAAATGTTTACGTAAAACTAAATTTATTTGACAACCTAGGTATTACGAACTATTTGTTCTCTCGAAAGAAAAAACAGATAGGCAGTAATTTTCAATCTTAACTAAAATAATTAATAAGCACTACTAACAAAATGAGTCTTTGTTACTTGAAATAAAAATATCATTCATTCATTCATTCAAGTTTTAATAAAACTCTTAAACACTTTTGACGCTAACTGTACAAAAACAATGTTAAATGAAATGTATGTCAACGAAGCATCTTATCAATTTATCAACTTTGAAATATAAGCTCTAACGTTAAGCTTTAAAGCTCAATTTACGAAATCACAATGTCAGATAAACTTTACAAGTTGCATTAAGTATTTGCCGACTTTTGAAGGCGGAGTTCTGTGTTTATAGATAAGAGAAGTGCTACTGTGCGCTGTTAATGTTGGAATGTATGTTTCTCAATATCTCATAAACGACTGTCTTGAATTATTGGAATAAAATTTCGAATTTAGTAAAACCATTGCATCTCTTAATGTTGCAGGCGACGGTCACCGCTTTCCATGAGATGGGCCATAGACCTGTTTTCATACTTAATCACTACATAGTATAAAACAAAGTCGCTTTCTCTGCCCCTATGTCCCTTTGTATGCTTAAATCTTTAAAACTACCCAACGGATTTTGATGCGGTTTTTTTAATAGATAGAGTGATTCGAGAGGGAGGTTTTTATGCCCATAAAAAATAGCATCTGCGGCGTAATAGTTAAAATGCTAGACCGCTAATCTCGAGGTTCTGGGATGGAACCCCAGTCGGGTAGGTATTTAATTTTTTTTTATTTATTGTCCTGTGTATATAGAGTATGGTTTTTATTTAATACTAGCTTTTGCCCGCGGCTTTGCCCGCGTGGAATTCCCTCGGGAACAGTGATTTTTCCCGAGATGAATGGTACTCTATGTCCTTGTCAATACGCCTAGCTAGTGTATGCAAAATTTCAGAAAGATTGGAACTAAAAAATAAATGAACAAACTCACTTTCGTATTTATAATATAAGTTGGGATAAATATTCAGTATCGTTATTTAATGGATAATTATTACATTATATAATTAGTAATTTGTCTTGTTTGATGATTGGGTTATGCTCCGTACTCCGAGCATCACGGCCTCCGTACCGGAAGGGAGTAACCATACGCTGCGTTCCTCTCTGTCAAAGTATAAGCCCAATCGGCATATGCAATGTATTAGTGTGTGTAATCTGTACACAAATTATTTGCTAATTTGTTTAATTTTAAATATGTTAGTCATTCTCTCATATATCATAGTCATCATTTCTTTCATGCTGATCTGGGAGTAAAAGAAAAACATAGAATGTACCAGCTGCTTCTCTTCCCGCGCAAGCCGTAAAAGTCGTCTGAGGGAATCGCCGAATGGGGAAATCATGACATAGGCGATGCGGCTAGCAACCCATCACTATTGATTTCCTGTTTCAACTACCATTATGCTAAACGTGGTCTAATGTCTTATGGCTCTAGGCGCTGTCTACCCCGTATGGGATAAAGACGTGATTATATGTAAGTATGTATGTAGTGTGATCATTACAGTCAGGTGACAGTATAAGTTTTGTATGTATGTATGCAGAACTGTTTGTACTTGTGTCACAGAATACCTAATAGTACTATGTTTGTGTGAATTTCCCCCCCCCGCAAAAAACGCCATATTTATCGGAATAGTAAAATAGGGCTAAGGCTACTCCCTTTCGTAAGCCCTGTTACTGGAAAGTACGTTATAAGAGAGACATAAGTCTATATTCCAACGAAGTAACGGGTAAAAGTTGTCGACTGTACCATTTGACAAATAAACAAATATGGCGGCTTTTGACATATGGCGTAAGAAGACGAATTGTGTTGTCTGATGAACATAGTCACAACACAGACATAAAATAACTACAGACGGATTATTAAAATGCGTTAATTTTTATTTGTCTACTAAATTATGTTAAAATAAATAAACTCGAAAATAAGTGTGTATATCGTGGTGATGTATAACAGCTATTGGCGCCACTAAAATATAAATATTTATGTACGAGCAAATCACACAGATTGAACTAACCTCAAAGTAAGTTCGAGTCTTGTGTAATGGGATACTAACTCAATACTGTATTTTATAATGCATAAAAACAATCATTACGTCTTATTATTGTGTACATAAAAAGATAAACATCCAAGACCCAGGTCTATCTGAAAAAAAATCGTTTTACATTATAACATGACCAGGGATCGAAGCCGGGACCTTAGTGTGAAAAAGTTTTATATGACAAATGAAATGGCCATAGTAATAATGTATTTTTTTTTATACCATTTAGTAGGCAAACAGGCTTACGGCTCTCCTGATGGGAAGCGGTTACCGTAGCCTATGGACGCCTGAAACACCAGGGGTGTCAAGTGCGCGTTGCCGACCAATGTAATGTAAATTCGATTTGGGCTTTCGGTGTATTTTAAGGAGAAACCCGCTTTTGTAAACAATCTATTTGTTTTGTACTACCTATGTTCACGAAATAAATAATTGATGAAATTTTTCAAATTTCATATTTACTTATTATATATTAGCAACTATTGTAAATTGTTTAAGTGCTGTGGATTTTGTGATAATAAATAAAATAAATAGTTTTCAGTACCCCTAGTATGAGATTTTATAAATGCAGACGCCATCGACTGCGTTGGGATTTTGCAAAATCCATACATGTATGGAATTACTTAGTTTCTTTACTATTCGTCAGGCGTTATACAGGTTTGTCATACAATTTCTTGAGCAATGGCGAGCGATGCAAACTCGCGAGCGATGCAAACGATCATTGCCTTAAGGGCCGACACTAGGGTGCCTTAAGGGCCTAAGAAGAGCCTACTGGTGGCGAGAAGCGCCCTGGTACATTTTGGTACCTGGAAAACGAGCTACTGTTCCTACTTCGTCGCACTCGCCGGCGAGTGCGGTGTGTCGGTGTGCCTAAGGAAAATCACCGTCTCCTTTGAGACTGGAGATTTTGGCCGATTAGCTACCGTGATGGGGTCGTCGGGATCAATACTAGGTACCTACAGGCTTCGCGTTGTATGTCAGACTAAGTCTGGAGATTTAATAAGTCTGTGGTAATCTGATGAACATGCTAACAATCATATAAATAATGCTACTTTTGCAGATATATCTAGTCGAAGACATATAACAAGTTTGTAATTTGTATGTTTATAATGAAGATTTATTTCGGGTTATGACTAAGTCCATTTGTTATAAAAAGTATTGATTTTGTCATTCATTGTCATTGCAATTTGGTTTGGTAACTAACTAATTCGTATTTAGGTAGATATTATGGGTCTTTGGTTAAGAAATTAAAAGTATTTATCGAAAACCATTCAGTATTTCTTAAATCATTATCATCATTTCGAGTAGGTGTCACGGCCAATCGACCAAATACACCCTGCTGTCAGAGTTCTCCGAAACCGCCTCTCGGCCTCTGACGTGGTTTCTTTACCGACTATCAGATGTCAGCCGGGACTAACGGCTTAACGTGCCTTCCGAAGTACGGAATCATCTTTATTATCAAACAATCAGGTGATTCAAGCCTGCAATGTCCTAACTAAACTGGAAACAATTAAAAAAAGTATGCTTCCCGTGGGAATCGAATCCACGACCCCCGGGTCTACAGGCAAACGCCCTAACCACTGGACCACGAAGGCAGTTACTTAAATTGACTGTGATATATGACGAGCGTATGTTAAATTACGTAAAACTACTGATTTCTCAACTAGAACACAAACATAGATGAAATATTTGAAAATCTATTGGTTTATTGGTGCAATGACTTAATGATTTATTTCTTCATTAGCTTAATGTAGGTTATGTCCGCGACTGGCTTGAATTTACCAATGTAAGTTCAAAAAAACAATCCTTTAAACGAAAAACGGCAATATAATTAACTATTCAAAAGTCATTGATAATGTACGGTGATCGTATGATTTATTTAAACTATAATATAACAATCAAAGTAAGGACCTTATAGTTACTGTTGAGTTTTGGCGCCAAGCTAAAGTCACTCAGATTATCGTCATTGTATTAATTTTCGAATAATTGTGTTTTTTAGAGTATTTGTGCATAATAATGGTGGATTATTATTTGCAAAGTGTTCGTGAACAAGCCTGAGTATTGGTAAATGGTACAGTGTCGATTACGTGACTTTTATCTTTGTCACCAAAATCTCCAAGTTCTAGCTAAGTGAAATCACCACCGCTTCACTTAGCCATCTGACTCTGACTAGACTTACTTACTTGACTGGATTAAACTACTGACTGGACGTTTTTGACATGACTAAAGTAGGACTGAAGAAGATTAATTTCAAGAAAGGCCTTAAGTACTTGTTTCCAGGGCCGTAAAATAAAAACACGTTAAGATGAGGAATTGAGGAATTCAATCAAGTTTTTCCGATGTTCTGAGGACTAAATTAATCAGTCCTCCATTAATTGTGTGATTTTTTTATTAATCTATTTTAAGAACGTCATGAGAATGAGAAACATTGTTATTGTAATCGGCCATTATACACTTAAGAGCACTAAACCAACCGGAGTGGCCACTTACTGACAATCATTACCCTCTGCTAAATGTTTACGACAGTCGGTCATACTGCTTGTACTGTGTGCATGTAATTTTTATTTATTTATTCAATTCAAGCAGCAAAAGTGGCCGAAAAAAATAAAATGACAAAATATAGCGGTCTCGGCGCCGAATACAATTTTGTTCCATTCGGCGTCGAGACACTTGGTCCGTGGGGCCCTGGAGCAATAGGTCTCTTCAAGTTATTTCGAAGAGGCTTATTGATATAACGGGAGATCGGAGAGCTGGCACTTTCCTCGTCCAACGCATTAGTTTGGCTATCCAACGAGGAAATGCTGCCAGCGTCCTCGGTACAATGCCGCAGGGACCATTTTTATTTTAAGTTTTGTATCATTATGTCAACTTATTTATAAATAATGGTGCAAGAAACATATTTAGATAAAAAAAAAATTAATTCATGTACCTACACTCAAATACGAACATAGGGAACTTAAAATTAGGAAATTTAGTACAAGGGTGCTATTTATTTCTAAAGAAATTTCATCCAGCAGACCCGCTTTTTTGCTTGCCATAGATAATTTTGTCACGTAGCAACGTGTTTGAATAATGCATCAGTGTTAATACATATTATGTGTGTTTCCTCACCCCGCGCGCGGAATGTGACTTTTTCACGTAGATTTAATAAGTGAGCGTGGCGTCTCTGGTCAGTTTAATGCCCTACAGCTTTTACACTGTGGTTTAATTAAAATGATCACAATACGCAGTGGATAGCAAATTTTCATTAGGTGAACGTCGAAACGTTAAGAAAGTGTTTATTCACTCATTCATCTATTCATTCATAAGAAGAAATATGCAATCACTATCACTAAATAGTATATAACAAAGTCGCTTTCTCTGTCCCTATGTCCCTTTGTATGCTTAAATCTTTAAAACTACGCAACGGATTTTGATGCGGTTTTTTTAAATTGATATAGTGATTCAAGAGGAAGGTTTATTATACAATACATGCAATTATGAGTGACTGAAGAGTTTGTTAGTTTGAACGCTTATAACTTTAGAACTATTGGTCGTATTTGAAAAATAATTTCTGCATATGCTAAGCGTGGCCTAAAGTCTTATGGCCCTAGGCTCTGTCTACCCCGCATGGGATAAAGACGTGATTATATGTATGTATATGATAGCCTGATTTTTGGAGAAGGAATAAAGCCTTATATGAATATAGCCTATAGTACATACACGCTAGTCTTTAATAATACTTAATCGAAAACAAGTTTAAATATGGATTTTCTTTGTCTAAACACACAAAAAAATACAGTTTTAAATGCAAAAATGTGTGACTCATATATCACACATCCATTTTAGTATTAGCATACATATTACCTCACCGGTTTCACTTGTAATTCACCAAATCAGGTGGTTGCTAGGTATTTTATCATACAATGTTTATTTTGTTGTTTTAAGAACGTATAACGTTGATGTAATCGAATCTTGCAAATTAAAAACACTTTCCTTTTGTGTAAACTGTGGAGTAGGAAACGATATCTGAGCGGGTTTCCCAGTTACACGGCTTACGCTTCAGTGCCCCTAGTATGAGTTTTTCTTAACGCAGACGCTAGCGACTGCGTTAGGATTTTGTATGGAATTTCTTAGTTGCCTTACTATCCGCCAGAGGCGCTGTACAGGTTTACCATACTAAATCGCTAACGCAGTCGCTAGCGTCTGCGTGAAGAAAAACTCATACTAGGGGCACAGAGTCCAGGGTACGCGGCTTACGCATCAGACGCTTATTTTCTTTTATTTACAGAATCAACAGCACTTAATACAATTAGTTATTAGATTTAAGTTTTTCTAAATGATTCGATATGATATTACAATGGAGCGACTGCCGTCTGACCTCCGTAACCCTTTTTACAGGGAAACCAGACCAATAGGAACTGATTCCGGGTGTGTTAGTAGCCAATACTGTCAGTGCCCTTAGTGCGAGTTTTTCTTAACGCAGACGCTAGCGACTGCGTTAGCGATTTTGTACGGCAGAGCTGTAAAGCGCCTCTGGCGGATAGTAAGGCAGCTAAAAAAATCCATACATTATCCTCACGCAGTCGCTAGCGTCTGCGTTAAGAAAAACTCGCACTAAGGGCACAGATTTTGTACGCTTCCTTAGGCATCTGACACAGCCTAACGACTGCCACCTAGGACTGACACCCAGGGTGAAAGCTACTTGAAGCACAAAGAAGCATTGTACTGTAGCGACCAATCCAAGTACTCTAGCCGTCGCTTATTTTAATCTGCCAACCAGATCTAATGATTTTTTTAATGGTAAGTTGTAAATAAAAAAATAATAGTCGGAAAAATCTACATCAGAGGCTGAGAGACAGTTTTCCACTGAAACCGGGGTGTGCAGGGTCAGTTGGCTTTGTAACCCGATACAAGCGAACTAAATAGACGATTTTATATATTTTTTGTGTATTCTAGTTTGTTATAGAAAAATAATTACGGAGAACTCAGGTGACCATACCTTTTGGCGCGCGAATGCTTCCTACTCAAATTTGACAGTTGTTTTTTTAAATCTCCAACGCACACAACATAACCTCACAGAGACGATTCCTAGACCCTAAGTTTTTTCATCTTAACAAGAAATCACGTTAATATAATCCAGTAATGATTGGAGATGATTATTTTTTTTTCTACCATGAGAAACTCATTGTACACATCCATTGTCTATTGTGTTTTTTTTAAATGGCGTTTTTATTCCTTATTAAATACGTCACGTGTTATGGAGTATTTCCGGTTAGTTTTATTTTTAATTTAAAATCTCGTTGACACAGACATAGTTTGTATCTTATGTCCAAAATTAATAAATAGTTAAGGATTCTTTTTTGATTTGGTATACACACTTGGTATTTAAAAAAAGTACAATACTCAGCACATAACTTGAACAAAATCGGGACTGCGCATTGTTGAATTTGTATGAAAATCGGCTACTGCGCATTCAAGGTTATTTTAATTTATAAATAGTCAACTTATATGTTGCGAGTTGTAAAGCTCATATTTTGAGTCATTTCATAAAGTTTGGGAAACAAACCAACAAACAAACTAACTTTCACAAATAGTAATACTAAATAGAAAACACGTTTCTTTTTTTTTTTTGGTTTTAGTATACATGCAATATTATTTAACAAATATATCCATACTAATATTATAAATGCGAAAGTCTGTGTGTCTGTCTGTCTGTCACCTCTTTAAGGCTAAACTGCTGGACCGATTGTGATGAAATTTGGTAGGGATGACTACATCCCTAGCAAATTTCATCACAATCGGCCTATGTTTGACCTCAGGTCGTTAACTATAACGACCTGAGGTCAAACATAGGCTACTTTTGGGCGCGATATAACCGAGTCCCACGCGGGGCGAAGCCGCGGGGAACAGCTAGTAAAAATATATTTAACAAACTCAAAAAACAAAATCAAAAGTAGAGGTCATATTTTGAGCCAATACAATATGGTTTGGGAAACAAACCAACAAACAAACTCACATCAAATATTAGTTGACTTTATGTTTCTAGTCGTAATATTAAGTAAATGAAACTGGTCTTCCTATATATGTAATGAGTACTGGTTTTCACGTTTAAGGAGTGGTACATTTGCATGTTTCAATATTATAATCATTTGGAATAAAATAATAATTGATAGAGCTGGCAGATTCTTATGACCAAAATAACATAACGAATTTTTTTTAGCTGTTTCTGTCACACTGATGGGCAAAAGCATATCCCCTAACCTTCCATGTATTCCTTGTAATTTTGTTTATAAATAATAATTGTAATTGAGTTTGTATATTTATTTGTTTGTTACCTCGTCACGCCCTATCTACTGAACCAATCTTCCTGAAATTTCGCATACACATAGCTAGGAGTTTTGAGAAGGACATACCTTTCATCTCGGGAAAAAGCACTGTTCCCGAGGGAAATTCATTGACCTGATTTAAGAGTAAAAGAAATACAATGATTGGTGGCGCTAATTTAATATAATGTTAGCCCCTTAAATTCCACGCGGTTGAAGTCGCGGCCACAACTAGTAAATAAAATACATCAACTAGCAGTCACAACCAATTATTTAATCCTTAATTATCATAGATTTAAATGCAATGAATTAATTGACGCCATTTATTACTATAACTTGAAAGGCAGAAGCTGAATTTATCATCTTAACATGTTATTATAGAAAATAACTTGTAATTTTCAACTAATGAAATAAGCAAATAAACGCATCGAAGACTTAGAATAATCTGTTAAATATTTGTAGGATATACATAATCATGTCTTTATCCCATACGGGGTAGACAAAGCTTGAAATTGAGTAGCGTCTGAGTATTCGGGCATTAGGGTTATAAGACAAAAGTAAATTAAAAAGTGATGTATATTTAAACAAAGTCGTGTTAGTAACACAATGTATAACTCAAGAACGGCAAAATTGGTGGGGAGGTTACTTAGAAACAGGAGAAGGACATCTTTCATCCCGGGAAAAAAGCACTGTTCCCGAGGGAATTCACGCGGGCCAAGCCGCGGGCAAAAGCTAGTGATTTATAAATACGAATGGGGGAATCATGACATAGGCGATGCGGCTAGCAACCCATCACTATTGATTTTCCTGTTTCAACTACCATCATACTAAACGGCCTAAGGTCTTATAGCCTTAGGCTCTATCTACCCCTATGGAAAAGTAACGATAGTAAATCTTTATTTCAGAAAATGACAGTTCATATAAAATTATAACTGCATAAAGACATGCTTAAATATATGTATGTAAGTTTAGTCCTATTGAAAATAACTCGCTAGAAAATTATGTAAAACATTCTATGGTCTTGTAATGATATTCAGGTTTTCTGAGAATTTGAACTTTAAATATATGCATACAAGGGCGTTTGTTGTATTTAAAGTCACTTAATGATATTCGGGTGTACTGAGAATTTGAACTTTAAATATATGGCGACAAGGGTGCTGTTTAACGACATTTATGCAACATACGTGAAAATATTAACGCGTATTTCATTGTGCCGTCAGCAAAAATAGAATTTAATTTTTAAATTTTATATTTAATTTAATTTTAATGTATGGTACTTTTGTACTTGCTATGGGTTACGTGCCTGAAATTAAAATTTATTTTATTTATTTAAAAAAAAAGAAATATTTAATTAATACAATACACAAGTATTTCATATTTAGAAGGAGGTTCCAACCATTAATTAAATAAATATATAGGGACAAATCACACAGATTGAGTTAGCCCCAAAGTAAATTCGAGACTTGTGTTATGGGATACTAACTTAACGATACTATATTTTATAACAAATACGTATATAGATAAACATCCAAGACCCAGGTGAATCAGAAAAAGATAATTTTTCATCTTGATCTGACCGGGGATCGAACCCTGGACCTCCTGAGTAGCGGTCAGGCATGTCAACCATTACGTCACGGACGTCGTCAATTGTTATAAATGTAATATAAAGAATACACATTTTTCATTTTTTTTTTTTTAATTTTCACACATTCGTTTCGGGCCTGCTATAAAGTTGATGGTACAGTCGGCTGCAGAGATATCTGACCCCCATGCCACAAGTATCACTATTGTAAGGGGGTCATATTTCTCTGCAGCCCACTGTACCAGCATGAGCTAAGCAGTAGTGAACACATCAAAAATTGTCTGCGATGTGTCCGTGATTACTCAAAAGGTGACGGCTGAAAATCAGTGCTAGACATCCCCGCATGTCTAGGGTAATACTGAGCCGCCGCCTATTGTGATATTGGTCACATTTCATGTATGTTTGTTTGTTATCTTTATACTAGTTTGTTGATTTGTATGTATTTATTTATTTATTTATATTCTTAAACACACTAGCAGCATATAAAGCTGATGCGTGTGCATCTTAAGTTTGGAGATTTTATACTTTGTCTAATCTATTTTTAAAAGCGTTGACTGAAGGTGCAGCGATGACACTCTCGGGGAGCCTGTTCCAGTCCGTGACCACACGGTTAGATAAAAAATGTTTTTTTTGGCTTTCTTTCAGCTATTGTGCGACACAGTTTTAAAGAATGTCCTCTCAAGTGATAATTATTCGAAAGCTG
This sequence comes from Apomyelois bistriatella, assembly GCA_947044815.1. NCBI lineage: Eukaryota > Metazoa > Arthropoda > Insecta > Lepidoptera > Pyralidae > Apomyelois > Apomyelois bistriatella. Next base: position 1,043,354 of record OX345718.1, read on the forward strand.
AAACATATTGCGCAGTTCTGGTGCATCATAATGCCCTCTTAGTATTTTAAAAGTCTCAATCATGTTGCAAAATGTATGAAAAATGTCTCAATAAATGTCTATTCTATTCTACACCGTACAAAGTCAATTGACCTTCCACACTCTGGTGTTGGAGCGTTTCGAAACCTGACGTGGTGTCTTTGACCAGTTGCCAGCCGTGATAGAAGGCATGGGGAACAGGAAAACGTGGTCTAGTTATTACAAAGGCTGAAAGAACGAATTTTTTCCATGTTTCATTATGCACTCGAACTTTTTTTTTAAAGTAGTCAGTATTGTGGTCGGCGCTTAAATTGTCACACTTTCAACTCTTTTTTTTTTATTATTTTGATAGTATGCCTTATATTATTTTTTTTTGCCGATCATACACGAAATCTCGATGTCCTTTCTATGTTTACAGTACTTGCAACACCGGCATACTAAACTCGCGACCCGACATAATGCAGGTTAAGTGGCGTCTACAATGTCCTATGTACGGATGGGTGACCATGAATTTGTAGAAATCAATGATATTTAACATTTGGGTTCTTTTTTGTCGTCGCAGCGTTTTACCAGTTGGATTCAATGATATGGCTTCAGAGCCCAGGGTACGCTTTTAATCATGGTCCTGATTTGGCGGTACTGATTATAACAATGGAGTGACTGCCATCTGACCTCCGTTACCCATTTAAACAGGAAAATCAGACCAATAAGAACATGACCCGGGTGTGTTAGTGGCCAACACTGTCAGATTTTTTAGGCTTTCCTAAGTCATCTGACATAGCCTAACGACTGCCATCTACCGATAACAGCCGGGACAAACGGCTTAACATACTTCCGAAGCACGGAGGAGCTCAAGATAGAAATGCCACTAATGGTGACCAATCCAAACATGGCCGCGCACTCGCCGTCACTTGACACGCGATATCTTTACACACGCGCCCTAGGCTATCGAGCTCTTCATCTACGAAAAGAAGTGGTCTATTCTATTCTTAAACCGGAAACAAAATGGCCGCGTATCCCTTAAAACATTTTCTCACATACCATATTAGAATAAGCAAGGTCACAGCTTACTCATTTGCTAAGACTACATTTTTTTAAAAGGTCATCTTTGTCGCATCCAAAGGTCACCTATCATTTAGATATCATCTGTGGTAGAGATAAGAATATGTCAGGCATTGCGATGGCTCAGCTTGTGATTATTACGGAATGCGGATGGGTCACCGTCATTTTGCTTGACATTTAACTACGCGATGAAAAAGAGGTATGCGTATCCTTTCAACTAATATTATAAATGCGAAAATGAGTATGTTTGTTTCAAATTGTTTATTTAAATATAGGATATTCTTATCATTTATTGACGTTAATTGTTACTTATTTTAAGTTTACCACCACTTCCACACTTTATTTGTGTGCTCCGCTTTCACGTCCTATATACTAAACCAATCTTTCTAAAATTTTACATACACATAGTTAGAAATATTGAGGACATATGATACCTTTCATGCCGGAAAAAAAAGGACTGCTCCCGAGAGAATATCACGCACGAAAGTAAGTAAATAAATAAATATACCTATAGGGAGAAATCAAACAGATTCAGTTAGCTCCGAAGCTCCGAAGTAAGTTCGAGACTTGTGTTATTACTTACTCAACGGTATTGTATTTTATAACAACTTGACCTAGGTCGTGGGTTCAATACCCAGTCAGGTCAAGATGGAAAATTATATTTTGCAGACTGACCTGCGTTTTTGTTTATCTATATGTGTATTTATTATAAAAAATAGTATCCCATAACACAAGTCTCGAACTTACTTTGGGGCTAACTCAATCCGTGTGATTTGTCCCTATTATTTTATTTTATTATTTAAGTTTCCAATGTTTTATCATTGCGTGAACATGATATCCCAACTATCCCAATATTACAAATGCGAAAGTGAGTTTGTATATTTGTGTTTATTACCTCTTTACGCCCAATCTACTGAGCCAATCTTCCTGAAATTGCTTGATTTGCATACACATAGCTAGGAGTATTGAAAAGGATATAGGGTACTTTTCACCCCGGAAAAAGCACTATTCCCGAGGGAAATTCATGCATGCGAAGCCGCGGGCGAAAGCTGGTTAATAAATAAAACCTAGCAAATTAATATAATAATAGCAACATTTATGTTATTATACTAATGTCAGTCCATTTGTTTACTTGTCTTCGGGCTGTTTTAGTGTCGGTCAAGGTGGTCTACATTATATTGTACGACAAAGCTTTTGAGGCTTTGTTTTGAGAGCTTACAACATGTCACCGTGAAATGAGAGCCGTAGTTAATTGAATAGTATAGACATAGTTACTTTTTAGTTAAGCTAGGGTTGGGCTTTATTTTTATGAATATTTTTTAAATTAAAATTTTTTAAATTCAAAATATTTTTTTTTTTGTTTTAAATAAGGTTTTAGCGGACCTGGCGAAATTTGTACCGACTGAAAATTATTAGTATTTATATAAAACCTTATGTTTGTTATAAACCTAAAAGCTTCACTGGGAATCACTCTATTTATATGAGAAATCGCATGAAAATCCGTTAATTACTTTTTAAGTTTTGCGCTCACAGACAAACAGACACAGTGCTTACTTAGTCATAAAAATAAATAGATATTTAATATTCGTTTGACGTCATCACCTCCATCAAATCAATTGCTATTCGTTAGTCTGGCTAAAACACGAAAACGGCTAAGCTGGACCGATTGCTCGATTTATTAAAAAATAAAAATTACCATGTCCCAATGACGTTCATATACAAAAGTGTACTTCACGAGCGAAGCCGCGGGCATCACTTAACTTGGCAAGGAAGTAAAAATATTTATGCAAGTAATCGGTAATCGTCTTAAAATTTAAAACCCGCGAAAGGTCACTTCAAGGGTCATCCTTTCTGCATTATTATACAATGAATTTAAAAATATTTATCGGCGAATGTTATGCCAATATTACTATATGTAATGTCAAGGTAATATAATTGTGTACAGTTCTCAAAGTTGTGTATTCGGTTTGTTGAAACAAGGCGTGGAATAAGTAAACTATTAAACAGTGAATTGATTTGTCCAAATAAAAAAAAAAATGATTTTTTTTTAATCTATTCTGTGACTATAGATGACGACCTCCGTGGCTTAATGGATTACAGGCCTGTCCGTTACTCAGGACTACAGGAGATCACGGGTTCGAACCCCGGTCAGATCAAGAAGAAAAATAATATTTTTCTGATTAGCCTATGATCACTATCACTACATAGTATAAAACAAAGTCGCTTTCTCTATCTTTTATCCCTTTGTGTGCTTATATTTTCAAAACTACGCAACGGATCTTGATGCGGTTTTTTTAATACATTGAGTGATTCAAAAGGAAGGTTTTTATGCCCATGCAAAGCCAGGGCGGGTCGCTAGTTTGTTATAAAGTATAGTATCGTTGAGTTAGTATTCCATAACACAAGTCTCAAACTTACTTTGGGGCTAACTCAATCTGTGTGATTTGTCCCTATATATTTATTTTGTATTAGAATTAAAAATCGGCAACGGATTTTTTTCAGGAAAAATATATTAGAATTCTACTCAAGTAATTCAAATAAGCTAATTGTTTAATTTTGTATAAAAGGCATATTTTCGTTTATTTTTCGACTATGGCAAAGCCACAAGGACTATTATAAATAAAAATACAAAAATTACTAGCGACCCGCCCCGGCTTCGCATGGGCATAAAAACCTTTCTCTTTAATCACTCTATCTATTTAAAAAACCCGCACCAAAATCCGTTGCGTAGTTTTATAGATTTTAGCATACATAGGGATATAGGGACAGAGAAAGCGACTTTGTTTTATACTATGTAGTGATGTTAAATCCTCTTCTTCATTATTATTAAAAAAAAACTAGTAGAAATTACTACTACAGTTTAAAAAAATAACTAGTAAAAATGACTACTACAGTTTAAAAAAATAACTAGTAGAAATTACTTTTGTCAACTGTACCAACCAGGATATGACACTAAACAACTTTTACAAAGAAATGCTCGTCTTCAATGCTGCAATTTTTTGTCCCTTTTTCCCATTATGTAAATTGCATATTTGTGTCCTGCTCTTTATATTGCTGTCATGAATATGTATTTTTTATTCATTTTTAATACATTTCCATTGCTTATAAGGGTTTTCAAGAATGCTTTATAAGGCGTTTATATTTGAGAACGGATCTTATTGTTGTAAATATTTACTATCACTACATAGTATAAAACAAAGTCGCTTTCTCTGTCCCTATGTCCCTTTGTATGCTTAGATCTTTGAAACTACGCAACGGATTTTGATGCGGTTTTTTAAATAGATAGAGTGAATCAAGAGGAAGGTTTATATGTATAATACATGTAATATAAAGCATTGAATTTGTGTAAAGCCGGGGCGGGTCGCCAGTATTGTTGTAAATAAATAAATAAAAATAAATAAATATATAGGGACAAATCACACAGATTGAGTTAGCCACAAAGTAAGTTCGAGACTTGTGTTATGGGATACTAACTCAACGATACTATATTTTATAACAAATACGTATATAGATAAACATCCAAGACCCAGGTCAATCAGAAAAAGATCATTTTTCATCTTGACCTGACCGGGGATCGAATCCGGGACCTCCTGAGTAGCGGCCACGGAGGTCGTCAAACTCCGATGTTTTGGCAAATGAATGGTTAGAAATGTAATAAAGAGTTTTTGGAGGGAAAGTGAACTGTCACTTTGTCCGCGCAGTATTTAATTTCCGAAATTTATGTTTTTACGAATATCCAAATTTCCTAATCCTAACTATTACTACTTACTTTAGTAATATTTTATCGATGCTATTACTATAATACATACGATAGGGAGTTTGCTTGTTTGTTTGTTACGTACACGTATCTACTGCACTAATAATTGTAAAATTTTGCATACACATAGATAGGAGTATTGAGAAGGACATAGATACCTTTCATCCCGGAAAAAAGCACTGTTCCCGTAGGAAAAAAACGCGGGCGAAGCTGCGGGAGAAAGTTAGTTAGTGCATAATTTTGGTTGATTATTATTTCCTAAATGTTTATAAACAAGCGTAAGTGCCGAAAAGTAGTGTGTCGATTACGTGACTTTAATCTACCATCTCCAAGTTATAGCTAAGTGAATTTTTTCCACCGCTTCACTTAGCCCTATGACTCTGATTAGACTAGACTACTGACTTGACTAAAGCAGGACTAAAAAAGATTAATAAATTCAAGAAAGACCTTAAAGGACTAGTTTCTAGGTTCGTAAAAAGAAATATAAAAAAAATTGGAATGTGAAAGTTGTATTGACTTCTTGGAACTAAAGGAAGCCAAAAAGAATAGTATTTGTTGAATTTGACAAACTTATTTTGTCCAGAGAAATTGAATTATTTTTAGTTTTTACACAAGTCACTTTGGTATTTTTAAGGCTAGAGTGGATAGGTCATCTTTTTTTGAAACAAGATTTATTTATTTTTTGATAATTTTAATGCAAGATAATAAAATCGCAGTGATGATATTATATCCGCTTATGGATACATTTTCTTATTAGAATCTGGTGTCTGATGTCATGCGCTTTTTTGCATTCTCAACAGGAACGTGCTTATTATTTACTATAACTACAATTTTTTTTAGTCGCGGATCCAAATTCTGCGCCAAAAAATGTTTCTTTTTTTATTTATAAAAAAAGAGTGGAAAATTTATAGCAAAAAAAAAAAATTATGACTGAATTCTTTCTGCCAGTTTTTTTTTGCAATTCATTGTCAGTTAGCCGTGCGTTGGTCGAGAGGCGGTTTCGAAGAACTTTTTAATACTAGATTGTGCATGGTCAATTAGCCTTTTACATACGATAACATCATAAGTCTAAAATAAATTACGGTTAAAATAACAAAAAAGATGACTTACCGAAGTTTTCGCCTGCAGGATCGATTGCCCGTTCATATTCACCACACCATTGTTACATTGAGCCTTATGCACACACACATAGCCTTGCCCAGCACAGGTCTGCTGCAACTCCCCGCCAGAATGCACGGTACCCTGGCTGTTCACATTCCCAGTACTTTGGAAGGCTTCATCAATATTCTGGACTTGTTGCTGCTGTTCGTAATCGAACTCACTAGTTTTCTGCCTGTTCTGTATCAGGTTGACGTTGGCACCAGCTGCAGTGGACGCTGCGAAAGGTCTAGGCGAAGACCCTGAGAATCCAGCTGAGAATTTGTTGGCAGACGCTGAATTACTCGCGGAAAATCCGCCGTTGCCAAATCCATTTCCTTGTGCAGATATTCCGCTGTTGCCAGCGTATTTCGATCCTGTTCCCTGGTATGAAGCGCTTTGTTGACCCGCAGTTAATGTACCTTGGGCTCCGAAGCCTTGGGAACCGCTAGCTCCAGCTCCAAACGATGCCTGTCCAGCGTTAGCTTGGTTTCCAAAACCTTGATTAGATCCCTGAGCGCCAAAAGCGCTTTGACTACTGCCGGCGCTAAATGCCGTGTTCTGATTGCTTCCGCTGAATTTGCTTTGTCCAGCGCCGAAAGCGGTCCCTTGTGCACCAAAACCAGCGCCTTGGGCTCCAGCGAATTGATTAGAACCTTGTCCAGAAGCACCGAAAGACCCTTGAGCCTGGAATCCGCCTTGTCCAAACTTAATACCGCCATTCAAGAACGGGTTCTTCGAAATATCTATCTCTCCATTCTTGCTTGTGCTAAACGAAGAAGATTCAAATGAAGAGGATTGGAAAGTCGCTTCAGGTTTCCCAGCAATCGCAGCCTGACCTCCTTGAGCTCCAGCTGCACCAGCAGCGCCAAATCCTCCTCCCAAGAAGGCATTAGCAGCTAAATCACCACCAGCTCCCGTACTCCCACTACTAGAGAAAGAAGAGCTGGACTTTTCGAACTTCTCGAAGTTTCCACCGCCAGTTTTGAACGGGGAATCCTGGTTCATCCACCAGAAAGGCGCTTGGCCATTAAGACCACCTAATGCTCCAGCTGGGTGGAAAGAAAATTCGTTTCCTGAATCGGCCGCGGCAGCTGCTTGAAAGGCATCAACGTTCCCGAACCTTTCTATAACCCTTCCATCTTTAACTTTAATCCCAGCACATCCTTTATCACTGGAACAGCCTTCGAATGACTGTTGAGTGTGTACTTCAGCCCCTGGTAAAGCTTGTATCGCTGCTAATACATCATTTGGACTTTTGATGTTCAACTTAGCAGTGCAAGTCGTACACCTTTCTGTTCTTGTCTGGTCTTCACTTTCCTCGGCTTCTACTATTGGTTCTTTGCTTTGTGTTAGGTCTTTTACGTCTTCGGAAAGGACTGTTGATAGAAGGCATAGTGCCACCACGCTTAGTAGCGGCTTCATTGCTCTGGAACAAAGAAATGTTTCTATTAGATATACAACAATCGTTAGACAGTTTTTAGACCCCTCAAAAGATGGTAGGATGGCCTGGACAATTTAGAGAGTAGATGGCAATAAACGGAACACAATAGAGACGAATGGAAGACAAGAGGAAATAATGTCCAGCAGTGTGACATATGGTTCTACTCAAAACAGCTTATTTAATTGTAAACTAGCTGTTACCTTCGGCTCCGCCCGCGTGGGATTCAGTTATATCGCGCCTAAAAGTAGCCTTGTCATACATAAAATCCATACAAAATTTTATACAAATCGGATCAGGGGCTTAGCCGTGAAAGTGTAACAGACAGACATATTTTTGCATTTATATTGTTAGTATTGATATAGATTATTTGGTATTAAACATAGGTTGAAAAAAAATTGCGTTAAGACCGCTCGCGATTCGAAATTCTTTGATATTAAAGCTTCAAAAATGGAGTCATAAACTAAAATTAAAAATATGCTCCCGTTTTGTCTTACAAAGTTCAAATTAATTAAAAAACAAAACCACTAACAGCTAAAACAATATGAAATAAATTAATATAGATAAATTTGATTTGATTTGATATGTCCAAAACGATTCTAAATAACAATATATTTTCTCAGTTCATTCAAAACACTTCAAAGTAATACCATTAGATAGCATTAATATTAAATGACACTAAAATTAATGATGCCACTAAAATGCGAACGAATCAATCTCGGCACTTAAAGCCACACCTAAGACATAAAATAAAAAAATATAGAATTGAGTATTATTACAGATAACCGAATACTATACTAGTACATATATTCAACCGCCATACGAAGACACGTGCCGAATTTTTTATGTACTAACTAGCGACCCGCCCCGGCTTAGCATGGGCGTAAAAACATTCTTGAATCACTCTATCTATTAAAAAAACCGCATCAAAATCTGTTGCGTAGTTTTAAAGATTTAAGCATACATAGGGATATCGGGACAGAGAAAGCGACTTTGTTTTATACTATGTAGTGATAGTGTATGACAAACCTGTACAGCGCCCCTGGCGGATAGTAAGGCAACTAAGAATTACCATACTAAATCCTAACGCAGTCGCTACCGTCTGCGTTTATAAAATCTCATATTAGACGTATCTACTCTAGTTGGTTTTAAAAAATCTTTCTGCATTTGATAGCCTGATTCTTAGGGAAGATTATAGAGTATAGTACGTATCACTCACGGGCGAGTAAACCAGCAGGAACCAGCTAGTAATTAATAAATATCACAAATACGCCGCTCTTTGTACACTGTTTGATTTTTTTAATATTTGTAAGCAATGTATAAAGAATTGTTAATATATGATTATTTACTTTGGTATTCGCAGTGTAATTGACTTACATGTTAAGAAATAAAGAACCTATAATTTTAGGTAAGTAAATTACTATATTTTACTACGAAAGATAAAATAATAAAGTTTGCAGATAAACCAAACCATGGTTAATAAAATAAAATAATACTTAATTATTAACAATACAATATTGTTTTTAAAACAACATTCATATGCAAATTAATTCATAACTAAACGCAAAAAAAAGAATACACTTCTGTAACATTTTTATTTTGTACTTGAAACCTTACTTAGAATTTTTATTTCCGCTGTGGGAATCGAACCGGCGACCTTTAAGTTATCACCTTTACAACTAGACCGCATTACATTAATCATGACATGCGCAGGAGTTGAAAAAAACAAACTAGTTTTGGACATATTTGTGACAGTTGCCATTGTTGCCGAATTTGGCTTGTATGACGAGAGTGATGAGTGTGGAGGAAGCGCGGGAGGTCTAGCCCCTAGTATGAGTTTTTCTTAAGGTGATACCTCGGTGAACACTAGCGCCACCGTCATTTAAAAATCATTACGCACCGAAAACACAAGTTATCAAAAATCCCTCTGCTGTAGTTAAGGTTCTGGATCAGAAGTGAATTTTAAACATATTAAATTATAATTCCATATAGTTACAAATTGCAAAACTGCTAAAAGTGGCCGTTTTAAGCAATAATGCACACAGACTAGTGTTCACAGAGGTATCGTGTTAACGCAGACGCTAGCGACCGCGTTAGCGATTCAGTATGGCAAACCTGTACAGCGTCTCTGGCGGATAGTAAGGCAACTAAGAAATTCCATACAAAATCCTAACGAAAAACTCATACTAGGGGCACTATAAGGATCGTAGCCAATGGAAATCTATGGTGCCTGCCCTGCCTACCGCTGCGGGAGACAGGCGTGATGATAAATGTATGGGTTGCCATCTAACGTAAGCTAAAGACATGATCATCCGATGAAAAGACCATTGAATCGCTGATAAGATCAGAGTGCGCTTTAATCGTGGTCCAAGATATAATCATTTCAGCCGCACGCTGTCCACAACTTGACATAGGATTTCCAAAATAACTGATTGGAAACGGCCTGCATCCAGCACCTGCCTGCGACCTTCTTCAGGTCATTTGACCATTTGGTCAGTGGGTGTCCGATGCTGCGCTTGCCGGTGCGTGGTCGCCATTCAAGAACCTTTCTGCCCCATCGGCCATCGGTTCATCGCGCTAGTACAAGATATAGTGGCTATGGTTATTACAATGGAGCGACTGCCGTCTGACCTCCGTAACCCTTACAGGGAAACCAGACCAACAGGAACATGACCCGGGTGTGTTAGTGGACAACACTGTCAGATTTTTCAGGCTGCCTAAAGGCATCTGACACAATCTAACAACTACCATCTACAGCTTTGAATTAAGCTTAAGGATAATTTCATGGTCTTCAACCATCCATTTAAAAAAAAAAAAACAAAATGTTATTGACATTTCAAATCCTAATCAATTTAATCGTTCTGTCAATTCTAAATTTAAAAAAAGCGGTAATTAAGTTGAGATAAATTGACAGGGCTTCCTAAATTATGACATTGACATTTGAAGATAGGCAAATGTGGATATCTATAGAAGGCACCAATAGAAGGTTAACTGACTCATATACCGAACAACCTAAAATATATAATTTAATTATAATAATAAATATGTAAAAATTATATATAGGGACAAATCACACAGATTGAGTTAGCCCCAAAGTAAGTTCGAGACTTGTGTTATGGGATACTAACTCAACGATACTATATTTCATAACAAATTAGCGACCCGCCCCAGCTTCGCATGGGCATAAATACCTTGCTCTTGAATCACTATATCTAACCGCATCAAAATCCGTTGCGTAGTTAAGATTTAAGCATACAAAGGGACATAGGGACAAAAAAAGCGACTTTGTTTTATACTATGTAGTGATACACATATAATATCCAAGTTCCAGACCAATCAGAAAAAGATCTTCTCATCTTGACCTGGCCTATGATGTACATGGTTGATTGAGCCTGATGCTGTTAAATTTCAGCCGCAAACCATAGTTGGAAAAAGAAAGACCCAAGGATTTCCAGAATTACCGGTTAAAAGCGGCCTGCATCCAGAGCTTGCCTGCGACCTTCTTCAGGTCAGACCAATCTCGTCACCATTCGATAATCTTTCGCCCGTTTCGTTTGTCCCATGGTGTCACACCAAGGTATGCAGGGTCAATTGACCTTGTAAAATGAGTAAAATATTTACTTATTTGTTAAGTGAACTTGAAATTATGCGTTGAGTTAACCTTTAAACTATTAGTTAGTTTCCGACTGTCAATATACCTAGTATTGTGTGGAAATATCGAAGGCTATATTGGGCTAATTCAAGCCTACGAATAATCATTTTTATACTTCATTGAAACTGCCTCCGCGGTCCAGTGGTTATGGCGTTTGCCTGTAGACCCGGGGGTCGTGGTTTCGATTCCCATGAAAAGCATACTTTGTTTAGTTGTTTCCAGTTTGGTTAGGACATTGCAGGCTTGAATCACCTGATTGTCTGATAATAAAGATGATTCTTCGGAAGGCACGTTAAGCCGTTGGTCCCGGCTGCCATCTGGTAGTCGTTAAAGGAGCCACGTCAGAGGCCGAGAGGCGGTTCCGAAGAACTCTGACACCAGGGTGTGCATGGTCGATTGACCGTGACGCCTAATCGAAATGATGATGATCGAAGCGCTTTTACAAGTTACTTTACATCCTCAGACCTTTGTTTATTTGTCTTCGTCCGAGCGTGTTTCCCAGTTGCGTCTTCAGCTTACGCTTCAGAGCCCAAGGTACGTAATCATGTTCCTTATTTGTCGGTACTGGTTATTACAATGGAGCTAGTGCCGTCTGACCTCCGTAACCCTTTTTAAAGGGAAATCCACAGAACAGATAACATATCCGAATAGAAATGTTTTGACGCGGATTTAGTTCCAGGATCAGTGTGGCAGCGTATTCTCTCTTCTTGTCTTCAATTAATACATGTAAACCACACCACACCTTATCAGAAATGGGTTACGTAGTTTACAACAAAGCCACCTAATATTATCGACCAATAACAGTGGCAATAAAAGACTCAATCAAATTCCCCGCCCATTTTTTCTGTGTGAATCGTTGGCTTGCAAGCCAAACCAGTGACACGTTTTTCGTTCGCTATGCCACTTCTTGTTAATGTTTCCATCTAAATTAGGCCACGCTCGCAGTCGCTTCACTCGCACTATCGAGCATGAACTCACTAAAAAGAGAACAACGAAGGAACATAATATTTTATTATTATGAATTTTAATAATTCAATAGCATGTCTAGTTTTTAATGATTGACAAAAAATAAATCATTTTAAATTGTCACACATTGACAAATGTAAAAACTTATTTATGTAAAAAATATAGGAAATAGACGAACTGGTTGCCGTAAATTAAATTTTATGACTAATAAAATTAAGTCTACATTTCGAGTAAATTTTAAATCGCGTCACCTTTAAAAGATCTGCAATTTTAATACAATGAGCAATAAGACGTTTTATTTATTTGGTAATAAGATTGATTTTAGAATGTGAATTCGTAGACGCATTCCATATAATAATTTAAAATATTCCATAAATAACACATTGATTTTAGTGTGTATCTACTGAGCTCCTGTAAATGTGTGCGCGATGCACACAAACACGAAATACATAGAAACACAGGATAATATATAGAATTTAGGCAAATTTATTTTTTAATCTATGGGACAACACAGACACACAATCATCACGGCTATCCTTAGAGCAACACGGCTTCGAACAACACGGCCTCCATACCGGAAGGGAGTAAACATACGCTGCGTTCCCCTCTGTCACAATATAAGCCCAATCGACATATGCAATGTATTAGTGTGTGTAATCTGCACACAAATTGCTGTTTTGTTTCATTTTTTAATGTTTAAATGTCATCATTACAGTCAGTGCCCCTAGTATGAGTTTTTCTTAACGCAGACGCTGGCGACTGCGTTAGCGATATAGTACGGCAAACCTGTACAGCGCCTCTAGCGGATAGTAAAGTAAGGCAATAAGAAAATCCATACAAAATCCTAACGCAGTCGCTAGCGTTTGCGTTGAGAAAAACTCATACTAGGGGCACTGGTGACAGTATAAGTTTTGTATGTAGATAGGTATGCAGCTCTTTAATTGTGTGTACTTCCCCCGCAAAAATCGCCAGATCTATTGGAATAGTAAAATATCGCTAAGGTTACTCAGTAAGAGGCCGTATTGCTCGATGCGCCTATCTCTCGTAGGGGAAGGCAGAGACTAAAGATTTCCATTGGCTACGATCCTTACATACCTCCCTCGCTTCATCTACACTCATCACTCATTATTCATACTCATTCGAGGAGTATATCCATATGATTATTTCTTTCATAGTTTATTATATTATCTATTTTATATTTGTTTCTGTACTGATTACCCCATTTTTTATTCATTATTCCTATCCAGTCTAAGGTTGGCTGGAAGAAATTGCATTAGCGATAAGTCCGCCTTTGTACACATTGCTTGTATTTGTATCAACATGTATAATTTGTATGATAATGGTACAATAAAGAGTATATCTATCTATCTATCCCACTATCCCAAGCCCTCCCACTTTCCACAAAAAATGAAAAGGCGAAAGTTTGTGAGTATGTTTGTTACGTCTTCACGTTTAAACGGGTGGGCCAATTTTCATGAAATTTGGTATTGAGGTAGCTGATACCTTGGATTAACACATTGGGTACATTTTCTCTTGAAAAGTGCGCGATTCCCGTAGGTTTGGTCAAAAAGTCTGATAATCAATGGCGTTTTATAAAGTAGATGGCGCTGCTGTGTATGAATCACTAAATGTAAAAAAATATGCAAAATCTACCGCGTATTGTTGAAATAGCTATATATTTGAACCTAAGTTGAACTTATTTACAAAAAATAACCTTTTCTAAAATATTTACGTCGTATTAAAGGCTTTCCTGTTATTAAAAAAAAATCTTTGTATGTTTTTCTTTTGAGAAAATTGTATGTTATCGTGTTTTGAAAGAAGTATTTAGGTATACACTGTTACAATCTTTGATTATTTTATACTTCCATACCAGTCTGGGAGAAAAAGAAAATCAAAGAATTTACCAGCTTCCCGCGCAAGCCGTAAAAGTCGACTGAGGGTATCGGCGAATGGAATAATGAATGACATAGGCGAAGTGGCTAGCAACCCATCACTATTGATTTCCTGTTTCAACTACTATCATGCTAAACGTGGTCTAAGGTCTTATGACCCTAGGCTCTGTCTACCTCGTATGGGATAAAGAATTGATTATGAATATTTATCACTACATAGTATAAAACAAAGTCGCTTTCTCTGTCCCTATGTCCCTTTGTATGCTTAAATCTTTAAAACTACGCAACGGATTTTGATGCGGTTTTTTTAAATAGATAGGGTGATTCAAGAGGAAGGTTTTTATGCCCAAGCGAAGCCGGGGCGGGTCACTAGTATATAATATAATTCAAAGATTGTTATTTCTTTAACCAGATAACAGACTAGTCGAAATAGGAAGTTTTAGAAGTGTGTTATCGGCGAGCGTGTATGACGAGAGTGATGAGTAATTATATAAAAATAGCTGTTCCCGCGGTTTCACTCGCCATAAGTGTGTATGTACTATAGCCTATAATCTTCCTCAAGAATCAGGCTTTCATATACAAAAAGAATTTTGCAAATCCGACCAAAAGTTTTCAAGTTATAAGCGTTCAAACAAACAAACTATTCAGCTTTAGTATATTAGTGTAGATGATTTAGGGACAAATCACATAGATTGAGTTAGCCCAAAGTAAGTTCGAGACATGTGTTATGGGATACTAACTCAGTGTGGAGGAAGCAAAGGAAGTCTAGAAATCATTAGTCTCTGCCAACCCAATTAGGGAGCTCAAGAAAGAAATGCCACTAATAGCGACCAATCCAATCTTGGACACGCTTGCTTTTGCTTGACACGCGCTATCGTTACGAACACGCAAGCTCTTCGCATTTACTTACACATCATCCATGTATGCATGTATATGTTTGTTTATGCTAAACGTGGTCTAAGATCTTATGGCTCTAGGCTCTGTCTACCCCGTATGGGATAAAGATGTGATTATATGTATGTATGTTTCATCCATGTAAAACTTGGTAACAAAATGTGAGATGAGAGATTATCTGTACGACACAAGTGGGCTTCAAGGTTGCCCGACAGTGGGCGTGGGTGTAACATTGTTCGAGGATTCCATCTGATTTATTGTATCTCGACTTCTGTTTCGGCGATTTTCTTATTATTTAATTCAAATAGTGACCGACCTAATATTGTTTAAAGCCGAAAACAAGAATTTCGGCTTTGGTTTTTTTCGGCCGAAAATCAAATTGGATTTTTTTTATATATTACAATAAACAAACAAATGTTATCTAAAATTCTACAGTTTAGTTTTTATTTTAGTTTTATTTGATTTTTTTTTAGGATAAGTTTAATTTTAGTTAAGTTTTATTTATTTATTGGAAATAATAAATTGGTAGATATGTTTTTTTTTAATATTTTCGCTGCGTCTCCAAATATAAAACTATTTTTTTTTAATACAAACACATATACTTTTTCTTGTAATTCACACTTGACATCTATATTTGTTTGTTTGAACGCTTATAACTTGAAAATTACTGGTCGGATTTGCAAATATCTTTTTGTATACCTATAAAAGCCTGATTCTTGGCGATGGTTATAGGCTATAGTACATACACACTAATGACGAGTGAAACCGCGGGGAACAGCTAGGTCTTAAACATTTTAAAACTTCGTCTTATTGACGGCCGAAATCTTTAAATTAATTGCTTAATTTATTTACTACAGTTTAAAAATAGAACTGTAGAAAATATTAACACAAACAAAAACTCCAAAAATGTATAATAATTAATTATTTTTTGGCCGAAAAGGCCGAAAATTAAAACGAATGTTTGGTCAATCACTATTGATCGTTATATAATTTTCGAAAAATTTCGTCTTTGCAAGGCCGGCGGGGTCGACGGCAACCGGTTGTCTCGTAGCTTTCCGTGTATCCTTTATTTGTTTAAAAAGAACAATAACAGTATTAAGTGATGACTTCATGTGAATTTCCTTTGCGTAAACAATTTTTTTTTTATTTATACCAAAGAAGTTCGAATCGCGCGCGGTCTCTCTACCGCATTTTTTTTTAATCTATGATTTATACTAATAACTTCTATACTAATCTAAAGCAAAAGAGGAGTTTAGGCGCAAAAGTAAAGTAGCTAAGTTATCATCATAGTATTTATTTTCTAAAATTTGTGTTTCTTCGAGTATTTGTGCATAGAAATGGTGGATTATAATTCGCTAAGTGTTCGTGAACACGCGTGAGTGTTGGGAAGTGGTACAATGTCGTATAATAAGTGAATTTTATCCTTGTCACCAAAATCTCCCAAGATAATGCTAAGTGAAACTTCCAGCGCTCCATGATTCTGTGCTTCGGAAGATCGGAGGCCGAGAGCCGGTTCCGAAGAACCCTGACACCAGGATATCCATGGTCAATTGACCGTGACACCTACGAAATGATGATTCGACAAACCCATTACCGAACGAATATCATTCAAGGATTTTGTATGGAATTCCTTAGTTGCCTTACTATCCGCCATTTGCGCTGTGTAGGTTTGTCATACAAAATCGCTAACGCAGTCGCTAGCGTCTGCGTTTATAAAATCTCATATGTACTGAAAGATTCTCCGTGCACGACTAAAAGTCTTGTCGAACCATGAACTCCGAGGAGAAAACGTATTCAATATGCAGCCGAGGCCTTTATCTCCGACACCTAACACCTATTTTGGTTGTCATCGCGTTCGTGACTCAGAAACTAAGGTCAGAAGTGGGTGTTGTTTGAACAATTAGATAATGTTTGATATCTACATTCTTCGAACCTTGTTTTACGTGTGAGCAACCGCTAGAAGTCGTAGTTTTTAATGGTTTTTATTCAAATCTAGTAAAATTCTTGCTTTTTTTAAACTATCTGTTTATCCTACCTTTGAATGAATGGTGTACCTGATATTTTTAAGAGTCCGTACCTTAAAAGGCAAAAACGGAACTAAAAATAGGATATATTTTTTTATTCTTTGTTCTAAGGAATGCATGAATATATCAAGTTGAAAATTATAACATACACTCATAACCCTAGTATGAGTTTTTCTTAACGCAGATGCTAGCGACTGCGTAAGGATTTTGTATGGAATTTCTTAGTTGCCTTACTATCCGCCAGAGGCGCTGTACAGGTCTGCCGTACTAAATCGCTAACGCGGTCGCTAGCGTCTGCGTTAAGAAAAACTCATACTAGGGGCACAGGCCTATATACGGCCTCGTTAGCCCCAAAGTAAGTTCGAGACGTGTGTTATGGGATACTAACTCAAAGATTATATAAGTCAAAGATTATATAAAGATTTATATTTAATAACAAATACTAATATATATAGATAAACATCCAAGACCCAGCAATGAGAAAAATATCACTTTTCATCTTGACTTGGGGTCGAACCCGGGACCTCCTGAGTAGCGGGCAGGCTTAACCGTTACGCCACGGAAGTTGTTAGGTGAAGTATTTGTTTGTTTGTTCGCTTATGACCATAAAACTACCGAACCTATCATTACTACTTATAAGTAGTAATGTGTAGAGCGAAAATATAAAACAAATATATCATAAACTAGCCCGCTCGGCAAGAATTTTTCAAATATTAATATATTACTAGCGATCCGCCCCGGCTTCGCATGAGCATAAAAACCTTCGTTTTGGATCACTCTATCTATTAAAAAAAACCGCATCAAAATCCGTTGTATAGCTTTAAAGATTTAAGCATACAAAGGGACATAGGGACAGAGAAAGCGACTTTGTTTTATACTATGTAGTGATATTGATAGTGACATGGAATCGTATACCTATCATATACCACCACTTATCACATATATAATAAACAAATGAAATGTTTATACATCAAATTACGTTATATAATAGTGATATAACATAATACAAAGTAACGGAACTTGTTCATTAATTTGGCACGCGATTGTACCAACTTGAAAATTTAGAGGTTCTTATTTTTATAGTAAATTGCCTCCGTGGTCCAATGGATATGGCGTTTACCTGTAGAATCGTGGTCGTGGGTTTGATTCCCACGGGAAGCATACTTTGTTTAGTGGTTTCCAGTTTGGTTAGGACATTGCAGGCTTGAATCAGCTGATTGTCTGATAATAAAGATGATTCCGTGCTTCGGAAGGCACGTTAAGCCGTTGGTCCCGGCTGACATCTGGTAGTCGTTAAAGGAACCCCGTCAGAGTCCAAGAGGCGGTTCCGAAGATGTTAACGCCAGGGTGTGCATGGTCAATTGACTGTGAAACCTAAACAAAATGACGGTGACCCGATCAGACCTTATTCAATGCATGCAAAACCGAGTAACAAGCTAGTTAAAATTGCGAAGTTTCTTCCCGCGAAATGGGTCATATTATATCATGAATGTTTATGTGTTTAAGTGTCACAGTTACTCTGTAACTGGTCAGCGTAGTGATGCACTGACTGGCTTGCCTTTACGCAACGGTAGTGATGCGACACAATCGAAAAATGTCGATAATATTTACATAATTGTATGTTACAGTGTATTAGTTATTTACCGACGTTTGTTATACCATGATCAAAAAAATAATTTTTATTATTTCATGCATATCTTTCACTGGTTAATACAATATTGAAGACAACATATATAGTGATATCGCGCCAAAAAGCCGCTATAGTATATAGTATATGAGTAGCCTATGTTTGACCCCTGGTTCTTAACTATTTCTATGCCAAATTTCATCAAAATTGGGTTTAGCCGGAGAGCGTAACAGACAGACAGACTTTCGCATTTATAATATTACTAGCGATCCGCCCCGGCTTCGCATAGGCATAAAAACCTTCCTCTGGAATCACTATTTATTAAAAAAAAACAGCATCAGAATCCGTTGCGTAGTTTTAAAGATTTAAGCATATAAAGGGACAGAGAAAGCGACTTTGTTTTTATACTATGTAGTGATAGTATGAATCTGTCGATACTATGACATATAAATTATTTGTCAAATGTCGACTAAACGAAAAAAAGAACACTAGAGTCCGAGAGGAGGTTCCATAGAACTCTGACATCACGGTGTTTATGGTCGATATACGTGACACCTACACAAAATTTTCACCTATACAAATATTATAAAGCGGATACATATGTTTGTACTACAGGGCAGATTTGAAAAATTATTTCACCGTTTGAAAGCCCACGTGCACTATCCCCTAGTGACATAGTCACATAAGCTATGTGTGTACCACGGGCGAAGCCGGGGTGTACTGCTAATCCATACTTCCATATCCATACTTCCATACTTATATTATAAATGCGAAAGTCTGTCTGTCGCCTCTTCACGGCTAAACTGCTGGACCGATTGTGATGAAATTTGGTAGGAATGTAGTTAACGACCTGAGGTCAAACATAGGCTACTTTTGGGCGCGATATAACCGAGTCCCACGCGGGGCGAAGCCGCGGGGAACAGCTAGTTATGAATAAAAATCTTGGCATGCTTAAAATAGATACAATCAGATAACAGAACAAATACAAAAAACTAGTTATTGTTTTTTCGTGTAGTAGCTAATACTAGACGAATAATGAATGAACTCATTATGTAAAAAACATTTTTTTATAAGAATTTTATTATTATCTAAGATCCGTAAATATACGAGGATTCCGGATTTTTAGCCTTAAAGGCTACCGAGGCGTGCTTGTTATAACTATAACTAGCGACCCGTTCCGGCTTCGCATGCACATAAAAACCTTCCTCTTGAATCACTCTATCTATTTAAAAAAACCGCAACAAAATCCGTTGCGTAGTTTTAAAGATTTAAGCATACAAAGGGACATAGGGACAGAGAAAGCGACTGTGTTTTATACTATGTAGTGATAGTGATGCGCGTCAAGCGACGACGAGCGTGTCCTAATTAAGATTGGTCGCCGAGTGGCATTTCTATCTTGAGGTCCTCTGTGCTAGAAGGCTCCCCGATTTTTGCGGGGGGAAAATACACACAAATACAGTTCTGCGTACCTACATACAAAACTTATACTGTCACGTGACTGTAATGATGACACTTACACATTCAAAAATGAAATAAAACAGCAAATAATTTGTGTACAGTGCCCCTAGTATGAGTTTTTCTTAACGCAGACGCTAGCGACTGCATTAGGATTTTGTATGGAATTTCTTAGTTGCATTACTATCCGCCAGAGGCGCTGTACAGGTTTGCCATACTAAATCGCTAACGCAGTCGCTAGCGCTGCGTTAAGAAAAACTCATACTAGGGGCACAGATTACACACACTAATACATTGCATATGCCGATTGGGCTCATACTTTGATAGAGGGGAACGCAGCGTATAGCTACTCTCTTCCAGTAAATAACGCGACTCGACATACATACATTACATATTATCACGTTTTTATCCCATACGGGGTAGACAGAGCCTAGAGCCATAAGACCTTAGGCCACGTTTAGCATGATGGTAGTTGAGACATGAGTGATGGGTTTAGCCGCACCGCATATGTCATGATTTTCCCATTCGGCGATTCCCTCAGCCTCGTACATAGAGGGAATAAATCCTTGAAAAGCCCACACAATATAGGAGAGTTGAAATGAATATATTGTTTAAAGAAAATATGAGCCAATATCCGTTTGAATCCTATAAAAAAATTATGAGTAATCTCTGAAACGCTGTGTCTATGGTAATTCCTAATACGGCACTGACGACTGACGTTTACTTTACTTATCTATACATAACATCATCATTGTTGTTTTTGGCGGGAATCTCAGTGAATGTAGATGTTTTTATCCATACTCCCCTATCACTACATAGTATAAAACAAAGTCGCTTTCTCTATCCCTATGTCCCTTTGTAACGGATTATGATGCGGTTTTTGTTAAATAGCTAGAGTGATTTAAGAGGAATATTTGTATACCCGTGCTAAGCCGGGGCGGGTCGATTTTTGTTATAAAATATAGTATCGTCGAGTTAGTATTCCATAACACAAGTCTCGAACTTACTTTGAGGCTAACTCAATCTGTGTGATTTGTCCCTATACATTTATTTTAAAGATTTTATTCTAAGTCCAGTTTTGTAATAAAAATTGCATACTTTTTATATTTATTTGCTAACAGACAAACTTAACTGAATAATGAATAATTTAGTAGGTATGTATTTAAATCTAAAATTTAAACTAAACTTAAAAATAAAATTAACTACAAATAAAAAATGTCCCGCTAAATATTGCCTTCCTTTTTTATATTATAGATTGTAATTTTGAATATTCACATTTAATTACAATAAAGTCACAATAAAAATGGATTAAGATATCAATTTGTTGCAATATTTAATCTGTGTCTAGGTCGCTATTATATTATTTCAGAATTCCGTATATGTATATGGAATTTAACTTGGCAAATTAAAATAGCGGTATTTATTATATTAGTAATTGCAGGAAGATTGGTGCAGTATATAGGGCGTGAAGAGCTAACAAACAAATATACAAACTCACTTTCGAATTTATAATATTGGTTGTATTAGATATATACTAGAGGTACATACAGTACGTGATACTTTGACATCTAAGGTATGTCTATAATTTTAATCAAGCTTTACAAACTAACATAATATAAAACTAAGTTTATTTTTTTAGACTTTTGGTACGGAACCCTCGGCGAGCGAATACGACTCGGGCTTAACTGATTTTGTTACAAAAGCGTCTAAGAATTTGTTTTCTTAATTTTATTATGTGTTATCGTGTCATAGGTTATGACCCTGAGGTCAGAAGTGGCGACACATAACTAGGTCAGTAATGAAGACTAATAATATTGCACCATATATATTTTCTACTTTAAACAGGCGTTAACGATCGTGCGCGTCAAGCGATGCCGAGCGTGGCCAGGCTGAGATTGGTCGCCAGCATTTCTTGAGCTCCGTGTTTAGGAAGGCACGTTAAGTTGTTGGTTCCGGCTGTTATCGCTGGCTTATGGCCTTTAGGCAGCCTGAAAAATCTGTCAGTGTCGTCCACTAACACACCCGGGTCATGTTCCTGTGGGTCTGGTTTCCCTGTAATGTTACGGAGGTCAGACGGCAGTCGCACCATTGTAATAACCAGTACCGTCAAATCAGGACCATGATCAAAAGCTTACCCTGGGCTCTGAAGCGTAAGCTGAAGATGCAACCGGGAAACACGCACGATATTTCGATATAGAACAAAAAACCCAAAAACTATTTAAAACTCCATAAGTACCTACAAAAAACGAATTGACCATAGACAAACAATTACCAATTCAATGGAAATAAAGTTTAAACATAATCTTTGGTAAATAAGGAAAATTAATAGAAAAAATAAGCTTAACACTGGTTATTACAATGGAGCGACTGCCGTCTGACCTCCGTAACCCTTACAGGGAAACCAGACCAATAGGAACATGACCCGGGTGTGTTAGTGGTAAATAAATATGTAGGGACTAATCTCACAGATTGAGTTAGCCCCAAAGTAACTTCGAGACTTGTTATGGGGTACTAACTCAACGGTACTATATTTTATAATAAACTAGCGACCCGCCCCGGCTTCGCATGGGCATAAAAACCTTCCTCTGAATTACTCTATCTATTAAAAGAACCGCATCAAAATCCGTTGCGTAGTTTTAAAGATTTAGGCATACAAAGGGACATAGGGACAGAGAAAGCGACTTTGTTTTATACTATGTAGTGATACATCTATACTAATATAATAAAACTAAAGAGTTTGTTTGTTTGAACGCTTATAACTTGAAAACAACTAGTCGGATTTGCATAATTCTTTTTGTATATGAAAGCCTGATTCTTGGGGAAGGTTATAGGCTTTAGTACATACACACTAATTGCGAGTGAAACCGCGTAGAACAGCTAATATATACATAAACATCCAAGAACCAGATCAATCAGAAAAAGATAATTTTTCATCTTTTTTTTCCAATCCTAGCTAGGTCGCGTTAGCTATCGCTTGACACGCGTTATCGTTAACAAACACAGACCCTGCTAGACTATCGAGCTCATCTTAAATATATATCGGTATGCAAAGCCGGATCTCTTAAACATTATGCATACGAAGACCTTGGAGAGGTATTTTAGCCAACACCGAATATAGAAATATTCAAATTTTATGTGGTTAATATGAACATTGTTGCTTAACGAATGTTATTTAGATCAATTTGAAGATGAAATAGTATATTATTTGTAAATCAGCAATTTTTTCGCAATACTTGGGAACAAATATCTAGATTTGGAGAACTTATTTTATTTTTTACTTATTTATCTAACTAGTACTTACCTCTAGGATGAGTTTTTATAAACGCAGACGCTATAGCGACTGCGTTAGTATTTTGTATGGAATTACTTAGTTGCCTTACTATCCGCCAGAGGCGCTGTACAGGATTGTCATACAAAATCGCTAACGCAGTCGCTAGCGTCTGCGTTTAGAAAAACTCATACTAGGGGCACAGGGCTCGGAAACCTGGTTAGAATAAAAAATCAGCTCGTTTTTCTTCCCATACATTTATACAGCGACCGCTAGCATTACGGTTCTGCTCAACCGGTATTACCCCAAAAATAACGACCTTAACCAGGTATTTGGGACCCTAAAATCGACCGCTGTACTTGTTTACCAGGTTTAAGACCGTTATTTTTGGGTCTTTAAAATACCAGCTCCGAACCCTGCTAGCGACCCGTCCCGGCTTCGCATGGGTGCAATGCTATATAACACATGCACACATGTATTAGACATATAAACCTCCTCTAGAATCACTCTATCTATAAAAAAAACCGCATCAAAATCCGTTGCGTAGTTTCAAAAATCTAAGCATACATAGAGACAGACAGCGGAAAGCGACTTTGTTTTATACTATGTAGTGATGCACT
The DNA here is from genome assembly GCA_947044815.1 of Apomyelois bistriatella. NCBI lineage: Eukaryota > Metazoa > Arthropoda > Insecta > Lepidoptera > Pyralidae > Apomyelois > Apomyelois bistriatella. The sequence goes on from OX345718.1 coordinate 1,067,167, forward strand.
CATCAAAAAACATAGGAAACTTATTTGGAAATTTAGTATAAGAAATAATTTATGTGATTTTTTTGTGCATTAAAGTAGTTTTAAACTAGCTGTTTCTCGCGGTTTCACTCGCCCGTGGTGTGATAGCCTATAACCTTCCCCAAGAATCAGGCTGTATAAGGCTGAAAGAATTTCGACGACCTCCGTGGCGTTATGGTTGACATGCCTGCCCGCTACTTAGTAATATTTTATCGATGCCGCTACTAAGGAGGCTTAGTATCCCATAACACAAGTCTCGAACTTACTTTGGGGCCAACTCAATCTGTGTGATTTGTCCCTACATATTTAATTTAAAAAAAGTCAAATCCGACCAGTAGTTCTAAGGTTATAAGCGTTGGAACCAACAAACAATTTCACATTATTATATTACTAGCAGCTTACCCCGGCTTCGCGCGTGGTACACACATAGCCTATGTCACTCGGGGGTAGTGTAGCTTTCAAGTAATGAATGAATTTTTCAAATCGGTCCATTAGTTTCGAAGCCTAAGCCAAACAAACAAACAATCAAATCTTTCCTCTTTAAATAATACTAGCTTTTGCCCGCGGCTTCGCCCGCGTGAATTTCCCTCGGGATCTTTTTCCCGGGATAAAAAGTATCCTATGTCCTTCTCCTGGCTCTAAACTACCTCCCTGACAATTTTCAGCTAAATCGGTTCAGCCGTTCTTTAGTTATAAGTGGAGTAACTAACACGACTTTCTTTTATATATATAGATATATAAGATTAGTATAGATTATCACAAATAAATAATAACAAGGAACTTAAAACTTATTTATACAAGACGACCTTATTCAAAAAAGCTATAAATCTTTTTTATTATGTTTTTTTATGATATACTAGGCTTAGATACTAGGAACTTTATAAATATATATATATAAACTTGTATAACGCTCCATCTCGCAGTGCTACCCGCGTGTGATTTATAATATTCAGCAGCGCCATCTACTTTATAAATTACTAGCGACTCGCATGGGCATAAAAACCTTCCTCTTGAATCACTCTATCTATTAAAAAAACCGCATTAAAATCCGTTGCGTAGTTTTAAAGATTTAAGCATACAAAGGGACATAGGGACAGAGAAAGCGACTTTGTTTTATACTATGTAGTGATCTACATCTACTATATTAGTTTATCGATAAAAATCATCGATTATCCATATTTATCGATAAACGAACGTCCTTACGTGTCCGGTTCGCGATCATTTCGCAAGTGGTCGAAATTTGAAAGCTACTGAGTACAGTGATCAATAAAAGTGCTTATTTTTATTCAAAAGCTCGTCTTACATCCGCAGCTTTGGAGAACAGGGTGCGCTTTTAATCTTTGTCCTGATTTGTCGGTACTGGTTATTACAATGGAGCGACTGCCGTCTGACCTCCGTAACCCTTTTTTCAGGGAAACTAGACTAATAGAATATGTTTGTTTGAACGTTAATAACTTTAGAACTACTCTTCAGATTGAAGATTTCTTTTCTTTACATTAAAGTCTGATTCTTATAGAAGGTTATCCATACTTTATTAACTTTAATAATATTATAAATGAGGACCATATGTTTGTCTGTAACGCTTCAACGGCTAAGCATCTGGATCAATTTGATGAAATTTGGTATGGATATAGTTAAAGACTAGGGGGATTTGGCGCGATTTAACCGACATCTTCTTCATCCCTTATCCCAGTTCATCTGGGGTCAACAGCATTTTCTTCATCCCTTATCCCAGTTCATCTGGGGTCAGGTCTTCTTACACATTTGTGCCAGAGGTATCTTAACTCCAGATTGTCTGCATGTCTAGCATTTCCTTTTGGATATCACTTTCCATGTTTTTCACCCATGTGGCTGGTCATCATCATTATTACGTGTAGGCGAAATGGTCATTCGACCATGCACACCCTGGTGTCAGAGTTCTTCGGAACCGCCTCTCGGCCTCTGACGTGGTTCCTTTAACGACTACAAGATGGCATCCGGGAGCAGCCTTAGGTTTCTCGGGAATATTAGGGACTTATTTTTTAGGGTTACGCAACAACGTTAAAATTCACACGAGTAAAACCACGGGGATTGGCTAGTAATAGGATATGAAACCGGAATTGAGCAATTCGTAATTAACTGGTTTGAATTGTTCATCTGTACGTCTTACACGTCATTTCTCATTAATCCGGACCAATTATGATGGGAATTGATTGTTTTTACTGTTTATAGTCATTAACTGGATAGTTAACTCTCATAGTTAAGTAGTTTAGTAACACGCGGCTTTGAATTGTATATATAGTTAAGGGAACTTGTGGTTGAATAAATAAATATATAGGGACAAATCACAGATTGAGTTAGCCCCAAAGTAAGTTCGAGACTTGTGTAATGGGATACTAACTCAACGGTACTATATTTTACAAAAAATAAATAGATAAACATCTAAGACCCAGGCCAATCAGAAAAGATCATTTTTCGTCTTGACCTGACCGGGGATCGAACCCAGGTCCTGAGTAGCGGACAAGCATGTTAACCATTACGTCACGGAGGTCGTCATTAATATAAATGAAGAGCTAGACAGTCTAGCATGCGATTCCGAAACTATGGTGTCCTGACTTGGATTGGTCGCCATTAATCATCATCATGTGTGGCTTACATGGTCAATTGACCCTGCTCACCCTGGTGTTCTTAGGAACTGTTCACAGGACCTGTTAATAGCTTAAAATATTTCCAATACTAGCTTTCGCCCGTGTAAATTTCCCTCGGGAATAGTAGTTTTTCCCGGGATGAAAGGTATCCTATGCCCTTCTCAATACTACTATCTATTTGTATGCGTAATTTCAGAAAGATTGGTACAGTAGATAGGGCGTGATAGCGTCACAAACTAACTCACTTTCGCATTTATAATATTAGTTAGGATGATTTGAACCTACGACCTCCGGGTCATTAGGTAAGTGCCTAAACCTACAGTCAACGTCGTTAACTTTAATGTGAATTCCTGCATACCAAATTATTTGTTTACGCATTTAAAAAAAACTCTGTCAAGGATAACCATATGACGTAGTTTATTTTAAATTTTAAATGAATTGTATTAATTAGAACAATGCTATAATCGTCAAATCATCTTTTAACACGACTGACCAAATGAATGAATAAACACTTTATTGCACCAATTACATAAATACATCAGCGTATTGTACAGGATCGGAAATAAAAATTTGTTTGATTTTATAACAAGAATTTAGGTTAAAATCTATAATAATTAACGTTCGAATGCTATGCGGACGAAGTCGCGGGTACAGCTAGTAATATTATAAAGCTACTCATTGGAACTTCTTCATTGGTACGTGCTTCCCAGATACATCATTAGCATACTTTTCATAGTCTAGTGTACTTTTAATCATGGTCCTGATTTAGCGGTACTGGTTATTACAATGGAGCGACTGCCGTCTGACCTCCGTAAACATTACAGGGAAACCAGACCAACAGGAACATGACCCGGGTGTGTTAGTGGACGACACTGTCAGATTTTTCAGGCTGCCTAAAGTCACCTACTAAATGGCGAATTCACATTCTTTTAGAAACAATTGAACAAAATTAAGGAAAACCCAAAACCGCCCAGCTTCTTTTACCTATAACTTTTTTTTTTAATTTATCAATAAACTGTTAATTTAAATTGTTGCTTATACCGCCAGCAGTAAGGTCGATATTAACGACTAAACGGTTACGTAAGCATATAATAAATATGCAAATTGTTTAATATCTTGTCTGTATAACAATGTTCTGCATGTAAATGTTCACGTATGGCCAGTTTATGACTGTCCGAATAGTCAAAGGCCATTTCGACTCATCTTAGCGTTTTTCGGTGGGTTTGGAGCCTTAAAACACAATATCATGACTGTCCGAATAGTCAAAGACCATTTCGACTCATCTTAGCGTTTTTCCCGGTGGGTTTGGAGCCTTAAAATACAACATCATTATTTTTAATACAAAATAATAAAATTCTCTCTGTCACTCGCTGGTTGACTGTAAGAGATCACTTTCTGGGATAAGTCCGCCATTGTACTTTTGTTTTATTATCTATGCTTTTGTATTCACTTCAGTTTTAGTACAATAAAGTTATTACAACGAAACAAACAAACAAACAAAACATTCATTATCACATATATATAGAAATAGAAAATCATTACTATTGATTTTCTATTTCAACTACCATCATACTAAACGTGGCCTAAAGTCTTATAACCCTACGCTCTGTCTACCCCGTATGGGATAAAGACGTGATTATTATGTATGTAAAATATAGGGACAAATCACACAGATTGAGCTAGCCCCAAAGTAAGTTCGAGACTTGTGTTATGGGATACTAACTCAACGATACTATATTTTATAACAAATACATATATAGATAAACATCCAAACATCCAGCAAGACCCAGATCAATCAAAAAATCATATCCATCTTGACTTGACCGGGCATCGAACCAGAAACCTCCTAAGTGGCGGGCAGGCATGTTAACCATTACGCCACGGAGGTCGTCAAATAAGGTTATAAAGGTACTTTTTTAATAACTTGGCATTTCCTTACAATCGGACACCTGCCTGACGTCAATCCTACATGAGAATACTGTTTTTATTTAAGCCTGTCATTTGAAGAGAGTTACAAGGAAATTTAGTTACTTTTCTCTTAATCACCTTTTACAACAATCACGAAAAGATAAGGAGTGGTCTATTCTTGATATAGGCAAAACACAGATATATGTACATTGCTTCTTTGGCATGAATAGAAAAAAAAACGTGTTCTTATTTTTTTATGAAGAAAAGACATCAACGCGATATGTTAATTTTAAGTTTTGCGTATTCGACCAAAATTTGGTAATCGAATCAAATGGGACCACTTGCTGACTGGACCATTTGAGAATTGGGACTACTCATGGCCTCTGTAATTTGTCCCTATATTTTACACTAGCCGTTCCCCGCGGTTTCACTCGCCATTAGTGTGTATGTAGCCTATAACCTTCCCCAAGAATCAGGCTTTCATATACAAAAAGAAATTTGCAAATCCGACCAGTAGTTTTCAAGTTATAAGCGTTCAAACAAACAAACTCTTTAGCTTTATTATATTTATTTTACATACATAATACATAATAATCACGTCTTAATCTCATACGGGGTAGACAGAGCCTAGGGCTAGGCCATAGGCCACGTATAGCATGATGATAGTTGAAACAGGAATTGGACATTTTGCGAACTGAACATTATGCGAATAGACGAATTGTGATAATTATTTAGGTGAATAAATATAATTATTTAAGACCATTGCTCTTTTGGAAAATTTTCCCCTAATAACATTATTTTGCTGTATTTAGGACCTTGTGGTTCAAAAGCAAGGACATTCGCACTTCGCCTTAAACACACAGTACTTCACAATACTTATAAAATATAGTAGAAAAGACTTTTTGTTTTGTTTGATAATAAAAATATTTCCATTGTTAGTATAAGTAGTCATAATATCTAATATTCTTCTGTATTAGAAAGTACCTATTTTTAAATATTTTAAAGGCTTTAGACGTACTTATTTTTTAAAATCTATTACACACTCAAATGTTTGTTGAAAATTGACATTAATAATTATAGTTTTTTTTACAATTTAGTAGGCAAACAGGCATACAGCCCAACTGATGGTAAGCGGTCACCGTAGCCCATGGACACCTGCAATACCAGAAGTGTCACGTGCACATTGCATTTTTTGCAGAAGTAAAAAAAAAACAAAGAAATAGTAGGCGATAAATGAATCGTCATCATATCATCATTTCGTGTAGGTGACACAGTCAATTGACCATGCACACCCTGGTGTCAGAGTTCTTCGGAACCGCTTCTCGGATAAACGAATAATATCTTATATTTTCTGTGGTGATACGAATTGTCGAAAAAAGGAGGAAAGATTATAACAATATAAAAATATACGTATGGAACAAAAGTTTTAAACTATATTCTTATGTTTAATATATTGTCGATATAACTAAAAAAATAAATAAATTTGCAAATAAATACAATTTAAGGCAATTTTTATAACAGCATAATTTCCGTTAGTGAATGTCAAATTAAATTTATTTTTAAATACGTTGTATAATAATTTTGTCATAATATTAAAAATTAAGGACAGAATATAATTTCAAGTAGAATTTTTTTAGCAGTGATAAAAATAAAACCTAATATGAATTTTAATAATTATATTGACCTGATATATTCCATCAAATTTTATCACTTAATAAAATTATAATAAAAAAAAATCACTTTCAATAAAAAATATTCCAGTTTAAAAAAAAAAACAATTTTTTTCGTCCTATCGATATTTTCCGCAAAAAACACTCATGCCATCCTTAATTCCTTAATCTAGCGCAATAAAAAAAAAAGAACTCACATTTAAAAAAACGGGCACTCAACACAACCCACAAAAACACACTGATTCGTCTTTCGTTCGAAATTCAATATTTAAAACTAATAATGACGTCACATCAAAAATTTCGCGCCGTTCGATCGATACAACAAAAGTGGAGGAGGCTGCGCCGGAGTTTATATATAGACGATTGATGAAACATCTGCCGTGGGACATCTAGCGGCGAGTTGCGGAACTGTTGTGAATCATCTTACATGTATGCAAGGATCCGCTTGGTTTTTTCTTTATTAAAAAAAGTACTCAGGACTTACGGCTAGGAATTTGCTTTATTATAAACTAGTCACACCAATATTAGGTTTCCACGAGACAGGCTCGTCCTATTGTGAAAACCACCAGTATACTTATTTTTTCTTTATAAATAGTAGGTATACTTACAGTTACCTATATATAGGTTAAGAAACTTTTGTCACCACATATCCATACTTCCATACTAATATTATAAATGCGAAAGTCTGTCTGTCTGTCTGTCACCTCTTCACGGCTAAACTGCTGGACCGATTGTGATGAAATTTGGTAGGGATGTAGTTAACGACCTGAGGTCAAACATAGGCTACTTTTGGGCGCGATATAACCGAGTCCCACGCGGGGCGAAGCCGCGGGGAACAGCTAGTATTAAATAAATAATTTGAATTTATAGACTACCTTATTTACATTTCTTTCATTCAATAAATGGCTGGAAGAAATTGCATTAGCGATAAATCCGCCTTTGTACTAATTTTATTTTCGATCCTGTACAATCGAATGATGTATTAATATACATACATTTAGTCACGTCTTTATTCCATACGGGGTAGACAGAGCCTAGGGCCAAAAGACCTTAGACCACGTTTAGCATGATGACAGTTGAAACAGGAAATCAATAGTGATGGGTTGCTAGCCGCATCGCCTATGTCATGATTTCCCCATTCGCCGATTCCCTCAGTCGACTTTTACGGCTTTCACGGGAAGAGAAGCAGCTGGTTTGTTTTCTAGCACATTCTACGTTTTTCTTTTTCTCCCAGACCATATTATATATATAAAATTAACTAGCTGATCCGGCGAACTTCGTACCGCCTTTCTTAATATTTTTTCCGTAAGAACCTAGTACAGAGTGTTAGAAAACTACAAAAAAAAAAAATCAGCCAAATCGGTCAAGCCGTTTTCATGCTATGTCGTGACAAGGGAAAACGGGTATCATTTTTATATATATACTAGCTGTCGCAGCGAACTCCGTACCGCCTGAACGCACTTTTCTCACCGTTTAAACCTTTCCTGAACTTCCACAAATATTTTAAGACCAAAATTAGCCAAATCGGTTCAGCCAATCTCAAGTTTTAGCGAGACTAACGAACAGCAATTGATTTTTATATATATGTATAGATGTATAGATATAGATTTAATATTATATTATAATTGGTGCAATAAAGTGTTTATTCATTAATTTACCCTGTCTCGTTTTTTTGGATGTCGTAAAAGGGCGATTAAGGAAATAATCTTAAAGACTGTTTTGAGCTAAACAGCATGAAAATAAGCAGGGAATAATCCTTATTCATTGTAGTATTAACTGCCTCTGTGGTCAATTTGCCTGTAGACCCGGGGTCGAGGGTTCGATTCTCACGGGAAGCATACTTTGTTGTTTCCAGTTTGGTTAGGACATTGCAGGCTTGAATCACCTGATTGTCTGATAATAAAGATGATTCCGTGCTTCGGAAGGCACGTTAGGCCGTTGGTCCCGCGGCCCCACCGCCTAACTCGATAGCTATCGCTATGGCTATGGTTAATGACGTCATCCTGTCTTTTCGAATCGCCTAGCAAAGCGATATTGCTTTCACATGTCCAAGACCAAGACTAAGACTGTCTTGGTCCATAGAACACATGTAAAAGCAATATCGCTTTGCTTGGCAGTTCGAAAAGACAGGATGACGTCATAAACCATAGCGATAGCTATCGAGTTAGGCGGTAGGGCCGCCGGCTGCCTTAAGGTAGTCGTGAAAGGAACCGCGTCAGAGGCCGAGAAGAACTTTGTCACCAGGGTGTGCATGGTCGATTGACCGTGTCACAAACACGAAATGATGGTGATGGTTATAATACAAAGGGTCTCCTAAAAAAATACAATTTATCAATATCATTTTCATTTCATTAGAGTTAAACTAAAACATCTAATGTATGAAAACGTGTACTTACATTAAAAAATATAGAATTTGAAAAATGCTCGGTTTAAGGATATTTTTTTTTAAATCTAAGTTGAAAATCCTTCTCCTCTCTCCCAACACCGATTGGCAATGTATTCATTTGTTATTACATTATTGTCCTAAGCCAGCAATGAGACTATTGACGTATTGTTTTTATTAAATAATGAAGCAATTTCCGAGCAAGAGGAAGAAAAATACTTTATAAACTTAAGCGTTACCCTGTTAATATATATTTTTTTAGTCTTTAAGAAGTAAGTAAGTAAACTTTTTGGGTCCCGAAATTCAGGGATGGATTGGAATAAAGCTTCTAAATAAATAAATCTTATTAAGCTTTTATAAAACCACAGAACAGAGTAGTTATCCGAATAGATATGTTATGACGCGGATTTAGTTCCAGGATCAGTGTGGCAGCGTATTCTCCCTTCTTATCTTCAATTAATACATGTAAACCACACCACACCTTATTAGAAATGTATTACGTAGTTTACAACACAGCCACCTAATATTATCGACCAATAACAGTGGCAATAAATGACGCAATCAAATTCCCCGCCCATTTTTTCTGTGTGAAGTAAAACGTTAGCTTGATAGCCAAACTACTGCATGCCACTTCTTATATTTCTAAATTCTGTGCCCCTAGTATGAGTTTGACTGCGTTAGGATTTTGTATGGAATTTCTTAGTTTCCTTACTATCCGCCAGAGGCGCTGTACACGTTTGCCATACTAAATTGCTAACGCAGTAGCTAGCGTCTGCGTTAAGAAAAACTCATACTAGGGGCACTGTGTGTTTGTGCTAGTTAAACCCTGACACTTCAAACAATAGATCAGGATTTCAAAAATTAATTCATTAATTAGTCTAAAAACCCAACTTCGTTGCCAAAGTTGATAATTAATTTTAGAGTCGTTGCAATATTTGTTCAGAATAAAAAACAAAACCATAGCGCGTTGTCCAACGACTACAGCGCCATCTATTGACTAACCTGTAAAAATCTTTAACCCCTACCACGATTTCATAAACGCTAGCGCTGCGTTAGGATTTTGTATGGAATTTCTTTTTTCTTAGTTGCTGGTTTATCATACAAAATCGCTAAATCGTTAGCGTCTGCGTTTATAAAATCTCATAAGTACTAGGGGTACATAATACTGCAATACATATAAATAGTGGTTCTGTGAGCAGTAGACCTCGCGACCCTCCTCCCTTGACTTCCCTCCCTTCCCTTTGTTTCATAACTCTATAGGTATCTATTTCCCATTCTGTTAATTCTTTTTCCTCGTCTGTTCTCAAAATATGATTTTTTATGATATTATTAATAAAAAAAAATCTATAATCGAAAACGAAACCAAATCGCATATTAATTTGTAAAAGAACCATCTTGCGGCCAGTGACATAAGCAATGTAACTATATAGCAAACTTTCCCCTATTTTCCCCCAATCACTCAAATGTAAATTGACGTTCTCTGGAAAAAATGCTGCAGTGGAGTTTGTGGCGCCGCTTCTTCTCCACTTGCGCTTTGGAAGTGGTGGTAAACTTAATTTAAGTAATGATTGACGTCAATAAGTGATAAGAATGTCATATATTGAGAATAAACAATTTGAGTTTAAATTTGAATCAAAAAGCTGTCGACAAAAAATTTCAAAAAAATATAATTACGCGAGTGCCAAATATCGTTAGGATCCGTTCTTATACAACGTAACAGAAAACTTTCCCCCTTTTCTCCCCCATTTTCCTTCCAATCCAAAAAAACTTAGACAAAAAATTTCAAAGAAATCAAAGAACACGTGTGATTTGAAAAAATATAGTCAATAATAATCAGAACATTAAGTACCTACTTAAATTCTACTATTATATCACTATCACTACAACATTCAAAATTGTATTTATTCCAGAGGTTAATTTATTAGTTTATGTTTACTACTATTTACAAATTTTATGAACAAAAGAATAAACGAAAAAAAAAAATAAAAAAAAAATTAAAACTAAAATATCACTACATAGTATAAAACAAAGTCGCTTTGTCTGTCCTATATATGCTTAAATCTCATAATGGTGAAAGTTTGTGAGTGTGTATGTTTCTTACTCTTTTACAGGAAAACGGCTAAACCGATTCGGCTGAAATTTGGAATGAAGATTGTGCTGTTCCAAGGTTTACCTTGGAACAGCACAATCCCAACTATTATAAATGCGAAAGTGAGTTTGTATATTTGTTTGTTTGTTACCTCTTCACGCTTTAACTACTGAACCAATCTGCTTGAAACTTCGCATACACATAGTTAGGAGTACTGAGAAGGACATAGGGTACTTTTCATTCCCGGGAAAAAGCACTGTTACCGAAATTTATGCGGGTGAAGCAGCGGGCGAAAGTTAGTAGGCTATATTTTGTCCCGGAATTCCCACAGGATGGGAACCCCGGGCAACAGCCAGTCGTTTTCCTGTGAAAGAGTAACAGACATCCATACAAACTTTCATGTTTATAATATTAGTGTTAAGGTTTTTGATTTGCTATGAGACCGCAGAATTTAGAAATATTAACACTTTGCCCTTAGTGCGAGTTTTTCTTAACGCAGACGCTAGCGACTGCGTTAGCGATTTTGTACGGCAGAGCTGTAAGGCGCCTCTGGCGGATAGTAAGGCAACTAAAAAAATTCATACAAAATCCTAACGCAGTCGCTAGCGTCTGCGTTAAGAAAAACTCGCACTAAGGGCAAAGAAGTGGCATAGCGAACGAAAAACATGTCACTGGTTTGGCTTGCAAGCCAACGTTTCACACAGAAAAATGGGCGGGGAATTTGATTGCGTCATTTATTGCCACTGTTATTGGTCGATAATATTAGGTGGCTTTGTTGTAAACTACGTAATACATTTCTAATAAGGTGTGGTGTGGTTTACATGTATTAATTGGAGGTGAGAAGAGAGAATACGCTGCCACACTGACCCTGGAACTAAATCCGCGTCAAAACATTTCTATTCTGATAATTTCTTTGTTCTTTGCATGAGACTGTCAACAGGTGTAGTCGAGATGAAATCATAGACAATAAATAAAGGTCAAATTATGTATAATTGTACGCTTATATATGAATGAGTCATTAAAACAATGACATTATGGCTAAGGCGTATTAAAAGTACTTATCTACATATTATACAGTGCCCTAGTATGAGTTTTTCTTAACGCAGACGCTAGCGACTGCGTTAGCGATTTAGTATGGCAAACCTGTACAGCGCCTCTGGCGGATAGTAAGGCAACTAAGAAATTCCATACAAAATCCTAACGCAGTCGCTAGCGTCTGCGTTAAGAAAAACTCATACTAGGGACACAGAATACTATACTAGTATATATATTTAACCGCCATACAAAGAAGCGCTCCTTACTTAGTTTTGCTGCTTGGGTATAATAGTCTCATCATACTGAGTCATATTAACGCCATCTATCAATCACTTGAGACACTGTGATTCTAATTCTGACAACTCCTCAAATAAAACACTAAAACAGTCTGTGATAAGATAATTTAAAAATCGTGTTTTCATTATTCCCACACACAAAAAAAATATTCAACCGACTCCCAAAAAGGACTTTTCAATTCGGCTGATTTTTTTTTTATGTTTGAGACTTTATTTCTCCGTCATTTTAGGACCGATTTTAAAAATTCGTACGAATGGGTCCAATTAGGTCCCATGGAAAGCTTATCAAAATATAACAAACTAGCTGTTCCCCGCGGCTTCGCCCCGCGTGGGACTCGGTTATATCGCGCCCAAAAGTAGCCTATGCTTGACCTCAGGTCGTTAACTACATCCCTACCAAATTTCATCACAATCGGTCCAGCAGTTTAGCCGTGAAGAGGTGACAGACAGACAGACGGACTTTCGCATTTATAATATTAGTATGGAAGTATGGATAACTGTAAAACTTGTATCGGCTAAGTCAAATAAAACGATAATTTTTTCCTATGTTTAAAAGTAGCTTGTTTTATAATGGAGTAATTTGCAAGGTCAATCGACCCTGTATGTCCCTGTATATTAGCATTTTAAAATCCCCATACGGTCGCTCTAACGGTTTATACTTGAAATTCGATTTCCTTTGGTAATCCATACTAAAATTATAAATGCGAAAGTCCGTCTGTCTGTCTGTCACCTCTTCACGGCTAAACGGATGGACCGATTGTGATGAAATTTGGTAGGGATGTTAACGACCTGAGGTCAAACATAGGCTACTTTTGGGCGCGATATAACCGAGTCCCACGCGGGGCGAAGCCGCGGGGAACAGCTAGTAACTTATATAAATAAATAAATACTTTGGGGCTAACTCAATCTGTGTGATTTGTCCCTATATATAAGTTCGAGACTTGTGTTATGGGATACTAACTCGACGATACTATATTTTATAACAAACTAGCTGTTCCCCGCGGTTTCACTCGCTATTAGTGTGTATGTACTATAGCCTATAACCTTCCCCAAGAATCAGGCTTTCATATACAAAAAGAATTTTGCAAATCCGACCAGTAGTTTTCAAGTTATAAGCGTTCAAACAAACAAACTCTTCAGCTTTATTATATTAGTATAGATACTATATGCATATCATTATATGCTGTTGAATATCTGTAATTGTATAAGTAGTATTCTGTAATCTGTGGTCAGACTAAGGTCACTAAACAGCACTAAATAATGACATAAAATAAAATAAAAATCTTCCATAAACCGATCATCTGTTGAAATAATGAATAATTAATCTAATTAAGTATTTTTAATTAATTAATATGAGTCGATTTAAATAAATTAATTTTGTCGCTATAATGATTTATTAGACTTATTTTCTTAAGAAATTTTCTACACAGCATTCTCTATCTCTTTCTTTTTTCATAGCGTTTTCCCGGTCGCTAACAGAGTCGTAAAGCTTCAGATAGCTAGTTCAGACAGGCACAAATCAACTGCAAATATTTTAAGGGCTGATTCAGAGACTTAGGTGACAATTGATCCGCAAAAAATCTCATCCGAGTTACCGCTATACTGCGAAAAACTTTTCTAATTAAACTTATATAGAATGTTTTTTTTCACTCCATACTAAACTAAATCTGATGATTCTCAATTTATATGGGAGGTAAAAAAAAGTTTTCTTATTTCGATATAAGTTTATTTGGAAAAGTTGTTCAGTTTAGTGGTCTGAATTTGCCCTTAAAATATTTGCAGTTGATTTCGGTCCACCTTACATAGATATATTAAAAAAAAATACAATATAGTTTTAAATAAATTAATAAATTGTAGAACGGAAACATTCGCGCACGAGTCCGACTCGCACTTGGCAGGTTTTTTACTTTCGCTATCACTATCACTATCACTACATAGTATAAAACAATGTCGCTTTCTCTGTCCCTATGTCCCTATGTATGCTTAAATCTTTAAAACTACACAACGGATTTTGATGCGGTTTTTTAATAGATAGAGTGATTCAAGAGGAAGGTTTTTATGCTCATGAGAAGCCGGGGCGGGTCGCTAGTTAAAAATAAAACTATTCACGACGCCAGGACTCAAACCTGGGACCTCGGAGTGAGGTCATAAAAAATAGCTCCCTATTATAAACAAGGTCGTGACGTCTTTAAAAATTATAAATATTTTTGTGTTGCGAAATATAATCGGATTACTATTCGATGACCCTGCCTGGAAGCTTTCCAGTTTGCAATGATCATTAACCTTTTTTAAGTTGGTTAAATTCCATTTAGTATCACTACATAGTATAAAACAAAGTCGCTTTATCATGTATGCTTAAATCTTAAAAACTACGCAACGGATTTTGATGCGTTTTTTTAGATAGAGTGATTCAAGTTTGTTAGTTTGAACGCTTATAACTTTAGAACTACTGTGCCCCTAGTATTAGTTTTTCTTAACGCAGACGCTAGCGACTGCGTTAGGATTTTGTATGGAATTTCTTAGTTGCCTTACTATCCGCCAGAGGCGCTTTACAGCTCTGCCGTACAAAATCGCTAACGCAGTCGCTAGCGTCTGCGTTAAGAAAAACTCGCACTAAGGGCACTGGTCCGATTTGAAAAAATCTTTCTGCATATGATAGCCTGATTCTTGGGGAAGGTTATAGACTACAATACATACACACCACAGTGACAGGGGGGAACTAGTACATTCCTAAGTCAAAGCATAACCCTCCATTTTTGACTCAGTCGGATAAAATCCCCGAAGGCTGTAATGATAAAGAGATGAGAATGTGTAATGTAATTATTTACACTTGTCAAGGTTAAAATCTACATTTGGATGACAATAGAGTGAGCAGACGAACCGTGGGCGGAGAGCTTGTATACGCGAAATAACTTCTAATCTGAAGGTGTAAGTTTTGCTAATTCTCATATTTATTCCAATACTTACCAAAGGAGCTCGATAGGCTAGCGCGGCGCTCGTTATCGTAACGATAGTGCGCGTCAAGCGACGGCGACGGCGAGTGCGCGGCCATGTTTGGATTGGTCGCCATTAGTGGCATTACTATCTTGAGCTCCTCCGTGCTTCGGAAGGCACGTTAAGCCGTTGGTGTTGTCCACTAACACACCCGGATCATGTTCCTGTGGGTCTGGTTTCCCTTTAAAAAAGAGTTACGGAGGTCAGACGTCAGTCGCTCCATTGTAATTACCAGTTCCGCCAAATCAGGACCATGATTAATAGCGTACCCTGAGCTCCGAAGCGTAAGCTGAAGATGCAAATGGGAAACACGCTCGGACGATGAAGACTACCACATAAAACAGAGAATACTACTCATAATACCTATCTATAAGTACTCATGATCTAGGGGACTAGTTAGCTTAGATGATCTAAGATATTAGTAGTTAGTAAGGTGTTCCGTGCGTAAAAAATCAAAACAGCAGTTCCCCTAGTGTGAGTTTTTCTTAACGCTAGCGACTGCGTTAGGATTTTGTATGGAATTTCTTAGTTGCCTTACTATCCGCCAGAGGCGCTGTACAGGTTTGCCATACTAAATCGCTAACGCAGTCGCTAGCGTCTGCGTTAAGAAAAACTCATACTAGGGGCACTGTGCCCTTAGTGCGAGTTTTTCTTAACGCAGACGCTAGCGACTGCGTTAGAATTTTGTATGAATTTTTTTAGTTGCCTTACTATCCGCCAGAGGCGCTTTACAGGTCTGCCGTACAAAATCGCTAACGCGACTGCGTTAAGAAAAACTCACACTAGGGGGCACTGTACTCCTAGTATAATATTTGAAAAATCGCAGACGCTAGCGACTGCGTTAGCGATTTTGTATGATAAAGTACAAACCTTTATAACGCTCCTGACAGATAGTAAGCCAACTTAAAAAAATCTATACAAAATCCCACCCTAACGCAGTCGCTAGAATTTCACTTAGCATTTTGTTGACAAGGATTAAAGTCACTTAATCGACACTGTACCACTTTCCAACATTCACACTTGTTCACGGACACTTAGCGAATAATAATCCACAATTATTATGCGTAAGTGCTCGAAAAAACAAACATATTGAAAAATGAATACAGCGCGCGGACAACATGACATTTGACTTTCCCGCCAAAACTCTACCCACATCGAAGAAAAAAAAGATGCAAAGACAAATGATTATATGTAGCTAAAGTGACATAATTCCCGCCATATTATGAAATTTAACGAAAGCCCTTTGGCCCTGCGATAACATATATTATTATTTGAATTATGCCTACGATGTGTTAATTTGAAACTATATTTTCGCATTATTTCAATGTCGTTATTAGAAAGTTTATTATGTAGAGCTATAATTTGTCAATAGAGTGTGCCTATCTCACGATTAGATTACTGCCACGGTAATACTATACATACATAAATATCATCACGCCTGTCTCCCGTAGGGGTAGGCAGAGACTAGAGATTTCCATTGGCTACGATCCTCACATACCTCTCTATCTATAGATAGTATTACCGTGGTACTGCCTATTATGACTTACTTGTAATGTTGTAAGCCAAATCCGTGCGGCATTCCGCTCTCCACGGTTTTTGTTCCCACTTTCCCAATCGAAAAGATCTTAAGATCCTCAGTGATTCCTATAGTTACAAATTGCAATACTGTCAAAAGTGGCCGTTTTAAGCAATGTTGCAATTTGTAACTATAGGGAACTATAATTTAATTTGTTTAAAATTAACTTCAGATCCAGAACCTTAATTACATAACAGGGATTTTGATAACTTGTGTTTTCAATGAATAATGATTTCTAAATGATTGTGGCGTTAGTGTTCACCGAGGTATCGCCTTAAGGAACATGGGTGTAAAGTTTCGTAAGGACCCTTCAGAAATGCGACCTCTCACTCGGAACAAACACCGCTGCGCTGCCACAAACACACACACATATCCCGAAAAAATTGCCAGTTCAACCCGCCACATCCCATGGCTCTATCAATCTGCAATTAAATCAATCTGCTTATACGAGCCGAATCTCGGGATAGAACACTGTAGTACTTAAAAATAAATAAATAATACTAATTAAACAGGGACAAATTTCACAGATTGAGTTAGCTCCAAAGTAAGTTCGAGACTTGTGTTATGGGACACTAACTCAACGATACTATATAACAAATACATATAAAGATAAACAACCAAGACCCAGACAATTCAGAAATATCTTAAGTCTCGAACTTACTTTGGGGCTAACTCAATCTGTGTGATTTGTCCCTATACATTTATTTATTTATCTTTGCCATAATGTTTAAATCTAATATAATAAAATTCCCGTGTCACAACGTTAGTTACCTTACTCCTCCGAAACGGCTTTAATGATTTTCACCAAATTTTATATGCATATTCAGTAGGTCTGAGAATCGGCTACTATCTATTTTTCATACCCCTAAGTGATAAGGGTTGTTCACCCTTAAATTACCTAGAAATAATTTATATGGCAAAACAACGTTTGCGGGGTCAGCTAATAAATAAATAAATACGCGAACTCTCTCGACTATTACTTTCTCTATGGTTTAGGGCTCTCCGTCTACATTATCTCAGTAGATTGATGGCATAGACTAATAGACTTTTTATAAGTCTTTGATTGATGTTATCATTTTAAAGATAAGTAAGTTATTAGTTTATTCATAGAACTAGAAATCGCGCGCGGCTCTAATAGAATTAGCACGACAAGCTAAACTGTGCCCCTAGTATGAGTTTTTCTTAACGCAGACGCTATCGACTGCGTTAGGATTTTGTATGGAATTTCTTAGTTGCCTTACTATCCGCCAGAGGCGCTGTACAGGTTTGCCATACTTAATCGCTAACGCAGTCGCACAGTCCTACTTTAAGTCAAGTCAAGTCAAAAAGTCAAGTCAGTACTCTAGTCCAGTCAAGTAAGTCTAGTCAAGTCAGATGGCTAAGTGAAGCGGTGGAAAAGTTTCACTTAGCTATAACTTGGAGATTTTGGTGATAAAGATAAAAGTCACGTAATCGACACTGTATCACTTCCTAACACTTACGTTTGTTCACGAACACTTTGCGAATAATAATCCACCAATAGTCGAAAAAACCTAAGTTTTGGAAATTAAATACAGCGCGGACATAGCGACAGTTTACTTTCCCTCCAAAAACTTTTAATTAATACAAAGATAGATCTATAGACAAGAAAAACTATTTTTATATAAATATTCCATGATTCAAGTGTGTTATTGTTCATATAAACCATCATAATAAACATCATACTTGTTCAAAAATATGTTTGTTATTTATGGATGAAAAAAAAAAAACCTCTAGAACATTAAACCGGAGACGCCACGCATACTTATTTCTACCTGAAAAAGTATTTTTTTTTTATGTAATTACGATTTGCACATCTCATAAAGGTTAAATGTATAAGGGAACATCTTAATTTTAACAACAAATTGTACCACCTACATTTTATGCAAATAAAGGATATTGATTGATTGAATAATTGAAAGTCTGCCACATTCTGTGCCCCTAGTATGAGTTTTTCTTAATGCAGACGCTAGCGACTGCGTTAGGATTTTGTATGGAATTTCTTAGTTGCCTTACTATCCGCCAGAGGCGCTGTACAGGTTTGCCATACTAAATTGCTAACGCAGTCGCTAGCGTCTGCGTTGAGAAAAACTCATACTAGGGGCACTGAGCGCGGAGTGAGGAAACACGCACACAAGTACAAGCAGTATGACCGGCGGTCTTATACATTTGGCAAAGGGGTCGCCTGTCGGTGGCCGCTCCATTTGTTTTAATGCTCTAAGTGTGAATAGGCAACAACCCTTTGGACAACAGGAAAAGATTGCTATGATAATAGCTACTAGGTATCTACCAAGACCAACTAAATTCCATATTAATCTGAATAATAATGTTTACGACCGCGTTTTGAGGTTAGTTAATGTATGAGAAAACCCAAATACCTAAATAATATTATTCACCGAACTTTGGCCAGTCTGCTGACTCAACGATAATCGGTGTAAATTTTGTTAAATGGTGCAATGTTATGTAAGGCATCCGGGTATTTATTTTTAAAACAAAAGTTTCTTTTTTTAGAGACGGTATGTGCTACATAACAACATAGTACCTGGGCGACCGAGCTTCGCTCGTTTTATGCAGAAAATCTTTTTGCGTGGGAATTTGGGTAAAATGAATTTTTCCAGACATGGAACCTAGCTAGATTATCCTTTTGACTATGTAAGAACTTATGTTTAAAATTTCAAATACGTTGGAGCCGTTTTCGAAAACGCGAGTACAAATAAATTTTATGCTCGTTTAATATTATAGGATAGGATTTATAAAATTACTTATTAAAATTAGGGTAAACTTTGAGAAAGGGAAAAATAGACATTATAGGAGTACCCGAAATCGGCGAGCATGTATGACGAGAGTGATGAGTATGGCGAGAGGGAGGTATGTAAGGATCGTAGCCAATGGAAATCTCTAGTCTCTGCCTATCTACGGGTGAAAGGCGTGGTGATTTTATGTATTTATGTAAAATTATTGTGACAATAAAACAAAATAGTCTGATAAATCAATCCATATCCATACCTACTTCCATACTAATATTATAAATGCGAAAGTCTGTCTGTCTGTCTGTCTGTCACCTCTTCACGGCTAAACTGCTGGACCGATTGTGATGAAATTTGGTAGGGATGTAGTTAACGACCTGAGGTCAAGCATAGGCTACTTTTGGGCGCGATATAACCGAGTCCCACGCGGGGCGAAGCCGCGGGAAACAGCTAGTACTTAATATAAAACAAAGTCCCTTCGCTACGGATTTTGGAGCGGTTTTATTTAAGAGAAGAACATAAAATTTACAAAATTGCTCTCAATCCTTTTTAAAAATCGTGCTCCAATCCGCGCAATATTTAAAAAATATTTTTTTACGGCTCTGGATACTAGTACTTTAAGGCCTTTCTTGAATTTATTTATCTTCTTCAGTCCTACTTGGTCATTTTTTTTTTTCAAATACTTTTTACGGCCATGGAAACTAGTCCTTTAAGGCCTCTCTTCATTTTATTAATCTTCTTCAAGTGATGCGTCAGTCAGATGGCTAAGTGAAGCGGTGGAAAAATTTCACTTAGCTATAACTTGGAGATTTTGGTGACAAAGGTAAAAGTCACATAATCGACACTGTACCACTTCCCAACACTCACGCTTGTTCCCGAACACTTTGCGTATAATAATCCACCAATATTAATCACAAATACTCTACAAAACCTAAGTTTTGGAAATTAAATACTGCGCGGACATAGCGACAGTTTACTTTCCCTCCAAAAACTCCCAACTTTGGTCAAGTCAAGTCAGAAACGTCAAGTCTGTAGTCTAGTCTACTTAAGTAAGTATAGTCAGAGGGCTAAGTGGGTGGAACTATTTTTTACCATTAGTCCTCCGTGGCGGTGGTTTATAGGATAAAATGCCTGCTCACAACTCAGGAGGTCCCAGGTTCGATCCCCGCGGTCAGGTGAAGGTGAATAATGATCTTTTTCTGATTGACCTGGATATTGAATGTTTATCTATATCTATATTTGTTAAAAAATATAGTATCGTTGAGTTAGTATCCCATAACACAAGTCTCGAACTTACTTTGGGGCTAACTCAATCTGTATGATTTGTCCCAAGATAATTTTATATTATATTTATTTACTAGCGACCCGCCCCGGCTTCGCATGGGCATAAAAACCTTCCTCTTGAATCACTCTATCTATTAAAAAAACCGTATCAAAATCCGTTGCATAGTTTTAAAGATTTAAGCATACATAGGGACATAGGGACAGAAAAGCGACTTTGTTTTATATTATGTAGTGATAGTGATATTATATTTCTTATTTATTAAGTTCGCTCTTGACTGCGAACAACCACGTAAATTCCTGGCGCCATTTTTTCTCATATTTATGACTTAAGTAGCTTAAGATATATATGTTTATTATTTGCTAATAGCGTTACATAATATATTGACTCAGTAATCCACATAATCCGACCATATATGAGTCGCAACGATTAGTTTGGTTTACGGTTTTGGCGGTATGATGTCAGATTCAAAATTATTTTATTTGATATGAAATATGTTGCTTAACCTTTGTTTAAAGTTATAGATTTTCGCTTTGTCTCGATTAAGAATAAATTGTCTATGTTTATCGAGATGAAATGTTGTCTATGTATCACCCTAGTACTTATGAGGTTTTATAAACGAAGACGCTAGCGACTGCGTTAGCGATTTTGTATGACAAACCTGCACAGCGCCGTTGGCGGATAGTAAGGCAACTAAGAAATTCCGTACAAAATCCTAACGCAGTCACTAGCGTTTGCGTTTAAACAATCTCATAATAGGGGTACTGAGCCTTCCCATGGATAACTCCCCATAATAACCTGTCAAGTGCGGCCTGCATCCAACGCTTGCCTGCGACCATCTTCAGGTCGTCTGACCGTGTCGGTGGGTGTCCGATGTTGCGTATCATCCATACCTACATCAAATATATAATAATAATAAGAGTATTTTCTAAACATCAAAACTTTTATTAAGGGCTCTGATTCGCGATGTCTTTGCTTATGGGGCGACTGCCGTCTGACCTCCGTAGCCCTTTTTACAGGGAAACCAGACCCACAGGAACATGACCGGGGTGTGTTAGTGGACAACACTGGCAGATTTTTCAGGCTGCCTGAAGGCATCTGAAACCGTCTCAACTACACCATAACAGCCCAACGACCTAAACGTGCCTTTCGAAGCACGGAAGAGCTCAAAAGATAGAAATGGCATTGTGGCGACCAATCCGAGTCCCGATAGACGTCGCTTGACATGAACGATCGTTACGAACACGCATGCCCTGATAATGTAAACAAAAGATTAACTTTTTTTAATGCTACCGTGATAGCAGATCTTATAAAATAATCTACAATAAATTATTCGCGGGCAAAACCTATTGTTGTAAAAAACCAGGTTCAACGCTCTTAGATTAACATCTTGCATTATAAATTATGACAATTCGAAACTTAAACTTATTAAAAAAAAACATTGTATTACTCTATGGTTTCTTAGAGTAAGCATAAATGATAGAGCGGTGTTATAATTCGTAATTATTATTAGACTAGCTTTTGATCGCGGCTTCGCCCGCGTGCATTTCCGTCGGGAACTGTGCTTTTCCCTGGATGAAAGGTAACCATATGTCCTTCTCAAACGTATATAACTGTGTCTGCAAATTTAGGAAGAGCGGATCAGTACATATGGCGTGAAAGCGTAACAAACGAACAAATAAATAAATAAACAAACTCACTTTCGCATTTATAATATTAGTTGGAAGTTGGATACAAAAAGAGTATGAGAAAAGAGAACATTCAGAAGAGGCCGCTTCTTGTACCTTTTTGTTTGTATTTAAATCCTTGTATGTATAACTGTACTAGCTATTTCCCGCGGCTCTGCCAGCGTGGGAATCGGTTAAATTGCGCCTAAAAGTAGCTTTGCTTTGACCCTTGGTCTTTAACTATATATAACCATACCATATCATAACCTAATGGGAAAACTTTTAAATACAAGTTAAAAGCTGTTCTTGGCGAAAAATGTTTTTACTCATTGGATGAATTTTAATGTATTGGTTTTAGAGTTAAGTTTTTTTACAATATATATTCGAAGTCAATATTTTTTTGTTGACAAATAAATAAATACAAAATACCAAAATCCATACTAATATTATAAATGCGAAAGTCTGTCTATCTGTCTGTCTATCTGTCTGTCTGTCTGTCTGTCACCTCTTCACGGCTATACGGCTGGACCGATTGTGATGAAATTTGGTAGGGATGTAGTTAATGACCTGAGGTCAAACATAGGCTACATTTGGGCGCGATATAACCGAGTCCCACGCGGGGCGGAGCCGCGTGGAACAGCTAGTCATTTATAATATTAAGTAGGTACCTATTTAAATATGTATTTTAAATTGGTTTAATAAAGAGTTTTGTATTGTATTGTCTCAACGAAAGAAATATAAAAAAAAGGGGTCCAAAAAGTAAAACCGTGGAAATTGAACCAACGACCTCCAGGTCATCAGGCGAACGCCTTAACCACTAGACCACAGAGGCAGTTACGGTTCTATAGATGTAATAGTTTCTCTATGATAAAAATTATTAAGCGTAAACTAAAGTTTATGATTCACCAAATGATTTATTTTATGACATTATCAATTAAAATATGTAGTACCGTTATATAATAATATTTTTAAATTTTCTGTACGCCTTTTTTTAAAATGAGATCTTCTTACGCGGCGTTGGGCACTTTTTGGGTTGGTAAAAACTGTAAAACTTGCCTTACTATCCGCCAGAGGCGCTGTACACGTTTGCCATACTAAATCGCTTACGCAGTCGCTAGCGTCTGCGTTAAGAAAAACACACTAGGGTCACAGGATTAGTGACCAGTACCCCTAGTTTGAGTTTTTCTAAACGCAGACGCTAGCGAATGCGTAAGAAATTTTGTATGAAAAACCTGTTCAGCGCCTCTGGTGGATAGTAAGGTAACTAAGAAATTCCATACAAAATCCTAACGTAGTCGCTAGCGTCTGCGTTTAGATTAGAAAAAACTCATACTAGGGGTACTTCGTAAGACGAGAGATTCGTAAGAATGGGAATGTATCTTTTAATGTCGAGGCTACTGATCTAATCTATACTATAATAGTTCGTCATTATTCATCATTTTACTTTATTTTTAACCCCCGACGCAAAAAGAATGTTAAAAATTTGACGTGTCTGTCTCTGCATCATATCTCCCGAATGGATGAAGCAAATTCATTTTTTTTTTGTATTAGAGGTGACTTATGTGAAAGTGTTCTTAGACATGTTTCATGAAAATCGGTTGAGCCGTTTAGAAGTTGTGGGGGTGAAAGTGGGGAAGAACAACCGGATGTCTGCAAATATACTCGAGTGGGGTCTCAAATGAAAGCGCATCACGTGCACATTATATGTTAAACTAGCGACCCGCCCCAGCTTCGCATGGACCTAAAAACCTTCCTCTTGAATCACTCTATCATTAAAAAAACCGCATCAAAATCCGTTGCGTAGGTTTAAAGATGTAAGCATACAAAGGGACATAGGGACAGAGAAAGCGACTTTGTTTTATACCATGTAGTGATGAAAATTGGTTGAGCTGTAAAAAAGTTCTGGGGGTATAGGTAAGAGGGGAAAATACCTATGTAATGTCTGCAAATATATGTGTGGGAAGAAATCAGTCGAAATCTAAGAATAAATAATGTAATTATAGTTCGTAAGAAACAAAAAGCAAGGAATGTTTTTTTATATTAATAATCTTTAAATCATTCATCTTTGAATTCGATTTGAATAATATTATTATGTAAAATAAATCCATTTAAATAAATTCATAATACACCAATTTGGTTTATAGGAGCAATGATAAATACATAAATATTTAGCATAAATAACTTAATTGTACAAGCTGTGACAAAATTGTTAAGATATTTGATATTATACATACATATCATCACGCCTGTCTCCCGTAGGGGAGGCAGAGACTAGAGATTTCCATTGGCTACGATCCTTACATACCTCTCTCGCCTCCTCCACACTCATCACTCTCGTCATACACGCTCGCCGATTTCGGGTACTCCTAATGTCTCCCTTTTTCAAATGGTCTGCGATTTGGGTCGCAGTATGTTTTTCGAGGCCGACCCTGACCGCCGCTCCCAGCCAACTCTGCTTTGTATATACCTTTCTTCAATCTCCTTTCGTCCATCTCAACATCCCTATTTCGATCTTTGTCACTACCGCCGTATGCCTAACTGTATAAAAAAGAAAGTACGCTATAGTAAAGTATGGATTTTCTACATATGTTTGGATTTTTATATATAAGGTGAATTTAAATCAACTGCAAATATTTTAAGGACAGATTCAGACCACTAAACTGAACAACTTTCCTAAATAAACTTATGTCGACATATGAAAAAAAAAATTTGACCTCCCATAAAAATTGAGAATCAGCTGATCTAGCTTAGTATGGAGAGTGAAAAATAAAATTTCGTATTTCGATATAAGTTTATTTGGAAAAGTTGTTTCGTATAGTGGTCTGAATCTGCCCTTAAAATATTTGCAGTTGATTTGTGTCCACCTTGTATATGTATTAGTTTTTTTTTAGTTTGTAAGTAGCTAGTTTTATCTTTACTCATGGTATGTTTAATACGCTATGTTTTTTTTTGTGTACATAGATTAATAAATTAAATAAATGTTTCTTTATTAAAACATGAGGATTTTCTACCCGACTGTACTCTCCGGCCGCTGTATATTTATGAGCTAGTTTTAGTCACACGATTCTCCACGGCTGTACCAATGACGGCTTCATCGTGTGACGACCTTAGATTCAGGATCTTGGAGATGGATGTCTCTTTGTTATGGAGATGGGAATTCCAATTTTCGAAGTAAAATACAATATATCTTTTTCATTTCTCATACTCGGAAAGTATAGTGTGTACGAACAAACAAATATACAAACTCACTTTCGCATTTATAATATTAGTTTTGATTGGGATTGGATAATAAGCGGTAAATAAGAAATTCCATATAAAATCCTAACGCAGTCGCTAACGTCTGCATTTATGAAATTTCACACTAGGGGTACTGAATATAGGGTGGAAAACTCTTCGTCGTTCCCGAGGGACGAAAAAACTCATAGTAATTGCTTTTTTCCCAAAGCAGGAATGAAATTTAAAAATTGAACTAAATTTCGTCTGTAATTTTATCATGAAATTGTGAACTTAAAATTAAGATAAATGTCATATTAAAGACATCAGCTGACTAATAAGTATTTCCACAGAAATCGCTCAATTATTCGGCCTTGCTCTCTCGTCATTGTTCATATGACTCATTAGAAATGCAATTGCTGTAACCTTAACAAATGAGCCAAGTCTTACTAGCTCGACGATCGAACCGATAAATCGAACGAATAAATAAATGAATATACACTCTATTGCACCAATTACATAAATACATCATTGGATTGTACAGGATCGACAATAAAATTAGTACAAAGTCGCACTTATCGCTAATGCAATGTCTTCCAGCCAACCTTAGGGTAGAGATAGAAAAACATTAGAGCGAGAGAGGTGCAGAAAGATATTTAATAAATATGCTTAATTAAATACCTAATAACTGCATTTACCTATAGACAAATACATTAATAACCTACTTAAATAAATGTATAAAACATACATGTTACATACATAACAAATAGGTACTGTTTTATAATAAAGAGGAAAACAGTATCTATAGCTAATAAGAATATAGGTACGAATATACCTACTTACTCGCTAGAAATCACGAAATTGTGTAGACTTATATATTACTTATAAAAGCGTAAGTTTGTTTGTTTGTCAGATACTTCTTCACGCTCAAACAACTGGGCCGATTTTTATGAAATTTAGTATGGAACTAGCTTACGCCCGCGTGAATTTACCTAGGGAACAGTTTTTCCCGGGATGAAAGGTATCCTACCTATGTCCTTTGCCTTAGTGCGAGTTTTTATTAACGCAGACGCTAGCGACTGCGTTAACGATTTTGTACGGCAGTGCCCCTAGTATGAGTTTTTCTTAACGCAGACGCTAGCGACTGCGTTAGCGATTTAGTATGGCAAACCTGTACAGCGCCTCTGGCGGATAGTAAGGCAACTAAGAATTTCCATACAAAATCCTAACGCAGTCGCTAGCGTAGTTAGAAAAACTCATACTAGGGGTACAGAGCTGTAAAGCGCCTCTGGCGGATAGTAAGGCAACTAAAAAAATTCATACAAAATCCTAACTTATCTATGTGTATTTATGCGAAATTTCAGAAAGATTGGTGCAGTAGATAGAGCGTGAAAGCGTAACAAACAAACAAACAAACAAACAAACAAACAAACAAACAAACAAACAAACAAACAAACAAACAAACAAACAAACAAACAAACAAACAAACAAACAAACAAACAAACAAACAAACAAACAAACAAACAAACAAACAAACAAACAAACAAACAAACAAACAAACAAACAAACAAACAAACAAACAAACAAACAAACAAACAAACAAACAAACAAACAAACAAACAAACTCACTTTCGCATTTATAATATATCTTAAGATAAAGGCGAAAGTTTGTTACTTCAGGCTCAAACGACTGAACTAATTTTATGAAATTTGGTATGCTATACCTTTGAATAACACAAAGAATATTTTTTTCCGGAAAGTACGCGATACCCTGTAGATTTGGTCAAAAATGGCGGCTGCACCCTGCGGGTAACATCGCGGGGTGCAGCTAGTAGGTAGTACTATTACTAATTAGTCTGTACCCCCAGTATGAGTTTTTCTTTTTGTTAGGATTTTGTGTTGTTGTTAGGATTTTGTATGGAATTTTATAGTTGCCTTACTATCCGCCAGAGGCGCTGCACAGGTTTGCCATACTAAATCGCTAACGCAGACGCTAGCGACTGCATTAGCGATTACTAGAAAAACTCATACTAGGGGCACTGTGCTAGTATTGTAAATTTAGACACACATACACATCTATATATATAAAAATCAATTGCTATTCGTTAGTCTCGCTAAAACTTGGACCGATTTGGCTAATTTTGGTCTTGAAATATTTGTGGAAGTTCAGGGAAGGTTTAAACGGTGAGTAAAGTGCAGGTTCAGGCGGTACGGAGTTCGCCGGGACAGCTAGTCTACTTATAACTTAGTAATAACTTAACACGCAATGGTTTGAAAACAATTGGAAACTGTGACAGGACAAAGATAATTGTATAATTAACATAATATAATTAGATTATCAAGTACATGCCATTACTGTGACGGATTGGCAGCTCTAGTGATGGGGATATAGCAGATAGAGCACTCCCTTTTCTCTTATATCTCGATTAAGGAAAAAAAAAAAATTGAAATTTTTGTGGATCTTTTATGTACAACTAGCTGTTTCCCGCGGCTCCGCACGCGTGGGACACAGTTATATTGAGATATTTGTCACATTTCATGTATATATTTGTATGATAACTCTGTCCTTTGTTTATTTATTTGTGTGATAAATGTCTAAATAAATGTCTATGTCTATTCTATGTAAATTCTAAATAAATTATATAAAAGAGAGAGTGGTCTATTCTACCCGGTTCACATTTTTCGTCAACAATCCCTTTATATTTCGGTTGTCTGTACCCCTAGTATGAGGTTTTCTAAACGAAGACGCTAGCGACTGCGCAAGGATTTTGTATAGTTTCTTAGTTACCTTACTATTCGCTAGAGGCGCTGTACAGGGCGTCGATTCTGCTAACGTTAAGACAAAATCGTATCAAAATAGTGTTTCAATAGTAGTGTTTTTTACACACTATTTACAAGAGTTATGACAGTATGATGTGATGTGAATGTAGTGTGTGGTGTGATCATCAAAAGTAATATATAAAAAATATACATTTCTTGTAACTAGTGTGTAAAAAAGCACGACAATTGAAACACTATTTTGACACGATTGTGATTTAACGTTAGCAGAATCGGCCCCCAGGTTTGTCATACAAAATCTCTAACGCAGTCGGTAGCGTCTGCGTTTAGAAAAACTCTACTTGGGATACTGGAAGAGATTGCATTAGCGTTAGGGCCGCCTATAGTATTATCTATGTTTGTTACTGAAGTTTTTACTAGTGCAATAAAGAAATTTTTGTTCTGTCTCATCACATCTCTAGTACAGTAACATTTATCAATACAATTGAACCAATTAAATAATGATCTTAATCACCTATTGTTTACATTATTCTTCATATCTGATTTGTGATTGTAACTAAAATAGTTAAATGAGCTAGGAAGTCGTTAGTCTGTCTCGTCGTTTGATTTGTATCTTTGAGAATCATAGGGTCTTTAAATGAACTGCCTCCGTGGTCGAGTGGTTAAGGCGTTTGCCTGTAGATCCGGGGGTCGTGGGTTCCCATGGGAAACATACTTTGCTTAGTTGTTTCCAGTTTGGTGAGGAAATTGCAGGCTTGAATCACCTGGTTGTCTGATAATAAAGATGATTCCGTGCTTCGGAAGGCACGTTAAGCCGTCGGTCCCGGCTGCCATCTGGCAGTCGTTAAAGGAACCACGTCTAAGGCCGAGAGGCGGTTCCAAAGAACTGACACCAGGGTTGCATGGTCGATTGACACCGAGACCGAAGTCCATTCTAGTCAGTATTTTGCTCTAATACGACACTAAATTTAAAATCTAATATGAACTCACTATATTATTTTACATCTAATTTTATTTTATGTTATGTGCTTGTAATTTCCGTCACAATGTTTTATTGTTTGATGGAATAAATAAATATCAAATAAAGATAAGCCTAAAATAATTTCAAGAATGACCAGCGGCCTGCATCATAAGCGTTATTAAGACGATAAACACTAGCGTCACCATCAACTTTAAATAATTAATCAATGAAAACACAAGCTATCAAACATTCCTGTTATGTAGTTATGGTTTTGGATCTGAAGTTAATTTTAAAACATATTAAATTATAGTTCCCTATAGTTACAAATTGCAATATTGCTTAAAACGGCCACTTTTAGCAGTTTTGCAATTTGTAACTATATGAAACTATAATTCAATAAAATTAAAACTAGATCTAGAACCTTCATTACATAACACGTATTTTTGATAACTTGTGTTTACAGTGAACAATGATTTTTAAATGATAGTGGCGCCAAGGTATCGTCTTAAGCCGGTCTAAACACCAAAATAGGATTAAGTATAAAAAAAGAAAGAAATCTTAATTATAATCATTTCAGTAGCAGGCTGGCAAATATCTCCAGTGCCCCTAGTATGAGTTTTTCTTAACGCAGACGCTAGCGACTGCGTTAGCGATTTAGTATGGCAAACCTGTACAGCGCCTCTGGCGGATAGTAAGGCAACTAAGAAATTCTATACAAAATCCTAACGCAGTCGCTAGCGTCTGCGTTAAGAAAAACTCATACTGGGGGTACAGAACGACCTGTTGTCGCGGCCTGCATCCAGCGCCTACCTGCGACCTTCTTAAGGTCATCTGACTATCTGGTGCCGAGCGGTTGAGTGGTCGCCATTAAACAACCTTTCTGCTTAATCGGCCATTAGGAATAAAATTAAAACAAGTAAATGTTTGTATGAATATCGTATAATTGCATGGCGTTATAAAATAACTTAATTCAATAACAATTTATAATGTTCTTAATCCATCAGCATACTAAAAAACTAAATTTAAAAAGGCACTATCAAATACTTAATATCACAAATAAATACAGAATGTTAAGTTTTCTTATATTATAATGCAGTTCATTATCTCGAATGACATTTGTTCGAAAGCACGATAGGTCGAATCACGATTCACCGAATGTCATACTAAATGCACCTCGTTTCGCCTTTAACAATACTCTTTTCAACCACCGAAGAAAAAAAGATAGTAATGTTTAATATTCTCCAGATTGTAGCAATCAGGTGCGATCGAATGATCAAGTAACATTTTTTTAAATTAATATTTAGGAGAAATCAAATTTTAAGTTGCTTATGCTAAAAATGTATAGTTTTAAAAGTTATCGACGACACGATAAAACAATTTCAGTAACTCATACATTATGTAAAATGAAAGTTGTAAATTACAAAGTCATTACATTACATTAAATTCGACGTTTCGTAATTTCTAAATTTCGTGCTTTCGCACTAACGTGTTCGCATACAAAATTATTTAATGTAACATTATATTTCTCAGTCTATTTATACGTATGTGATGTCTATAATGATGGCCTCAGTGGAAAAACGGTTAAAGGACTTGAGACTCAGAATACGGCCAGCGTTTTAGGTTACTTCGCAAAATGATATTCTCAAAACGACCATTTTTTTATAATTTCAATTTATTAAACTACCTGAATGTTTTTTTACAGGAAATAATCACATATATGAACAAGTCAATTTGATGAACGCTTTTAAGTCATTTTAAGACTGTTGTCGTTTTGCGAATTAGCCTAAATACGTTTAACTGAGCTTAAGAAAAAAATGATATTTATAAAAATTGTGAAAAACGGTTGCTGAAATGGCAGTAATCTAAAAGATATTTACAATTTAAAACGTACAATATGTCTATATTAATACACATTTAAGTTAAAACAAAAATAGACAAACTGAAAATCAAATTCAGCCTATTATTATCCAGTCCGGTGGTTAAGGTGATACCTCGGAGAACACTAGCGCCACCGTCAATTAAAAATCATTACTCTCTCTCCTCTGCTGTAATTGAAGTTCTGGATCTGATGTTAATTTTAAACATATTAAATTATTAAATTATAATTCCCTATAGTTACAAATTGCATTATTGCTTAAAACGGCCACTTTTAGCAGTTTTGCAATTTGTAACTATATGGAACTATAATTTAATAATTGAATATAATTAAAATTAACTTCAGATTCAGAACCATAATTACAGCAGAGGGATTTTTGATAACTTGTGTTTTCAGTGAATAATGATTTTTAAATGACGGTGTTGCAGAGGCCGAGAGGCGGTATTAAACTCTGACACCAGGGTGTGCATGGATAACCTGTTACACGATATGAGGAATTCTAGAATGGCCTGCATCAAGCGCTTGCCTGCGACCTTCTTCAGGTATTTCAGATTGTATTCCTAAACATAAATAAAGCGACTGCCGTCTGACCTCCGTAACTCTTTTTACAGGGAAACCAGACCCACAGGAACATGACCCGGGTGTCTTAGTGGACAACACTGACAGATTTTTCAGGCTGCCTAAAGGCATCTGACATAGCCTAACGCCTGCCATCTATCGATAAGAGCCAGTAGTTTATAACCGACGAGCGGAACCGCGTTCCTCAGCTAGCTCTTAAAAGTATGAGATTCTTAATATAATCATACTGAAATTCTAATTCAATATATTTATGTTTGATATAATATTAAAGTACAATGTAAAATACTAGCTCTAGACCGCGGATTCGCTCGTGTGCGAATTTTGAAGTAAAAATTAGTCTATGAATAAATGAGACTAGGTGTGCAGGGTTAATTGTCTGTTTGTTCCAACGAATCTCTGGAACGGTCGGACCCATTTTGACGGGACTTTCACTGGCAGATATCTGATGCGATAAGGGGTAAGCTACATTGATTTTTGATTAATGAATAAAATTATTGGTGGCGCTAATTGGCTTATGGTAGGGCTTAAAAGCTTAATTTAAGTAATAAGATCTCTAAGTTTACTCTTCAACAACTTAACCTTCTTATTAACTGCACTTTTATAGTTCTTTTCGTTACTTTTGACATCACTTTTGTGTCGACACCGCACCCTCTCCTCGAAAAGTCGGTAAAAATCAGGCAAGGGGGTGTCGACTAAGTCCAAATTAGTATAATCTATTGGCGTATTGTTAGGTTGGTAGCATATGGCCATGTTTTGTATGAAATGCGTGAACATGGCTGTCTCGGAAAACCATTCCAAGAAGTACTGATTTTGTTTCGGACTCGAGTTTTTGACGAAAGTTTCTCTCTGTGAAAGAAATAATTATTTATACTTAATAAAAAAAAAACTATTTTTTTTTAATGTTGCAGTGGAGTTTTTAGCGCCGCTTCTTCTCCACTTGCGCTTTGGAAGTGGTGGTAAACTTAATATAAGTAATGATTGACGTCAATAAGTGATAGGAATGTCCTATATTGAGAATAAACAATTTGAATTTGAAAAAAAAATTGAAAAAAATAAAATAAAAAATAATATTCTACCAGAAAAAAAATAACATATTTTTTACTAATTACTAGTTTTTCTTTTTTTTTTAGATTTTGGAAGTCGCCTCTGCGGCGTGGGCCTCCCCCAATTCCTTCCATATTTTTCTATTTCTTGCCTGTGCCATCCAACCTGCACCACATTTTCTCTTGAATACATTTTTTCAAATATACTATACTAATATAATAAAGCTGAAGTGTTTGTTTATTTGAAAGCTTTATAACTTGGGAACTACTGGTGGGATTAGAAAAATTCTTTCTGCATATGATAGCTTGATTCTTGGGGAAGATTATAGTACATACACACCAAGCGCGAGTGAAACCGCGGGGAACAGCTAGTGAAATATATAGGGACAAATAACACAGATTGAGTTACCCCGAAAGTAAGTTCGAGACTTGTTATGGGATACTAACTCAACGAAACTATATTTTATAATAAATAAATATTTAGAAAAAAATCCAAGACCCAGATCAATCAGAAAGATATCGTTTTTCATCTTGACCTGACCGGGGATCGAACCCGGGACCTGAGTAGTCAGGCATGTTGAACATTACGCCACGGATGTCGTGATTTATTTGGGTAAAAAAAAATAATACTCATGTAGTCTCATTGCCTAAGAAAAAGATTAAGTTCTTTTTCTTGCCAATAGGTGGCGCTACAAGAATAGAAAAAAAAAAACTATTTAGGATTTTTTTTAAGTATCGTCATCCTACCACAGACTGATATTAGTGCTTTATTTAATTATTTATCGAATTTAGAATCACAGTGTCTCAAGTGATCGATAGATGGCGTTAACATGTCTCAGTATAATAAAACTCCAGTAAACAAAAAAAATCGACGCGTGTCTTTATATAGCGGTTAAATATCGGTACTAGTATATTATTCTGCAATCTGTGTTGATACTCACATCAAAAACGACCCCATTCTTCCCCAGCATCCCCTCCTTCACCTCCCCCAATTGGAAATACTTCCAGAAATCCCCCAAAACATCGACAAAAAATCTCAGAAACGCCTCAGATATGAGAACGTTGCGTGTTTTCGCGTCTTCCGTCCTGTCTTTGTATTTTATTGACTCCATCTGTTTTAGACAAAAAAAAAAAAACAATCATTTAATTTGTTTATTTCAAATTCATGTACAAAGAAAAATATACAAAAGAAAAGAACATAGAATAAAGAACAGTAGTACAAAAACAATCATGTATGTATTTTTGTATATAAAAACTTTATTGTACAGAAAGAACATTGATGATACAACATAGAGCACAACAAAAGGCGGACTTATCCCTGACAGGGATCTCTTCCAGTCAACCTGTATAAAATAAATGTATTCCATTATCATCGTGTAGATTACACTTTCAATCGACCATGCACGCCCTGTCAGGGAACCGCCTCTCGGCCTCTGACGTGGTTCCTTTAACGACCACCAGATGGCAGCCGGGACCAACGGCTTAACGTGCCTTCCGAAGCACGGAATCATCTTTATTATCAGACAATCAGGCGATTCAAGCCTGCAATGTCCTAACCAAACTAGAAATGACTAAACAAAGTATGCTTCCCGTGGGAATCGAACCCACGACTACAGGCAAACGCCTTAACCACTGGGCCACGGAGGCAGTTTAGTTTATAATATGTATTCGAACACAATATTTTTTGTTAACGAATAAATAAAATACAAAAATAATATACAAAAAATACACCTAGTTGTCACTTAACATTCTTAGTTACATAACACAATTTTGGCCATCTGTTTGTGCAAATCTCACCAAAATCGGTCCAGCCTTTTGGAGACCAAGCCGAACAAACAAACCAAACAAATAAATGATATTGATACCTGTAGAGATGTCTTCAGTGTTTTATAACTGGCGGTGGGTAGGATGGTAGCCTCGTCGCCTTGGTAGAATAGCACTTTAGATGGATGGGTCAGGTCTATCAGCATACCCTGAAAAAACATTCATTATCAGACCCCATTTATACTACTAACTGCTGCCCGCGGAGCCGCCCGCGTGGTACTCGGTTATAACAGGCCAGTGTTCTTAGAGAAATGTCTCAAATAAGGCCTTACCGGCCTATTTTCTTACTGAATTATCTCCATAAAGTTTTAATCGGCCAGTGCTCTTACAGAAATGTCTCCAAAAACTTCTGACCAACCGGTGTTCTTACAGAAATGTCTCAAAAAAGTCCTTAACGGCCATTGTTCTTACAAAAATGTCTCCAAAAGAACTAAGCGGCCATTGTTTTTAAAAGATGTATCCAAAAAGTCCTTACCGGTAAAGTGTTCTTACAGAAATGTCTCCAAAAAGTCCTTACCCACCAGTCTTCTTACAGAAATGTGTCCAAAAAGTCCTTACCGACCAGTTTTCTTAAAGAAATGTCTCCAAAAAGTCCATACCGACCAGTTTTCTTAAAGAAATGTCTCCAAAAAGTCCTTACCGACTAGTCTTTTTACAGAAATGTGTCCAAAAAGTCCTTACCGACCAGTTTTCTTACAGAAACATCTCCAAAAAGTCCTAACCGCCCACTGTTCTTAAATTTCACTGAAGAATATTCCAGAAATTACATCAATATAACCTAAAAACTATTATCTTACCTCTTCAAAACTCAAGCTATCGTCGGCATCGACGCCAGTGGACAACATTCCCGCCAAAATAGGCAACGGCGCTTGTAGCACATCGCGTTGTATCTCCGATGGAATGGCTGATATTAGTGGTTGTTGCCATACGAATGGGTAAAGGAATGATTGTAGGGCTTCCATACATGATGATAGTTGGCTGAAAAGATGAATGTTTATTACTAGCTGTTCCCCGCGGTTTCACTCGCCCTTGGTGTGTATGTACTATGGCCAATAACCTTCCCCAAGAATCAAGCTATCATATGCAGAAAGAATTTTTCAAATCCGACCAGTAGTTCCCATGTTATAAGCGTTCAAACAAACAGACAAACTCTTCAGCTTTATAATATTAGACGCTCCGAGAAGTGATAAATACGTAAATTTGACGTTTTTATTATAATTTGTTACTGTTTAAAACTGTATAATGATTTTTATTTTATGTTTAATTACTAGCGACCCGCCCCGGCTTCGCATGCGCATAAAAACCTTCCTCTTGAATCATTCTATCTATTAAAAAAACCGCATCAAAATCCGTTGCGTAGTTTTAAAGATATAAGCATACATAAGCCGCTATTAGTGGTTGTTGCCATACAAATGGGTAAAGGAATGATTGTAGGGCTTCCATACATGATGATAGTTGGCTGGTAAGATGAATATTCATTATTAGACGCTCCAAGAAGTGATAAATACATACAATTTGACGTTATCATTATAATTTCTTACCCCCGTATTAAGAAACGTGTGTTGAGCCCATTTTAACTAAAATATGTTTTGTCCCTTTTTCTTTTACCTGACACTTCACGTGAAAAAGAGAGACGCAACACATATTAGCTAACATGGGCTTAACAAACGTTTCGTAATACGGGGGTTACTGTTTAAAACTGCATAATGGTTTTTTTTTTATCAATAGGCCCACTCAGCCATATATCCTCCGTGGCATATGTCCAGCAATGGACTTCATATGTCCAGCAGTAGATCCTGCAGGCTGTTATGATGGAGAAAATAAAGTGTACATTATATTAATTAATACAATACATTAATTAGCTTTCTGAATCGCTCGCGCTCCAATGTTTCTTGTTTCTCTCTACCCTAAGGTTGGCTGGAAGAAATTGCATTAGCGATAAGTCCGCCTTTGTACTAATTTTCATCTTCGTTCCTGTAATCCAATGATATATTTATGTAATTGGTGCAATAAAATGTTTATTCATTCATTCATTCATTCATTCATTACCTCAGCTTATCACTTGCAATGATGACTTTTCTCTCAAGCAGCAAAGATCCGAAGACCTTGATGACCAACCCTGTTCCCAACGAGTCCAGCAGTATTGATAGATTGTCTTCGTCCACTCTTGGTTCGAACGGTCGCTTAATTACTTTTTGTCTGAAATAAAATTAAATTAAAAAAATTAAACAACCCACGACACATTTACTTTATAGTGGTGACGGTCGACTGATTTACACCCCACATATTATTTGCAGACATTGGGTATTTTCCCCACTTACACCCCCAGAGCTTTGTAACAGCTCAACCGATTTTCATTAAACATATTATTTTGTAATGTGCACGTGACGCGCTTTCATTCGAGACCCCACTCGAGTATATTTGCAGACATTCGATTGTTCTTCCCCACTTTCACCCCCACAACTTCTAAACGG
Source organism: Apomyelois bistriatella (assembly GCA_947044815.1). Classification (NCBI taxonomy): domain Eukaryota; kingdom Metazoa; phylum Arthropoda; class Insecta; order Lepidoptera; family Pyralidae; genus Apomyelois; species Apomyelois bistriatella. The sequence continues at coordinate 1,104,225 of OX345718.1, forward strand.
CTCAACCGATTTTCATCAAACATGTCTAAGAACACTCGCCCGTAAGCCACCTTTAATACGAAAAAAACTAAATTGAAATCGCTTCATCCGTTCGAGAGCTATCATGCCAGAGACAGACAGACAGACAGACACGTCAAACTTATTTGCGTCGGGGGTTTAAAAAACAATGATTGATATTATTTATCAAAAAAGTAGTTTCGCTCACGTGAGTTTCCCGCGGGAACAGTGCTTTTTCCCGGGATGAAAGGTACCCTACGTCCTTCTCAATACTTCTGACTTTATATGTTTTTTTTTTTTTATTTTTTCGTGAATTTGAATTTAAAAATTGATTATTTATATTTATGAATTTATTCAAAAAATATTGTTAGTAAATAATGAAACGCATGCTAAGAACAAAACAATTTTTTTTTGTTTTTTTAAGAAAAGGTAACATTAAAAAAATATATTTTTTTAGATTTTTAAATGAAAGCTACGAATATGACTCACTTGGTTTCAAAACTGAGGGTAGTCCTCTTAGGCCCGTTGTTGTTCTCGAAATCCAAGAACCTGGGGAACTCTTCGCCTTCTTCCCCGCTCGTACCGCCGCTTCTTCTCAGATCAGGCATCGTCTTACAACGATTATCCTGCTAATAAATACATTATAATAGCTATAAGTCTTCCCTAACACTGAATAAAAATAACAAATAAAAAAAAAACTTTATATTTTATCTTACTATTAAGACGATACCTCAGTGAACACTAGCGCCACCGTCATTTAAAAATCATTATACACTGAAAACACAAGTTATCAAAAATCCGTGTTATGTAATTAAGGTTCCGGATCTGAAGTTCATTTTAATCATATTCAATTATTAAATTATATTTCCATATAGTTACAAATTGCAAAATGCTAAAAGTGGCCGTTTTAAGCAATTTTACAATTTGTAACTATAGGGAACTATTATTTAATATGTTCAACACTGACTTCAGATACAGAACCATAATTACATAACAGGGATTTTTGATAACTTGTGTTTTCAGAATTATTTTTAAATGACGGTGGCGCTAGTGTTCACCGAAGTATCACCTTAATTGTATGTATTAATATAAAAATAATCATTTATTCATATGACCAGAATCCATTTTTGTCAGTGAAGTATTAGTAATATAACAAAATGCAAGTCTGTCTCTTTGTCTATCAAATTAAAAGAAGAAAATATAAAAATGTGCATCAATTGGGTATGCTAAATTTTTTTAACATATAAAATACGATAACCATTTCGAAATATTTTGATTTCATATCATATTTTTGTATTTTCGACAAGAAAAGTACATTGATTGCGGTAAAATATTCCAAAATGCCGTGGATGTTGTAACATTCATTCGACACCTAAATGACGTCATTACGCAAATAAAGCTGCGTCTACGCTTTAATTCTTATCCTAAGTGTGTGCGTGTCCACACTTCATATTCCGACTAGGATTACGGATCTTTCAATGTCATGTCAAGTCAATCGATTGATTTTGATTTGATGTTTCGGAGTAGTTGGCGCGATAAGACGTGTTTCTGGTGGCTTACCACCATCTCTTAAAGCCATGCAAGAACGATTGAGTAAGGGAGATGTCGCCTTACGTCATGTATTGCGCTGTCTCGCTTACAGACTGGAACTTGCATGATTTTTAGATATGATAGTACAGAAATATCGATCCCGATTATGATAGTAAGAAATAGAAAGATCTGGGGGGATACCACCATCTCTAAAACCCACCATCCCTAAAATCTTCCATGGTTTTAAGAGACTATAGTATCCCCCTGGTGGCCTACTACCATCTATCCAGGTGGCCTACTATCATCTTTTAAAATCATGCAAGATCCAGTGAGTAAGCGGGATAGCGCGCTACATGATGTAAGGCGACATCCCGCTTACTCGGTTTTTAGAGATGATAGTAGGCCACCAGTTGTCTATCCAGTGAGTAAGCGAGATGTCGCCTTACATCATGTATTGCGCTGTCTCGCTTACTCACTCGTCCTTGCATGGTTTTAAGAGATGGTATTAACACCTGACTCTGACTATAGACTTACTTGACTGGATAGATTACTGACTTGACGTTTTTGACTTGATTAAAGTAGGACTGAAGAAGATTAAAATTTTAAGAAAGACCTTAATGAACTTGTTTCCAGGGCCGTACGATATTGTAAAATAAAAGGCACGTTAGTTTTTATTGTGAGTGTTGTCACTATACTATATAATGGTAACATCGTCTAGTAAAATGACGTCATGAACTATAAAACTTTAAAAATTCATATAAAATTAATAATAATAATTTAAGCGAAAAAAATCAAATTAGTTTCCTAAAATAGTCTAAATTTTCAGTTAAAAATATAAAAAAAAAATCATTTTTTTTAACTTAGCATACCCAATTGTACATATCGTGTTATTTCGTTATGTTGCGCAACACGATATGTTGCCGCAATTCGTTTCGTTACCGCAACCCGTTACTTTGGCACAACTCGATACGTTGCCGCTACGCGTCACGTTAACGTTACTTGTTACGTTACCGCTACTCGTTACGTGGCCATTACTTGATAACGTTGCCGCAACGTTTTTAAAGACCCATACCTGTCTGTCTGTCTGTGTGTTTATCACAATCTCCTGCCCCGGCTCTGGGAAAGCGCTGTCGAATAGTTGATGCAGTAACGCCTGAATCTCGTATTCAGATCTGCCGTGGTGGGACTCAATCTCTTGGAGAACCTGCGAATTTATCAAATTTATTTATTACTAGCTGACCCGGCGAACTTCGTGCCGCCTTTCTTATTTTTTTTTTTCCGTAAGAACCTTGTACAGAGTATTAGAAAACTACAAAAAAAAAATCAGCCAAATCGGTCAAGCCGTTTTCATGCTATGTCGTGACTACGGAAAACGGGTTTCATTTTTATATATATAGACTAGCGACCATCCCAGCCTTCGCACGGCTTTAAAAACTTTCCTAGGGAATCACTTTAGCTACTTAAAAAAAAACCGCATCAAAATCCGTTGCGTACTTTCAAAGATCTAAGCATACATAGGGACAGACAGCGGGAACCGACTTTGTTTAACACTAGCGACCCGCCCCGGCTTCGCATGGGCATAAAAACCTTCCTCTTGAATCACTCTATCTATTAAAAAAAACCGCATCACAATCCGTTGCGTAGTTTTAATATTTAAGCATACACAGGGACATAGGGACAGAGAAAGCGACTTTGTTTTATACTATGTAGTGATTGAATAAAGGCACTTATAGCACTTACAGTTTCCCCGATGCGTGCTATATGAAAGTGCAATTTACACAGGTTTATGAGACATATACAAACTAATATTATAAATACGAAAATGAGTTTGTTACGCTTTCACGCCTTATCTACTGAACCAATCTTCCTGAAATTTCGCATACACGTAGCTAGGAGTATTGAGAAGGACATAGGGTACCTTTCATCCCGGGAAAAAGCACTGTTCCCGAGGGAAATCCATACAGGCGAAGCCGCGGTCGAAAGCTAGTACATTATAAATTAAAAAATAAAGTGTTATGAGTTTATCATAAAAAATGTCCACGTTTGGTGAGCAATCAAGGCGTTGAGGAGTACCAGAGCCCCTAGTATGAGATTTTATTAGTAGTTAGGATTTTGTATGGAATTTCTTAGTTGCCTTACTATCCGCCAGAGGCGCTGTACAGGTTTGCCATACTTAATCGCTAACGCAGTCGCTAGCGTCGGCGTTAAGGTGATACCTCGGTGAACACTAGCGCCACCGTCATTTAAAAATCATTACTCACTAAAAACACAAGTTATCAAAAATCCCTCTGCTGTAATTAAGGTTCTGGATCTGAAGTTAATTTAAATCATATTCAATTATTAAATTATAGCTCCATATAGTTACAAATTGCAAAACTGCTAAAAGTGGCCGTTTTAAGCAATTATGCAATTTGTAACTATAGGGAATTATAATTTAATATGTTTAAAATTAACTTCAGATCCAGAACCTTAATTACAGCAGAGGGATTTTTGATAACTTGTGTTTTTAGTGAGTAATGATTTTTAAATGACGGTGGCGCTAGTGTTCACCGAGGTATCACCTTAACGCAGTAAATAGCGTCTGCGTTTATGAAATCTCATACTAGGGTTTGTGGGCACATATCGCTATGTGTCATGTAGTCACCTTGTAATAAAATCCGGGAGCCCTATATTTCCCTATGACGCAATAACACAGAGGGAGACACGTGGTGGCGCCCTCTGGCAGCACTCGGCGGCAGTACCTGAAACAATAATAATGAAATATCATTAGCATATAAAGTTATTGTTATACAATAGAACTAGATAAATAAGAGATTTAAAAAAATGTACCCATGTCTGACATAAAATAAATGAATTATATTTGAAATATGAAGTTGATATATTTTTTATTAATCCATACTAATATTATAAATGCGAAAGTCTGTCTGTCTGTCTGTCACCTCTTCACGGCTAAACTGCTGGACCGATTGTGATGAAATTTGGTAGGGATGTAGTTAACGACCTGAGGTCAAACATAGGCTATTTTTGGGCGCGATATAACCGAGTCCCACGCGGGGCGAAGCTGCGGGGAACAGCTAGTACATATATACTTAGACGACCTCCGTGGCGTAATGGTTAACATGCCTGACCGCTACTCAGGAGGTCCCGGGTTCGATCCCCGGTCAGGTCAAGATGAAAAATGATCTTTTTCTGATTGCCCTGGGTCTTGGATGTTTATCTATATATGTATTTGTTATAAAAATATAGTATCGTTGAGTTAGTATCCCATAACACAAGTCTTGAACTTACTTTGGGGCTAACTTGATCTGTGTGACTTGTCCTTATATATTTATAAAAAAAAAAAAAAAAAAAAACATCCAAGACCCAGGCCAATCAGAAAAAGATAATTTTTCATCTTGACCTAACCGGGGATCGAACCCGGGACCTCCTGAGTAGCGGTCAGGCATATTAACCATTATGCCATGGAGACAGTCAACGGAATTTGAATTTGAATTTTGAATTTGAATTTTTGAATTTTCTTAAAAACTCACCCGTACGCCCCCCCCCCCCCCCCTCTCAGTGGTAAGTACAGTGGGCTGCAAAGAAACCTGACCCCCTTTCAATAGCGATACTTGTGGCAGTCTGTGGGGTCAGAGCTCTCTGCAGCCCACTGTACCAGTGAGTAACATTGGGCACTCATTATGTAACTATCTTAAATGGGTCCATATTTAGGCCTACGATCGTGATTAAAAATACGCTAGGAATAAGAAGGCAGAAGTATGATACCGGAATCGATTATCACTACATAGTATAAAACAAAGTCGCTTTCTCTGTCCCTATGTCCCTTTGTATGCTTTAATCTTTAAAACTACTCAACGGATTTTGATACGAAATTTTATTTTTCACTCTCCATACTAAACTAGATCAGCCGATTCTCAATTTGTATGGGAGGTCAAAAATTTTTTTTCGTATTTCAATATAACTTTATTTGGGAAAGTTTTTCAGTTTAGTGGTTTGAATCTGCCCTTAAAATATTTGCAGTTGAAAGTTCACCTTATATATTTATCTTGGATCTGTGTGACTTGTCCTTATATATTTATTTAAACAACAATATTTATCCCATAAGTCTTGAACTTACTTTGGGGCTAACTTGATCTGTGTGACTTGTCCCTATATATTTATTTAAACAACAATATTTAAAGTTTATTAATTAAAATCTTTAAAAAAAATATAAAAAAAGGGAGTCAAGAATTGCATGTTTAAAAAAAAAACTCACCCGTACGCCCTCTCCCCTCTCTCAGTAGTAAGCACCAGTGAGTAACACTGGGCACTCGCGTCCGGACTCCACTCGCCGCGTTGGGACCAACTCAGAGTCTCGGGGAATATCAGGTTCTCTATGTGAGGAGGGATTTGTACCTGACAAATTGACATATTGAATGAATGAATAAATAAACTATTGCAAAAATTACACAAATACATCATTGGATTGTACAGGAACGAAGATGAAAATAAAGTGGTCCCTTTTTGGAATAAGTCCGCCATTGTACTTTTGTTTTATTATCTATGATTTTGTATTCACTTGTGTTTTAGTACAATAAAGTGTTCTTTATTCTATGTTCTTTTCTTTTGTATATTTTTCTGTGTACATGAATTTGGAAATAAATAAATAAATAAAGTTATAACAAACAAAGAAAGAAACAAACAAACAAACGAAATTAGTACAAAGGCGGACTTATCGCTAATGCAAATTGCAGCCGACCTTAGGGTAGAGAGAGAAAGAAAACATTGGAGCGAGAGCTGTGCAGAAAGATAATTAATAAATATGCCTAATTAAATACCTAATAACTACGTATATATACAGACACACTAATAAACCTACATAAATAAATGTATATTGATAAAAATAAAGAATATAGTATAAAAGTTACAGATATTTATAAAATAGCTATAGAAAAATATATATATTACTTGCCTAATGACCCGGAGGTCGTAGGTTAGAACCATCCTCATATTTCCTAAATCCATACTAATATTATAAATGCGAAAGTCTGTCTGTCTGTCTGTCACCTCTTCACGGCTAAACTGCTGGACCGATTGTAATGAAATTTGGTATGGATATAGGCACTAGGAATCAAACATAGCCTACTTTCGGGCGCGATATAACCGAGGCACACGCGGGCGGAGCCGCGGGCAACAGCTAGTAATATTATAAATGCGAAAGTGAGTTTGTTTTTTACCCATTCACGCCCTATATACCCGACAAATCTTAATGAAATTTCGCATATAGATAGCAAGGAATATTGAGAAGGACATCGGGTACCTTTCATCCCAGAAAAAAACATTTTTCCTGAGGGAATTTCGGGCAAAAGCTAATTAGAAATAATACCAACTTCCACTACCAAGATCCAGAAACATAATTACATAACACGGATTTTCGATAACTTGTGTTTTCAGTGAATAATGTTTTTTAACTGATTGTGGCGCTAGTGTTCACCGAGGTATCATCTTAATGGAAAATTCAAGAATTTGTGTACATTTTGCGTGTTTATATATCAAAACATATGGAAGGTCGATTTAGTAATAAAAATCATATTTATCTGACCGCATATCAATAAATTTATTCTATTTTATAGCTCATAAAAATGTTATCAATTCGGAACCAATTTTGAACAACCAAGTGTTAGACGGTATTATTAAGGGGCCCACATCAGCCAACTAGCGCCACCAATCTTTTATTTCTCTCTCAGATAAAAATATTTGACAGACAGACAGACAAGAAAGTAATCTTAAATTAAACTCTAAACAGATACTAACTACACCAAGATTTTTTTCTATAATGGTAGGTATACATATAGTAGAAAAATATTTTAGAATATTAAAAAAAAACGTAATAATGGGTTCCGTGTTTGTCTTCTGAGGTACGGAACTCTAAAAAGAGAACAAAGATCAGTGAGGTGTTAAAATAGAAAAATATATATCTTAAGGCTCCTCCTTTGGTCTCACTAGCGCCAATTCCCAAAAAAAAAAACCTTTACAAAAAGTCTCAAAAGTGGCCGTTTTATAATTTTTACAAAGGAAACTAAAGCGGACAGTATTTCAATGACTTCCGTGGTTCTAATGTAAGTTAAGGATACTAGCAAAAAAAGTCGCGCGAGGATTTCTGATAAGCTCACTTACAGAAAACTCTGACACCAGGGTATGCATGAACCGTGACGCCTACTCGAAATGAAGATGGTGAATTACAGAATGAGATTTTTTTTTTGGGAAGTGGCGCTAGTGAGACCTAAGCAACAGCCATAACTCACCTGACTAGGAAAAGCGCTTTTCACATACGCCTGCCCGCTCATATAATTCAAACCAACCAACAAACACATACTAAACAACCCTTTATCCCTACCCTCAATAGGTATTTCCACACAACCGGTCTTTCCATCGATACTCAAATTATCGACACTCCCATCACTACAATCCATAGACAACGCGTTCCCGCTGTCGTCCGTCAAATTGATTTTCGAATCTGTCGACTCCATTTTGTCTTTGGTTAGGTTGTTTTGCGATGTTCTAAAGCTCTTCCACGATCGGAATGTGGAATATGGATTGTCTATGATATCGGATTTGTATGAGCAAATCGATGTTTGGTGTCTGTAGCGATTTTTTATATTTTTTTGGTCGAGATAAGCGACGCGGGATGAGACTCGACGGACGTAGTTTTTCCTTTTCTCCGTTAGACTTCTTGTTATTTTTACTGATTCTGAAATAGAAAAAAAAACGGTTTATGAGAACCACCTTCAAATAGTACTAATAACGACTAAAGTAATTTACTATAATTTAATATAATAGAATAGACATTTATTAAGACTAGACTAGCGACCCGTCCCAGCTTCTCATGGGCATAAAAAACATCCTTTAGAATCACATCTTTAAAAAAAAACCGCATCATAATCCGTTGCGTAGTTTTAAAGATTTAAGCATACATAGGGATATAAGGACAGAGAAAGCGACTTTATTTAATACTATGTAGTGATTGAGAATCCTTTTTTAAGCCGTTTAAAATACCAAAACCTTACTACTTCCGTGGTCGACTGGTTAAGGCGTTTGCCTGAAGACCCGGGGGTCGTGGGTTCGATTCCCACGGGAAGCAAACTTTACTTGTTTCCAGTTTGGTTAGGACATTGCAGGCTTGAATCACCTGACTGTCTGACAATAAAGATGATTCCGTGCTTCGGAAGGCACGTTAAGCCGTCGGTCCCGGCTGCCATCTGGTAGTCGTTTAAGGAACCACGTCAGAGGCCGAGAGGCGGTTCTCTGACAGGGTTTGCATGGTCGATTGACCGTGGAACCTAAGCGAAATGATAATGACAATAACTAAGCCTTGTATCGGCAACGTTAGAGTGTTATAAGCTTATGGTTTGGTTCGCAGACTATCTGTAACCACCGGCACGTTATTTTATTGTTTTATTGTCGCACCTACATCTTTGGGTTTGTTGTTTTGTTGTGAGTGATTGGGGGCCGTTCAAGTATTACGTAAGCACTATAGGGGGGCGAGGGGGTCTTTCATTTGCTTATTTTTGATGACATGGGGGGTGGGGGGATCTAAATGGTAATTACGCCAGCATTTATTATTTACTTTTTTACACATATAGCGACCCACACATTGTCTATGCTTTAAAACGAAATGCGTTTTCAGGGATTGTATAGAACCCTCTCCACACAAGTTCAACTTGAACTTGACTGGTTTTTTTCTAGACTAGAATAAAATGATAAGAATGTCCTATATTGAGAATAAACAAGTTGAATTTAACTTACTGTACCAAAACCAATGTTTACGTAAGCATGGGGGAGGGGTGAGAGCTTTGCTTACTTTTGCTGACGAGGGGGAGGGGTGGATTAATAAATGCGAAAAATCTGCTTACGTAATACTTGTTACGACCCCTTGTAAGTGGTGCAATGGTTTTGTGGCTAATTACTTGTTGGATTTTTTAAAGAATTTGGAGTACGCTAACCTCATATTATTATTATTTTGTCTACTGGGGTGAAGGGTTGATAACCTGAGACACAGGAATCATCCTAGTTCAGGTATCAATCCGCTATAAATGTAACACTAGAATCAGGTATGTACTTATTGTTAACACCTAGTTTTTAGTATATTTTTACGAAGCATGTTTATCATATGGTGAGCACTTCCCTCCACCTCCCATGGCTCTGCCAACCTCTCGGTTATACGAGCCGAATCTCGGGAGAGTGCGCTGTACTTGTATTTCGCATCTCTTTCCAGTCGCACCTGCTTGATCTCCCTACAAGTTCTCTATAGTGTCGCCTATCTATGCAATCTTATGGTGAGCAATAAACTTTCTTATTCACCTTCGCTGGTGCTGCCCTCTGCGTCAGTCGGGAAACTGCCCGGCTTGTTGTCCTCCATATTGCAAGCCGCTGTCACAGTTTCGTAGATCTCGTTCATGAGACGATTCAGCTGTAAAAGAAGATAGATTTTTTTTTATTTTTACAAGATTTTGAGTTTATCGGTACGGTAACTATAGTATGAGATTTAAGGCTCTTCCTTCGCTCTCACTAGCGCCACTTCCCAAAAAAAAATCTCTTTCTGTAAGTGAGCTTATCAGAAATCCTCGCGCAACTTTTTTGCTAGTATCCTTAACTTACATTAGAACCTCAAAAGTCATTGAAAAACTAGAAAAAAAAATTAAGATTCCACTGATAAATCTGACAGTGTTGGCCACTAACACTAACACGCCCGGATCCCATACAAATAACATTAAATTAAAAATTTATAAAAAACCCACCCCACGACACATTTTCTTTTTAGTGGCGACAGTCGCCTGATTTACCCCCCTATTACTTGCAGACATACATATTATTTGCAGACATTAGGTGTTTTCCCCACTTACACCCCCAGAGCTTTGTAAGCAACCGATTTTCATTAAACATATTATTTTGTAATGTGCACGTCATGCGCTTTCATTTGAGACATTTGACATATTTGCAGTCATTCGGTTGTTATTCCCCACTTTCACCCCCACAACTTCAAAACGGCTCAACCGATTTTCATCAAACATGTCTGTCTAAGAACACTCGCCCGTAAGTCACCTTTAATACGGGAAAAACTAAATTGAAATCGCTTCATCCCTTCGGGAGCTATGATGCCAGAGACAGACATACAGACAGACAGACACGTCAAACTTATAACACCCCTCTATTTGCGTTGGGGGTTAATAAAATAAGACCCAAATCGCTGTGTCATCTAGTACTTAACCCTAGTAAGTAGTATACCTTTGTAAGAGGTCAATATGATAACTTAATGATGTAAGCACGAGAATTATAATAGATAAAAATTATTTGAGCAAATTAATTTAAAAAACGCGATAAGAGGTTGAACCACGACAAAAATTTGCGACTCATGTGCCCATTATGACTTGTGTGACGTCATCACACTAACAAAATGGGAATATCATATTTAATTTATATATTTTTATTTACTAAATTCATGTTCAAAGAATGATTGCTAGTTGTTTAGATCCCACTGCTGGTCAAAAGCCACCCCTTTCCGTTTATATTCCTCTCGATTCTCTGATGTTACCCTCCAATCCCCATCAGAATCCCTCCAATCCCCATCAGAAACCCTCCAATCCCCATCAGAAACCCTCCAATCCCCATCAGAATCCCTAAAATCATCCGCCCATATCTTTCTGGGTCTCCCTCTCTTTCTTCGTCCATGCGGATTCCAGTTTGTGGCAATAAATGTCCATCTTTCGGTTCCCAAAATATAAAAGATAAAAAAATTAGAGAATAGCAAGAGCAGGTACAGACACTCAACCATATAAAGAAACACGCCAATTTTTAGTGTACTAAATAGAGTCCTCCCCATACTGAGACATATTAACGCCATCTATCGATCACTTGAGACACTGCGATTCTAATCTAATAAATTATCAAATAAAGCACTAATTCAGTTTGTAATAACAAAGGTACTTAAAAAATCGTGTTTTAATATTTCACACTGTTTTTCGCCAAGAGTAATCAGAAACTTAATAAAATTCAATTTTACCTACTAGCAAGATAATGAACTAATGCCCGAATACTCAAATCTCAATTTTGAGAGCTGTTCAAGTATCATGCTGTCACTGTTATATCGTTGACGTTCAGCGCGACAGCATGATACTTGAGCAGCTCTCAAAATTGAGAAGAGTAAGTATTCGGGCGACTTTTTGCAAATTCAACATTTTAGGATTCAACATAATGTGAATTCAAAATTTTGTAAATTCTACGTTTTGGGATTCAACATAATGTGAATGTAACATTTTGTATATTCAACATTTTGCAAATTCAACATGATGTGAATTCAACATTTTGTAAATTCAACATTTTGCAAATTCAAATTTTCGGAAGTTTGTCGTACAAAATCGCTAACGCAGGCGCTAGCGTCTGCGTTAAGGTGATACCTCGGTGAACACTAGCGCCACCGTCATTTAAAAATCATTACTCACTGAAAACACAAGTTATCAAAAATCCCTCTGCTGTAATTAAGGTTCTGGATCTGAAGTTAATTTTAAACATATTAAATTATAATTCCCTATAGTTACAAATTGCATTATTGCTTAAAACGGCCACTTTTAGCAGTTTTGCAATTTGTAACTATATGGAACTATAATTTAATAACTGAATATGATTAAAATTAACTCCATATCCAGAACCATAATTACAGCAGAGGGATTTTTGATAACTTGTGTTTTCAGTGAGTAATGATTTTTAAATGACGGTGGCGCTAGTGTTCACCGAGGTATCACCTTAAGAAAAACTCATACTAGGCGTACTTTTCATAACCAATGTGATGCACATGCCTATCGATCATTTATTATTTATGAATTAGCATAGGGTTATCATGACCACACATTGATACGGAGGTATTTTCCGATTGTCCACTTCGTAATTAACGACGATTTCGAGAGCATAATCAAATGTAAATATTGAGAAATTGTGATAACTGACCATTTTATCGGTAATTTTTAAGAGCAAATGACATCATAAGTGTACGATTTTTTTGTAATCTATACTAATATAATATAGCTTAAGATTTTGTTTGTTTCAACGCTATGAGTTTCCTACGTGTATGCGAAACAGTTTACTTCGTAAATTGATACATCGCCAACCTTACTGCGAAGCCTTTATAGTGCGATGTTTCGATACTGCGAAAGGTTGTATGTTCGGTGTTTGTTAACATCGATCACGTCGCTTCGATACCTTATTTTTGAATTATATTACATACTAGCGACCCAGCCCCGGCTTCGCATGGGCATAAAAACCTCTTGAATCACTCTATCCATTAAAAAAAACCGCATCAAAATCCGTTGCGTTAGTTTTAAAGATTTAAAGCATACATAGGGATATAGGGACAGAGAAAGCGACTTTTTATTTTATACTATGTATGTAGTCATGATAAAAGTATGGTCAAGTTAATAATAGATAGATGACTGTACTAACCACACCCTATAGCAATTGGTGCAAATTTGTGCGTCATACCACAGATTACAGAATACTACAGTACAGTACAGATATACAACCACCATACAAAGACACGCGCCAACATTAGTGTTTGTTTAGATTTATTTATTAAAACCATAAGTTGTTCCATAAGTACAAAATACTTAAACAATTGGCGGACTTAATGCTAAAAGCATTCTCTACCAGTCAACCATTGGGAGAAACAGGAAAACTGTGCGGCAAAAAAGTTTCAGGGGAAAATAGGTACTTAAAAATAAACAAATTTACCACGATGGGTATTTTTGATGCATATCATACTAAACTACGTAAACATACATACACAATACATAAATATACATACTTATACCCTTACTTATATATCTACATATATAATAAAACGCGGCTTCGACCCGCGTGGGACTCGGTTATATCGCGCCCAAAAGTAGCCTATGTTTGACCTCAGGTCGTTAACTACATCCCTACCAAATTTCATAACAATCGGTCCAGCAGTTCAGCCGTGAAGAGGTGACAGACAGACAGACAGACAGACAGACTTTCGCATTTATAATATTAGTATGGAAGTATGGATATCTATGCACATACATACGAGTATATAAATATACATTATATATGCCTACATAAATACTTTAACGAAAACTTTCACAAAGAACTTTCACACGCAGAAGTAAGCATGAACTCTTTTTTGAAGGTAAATTTAGAAGCTTTCGCTATTAGCTTTGTGTAACTCGCTCTTTTTTATTGGAAATGAAGGAGGACCTCATTTTACCTCGCAAGGGGCTCGTGAGGTACACCTACCTCATTTGAGGTGAGGCGAAGAGAAAAATAAACGTAGACAACAGGAAGTAGTGAGGGAGAAGTGCGTATATTTGCCGTTTCGCACGGAATGACTCCCTCCCTCATTCATCGTGAGGTATCGATATCGACTCACGCACTATTCTGTTGCATGTGGTTGTTATCTCTGCCTCACGACTCACAACAATGCGACGCCTCGAAACAAAAGTGAGGAGCTAAATGAGGTGGTTCAAAGTTGTAAAATGACGCCTACCTCATTTTGTCGTGACTCAAATGAGGTACCTCATGTATGAGTGAGGGGCTCATCTCTATTAGCTATAGTTAGTAAACTAATTAACCCAATTATTTACGGGTTTTCAAAAACTCAAAAGTACAGGCTCACTCCCCGCATAGGTAAGATATGAACGCGTACTTCTGTACTGTACTATTAAGTATTCTGTGTACCGATACATAGTTCAAACACAAAACTTACGCAAAACGATAAACAAAACCATAGCGAGAATTAAATTTCTCAGTTAGAATACAGCGCCACCTGTCGAGATGTAATGACAGAAAAAAATGAAACTGGCTGATCGCAGTACTAGCAATATCGCAAAACTGACATCATAGCAAAAGTAGCGAAGAAAGAAACTGACGAATCAGGAAAATGACTAACTAGCGAAATTGACAACCTACCGAAAGTGTCTAGTAAGTAAACTGGTGAATTAGTGAAAATGACTAGCAAGGAAACTGGCCGGTGGTACGCTAACTCAAGAAAATGACTTTATTTTATACATACATAACCAAAACGAAAACTTATTACTTGGTTTGAAAAAAAGGAAAAAAAGTTTTGACACCGTGGTCGATTTACCGTGACAACTCTACAGGAAATGAACGAAAGACATGGCATTAATTAACTCAACGATAGGTAAAATTGTTTAATATTGATTAAAAAAAATAACAAACATAGATATATCCAAGACCCTGGCAGTACTGTGCCCTTAGTGCGAGTTTTTCTTAATGCAGACGCTAGCGACTGCGTTAGCGATTTTGTACGGCAGAGCTGTAAAGCTCCTCTGGCGGATAGTAAGGCAACTAAAAAAATCCATACTAAATCCTCACGCAGTCGCTAGCGTCTGCGTTAAGAAAAACTCGCACTAAGGGCACTGAGGTCGTCAAAAAGTATACCCTGTGTTAGCGATAGTATGGCAAACCCGTCGCCTCTGGCGGACAGTAAGGCAACTAAGAAATTCCATACAAAATCCTAACGTAGTCGCTAGCGTCTGCGTTAAGAAAAACTCATACTAGGGGCACTGTAGCTTTACAGCTACAGCATACCTTAAGGTATGGAAGTGACAGAGAAACGCTTTGAAAAAGAGGTAAAATGTATAAGGGCTAATAAATGTTTAAATTACCATCTGTATACATATATTTTATGCGAATAAATGTTTGATTGATTGAAAAGATTATAAGGTTGTTATACTAACCATAACTGGCCGCCATTATTGTGACAAAAAAAACCACTGCAATCCAAATTTAAATCACCACATAAAATGAATAATCACAAACTATTACATTATTTATTTGTTATCTATATTTAACACGCATCCTGTTTTTATAACACTGCATTCCATTGTCCTTTAAAGTACACTTTTAAACTATTTTTCCTTTGTGTATTGCATAAATAAAATAATCACCAAAACCTTTCCATATTCAAAAATTTAAATATAGAACACTGAACACTTTTTTTTGGTTTTTAGAAATATTTTTGACACGGGGTGGGGTCACAGAAAATGCTGGCAGGTTAAGCTGGTTTTAAAAAATCCAAGGGTTAAAGTGAACGACAATAAGTAAAGATATGTTATCACTATTCCTTTAGTTTATTCAGCAACTTAATAAAAAAAAAAAAAAAAACAAAAAAAAAATATAATGTCACCATATTTTTACACTCGTAACGAACGAAACGTGCGTCCGAAGTGGAATCACGGCACGTAATGGATTTATTATTTATTGTTATACTTAGATAACGTTAAGACTAGGATGGATGTATTTATGTAAGAGGAAACATGATATAAACAATTTTATACGTGTTTTTGGACCTGGAAAAAACATAATTAATTGCCGAGACTTGACTCAAAATCTATCTCTGTTTTCAAGAAACGTATAAAGGATTAATAACCTTTCTTTAGCATAATAAATAATATATGTATTTAAAATGTATTTGTATATATGGTATCTATTTATTTATGTAAGGTGAATAAATAAATAAATAAATAAATGTATGTATGTATCTTTATTATATCATAATATCATTGTACACGCCTACTTGTTACAATTTTCTTCTCGTTTCCTCTCTTAGGTCTGCTGGAAGAGATTTCTTTAGAAATAAGCAGCACCCTTGTACTAATGTTCTATATTCTTTGTTATTTCTAGTATATTTATCTGTGTACATGAATTAGAAATAATTCGAACAAAAACAAAAAAAATCCGACACCATGGTGAGCAGGTTCACACCATATGAATAAAAAATATAAACGGACCATCACACAGATTGAGCTACGTTTAGGACATAAGTATAGATAAATTAGCTTTCGCCCGCGTGTATTTCCCTCGGGAACAGTGCTTTTTCCCGGGATGAAAGGTACCCGTCCTTATCAATACTTCTAACTATGTGCATGCGAAATTTTAGGAAGATTGGTTCGGAAGATAGGGCGTGAAAGTGTACCAACCAAACAAACCAACTCACTTTCTCATTCATAATAATAGACATATCCATGACCCAGGTGTATAAAAAAAATCCATCTTACCTGACCGGAGATCGAACCTGGATCCTCCAGTGTGACAGCCCAACACGATAACGATAGGCCACAGAGTAAATTAATGAATTAGAAGTCTCAATTTACTAAGGGTCGATTTCACCAAATAAGAGTAAATTTTACTCGAGAGTATTCGAGCAGTTACCCCTAGGATAACATATTTTTACGTTTTACCATTGACTTGATCCAAGAATAAACGATTATGCTGGAGTAAATCTCTACTCCGCCAATTTTCAACGAGCAGCGAGCTTATACTAAGGATAAGTTCAATATGGCGTCCAAGTGTCATTGTTTCAACAGCTGATTCTCTGGCGCGCTGACATAAAAATAATATTAGGTATAATATTTATATATTTTACCCATAGATTAAAAAGAAAATTGCGTCACTTAAAAAGACCGCACGCGAATCGAACTTCTTTGATTTTACTTTGTAAGAATATCTCGTTTTGACATAGATATAACTCTATCGAATATAATAATACGAATAATACACTTTATTTATTAGAGGAGAAACGAGCAATTACATTTGAGCGACTTATACAGTCATTCATTTCAATCATTCGGATTCACTCCCTGTCAGAGAGTAACTATCCGAGAGTAAATTTAATCTGGTGTAAAGTGGTGGAACGTGGACGAAGTTATCCAAGAGTTAAATGGAAGAAAAAATATATTCCGCGGATAACTATTCTCAAGTTAAGTCATGTTTGGTGAAATCGACCCTAAGTCGTCATCATCATTTCAGCCGCATTCATTACCGGTTGGAAGCGGCCTGCATCCAGCGCCTGCCTGCGACCTCCTTCAGTAATTTACTAATTAAAATGCAAGACTTACTTTTTAATGTCGCCACGACCAAAATACTTGGAGAATACCACAGAATAGAGAAATAGTACTAACGTTCCAAGACTTAAGTTTTCTAAACAATTAGCAAACTTAGTTGATTAAGATTTTGCGAAATATTTCATGCCTCTCTTTCATTTCGACCGTAGAAAAAACCGGACAAGTGCGAGTCGGAATCGCGCACTGAGGGTTCCGACACAATATTGAAAGATTTACAAGTGCCCCTAGTATGAGTTTTTCTTAACGCAGACGCTAGCGACTGCGTTAGGATTTTGTATGGAATTTCTTAGTTGCCTTACTATCCGCCAGAGGCGCTGTACAGGTTTGCCATACTAAATCGCTAACGCAGTCGCTAGCGTCTGCGTTAAGAAAAACTCATACTAGGGGCACAGGCGTTCCCCGTAATTAGCTAGTCCAAAAAAAAAAAAATGATTTTTATGTGTTTCGATAAAATAGACCATTTTAGAGATATCATTTAAAAGATAAATTCTTAAAATTGTAAACAATTTTTTTATTTAATTTTAAAGATACATCAGCGATGACGTCACTCCGCGTTGAAACAAAGTATTTACGTTATTTCACTAGAATAAAAATATGACAATGACAGATTATGACGATTTAACTGGCTTGTGCTTGCAGTACTTTCAAGCAAAGAGTATATAATCCCTATTCTGCCCTATGATGATGATGATGACAGAAAAAAAATGAAAAGCAAAAGAAACAAATTCACATTCGCTTATTATACTTTTTTTTTTATATATATACCGGGAACCCTTGTAGCGCCATCTATTAACAAGAAAAAGAACTAAATCTTTTCCTTAGTAATGTGAGCCTATTTTAACAGAAACGATAAATAATAGAGCTAGACATTGTCGCTTATAACTTACAATATTTTTTTTATATTCCGGGATCTTTAACTAAATTGAATTTTTCAATCCTTGTAGCGCCATCTATTAACAAAAAAAAGAACTAAATCTTTTACTTAGACAATGGGAGCACATGCAAAAACGATAAATATTACCAGACAGAATGTCGCTTATTATACATTATTTTTTTTACATACTGAGTTTTTTCAATCCTTGTAGCGCCATCTATTAACAAGATAAAGAACTAATGTTTCTTCTTAGTAAATGGGCACACATGTTAACAAAGACGATAAGTACCAGACAGATTGTCGCTTACTCCAAATGTACGACAGTATCGGAACAGCTGTACTTAATTATGATAACCTATGCGGGGTTTTGTTTTGAATGAGGGAAATGTACGACAAAGTAACCCCAATTTATGTTTACAATAGCATTTTAGTGTTGCTCGATGGTCAATTACATCGATAGATTTTCGATAGAAGTGTGATCGAAATCGAACTTCGATACTATCACAGATTATAGAACACTATACTAGTGCGTGGCCCTAGTGTGAGTTTTTCGTAACGCAGACACTAGCGACTGCGTTAGCGATTTTGTACGACAGACATGTACAGCGCCCCTTGCGGATAGTAAGGCAACTAAGAAATTCCATACAAAATCCTAACGCAGTCGCTAGCGTTAAATGCAGATGCGGTCTAAGATGGAGCTCGCTGGCACATTAATAACATACAGTACAATAATTATTTATTGCACACGTAAAATATACAATCAAGGACAGCTAGTTATAAATAGAAAAGCCTCTCCCCGACCATAGAATAGATAATAGAACCCCCAACACCACGCCTAGTTAGGGTGTGGAATACAGACTTTCAGTTAATAAGATACCACACCCTAGACAATCCATTTAGAGGAGATTTATAGGAAACTAGGTTTTGCCCGCGGCTTCGCCCGCGTAAAATTTCCTCGGGAACAGTGCTTTTTCCCGGGATGAAAGGTACCCCTATGTCCTTCTTAATACTCCTAGCTATGGGTTTGCGAAATTTCAGGAACATCGGTAGATAGGGCGGGAAGAGGTAACAAAACAAACAAACAAATATACAAACTCACTTTCGCATTTATAATATTAGTCGGGATTATATTATACATAGGTTTTCTACGCATTGGAGATTTAATTGCAGCACAAAGTGTAAGACAATAGAATCTATAAGTACCATGAATGTACTATATGTATATACAACCTCGGTAATAACGTAATTATTACTGGAGGTTAGAAAAACGGCCTCGAGTAGGATCACCATTTAGGAATTTGAAACCTGGCACCTGTCCTGGCAAGCCGGACATTTCGATAAAAGTCCGGACTGTTTTGAAAACTTTAAAAACTCAGTTTAGTTCAGAGCTATGGTAGTATGGGAGGCAGGCAGACGCTCGAATAGTATTTTTTTTTTTTTTGATATATAAAAAAGATTTTATTACTCATCACTATCACTACATAGTATAAAACAAAGTCGCTTTCTCTGTCCCTATGTCCCTTTGTATGCTTAAATCTTTAAAACTACGCAAGGGATTTTGATGCGTTTTTTTTTTAATAGATAGTTATTTAAGTGGCAGGTTTTTATGCCCATGCGAAGCCGGGGCGGGTCGCTAGTATTCCATAAATCCAGATTAATTAAATTAGAGGGCCGGACAAAGTCCGGACAGGAGTCTAAAAGGCCGGACTAATCCGGACGGATGGTAACCCTAGCTTCGAGAGGGGCATAGGTACTTAGATAACAATAAATTATTTGTTTTCTACAACTTGCTATATATCGCGGTTTCACTCGCTCGTATGTGCATATACTATAGCGTCTATAGCCTATGTTACTAAGATTATAATGGTCAAAGAATTATTAAAATCGGTCCAATAGTTTAAGTTAACAAGAAAACAAACATACAAATCTTCCCTCTTTACAAATATTGTGATATGATTACGATACCCGTCAAAATGGGCAATCGGAGGCTAGAAAAATCAAGACCGGAGAGCTTTACTGAGCAGGCGGCCAGCCCGTGGCCTACTATCATATCTAAAAACCATGCAAGTTCCAGTGAGTAAGCGAGACATCGCAATACATGATGTAAGGCGACATCTCCCTTACTCACTGGATCTTGCATGGTTTTAAGATATGGTAGTAGCCCCCCTGACGTCAACCTATGAATCTAATGACTAACGCTATCGATCCATGATCTAATTAGACCTCATGAATCAGTTCAACACGTGTACAGTAGGGCACATAGATAAGTTTACTACTACAGATTACTAACTTACATACAGGGGGGTTACTACCGTCTCTTAAAACCATGCAAGATCCAGTGAGTAAGCGGGATAGCGCGCTACGTGATGGAAGGCGACATCTCCCTTACTCAATCGTTCTAGCATGGTTTTAAGAGATGGTAATAAGCCACCAGTGCCCCTAGTATGAGATTTTCTTAACGCCGACGCTAGCGACTGCGTTAGCGATTTAGTATGGCAAACCTGTACAGCGCCTCTGGCGGATAGTAAGGCAACTAAGAAATTCCATACAAAATCCTAACTCAGTCGCTAGCGTCTGCGTTAAGAAAAACTCATACTAGGGGCACAGGTGATCAATTTCCGTACGAAATCATCGCACTGATTTGTCTGGGGCTCGATTCCAACGAGAAGCATACTTTGTTTAGTTGTTTCCAGTTTGGTTAGGACATCGCAGGCTTGAATCACCTGATTGTCTGATAATAAAGATGATTCCGTGCTTCGGAAGGCACGTTAAGCCGTTGGTCCCGGCTGCCATCTGGTAGTCGTTAAAGGAACCACGTCAGAGGCAGAGAGGCGGGCGAAGAACTCTGACACCAGGGTGTGCATGTTCGAATGACCGTGTCACCTACACGAAATCATGATTATAGGTTTAGGAAGTTTAATGTCAATTGCTCTTTTGATACTATCGATAGTATGGACTTTTTCGATAAAACTATCTATAGAAACTACCAATAGTACGCAACACTTTAGTTACAGGTAGGTACCGATATAGGGATGGGAACTTTTTTATTTATTTATTTACTAGCTGTTACCCGCGGCTCCGCCCGCGTGTAGGTCGCTTTTCGCGTAACCTGTGTTACATTGAAATGAAATGACGCAATCGAAGTAGCCAGGACATTATTCAAACATAAACAAATATCATGTTTCAGAGTTAAGTTCAAAGAATCTCTTTGTAGACAACATTAGCAGTTCTTCCCTCTGAGGCTAATAAAAATAGATTTTCGGCGCTACTGACCCGCGAGCAAGCCACATACAGTTGTCCATGCGAGAAACGTCTTGTTGACTTGTTCTTAGGTCGATGCTAGCTGCTTTTACGGTTTGTCCCTGCGACTTATTTATCGTCATGGCAAAGCATACAGCAACTGGAAACTGGGTGCGTTTAAATTGAAAGGGGTAATTGTTGGGGATGAGTGGTATTCGAGGTATGTACACCGTTTCGCCTGAACCACACCCTGTGAGAAATTCGGCCTGTATTAAGTTGCGCTGCAAAACCGTTACTTTGAGTCGGGTCCCGTTGCATAGTTTAGGCGGAGAAAGATTTCTTAGGAGCATAATGGGAACGCCGACTTTAAGGGTAATGTTATGAGCAGGAAGACCACTTGCAGCCAATGAAAATCGATAGGGTAGGTGGTAGCATCATCCTGATGCACAACACTGTTATATGAAGTGTAAATCACTTCATCCCCGACAATTTCCGCCAAAACCTTGAGTTTCGGTAAACGTTTCCGAAGCCCGAGATGACGCATGACGCTCGCGGTCAGCGAACAACCGAGACTCTCTGTCAGAAGTAAAGACCGAGACAATGCATGGCGTTGCCTATCTTCATCGAGTCGCATCTGTCTATCCACATTCGATTCTTGAGATCTAGCTAACCTTCTGCTTTTAGCTATTCTGGAATGATGCGACAGATTAGATCATTTCCTCCTAGGCATTATTTAAAATAATTAAAATCCATACTTCCATATCCATACTAATATTATAAATGCGAAAGTCTGTCTGTCTGTCTGTCTGTCACCTCTTCATGGCTAAACTGCTGGACCGATTGTGATGAAATTTGGTAGGGATGTAGTTAACGACCTGAGGTCAAACATAAGCCACTTTTGGGCACGATATAACCGAGTCACTCCCACGCGGGGCGAAGCCGCGGGGAACAGCTAGTTCTTTATAAAAGGTGAATTTAAATCAACTGCAATGCAAATATTTTAAGGGCAGATTCAGACCACTCAACTGAACAACTTTCCTAAATAAACAAACTTATGTCGAAATAGGAAAAAACCAATCAATAGACAACAACCAAAGAACCAAATCAAAAGAACCACAAAGACAAAGCCCAACAAAATTTTTAATTTGCTAGGGTTAATTTTAATCTGCTATACCATAATGCGAAACCATAGCGAGTTGTTAAGTAAGTAAGCGCCATCTATTGAGATTTCATGTTACTAAATTTACGATCAAATTCAATGTGTTATTTTATTAAAATTAATAGGTGCAGTGCGTGTTTTCGTCTTTATTGATATGGATAATAGAAAGTAGAAATCCTAGCCTTATCTAAATTAAATTAAACTTAAGTAAACGCATTAACAGTTTTAAGCAGTGTTTGAAGTAAATTTTCAATCGACCATAACTTCTTTTTCCCTTAACCGATTTTGACGAAACAAAGTTTTGACAACGCTCCTAATTATATGTAATCCAACTGTGAAAACCGCGTTTAAATCCATTGAGTATTTTCGAAGTTATAACGTACCAGACAGACATACATACATACATACATACAGACAGACAAAAATTCCAAAAACTGTCTTTTTGGTTTCTGTTACTCTTTTTAAACCGCACTCAATCAGTTTTTTTGAAAAATATTAAATGTACAGACACTCGCATTTTAGTGTCTTATTATATGTATATAGATTTATTCACCTTACAACTATCATCACAGGAAGATCCCAATACAATAGCTGCGATACAAAAATATAAAAACAATAAAACAAATAAAGAATTACATTACTGTCTATAGCAAATAATGTATAATGCTACCTTTGTGAATTCACTCAGAGAACAGGAGAACAAGTCTACATCGTTCGCCATGAGGTTAAGGGTTCGTATAGCTCGCGTCATCGGCGCCTGGTTTACCAGATTGGTTCTCCCGAGAGGCACGGCCAACAGCCGCGGCTGTCGACGCCGCCATACATACCTATCCGGAACAAATATAAATATTTTTTCCAATATACTCGCATTATAAATCCTCCCTCGTAAGATCTTAAAGATATATGATATAATGGCGTCCTCCCTTCTTACTTTTAGCTCATTGTATCCAACCATGCCAAACACAATTAAAGTAGGATACATAAGCGGATAGAATGGGTAAACATTATATAACCTCATGTATATGTACCTTAAAAACTTATTTTGTACTCGTTCCAACATGAGACAGTATTTATCTTCGTGCGGATCCCATACCATCGAGCTACTTTCGAGGTGGCTTCTTATTAAGGCATTGTATAAGAGCTTAATAGCTGAAATATTTTTACTTACTATTATTTATTTATGTATTATAATAGACTAGCATAGCAACCCGCCTCGGCTTCGCATGGGTATAAAAACCTTCCTCTTGAATCACTATCTATTAAAAAAAACCGCATCAAAATCCGTGGCGTAGTTTTAAAGATTTAAGCTACAAAGGGACATAGGGACAGAGAAAGCGACTTTGTTTTAAACTAACTATGTAGTGATATTTTTATTTTTTTAACCCAATTTATGTTCGGGTCTTCAAAAACTCAAAAGTACCTGTTCACTCCCCGCATAGGTAAGATATAAACACGTACTTTTGCGCTGTACTATTAATTAACTATTCTGTGCAACGATGAATAGTTTAAAAACACTAGTTACGTGCAACGATAAACAAAACCATAGCGAGTTTTGAATTTTTCGTTCACGGTACAGCGCCATCTGTTGATATATATAGGTAGAATAGAGTGGGTACTCTATTCTACCAAATTATCAAATCGAAGAGTTACTTCTCTTTTCTTTACCAGTTGCATCCTTGAAATTTTGTATCAGTTATTATAATCATCATTTGGAGTAGGTGACATGTTTAGTAGACCATGCACACCCTGGTGTCAGAGTTCTTCGAAACCGCCTCTCGGCCTTTGACAATTTTTATAGTATCGTCATTTTTCCATCACAGTGTCTCAAGTGATCGATAGATGGCGTTAATATAACTCAGTATGGGAAGGACTCTATTTATGGCGGTTGGTTGTTGTGTACTAGTATAGTATTATGTGATCTGTGTTTTGTATGGAATTGCCTAGTTACTTTACTATCCGCCAGAGGCGCTTTACAGATTTGTTTGACCACTTAGTTTACTTATCAATGGGGTTGCCTGTGCCCCTAGTATGAGTTTTTCTAAACGCAGACGCTAGCGACTGCGTTAGGATTTTGTATGGAACTTCGTAGTTGCTTTACTATCCGCCACTGGCGCTGTACAGGTTTGTCATACAAAATCGCTGGAAGAGATTGCTTAGGCGATAAGCCCGCCTCTTGTACTTTTTTGTTTGTATTTGTCCTAGATATGGCGTTATTACAATGGAGCGACTGCCGTACGACCTCCGTAACCCTTTTTACAGGGAAACCAGACAAACAGGAACATGAACCGGGTGTGTTAGTGGCCAATACTGATAGAAAAACGAAAGACACGACTAGAATAAGAAAAATACCACCAACATGCAAATAAAAACCAAAATTCCAACAGCAATATAGGTTTTAGCTATATAACATGAGGTGTATGAAAAAAGCATGTGAAAAGATTGCCAAGGGTCGGCAATGCGCACGTGACACTCCTGTTGCAGGCGTTCTAGGGCCACGGTGACCACTTACCATCAGTTGGGCTATATACCAGTTCGCCAACTAAATTGTTTAAAAAATATAAGTACTGTGACGTCATACCTGCTGGTTCCATTCATGATTCCAAATTTAAAACATATCACTGAAATACTTCACTACGTCAATCCCACTAACGTAATCCACGGCGGTAAGTATTTAAAAAAAAAATCATAAAGCACTATGATTCATTCGGATAACCGTACTATGACTTTAAATCACTGAACTGTAACATTCCACTACACAAACCAGCCAGTAAGTATTCCAAATTCAAATTTTCACAGAAACAATGGGGCACTGGTTTAGTAACGATGACACTGATTCTTTTTTCAAAAATCGTTACTCGAAGACAAGAAATTGGAAAAGTAATGCCACGACCGACGCAAAAAACTCGCCAAATTTTCTAGTTTTGCAAATAATTATGCTTCGATTTTCTCGTAGCAAAAAAAAACGTCAGCACTCTTCCATCCATGTAATAAGACTAGCGTTGCGTGTTTAGTAAACCTTGCAAACAGATAACGATGGGTACACATGGAGGCGAAGCAAAACTGTATCGAATGACTCAACGAGATAGGAAGAATGTACTTCGTTAATACTTACAAAACTTTTAACGTTACAAACTTTGCTTATAAATTAAAATTAAGTATTTTTTGACGTGACAACGTCTTAAATTAGGTTGCGGCTGGGAGTCACTTATGAAAAAGTGTAACGCTCGGTAACGTTACGATGAGTCACCGAACGAGAGAGAGGCCCGCCGAATGTCTTGCGTCTCTCTCCCACTCAACTATGATCGGTCTGCCGCGCGCGGCAGACCGCGCGCGGCAGATTATATTCATATCAATAAATATTCTACCGAGAAAAAGACGTTGTCACGTAAAATCTTCGCCCGTAAAACCGACTTTACAGGCAACCATTTTTTTTTATTTACTTAATTCATTCCTAAGTTTAGGAATTACACAGCAAATTTTATTTTCTGCAGGTATTTGCTGCGGCCGGCTCTATGAGAAGAATTAGGATTTTTTTTGCTGATCAAGAAAATAAATCGCATTGTTTAAATTTATGTCACCAATTAGTAAGTTAAGGATGCAATAATGAGATCTTTTTGGTGCAATAAAGAGTTTTTCTATTTTATTTTATATCTATCCATCTATCTGTAGAAGATATAGATATAGGCACGGACTAGAGATTTGTACCCTTAGGCTGGGTCCCAGTGATAGGAGCGGGGTTGGTGCTTAAACCTTTACCGTGATTTGCGCCAAAACCTTTGACGCGAATGGGTAAATCCGTGATCTACTAAAATGAAGTGATTCTACAGCGTAATCTATTAGAAAGAAAAAGCATATACTAGGCAATACAAGCCGATCAGTACCCGACTAGCTAGCGACTGTATGTAGCGAGTCGTCATAAACGCAAACTCGCCATGCTAACGCAACTAGTCACTTACGCAAATCATTTTCGCATCAGTGCCCCTAGTATGAGTTTTTATAAACGCAGACGCTAGCGACTGCGTTAGGATTTTGTATGGAATTTCTTAGCTGCCTTACTATCCTCCAGAGGCGCTGTACAGGTTTGCCATACTAAATCGCTAACGCAGTCGCTAGCGTCTGCGTTAAGAAAAACTCATACTAGGGGCACTGGCAACCCTAGGTACAGCGTCATGTGAACCAAGTATCATCATGATTTCTCACATGACTCAGTTCAGCGCGGTATCAAGAGGGCCTCTGTTTTAATGGCGGAATGTTTTTATTTATGTTTGTATTCAACACGCGTTACCTACGTAATCAGAGTAGTACAAAGACGCGATATCGTGTTGAGCGGTGACTTGTGCCAAAATCAATATTCAGTGTTTGGTACATGGATGCAAAGCTTAAGGTGATACCTCGGTGAACACCAGCGCCACAGTCATTATTTAAAACTAGCTTTTGCCCGCGGCTTCGCCCGCGTGAACTTCCCTCGGGATCTTTTTCCCGGGATAAAAAGTATCCTATGTCCTTCTCCTGGCTGTAAACTACCTCCCTGACAATTTTCAGCTAAATCGGTTAAGCCGTTTTGAGTTATAAGTGGAGTAACTAACACGACTTTCTTTTATATATAAAGATTCATTATTCACTGAAAACACAAGTTATCAAAAATCCGTGTTATGTAATTAAGGTTCTGGATCTGAAGTTAATTTTAATCATATTCAATTATTTTATTATAGTTCCATATAGTTACAAATTGCAAAACTGCTAAAAGTGGCCGTTTTTAGCAATAATTCAATTTGTAACTGTAGGGAATTATAATTTAATAATTTAATATGTTCTAAATTAACTTCAGATCCAGAACCTTAATTACAGCAGAGGGATTTTTGATAACTTGTGTTTTCAGTGAGTAATGATTTTTAAATGACGGTGGCGCTAGTGTTCACCGAGGTATCACCTTAACGCAGACGCTAGCGACCGCGTTACCGATTTTGTACGGCAGACCTGTAAAGCGCCTCTGGCGGATAGTAAGGCAACTAAGAAATTCCATACAAAATACTAACGCAGTCGCTAGCGTCTGCGTTAAGAAAAACTCTCACTAGGGGTCATTGATAACACATCACAAACACACTGTTGTCATTGATAATGGTGAAGAGGGGGGTCTAATTTTAGATCTTCAGTCTTCGAATATTCATAAAAAAATATTAGCATCATACCAGTAGCGACATCTCTGTCGCGTGCGCGGAACTTAAAAACGCACCTGTCACCGCCTAGATGGCGCTACCTGCCACTTCGAAGTTTGTAAACATGTGTTATCGGTATGTGTGACACATTGTTATCATCTGCAGAAGAATCGTTTTGTTTTCTCAAGGAATAATGTGGAATTCGTCAATATGGCATGGTTTTCATATGGAATCTGTGTCACATTTTTTTTCTTTATCTGTCTTAGCCTATACATTTTAAACGAATAAGAAAAATTATTGTGAAGCATCATACTTTTAAGTCATTAATTTCGTGTAGAGGTCACAGTCAATCGACCATGAACACCCTGGTGTCGGAATACTTCGGAACCGCCTCTTGGCTTTTGACGTGACTCACAGATGGCAGCCGGGACCAACGGCTTGTGCCTTACGAAGCACGGAATCATCTTTATTATCAGACAATCAGGTGATTTACCCCTGCAATTACCCAAACTGTAAATAAATGTTTTGCTTCTCATGGGAATCGAACCCATGACCCCGGGTCTACAGGCCACTGGATCACGGAGGCAGTAAGGTTGAAATAAGGTTTAAAACGGTACTTACATTTTCTCTATCGATGTCCACTTGGGTATGCCTTCTAGGATAACTGGTCTTCATATTGGTATCATTCTTTTTGTACCTCTTTTCAGTACAAAACACCACTGGAATTTTCTTCCCCTCTTCAATGAGATTCTCAGTAGACCTTGAGAACCTACACAAAACCGGTTTCGGATTTATCGGCGGTTTATCGATTGTATCCGGTTTTTCGGCAATCACCGGTTTTTCAAGCTCAATTTTCGGTGGTTCTATTTCGATTTTCGGTTTTTCGGCTATTTCCGGTTTCTTATAGGCCGCTGTCGGTTCTTTGGATATTTTTTCGAAATTGGATCGCAATTTTTCGAATTCAGTCTTTGGTCTCTCTTCTGCGGAGGTGTCGCATGGAATGTCGTATATTATCGGATTCTGAAACAAGGAAAAGCTGTTTTAAATTTATGTACATTAGATTCAGTATTAATCGCATGGAATCGGATTCTGAAACAAAGGAATAGCTGTTTTAAATTCATATCAATATTCTGGACTGAGAAAGTGACTTGAATAATATTTCAATGACTTCCCGAGGTTCTAATGTAAGTTAAGGAAACTAGCAAAAAAAAGTTGCGCGAGGATTTCTAATAAGCTCACTTACAGAGATTTTTTTTTTGGAAATGACGCTAGTGAGACCGTAGGAACAGCCTTAACTTTACGAATATAGAGACATGTCAACTAATTGCGAACGTTAGTAACTTTCTTACGGCCTAGAAGGTTAGGGAGAAAGTTGAACCGTTATTGTAGGTAATTAGTATGGATGACTTGTAAGTGTGTTATTGTCACGACACTGAGAAGTTACTACGTCACTGTCGTCTTCATTCAAGCGCGTTTCCTATTCGCTTACGCTTCATGGTTTGATTTTGCGGTACGTACTGTGCCCCTAGTATGAGTTTTTTCTTAAGACGATACCACTGCTAAACAAGGTGGTCTTTAACATCATTTATCTCGCAAAGTTCTTTTACTATTGGTTTCAAATCTTAGTATATGATTTTTGAGTATTTTATCTCCTTATGTACCAGATGGAAACACGTTTTGATAAAATTTTCTCGATAGAAATATTTTTTGAAAAATAGTATTCGCTTACCGATATTACTAAATTATAAATCGACGATTCAGTTTAAAAAAATGATTTTTAAACTAAAATATAGGTCGTTAGTAATTCATCATAAGAGGTATAGGAAAATGTAATGAACTGGTCTGTTTTTTTATTAATTAATAAAAACAAATTTGGCGCTTACGCCCTATTTGTTTGAGCGCCTCGAGACTATACCTGTCTCATCGTTCACGGGCTTTACCGCCAAGCGCTATCCCTTGCGCGCTCTCCCGGCCAGTCTGCGTCTGCATTTGCCGAGCAAAAGACGCGCGCATTTTTTATTAAAAATCAAATCTCGCGAGTTTTTATGGCATTTTACAATATATATTCAAATTTATTGTTAAAATTTATATCCCAACCTAGTTTTTATTTTAGTGTTTTTCTTGACTGTAAATAGTATTTGTCATGTAAAATAGTGTAATATTAGCTATGGTTTTGTTACGTAATTGTGATTATGATGATAATCATAGGTAATTGAGCAAAAATACTAAAAGAGTACCCGATTACAAGGAGAAAGCCTAGCTAATGAGAGTAAACAGATGGTAAGTACCTACCCATCTATCCTATCATATTAAGTCTTATTTAGTCTACCAAGTGCCTCCGTAAAAAAAAAAATATTTGTTATGGAAAACTAGTACTGATCGATCATTCTATACTTAGGTACCTTTATATTTATTTAATATTTATATCAAATTGGATACCTAGGTATCTAAGTATTTTGGCTTTGAAACTAATTCATCATTTTTATACAAACAATTTGATAGGTTGGTATAGGTAAGTGTGGAAGTAACAATTTACATATAAGATAAATATAAAATGGCTTATATCAAAATACCTATTGTTTTCAGGACCAATAACAATTTGAGGTCTTTGTGTCCACGCTGCCGCCGGCGCCGCCGCTGCTGTTGCGACTGCCAGAACAGGGAGGTGTAACAAATATGGAGTCGGATTTACAAACTTTTGTTTTGAATGGACAAAATAATATACCGCCAGCATCAAGAAATGTAAAACGGTTAGTACCTAATATGATTGTACTAGCTATTGCCCACGACATGTGACTATGTTTGATCTTCTGGTCTTTAATGAAATATGTTTAACGATCTTACATTAAAAATCTGAAGACATATTCGATTATATACGTATGGGATTGTTTCAGGTGGAACCAAATGCTGATGTTACTGGGCACCGTATTGTCGATATCAACAACTGTTTCAAAAAACAAAAAAAGTCCTAATTTAATTATTTCAGTGTGGATTTCATATTTTAAATATTATGTCAAAGAAATGTTCTGGATTCTAAGCAGATTCAATGAATTTACAACATGGATCATAATCAAACCTAAAGATTATTTTTGTTTTGGCAGTATCAAGTTTTATTGGAATGCTCTTTTTTAGTGTATTTCTGGAACGACAAGATCAAGATATTTAAATAAGATAGTTAGAAAATGACAAGACATAATTTAAAATGTTTACAATGATTAATTTGCATGCCTTAATTAGGCTAATGTGTTTGTACCAAATGTATTATAACAACCTTTGTAACCACATTTACGCAAATAAAATGATTTGATTTGATTAGTTATATCTAGTCAAGTGAATCGGTGAAAGGTTTCTTATAGCATTAAGTATCTCATAAATTTTAGTAACAAGGATTAAAGTCACTTATTCGACACTGTACTACTTCCCAACACTCATGCTTATTTATGAACACTTAGCGAATAATAATTCACCATTATTATATACAAAGTAAGTTTTAAGAGTACTTATGTTAGAGGGCTCTAAAAAGCCAATACCGGGGCATGCAGGGTCGATAGACCTTGCAAATTACTTCATTATCAAACAAACAACTTGTAAACATTCGAAAAATAAAAAAATTTCATTTTATTCGACTTAACCGATTTATGTTTACCGGTTATTTTGATTTTAAAACAAAACTACTGACCCGATTTTGATAAACTTTAAACTACTACGACTAAATTGAAACTATATCTGTTCAAACAAAAAATAAACTTTCAAAATCAGTTCAGAAATGACGGAGATTAGAGGGAACCAACATTTAAAAATAATTTAGCCGAATTGAGAACCTCTTCCTTTTTAGAAGTCGGTAGAAAAAGAGCATTTTTTTACTTTTCGAATATTTACAAGTAGCTCGTTTGATAATGGAAATTTGCAAGGTCACTCGACCTTTATTCCCCCGTAATCCTGGTATTAGCTATTTAAAATCTCTGTACGGCCACTGTGACAGTTGAACTTGAAGTTGGATTTCCCTAGGTATTTACTTATATGAATGTTAATAACAAGTTCAATTGACCCTACACAGTGTGATGTCAAAATGGTCAATCGACCCTGTGGCCAATGGCCAATGGCCTTGGTATCATTGTTTCAAATTTGAGGCACTGCCACTGTTATCGTTTACTTGTAAACTATTGGAGTACTAGGGTACAAGGTCAGTTGACCCTGCACACCTAGGCGTCTGAGTTTTCTAATTTGTTGAATGTTCAAGTTGGCCCGAGTAAACGAATGGAGGTTGGTGTTTGATTTTTCGGAAAAAGTAATTTTTTAGTACAATAAAGTTTATATAAACAAACAAACGTATAATAATGACAGTTACTTAGTTTTTAGGGTTCCGTATAAAAATGTAAAAAACCGGTCAAGTGCGTGTTGAACTTGCGTGGAGAGGGTTCCGTACAATGTCAATATTAGTTTTTATATTCAATTGTGGTACCTATTTAACTACTACTATCGCTATCTAGTGATGTTTTCGTGAACTATTTTCCGTAAGTGAACGTTTCGGAGATTAGAGGAGGGAGAATGGTCAATTTTCGTCTTTTTTCATGAATAAAATCAAAACTTTTTATGTTACAATAATAACAAAAATATATTTGAGATCCTCATAACAAGCCCTTTCATTTGATATATAACAAGGTAAGGTTTGCAAAACTCCTCAGTTGTCCCCCGAAAATGAACCTTTTTTAAAAAAATATTTACTTTGCACATCTGTGTTTGGGTCACAGGATTACGCCGCCATCCTACTGAATTTCATCTGTTTTGGTACAGGTGGTATAGGTTCGGAGAAAAATGACTGTGACAGACGGACGGTCGGACAGACAGACGCACGAGTGATCCTATAAGGGTTTCGTTTTTGAATTTTTGTACGGATCCCTAAAAACGGAACCCTTATAGGATCACTCGTGCGTTTGTCTGTCCGTCGTAAATAAATATTTTTTTAAATTACCATTTCGGGTGACAAATTAGGAATAAAGTTTTGCAACCCTTACCATGTTAAATATCAAACTAGCGACCCGCCCCGACTTTGTATTGGCATAAAAACCTTCCTCTTAAATCACTCTATCCATTAAAAAAAACCGCATTCAAATCCGTTGCGTACTTTTAAAGATTTAAGCATACATAGGGATATAAGGAAAGAGAAAGCTACTTTATTTTATACAATGTAGTGGTGATAAAAGGGCTCGTTATGAGGATCTCAAGTATATTTTCGTTATTATTGTAACATAAATGATTTTGATTTAACTACGTATGTATATATGTATGTAAAAACGTTATTGTACAGGAAAAATATTGATCATACAACATAGAACACAAAAAAGGCGGACTTATCCCTAACAGGGATCTCTTCCAGTCACCTGTATAAAAAAGGAAAAAGAGGACATGGGCATTAAAGAGGATACATCGCAAAGATACACATATGAAATTATAAACTAATTACAACACAAAAGTTACTTATCCTATACTATAAATCAACTCGAGTCCGAACGTTCGAAGTATTCCCCAACCCTAAAGAAGGAATGTAGTAAGGACGACGTCTTATTCTCCAATTAATTTATTTATTAATGTAAGAAGACGAAAATTGATCATCCCCCCCTCATTTACAAAACTACTGAGCCTAAAATTTTGAAAAAAATATAAAAAAAAATCATTTACAGGAAAACCTACAAGAATTCTATCAATTAACGATTAAGTGGTAAATCCATACTAATATTATAAATGCGAAAATCTGTCTGTTTGTTTGTCTGTCTGTCTGTCACCTTTTCACGGCTAAACTGCTGGACCGATTGTGATGAAATTTGGTATGGATATAGTTATGCACTAGGAGTCAAACATAACCTACTTTCGGGCGCGATATAACCGAGGCGCACGTGGACAGAGCCGCGGGCAACAGCTAGTTCAATATAAAACGTTCACTTACGGAAAATAGTTCATTAAAACACCACTAGATAGCGATAGTAGTAGTTAAAAGGACAAAGAGACAGTTGAAAGAAATAGTAGATTAAAAATTCACATTAACATACGACAATTGAATATAAAAACTGACATTGTCATTGTGCGGAACCCTCTGCTTTTTTGTTCTATTGTGATTTCTTTTTTTAAGTTAAAATAAAGTTTAAAAAAATATTTTGTCTTTTAAATTACTTATATTTTCCATTACATATTCAAATATAAAAATATCTGAAATTATAATAACGTAAGAAGAGAAAAATGGCATGCAAACTCCATGCATTCTAAACTCCGGAACGAGATCACGTGGCAATCGTAAATGTTGCAGAATATTATAAATCGCTGTGCGTGGAATCGCGCGTAAACAGACAGAGGGGCGGCGGGGGCGCCGGGGACTGTCACCCCGCGCCTGGGGTCTAGCGCCGCCCATTTACTAGGTACATAACATTTGAGGTATCGCCTTAACGCAGACGCTAGCGACTGCGTTAGCGATTTAGTATGGCAAACCTGTACAGCGCCTCTGGCGGATAGTAAGGCAACTAAGAAATTCCATACAAAATCCTAACGCAGTCGCTAGCGTCTGCGTTAAGAAAAACTCATACTAGGGGCACTGGCTTCAGAGCCAAGGGTACGATATTAAATCATGGTACTTCTGACAACGAAGCGACTACCGAACTCCGTAACTTATTAAAGAAAAACCAGTCCTATATGAACATGTGTAAGGTGGACAATGGCAGAACGAAAAATAATTATTGTGACTGTTTATGTATATAGTTGTCTATAAATGTTTATGTTCATTTCATATCCTTTATGTCTTTGCTAGTCTTTGTTTGCACTTCTACTCTTTTCTTGTGCATTTCCTTTCGTCATTCGCCGGTTGACTGTAAGAGATCCCATCCTGGGATAAGTCCGCCATTGTCTTCTTATTTTAATAATGTTGCTTTTACTATGTATTTTAAAGCAATAAAGATATTACAAACAAACATAATTGTTTTTCCCAAAAAAAAACGAAACTGATTCCAATTTCTCAACTGAAAAGGAATGAAATAATTAATACATTGTTGTTTAAATATGCTTCATATCAAACATTTTAATAAATCTGAAGTCGGTGCCGATTCTTTTAAAAAAATATGCTTATTAACGAGCAAGCAGCTAGTCAACGAATTCGTGAAATTGGCACCAACGTCAAATTTATTAATTTTTATTTTTTTATAAAATTTTAATTCCCACGATAACGGTATAATGCTTTTTTGTGTTGGTTGTTATCATATCAAACTTTGTATAACATGAAAAGGGGGATTCCTGGGCAACGGGAACAAAGCCCACGCGCACGAAGTCGCGGGCTACAGCTAGTAAAACTTTTTTTTTGTTTCTACCTACTTATTTGACGAATAAAACATTTTATGAATTCTCATACTATGGAAAAATTAAAAACACTACTAAGTTTGTTAATTCGACTGACTAGAATTGGCAGCCCTAGTCGCGACCTGTCCCACGGTTGCGTAACGCGTCAACGTTCGAAGGCGCAGGTTCGATTCCGCGGTCGGTTTCAGGTTTCCTAGCGAAAGGGCAGTGGCCGTGTCTGTGGCCGAGTTTCCATGAGAGAATTGGATACAAATCAAATTTTATTTTTAGATACCTACATACATACTAGCCGTCACTTGAAATTGTTCTACGTTTCCCGTGACAATGTCGGGATATTTATTCTTAGGTTATTTTATCTGTATGAATCGTTGGCTTGCAAGCCAAACCAATGACACGTTTTTGGTGCGCTATGTCACTTGTTATTTCTGAATTCTGTGATCACAACACTCATATAAAAAAATAAAAATTTACTGTTCAAAAATCATTTATCCTAAGTAAACTAGTGGTTCTGTGAACAGTAGACCTCGCGAACCTCATCCGTTATAACCCCCTTTTCGTTTTTTTTATTACTCTATATAGAGTATATATAGGTATTTCTTATTCTGTTAATTTTTTCCCTCGTATATTCTCAAAAGGATTTTTTCTATATTTTTTTATTTTGCCACATTATCCTATTCTGGTCAGACGGTCATAATATACAGTCATATAAAAATAAAAATAAAAATAAATATAAAAATAAAAATAAAAATAAAAATAAAAATAAAAATAAAAATAAAAATAAAAATAAAAATAAAAATAAAAATAAAAATAAAAATAAAAATAAAAATAAAAATAAAAATAAAAATAAAAATAAAAATAAAAATAAAAATAAAAATAAAAATAAAAATAAAAATAAAAATAAAAATAAAAATAAAAATAAAAATAAAAATAAAAATAAAAATAAAAATAAAAATAAAAATAAAAATTAAAATAAAAATAAAAATAAAAATAAAAATAATAATAAAAATAAAAATAAAAATAAAAATAAAAATAAAAATAAAAATAAAAATAAAAATAAAAATAAAAATAAAAATAAAAATAAAAATAAAAATAAAAATAAAATTAAAAATAAAAATAAAAATAAAAATAAAAATAAAAATAAATTAAAAATAAAAATAAAAATAAAAAAAAAAAAAATAAAAAAAAAAAAAAAATGACCGAAAACGAATTCAAAGCGCAAAGTTGTAAAAGAACAAGTATCATGCGGCCAGTGGTATAAGCAATTTAACAAATAGCAAACTTCCCCCATTTTTGCCCCCATTTTCCTTCCAATCAAAAAACGCTCTCGACAAAAAATTGCAAATAAATCAAGGAACACGTGTGTCAAGTTACATTAAGATCCGTTCGTAAACAACGTCACAGAAAACTTTCCCCCTTTTTTCCCCCCTTTTCCCTCCAATCAAAAAAAACTCTCGACAAAAAATTGAAAATAAATCATGGAACACGTGTACCAAGTTTCATTAAGATCCGTTCAGAAATGCGACCTCTAGCCCGGAACAAACAGACAGACAGACAGACAGACAGACAGACATCCGGACAAAAGCAAAATTTGCCAGTCTCGAAATGGAGACTCTCGCTCGCTTCGCTCGCTCGGTCAATTAAAAGCTAAGTATAAAAGAGGTACAGTCGCCTGCAGAGAAACCTGACCCCCTTTGATTGTTGTAAAAGGCAGGGGGGTCAGGTTTCTCTGAAGGCGACTGTACTAAGCGAGCAAAGCCGCTGTCAACAGCATGTAAAAGTAATAAGTAAGATATGAGACTGATATGTTACAATTCAGTTTGTGAGGTGACCATTCTCTTTTAAAAATAACAATTTACGCAATAAGATGTAAATTTTGTAAACAAATAATTAACATCCTACACCAGAAAAGAGTGTCGGTTACAAAACCAAATGACATAACGGCTATTGGGTCGTAAAAATGGCGTAATTTCCTTCCGTTATCGAAGTGAAAATAAACAAAAAACAAACTGTTTCGAGACAATACACTTTTATATTGGTTCATTTGCAGAATTGCTGCTATTGTTTATTTTGCTTTTAATACTTTTTTATTTTTTTACTATGGCTAATATATTTTATGATAGGTATATATGTATTAATATGTATGTATGTATGTATATATATGTATATATTAACTATTTTTATGTATGTTATGTAAGTTTATTATATTTGTTATTTAAGTAAATGTTATTTTTGCACCTACAAACTGTTCTCTGCTTGACCCAAAGTTTGACTGTTAGATAATGTTTTTAGCATTAAGTCCGCCTATTGTATTTTTACAATAAAGTTAAATAAATAAAATATAAAAATAAAATTTGCGTCGTGGTTATCATCATCAACCGAGCAAGACTTCCAGAGTTACTCTCTATCTCTCTCTTTCTCATAAACAAAAAGACAAACTGTTTCCAGACAAAAGCAATGTCTCATCTTATCGCTTTTCTTATTGCTTCCTCAGCTCATTGCTTCGGAGCCCAGGGTTCGCTTTCCTGATTTTTCTCTTCCACTTTGCCTGGTCTTCGGCATCCTTAGTTGTGAGACCATTAGCACGCATATCGTTAAATGCGACGTCGAGCCAGCACTTTCGACATTTCAAGCTACATCGTCAACTTACGCTTCAGAGCCCAGTACGCTTTCAATCATGGTCCTGATTTGTCGGTACTGGTTATTACAATGCAGCGACTGCCGTCTGACCTCCGTAACCCTATTTACAGGGAAACCAGACCCACAGGAACATGACCCGGGTGTTAGTGGCAGACACTATCAGACTTTTCAGGCTGCTAAAGGCATCTGTGCCCCTCTTATGAGTTTTTCTTAACGCAGACGCTATTGACTGCGTTAGCGATTTAGTATGGCAAACCTGTACAGCGCCTCTGGCGGATAGTAAGGCAACTAAGAAATTCCATACAAAATCCTAAAAGAAAAACTCATACTAGGGGTACTGATATAGCTTAACGAATAAAGCCATCTAGCGATAACAGCCGGGACTAAATAAAAGCTCAAGATAGAAGATTATAGAATCCTTACTATCACAGAATTACTATATTTGCACAGATGTTCAACCCATATAACTAAACGCGCCAATTTGTTGTGTACCTACTAATAGCGTCCTGCTCATACTGAATTATATTAACGGCATCTGTGAATCACAGATTCTAAATACGATAACTTCTTTCCGCCGTATTAAAAAACATTTGATAAGCCCATTTTAACTAAAATATGTTTTGGCTCTGTCTCTCTTACCTGACACATCATGTGAAAGAACGGGACGAAACAAATTTTAACTAAAATAGGCTTAACAAACGTTTCTTAATACGGTGGATAATCTTTTCATAATATAAAACAAAGTCGCTTTCCGCTGTCTGTCCGTATGTATGCTTAAATCTTCGAAACTACGCAACGGATTTTCCGCTTTTTTTTTTTAAATAAATAGAGTGATTCAAGGAGCAGGTTTATTTGTAATCAAAACCTAAAATATAGCACCCGTGCGAAGCCAAGAAGGGTCGCTACCATTAAACAAATAAAGCACTAAATCATTTGGTGGTAGAATAACGATACTATAAAACTCGTACACTTTTAAGCTACCTTTAAACACAAGTGGACCATTAATAATGGTCTATTACTAAATTGAAGTACTTAATTCTTGAAAGCACCACATACCGGTACAGCGCCCTTGACGGATAGTAATGTAACTAAGAAATTCCATACAAAAAAAAAAACTCACGCAGTCGCTAGCATCCGTGTTTATTAAATCTCATACTAGGCGTACAGGAAGATAAGGAACAAATTATTTTTTCTTAGGAAATATGAGCATGCTTTTACCAAGGATCATAAAAAAAACCGCAGGTAGAATACAGTAATAATAAAGCAGCTATATCGCTATCTGCGTGTCTAGAATAATTTTCCGTGAATAACGATAATAACCGGTTACCGGGATTTCACTTTCCTATCGCCATTAATAGTAATAAGCTACTATTGAAACACCAACACCAGTTTTAGTCAGCGTTAAGAGTTATCTGCTACTAATTAAAATAACATTAAATTCAAAATTTTAAAAGCTAGTCTGTCAGCAGGTACTGGTTATTACAATGGAGCGACTGCCGTCTGACCTCCGTAACCCTTTTTACAGGGAAACCAGACCCACAGGAACATGACCCGGGTGTGTTAGTGGCCAAAACTGAAAATAATAATGATAGTGAATCGAAAAGTGCATTCAAATACACTTAAAGAGCTCGCTTACTCGAATTCTATTAAAGTCATAAATCATTATGAGAATAATGATTTATTTAACACTAGTATCCCACCCCGGCTTCGCATGGGCATAACCTTCCTCCGATAACCGAATCCGTTGCGTAGTTTTAAAGATTTAAGCATACAAAGGGATATAGGGACAGAGAAAGCGACTTTGTTTTATACTATGAAGTGATCTAAAAAGTGTCGGTTTTGGCAGACAGAAACTCATTTTTCAGTCGGACACTAAAGTTTATTCATTCGGTTTCCTTATTATTCCACCCAATTTCCGTCAAAGTAACACTAACCCACAAAGAATTCAAACAATAGACGTGTCGTAACTTAGTTTCCGAGATATGTATCTAGTTCGACTGGCGGTACAATAGGTTAAAGACACGACGAAATAATAAAAAAATATAAATAAAATTCCGGTAAGCGCCTGCTTCCAGAGCCTGCCTGCGACCTTCTTCAGGTCATCTGACTATCTGGACGGTAGGTGTCCGATGCTGCGCTTGCCGGTGCGTGGTCGCAATTCGAGAACAATTCTGCCCCATCGACAATGATAAACATATGATCAATGATCATTCACATGGGATACATGGTCAGTTGACCATTTGACAGTTGGCCACACAACTATCAATGCCTCTGTGGTGCGTTTACCTGAAGCCCCAGAGATCGTGGGTTCGATTCCCACACATACTTTATTTAGTTGTTTGGTAAAGGGACATCGCAGGCTTGAATCACCTGATTGTCTGATAATAAAGATGATTCCGTGCTTCGGAAGGCACTTCTGACAGTCAAACTACGTCAGAGGCCGAGAGGCGGTTTAAAAGAATTCTAATACCAGCGTGTGCATTTTTGATTAACATTATCACGTGCCTTCCGAACAGAACAGAAAAAAATATTCTAAATTATGTGCACTTCCGAAGCACGGAATCATCTTATTATTATCTAGACAATAAGATGACCCACATTACGATCTCTGCTTGACTCAAAGGTTGACTTTTAGATAATGCTTTAAGCATTAAGTTCGCCTATTGTGCTATACAAAAATCACTATATTTAACACTGTGTTTCACTATCACTATCATCACTACATACTCGTATTATAAAACAAAGTCGCTTTCTCTGTCCCTATTCCCTTTGTGTGCTTAAATCTTTAAAACTACGCAACGGATTTTAATGCGGTTTTTTTTAATAGATAGTGATTCAAAAGGAAGGTTTTTATGCCCATGCGAAACCGAACTAGGAACACCTATCAAATTTGTCTTTTCATGGGCTTCGAACTCCTGACCTCCGAGGTTTCAGCCAAACGCCACTGGAGATCAGGGTACTGTTTTCCTCTCAACCGACCTCCATCAGTACTTGACCGGTCAATTGACATTGACACGCTCGTAAACCCAATTAGATATCAATTAGCTATTATTTATCAATACGTCGATATTGATAAACAGATTAAAACATGTTAGAATAATCTGTTTATTTTCTATTGGTTGATTATGTTTAGAGTTATGCTTAGAGTGTTAAACCAACTGGAGAGAGCACACACTTATTTTGACGTGAAAAAATCTGTCACATCTGCGGGCGGGGTGAGGAAACACGCACAATATGTATTAACACTAATGCATTATTCGAACACATCGCTACGCACACACTTGACAACATTATCCAACACAAGCAAAAAATACACGCACCCAAGTAGAAGTAGTATGACCGGCATTCATATACATTTTGCAGAGGGGATTGCCCGTCGGTGGCCACTCTGGTTAGTTGAATGCTCTAAGTATAACTGTTACTATTTTCATTTTTTAATTCATTGGTATCAACATACCGACCAGAAAATGAATAAAAAGTAACAGAAAAGCATCAAGACTATAGTAACAAATTGCAATATTGCTTAAAACGGCCACTTTTAGCAGTTGTGCAATTTGTAAATATTATATTACTAGCTGTTCCCCGCGGTTTCGCCCCGCGTGAGACTCGGTTATATCGCGCCCAAAAGTAGCCTATGTTTGACTTCAGGTAGCTAACTACATCCCTACCAAATTTCTTCACAATCGGTCCAGCAGTTTAGCCGTGAAGAGATGACAAACAGACAGACAGACTTTCGCATTTATAATATTAGTAGGTATAGAGGTATGGCAGTATCCATACTAATATTATAAATGCGAAAGTCTGTCTGTCTGTCTGTCACCTCTTCACGGCTAAACTGCTGGACCGATTGTGATGAAATTTGGTAGGGATGTAGTTAACGACCTGAGGTCAAACATAGGCTACTTTTGGGCGCGATATAACCGAGTCCCACGCGGGCGGAGCCGCGGGAAACAGCTAGTGGATTAATATGATTAAAATTAACTTCAGATCCAGAACCTTAATTACATAACAGGGATTTTTGATACCTTGTGTTTTCAGTGATTAATGATTTTTAAATGACGGTGGCGCTAGTGTTCACCGAGGTATAGTCTAAAAATATCTATACCGACCCCAAATAAAGTAGTATAAAAGGAAGATGTTAAAGGGAGCCCATATGTTATTTATAAATGGGCTAAAAATAGACGCTCCCCATTCATGACCATGTTATTTTTGGATACGTATGTCGGTGTTCAAATATATTTAGATTTTAATATCCGTTTTGTTCTGGATTTACACCACATCCCGTACCGTGGAATTAGCACAGATTACTATACCTGTATCCCTAGTATGAGATTTTATAAACGCAGACGCTAGCGACTGCGTTAGAGGTTTTGTATGACAAACCTGTACCCCTAGTATAAGTTACTCAATACGCAGACGCTAGCGACTGCGTTAGGATTTTGTATGGAATTTCTTAGTTGCCTTACTATCCGCCAAGCGCTGTATAGGTTTGTCATACTAAATCGCTAACGCAGTCGCTAGCGTCTGCGTTTACAAAATCTCATACTTTGTTGTTCTCAAAGTAAAGTCATATCATACGAACCATACCATACTATAGGCGTAAACGGACCACAAATAATCACAGATTATGAATACGACCTTGACTTCGTTGTTCCGAGAGCGAAGACGATTATGTAAAGCAAGTTGTGTCCAAGTCATTATCAACGAAGCGTTTTTCCGGTTACATCCCTAAACGTTTGGATTTGGTGAGCCCTTGACTTACTTATAAGTATAGTCTCTAGTGCCCCATGTCCCATAGTGACTCTCCACGTTGATCTAACTTAAAAAGACAATGTCTTAATTTATCCCACCATGAGATTATTAAAATAGTCTCGTCGCCACTCGGCCTCTGACGTGATTTTAGGTGAT
This sequence comes from Apomyelois bistriatella, assembly GCA_947044815.1. Lineage (NCBI taxonomy): Eukaryota > Metazoa > Arthropoda > Insecta > Lepidoptera > Pyralidae > Apomyelois > Apomyelois bistriatella. Next base: position 1,146,981 of record OX345718.1, read on the forward strand.
TCAAGCCTACAATCTCCTTACCAAACTGAAAACAACTATAAATATGCTTCCTGTAGGAATTCACGACTTCCGGGTCTTAGGGCAAACGTTAACCTTAACCACTGGACCGCAGAGGCTTCTATGTAGAAAAAAAAATTACATATCCACAAACTGATTTTTTTTCAATCTGTGGAACAAATCACACAGATCGAGATAGTCCAGAAGTAAGTTGTTTACTTGCGTTATGTTATGAGATACTATTATAACTTAACGATTTATACGAGTAGTTTAAAAAAAAATCATGTATAGATAAACATTCAAGATCCCTGAAAAAGTTAATTTCCTATCTTGACCTGACCGAGTATCAAACTTGGGACCTCCTGTGTGACAGCCTGGCATAATGACCACTAGGCCACAGATGTCGTCAGAGTCAGAGTTATGTATACATCACTACATAGTCGCTTTCTCTGTCCCTATGTCCCTTTGTATGCTTAAATCTTTAAAACTACGCAACGGATTTTGATGCGATTTTTTGATAGCTAGAGTGATTCAAGAGGAATGTTTTATGCCCATGCGAAGCCGGGGCGGGTCGCTAGTTTAGTATATAATGACAATATTACTGTTATGATTGTCTCAAGTCATAACTGTAACATGGCCGCCTTAATCTAGCAATACTTACATCATAACACCACCTACATGCATACAAGAAGATTTTACTTTCTATATCACCCACACTAAACCGGTATAGTTTAGAATAGCAGGCTGCGTTAGTAGAGCTTGCCTTAGTAACACTATAGATGTACTAATAAATATATGTATAGTAAGTATGCCTTATATATCAACAAACTAGCTGTTGACCGCGGCTCCGACCGCGTGCGCCTCGGTTATATCGCGCCCGAAAGTAGGCGATGTTTGACTCCTAGTGCATAACTATATCCATACCAAATTTCATCACAATCGGTCCAGCAGTTTAGCCGTGAAGATGTTTTTTTTGTGTATTTGTGCATAATAATGGTGGATTATTATTCGCTAAGTGTTCGTGAACAAGCGTGAGCGTTGGGAAGTGGTACAATGACTATAATCCTTGTCACCAAAACTCACAAAATAATGCTAAGTGAAATTCTTCCACCGCTTCACTGACACATGACACTGATTTGACTTGACCAAATGAAGAAAATTCAAATAAAACTTGATACTGGCAAAGATAAGCTATATCCATATTGTGGATTAATTCTGTTAGCGCCCGGTAACATCACGTGACAGATATCTCCCCACTACAGGTAAACCCCTCTTGGCAGTAGTAGTGTCGGGGTGAGTATGAGTGTAACGCTCTCTTCTCCTTGGGTTCGCCGAGCGGTGCAGACGTGTATTGTGCTCTTGTGATTTAACATGGCCTTTATTAGTATTTGATATGATATTGCTGTTCAAATGTAACTGTAGATTAACATAGTTAGGCACGGACGAGGGATTGGTACGCTTCAGGTTTCCGTGATTAGTGCCAAAGCTTAGACACGAATGGGTAATTCGGTCCTAGCTAATAATTCCACAACCAAAATAAAATTAAAAAAAAAAAACTTTTATATCATGTTATAAAGACGACTGACAAAGGTCTGAAGTTCTATTTTCAAATCCATGGCGATAAATTGACTGTTATTGAACTGCAATGAAAAATATAAACGTACTCGACTACAGCACACATAGAAAGCAATACTCACTCTACGATAACCAGGTATGTATTCTCAATGCACTTTCACACGTACAAATAATGATACGGCGTGATGCGACTATTGATACTTTTTCATGCTTCATCATTATACAACAATAATTAATAGTAATAGCGAAGTTAATTAGGTAGGTGGGTAGATGGCAGCACTTTCTAATAAAATGGGCATTTAGGGAGTTTGGGAAAGAAATGAATGATTCCCATCGGAGTCTTTTCGCATATAGTAATCTCTATGGCTTTAGGCTACTTGTATCTGGCTGGTTTTGATATATTATTATGCTTTGCGCTTTGAAAATAAGTAACAATTGACGTAAATAAGTGATAAGAATATCCTATATTGAAAATAAACAATTTGAATTTGAATTTTGAATTTGTAAAATATAGATTGATTAAAATGACAGCTGTCAAATCGCATACATTTTATTGTTTGTCTCTGTCGCACTTCAATGTTATCTATATTTCTGTCTTGCTGTCAAAATCATCATCCTATATTGTATAGATATATAATTATAAATGTTATTTTAAAGAAAATAATTCCAAATTGAAAAATAAAATGTGTGATTTTAATTTGATTTTCTTACTATCAAGAGGAGTGAATCTAACTCATTTGATACTTATTCAAAAGTTTAATTTCAATTGTAAAAAATGTAAAAATGCAACGCAAGCCGCGATAAAGATGGATATTGTATCTAGTATTTTTTCGTGATTGTCCTTAGTCGCCTAAAGGTAAACAAACAGGGGTCAATCATACAAATTTTTGGGCGCGATATAAACGAGTCTCACGCGGGCGTAGCCGCGGGCAACAGCTAGTAAACAATAAAGTGATTCATACTTCATTTATTAATTCCGACACCGTTACAATAGTGTACTTCCTACAGAGTCTGATGAGTTGAAAGTGACGCAATACGAACAATTTAAGAGCATCAAACAAACTGGAGTGGCCACTAACAGACGACCCCGTCTGCCAAAAGTATTATGCCACATTTACACTCAGCCTTGTAGGGCAGGGAAGTGAGCAGACAAGTGGGCAGCGCGCGAATGTAAATAGGTTACTCGCGTTGTCACTGCCCATGCCGCTGCCCGGCGATCCCGCGATTGTCGGTTTTTCGCGCTGAAGTCAAAGGACGGGCAGCGCGAGCGCGAGTGAGTGTTTACATTCAGCTTAAAACCATGCAAGATCCAGTGAGTAAGGGAGATGTCGCCTTACATCATGTATGGCGCTGTCTCGCTTACTCACTGGAACTTGCATGTGATAGTAGGCCACCAGATTAGCAGTAAAGAAGTATGAAGGCTGAGTGTGAACGCTCGCTCGCGTCGTTATTGCCGCAGAAGTATTTAGGGAAATATTTCCGGCAGCGACAGGAGCAGTGGCAGGGGCTGAGTGTAAATGTGGGGTTAGATAGATCGCCACGGCCGCCCGTATGTCGACATGTTTACATTGTCGAATGCGTTGTCAATTAAAAAAAAATTTTTTTAAACCGTTTTTTGTTTTAGGCTGTGCGAAATGTGGCTATAGCGATACAAGTAGCCATTACGAGAGGAAAGAATCGAGAAAGGCGGTCGACCTACCAGTCATAATGCTTGTACTTGAGTGTGTGTATTTTGTGCTTGTGTTTGATTTTGTCAAGTGTGTGCGTAACGACGTTTTTGAATAATACATTAGTGTTAATACAGTGTGCGTTTCGTGCGCAGAATGTAACAGACTTTTATAAAAATAAATGCGCGTGGCGTCTTCGGTTGGTGTAACGCTCTAAGCGAACAATAGTCTAGCACCTAAGATAACATTAAGTTAAAACAACGTTAAAATCACCGATTCGCGTGTCGATACCGTTTGTATCACGAAGTCAAGATTCTCATAATAACCATGTTACATTTATTTTTTTTGACTTAGTAATCAAGTTTGTAACGGGACATAAGATGCCACCAAAGTAGGGTTGCCATCTATAAATTTTGACAACCAGCTCGACGCGTGAAAACCCCCGGATTTTAGAGCCCTAAACACTGATATGGCTACAGGTTTTTTAACAGTCAAATCAGTGTAAAAAAAACGTTGAAAATGTCTATAATTAAATCCAATCTACAATACAAATAAATGCCCGGACGCTATGGACTATATGGACGCACTCTATCAAAACTAGAACAAATTCGGGAAAACCCAGTCATCATCATAACTTCGTGTAGATGACACGGTCAATCGAAACCACCTCTCGGTCTCTGACGTGGTTTCTTTAACGACTACCAGATGGCAGCCGGGACCGACGGCTTAACGTGCCTTCCGAAGCACGGAATCATCTTTATTATCAGACAATCAGGTGATTCAAGCCTGCAATGTCCTAACCAAACTGGAAACAACTAAACAAAGTATGCTTCCCGTGGCAATCGAACCCACAACCCGTTTCCCGTTACCGTTCACCCGTAACCCGGACGGGTGATATGGCAACCCTACAATACAATACATAAATAAATTTGAATTTGAAATTTACACCAAAATCGTGTCGTGAATGTACAGATTTCTCCGGATTGTACAAAAAAATTAAATTAGTATATATTAGTGCCTAGGTACAAAAAAGATTATAGTAGTACTATTATCTTCTTTACGTAAAACAAAGCTCGATAGTGCAACGGGGCATGCGTGTTCGTAATGATTATCCGTGTCAAGCGACGGCGAGCGCGGCCCGACTTGGATTGGTCGCGAACAGGCATTTCGATCTCGAGTTGCTTAGGTTAGTTCCGGTTATAATCGCTAGATAGGGTCGTGAGTCGAAAATGTCTAGTCTAAAGGCATCTGACACAACCTTACGACAAAATCTGACAGTATTGGAAACTAACATTTTATGGATTGTGTTCCTGTGGGTCTGGTTTCCCTGTAAAAAGGGTTACGGTCAGACAGCAGTCGCTCCATTGTAATAACCAATACCGTCAAATCTAGTGCCATAATTCACCCTAGGCGCTGAAGCGCAAGCTGGAGATGCAACAAGGAAACACGCTCGAATGATGATGATTCTCATTTAGAACAGTTTGTGGAGGTAAAATTAGCAGTCTCTCAGTCGCTAGTTCAGAAATAAATTATAAAAACATGTAGTCCTCATTGCAGTCGAAAAAAAAATCCGTCAATAGGGTCATTGCCACAGAACAAGGAATGTTATTGAAGACCTCAAAGTTACACATTATTTCAATACCCCCTAGCATGAGATTTTATAAACGCAGACTTTATATATTTTTTTTTATAGACGCGATTGCGAGTGATTTTGTATGATAAACCTGTACAGCGCCTCTGGCGAATAGTAAGGCAACTAAGAAATTCCATACAAAATCCTAACGCAGTCCCTAGCGTTTGCGTTCATAAAATCTCAGCCTAGGGGTACTGATAAATGTCTAACTTTGAGGTCTGCAATAACATTAGTTGTTCTGAGGCAATGATCCTATTGATGGTTTTCTTTCGAATGCAAGGAAGACTACATGTATTTTAATTTATTTCTCAACTAGCGATCTGTCCCGGTTTCGCATGGGCATAAAAATCTTCCTCTTGAACCACTCTATCTATTAAAAATAACCGCATCAAAATCCGTTGCGTAGTTATAAAGATTTAAGCATACAAATGTACATAGTTTCATACTATGTAGTGATAGTGATGACTAGGGTAAGAAAAGAAAATAAAATTGCGGTAAAAGTAATACGCTTACTGACTTGTTTTTTTTTTTTACTAATCAATATTGTGCAAATCGGAAACACGCACTGATAACGCCTTCCGTTCGTTCGTTCGTGAGGTGAATGACTTAAAAACGATACAAACCCACGGAATGAGTCAGTATATTGAGAAAATGGTGTAATTATGCTTTGTAACTACAGAATTTGTGATAGTATCCCAATGACGAGATCACAGAATTTAAAAATATCAACAAGAGTAGCGCACGAAAAACGTGCTTGCGTTTTCAGTTAAGGTGATACCTCGGTGAACACTAGCGCCACCGTCATTTAAAAATCATTACTCACTGAAAACACAAGTTATCAAAAATCCCTCTGCTGTAATTAAGGTTCTGGATCTGAAGATAATTTTAAACATATTAAATTATAATTCCCTATAGTCACAAATTGCATTATTGCTTAAAACGGCCACTTTTAGCAGTTTTGCAATTAGTAACTATATGGAAATGAGTGTCGGATAATAGAGTGAAATGGTTAATAATGATTTTTAACTGACGGTGGCGCTAGTGTCAAAAAGGTCTCGTCTTAACCACTGGACCACGGAGGATTCAGGGGATAAATGCCACAGATAAACACAGTATTAATACCAAAATTGCGTGTTCGCCGATCGAGCCGACAGGATACAAAACCGGATCAGTCAAGGTGGTTAGAATGATAACAAGGGTACGTCCAAACTTGAGAAATATTGGGATAGGGACGAATGCGAGAAATATTGGAACGAATGCAGCATCGGACAACCTATATAGTATCGTTGAGTTAGTATCCCATAACACAAGTCTCGAACTTACTTTGGGGCTAACTCAATCTGTGTGATTTGTCCCTAAATGTATTTATTTACTAGCTGTTCCCCGCGGTTTCACTCGCCATTAGTGTGTACATATGTACTATAACTTTCTCCAATAATCAGGCTTTCATATACAAAAAGAATTTTGCAAATCCGACCAAATGTTTTCAAGTTATAAGCGTTCAAACAAACAAACAAATACTTTTCAGCTTTATTATATTAGTATAGATTATTGTGATCATATAAAACACAATTATATTATACTAGTTTTCGCCCGCGGCGTCGCTCGCATGAATTTCTCTCGGCAACAGTGCTTTTTCCCGGAATGAAAGGTGCCCTATGTCCTTCTCAATACTCCTAGCTATGTGTATGCGAAATTTCAAGAAGATTGGTTCAGTAGATAGGGCGTGAAGAGATAATAAACAAACAAATATACAAACTCACTTTCGCATTTATAATATTAGTTGGAATGTGATTGGGTTTAATTTCCTTAACATCGTAATTGCATGTCGATAATGTAACAGAAGCGTCAAATGTGGACGTGCCCTTATAAGTCTAGTTATTATTAATATAACTCATTGAATGAGCAAAGTAATAACCCAGTTCCTGTTTCTGTCTCAGTTAAATACCCAAGTAAACGGAGCAGGCGTATTCGTTAAGATCGCGCGTGTCAAGCGTCGATGACTGCGACTTGTCTTGGATTGGTCACACAAAGACCTTTGTACAGAATATATAAGGTGGACTCAAATCAACTTCAAATATTTTAAGGGTTGATTCAGACCACTATACTAAACAACTTTTCCAAATAAACTTATGTCAAAATATGAAATTAAATTTTTCACTCTCCATACTTAACCAGATCAGCTGATTCTCAATTTGTATGGGACGTCAAAAAATTTTTTTCATATTTCGATATAAGTTTATTTGGGAAAGTTGTTCAGTTTAGTGCTCTTAACCTGCCCTTAAGGTGATACCTCGGTGAACACTAGCGCCACCGTCATTTAAATATCATTACTCACTGAAAACACAAGTTATCAAAAATCCCTCTGCTGTAATTATGGTTCTGGATAGGAAGTTAACTTTAACCATATTCAATTATTAAATTTATAGTTCCGTATAGTTACAAAATGCATTATTGCTTAAAACGGCCACTTTTAGCAGTTTTGCAATTTGTAACAATATGGAACTATAATTTAATAATTGAATATGATTAAAATTAACTTCAGATCCAGAACCATAATTACAGCAGAGGGATTTTTGATAACTTGTGTTTTCAGTGAGTAATGATTTTTAAATGACGGTGGCGCTAGTGTTCACCGAGGTATCGTCTTAAAATAATGGCAGTTGTTGTTAGCCCACCTTATATACATATAAAAGACACGTCTAACATAACACGTTAAACGGAGATTTAACTTTTGTCTGTCTGTCATTAAGGCTCATCTTTAAACCGCGACTCACACTTGACCATTGCATCAATCATCAAGCCTCTAAAACCCATTTGTCACCCTCAACCGCTCTAAATCCATTCATTCAAATTTCTCACGCACCTGACAATCGATAGTCTCTATTGCTCCGTGTTAAGGGTTATAATTGCATGGCGTTAATTAAGCTGTTGGGAATTAGGTCGTTATGGAACTGGACAATCCGTCAATAGACATGTTATTAATCTGTGGCTTTGTTTGTTAAAAACTAAGATACATGTACTGATTATGTATGTAGTTGTCTATGAATGTTTATGTTCATTTCATATCCTTTATGTCTTTGCTAGTCTTTGTTTGCACTTCTACTCTTTTCTTGTGCATTTTCTTTCGTCATTCGCCGGTTGACTGTAAGAGATCCCATCCTGGGATAAGTCCGCCATTGTCTTCTTATTTTAATAATGTTCCTTTTACTATGTATTTTAAAGCAATAAAGATATTACAAACAAACATACATTTAAAATGGTTTTACATACATATTAACATATCAGAGCAGAGTATAGTTCTTAGCATATAAGTTGTCAAGAAACTGTAATGACCTCGATTGCGCAGTGGCCAATTTTCATACAAATTTTAACGTGCGCAGCCCTCCGCACGTCCCGTTTGTGGCCAACTTATGTGCCGAGTATTATATCTACTTGTTTTTACGTAAAAAAATGTCCACATTTTGCGGGCGGCGTCAGGTAACACTAGTGACACTGATCAGTTTAGAAATTACGGTTTGTTGAGGTAACAATTTGTAAGTCGGTTGAAAATATAATGAGTGGCTACTGGCTACTTTACCACGCTTCTATTCCACTTTGTTCCTATCCCATACTAATATTATAAATGCGAAAGTCTGTCTGTCTGTCACCTCTTCACGGCTAAACTGCTGGACCTATTGCGATGAAATTTGGTAGGGAGGTAGTTAACGACCTGAGGTCAAACATAGGCTACTTTTGGGCGCGATATAACCGAGTCCCACGCGGGACGAAGCCGCGGGGAACAGCTAGTTGTTTATATTTGTATCTACAAGTATAATTTGTCTGTGGTATTTGTCGATGCGTTAATTAACTCGTAAATACTCGTAATTAGTGTTTTTGCGGCAACACCTGACATCACTATCACTTTTTATAGTCACGATCACGGCAATATCATCATCATTGGGCACTTTCACGTTTCACTCATAACTATATACATGTACCTATGTACTTAAATTGTACATCATCATTTCGTGTAGCCGACACGGTCACTTCCCTCCACCTCCCATGGCTCTACCAACCTCTCGGTTATACGAGCCGAATCTCGGGAGAGTGCGCTGTACTAGCATTTCGCATCTCTTTCCAGTCGCACCTGCTTGATCTCCCTACAAGTTCTCTATAGTGTCGCCTATCTATGCAATCCGACACGGTCAATTGACTATGCACACCCTGGTGTCTAAGTTCTCGGACCCGCCTATTGGTTTCTGACGTGGTTTCTTTAACGACTACCAGATGGCAGCCGGGATCAACGGCTTAACGTGCCTTCCGAAGCACGGAATCATCTTTATTGTCAGACAATCAGGTGATTCAAGCCTGCAATGTCCTAACCAAACTGGAAACAACTAAACAAAGTATGGTTCCCGTGGGAATCGAACCCACGACCCCCGGGTCTACGCTTTAACCACTGGACCACGTAAGGCAGTTACATAACAATCACATCACACTAGTATAGCAATAGTAATTTAAACTAATATTATAAAGAGGAAGGATTTTTGTGTGTATATGTTTGTAATGAATAAACTCAAAAACTACTGAGCTGATTTCAAAAATTCTTTCACCATTGGAAAGCTGAATTCACCCTGAGTGACATAAACTATGTATGTACCATAGGCGAAGCCGGGGTGGCCTGCTAATCTAATATATAATCCATCCATACTAATATTATAAATGCGAAAGTCTGTCTGTCTGTCTATCTGTCTGTCTGTCTGTCACCTCTTCACGGCTAAACTGCTGGACCGATTGTGATGAAATTTGGTAGGGATGTAGTTAACAACCTGAGGTCAAACATAGGCTACTTTTGGGCGCGATATAACCGAGTCCCACGTGGGGCGAAGCCGCGGGGAACAGCTAGTCCATACTAATATTATAAATGCGAAAGTCTGTCTGTCTGTCTGTCTGTCTGTCTGTCTGTCTGTCTGTCTGTCTGTCTGTCTGTCTGTCACCTCTTCACGGCTAAACTGCTGGACTGATTGTAATGAAATTTGGTAGGGATGTAGTTAACAACCTGAGGTCAAACATAGGCTACTTTTGGGCGCGATATAACCGAGTCCCACGCGGGGCGAAGCCGCGGGGAACAGCTAGTTTGTATATAAAAGAGTCGTGTTAGTTACACAATTCATAACTCAAGAACGGAACTGATTTGGCTAGAAATTTGTGGGGAGGTAGCTTAGAACCAGAAGGACATAGGGATCTTTCATCCCTGGAAAAAGCACTGTTCCTGAGGGAAAACACGCGGGCGAAGACGCGGGTAAAAGCTAGTATATTATAAACGGAAAAAAAATTATATGATTGTATATTTTTTTGTAAAGAATAATCTAAACAACTACTAGTAAAATTTAAACCATCATCAAATTTATGTACCATCTTTGTAACCATATTTTATGCAAATAAATGTTCTTTTCTATTCTATTCTTTTTTCTGGATTCAAGATGCTTTATTTGTTGAACATATTATAGTATCATACACATATTTTTTTTTTCTAATTAAGTCTATTAATTTATTTATTTAATTCAAAAACAATAGTACATAATTAATACAGTCATTCAAAAATGCCGCCCCTGATTGTACCCGGCTCAAAGGTTCCCATAATACTAGCGGAATTGCCTCTTTGGATAGCTATAGAAATCCTTTGAACCAGGTACCACCCCGAGCGGTTGTCATATCCACAGTCTATTCTATTCTAAATAATTATTTCACCATTAGATGGCTACATTGTTTCGAAGTAACATATGCTATATTTTTCACCAGAAAATATAAGGGATCCTTACCAAAACTTTAATTATGTGAGGTATAAAAACATATGCCATTTTTTTTTTATATTTTAGCGGAACGAAGTCGGGATGGAATGCTAGTGTGTTTATAACAGTGATTGCACTGCCGGTGTCCATTGTACCTTCAATAAAACGTATATAGAATAATAGCAACAAATCTGTCGAACTTATTATGAACTTTCTGTCGGAGCAGTAAAGTTTATTTTACATTCTACGAGAGCCGTTGCAATGATTTGAATTCACTCTCGAATGTGGGCTAGAGGCTGGTTTAATATTTTTACCCGATTTCGACCTCGGCAAAAAGGAGGGTTATGTGTTTGACCTTAGTATTTTTTTTAACTTCAATTTCTATGTGATATAAAAATATAGCAAAAATATTTTGTCTGTACATTTAGTAATTTTGACTGAAATGGATAGAGGACATTTAAAACAAATAATAGAAAGACTTTTTTTTAATTTTTTGTCTGTTTATATGTTGATCACGCTTATCTCCGAAAGTGCTGAACCAATTTGATTTAAACTTACACCAATTGTTTTGTTTTAACTCGGAAGAACATCTAAAGTTTGTTTCATCAAAATCGGTTCATTAGAAAAAAGTTATCGTCATTCGAATGAACACAAGGCGTGTTTGAAATTGGATAATTATTTTTTTGTGTTGGTTATTGTCATGACCAACTTTGTATAAAAGAAAAGGGTGATTATACAAAAACATGCAAATTTGCTAGATTTGAGAAAAAATAAAAAATGTTTTTTAAATGCGTTTTTTTGTGATTATTATGAAAGCCTATGTTATATTTATAAAAAATATTCGCAAGGCCCCCCCCTAACTATTAAAATAAAGGAGTTATAGCCCCCCAAACTTTTAGCAGACTTGGTAATGATATATTGCAACACGGTAATGTTCGAGTGTAACATGGTAATGACAAAACTACATGGTAATTATAAAAACAAATATTAATCATAGTTTTTTTCCGAATGTGAAGGAATAATTAATAAAACACAATAATTTTCAATATATTGTTTATTAACCTTATCAAGTTAACAGTAATTATGCTTATAAGTAACAAAATCAGCCTTTCATTCATAGTAACTTGGTCATGATAAAGTTTGAGTTACAAATTTCTCACATAATTCTAAGTTATAATTAACAAAAATCAGTCTCTAAAAAGGTTTCATTTGGAAATAGGTACTACGCCATCGATGAACTGCGCGCCAAACTCTTGCGCTCAATATAAAAAATTAATAGAAACAAAAATTTTTAGCACTTAAACGGTCTTAATAATAAAATACTTCAATCATAGTTATGGAGAAATCTTACCTGTCACTGATTGACGTGTTAATTTGTATCTAATTATCTTTCTTTTTTGCGCAAATTAATAGAAACAAACATAATGCCTAAACTAAATTATTGGTATCTATGACAAATTTAATAATGTCACTCTGACTGACGCTAAATATAAAATCAAACATGTAATAAACTAAACAATAAAAATTAACTTTTTAATAACAATTTAACTTTAAAAACGTTTAACTTCTCTGAGATCAATAATTATCACAAATCAAATAGTGTATTTTACTGAATGACACATGGAAATTTCTCATTCAAGAATAAAGTCTTCGATATCGTTGAATATAAGTTGACCCCTACGATTTATATTTGGCTCACTAAGTATTTTTGCGACAGAATCTTTTGATAAACAGTCTTCGTCGTCATGTTCTGGCCAAGTAAAAACATTGTTTGTACCCTTAACTCTTCTTAAAAATTTTATAACAAAAGTACCATCTTCATTAGAGTTGATGATTTGACCAATAAAATATTTGATTGTTTTCTTAGCCATGTAAGTAATTATAGCCCAACATCCAATTTTAGAAACTTCAGCAAGGGGCTGCAAATTTTCAGAATCTTCTTTGTCAGTATTTAAGATCGAAGGAGACTTTGGATCATCATGTTCCGATTCCCAAAGTTTTTCTGTTATAATAGGCTCAAAGTTTTGCACATTATGCTCAGGAAACGCATCAGGAAACTCATTAATAAAGTTGGGATCAGATTTTAAGAGCGAAATGTCATTATCTCCTGATAAGTTAGTGATATCCTGCATATATGACGGTGATGGAGTATTCATTAATGATTCTGTAATGATATCATTACTCTGATTAATATTAACATCCTGCAACTCAAACGGTAAATCAAAATTTCCGGTGGCTATAAATTTCTGGGAACGATGAAGCAGAACAACATCTGATGGTAAGTATGATGGTAAAGTTTCAGGTTGCTTTTCTAGTATTGGTGTTTTAGCAGGAGCAATCAGTATGTTGGAGATTATGATAGGCTTTTCTTTAACTAGAGGGCTCAATGAATCCAAATCATAAAAGCCTAAATGTTTACCATGGGTACATATCACAGCCTTGTCTTTACAAGGGTTTGAAACACAGCTTTGCCTTCGAAGAACAATCGTGTTTTCTTTGCCCTTATTCCATACGATTTGGTGAACCTGCATCATGCCTTTGAAGGGTTTTAGCACTTGGTTAATTGGCATGAGATATTCTTTCTCATAAATGTCATATTCAGAGACATATTCGAGAATTACATTCTTAACTTCTTTCTTCATTTCAAGGGCAAATGTGTTAACATCTGAAATGTCTTTTCCATAACGAACAATCCGGTCCGCCGTCCGCTTTAAAGTTGCTCCAACGCCGTCTGGAGCTCCTTTGCCGTGGCCGGCCTCTGAATAATTCCAAGTAACACATTTTAAGTTCTTGATATGCCAACATAACTTAGTTATAATGTAATTAATAGTTTTGTTTCTATATTGACTGCAAGTAGAATCTGTAATAAAATGAAGTGTATCTACGTTAGGAGATATATTTTCTAAGAAATTTAAGATCGGGATTATATGGCCCCAGACGGCAAAAGCGTCATGACGCAGGCAATCGCTATACGTGCAAAAGCTTTGCGGTTCGAAACCATAGGCATAAACGATACTTGTGTGAAGGCTTATCTGACTGCGGCTGCCACCAAAGTGGAGAGATTGGATTTCAGTATTGAATTTCGTGGAGTAGTTTTCGCTGAAATCCATATGGATCACTGCTTCCCTAGATCCTAGTTGATTTTTCAGTTTAGTCATACATGCATATTGGTTAGTAATATTTGCACAGTGGATGTAGAATTTGTCTAAATTTTTCAACATGAGCTCAAATACATCTTTGGGCGAGCCTTTGTGATGCCTTTTTTCCGAAATCTTTATCACTTTAGTCCCCTTTTTGGTTTTAATTTCTTTTGTGCCTTGCTCCCACATCCAGTAATGTATCTCGGTAGAATTATCAAATTCATTGACTGTCGGTACTTTGTTGATGCAAATTTGACATTTTCTTTCAAGACAAGTCATATTCTGGGTGCTACAGACAGATAAGATTTCACTTGACGATTTTTCTTGAATGATTTTATTTTTCCACAGTGACTGTACCAGCAGATTCATGTTTTCGTGGACTTTACAAGCGCATGTTTCCCTGTCCTTTTCAACAGGGTAGACAACCCAAAATGGTTTATTTCTACAAAATAGACAATAGCTTATTGCGTAGGAATGTGTTTCTAAAAATTTCTTATGTAAATTTTTGAGGGTGTCGAGTAAAAATCTTTTTTGTTTTTTCTCTTTCTTCTTTGTAATGCACTCTTTCTTTCCTGCGGTCATTCTGCTGTTTTCATCACTTTCAAAAAATATTTTTATGTCTCTCTCAATTCTTATTTTTTTGTTTTGTAATTTCTTTTGTTCACTAACTTTTCTCACCATTTTGGGTTCCAAATCTTTAAGCATTTTATATTTCTTTAATGTTGTGCGAGTTTGTATAATATTATCCTTAAATTCTTTTTTCTGCGTATTGGATTTAAAATTTTCATAATTAGTAGTAAGATTATTCTTTATTGTTTCAGCAAACACAAGGGCTTTCTTAACATCTTCCTTCCTGTTCGGATCTGATAACAAATGGTCTGATTTAGTCCTAGGGCTATAGGAATAACGTTTGTAGTTATTTTTAATACGTAATAAACGTTTGCGCAGCATGTCGTTCTTTTTTCGTAGATCATTTAACTGTTTCTTGTACCACATAAGTTTTTTTGACACATTATAACGGAGTCTACGCTTGACTGAAGATATGTCGCTGTTGGGAGAATCACATCTTCGAGAGGTACTAGGAGTAACCAAGTCAACTGATATATTCCTAGAAATACTTCTAGTGGCTGGCCTCTGAGGAGTTGGAGGACATTCAATAGGGACTTCTAGGTGATTTTCAAAAATGTTTACTGTTTGATTATCATCAGAATCTGTGTCTGGAGGAGTACTTTCGGCTAGTCTTTGCTCTAGATGTTTCATACTTCGTTTCTTGGCTCTGGAATTTTTTGAATTTATTTTCCATTTCCTTCTTTGAATTCTCTTTTGTCTAGGTGTCATATCATTTATCTGTAAAAGTTTTTTTTCTTGTTTTCTCTTTTGATATCTTTGTTTTTCCTTTTCTTTATACTTCTCATGAGCCTCTGGATCCAATTTTAGTTTATCTCTTCTGGCTTGTTCAGCTGCTCTTTTCTTTGCTAGTAATTCTTCTCTAGTTAGCTTTTTTGTTCGTGCCATTTTCTACCTGTAAAATAAATATATTTCAAATACATACAAGGTGTTTTTAAACACCAGAAATTTGTTTTATATATAATTTGAGTCCATGATACTGAACAACTTTTCCTATAGGGCCAATTTCGGAAATTGTATGGAGTTGAAGCGGATTTTTGTGATGAAGACTAAATTTTGCTAGTGTTCGGGCGAAGCTGCAGAGAATGGCTAATCACAAACAGTTATAAATTAAGAATGAATGCAAAAAGTTGAGGTGTGGAGCTATACAAACATCATTGCCATGTGAGACATGTCATTACCATGGTTTTAATACTCCACGGAAAACCATGGTAATTACAAACACGGTAGTGACGAAAACATTGTTTTTCGCAAATACCATCGACATGGTTAACTATTCTCGAACATTCTTTCGGCGGTATAGAACCTATACTCACATATTATAAACACTATTAAAAACAATTGCTATTATCTGACTACTTACCTAAAAAACTGTTCCACGTTGATGATGCACTTTAATGACAAACACCAAATCAGACAACAAAAAAAAAAATTCTCTGTATTTTGCTTACAAAAGCGACGTGCGTTCTCGTTGACCTTTAGATCGGGACTGGCGGGGTGCGGGGCCAACATTCAATAATAAACTACGATAGGTACAAAGCCGTGCGGGTTCACGACACGTTTTGACACGGGAGTGACGAGTTGTCTTTGGGACAGAATTAAAAAATCTACTAAAAATAAATAAGAAGACGTAAAATAATGATATAATTTTTTTATGGTACCTTAACTAATACAGTTTAAAGAATTAATAATAAAATGATGCATTAAATAACCGATTTTATTTTATTTAAGATTATAGTATCAGTTTCGGGTTTTGGGACACACACGGTAATGTTGTTTTGGCACTTTGAATTCGAAAAATATGTATATGTCTTTTTATTATATAGAAATAAATGGTGGCATTATACGAAGGAACATTTAATACATAGTATAAACTAAAAATTATTTAGATTAGTACAAATTTTGTACTTAATAACTGCCCGGACGCCGAATTTGCATGTTTTCGTAGAATCACCCAAAAGTGGGATTCCCGGTAAATTCCCGCGGGAATTAAGGGAGTAATTCTCGAAATTCCCACGATAACGGAAACGAAGACCACGCGCACAAAGTCGCAGGCTACAGCTAGTTAAAATAAAATTTATGACTGTTTTTTTTGGGCATGTATTTTAGGAAGTCCCTACTCACACACTTACGAAATCCAACACAAGCAAATAAAATACAGGGACGTGATCGAATAATGAGCAGGGCAGTCCGACTCCCACTTGGCAGATTTTTTTTTAACATTCGCATTGCAATTTCCAATACGATAATGATTAGAAATCTATTGGACATAGAAAGTGTTAGGGACTACACCAAATGACAGTATGACACCATAATGACCTGTAATGACCCTGGGTTCGTGTCAATCTGTCAGGAGAAAAGCGAGAGCGATGTTTACCCATCTGTCCAAAAGAGAGTAATGCTTTTCAAGCATATATGTTGAAAAACATAGAATGTACCAGCTGCTTCTCTTCCCAAGCCGTAAAATCGGCGAATGGGGAATCATGACATAGGCGATGCGGCTAGCGACCCATCACTATTGATTTCCTGTTTCAACTACCATCATGCTAAACGTGGCCTAAGGTTCTATGACCCTAGGCTCTGTCTACCTCGTATAGAATAAAGACATGATGTATGTTGATTTCAATGTCTCTCGTCTTCGTCCGAGAGTAGGTATTTTCCTGGTTGCATAATCTTATCTATCTATTTTATATATAAAAGAAAGTCGTGTTAGTTACACTATTTATAACTCAAGAACGGGTCAACTGATTGGGCTGAAAATTAGTGGGGAGGTAGATAAGAACCAGGAGAAGGATTTATCCCGGGAGAAGCACTTTTCCCGAGGAAAGTTCACGCGGGCGAAGCCGCGGGCTAAAGCTAGTATATATAAAAGAAAGTCGTGTTAGTTACACTTATAACTCAAGAACGGCTTAGCTAATTTGGCTGAAAATTGGTGGGTAAGTAACTTAGAACCAGGAGAAGGACATAGGGTGTTTTTCATCCCGGGAAAATGTTTCCGAGGGAAGTTCACGCGGGCGAAGCCGCGGGCAAAAGTAGCTAGTAGTAGGCTAGTATTGTTTATTTTTATTATCGTCATAGCATGACTCACTTTATGTCCCACAGTGGGCATTGGAGCATGGCGAAGGCTGACACAGTCGGCTGACCACTACCCCTTAGGACGCAAGATTAAATAAAAGATCTTTATCCGGTGAATTGAAAATAAAACAAAAATTTAAAAGGTTTAAGGTGATACCTCGGTGAACACTAGCGCCACCGTCATTTAAAAATCATTACTCACTGAAAACACAAGTTATCTAAAAACCCTCTGCTGTAATTGTGGTTCTGGATCTGAAGTGGCCGTTTTAAGCAATAATGCAATTTGTAACTACATATAGGGAATTATAATTTAATAATTTAATATGTTTAAAATTAACTTCAGATTCAGAGGGATTTTTGATAACTTGTGTTTTAAGTGAGTAATGATTTTTAAATGACGGTGGCGCTAGTGTTCACCGAGGTATCACCTTAATCCGACATCCTTATTTTTGAGCTCTACCGATAACAGCCGGGACCAATAGCTTAACACGGAAGAGCTCAAGATAGTAATACTAATACAATCTACTATAGCAATCAAGCTATACGTTCCATCGTTACGAACACGCCTGGCCATCGAGCTGTTGGGGTCGTGGGTTCGATTTCGACGGTAACCATACTTTGTTAAATTGTATCTAGTTTGGTTAGGACATTGTAGGCTTCGGAAGGCACGTTAAGCCATTGGTCCCGGCTGCCATCTAGTACTCGTTAAAGGAACCACGTCAAAGGCCAACAGGCGGTTCCGAAGAACTCTTCACACCAGGGTGTGCATAGTCGATTGACCGAGACGCTTACACGAAATGATGATATCGATCCAAGCATCATTTTAGACAAAACGGAAATTGCGGAAAAATAAACAGTTTATGTTCGCTTATGGAAAGCGGTTACCGTAACACACGCCAGTGTAAATAAAGTCTTGTTTCTAAAATAGCATCCGGGTACAACCAAATAAACAAACATAGTACCTACCTATGTAATGTACTACATACAGTTCATTGTTCTAAATTGGTCTTAATTAGAATGGTGTTTGGTTCAGACGGTATTGAATCAAACAATCATCATTTATTGTGTGGGTTACAAGGTCAATTGACCATGCACACCCTGGTGACATAGGCCTTCCGGTCTCTGACGTGGTTCCTTAAACGATCACCAGTCGGTGTAGCCGAAACCAACGAGATAAAGTGCCGTCTTGTTATCATCTAACTAGCGACCCGGCCCAGCTTCACATGGGCATAAAAACCACCCTCTTGAATTACTATATCTATTTAAAAAAACCGCATCAAAATCCGTTGCGTAGTTTTAATGCTTTAAGCATACATAGGGATATAGGGACAGAGAAAGCGACTTTGTTTTATACTATGTAGTGATGACAGCAGTATTCTCTTTGTTCCATAAATACAAAATACTCTTATACAATTGGCGGACTAAATACTAAAAGCATTCTCTACCAGTCAACCATTGGGAGAAACAGAAAAACTGTGCGGCGCAAAAAAGTTACAGGGAAAAAATAGGTACTTAAAATTTCCTAACAATGGATATACATACATATATTGTGGAAACATAAGTAACAGAAATGTTTTGGGAAATACACACTGTAAACATTATTTTTCCTTGATATGCACCTGATATTTCCATTCACAGTATTACACTTTAAAAATTTACAATAAATATAAATTGAAAAAAATGTTAACCTAATTTAAAAACAAGTCATTAAAAACTCACTTGCTCCAAACTCTTGTTATTTCTCAAATCTTCTAAACTCTTGCTCAAACTCTTACTGAGATTCAAAGTCCCATATTTATTCTTCTTCCCCACGCTGTCCGTACATGGTTCATCATAAATATGCTCCTTCGCCACATAAAATTCAGATTTTTTACATTCACAACGAAGATGGCATTTAAATTGACCCTGCTTTTCTTCGTTAAGCTGACATTTCACACATTTATCATTACCGTTAAAGAATTTGTCATCATCATGACAGAATTCGTGAGAACTCATTCTCGTATACGGAAGACTAGTTGTAGAATTCATTAAATTTGAACAATTCAATTTGAAACAGTTCAAATCTTTATTCTGGTTTGGTAATAAGGTTCTTTGTGTGATGTCTAGAATTTCTGTACACAGATAATGTATTTCTTTTGGTTCTTTAGGTTTTTTCAGACTCATATCGGCTTCGGCAATATCGTAAACATTTTTACTGGCTTCGCGTTTCTGTAATACTTGTTCTAATTTTTCTAACATTTTCTTTGCGTCTTTCCTCTCTTTCTCTTTATTTTCAGGAATAGGAGATGTTGCGAATGTCCTAGGAGGTTTCTTGGGAGGAGGCCCAGCTGGCAGAGGCTGTTTCAAAGCCTTTTTTAATGTATCAGTCAATATCAAATGAGGATTTTTACGTTCTAATTTCATTGTTTCACTAGATATCGCTAATTCATTCATAGTTTTCAAATTGTTATCACTTTGAATTTCTTGTTGTTCGAACTGCGACACCAATTTCTTAGTCTTACAGCGGTCTTCCTCCAAATTTTCAGTTTCCGAACTAACACCGCTATCTGTCATGGCCTCCTGTTTATCTTCCAGCTTTTTCGGCTTTATAACTTTAGCGTACTGCTCTAAAATATGTGGTGGCACATCAGAATCAGGTATAGAGTCTATTTTACTAATCAAATGGCTTTGATTACCCAAATCAACTATTTCATGGACCTCCCCGACTATCAACTTATTGTCACTTACTTGAAAATTCTCTTTTCTCATTTGGTCTTCAAGTAAATTGCCTAATTTTTTCAAACGCTCCTTGCTTAGCTTTTTCTCACTCATTTTTAATGTGAAATCACTGGTTTCTGAACGACCATAGCAACTTCCATGTCTTTTAGGGCTACCGACAATTTTTTGACTGCGGTCACAGCGAAAAGCGTGGCTTCGATGGAGTTTCTTACCCGGATCACTGCTTTGCCTAGATAGAGATTTTTTCACATCACTTTTGGTCTCACTATACAAATAACTCACGTTTGCAACACACTCATCGCTAGATGTGGAATCGTTTTCGCTTTTAGCCTTATTTGGCGGTGATTTCTCATTTTCCTTGTTGAAATTCGCGCGAAAATCATTATGTTTGTACAAGTGTCCTGGATTGTTTTTCCTCAGAACTATTGGTTCTGTATCTGAATTTAAATTTTCGAATTTACTCTTTATCGCTTGAACTCTGTTTTGTGATTGCGATAACATTATTTTAGGCGAGGATACATTTTCTGTTTTTTCCTTTTTTTTAAATCACAATGCACTGATCACAAATTACTGTTATCAACACTGTATGTACACTAGAATATAAGCACATGTGTATTAAATATCAGTGGAATGATCAAACATTGCACTATGTACTGAAACCTGTTGCACTGTTTTTTTCGAACGGTACCAAACAACGATCTTTTGTTTACAACACGGCAGAACTGAGCACAATCCACTGGGCAATTATTTATTATTACGAAACAAAATGCCAATAGCTACGGCGATTGTTATTTCATTGTTAGGATGCCTTTTGAAACACTTTTTTGAACTAAGTTTACAAAAACAATGACCGCGGCGCTGTTACTCATTCGTGTCATTTCATTACTGGCACTGGCACTGGCAGGCAGGCATGGCGGCCGTTCAATTCAGTGTTGCCATATATACTACTAGCTTTCGCCCGCAGCTTCGCCCTTGTGAATTTCCCTCGGGAACAGTGCATTATCCCGGGATGAAGGATGTGTCCTACCTATGTCCTTCTCAATACTTCTGACTATATGTATGCAAAATGGTTCAGTAGATAGGGCATGAAAGCGTAACAAACTCACTTTCGTATTTATAAAACTAGCTTCACTCACGGCTGCCCGCGTGAGATTCCCTCGGGAACAGTGCTTTATACCGGGATGATAAGAATATTTTCAGGAATATTGGTTCAATAGATATGACGTAAAGAGGTAATAACAAACAAACAAATATCCATGCACACCCTGGTGTCAGAGTTCTTCGGAACCGCATCTTGGCCTCTGACATGGATCCTTTAGCGACTACCAGTGCCCCTAGTATGAGTTTTTCTTAACGCATTCGCTAGCGTCTGCGTTAGGATTTTGTATGGAATTTTTTAGTTGCCTTACTATCCGCCAGAGGCGCTGTACAGGTATGCCATACTAAATCGCTAACGCAGTCGCTAGCGTCTGCGTTAAGAAAAACTCATACTAGGGGCACAGATGGCAGCCGGGACCAACAGCTTAACGTGCCTTCCAAAGTACGGAATCATCTTTATTATCAGACAATCAGGTGGTTAAAGCCTGCAATGTCCTAACAAAACTGGAAACAAACAAACAAAGTATGCTTCACGTGTGAATTGAACCCTTGACCGGAGTTTTTGGAGAGAAAGAAAATTGTCGCTATGTCCGCGCTGTATTTAATTTCCAAAACTTAGGTTTTTTCGAGTATTTGTGCATAATATTGGTGGATTATTATTCGCAAAGTGTTCTTTAACAAGCGTGAGTGTTGGGAAGTGGTACAGTGTCGATAACGTGACTTTTTATCTTTGTCACCAAATCTCCTATTAAATCCCCTTAAATTATTAAATTATAATTCCCTATAGTTACAAATTGCATTATTGCTTAAAACGGCCACTTTAAGCAGTTTTGCAATTTGTAACTATATGGAACTATAATTTAATAATTGAATATGATTAAAATTTACTTCAGATCCAGAACCATAATTACAGCAGAGGGATTTTTGATAACTTGTGTTTTCAGTGAATACCTCGGTGAACACTGGTTTTGGGTCTGAAGTTTAAGTAACCCCTCATGTCATGATTGATGATTTCACAACATATTAGAGAATACTATACAAGCAAAGAGAAGATCCATGGTGCGTGCGTGCCAAAAGTGAATGGGAGCTTTAACGACGGTTCTGTCCAAAATTCCATAAAGTACACTATTAAGTTAGATTTAAGATTTATTATTTACCCAAGTTGTGGCAAATATCAGAATTGCCACACTAGCAGCTGACATGCAGCTGTATTAATTTTTATCATTTCATTTCGCTCAAAATCATTTAAAATAATTA
The DNA here is from genome assembly GCA_947044815.1 of Apomyelois bistriatella. Classification (NCBI taxonomy): domain Eukaryota; kingdom Metazoa; phylum Arthropoda; class Insecta; order Lepidoptera; family Pyralidae; genus Apomyelois; species Apomyelois bistriatella. The sequence goes on from OX345718.1 coordinate 1,169,542, forward strand.
TAATTAAAATAAATTACCTAATCATTCATATCGACTATATAAGCGTAGATTTATATAATAATAAGCAATATAGTGATAAATACTAATCAATAAAAACCTTTTTATTATTTGAATTGCAACGTAGCGCTGTCTACACTACTATTAAATTTATTATCTGCTGCCATCTAGCAGTAAGTAGTCATAACATTACACAGTAATGAACTAAGCAGTTGTAAAACATGTACACTAGATGTCGCTACTATCAGACAATTTGGAGTCACTATCAGCTACAGATATAATTTTGTAAACGGCTTGTATGTATTGTATGTACTTGTACAATTACGGCAGTACTTGTATTGCCGTAATTTTCTTCGAACATCATCTGTAAAAACCTTATTATCAAGTAATACCAAAAATTGATATACCACCATCTAGTAGCGAATAGCAATACTACATTATATTATTCAGTACTGTAAACTAGATGTCACTACTATCATTTATTGTTTTTTTACAATGTCAACTAGATGTCGCTAGTAGTTGAAATAGTAGTCGATTTTTTAAAAATCATTTTGCAACACGTCCTAGCGCTTTCCCAGTTGCTTCCTCAGCTGACTGCTTTGGAGTTCAGTGCCCTTAGTGCGAGTTTTTTTTAACGCAGACGCTAGCGACTGCGTGAGGATTTAGTATGGAATTTTTTAGTTGCCTTACTATCCGCCAGAGGCGCTTTACAGCTCTGCCGTACAAAATCGCTAACGCAGTCGCTAGCGTCTGCCTTAAGAAAAACTCGCACTAAGGGCACAGGGTATATTACTTTCACTGTTGTCACAGATTACAAATACCAGGCAAGTATATCTTATTCACTCAGCTTATTCATATGTCCTACTGCTACCTAGGCCGTAGGTACCTTAGCCACCCTTAGCTAAAGATTTATCTAATTAGTAATCTAGGTTCTATCTGAGAACATCGAAAGCTCATTTTTATTACTTTAGAAAGCCTATTAGTTTACCGCAATATGCTACACGGTTTTTAACCGTTACCACAACCTCTCTTTTGCACGGTCGGATAAACTCGTTAACTTTGATGGGTACTTACCACGGAGGATATGTTTTCATGAAATAAGATTTTCTGCATAAAACGAGCGAAGCTTGGTCGCCCAGGTACTATTTATTTATTTATCTTAATCCATGTTGATGCCTTGAAGCGGGTTACAGGTTAATAACTCTACATTTAAGAGCATCAAACCAAGTGGAGTGGCTTGGCTACTGACAGGCGATCCCCCGATTGCCAAAACGATAATACTATCCTTCTGTATTTATTACTCACTAACTATTGCCCTGGGATCCGCTCCCGTGGGCCTATATATTGTTCCAGGGTCTAAGCAATCTCCATTCCAAATTTCAGTTAAATCGGTTTAGCCGTTTCCCTGTGAAAGAGTAACAACACGCACGAGCGCACGTGACACCCCTGTACCCCTAGTATGAGTTTTTCTTAAGGTGATACCTCGGTGAACACTAGCGCCACCGTCATATAAAAATCATTACTCACTGAAAACACAAGTTATCAAAAATCCCTCTGCTGTAATTAAGGTTCTGGATCTGAAGTTAATTTTAAACATATTAAATTATAAAATTATAATTCCCTATAGTTACAAATTGCATTATTGCTTAAAACGGCCACTTTTAGCAGTTTTGCAATTTGTAACTATATGGAACTATAATTTAATAATTGAATATGATCAAAATTAACTTCAGATCCAGAACCATAATTACAGCAAAGGGATTTTTGATAGCTTGTGTTTTCAGTGAGTAATGATTTTTAAAAGACGGTGGCGCTAGTGTTCACTGAGGTATCACCTTAACGCAGACGCTAGCGACTGCGTTAGGATTTTGTATGGAATTTCTTAGTTGCCTTATTATCCGCCAGAGGCGCTGTACAGGTTTGCCATACTAAATCGCTAACGCAGTCGCTAGCGTCAGCGTTAAGAAAAACTCATACTAGGGGCACTGGTGTTTCAGGCGTCCATAGGCTACGGTAACCGCTTCCCATCAGGTGGGCCGAAGCCTGTTTGCCTACTAAATGGTATGAAATAAACAACCATTCAAACTTTCACGATATAATATTAGTAGGAAGTAGAATAGGAAGGATACTGCTAATATCCATACTTCCATATCCATATCCATACTTCCATACTAATTTTATAAATGCGAAAGTCTGTCTGTCTGTCTGTGTCTGTCTGTCTGTCACCTCTTCACGGCTAAACTGCTGGACCGATTGTGATGAAATTTGGAAGGGATGTAGTTAACAACCTGATGTCAAACATAGGCTACTTTTGGGCGCGATATAACCGAGTCCCACGCGGGGCGAAGCCGCGGGGAACAGCTAGTAGTATTATAAATGTAACGTAGTGTTGAATATGGGTTTTAATTACCTGAAATAAAAGAATTTTATTATTTATTTATAATCTCTCATATCACAGAGAAATTTTACATAGGCTCATACATACGGCATGAAGATACTTGTGTGAGCGTATCTTTTGCTTGTGTTGTATAATTCTTTCAAGTGTGTGCGTAGCAACGTGATCAAATACCACGGAGGATATATAAGGTGGACACAAATCAACTGCAAATATTTTAAGGGCAGATACAGACCACTATACTGAACAACTTTTCCAAATAAACTTATATCGAAATATGAAATTTTATTTTTCACTCCATACTAAACTAGATCAGCTGATTCTCAATTTGTATGCGGTCAAAAAATTATTTTGACATAAGTTTATTTGGAAAAGTTGTTCAGTTTAGTGGTCTGAATCTGCCCTTTAAATATTTGCAGTTGATTTAAATTCACCTTATATAGAGCGGATTGCCTTATTGATTTTTTCCTTTGAAACACAGTGTCCCCGAGTTGCGGGGGATAAGGAGGGTGATTTGTTTTATAATTATGTTTATCGCCATCTAGCGATTAGTAGAGAATTCAAAAGTTAATACTGTTTGTGGGAGACTTTTTTTACATATAAAAAAAAACATCCCGACGAATTGAGAACCTCCTCCTTTTTTTGAAGTCGGTTAATAAATGGCGCTCCTGTTGGTTTCATGCTCTAAAGCTTAGTCCATTGTATCAGAGTAGCAAGCTATCATATAATTATAATACTTATTGTTACTACTTCCTTATAGGAGCTGACGATAGTTAATGATTATGAAATCATAATTTATAGACAACTAGCTTTTGCCCGCGGCTTTCCTTGAATCGGATGAAAGGTACCGTATCTCCTTCTCAATACTTCTAAATATGTGTATGCAAAATTTCATAGATTTTTTTAGTAGATCTTGAGTTATAGGTGTTGTAACTATCACTCCTCTGCGCTCAAATCGCAGACCTTTTGTAAAAGGGAGACATTAGGAGTACCCGAAATCGGTGAGCGTGTATGAAGAGAGTGATGAGTGTGGAGGAGGCGAGAGAGGTATGTAAGGATCGTAGCCAATGGAAATCTCTAGTCTCCGCCTACCCCTACGGGAGACAGGCGTGATGATATGTATGTATGTATGTAACTAACACGACTTCCTTTTATACATCTTCTATTTTCTATAGGTAATATATATATATATATATATGTTCGTTTGCAACTCGAGAATGGCTGGGCCGATTTGGCAAATTTTTTCTTGAAATATTTGTGGAAGTTCAGTGCCCCTAGTATAAGTTTTTCTTAACGCAGACGCTAGCGACTGCGTTAGGATTTTGTATGGAATTTCTTAGTTGCCTTAATATCCGCCAGAGGCGCTGTACAGGTTTGCCATTCTAACTCGCTAACGCAGTCACTAGCGTCTGCGTTTAGAAAAACTCATACTAGGGGTAAAGATATAAAATTGTAGTTATATTTATAAGATAATAAAGTTAATTAATAAATTAATTAATGATACCTACTAAATTAATTAAAATTTTATTATACTTCTATGAATTATAAAATGCAATTAAACAATATTTATTTTATTCCATCTAAAATAATATTATTTATCCCTAGTATGGGTTTTTCTTAATGCTGACGCTAGCGACTGCGTAAGGATTTTGTATGGAATTTCTTAGTTGCCTTACTATCCGCCAGAGGCGCTGTACAGTGCCCCTAGTATAAGTTTTTCTTAACGCAGACGGTAGCGACTGCGTTAGGATTTTGTATGGAATTTCTTAGTTGCCTTACTATCCGCCAGAGGCGCTGTACAGGTTTGCCATACTAAATCGCTAACGCAGTCGCTAGCGTCTGCGTTTAAAAAAACTTATACTAGGGGCGCTGATAAGGGACCCTTTATTTTCAAACCCGGCTCGAGCTTGACCGATTTTATATAACTCGGACAACGCAATTATATTCGACATATTTCATGAGTTGTTTACAATTTGCAAATGTGACTTCTACCCTCAGAACATGAATAGATACGGAATAAAGTGAAGCTTCAATAGGCTACTTGACTCATATCAATTTTGATGCAACAAATGTTCATTTCTGACAGTATTTGACCCACGACACCGAAGTACATCGATCTCCGCTAAGAAAAATGCAAGATGGCGATATAAAATTTCAATTAGAAATTTACATTAAATTCGGAACTGTCAAAACGCGAGCCGCTTGATCATCCGCCATGACGTGACGCAACTATCGTGGTAAACTGTCGTTCAGACCTATTTTTGACTTCTGACATTCGTTCAAAGTCAGTAATTTGAATGATTTTCATTCGACAAAACTGTGGAATCGCATGATTTTCATTTTGCGACATTGCGACTCTGTGGTTCTTGGCGAGAATCAGGTTTAAAAAAAAAAGACCTTACAGAAAAAACTGCAAATATTGCCGAGTTTGGGCTAGGAAAAATATAGAAAAAATGGTTTCAATCTTAACAAATAGCAAATAATTATTTTCTATATATATAAAAGAAAGTCGCGTTAGTTACACTATACTCAAGTACTGAACTAATTTGGCTAAAAATTGGTGGAGAGGTAGCTTAGAACCAAGAGAAGGACATAGGGTTTCATCTTGGCAAAAAGTTCCGCAGGGCGAAGCCGAAGCAAGCTAGTATATATAAGTATAAAAAAAGTCGTGTTATTTACTAACACTTATAACTCAAGATCTACTGAACCAATCTCTCAGAAATTTCGCATACACATAGATAGAAGTATTGCAAAGGACATACACACTTTTTATCCCGGGAAAAAGCACTGTTCCCGAAGGCGATGTCGCGGGCAAAAGTTTGTACTCTAACAAATGTTTGTCTTTCCGTTATTTACTCCTGTGTGTACCAACAGTTACCTATCAATACAAAAATTTCCATATATCAACGGTAATTGACTTGTATGACGCAATATTGAAATTGGCGCTGATTTAATGAGCTTACTGAAAACAAAGTCCTGAACATAGAGCAGAGACACGTAGAGCCACAACTCTGTAGAAGAATCCTAATCCTAACTAATATTATAAATGCATAAGTGAGTTTGTTTGTTTCTTAAGCTTTCACGCCCTATCTACTGAACCAATCTTCCTGAAATTTCGCATACACATGGCTAAGAGTAGACATAGAAAGAAGGACATAGGGTACCTTTCATCCCGGGAAAAATCACTGTTCCCGTGGGAAACCCACGCGGGCGAAGCCGCGGGCGATAGCTAGTAATATATATTTAAAACTAGCGACCCGCCCCGGATTCGGAGCCGCTATATAAACCTTCTTCTTGAACCACTCTACCTATTAAAAAACCTAGTAGTTTCAAAGATTTAAGCATATATAAGGTGAATTTAAATCAACTCCAAATACTTTAAGGGCAGATTCAGACCACTAAACTGAACAACTTTTCTAAATAAACTTATGTCGAAATACGAAAAAAATTTTTTGACCTCCCATACAAATTGAGAATCAGCTGATCTAGTTTAGTATGGAGAGTGAAAAATAAAATTTCATATTTCGATATAAGTTTATTTGGAAAAGTTGTTCAGTATAGTGGTCTGTATCTGCCCTTAAAATATTTGCAGTTGATTTGTGTCCACCTTGTGTATAGGGACCACATAACAAAGAAATTATCAGAATAGAAATGTTTTGACGCGGATTTAGTTCTAGGATCAGTGAGGCATCATATTCTCTCATCTTATCTTCAATTATTACATATAAACTTATGTAAACCATACCACACCTTATTAGAAATGTATAACGTAGTTAATAACAAAGCCACCTAATATTATCGACCAATAAAAGTGACAATAAATGACGCAATCAAATTCTCCGCCCATTTGTCTGAATGAAACGTTGGCTTGCAAACCAAACTAGTGACCGTTTTTTGTGCGCTATGCCACTTCTTGTGACTTAATATTTTCTAAATTCTGTGATAGGGGAAAGCGACTTTATTTTATACTATGTAACTAGCGACCCGACCCTTCGCACGGGTGCATTGCTCTATAATGCATGTACTATATATACTACCTACTATACTGCATTTTTCAAATTCCAATGTTTTCTGTTTCTCCCTAGCCCAAGGTTCGCTGGAAGAAATTGCATTAGTGGTAAGTCCGCTTTGTACTAATTTTATTTCCGATTCTGTACAATCCTGTACAATGTATTTATTTCATTAATGCAATTAAGTGTTTATTCATTAATTCATCAACTATGTTTTTGTGCTTCGCATGGGCATAAAAACCTTCCTCTCTATCTTTTAAAAAAACCGCATCAATATCCGTTGCGTTGTTTTAAAGATTTGAGCATACAAAGGGACATAGGGACAGAGAAAGTGACTGTTTTATACTATGTAGTGAAGTAGGCACAAACAAACATTAATAAAAATTCAAATAGTTTTATTAATTTATCTAGCTTGGACTCTGTCATATATACTCTAGCTCTATGGTCCTTAGACAATGTTAGACTAAGGTCATTGTCAAGTAATATGATTAAATAAAATAATGTTATTATGATGGTTAGCTTCCGAACGCGGTTTCGCCTGCGTTGATATCAGTTATCCAGACCACAGATCAGGGATGTTACAAATATTCGCATTCGTATCCGCAAATGCGGAGTATTCGCATTAATTCAGACATCTGCATCCGCATTCAAATCCGCATTAAACAAAGCGGAGTTTTTACGGATGCAGATTTACGAATTTAGAAGTTTAATTATTAAACAAAGATTTTTTAATGTGATATTCGAAGTTAAAAATTCTGTTGTGTCATAAAAAAAACTTGTGTAATTTCGTTCTAAAAATATGATTAATTTAATAATGATTTAATTGAAATAGATTTTCAGTTATGTATGCACTTAAAATTTATATAATTACTAGCTGTTCCCCGCGGCTTCGCCCCGCATGGGACTCGGTTATATCGCGCCCAAAAGTAGGCTATGTTTGACCTCAGGTCGTTAACCACATCCCTACCAAATTTCATCACAATCGGTCCAGCAGTTTAGCCGTGAAGAGGTGACAGACAGACAGACAGACTTTCGCATTTATAATATTAGTATGGATCCTTTTAAAAATCCCAAAATCCGCAACTGCATCCGCGAATGTCTAAACTTTTGCGTCCGTAACAATCCTGATACAGATTACACAATATTTAACTATTATAGATATTCATTAAGCTAGACACGAGCCGATTTTTACTGTACCCATAGAGTCTTCCCATACTGTGGTAATACGGTCCCGTTTATACCCTTTGGGCCCATAACCACAGAATGTGCATATAATACTTGTTTTAATCCTTTGGGCTCGAAACCACAGTGCCCCTAGTGCGAGAGCGACTGCGTTAGCGATTTTGTACGGCAGACCTGTAAAGCGCCTCTGGCGGATAGTAAGGCAACTAAGGAATTCCATACAAAATCCTAACTCACACTAGGGGCACAGAACTAAAGAACATACATAAATATATATTCACGTCTTAATCCCATACGGGGTAGACAGAGCCCAGGGTCATAAGACCTTAGACCACGTTTAGCATGGTGGTAGTTGAAACAGGTAATCAATAGTGATGGGTTGCTAGCCGCATCGCCTATGACATGATTCCCCCATTCGCCGATTCCCTCAGTCGACTTTTACGGCTTGCGCGGGAATAGAAGCAGCTGATACATTCTGTGTTTTTCTTTTTCTAGAAGTACTAAAGAAGAAACCCTAAAAAAGTAAGCAACAAAACAAGATAATTACTTTTTCTCCACATACAATTTTCTAAAGATTTTATCTAAATCGCGGGAAAAATGACATGTTTCAATTAAGTACGGATAATTAATCTCATGAGAAAAAAATATCCTACTTCGAACTTAGGTATAGTATAGATATATAAACTAGCTACCCGCTCCGGCTTCGCATGAGCATAAAAACTTTCATCTTGAGTCACTCTATCTATTAAGAAAAAACCGCATCAAAATCCGTTGCGTAGTTTTAAAGATTTAAGCATACAAAGGGACATAGGGATTGAGAAAGCGACTATGTTTTATACTACGTGATACGAAAGTGAGTTTGTTTGTTTGTTTGTTGTTAGGCTTTCAGCCCTATCTACTAAACCAATCTTCCTGAAATTTTGTATATTAAGCCGTTGGTCCCGGCTGCTATCTGTTAGTCGTTGAAAGACCACATCACTGGCCAAGAGGCGGTTCCGAAAAACTCTGACACCAGGGTGTGTAAAATCAATTGACTGTGTCCTCTAAACTAAATGAGGATAATAAGACATTCAATATTTTTTAAATTTTTATTAATTTCTTGCAACCATGACACGCTAAGTACTACGTGGCAATTTTTTTTCTTTTCCATGACTACCGGCAGTAAGCCTTGGGTAAAACACATACGTACAATGAGTTATAATACTGAAATCTCTAGACTGAGGTTTAATTACTTAGTGCTAAAGTGAAGATTCATCGTTTTTCCTGACAATCAAAATAATGGAGTTATGAAGTGAATGGTCTTGCAGTCGGGCAGCGGAGCCCGAGTGAGCGAAACGCGTTTAGTAACGCCACAAAACCATCCATGCAGTCTCGGACTTACGACATCGCATGCAACCTCCAGTGGTAATATTAAAAAGTTAAAATAAAAAATATTTCTCATCTGTGCTCCCGGCTGTTTCAAAATTAGATTAAGTTCTGGCGGGATTTCTTGTGACATTTTGCCCAGTGATGTGTGTTCCTTTTTCAAAATTGTGCGACTGAAATGTGAGTGAGTGTTTCTGAAAAGTAAATTCGGATACATTGAGGTAAGTTTTTTTTTTTAATTTGTCCTAGTCTTGAAATCCATTTTGTTTGGATTAGGTATTGCGATTGGCAACTATTATGTCATTATTGGTTTTTGCTAATTTTGCTTTCACTTGTCGTAAGGTGGGGATTTGGGGCAGTGTGTCAGTCGAAAGTGATCTTGTAAAGTACGGGAGGCTGCGCTGACATTTGGACGGATGTCTTTGCTTCAGTTTTTTTTTAATGATTCTTATCTGTTTGAATTCGAAATGAGGCGCGTGAATGCGTTCGTTTTGTTAATGGGAAAGTCCGAAATTTTGAATATTTAATTAAGTATTAAACTGTGTCATGAATTTAACTTTTTTTTTGTAGGCACATAAATTAATTAATTATGATTAATTTTAACATGAGATTTATTTTTGTATGCAGTTTGTACTTATAGATAAAATCATCAGTCTAGTCATTTATATTAAAATTCATTAGGCAAGGCGCCAAAACTATGGTTTGGGTATTCATGTTCTTCCTCTGGGTAATATTATGCATACCTACAGATTTTTTACTTCCTGATAAGCTATCCAGCAGTGGACATATCAGAAATATTTATATATATATGACATATAAATATATATATATATATCACGACTTATCAATTTGTCAGGATAGGGAGATTCACTTTGTCCCTAGAAATATGGTTAACCTAGGAAGAAAGTCTTAATTGTTTATGATTGTTCAGAAATGGGACAATAGAAGTTTTTGGAGGGAAAGAAAATTGTTATTACGATTTAGGAAAGAAAATTATTATTACGATTAAAACTAAGGTTTTTTCAAGTATTTATGCATAAAATTGGTGAATTATAATATTCGCAAAGTGTTCGTGAACAAGCGTGAGTGTTGGGAAGTGATACAGTGTCGATTACGTGACTTTTATCTTTGTCACCAAAATCTCCAAGTTATAGCTAAGCGAAATTTTTTCCACCGCTTCACTTAGCAATCTGACTCTGACTAGACTTACTTACTTGACTGAACTAGACAAGTCAAGTCAGTACTTGACTTATTGTCTTGACTTTATTAAAGTAGGACTGAAGAAGATTAATAAATTCAAGAAAAGCCTTAAGAAGTATTTTTTTAAATGGGACAAAAAATATATTCTTAAAAGTAAGGAAAATATCAAATTTTTAAATTTCTTTTTACTGATTAGGCAGTATGAATTTGAAACCGTAGCCTGGTTTATGTAATGGTGTATTATAATAATGGTGGATTATTATCCGCTAAGTGTTCGTGAACAAGCGTGAGTGTTGGGAAGTGGTAAAATGCTGTATCAACAAAGTCTCATAAGATAATGCTTAGTGAAATTTTTCCACCGTTTCACTTAGTCCGCTGACTAACTTGACTTGACTTTGACTAGACATCATGACTACTGACTTGACTTCTTGACTTGATTCTGTGACTCGTCTAAATGAAGAACACTCCAAATTAAACATGCTACTGGCCAAAAAAAACGCTAGGTATAACTTTGATCGCCATATTGTGGCGATTATTGCCACCACTAAAGTTGTGATATATATAGCAAATTGCCACATTAAAAAAATATATACTTACCTAATATATACTTACTAGCTGTTGCCCGCGGCTCCGCCCGCGTGTAGGTCGCTTTTGCGTAACCTGTGGAAACTACAACTATTCAGACCTATAGTTAAATCTATAGTATCCTATTCCCGTGCCAATTTTTTAAAACCATTACATACGATACGATAATAACCATTATATACGTATATATACTGAAAATATTAACATTCATACTATCACATCTTTGTCTCTAAAAGAGTAGACGCAGCCTATTACAGGATCATTTGGACCTAAAAGCCACTCCTAAAGTTATAGTGGGCGTGAAAAGTGGAGAAAATCTCAATAAAAAGTGATAAGTTAGTTAAATTAAACCTTACGACACGACCGTATGTTCCGTCAAACAATAACTGAACTGACTTGCCGATTTGATTATTTTTTAAACCAAAGTCAAACCAAACCAACCAATCAATTCAAATAGCTTACAATACAACACGACCCATAAACAAACCAACCAATAGAACTAAATCAACAACCAATTTTTTTTTAATCATTCAAAAAAGGAAAATTTTCAATCTGCTATACCATATGCGAAAAAATAAAGTCAGCGCCATCTATTGATATTTATGTATTTAAATTATACGCCCACGCTGGTCTGGGAGAAAAAGAAAAACATAGAATGTACCAGCTGCGTCTCTTCCCGCGCAAGCCGTAAAAGTCGTCATGAGGGAATCGCCAAATGGGGAAATCATGACATAGGCGATGTGGCTAGCAACCCATCACTATTGATTTCCTGGTTCAACTACCATTATGCTAAACGTGGCCTAAGGTCTTATGGCTCTGGGCTCTGTCTACCCCGTATGGGATAAAGACGTGATTATATGTATGTATGTATGTACGCCCACACACATTCAATGTGTTATTTTATTAAAATTTAATAGAGACTGCAGTGTGTTTTTCTCTTTACTGATATCGACAAAAAGAAGTAGAAATTCTAGCTTTATCTAAATTAAATACGTTTATGTAAACCGCATTTAACTCTGTTTAAGTTTTGAAGCAATACTAGAAGTAAACTTCAACTGACCATAACTTCTATTTTCCTTAACCGATTTTGACAAAATAAAGTTTTGACAACGCTCCTAATTATATGTAATCCACCTATGAGAACCGCGTTCAAATCTGTTGAGTATTTTTTTAAGTTATAACGTACCAGAGAGACAAAAATTCCAAAAATTGTTTTTTTTTTTTGGTTTCTGTTACTCTTCTTTAATTGCTCTGTATCAGTTTTTTAGAAAAATATTTAATGTATAAACACTCGATTTTTACTGCCCTATTATTTGTATAGATAGATAAGTACAAAATACTGATATATTAACGGACTTAACGCTAAGAGCGTTCTCTACCAGTCGACCATTTGATTAATCTTATTCTTCAATGTCGTCAATGACAAGCTATTAGATTTGATTTGATTGGGGTTGCGATATCGTTTATCCAGAAATAAATTTGCAAATGAATTTATTCGTTACTTTTCAAAATTAAAATAAAAGTAAGAAAATAATTCTAGAAAACAAATAAAAAACGAAAACAGATAATTATTGTTTGTGGCAGGATTCGATCCAGCTACTTCCAGCTATTTCTTGAAACATTTCTTTACTAAAATATTAAAAGCAAAAATATAGAATTCTAAAAAACTAATACAAAACGAAAAAAAGTAAGTAAAAAAAGTCATGTTTAGCAGAATTAGAACCTTCTACTCAAAAAAAAATCCGCGACCTCTACCGATCGGCCAACATGCCTTGTTAGTAATTGGCGAAATTTCAAATGGAAATTGTCTATAGGTACGCAAATTCACCCCTTTTTTGGATGTAAGAGTTGGAATTGTGAACAATCCTTTCTTATGTGGGCAGTATATAGTATAATAAAGACACTAACCAAATTTCACGCTTATGGCTTTTATAGTTTCGGTTTTGTGATGATAAATTAGTTAACCTCCCCCTTTTTACCCCTTTTGAGGTTGAATTTCAAAAAACGCTGAAACACATCATTAGTTATTTTTGTTGAGAAACATTCTTCCTAAGTTTCAAGTACATCAATGAAGATTTTAATTTTTTTTCATACAAACTTTGCTCTCAATTAAAACCCTCTTAGGTGTCTAATTTTGAAAAATCCTTTCTTATCTGAGCACTACGTATTAACATAAAACTTTGGTCCAAATTTTAAGTTTATAGCTTTTATGGTTTAGGCTGGGCGTTGATTTATAAATTGCCCTTGTTCTTTTATACATATATAGAAATAGAAATTATATTAATCTATTAACTAATTAGAAATGAATACAAATATACTTAAAGACCTACAATTTGTTTGAGAAACCTTACAATATATTTAAGATATGCAACTAACTTATGGAAAATAACACAAAGATTTACCTATTTTCAAACTACTATTCGAAATCCGGAATCCGGAAAAATACTTTTCAAACTTAAATTAAACGAATCAATGAGTAGCCCAAAACGCAGACACTAAACTATACATACAATATAATGCCGCAATTACCACTCTATACTCCAATCAATTACAATTTAATTTTATTATTTTATATTAAGCAGGTTCCAAATAGTCTAAACACACAATCAAATCGTTAGAAAAGCAAATAAAAAATATTTTATTTATTTTGAAATCTCAATTACTACACATGATGATTAAATGCGAACGACAAACCATATCGACTTTTAAAATGTATGGTGGCGCCATCTATTGACACATTACTGAACTCATAATATTAACAAATAAATAAAACCTTTGCACTCTATCTTCTATTATGTATTGTATCCTATTACAATATGTTGTGTACATACAATACAATACAATACAAAATATTATACCAAAAGACATTTTCAATTTTAATTCCATGTATCTCACTTCAAAAATGACAAAGTTTCATACAACCTGGCAACCCCTATTTCACCCCTATAGGGATGTAATTTTCAAAATTAGATTGATGCATTATTATTTTTTACCAATCACAAATTCAAATTAAAAATTTCATGTGTCTTACTTCAATAATGACAGTTTCATACAAAATGGCAACCCCTATTTCACCCCTTTAGGGATGTAATTTTCAAAATCTGATTTGTGCATTATTATTTTTTATCAACTTCAAATGTAAATTAATAATTCCATGTATCTCACTTCAAAAATGACAAAGTTTCATACAAACTGGCAACCCCTATTTCACCCCTATAGGGATGTTATTTTCAAAATCAGATTGATGCATTATTATTTTTTACCAATCACAAATTCAAATTAAACATTTCATTTGTCTCAATTCAATAATGACAAAGTTTAATACAAAATGGCAACCCCTATTTCATCCCTTTAGGGGTGTAATTTTCAAAATCTGATTGGTGCATTCTTATTTTTTACCAACTTCAAATGTAAATTAATAATTTCATGTATCTCACTTCAAAAATGACGAAGTTTCATACAAACTGGGAACCCCTTTTTCACCCCTTTAGGGATAAAATTCCCAAAAGTCCTTTCTTAGCGGACGTCTCTTAGTCACAAACTACCTTCCTGCCAAATTTCATCTTCATCGGCTCAGCAGTTTTGGAGATTTCGTGATGAGTGAGTGAGTGTTTTTCGCTTTTATATATATAGATTTAATTTAATAGGTAAGTTAATAAACTTTCTCCATCTCTAATGTTTTGCGTTTTTCAAAATGGCGATTGCGTTGTTACCAGTAAATAAGTATACGAGCTCGTTAGCCTAGAGAGGCATTTGTGTTCGTAACGATAGCTAATGTCAAGCGACAGAGTGCGTGACCTAACTTGGATTGGTCGCCAAAAGGCATTTCTATCTTTAGATTCTGGCTGCATTCTGGTTGTCGTTTACGAACTACGTGAGACAGAGAGGCGGTTTCGAAGAACTCTGAAACCAGAGTGTTCATGGTCGATTGACCGTGTCGGCTACAGGAAATGCTGATGAAGTATATTACTGCTTACTAGCAGTATTAGCATTCTATAATATGTGGTATTACTAAATAATGACCCAAAAAAATATCAAAACGTGCTAAAATGAACGTCAGAATGTTGCAATCTTAGAGCATTGAACCAACCGGAGACGCCACGCGCACTTTTTCTTTAAGAAAAAGTCTGCCATATTTTGCGCGCGGGTGAGGAAACACACAGTAAGTAATTACACAAGCTACAAGTTAGTACACTTCCATAAGCACACAATTGACAAAATTATCCACCACAAGCAAAAAAAATAGACGTTACACGCATTATCTATATATATAAAACAAAGACGGGTTTGTTACAACACTTATAACTCGAGATCTGCTGAACCAATTTTCATGGTTATTGATTCGTTGGATTTGTCTCCGCCCCGAATAGCGGAATACATCTTAAAAACATTGGAAAAAGATAAAAAAAAAAACATTTTCCCATACAAAATGTGCGTGGGCTGTTTGCTGACAATTTTTCATCTTGACCTGACCGGGGATCGAACCCGGGACCTTTTGAGTAGTGGTTAGGCATGTTAACCGTTACGCCACGGAGTCGTCGCCATTATCACTATCACTATCAATAAATAGTATAAAACAAAGTCGCTTTCTCTGTCCCTATGTCCCTTTGTATGCTTAAATCTTTAAGACTACGCAACGGATTTTGATGTGGTTTTTTTAATAGATAGAGTGACTCAAGAGGAAGGTTTTTATGCCCATGCGAAGCCGGACAGAAGAAGTAAAAGCAGTACGACCGGTCTTATACGGGCCGACTGTCAGTGTCCACTCCGGATGGTTCCAATCTAAGGTTGCAATGGAATTCGTGATATATGCGAAATGTGTTGCTTAAGTTTGTGATAGGTATTTTGCCCGACTGTATAACGGGGGGTTATGTACATCGAACGTATAGGTACATTCATAAGAAATAGGAATGAATGAATAAACACTATTGCACCATTTGGCTCCGTGGTAAGGGTTTTGTCTGTTGACCTTGGGTCGTGGGTTCAATTCCCACGGGAAGCATACTTTGTTTAGTTGTTTCCAGTTTGGTTAGGACATTGCAGGCTTGAATCACCTGATTGTCTGACAATAAATATGATTCCTTGCTTCGGAAGGCACGTTAAGTTGTTCCCGGCTGCCATCTGGTAGCCGTTAAAGGAACCACGTCCACGTCAGGCGCCTAGAGGCGGTTCCGAAGAACTCTGACTCCAGGGTGTGCATGGCCTTATGAAGCACGGAATCAAATTTAATAATCAGGTGATTCAATCCTGCAATGTCCTTAAAAAATGGCAACAACAAAATATGCTTCCCGTGGGAATATGATCTTATCTTATCTTTATCTCACTTTTCAGTACCCCTAGTATGAGAATAGAATAAAAAAAACTCTTTATTGCACCAAACAAATGTATACATATTTTTTTAAAACTAGGTAGGGTACAAAGGCGGAATTATCGCTAATGCAATCTCTTCCAGTCAACCTTAGGGTGGATGGAAAACAAATATGAGATTTTATAAACGCAGATATAGGATAGCAGTCAAACAACCGATTACAGCCAAACTTTCAAAGGAGTGTTATTCTTTCATGTTTGGGTGTATATATATCTAATATACCACCGCAACTAACGCAGTCGCTTGCGTCTGCGTTAGTTGCGATCTTGTTTGACAAACCTGTACAGCGCCCCTGGCGGATAGTGAGGCAAATGAGGAATTATAAAATCCTAACACAGTCCCTAGCGTCTGCGTTTATAAAATCTCATACGAGGTGTTCAGACTATATATGGTATATATACATATACTAGCTGTTCCCCGCGGCTCCGCCCGCGTGGGACTCGGTTATATCGCGCCCAAAAGTAGCCTATGTTTGACCTCAGGTCGTTAACTACATCCCTACCAAATTTCATCACAATCTGTCCATCCGTTTAGCCGTGAAGAGGTGACAGACAGACAGACAGACAGACAGACAGACAGACAGACTTTCGCATTTATAATATTAGTATGGATATGGATTAGCTTTCGCTAGCATGAATTTCCCTCGAGATTTTCCCTGATTAAAGATATCCTATATCCTTCTCAATACTCCTAGCTATGTGTATACGAAATTTCAGTAAGATTGGTTCAGTAGATAGGGCGTGAAGAGGTATCAAACAAACAAACAAATATACAAACTGACTTTCGCATTTATACTTAGTTGGGATTTAACCCAAACACAAAACAAGTAAAACACATAACACTCCTTTTAAAGCTTAGCTGTAATCGGTTAAAATGCCAATGAGAGTAACACGAGGTGAAAGTTTTGTAAAAATGTCAAGAGTATTAACAAAGTTGGTCAAATTCTTTTTTGATAGATATACTTATGAGACAATAGGCATACATACATATATGGCACACTTAATTCTATGTTAAGTACCATGTTAACCAGAGATTAAATATACAAGTGTGTTTAAAAGACAATCGGAGTTTTGGCGGGAAGATAAAAGTCACAATGGAGTTTTGGCGCCAAGCTAAAGTCACTCAATTATCGTCATTGTATTTATTTTCTAATATGTTTGTTTTTCGAGTGTTTGTGCATAATAATGGTGGATTATTATTCGCTAAGTGTTCGTGAACAAGCGTGAGTGTTGGGAAGTGGTACAATGTCGTTAAAGTGACTTTTATCCTTGTCACCAAAATCTCCAAGATAATGCTAAGTAAAATTCTTCCACCGCTTTACTTAGCCCTCTGACTTGACTAAATTGACTAGACATGACTGACTACGACTTGACTTGACCCTGTGACTTGACCAAATGAAGAAGTTGAAGGACATTCAAATAAAATATAATACTGGCAAAAATAAGCTGTAAGTTTAATTGCCATTTTGTGGATTAATGCCACAAAAAAAGACATTCGTTGCTGCATTGGTTACTGCAGTGGAGTTTCTGGCGCCGCCCATTTAAACCATTAGACCACAGGAAACTTTACGGAAGTATCATAGATAAAGATAATATTTTGTCTATATTTTAAATACAATGTCAAGATGTCAATGTCAAAGTCACATATCTTTGTTTGCCATTGATTTTGGACCTTATGCCTGATTTACATGTATTATCTTAGTTGTTCTTAGTAAGTTCGTAAATAAAAAAAAATAATTTAATATCAGATAACAAAGACCCGAATGTATATGGTAATCCTTAACTTACCTCTGTTTAGGTACAAAGAAATAATGTTTTAAGACCAAGTGTGAGTCGAACTCGAGAAGAATTCCGTACTTACCATTATCTAGTTATAAAATACGGAAAAATAAATCACGTTTGTTTTATAGCCCCACTAAAATATTTATTTTGTTTTTAGTAGGTATTTGTTGGTTTAGCAGCAAAAGAAATGTGTGAAAATTTCAATTGACTATGGTTAATGAGATGCAGCCTGTTGATACATACAGACGGGTGAACGGACAGCAAAGTCTTAGTAAGGGTCCCGTTTTTGCCCTTTGGGTACGGAACCCTTAAAACTAACAAAAGTAAACTTAAAACTTAATCGTGTGTAAACTTTTAAGTGAAAATTATTTAATACTAAGTTCTATGGCGTATCAAAGTTAATAATCAATAAGATAAGATAAGATAAGATGGCGTATCAAAACGACATGAAAAGATTTCTCTTAGAATATACAAAGGATCGGCGATGTGCACTTAACACTCCTGGTGTTTCAGGGCTACGGTGACCACTTACCATCAGATGGCTAGTTTACCTATTAAATCCTACGAAAAATACATCATAAAAAAATTAAAATGATTTATTTATTTTATTTATTTAATTCAACAACACTCAAATACAAACATAGGAAACTTAAAACGAGGAAATTTAGTTGATTATTTTGTAAAGTTCAACTTAATAAGTGTAAACCAGGCATTAGGAATACAGCGAAGACTGACAGTTCGTCAATTAGCTGTCAGCACAAATTAAAAAATGTATTTTTGAAGAACTGAGTCATGATGAAATATCTAAACTTTTTCTCGGTTGCATCCCTAAGCATAAGGAACCCGGAATCAGCATATTGTTTTTTTACTTTTTCACGCGTAAACTAATCAACGATAGTTTGAGTCTCGTTAACTGCATTTTGGCGCGAAATAAAAGAGAATGAAGCGAGCAGAGCCGATAAAAAAATCTAGAATCAAAAGTTTTCAGACCCGAGTTTCAAAATAAAATATTCTTACAAGCATAGTGATCATTTTTACCCGACTGCTCGAAAGAGAATTATGTTTTTCGAGAGCTTAATCATGAATATTTAAATCTTAACTGATAACTGAGGAGTTTGTTTGTTTGAACGCTTATATCTTTAGAACTACTGGTCCGATTTAAAAAATTCTTTCTGCATATGAAAGCCCGATTCTCGGGAAAGGTTAGGCTAGTACACACACACCACGGGCAAGTGATACCTACCGCGGGGAACAGCTGGTTTGTTACAAAATATAGTATCGTTTATTTAGTATAGACCAATATCCGATAACACAAGTTAAAGATAATACTTCGCCCCGCATGGGACTCGGTTATATCGCGCCCAAAAGTAGCCTATGTTTGACCTCAGGTCGTTAACTACATCCCTACCAAATTTCATCACAATCGGTCTAGCAGTTTAGCCGTGAAGAGGTGTCAGACAGACAGACAGACAGACAGACTTTCGCATTTATAATATTAGTACGGATTTGAAATCAAATAAAAATAAACCAGCTGTTGCCCGCGGCACCGCCCGCTTGGTACTCGGTACTTCGGCAAAAAATAGCCTATGTTTGACCCTCGGTCTTTAACTATATACATACTAAATTTAATCACAATCGATCCAGTGGTTTAGCCGTGAAAGCCTAACAGACTTTCATATTTATCACTCTCTTAGGTCTCTTATTAGTGGAAGATTTATTTATAATCTAACTTAACTATTATTTAACCTAATTGTTTAACCTAAGGTCTCTGAATGATTAGGTAACCTTGTCCTATTTTGAGTATATGTCTTACATTAGCTTATCTGTATTAAGTAATAAACGCGATACATTGTAAGACAAAGAAAATTGGCCAATGTTTACTTTAGTGAAAATATTTAAGACTAGCTGTAACCCGCGACTTCGTGCGTGTGGGCTTCGTACCCGTTGACGTGGGAATTTCGGGAATTGCTCCCGAAATTCCGGCGGGAATTGTCCGGAATCCCCCTTTTCTTTTACACTTACAAAGTTTGTATAACCAACACAAAAAATAGAATTGTCCAATTTGGTGTATTTATTCGTACCTAATTGCTATATATTTGCAGGCAAACATGCCTTGAGTTCATTCATATAAAAAATACAGACAGACAGACAAAATATTAAAAAAAAAATTTGCTTACTATACTTAATTCTTTTTAAGTGTCCCTCTATTTCAGTCAAAATTACTAAATGAACAGACAAAATATTTTTACTGTTTTGTTATATGTAATGATAGAGATACTGGCTGTTGCCCGGGGCTCCGCTCCCGTGGGAATCACGGAATAAAATATAGCCTATGCGTTGTTCCAGGGTCTAAGTAATCTCCATTCCATATTTCATTCAAATCGGTTCAGCCGTTTCCGAAAGAGTAACAAACACCCATACATTTTTAGAAACTTTCGTTCTTTGTAGGGAGTAGAATGATAAGTTAGTCAAATCCCTATAGAAACTTAAAGCAATAAATATTATATTGCTAAGTAAATACTATAGGTAATTTATATGGTAACTACCCATAACACTTATTTATTCGTAAACCTACCATTAGGTATTCACGTAACATCTATATTAGTAATTCTATTATATGTTGACAATTGGTAACATTGACTCAATACTGAAATAGACAATAAACACTTATAACACGCAATATGTATATAAAAACTATATAAAAAAAAAAAATAGAAAATACAGAGATATTTTATCACTTTTTTATACTATTAAGTAGGCAAACAGGCGTACGGCCCACCTGATGGTAAGCGGTAACCGCAGCCTATGAGACGCCTGCAACACCAGGAGCATTGCGAGCGCGTTGCCGACCATGGAGGAACCTTTTTACGCAATTCTTGAAGACCCCCATGTTGTAGTCACTTGGGAAAGCCATGGCAGGGACATTATTCACTATCATTTTTTTATATCACTATTAAATAAATATTTTTTTCATTTATTGTGTGACATTAATTTTGGCCAAAATGCAATTTTTGTAAGAACCTTTCTTATTTTGTATGACTCACCTTGTAATGGAGAAAAATAAACGTTTTATTTATTTATTTTATTTATTGTACAAATACTTTAAAAAAAAGCAATAAATATATAGGGACAAATCACACAGATTGAGTTAGCCCCAAAGTAAGTTCGAGACAGAGTTTGGGATACTAACTCAACGATTCTATAGTTTATATTTTTTCTATAGAACCTTAATTACATAACACGGATTTTTGATAACTTGTGTTTTCAGCGTATAATGATTTTTATCTGATGCTGGCGCTAGTGTTCACCAAGGTTTCATCTTAATTAATAATAGATCTTTATTTCAAATTATCTATTCTGTCTCTATTATGTTTTGCGTCTTTGTATGGCTAAACGGCAAATATGTACTAACAATTTCAATGAACGCTGGCAATTCTAAGATGAATAAGGTAAACCTTTAGTTATATTATTATTAGTTGAGACAACTTTATCATCTATAAGTGTCTTTTTGATTTTAAAGTACAGTACCCCTAGTATGAGATTTCACAAACGCAGACGCTACCGAATGAGTTAGGATTTTGTATGGGAATTCTTAGTTGCTTTACTATCCGCCAGAGGCGCTGTACAGGTTTGCCATACAAAAACGCTAATTCAGCGTTTATAAAATCTCAGTACCTACCTATGCCCCTAGTATAAGTTTTTCTTAACGCAGACGCTAGCGACTACGTTAGGATTTGTATGGAATTTCTTAGTTGCCTTACTATCCGTCAGAGGAGCTGTACAGGTTTGGCATACAATTTATCGTCGCCAGCGTCTGCGTTTATAAAATCTCAGTACCTACCCTAGGCGAGCTTCGCTCGTTTTATGCTTTTTGCGTGAAAATGTATTATCCCAGACATGGAACCTAGCTAGATTATCTTTTTTACTATGTAAGAACTTACATTTAAAATTTCAATGAAATCGTTAGAGCCGTTTTCGTAAACGTAAGTACAAATAAATTTATTACTCGTTTAATAGTATAGGGGTATAAAAACCCATGTAAAAACAATGTTTGCTTGTAATTAGTTTATTATAGGTAGTAAAACAATTGATACAAAAAATAGAATTAAAACATTGACGGATTTATTCCAGAAAAGGATGTCTTACTGCGAGTTTGTCTGTTTTTCGAACTTGAGATCCACTGGTCGGATTTGAAAAATTCTTTCTGCATATGATAGCTTGATTCTTAGAGGTTATAAACTAGTACATATAAAAAAGGCGAGTGAAACCCCATGAAAAAGCTAGTATTAAAGCAGTAATCGTTAATATTGCCCGAAAGTGTATGTCAAATTGATAACACAGTCAATGACGATTGATAGCAATCATGATACAATTGTACCGTTCATTGACCTTTATTTTTTTTTTTCTTTTTAACCGACTTCCAAAAAGAAGGTCAGATGGAGGCGTAAATCTAAAAGTATATAAGTATCCCTAGTATGAGATTTGAAAAACACAGACGCTATAGCGACTGCGTTAGCGATTTTGTACGGCAGACCTGTACAGCGCTTCTGGCGGATAGTAAGGCAACTAAGAAATTCCATACAAAATCCTAACGCAGTCGCTAGCGTCTGCGTTAAGAAAAACTCATACTAGGGGCACAGGGGGTGCCGAAACCCGGGAACAGTAGATGAGCAAAAGCAGGAAAGGGAGCAAAGCCAGCAAAACGGTTGACAGATGAGAGAGATAATATAAAAAGCGAGTGATCTATTCCCAGAAACCACACAATACCGAAACCCCTGGGGCCCAATTCCCACGCAATCGAAGTTCACTTCACCGATTTTCTCCAATTTTTTCGATGAATTTAAGTAAATTCACAATCGAAAAATTTCCTTCGATCGATGTGTTTGATTGAACTGTTTCAATTGTGATTTTTGGAAAAAGTAGAAACCTTTGAAATAAATTGGAGAAAATCGGTGAAATGAACTTCGATTGCGCGAGAATCGGGCCCCTGATATTTAATTAGTTGTTTGTAAAACTTATTCGCACTTTCTGACATGACATAGTTAACCTTTCGCACAAAAAAAAAAAACTCAAAGTAAATTGGCATTTCTATTGTCTTGTTACTTGATGAAGTGACATACATAAAGATATACAATTAGCATATGTTAGCACTAATTGTATTATATTGTATAGTAACATTGTTTTTGTATGTTTGTTTGTTTGTAATAACTTTTAGTACAAAAAGAATATAAATTTCCACTAGATGTTGCCCGGGGCTCCGCTCCCGTGGGAATTCCGGGATAAAATAAAACCTATCTGTTGTTCCAGTATCTAAGCAATCTCCATTCCAAATTTCAGCCAAATCGGTTCAGCCGTTTTCCGATGAAAGAGTAACAAACATTCTTACAAATTTCGCGTTTATATTATTAGTTTTAGGATGATGTGAAAAAACAGAACATAACAATGGCGGACTTATACAATGTAGGGTTCTCTTTCAGTCAATTAGCGCTAAATTAAGAGGAAAGATGTCATGAAAAAGGGTAGAATAAGGGTTTATTCCAGATGTTAATCTTCTTCTTCGTCCGAACGTATTTCCTAGTTGCATATTCCGCTTACGCTTCAGAGCCTAGGTAACTATTTAATCATGGTCCTATTCGGCAGTATTGGGCTATCAGATTTTTAGGCTGCCTAAAGGCATCTGACGTAACCTAACGAATGCCATCTATCGATAACAGCCGGGACCAACGGCTTAACGTGCCTTCCGAAGCACGGATCTCAAGATAGAAATGGCACTAATGGCAACCAATCCATGTACTCGCCGTTGCTTGACGCGCTCTGTCATTATGAATACGTACCTATGCTAAGGTATTAAGCTCCTCAATTGGTCGAAACCTACCGGAAGAGAGTAGTCATAAGCTGCGTTCTCCTCTGTCAAAGTATACTTAAGCCGAATCGGCATATGCAATGTATTAGTGTGTGCAATCGCACTAAGGGCATAGTGCCCTTAGTGCGAGTTTATCTCAGTTTCGTTAGCGATTTTGTACGGCAGAGCTGTAAAGCGCCTCTGGCGGATAGTAAGGCAACTAAAAAATTTCATACAAAATCCTCACGCAGACGCTAGTCTGCGTTAAGAAAAACTCGCACTAAGGGCACTATACACAAATTATTTGACGTTTTGTTTCATTTTTTAATGTGTAAGTGTGATCATTACAGTCAGGTGACAGTATAAGTTTTGTATGTAGGTGTACAGAACTGTACTTGTGTGTATCCCCCCCCCCCCCAAAAAAAAAGGCCAGATTTCCCTACCCTTCCGATAAGGAAGCTGTGTTGCTCAAAGGTCCAAACGATGGCGAGGCTTTCGATATTTCGCCGTTTGACAGAAAAAAGTTACATATCAAGAACCCAAGTAAACATTCTGACAAACAGACCGGCCGATATATTAAAGTGTATTATGAAATCTAGGTTACTGGTTGAGCTGTTGTAATAGAAACAAGTTATGTCCAGTCAGTGGCTGCTAACTTGTTTTTATGCTTTTACAAAATAATGTGGCGAACCGGCGATTTCCGTTGACTGTGCGTTTTATTCACCAGTGCCCCTAGTATGAGTTTTACTTAACGCAGACGCTAGCGATTTAGTATGGCTGCGAGTATAGCATTCTATAATCTGTGGTATGGCAAACCTGTACAGCGCCTCTGGCGGATAGTAAGGCAACTAAGAAATTCCATACAAAATCCTAAGGCAGTCGCTAGCGTCTGCGTTAAGAAAAACTCATACTAGGGGCACAGTTTACCACCTTTAAATTTAGCTCACTAGCGACTGCGTTAGGATTTTGTATGGATTTTTTTATTTGCCTTACTATCCGCCAGGGGCGCTGAACAGGTTTGCCATACAAAATCACTAACGCAATCGCTAAAATCTCTTACTAGGGGTATCTGTATAGTTCGATAAAACCACGTCTGAGAGGCGGTTTCGAAGAACTCCGACACCAGGGTGTGAATAGTCAATGGACCTTTAACCCAGAACTTGATGTTGTCTGATTCAAAGTGGATTCAAAGACGAAAAGATATATTTGGTATCACTGATCCCGTCTTGACATATCATATGTTTTATAAGTTTTACAACGATGTAAAATTTTTGGATGAGGCAATCAATACAACGGGATAAACCGTGATATTTTAATTACCTACACGAGAAAACCAACAAAATTATATAAATATAATCACGTCTTTATCCCATACGGGGTAGACAGAGCCTAGGGCCATAAGACCTTAGACCACGTTTAGCATGATGGTAGTTGAAACAGGAAATCAATAGTGATGGGTTGCTATCCGCATCGCCTATGTCATGAGGCCCCTGTTCGCTGATTCCATACGTGGTCAATCGACCATGCACACCCTGGTCTCAGAGTTCCTCGGAACCGCCTCTCGGCCTCTGACCGACTATTAGATTAGTTCCTTATTTATTCAGTATGTTGTAAGAGGTAGATAGATAGATAGATAGATATACTCTTTATTGTACCATTATCATACAAATTATACATGTTGAATACAAATACAAACAATGTGTACAAAGGCGGACTTATCGCTAGAGGTACTTAGATTCTATATGTCAATCTTTTGTATTTTGTTTTATTTATTTTTTCTTTCTCTGTTTCAATCAAATTTCTTTATAAGCTTAGTTTTACCAGTGTCGAGTTTTCTTGTAATTCAATTTATTGATCTTCATTCAGTCTAGTCAAGTCAGTGGTAACGTCTAGTCAGTCAAGTTAGTTTAGTCATAGGGCTAAGTGAAAAGGTGGAAAAAATACACTTAGCATTATCTTGGAGATTTTGGTGACAAATAAGGATTAAACTGCACTGTACCACTTCCCAACACTCACGCTTGTTCACGAGCACTAAGCGAGTAATAACCCACAATTATTACGCACAAATGCTCGAAAAAACACAAATTTTGGTAAATAAATACAGTGCGGATGACATTTCACTTTCCTGCCGAAAACTTATTTTTAACCGCCGACGCATAAAGAGGGGTGTTATAAGTTTGACGTGTCTGTCTGTCTCGGGCATCATAGCTCCCGAACGGATGAAGCGATTTCAATTTAGTTTTTTTCGTATTAAAGGTGACTTATGTTCTTAGATATGTTTGATGAAAATCGGTGAGCCGTTTTGAAGTTGTGGGGGTGAATGTGGGGGAGAACAACCGAATGTCTGTAAATATACTTGAGTGGGGTCTCAAATGAAAGCGCATTACGTGCACATTACAAAATAATATGTTTAATGAAAATCAGTTGAGCTGTTACAAAGCTCTGGGGGTGTAAAGTACTGGGGAAAATACCTAATGTCTGCAAATAATATGTGGGGGGTAAATAAGTCGACCGTCACCACTAAAAAGTAAATATGTCGTGGTTTTTTTTTTAATTTTAAATTTAATGTTAATTTTTATTAGTTTATTTTATTCATTTTAAATCATACCAAGTAATTTAATAAAACAATGCGACCTCCATTAATTCGCTGATTGATGAGAATATAAGCAGACGAGTGGGTATAAACTGGGTCACGGATGAATCTGGATTGTACCTAGATTGTTTGCTATGCAATGACTAGATCTAGATTCCGAAGAGCTAGATAGCCTAGGGCATGCGTGTTCGTAACGATAGCACGTGCCTTCAACTCCTTACTGCCTCGGTGGTCAAGTGGTTAATGCGTTTGCCTGTAGACCCGGGGGTCGCGGGTTCTCCTACGCCTGTGCCTCTAGTATGAGTTTTTCTTAACGCAGACGCTAGCGACTACGTTAGCGATTTAGTATGGCAAACCTGTACAGCGCCTCTGGCGGATAGTAAGGCAACTAAGAAATTCCATACAAAATCCTAACGCAGTCGCTAGCGTCTGCGTTTATGATATCTTGTACTAGGGATACAGCTGGGAGCTACCAAATTACATTGTTTCAGAAGAAATAAAAACAATAATTAACAGGAAAATGATCTAAGTAAAAATTATAATACATTATACATACATATAGTCACGTCTTTATCCCATACGGGATAGACAGAGCCTAGGTTCGGTCTACGTCTATGGCCCTAAGACCTTAGACCATATTTTGCATGATGACAGTTGAAACAGGAAATCAATAGTAATGGGTTGCTAGCCGCATCGCCTATGTCATGATTTCCCCATTCGGCGATTCCCTCAGACGACTTTTACGGCTTGCGCAGGAAGAGAAGCAACTGGTACATTCTATGTTTTTCTTTTTCTCCCAGACCAGCATGGAAGGTTGAAAAATGATTCAAAAATAAAGTTGGCGGTTGAAAAAATGTCCTCAATTTACATTGTTATGTACGCGCGAGAAAATGATGAAATTCGCGATAAAATTTACTAATTTTTGTCCGTGGATTCGTCACCGTGAGAATTTCCGGATGAACCGTAAACCTTTCCTCTAGTAATAACGGTATATTTATATAGATAGATATACTCTTTATTGTACCATTAACATACAAATTATAAATGTTGATACAAATACAAAAAAATGTGTACAAAGGCAGTCTTAATGCTAACAGCGACTTTGTCCGTGTTTTGTTGCAAGAAACCCTATTTTTATTCTAAAATAAAAGTAGCCTCAGTTCCGCATTATTATGTTAGCTATCTGGTTGTAAAAGTCCCGTCAAAATCGGTCCAGCCGTTTTGGCAATAAATAACACACAAAGGTCACGGGGCACAGCTAGTTTAAAATCGAAATGATATAATTTACATAAAAATAAAGTTATAACACAAGGTAGATCACACAATTATATAAAATAAAAAATAAAAAACTAGCTGCCAATCGGTCAACGACCCTGACACCAAAAGTGAGGTCTCTGGCCATAGAGTCAGCATAGCATCTTCTTTTGTAGTAGAGCGCGTAGTACCATGACATTTTATAAACTATCCCGACTATCCCGAGGCAAAATTAAATTAAAAACACTGCCAAGTGCGTGTCGGACTCGCGCTGTTAGGGTTCTGTACTAGCATACAATACTAAATTGAACTGATTTAAGAGGTTATTTAAGTTTTTGCTTTTCTTGTTTGTGAAAAATAGTTTTCGTTTTTGACTATTGAGATACGGACTAAAATGCGAAAACATAATATAATATCTAGGTCTTAGAATTAATTTTATCACGGCTAGCGCTTCATACCGTCGGTCAAGCTTTAGAGATGCCCTCCGTATACCATAACCCACATCGAACCTACGACCCTTGCGTCTACAGGACTACGCTCGGAGGCAATTAAACTACACAGTTAATTGATAGTAGCAGTATATGTGGTATGTATGTATATTTCATACATTTATTTAAGTAGGTTTATTAATATGTCTGTTTTAAAAAGATAGGTCATTAATTTCATTGCATCTCTCTCAGTCCAATGTTTTTGGTTTCTCCCTACCCTAAGGAACTGGAATAAGTCCGCCTTTGTACTAATTTTAGTCCTAGATTCTGTACAATCCAATGATGTATTTATGTTATTGGTGCAATAAAGTGTTTATTCATTCATTCATTCGTTCATCATTAAATTCATTCATTGATGGATTGATATGACTCTAAGTCTTAGGTGCGCCTTAGACGCTTATTCATGCATGATGGAAAACCATCAAATTTTTATTAACTAATTTGTTTGGAAATCAGCCGATTCAATTGTTCCATCGTATATGTTTTAATTTAAACAAGAATTTATTCGGAACAGCAATTTGATTTGTTTGGAAATCAGTCGATTCAATTCACCTTTATTGTCCATCCCTATGATTGATGGAAAACCATCATGCATAAATAAGAGTCTAAGGGCGCACCTTAGACTCTTATTTATGCATGATGGTTTTCCATCAATTAGATTTCTTTTTTCTCATCATTTGTAGTTCTTAGACTCTAAGGACTACACGCGCTCTATGAACGATAGCTACTCTAAGCCCGTGACCAATTAAGCGTTACTTTCCGATGCTAACATTAAACCTATTACGAATTACTATGCTCCCAAATTGTGGCTACCGTAGGCAAGGCATGCGGTTCTGAAGGCAAGCGGTTACCGTCACGTGTTGCCACTACCACGATTTTTAGCAAACTACTGTCATTTGTTAGGATTTTGTATGAAAATCTTAGGTTAACTTTAGTCTCTACATTAATCTATAATAACTAATATTATAAATATACGAAAGTGAGTTTTTATATTTGTTTGTTACCTCTTCACGCCCTATCTACTGAACTAATCTTCCTGAAATTCCGCATACACATAGCTAGGAGTATTGAGAAGTACATAGGGTACCTTTCATCCAGGGAAAAAGCACTGTTCCCGTGGGAAAATCATGCGGGTGAAAACTAGTACTAATATAATATAGCCGACATCCATAATTCTCATGGCAAATAAATATAGTTTAAAAAAAACACGCTTCAATGAGCAATCGAACTAAAAAACGAAAAATAAATTAAACCAAAAAGCGAGTGGGTTGCTCGACAAATGAAAAATATGGCACAAGCACCCCACACGCTTTTTGGTTTAATTTATTTTTCGATTTTTGAGATAAACTTATCGAACTATTGTATTGTCATCGGTCCTTGATAATTCTACAAAGTATGAATTAAATCTGACCGTTCAAAGTGGGTCAAAATTAAGTTCAAAGAAGTGGGTTACAAACAGCAAGCAAACATACAGGTGAAGCTAATATAATTGTTTTTGCCAAAAAAACCAAACCGACTTCATTTCCTCAACTAAAAAGGATGTAATAATTAGTACATTGTTGTTTAAATATGCTTCACATCAAACATTTTAATAAATCTGAAGTCGGTACCGATTCTTTTAATAAAATATGCTTATTAAAGAGCCAGCAGCTATTCAACGAATTTGTAAAATTAGCACCAACTTCAAATTTATTAAAATGTTTGATATGAAGCATATTTAAACAACAATGTACTAATTATTACATCCTTTTTATAGTTGAGGAAATGAAGTCGGTTTGGTTTTTTTGGCAAAAACAATTATTTTTTACTTTTTAGTTTTGAGTACGCAATACCTTATAACTAAAAAGTTGTAAACCCTTTACATTTTGGAAAATCGGGTAAACGTCATCAGCGTCGTCTCACCTTATTGACATGAAATATATCAAAAACGACCCAAATTGCAATAAAACTTGAAGAGTTCCCTCGATAACTCCATGATTCCATCATCAGATCCCGATCTGATGACTATGGAACTATCTCGAAAGTATACCCTTTCTAACAAAAAAATAATTTTACCAATCGATTCAGTGGTCTTCGAGTAATCGAGCAAGCAAGATATATTACAATCAAAAAGTTGTAAATACGTTGCATTTTTGAAAGTGGGTTAAATTTTCCAGCATCGTCTCACCTTCGTCTTACTTTAATAACTTGGAATATATCAAAAAAATACCCATGCCCAATACAAAACTTGAAGAGTTCCCTCGATTTCTCCATGATCCCATCATCAGATCCTGACCTGCTGAACATGGGACCAATTGGAAAATAAACCCTCTCGAACAAAAAAAAAATTTTTAAATCAGTCGAGCCGTCTTCGAGTAATCCGGTAACATAGATAAAAAAAAAAAAAAACATTACGACGAATTGATAACCTCCTGTTAAAAATAGAAGCAGTGGTTTCCCGTTGCCTTCTACCCTAGACATTTTATAGGTTATTTGGACCTATAGGCTGCTACAGCCCCTTCCAGCCTGCTTTTCTATCTTTGGCTAGGTTTATGGTTATTCCACCATTGCTCGAACGCCAGAGCCTCGTCTGTTATCTAGCAGGAGCTACAGCAGCTACAATGCTGCTGTCTAGACGCTAGCGACTGCGTTAGCGATTTAGTATGGCAAACCTGTACAGCGCCTCTGGCGGATAGTAAGGCAACTAAGAAATTCCATACAAAATCCTAACGCAGTCGCTAGCGTCTGCGTTAAGAAAAACTCATACTAGGGGCACTGGTGAGGTTGAAGGCCATGGAGAAACCCAATCTATAATCACGACCACTGCCAAGAGTGTACGACTAAGAAGAGGAAGAATTATATAACCACAGAGTTTGTCTAAACGCTTATAACTTAGAAACTTCTGGTTGGATTTCAAAAATTCTTTCTGCATATGATAGCCTGATTCTTGGAGGTATAGGCTATTAGTACATACACACCACGGGCGAGTGAAACCGCGGAGAACAGCCAGTGTCGTATATTATTCTTCTGAGATTGATTTCCTAATTGATTCTTCAGCTTACGCTCCACGGCCATTCTCAGAAGGCTTAATTTAGAGCGTCCAGTGCAAAATTTTCATGTAAACAAATTAATATTATGTGCTGTTTTTTTATTCATAGGGGAAAATGATTTTCAACATACTTGTAATTATGCTCTGTTAGTTCATTACATTCGAGAGAAAATGCAATTAGTTCAACATACAAACGTAATTATTTGTTTACCAACATTTAAATGTACTGAATACAGAACGCTATATAATAAAAGAGTAGAAGTTTTTAATAACTTATTATATTTAGATAACTTGAGAAATGAATATGCTTTTATATTAGATAGTAATAAGAACTTGACATATAATCATAAAATGTTTAATGTTATAAATGGAAATATTAATAATTTAGCTCTTAAGACAATTTTTATTGATTTAGTAAATATTATAGATGAAATTAGATCCAGCTACAGTAATTTAGGCAATGAGTCTGCACCAGAGTTTTTTCGTAAACAATGAAAGATTTTATAAGAAACATGAACTAACAATATTGCATCAAAACGTAAGTGGTCTACTTTGTAAAATTGATGAATTTGAAATTAATTTAAATGAAATTTCTTTAAAACATGGACATGTTGATGTAATTTGCGTTACAGAACATTTTATTAAAAAGGGACATGAAAATAATTTGCATCTTGATAATTACAAACTATCGTCATGTTTCTTGCGTAGCAATAAGAGTCGTGGTGGATCATGTATTCTTGTACGTAGGGGTATTGAATGTAAGGAATTAATAGATATCAACAACTTATCCATCAATTATGCCTTTGAATGCTGTGGTATAGAAATTTTGCCATATGGTTTAATAATTGTTTGCATTTACCGTATTCCAAAAAAAGATAACCTTACAATATTTTTCGAACAACTAGAAATATTATTGAAAAAACTTAGTACAATACGCAACAAAAAGACTATAATATGTGGTGATTTTAATATTAATGTTTTGTTAAATAGTGCAATGAGTCAGCAGTTTATAAATTTGTTAAAAAACCACAATTTCACTTTACAATTTAAAGATGTTACCAGACCAATAAGTGGAACATGTCCGGATAATATAGCGCACAATAATAGATCTGGTTGTAAAGGTGAAATTATAGACCTTGCAATTTCTGATCATTCTGCGCTATTATTCAAATATCCTATTCGTAAGGACTACACTCGAAAATATTGGTATACTACAACTCGAGACTATTGCCTGGAAAATATGATGAAATTTAAAGAATGTTTAAAAAGTTTAACTCTAAAGGAAATATATTCTATTGATGACCCTAATATTGCATATGAAACATTTCAGGATACATTTAAACTGTTTTATGATCTCTGTTTTCCGGTTGTACGAAAGCGAGTAAATTATAAGCAGAAAAATAAATGGTTAACTCCTGGCATAAAAAAATCGAGCATTACGAAGAGAAAGCTATACTTGCAAAGTAATCAAACAAAAAATAAGCAACCCTATAACACGTATAATAAAACATATAAGAAAGTCATAATTGCTTCACAAAAAATTAACAATCATAAATTCATAAAAAACTCTAAAAATATTACAAAAGCTTCATGGAAAGTAATCAATAAAATGAAATACCAATTGCCTAAGGAAAATATAGAGAAAATTATTTACAACAATAAAACACTGACAAATCCTCATGACATAGCAAACGCATTCAATGACACATACATAAATTTAGTTAAGAATGTGACATACAATAATTGTAAATATCCTTTTAAAATTCCATATACGAATCATTCTATTTTTTTAAAACCAACTAACACTAATGACATTAAAAATATTATAAAAGACTTAAAAAATACTAATAGTGTAGGTTTTGACGAAGTATGTACTAGTGTAATTAAATTTTGTAGCGACGAATTAGCAGCTCCTCTTAGTTATATTATTAATTTGTGCTTATCTAAAGGAGTTTACCCAGATCAATTAAAAATAACAGTGATTAAACCATTGCATAAAAAAGGGAGCAAAGAATGCTGCGAAAACTTTCGTCCTATAGCGTTGATACCTATTCTTTCTAAAATATTTGAGAGAGTCATTTATAACAATTTATACAGTTTTATAGAGAAACACGAATTAATTTGCAAAGATCAGTATGGCTTTCAAAAGAACAAGTCCACTAACAGTGCAATTGACGATCTAATTTTTATGATTACAGATTGCATTAATAAGAGACGTCCTATAACTACACTATTTATGGACATGACGAAAGCTTTTGACTTTGTTTGTCATGATACATTGTTACATAAATTATATGCATACGGTATTAGAGGACCGGCACATGAACTTATCAAGTCATATTTGAAAAATCGCCAACAAATAACCTATATCACTTATATAGATAATAAAAACAACGAATTAGTGGCGAAATCAGAATCTAGAAATGTAAAGTATGGCGTGCCTCAAGGCAGCATTTTAGGACCATTGCTGTTTCTCATCTATATCAATGACCTTCCAAAAAATATTCCGTATAAAATGGTCTTGTTTGCCGATGACTCTTCTATACTAATTACTAATAATAATGAATGTGATTATGAAATGGACTGCAATAATGCTCTTAATAAAACAATGAATTGGCTAGAATCAAACAATTTAGTCGTTAACTTAGATAAGACAAAATGTATGCAATTTAAGGTCCCACAGGCAAGGCCAAAGGACATTTCTATTCAATTTAATAATAAAAAAATTCAATTTGTCAATGAGACTAAGTTTTTGGGAATAACTCTTGTTTCGTTATCATAAACCGTTTCTTAATTCTATTAGATTAAAAATTCAATCGTAATATTTTTATTATTATTTTGGCACCAAACCCACTAAAATCGAATGATCCCGCTGCATTCAAGTTTCCCGCCTTCAGAAAGGAAATTTGAATCGCCAAACGTCGAACGAAATGTTCTTTCGTTCATACGTCTCGTCGACCAATCACCTCCTCGCAGTGTGGTTCTAAAAAAGAACATTCTCGCATCGGGCCTTGAGGAAAAAGGCTGTTTTTTTTTTCTGTGTCTTCTTCGGCGAGATACGATCGTTCGGTTCGTGTGACGTGGAATCTTCTAGAACCGTGTTTAATCAAAAATAATTTAATCCAAAGCTAAAACAATTCATCTTAAAGATTATTGTGTGTGACATAACCACTTTTCATAGACTCTTGAGCTGTGATTTAGCAAGAATCAGAAGACCAAGTTCATCACCCAGGAGTGGAATATATCAGCCCACTCTT
The DNA here is from genome assembly GCA_947044815.1 of Apomyelois bistriatella. Taxonomy (NCBI): domain Eukaryota; kingdom Metazoa; phylum Arthropoda; class Insecta; order Lepidoptera; family Pyralidae; genus Apomyelois; species Apomyelois bistriatella. The sequence goes on from OX345718.1 coordinate 1,203,887, forward strand.
GGACAAGGCGTACGTGACCGGAGGTGAGCTATTTCTTTTCTGGTGACGGGGTCTTGATCGCGGCAGTCGAAACATTCGATTTCCTTCATAGATTGCCACCCATATGACGAGGAATTTTACGGTTCTCGTACATATTTTTTGGTGCCGAAACTCCGAGAATTAGATATCAAACTAATCAAAATAAGTCTAATTTCTCTTATTTAATTATATTCTATACATTCAAATTGTAGGTAGTTTCTTACAAATTTTTATCGAGTGTCACAGAATAAAAATTATGTAGATGTGAAACTTTATAACTTGTGGAAACACTTTAGTATTTTGATATCGAATGCATATGGATTACTAAATATTGGTTTCAGCAGCAATATTGTGCGATTCATAATACTGGGATACTTAAAATTAAGTAATTTCTAAAAATAATAAGGAGAATAACACGTAGTGTAACTTTACACAAAGGGTGAGTTCTGCATATTTTGTATTTTGTATCGGAATTTATTAACTCCGTACTTGCCAATCATAACTACCTGCATATTTACATACACGCGCTAGTTATATTTCGTTTATAAAATACTTATCGAATAACACGTCACACGTAACAAATTTCCTAAATACCTTACTCGACTAAACTATAGGTAACATACAAAACGTTAACAGTGACTTCAATCCACGTTGATTGTTGCTGTGTCCTATCGATTAACCGCCTATAGATCGCTTTAATCTTACCTATAAATTTCGAATGCCTAAAATAATAGCCTATTTGTTAAAGGGTTGATTTTACTTTGGATTCTCGTAGGTACTATACAATATTTCGTTTCTCATTCTTTTGTATAGTGCATATTCATGTCCAATTTTATTGTCAACTTATTCGCGCTATTATAATTGGGTATTCTTCATTTTGTCCGGTATTCCTTACAAACAGGTATACAGTGCCTACTCGTCCTACATTGTAGGTATATTGGTTTGGAATTCTCGTACTATACAAAATAATCGTTTTCATTCTCTTGTTTATTTATTTAAGAATAAATAAATGAATAAATTTCTTTTGTGTAGTGCTTATTCGTGTCCAAGCTAATGTTTGAATGCAGTACTCGTGCTTTATACCTGCCGTAAGCGTATTTGAAGTACCGTTTCGTATAAATTTATCTAGTGTTCACTAATTATAAAGTGAATTCATATTATTTGCAAAGTGATTAACCAAAGTGAAAGATAAAAAATATAAGGTGGATTTATCTATATCTAACACATTTTATACATGGAACACCTTTATGATTGGATTCTTGTCTTAATTTTTTTTAACCTTAATTAAGTTAGTGTATTGTTCTATAAAATGTCTTACAATCCTAAACGAAAATTAAAACTAGATTCATCTAAGAAAAGAAAATCTCTCACTATGGTTGACGACGAACCTGCTCTCACGGCTCGAGACTTACCTATTTTGCGGCGTAAACGCACTCTTGCTCTCAATCGCTTAAGGAAGACACTTGAAGTTGCAGAATCAGCCAAAAAGGATCCTACTCGGCTAGATGCATTTTTCGCCCATTATACTGCTGTGCAGAAGCTATTTAAAACTTTTGAGGATGCACATTCCGATATTCTTTGTATTGTGAATAGCGAGTCGGAAGAGCAGGAGGATGAGATTCGAGCAGACTTTGATCAAATATATTTTGACATCGTGACCATTCACAGGCAGTTATTTCCAACTGGTACAGGAGAATCTAAATCAAATTTAATCGCTATCGACCGCTCCTGCACCAGTAACGTAAAACTACCTAAAATCAATATTCCTATATTTAATGGGAAAATCAAAGAATGGCCTCAATTCTATAGTCTTTATAATTCATTAATACATCACAATTTATCCCTTTCGGACGCTGAACGTATGCATTATCTTTTTTCAAGCCTTTCTGGAGACGCTCTTTCTCTTATACGCTCGTACCCTCCAGAAGGTGCTTTTTACCGTGAGGCCTACCAGACACTAACGAAGAGGTATCAGGATAAGCGTGAGCTTGCATTTACGTGTTGGAAAGAGATATTAGATGTAAATTTAAGAGCTAATTCGCCTGATGAGCTTCGTCGTACGCTTGACTATACAAAAGAAAATTTAAATATTTTAAGAGGTCTTGGGTTACCTACTACTGAATGGAATTTCGTTCTTAGTTATCTTTTCTTATCGAAGTTAGATTCACAAACACGTTGCGCATACGAACGAAAACATATATCAACAGAGTTACCAGATTTTGATGAATTATTAGAATTCGTGTATACCAAAAGCGAGGCTCTCATTCGAGATACTCACTTCTCAGATCAAAATCGCTCGAAGGTTTCTATTAATCGTAATCAAACCAAGTTTGTTGTTCAAAATAAGACAAATAGTAACTCTTCGAAATCCAAGACTACTGTTTTCCTTTCTAACACAGAGGAGAAGTCAAAGCCTACTCCTCCGGTGACACAGTCTATTAGCTCAAAATCAACCTCTTCCTCCACACTTTCGGTTGTGAAATGTTCCTTTTGCTCAGAAAATCATTCGGTCAATCACTGTAAACAATTCGCGCAGATTACCGTAGCCGAGCGGATTGAACATGCAAAAACTAACCGTTGGTGTTTTAACTGTCTGAGGCCCTCGCATCGTCTTTCAGAATGTAGATCTATTTTCAGGTGTCAGAGATGTCATCAGCGTCATCACACACTTCTTCATTTGGATCACTCTGACAACGTAGCTCCTTCATCGATTCAACCTACGTCTAATTCCCAAACTAAAGGCCAAATTCAAGTGCTTACCGAGTCTTGGGTCCCAGCCTGTAGTTTTGCTTTCTACAGCTAGAGTCCAAATACGAGATTCTTTGGGCAATTTTCAGTCTTTTCGCGCCCTTATTGATTCTGGCAGTCAGGCACACTTTATTTGTGAGCAATCTTTAAAGCAGCTTGGGTTGAAGAGTCATTTTACTTCGCGCCAAGTCAGCGGTCTTGCTGAGTCATCTGCTTCTGTTTCCGGAACAGTACAGATTGAACTTGGGGTCAATGGCCGAAGTCTCTTTAAGATTGAAGCGCTCACCCTGCCTAGCATATGTGGTCAAATGCCATCAACTCGTGTTGATCGATCTACGTGGCATCACTTGCAAGGTCTGAGATTGGCTGATCCAGACTGTCACTTGCCTGGTCATATCGACATTCTTCTTGGTGCTGAGGTCTTCGCTTCATTACTTCTTCCTGGTAGTGTGAGTGGAGGATCGAAGCAACCCGCGGCGCTTAATTCAATATTCGGTTGGATCCTGCTTGGATGTGCGGATCGCAACGATGAAGTACGCTCATTTTTCATAAATGATGATGCTTGTCTTCATAAAGAAGTCAAACGCTTATGGGAACTGGAATCCTTCGAAAAAACTCAACTTCTCAGCCCCGACGAAATACGTTGTGAGGAAATATTTACAGACCAACATAAGCGTGATCCCACAGGCAGTTATATTGTCTCCTTGCCTTTTAAGGAAGACAGTCACGATCGGCGATTTCCAGGGTCACGCAACATTGCATTGCGCTATTTCCATTCTATGGAACGAAGATTGGTTAGGGATCCGGCGTTATACAAGCAATATAGTGAATTTATGAGGGACTACCTAGATAGGGGCCACATGAGTAGTGTTCCGATTGATGAGCTTAATGACGGAAGGTATTATCTTCCTCACCACTGTGTGCTCCGTCCTGATTCCGCTTCAACCAAACTGCGCGTGGTTTTCAACGCTAGTTACCCTGATGCTACAGGAACTTCTCTTAACGATACTCTTCTAGTCGGTCCTAAGCTTCAGTCGAACATTTCTAAAATTCTTCTTAATTTTCGCACTCATTTTGTTGTGTTTACGGCCGATATGCGACAGATGTATCGAATGATTCGAGTATCGGACGTGGATAGAGAATATCAACGCATTTTCTGGCGATTTGATACTGATCAATCCGTTCAGGAATATCGGCTAAATACTGTCACTTACGGCGTGTCTTCAGCGCCATTTCTCGCATGTCGTACTATTAAACAACTGATTATCGATGAGGGTCGTGATCTTCCGGTGGCTAGCAGGGTTTTATCGTCTGATTTATACATTGATGATGTAGTGACAGGTTTTGACAGTCTTGATGCTGCTTTGCAGGCTCGAACTGAAATTATTGAGTTGCTTCGTAGAGGAAATTTCGAACTACGAAAGTGGGCAACTAACACGCCTGCTCTTCTTTCTGGCTTACCTCCTGATCACTGTTTAACCGCATCGGTGATGCTGGATGATAAAGACAATCCTTCTCTTAAAGTTCTAGGTTTGAGGTGGGATCCATCTAGTGACTGCTTCTTCTTTTCGGTTGTCCCGCAAAAAAGGACTTGTACAAAGAGGAATATTCTAAGTGAACTAGCACGCGTATTTGATCCCTTGGGCTTCCTCTCGCCTTTAACTCTCGTCGCCAAGGTTCTAGTGCAGCGTCTCTGGGTTCTCAATGTGGGATGGGACGACAATCCTCCAGCGGATATTGTTCATCTCTGGAATCTTTATTTAAACGAGCTGCCTTTGTTGGATTCGTTGCGTGTTCCTCGTTGTGTCTCAGTGAGAAACATTGTGTCTTGTGAAATTCATGGATTTTCTGATAGCTCAGAGACTGGTTTTGGCGCCGTGATTTATTTACGTATGGTTGATACCAATCAAACTGTTCACGTCTTCTTTGTTTGCTCCAAAGGACGTGTAGCTCCAGTAAAGTCCACATCGTTACCTCGCCTTGAACTTTGTGCCGCAGTTCTCCTAGCTGATCTTTTAAAATTCGTTAAAGAGTCATACTTTCCCGTTTTTCCTTGCACTGGTGTCTTCGCGTGGTCTGACTCCACTATTGTGCTTGCGTGGATTCGCTCTCATCCATCCCGTTGGAAAACTTTCGTCGCGAACCGCGTTAGTCACATTCTTGAGGTCATTCCGGATGCTCGTTGGAATCACGTGGTTTCCGACGATAATCCGGCGGATGTAGTTTCTCGAGGTCAGCTTCCGTCAGCTCTTGCCAATAATCGTTTATGGTGGGCGGGTCCCTCTTGGCTTTCTCAACCAGTTCCCTCTTGGCCTCGTTCTGACGAAATGCTAGATCAAAGCGCAGTTAATATGGAGGAAAAAAACCAACATTCTTTAATCACTCAAGACGCAACTTCTATTTCCTTCATAGATCTCTTGCTCGAACATTATTCTTCAATTCGTAAAATCCAACGCCTCATTTGCGTCTGGATTAAATTCATCACATTCCTTCGTAAAAAACGGACAAGCCGCCATGATGTAGCCTTAACTCATACAGAGCTTTACAATGCTCTCCTGATAGTCGTTAAGCACATTCAATCTAGTTATTTTGCTACTGAGATTGAACAACTTAAATCAGGAAAGCTCTTGTCTAAACAAATGCGAAAGCTTAATCCATTTTTAGATATGCAAGGTGTGCTCAGGGTGGGCGGCAGGCTGTCGAAATCTGGTCTTGAATTTGAACACAAATATCCTGCTTTCCTTCCGCGTGATTCGAAACTCACCTACATGATAATCGAAGCGTTCCATCGTGAAAATTGTCATGCAGGCGTAAATACAATGCAATACTTGTTAACTCAGCAATTCTGGATCCTTTCTCCAAAACGCGCTATTCGTCATTGCTTGTCAAAATGCTTGCAGTGTTATAAAACCAATCCTATTCCTTTAGAGCCGTTTATGAGCGATTTACCGGCTGTTCGCGTCAATCAAGTGAAGCCCTTTTCTATTGTAGGTACAGATTACGGTGGTCCCTTTAAGATTAAGTTAGGAAACCATCGTGGTGCTAAAATTGGCAAAGCCTATCTTTGCTTATTTATTTGCATGAGTACAAAGGCGCTTCATCTTGAAACGGTTTCGGATTTATCATCTGATGCTTTTCTAGCAGCACTGCGTCGAATGGTCGGTCGCCGTGGTAGGGTTAGCCTCATTCACTCTGACTGTGGAACCAACTACGTAGGTGCGAGCAATCAACTCAATACTCTTATGCAAACTGCTGCTCATGCGCAAAACATTGAATTTCGTTTTAATGCCCCTTCTAGCCCTCATTTTGGCGGAGTGTGGGAGATACAAATTAAATCTGTTAAATCTCACTTATATCGTATAATAGGAGAGCAGGCACTTACGTTTGAAGAGTTGAGCACTGTTTTCGTTCAAATAGAATCGATGCTAAATTCGAGGCCCCTTTGCCCGCTGAGTTCTGATCCGAATGATTTGAATGTTCTTACGCCGGGTCATTTCTTAACGTTAGAACCGTTAACTTCTGTTCCTGATGAGGATCTTACATCCGTTAATATAAACCGTCTTGGCCGTTGGCAATTAATCCAGCGCTTTCAACAGGATTTTTGGAATCGTTGGAAGCGAGAGTATCTTCAAACCTTAACTCAGCGAGCAAAGTGGACCAAACAATCTAAACCATTAAACGTAGGATCAGTTGTTATTATAAAAACAGATAATACACTTCCGTTACACTGGCCTCTAGCGCGTGTTGAACAACTTTACCCTGGCCCGGACGGAGTAGTTCGCGTTGCGACCGTACGCACGGTCGATGGCTCTCATCTAACGAGACCACTGGCAAAACTTTGCCCTTTACCTGACCTTATCAATTAAAGCGCAATTCATTTATTTCGTGTTAGTATATAAGTCTTGTAGACTTTATTTAGTTTAGTCATATGCATTCGTTCGTTCCTATTTTGTAGGTTTATAAGTTTCTTTCCTTTCATATACATTTTCATAAGAAAATACACAAGTGTATTTTGGTGGGCAGTATGTTTCGTTATCATAAACCGTTTCTTAATTCTATTAGATTAAAAATTCAATCGTAATATTTTTATTATTATTTTGGCACCAAACCCACTAAAATCGAATGATCCCGCTGCATTCAAGTTTCCCGCCTTCAGAAAGGAAATTTGAATCGCCAAACGTCGAACGAAATGTTCTTTCGTTCATACGTCTCGTCGACCAATCACCTCCTCGCAGTGTGGTTCTAAAAAAGAACATTCTCGCATCGGGCCTTGAGGAAAAAGGCTGTTTTTTTTTTCTGTGTCTTCTTCGGCGAGATACGATCGTTCGGTTCGTGTGACGTGGAATCTTCTAGAACCGTGTTTAATCAAAAATAATTTAATCCAAAGCTAAAACAATTCATCTTAAAGATTATTGTGTGTGACATAACCACTTTTCATAGACTCTTGAGCTGTGATTTAGCAAGAATCAGAAGACCAAGTTCATCACCCAGGAGTGGAATATATCAGCCCACTCTTGGACAAGGCGTACGTGACCGGAGGTGAGCTATTTCTTTTCTGGTGACGGGGTCTTGATCGCGGCAGTCGAAACATTCGATTTCCTTCATAGATTGCCACCCATATGACGAGGAATTTTACGGTTCTCGTACAACTCTAGATTGTCATCTTCAATGGAAAGCACATATTGAAACTTTAATATCTAAATTAAGCAAATATGTTTATGTGCTTAGAAATATTACTAAAACTATCTCACAAAAAACTGCGGTTTGTGCATATCATGCCTATGTTGCCTCTAATTTGAGATATGGTATTCTTTTTTGGGGAAATGCTGCAATGATACACATTCTACCGCTATTTAGGGCACAAAAAAAATGTATCCGAGCCATGTTTGGAGGTAAACAAAGAGATAGTTGTGTACAGTATTTTAGAAAATTGAACTTATTGACTTTACCCTCATTGTTCATTTTTGAGGCATGCTTGTATGTGAGGCTAAATATAAGTAGTTTTAAGCAAATTGTTAATAGACGACCAAGACCAACAAGAAATAAGGTACAAATACTTCCTCAAAATGAATCTAATCTTGCGTCGTATAGTAGGACAATATATGTTTTGGGACCGAAATTATATAACAAATTACCTGACAGTATGAAAGAGTTAAGATATAAAGCATTTAAAGAAAAATTACGATCACTATTAATAGAAAAATGTTATTATACAATTGAAGAATATTTACAAGATACAATTTAGTTTTATAATCATTTTTATATTCAGACCCCATTTTGTCAAATTTATTTTACTGACACAATATGACTACTCAGATTATTATATTTTTATTGGACTCATTGCAACTTTATTATTTTGACTTAGGTATATTATCTTTTTTTATTTTTAAATTTGACATTTTGTTTTAAATTATGTATAATTGAGTATTTTTTAGACATGATAGATTTGCACGCCTTACTAAGGTAGAATGTATTCGCACATTCTATTGTTACAACATCATTTTGTACATACATTCAGGCAAATAAAGATTTTGATTTTGATTTTGATTTTATAAAGTAGTTAACAACTATTTCTATGTGTTGCACTTTAAAAAATATCTCTATATTGCATAGTATAACAGATTTATTTTTTCAAAACACTGTTCTTAAATTACCACGACGCGTCCACGCGCTCTCCCAGTTTGGAAACTTGTCTAATACTAATTCAGAGAAAGAGTTTTAGTTATTTTAGATGTTTTTTTATATTAAGGAATATATATTCAACAACATATCAAAAATACAACAAGTTACTAGTACTTTCTTTATCAAAATTATCAAATGAAGACGTGTCCGACCTTGGACAATAATTGCCAAAACCACTTGCAATCGAGGGCGTACCTCCCTAAATAAGAATCTCTGGCACATCACTATAGCACAGGGCACGAGCCGTCAGTGTTGTCGAGGTACTCGTCGAGTGTGGTTGTGCGCTGGGTCGAGTAATCGCCAATTAGACACCTAAGTATCTAATTGCCATGACTTTGGTTTTCGATTTTTCTAATTCATGTAGCCTTGATTAAAAACTTATGAGTTATTGTTAACTTATTCTTGTTTATTGAAAAAAAAGCAGATTTCTGGGCTCTATGGATTATGATGTGTCTTTATGAGAATTCTGTTTATTAAGTAGGTTTTTTTTTTGGAAAATTATGTTTCTCTCTAAGAGCCACGACGCTAATTGCCACAACTTTTCTAATTGCCATCGCTGCTGTTGTTAAAAAATAAGTATATAACAGCTGTTATTTAAGATGATACCTCGGTGAACACTAGCGCCACCGTCAATTAAAAACCAAAACAGCTGTTATTTCCGTTAGATTCAAGCAAACTCAAACAATAATTAACTGATTATAATGTTCAATTCTTGCGTTTTATATGATAGTTTCTTAACAAAATTAATATATAATATGTAAATATCTTCTTAAAATACATAAGCGGTCATTACTCAATATACTTATATAGAAAAATTCAAGTTTCTAATTACCGGGACGAGGTTAAATTATAATTTCTAATTGTCACAACCATCAAATATTTTAGATACCGATAACTTGGATACTACATAAGCTAAATAAATGCCAATACGATTAAATTCACAATTGATTCATATTCATTCTCTACAATCATATTTCATGAAAAAGTTCAAGAAATTAAAAGGGTTGTGGTAATTAGACTAAGAATGCCAAAATTGAGAATGGCCGTCCAGAGCCCAGAGTACACTTTCAATCATGGTTCTGATTTGGCAATACTGGGGGTTAGCCAAAGACACAATCGCAAAACGTTAAAGAGGTACGATAAGAACAAAATGTATTGGGATTGACATAAGATTGACCACGTGATTTACCGCAGCTTATGTCAATCCCATACATTTCGTTCTTGTTGACATTTGTTAGCGTTTTGAAATTGTCACTTGGCTACGGGTGCTGGTTATTACAATGTAGCGACTGCCGTCTGACCTCCGTAACCCTTACAGGGAAACCAGACCAACAGGAACATGACCCGGGTGTCTTAGTGGACAACACTGTCAGATTATCAGGCTGCCTAAAGGCATCTGACATAGCCTAACGACTGCCATCTACCGATAACAGTCGATAACAGCCTTTTAAACCACGGAGAAGCTCAAGATAGAAATGCCATTTATGGCGACCAATCCAAGCTAGGCCGTCGCTTGACGCGCGCTATCGTTACTCAGGAATGCCTGTAATACAATTTCAATATTGCTTAACTTAATAAATCACGTGCAGAGATGTTTCTCAAGTTTATAACACATAATAAGTAGGAAGTCTGTCTGTGTGTCAGTAGGTTCATTACGTAACAACTGGTTGCTCTCCGAGCTCTAAGCAATTATAGGTAGACAAGTTTAGCAATTGCTAATGAGCTTTTTTCTCTTAAGGAGCACAATAGCCTAGTGCGGCGTGCTTGTTGGTATATAGCGTGTGTTAAGTGATAGCTAGCGCGGCTTAGTTTGGATTGGTCGCCATTAGTGGCTGTGCTTTAAGGCACGTTTGATCCCTGATATCGCTAGATGGCAATCGTTAGGTGTGTCTTTGTGATATGTTGATTATTGAGTAAGTACCTGGGCGACCGAGCTCTGCTCGGTAGTTATGGTATGCATCCATATTAATATTATAAATGCGAAAGAAATAATTCTTTCAAGCCATTTTAAAATAATATATGCGCAATTTATACTGATTCAATACGTTTATACTCCAAAACAAAAAAAAACCTAAGAAAAAAAAAAACGTTCTTTAGTTGAGATTTGAACCTGGAACCACCAGAGTACAAAGTAAATGTCTTAACCACTGGGCTATCGAAGCAGACCGGCCGACGCCGAAATTATTGTACTATAACTACAATTTCACCCAGAAAATCTTTTTTGCTGGAAAATATGGGAAAAACGAATTTTCCCGGACATGAAACCTGGCTAGATTAATTTTTTGACTTTATAAGAACCTATGATTAAAAGTTCAAAAAAATCGTTTGAGCCGTTTTCGAAAACGCGAGACAAATATAATATATATACATACATACATACAAATATTGCTCGTTTAATAGTATAGGATATGTCTTTAGGAAGCCTGAAAAATCTGACAGTGTTTGCCACTAACACACCCGAATCGTGTTTGTCTTGGTCTGGTTTTCTTGTACAAAGTGTTACGGAGGTCAGACGGCAGTCGCTCCATTGTAATAACCAGTACCGACAAATCAGGACCATGTAAGTGAGTACATGATCCGGGTGTGTTATTAGACAACACTGACAAATTTTTCAGGCTTTCTCAAGGCATCTGACATAGCCTAACGACTGCCATCTATCGAGATATTTGTCACATTTCATGTATGTTTGTTCGTTATAATAAATGTCTATTCTATTCTATATAGCAGCCGGGACCAATGGCTTAACGTGCCTTCCGAAGCACGGAATCATCTTTATTATCAGACAATCAGGTGATTAAAGCCTGCAATGTCCTAACCAAACTGGAAACAACGAAACAAAGTATACTTCACGTGGGAATCGAATCCTCGACCCTCGGGTCTACAAGCAAACACCTTAAACACTGGACCATGGAGGCAGTGGCGACCAATCTATATAAATCCCGCCCTAGGTGGCTTAACTCACCAGACTATCGAGCTGAGATCATACACAGACATAACCTTGATAATCTCATGTTTACATTTACAAAACACTGTCCAAATTTGCTTATTGTGTAAGACCGGATCTCGGTCGAGTTTCATAAGTGTTGGCAATTTAAAATTAAGTTGAATTAACTACTTACACCAGCAAACTAACTTTGGAAACGAAGGCAAGCCGTGGTGCCGGCTGTTGGCGCTAGATGGCAGTCGTTAGGCTATGTCAGACCCCGTAGCCAAGTGGGCTTAGCCAAAGTCACGATCTCAAAACGTTAACTAATGTCGACAAGAACTAAATGTATGGAGTTGACATAAGCTGCGGTAAATCACGTGGTCATCATTGTAATTTATTGGTTAGTTACAATAGATTAAGGTAAAAATTTATATTCTTATAGGTACCAACACAACGATACTGTATTTTATAAATAACTAGCGACCCGCCCCGGCTTCGCATGGGCATAAAAACCTTCCTCTTGAATCACTATCTATTAAAAAACCGCATCAAAATCCGTTGCGTAGTTTTAAAGATTTAAGCATACAAAGGGACATAGCGACAGAAAAAGTGACTTTGTTTTATACTTGTCCCTATATGTTTATTTATTTATTTTTTATTTTATTAGTGATATCCAATACCATTTTTCATCTTGACCTGACCGGGGTTCGAACCCGAGTTCAGACTGTAGCGGGCAGGCATGGCCACAAAGGCAGTGCCCCTTCTTAACGCAAAACGATAGCAACTGCGTTAGGATTTTGTATGGAATTTCTTAGTTGCCTTACTATCCGCCAGAGGCGCTGTACAGGTTTGCCATACTAAATCGCTAAAAGAGAACTCATACTAGGGGCACAGACTCGACATATGTACCACAGAATTTAGAAATATTAACAAGAAGTGACATAGCGCACGAAAAACGTGTCACTAGTTTGGCTTGCAAGCCAACGTTTCACACAGAAAATGGGCGCGAAATTTGATTGCGTCATTTATTGTCACTGTTATTGGTCGATAATATTAGGTGGCTTTGTTGTAAACTACGTAATACATTTCTAATAAGGTGTGGTGTGGTTTACATGTATTAGTTGGAGGTGAGAAGAGAGAATACGCTGCCACACTCACTGACCCTGGAACTAAATCCGCGTCAAAACATTTCTGTTCGGATAATTTCTCTGTTCTGTAGTATGTATACCTACTAGGGTCCACTAATAGGGTCTTTCGTCGTTTCGCACCACAAGCTATTCGAACCGCGGTGCGAATCGCCCAAGAGCCGTTTTTGAATGGGTTCTTTCGCACCGCGGTGCGAATCGCCGAATGGCTCGTTTTGAATGGGTTCTTTCACACCACGGTTCGAATAACAAAGTAAGTAGTTTTCTTTCTGACAAAAATAATGTATTTAAATTACACATCTCATAAAGGTAGTACAACCAGGCACAAAATAACAGGACAACCAAAATAATTCTTAAAATACAAATTTTATCATAAGCCCACTAAGTTTTTTTTTATTATGTGAACATCGCCGCCGCCTAAGTTTTAGGTTTAGTTTTAGTTTACAAGTTTTATATTTTTGTTGATTTTAGACTGTTAGTGATTCAATCTGTGATTATGCCATGTTGAAATTTTATATTTTTTTATAAATATATGATAATTACATACTATCTCGCAAGTTTTTTTATCACTATTCATTTTGCTTCTTATCTGTAGAAATAAATAATTCAAATACTTTAATTTTTAATATGAGTCCAAATCGGCCCCACGCAAAGAGTATTGGATCGTTTCGCCCTGTGGTCCGAATCGACCCATTCCAAAAAATACTTTGGGCCTTTCGCACCGCTCCAACAACTGCGGTGCGAAAGAACCCATACAAAAACGGCTCTTGGGCGATTAGCACCGCGGTTCGAATAGCTTGTGGTGCGAAACGACGAAAGACCCAAAAAATATTGGTCTGACAAGAAAACGAGTTGGTAAAACAAAAGTTAAATTACCAAGTAGACATGACAACGAAACCTTGGTATTTAAACTACATATTTTTTCATGTTAACATGCAATTACTTTAATCAAGTGACTTCATCTCAAAAATCCCTTGTAAGATCTATTTTTGGAATCCGCAGTTTGCCTTGTCCCTTTTAAAGGCGTAAATATTGACACGAATACATCATTTCATGTGAAGTTAATTAATTGGTGGACCCAAATATGGGTATGGAAAAGCACATTGGAGATTTTGTAACTTTTTTTAAAGTCAAATTTTTGGCTTTAAACAGATCAAGGGCCATTATTAAAATTTAACGTCTGAACGCCTAGTATGAGTTTTTAATATAAACGCAGACGCTAGCGACTGCGTTAGCGATTTTGTATGACAAACCTGTACAGCGCCTCTGGCGGATAGTAAAGGCAACTAAGAAATTCCATACAAAATCCTAACGCAGTCGGCAAAAAACTCATACTAGGGGTCGATGGTAAAAGTAATGCTTTCGAATCATCTTCCACTCATTGAAATTTGATAAAGAGTCAGCTGATACATTTATGCAAATCTTCTATCTTACCAGCGACCCTATCCGGCTTCGCATGGGCATAAAAACATTCCTCTTGAACCACTCTATCTATTAAAAAAACCACATCAAAATCCGTTGCGTAGTTTTAAAGATTTAAGCATACAAAGGGACATAGGGACAGAGAAAGCGACTTTGTTTTATACTATGTAGTGATAGTGATGAACGCGATTCCCTTTTGGCACGGCACTTTATAATGTAGATGGCACCGCTGTGTATGATATAAAAATATATAACTATAAAACCAAACAAACTAAGATGACATAGATGTCTAGAAATCAGCCGTGTTAATCAAAGTTTCACTTTCGAAGCCAACTAACATGGGAATCGCCTTTCTAACGCATAACCCGGTTATAATTATTATTTCGTGTAGTTGGACCATACACACCCTGGTGTCAGAGTTTTTCGGAACCCCCTTTCGGCCTCTGACGTGGTTCCTTTAACGACTACCAGATGGCAGCCGGGACCAACGGCTTAGCGTGCCTTCCGAAGCACGGAATCATCTTTATTATCAGACAATCAGGTGATTCAAGCCTGCAATGTCCTAACCTTGCTGTTTAACGGCAAAAAAAGGGTTACTGTGAGGTACACACACTTAAAAAATATTTTACCTAACTATTTACTTCGGCTATTGGAGAAATAACCAGTTTGACAAGATACTAATGAAGTTAACTTGATTTAACAAAAGTGATTTACAAGAAAAAGACAAAAGATTTGGTTAGATATTGCAAAGAGTTATGTGGTCACCTTTTTGTGCTATAGATTGACGAAAGTTGGTTGTGTACATATAATTTAGAATTATTAACAAGAAGTTGCATAGCGCACGAAAAACGCATGTCACTAGTTTGGCTTGCAAGCCAACGTTTCACACAGAAAAATGGGCGGGGGTATTTGATTGCGTCATTTATTGCCACTGTTATTGGTCGATAATATTAGGTGGCTTTGTTGTAAAATACGTAATACATTTCTAATAAGGTGTGGTGTGGTTTACATGTATTAATTGAAGATTAGAAAGAGAATACGCTGCCACACTGATCCTGGAACTAAATCCGCATCAAAACATTTCTATTGAGATAATTTGTCTGTTCTCTGGCTGTGGTCTATCACACCTTCTTTTTATAAGTGGGTTAAAAAGAAAGGTAGATAAATTAGTACCCTACGGATGGGCTACTTCGAGGTCAAACTAGTTATTTTTGTCCGTCTTTTCGTCCGTCACGCACTAAATAACTACATATACTTAAACCATGCAATATGGAGATAAATAAAAGCAATGGGTTTTTTAATTAATTAATTAATTATAAATATTAAATACCTAATTACTTACTTTGGTCCGTGGGGTCCTGGAGCAATGGGCCTCTTCACTACATAGTATGAAACAAAGTCGCTTTCTCTGTCCCTATATTCCTATGTATGCTTAGATCTTCGAAACTACGTAATGGATTTTGATGCGGTTTTTGTAATAGACAGACTGATTCAAGAGTAATGTTTTTATAGTCGAGCGAAGCCGGGGCGGGTCGATAGTCCATACTTCCATACTAATATTATAAATGCGAAAGTCCGTCTGTCTCTCTGTCTGTCACTGTCTTCACGGCTAAACTGCTGGACCGATTGTGATGAAATTTGGTATGGATATAGTTATGCACTAGGAGTCAAACATAGCTTACTTTCGGGCGCGATATATCCGAGGACCACGCGGGCGGAGCCGCGGGCAACAGCTAGTATTGTATAAAATAACAACTTGTAGAAAAAATCAACTTCAACATTATTAGAAGTCGGTTGAAGATTCAACAACTTGTCTTAATTGCCTTAATTATTTTTGCCCTTAATCTAAATACATTTTAAAATGCGGAAAACAGATTATTTAGGAGTTAGCAGACACACGACTGTTATATGCTTATATAGTATGCTTACCGTGGGAATCGAACCCACGACAACTTGACCACGGCAGTTTAGTAATAAATATGTCAACGCCTAAATTAGTACAATCTTTAAGTTAACAAAAGCCTCAGCTGAAACTAGCGAAAAAAAATATTAGTCTAATAACCGTCATTATTAGGTAAACGTTATTAAAGACCTTTTACACAATTTTTAAGCTATTGCATAGCTTTTATCGCGGGCTTTGAGCGCGGCGAGCGAATCGAGAAATTCCGTAACGAAAAAACCTGACAACCCTGTACCATGTACTCCGCCCGCCTACCATGTTGCTCGGGCGAACTTATTGATTTTCCAGAAGGCATCTGACATAGCCTATCGACTGCCATCTAGCAATAACAGCCGGGTAGTCCGGGTAGAGTCGCTCGTAAAAGCAATTTAATTTTTTAAATTTGCAATAGCGTTAATCCTGCCTTTGTACACAATTATTTAGTGCATTATTTGTATTGTTTTCCATTGTTTATTGGTACAATAAAGTGTATATTACTTCACCACTACATAGTATAAAACAAAGTCGTTTTCTCTGTCCCTTTGTATGCTTAAAATTTTAAAACTACGCAACAGATTTTGATGCGGGTTTTTTTAATAGATAGAGTGATTCAAGAGGAAGGTTTTTATGCCCATGCGAAGCCGGGGAGGGTCGCTAGTTTCGATATAAGTTTATTTAGAAAAGTTTTTCAGAATAATAATCAGAATCTTGCCTTAAAATATTTGCAGTTGTTTTGTGTCCACCTTATAGTATGGTGTGTAGGGGCTCTTATATTGTGCGTTAGTAAATATTGATTCTAAAACATTTCTCAAAAACTTAACGTGTCAAGGCGACGGTAACCGCTCATTTTTAAGATCAGAGGAACCTGTTATCATGTGGTCTCATTGCCGGAGAAAAAAGATTTAGTTCGTTTTCTTGTCAATAGTTGGCGCTACAGTGCCCCTAGTATGAGTTTTAGGTTTGTATTGTCTCAACGAAAGAAATATAAAAATGAAAAAGGGGTCCAAAAAGTAAAACCGTGGAAATTGAACCAACGACCTCCAGTGCCCCTAGTGTGAGATTTCGCGACTGCGTCAGGATTTTGTATGGAATTTGTTAGTTGCCTTACTATCCGCCAGAGGCGCTGTACAGGTTTGACATACTAAATCGCTACGCATTCGCTAGCGTCTGCGTTAATAAAAACTCATACTAGGGGCACTTAACACGTTGGTGGACGGTTTTGAAAACACAATAGAAGTTTAATTGTTATAACAACTATAGACATAGTGCGTCCGCTATTACCGTGTTAAGTTGCATTAGAACATCGAAAGTCATCGAAATACTATCCGCTTTAGAAACTTATATGTTTAAAAAGTGTCAAAAGAGGCCGTTTTAAGTAATTTTTACGAAGGAAACTTCTACATCACATCTTTTATCGCGTTGACGTATATTTTTGATTATTTTACAGTCGAAAGAGACCGTAGGCCGGAGTATATGTTATGAATTTCAACTAAATGCGTTCCTCAGAAAAAAAGTTTGACACACAGACAGACAGACAACATGTGATTGTACCTACCTAACCTACCAACTCTAAAAAGAAATAAGATAGATAGATATACTCTTTATTGTACCATTAACATACAAATTATACAAGTTGATACAAATACAAGCAATGTGTACAAAGGCGGACTTATCGCTAATGCAATTTCTTCCAGCCAACTTTAGGGTGGATAGGAACAAAGTGGACAAAAGGGGTAGGCTGTAATAATAAATAATCTTCTTCTTCTTCGTCAGAGCGTTTTTTCCGCTCCATTTCCAGCTTACGCTTCAAAGCCCAACGCTATTAATCATGGTCCTGATTTGGCTGTACTGGTTATTACAATGGAGCGACTGCCGTCTGACCTCCGTAACCCTTTTTACAGGGAAACCAGACCAACAGGAACATGACCCGGGTGTTAGTGGACAACACTGACAGATTTTTCAGGCTGCCGATAGGCAGGTTATAAATAACTAGCGAACGGACCCGCTTTCGCACGGGTATAAAAACCATCCTCTTGAATCACTATCTATTTAAAAAACCGCATCAAAATCCGTTGCGTAGTTTTAAAGATTTAAGCATACAAAGGGACACAGGGACAGAGAAAGCGACTTTGTTTTATACTATGTAGTGATGTATTTTCTTAATTCTTCTTTAATAGTGAAATCAAATAAACACCGTTAGATTTCTACAGGATTCCAACTAAAACGTGTCAAGGAAACGCAATGCATTCATTATAAAACCGATTGTTAATTTGTGAAGGTTAGCCGAGTTATTGTTGGTATAAAACTGTGATATTTCAACGCTTTTGTATCGATATTTGCGAATAATAAGTACTTTTTAGTTAAAAACCTTTAAACTATATTTAACTAGCGACCCGCCCCGGCTCCGCATGGGTATTAAAAACCTTCCTCTTGATATATATCTAATAATATCTATTCGTTTATATATCTAATGCAATAAGACTAGGAGTTGGATGTAAACGTTGTCTCAACTTCTATAAGACTTCATTTTGCTAGTTGGTCTATTAAAAAAAAACTGCATCAAAATCCGTTGCGTAGTTTTAAAGATTTAAGCATACAAAGGGACATAGGGACAGAGAAAGCGACTTTGTTTTATACTTTTTAGTGAAGAGCTGCTCTTGTCGGTGGAGTCTCTTTACTTTGATACATCACGAATCCTACTTTTTTCCTTTATTTGTTCTACAAAGAAAATATCATTAATATTGAAAATATTGTACATACATACATATAATCACGTCTTTATCGTCGACGTAGAGCCTAGGCCATAAGACCTTAGGCCACGTTTAGCATGCTGAGATGATAGTTGAAACAGGAAATCAATAGTGATGGGTTGCTAGCCGCATCGCCTATGTCATGATTCCCCCATTCGGCGGCATTCGGCCCCCTCAGACGACTTTTACGGCTTGCGCGGGAAGAGAAGCAACTGGTACATTCTATGTTTTTCTTTTTCTCCCAGACCAGCATGGAAGATATATAAAATATTGTAAATTGTAAAAGTGTGTTATTTATTTCTATAGAAAATTCTTCCAGCAGACCCGCGATAAGGACTTAAAAACAATATAGGTAATTTATTTATTTACTAATCCATACTAATATTATAAATGCGAAAGTCTGTCTGTCTGTCTGTCTGTCTGTCTGTCACCTCTTCACGGCTAAACGGATGGACCGATTGTGATGAAATTTGGTAGGGATGTAGTTAACGACCTGAGGTCAAACATAGGCTACTTTTGGGCGCGATATAACCGAGTCCCACGCGGGCGGAGCCGCGGGGAACAGCTAGTTGAATAATATGTCGGAGTGAGAGATATAAGGGGGCCAAGTGAAAGTCAGGGTGGATGGCTCCGAGCATCAATCATAGGGTCATAGGATGGCTTTCGTGGACAACTCTTTAAAGCAGAGTGACAGTTCACTAACAGGGTATCTTTACACAATCTTACAAAGATCAAGCGAGGGCATAATTGTCCCGGCAGAGGGACGGTAACCCGAATCACGGCTTAGATCGGTGCCCCACACACGCACACGACAGTAATCTCACAACCAAGACTCTTCTCGATTTCCTCCGTGCTAACACAACTGATAACCAACAGCAATTGGTAAAATCAAAGGGGTTGAGGGTACACAAACACTGAGCACAAGGCATCACGCCCATAGGTCAACAAGGGATAGCTATCTTCTGGCAATAATCACATAACCACGTGCACGGGCCAACGCCCAAACCAATTCACGCAAACCACCATCCCCTCGATCCACGACCCGCCCAATCAATCACGATACGCACTCCGACCCGAGTGCGCTCGCCCGACGCCATATTCAAAGTGAACGTTTATTTAGATTCCCAACCGCTACTACTATGACATTAACATCTGACAACGACACTTGGTGCTGCCAACTTGATTTCTATAGACATTTCATTCGATTAAGATGGTATGTTTAGTTCTTTACTATCTGACAAATATATTTCCCTATTTTATACCTTTATATACAAATTGACATAACAGATTATACTTAGTTCCTGTGCCCCTAGTATGAGTTTTTCTTAACGCAGACGCTAGCGGCTGCGTTAGGATTTTGTATGGGATTTCTTAGTTGCCTTACTATCCGCTAGAGACGCTGTACAGGTATGCCATACTAAATCGCTAACGCAGTCGCTAGCGTCTGCGTTAAGAAAAACTCATACTAGGGGCACTGTAATGTTATAATGTAATGACTAACACACCTATTTGATATATATACACTAGCTGTTGCCCGCGGCTCCGCCCGCGTGTAGGTCGCTTTTCGCGTAACCTGTGGAAACTACAACTATCCAGACCTATAGTTAATTCTATTGTATCCTTTTCCCGTGCCAATTTTATAAAGCCATTACATTGCTACAATATCATTAAATATTAGGGCCACTTCTTTCTCAAATACCGTTTTTAAAATCAATAGGAATCAGTATTAAACAGTCGTAAAATTCTGAAAAAATATATGTTTTTAGTTGAGGATATAGCAGAGTGAAATTCGCTTACAGTAACAGTACCAATATCAGACAAAATTCGCTCGATAGAAAAATCTAAGTTGCCTCCTTTGGAAGTTTATTTTCAATACTATGCCTAAAATAATAAACTTATTGTCCTGCTTTTTATACCAACCTTTAGATAAAGTATTTATATAGTGAAAATAGCTGAAGTAGATTTTGTAGTGTTATTTTCCCAAATATGATGTCTTAATGCCTACAAAATGAGTGAGCGCCGCGACTACGCGGCTTACGGACAACGGACCTTCAGAAGAAGGAGCCCTTAACATTCATACTATCAATCTTTGTCTCTAAAAGAGTAGACGCAGCCTATTACAGAGTCATTAGGACCTAAAATTCACTCCCAAAGTTTTAGTGGGCGTGAAAATTGGAGAAAAGCTCAATAAATAGTGCTAAGTCAGATAAATTTGTCCTTACGACACGACCGTATTATTCCGTCAAACACTGATTTGATTATTTTTTAAACCAAAGCCAAACCAAACCAACCAATCAATTCAAATAGCTTACAATACAACACAACAAACGACCGATAAAAAAACCAACCAATAGTACTAAATCAACAGCCAAATTTTTTTTTAATAATTAGAATAAATTGCTGCCGTAAGGAAAAATTTCAATCTGCTATTAAAATAAAGTCAGCGCCATCTATTGATATTTTATGTAACTAAATCATACGCCCACAAACATTCAATGTGTTATTTTATTAAAATTTAATAGAGACTGCAGTGTGTTTTTGTCTTTATTGATATAAGTAGAAATTCTAGCTTTATCTAAATTAAATACGTTTATGTAAATCGCATTCAACTGTTTAAAAGTTTTGAAGCAGTGCTTGTAGTAAACTTTAAATGGCCATAACTTCTATTTCCCTTAACCGATTTTGATGAAACAAAGATTTTACAACGCTCCTAATTATATGTAATTCACCTGTGAAAACAGCGTTCAAATCTGTTGAGTAGTTTTGAAATTATAACGCACCACACAGACAGAAAGACAGACAGACAAAAATTCCAAAAACTGTCTTTTTGGTTTCTGTTACTCTTTTTTAATCGCACTCAATCAGTTTTTTTGAAATATATTAAATGTACAGACACTCGCATTTTAGTGTCTTATTATATGTATTGATTAACGCTAAGAGCTTTCTCTAAGTAACAAAATAATTCTAGAAAACAAATAAAAAACGAAAACAGAAAATTCTAGCTACTTTCTAGAAACATTTCTTTACTAAAATATTTAAAAAAAATAGACTTCTAAAACATTAATACAAAACAAAAAAAGGGTAAAAACAAAAGAAGTGATGTCTAGCAGGATTCGAACCCTCTACTTAAAAATATGATCCGCTACCTCTACCGATAGGCCAACATGCTTTGCTTATTACTGCCGAAATTTCAAATGGGTTTTGTCTATAAGTTTTAAAGCAGTGTTTGAAGTAAATTTTCAATCGACCATAACTTCTTTTTCCCTTAACCGATTTTGACGAAACAAAGTTTTGACAACGCTCCTAATTATATGTAATCCAACTGTAAAAACCGCGTTTAAATCCGTTGAGTATTTTCGAAGTTATAACGTACCAGACAGACATACATACATACATACATACATACAGACAGACAAAAATTCCAAAAACTGTCTTTTTGGTTTCTGTTACTCTTTTTTAATCGCACTCAATCAGTTTTTTTGAAATATATTAAATGTACAGACACTCGCATTTTAGTGTCTTATTATATGTATTGATAACAAAGACGGGTTTGTTACAACACTTATAACTCGAGATCTGCTGAACCAATTTCCATGGTTATTGATTCGTTGGATTTGTCTCCGCCCCGAATAGCAGAATACGTCTTAAAAACATTGGAAAAAGATGAAAAAAATTAAAATAAAAGAAAACATTTTCCCATACAAAATGTCCGTGGGCTGTAACTAGGGTGTAAGGTAGGGTAGGTGTACGGTAGGTGTGCGGCAGGTGTAGGGTAGATGTAGGGTAGGTGTGGGGTAGGTGTGCGGCAGGTGTAGGGTAGATGTAGGGTAGGTGTGGGGTAGGTGTGGGGTAGTTGTGGGGTAGATGTGGGGTAGGTGTGGGGTAGGTGTGGGGTAGGTGTGGGGTAGGTGTGGGGTAGTTGTGGGGTAGGTGTAGGGTAGGTGTAGGGTAGGTGTTGGCTAGGGTAGAGGTAGAAAAAGGGCAGGACAACGTCTGCCGGGTCAGCTAGTTAGTTTTAATTAAAAAATCGTTAAACTATATCTCTCTCTCTTGCCCACAGACCTCAGCTCGCCCCCGGACCAGATCAAGCCTCAAGATGGGTCACAAACAGTACCTGGCGGTGGGGCAGACGGCTCGGACCAGACTGTTCGGTCTGGCACGAGACCGGACCGTCCCGTTGAATATGCTGATATCGCAGCAAGGCAAACTAAACCATGGTAAGTGATATATCGCACCTCAGGTCAAATACTGTACTATCTCAATAACGTTAAATTAAAAATTTAAAAAACCCACGACACATTTTAGTTTTATTACTCGAGTATATTTGCAGAAATTCGGTTACCCAGACCGACAAACAGACAGACAGACACGTCAAACTTATAACACCCCTCTTTTGGCGTCGGGGGTTAAAAAAATGGAAAAAATTACAGGTAAAGTTTAGGTGTCGAAATTTTTTTACATTTTGGTTTGTAACTCGAAAACTATTAAACCTCCAAAAAAATGTGTAGAAGTTAGTTTGTGGGGTTTTTAACGATAGTTACAGTACTATAGTTAATAACAGAAAATAACGAAAGAAATATACTAAAAATACGAAGTCATGACAATTTATTGAATAAAAATACGTAAAATCAAAATGGCTTTCCGCTGTCTATCTCTGCGTATGCTTAAATCTTCGAAACTACGCAACGGATTTTAATAAATAAATAAATAAATTTTTATAGATAGAGGTTCAAGAGGAAGGTTTTTATGTCCATGCGAAGCTACTAGTAATACAAAAAGTTACCGGGAATAATACGTAAGAAAATTTTATCCTAAACATTACACGGGAGCCGAGTGGTTTATATTTAAAAAAAAACAGGAAGTATAGAAGTGGTCTATTCTCAAAACCGGAAACCACAACACACTATCCATACTAATATTATAAATGCGAAAGTCTGTCTGTCTGTCTGTCTATCTGTCTGTCTGTCTGTCTGTCACCTCTTCACGGCTAAACTGCTGGACCGATTTTGATGAAATTTGGTAGGGATGTAGTTAACGACCTGAGGTCAAACATAGGCTACTTTTGGGCGCGATATAACCGAGTCCCACGCGGGGCGAAGCCGCGGGGAACAGCTAGTAAGCTATAAGTGCAATGCTGCAAGTGTTCGCCCCACTGACCGGTTGCGGCAGTGAACAAGCTTGTTTTTTTTTTCTTACAACATAATCCGTTTTCGTAACATACATGTAAGGCATGAGCGGTAGCGGGGAATATTAAATAAATATTTGTTAGCGTAACTTACAGTCGGCTGCAGTGAAATCTGACCCCCTTTCAATAGCGACACTTGTTGCTTGGGGGTCAATTTCTCTGCAGCCCACTGTGCATAGTCTTCAGTACTTCGAATAGTTAATTTTTGTTTAATAGATAGAATGATTCAAGAGGAAGGTTTTTATGCCCATGCAAAGCCGGAGCGAGTTGCTAGTAATATATAAGAAACGGAAAAAAAAGATCTCTCCGCGACTGATCTCCGCCGCTGGTGACAAAAAGCTGGCTGCTTTTTCGCCCAAACATCAACATTGCTATCCAAAGGGAGAACACAGCCAGTTTTTTTGCTACCATGCTTCATGGAAAGGAGCAATAATTTTTATTTCTTTTAATAGAAGTAGTAAATATTAAAAAATTAAATATATTATTAAATATTATAAAATTCTAAGAAATATTGGCAAAATTAGGACATAAGCACTAAACCCACAAATATAAACACTATTTACTGCAAATAAAAGTGATTTGATTTTGATTTGATTAATTATAATAGTTTCAGTTTTATTTATGTGACACTGTTTTTTATCACATAACATAACCATTGTACTATATAAACCTATACCTACTATTTTTGTTGTATAAAGAAATAGATATTCTGGATTGAATCAAATCGCCTGTCGCTTATGATCTAAACTCATTAATGAAGTCAGTAATAGTAATGTGTGAAGCATATTTGCTTCAAATATGTCAATAACGCATGTTTGATTAATATCATGCTTTGATATTATAAATTATTTATGCTCGATTATTCATCTTGAAATCAATCGATTACATCTATACTGTCTATGCTATGTGCTTCGGAAGGCACGTTAAGCCGTTGGTACCGGCTGCTATCTGGTAGTCGTTAAAGGAACCACGTCAGAGGCTGAGAGGCGGTTCCGAAGACACCAGGGTGTATATGATCGATCGACCGTGACACCAACACGAAATGAGGATAATGAGAGCGTATCATGGTCCTAGATTTGGTGGTACTGGTTATTACAATGGAGCGACTGCCGTCTGTCTTCCGTAACCCTTTTTACAGGGAAACCAGACCAATAGGAACACGACCCGGGTGTGTTAGTGGACAACACTGGCAGATTTTTCAGGCTGCCTAAAGGCGTCTGACTTTTGGTCTAATGACTGCCATCTCACCAACCAACAACCAGGAACAACGGCTTAACGTGCCTTCCGAAGCACGGAGGAGCTCAAGATAGAAATGCCACTAATGGCGACCAATCCAAACACGGCCGCGCACTCGCCGTCGCTTGACGCGTATCAACGTTACGAAAACGAAGCGATTACTCCCTCAGTTAATTGCTTCGGAGCCCAGTATCCCTAGTATGAGTTTTTCTAAACGCAGACGATAGCGATTGCGTTAGCGATTTTGTATGGCAAACCTGTACAGCGCCTCTGGCGGATTGTGAGGCCACTAAGAAATTTCATACAAAATCCTAAGAAAAACTCATACTAGGGGTACAGGGTACGCTTACAAAACGCAGTCGCTTAGCTTCTGCATGTATAAAATATCATACTTGGGTACTATGCCCCTTGTATGAGTTTTTCTTAACGCAGACGCTAGCGACTGCGTTAGGATGTCCGACTCGCGCTTGACCAGTTTTATTTCTATTTTTTTTTAATTAGAAATTCAAATGTTCGAGCGAGATACCGTGTTTAGTTTCACTGGTGAACGAATTAGTGACGTTTCGCTTTTAATAGATTAAAATAAAATTATTATATATATTGATAAGTTCAATCTATAGAGGAAACGACCTCGAAACGACCTCGGCCTAGTAATCTTTGGCCAATTTCCTTAATATTAGAATTTATCTATAAACTGTTACATCATATTACCACAGATTATATACCGTAGACTTTAACTATCTAAAAAACCATACATACTGTCGGTTTCAGTGCCCCTAGTATGAGTTTTTCTTAACGCAGACGCTAGCGACTGCGTAAGCGATTTTGTATGACATTCCAGTACAACGCCAATGCCGGATAGTAAGGAAACTAAGAAATTTTACAAAATCCTAAAGCAGCCGCTATAGCGTCTGCGTTTATAAAAAATCATACTAGGGGTACTGAAGTATTCGCTAGATGGCAATCTTTAGGCTGTGTCAGATGCCTTTACGCGGTCTGAAAAATCTGACAGTGATTCCATAGGTACAGTACCCGTAGTATGAGGTTTTATAAACGCCGACGCTATAGCGACTGAACGCAGTCGCTATTTGTATGGAATTTAGTTTCCTTACTATCCGCCAGGGGCGCTGTACAGGTTTATCACACTATATCGCTAACGCAGTCGATAGCGTCAGCGTTTATAGAATCTCATACTAAGGGAATGAAAAACACGCAATCCTAAAACTTGGTAAAATTATTATTTTTAGTTGCGAAACCCTATAATGACCACACAGAATGCGGTGGCGCTGCTTTCCAAGTCACAAGGACATATATTACATTAAAATGTGCCATAGGTACCTATGTTTGTAGTACTAACAGATTACAGAATACTATAGTAGTTTTCTTCATCCGAGCGTGTTTCCCGGTTGCATATTCAGCTTACGCTTCAGAGCCCAGAGTACGCTATTAATTATGGTCCTGATTAGGCGGTACTGGTTATTACAATGGAGCGACTGCCGTCTGACCTCCGTAATCCTTTTTACAGGGAAACCAGACCCACAGGAACATGACCCGGGTGTGTTAGTGGACAACACTGTCAGATTTTTCGTGGCACGGTCAACCGACCATGCACACTCTTATGTCAGAGTTCTTCGGAACCGCCTCTCGGCCTCTGACGTGGTTCCTCGATTACAACACGTTATCATCTTTATTATCACGCAATCAGGTGATTCAAGCCTGCAATGTCCTAACCAAACTGGAAACAACTAAACAAAGTATGCTTCCCGTGGGAATCGAACCCACAACCCCCAGATCTAAGGGCAAACACACACATTAACCATTGGACCATGGAGGCAGTTTGAAACACTGTGGTTCTAAAACATCAAATCTTTTATTTTTAGTTTTATAAAGAGAAAAAATCTTGAAATAGATTTTATACAACTTTGACCCACATACTCAATATCTGCTATCGGCAATCATCTGTTGGGGTTTCCCATCAGACACTTAACCTCACTTATCAAGGCTTTCATCTTAACCCGAACCACCTGACCTTAATAAATTAAGACAACTTATATAACTTATTAATAAAAAATAGAATTTTTTTTTTTTAATCTGTTTGTTGTTGTTATTTTTATTAACGACCAGCGACCCGCCCCGGCTTCGCATGAGCATAAAAACCTTCCTCTGGAATCACTCTATATGTACAGAAAAAGCTACTTTGTTTTACACTATGTAGTGATGATAAATGATTAAGATAAATAATATAGTATTCCAAAAAAAAACGACTTCCATTTTGTTTACTGAAGCCAAGTTGAACTTTGACAGATTAGAAAAACTCAAGCAACTAGGTGTGCAAGGTCAGTTGACCCAGTACTCTAATAGACTACAAATAAATGAAAACAGTGCCAGTGTCCCATATTTGAAACATAATTAGATTTTTTTTAATTTAGAAAGCTAATTAATAAATAGGTATGCTTAATTAAATACATACATATAGTCACGTCTTTATCCCATACGGGGTAGACATAGCTTAGGGCCATAAGACCTTAGACCACGTTTAGCATGATGACAGTTGAAACAGGAAATCAATAGTGATGGGTTGCTAGCCGCATCGCCTATGTCATTATTTCCCTATTCGCCAATTCCCTCAGTGCCCCTAGTTTTTCTTAACGCGGACGCTAGCGACCGCGTTAGCGATTTAGTATGGCAAACCTGTACAGCGCCTCTGGCGGATAGTAAGGCAACTAAGAAATTCCAAACAAAATCCTAACGCAGTCGCTAGCGTCTGTGTTAAGAAAAACTCTTACTAGGGGCACAGTCGACTTTCACGGCTTGCGCGGGAAGAGAAGCAGCTGGTACATTCTATGTTTTTCTTTTTCTCCCAGACCAGCATGGAAGGTTTTATTAAGGAATTACATAAAAAACTACATCTCGGGAATAGTGACTTTTTAAATTTAGAATTCAAAGCCCATTATACTACTTTTTTTTCTTCTATTTAGGTAATATTTCTTTTTGAATGATCAGAATATTTAAAATATTAGTTATAAAATTTACACATAAATTACACTTAGATTAACGATGAACAAAAAGATGACGACCTCCGTGGCATAATGGTTTACATGCCTGACCGCTACTCAGGAGGTCCCGGGTTCGATCCCCGGTCAGGTCAAGATGAAAAATGAATGATCTTTTTCTGATTGACCTGGGTCTTGGATGTTTATCTATATATGTATTTGTTATAAAATATAGTATCGTTGAGTTAGTATCCCATAACACAAGTCTCGAACTTACTTTGGGGCTCAATCTGTGTGATTTGTCCCTATATATTTATTTATATTTTTTTTTATTTATTTATTAAAAAAATAAATTGCCTAGCCATACCTAATACCTAAATACCTATTTAAGTGTATGGATGAAGAAGACTTCACGAACCCCATTTTACAAGTTGGTTAAAGATAACTGGCCGGTTAATAACCGTATCGGATGGCACGGTTTAGCGTTATTTCGCAACTAATTATCTTCTAATACCAACAATCTTGCTAAATTCGGTGTTCACTTAAATAACCAATGAAATTATATCATAAAATGTTGCAATACAGCACTGAAATGTACGCGTTTCCATTGTGATACGCGGCCATCTTGGATTTATATAAATAAATCCTAACTATCACTACATAGTATAAAACAAAGTCGCTTTCTCTGTCCCTATGTCCCTTTGTATGCTTAAATCTTTAAAACTACGCAACGGATTTTGATGCGGTTTTTTTTTAATAAATAGAGTGATTCAAGAGGGAGGTTTTTATGCTCATGCGAAGCCGGGGTGGGTCGCTAGTAATAGTATTAAAAAACAATGGTTCATTGACTAGTTGGAAAACCATGAAGTTAGTGCGCACAGCGTGCTTAACATTAATGATTGACATAACTATACCTACATAGGATTGACAATAAAACAATAATATAATTCTTAGCTAAATTTAAATGATCGATTCCTTATCAATAAGAGAAATGGAAAACAATTTAATGTAGTAAAGCTTGTAGGATTCACTCGTGTTCTAAATGAGACTATTACCCCCAGTATGAGTTTTTCTTAACGCAGACGCTAGCGACTGCGTTAGGATTTGCATGGAATTTCTTAGTTGCCTTACTATCCGCCAGGGGCGCTGTACAGGTTTGTCATACAAAAACGCTTATGCAGTCGCTAGCGTCTGTGTTTAGAAAAACTCATACTAGAGGCACTGGAGTTATTAATAGGTCTGTGAATTAGACTTTAATAGTTATTACAAAATATATTGAGGTCATATTCGATTATGAAATGAATACGAATATCGAATCATATTATATAAATAACTATTGCAGAGAGCTAATTTCATATTCATAAAACCGTCATTTGGGAATTTTAAACTGATAAACCGAACCATCTAGTTATGGTCCGACGACCTTATCAAGGTCGTCGGAAGATGCTGGATGCAGGCTTCAAAACAGAATAGAAAAAAGTGATGATTTTTCAGATTTTGATTTAAGAATAAAAAAAAGGGCGGCACACGGGGACTGCCGTGGTACAGCTATTGCATAGCATTTTTTATCAACTTATGCAATAAGTACGAACGCTCGGCCGAGCTTCATGGTCGGCGGAGTGGGGGGTGTTAGGTTTTATTTTGGTTCAGTGCCCTTAGTATGAGTTTTTCTTAACGCCGACGCTAGCGACTGCGTTAGCGATTAAGTATGACAAACCTGTACAGCGCCTCTGGCGGATAGTAAGGCAACTAAGAAATTCCATACAAAATCCTAACGCAGTCGCTAGCGTCTGCTTTAAGAAAAACTCATACTAGGGGCACTGGAGTTTCTTGATTCGGTCGCCGCGCTCAAAGCCCGCTATAAAAATAAAATAATAAGAATGAATAAATAAATAAATAATTTTTGTAATTAAGTTGCTCAGATAAAAATGAAGAAATAATTAATTGATTGTTGTTTATTTGTGGCATATTAATTATGCTTTTAATAATTATAATAAAGCTGAAGAGTTTGTTTGTTTGAACGCTTATAACTTGAAAACTACTGGTCGGATTTGCAAAATTATTTTTGTATATGAAAGCCTGATTCCCGGGGACGGTTATAGGCTATACTTAGTACATACACACTAATGGCGAGTGAAACCGCGGGGAACAGCTAGTTCGGTTATATACCGCCCAAAAGTAGTTTATGTTTGACCCCTGGCACAGAAGCTAGTCTGAAATATATGTAGATGCCAATTTTACGAATTTGTTGACTAGACGCCTGTCTTTAAATAATCGCGTAACATACATCACTATTAATATATTAATACATCACTATTAATCATAATATAAAACAAATTCGCTTTTTCTGTCCCTATATACCTTTGTATCTTGATAGAGTGATAAAAGAGGAAGATTTTTATGCCCATGCGAAGCCGGGGCGGGTCGCTAGAAAAAAGTAAAAACATTTCGACAAAACGAAAACCTCTTTTTGAAATCGGTTAAAAAGTCCATTATACGAAAAATTTGGCGCGTTTTTTGTATAAGATTGAACATATGTATTCTGTTATCTGTGGCGCGGGCATTCTTATTAATCTGTGGTGTCATACATAATGTGAGGTCAGAAAGCGGTTTTTTTCGAATATCATTCATTTTTTTGTGGTAAAAAAACATGATTTTACCTTGACCCAAAATCAATATAGCGACCTTAAGTATGTTTGTACATATATAACAGTTCTGCTAACATATTACAAATTATACACCTTGCCATAAGGTCACTGACTTCTACGCGTTACGCGTTTACTGTGACGTCATTTTTTTTAATATATAGGGACAAGTCACATAGTGCCCCTAGTATGAGTTTTTCTTAAGGTGATACCTCGGTGAAAACTAGCGCCACCGTCATTTAAAAATCATTACTCACTGAAAACACAAGTTATCAAAAATCCCTCTGCTGTAATTATTATGGTTCTGGATCTGAAGTTAATTTCAAACATATTTAATTATTAAATTATAATTCCCTATAGTTACAAATTGCATTATTGCTTAAAACGGCCACTTTTAGCAGTTTTACAATTTGTAACTATAATTTAATAATTGAATATGATTAAAATTAACTTCAGATCTTTGAAGTTTGACGTGTCTGTCTGTCTGTCTCTGGCATCATAGCTCCCGAAAGGATGAAGCGATTTCAATTTAGTTTTTTTCTTGTTAAAGGTGACTTACGGGCGAGTTATCTTAGACATGTTTGATGACAATCGGTTGAGCCGTTTAGAAGTTGTGGGGGTAAAAGTGGGGAAGAACAACCGAATATCTGCAAATATACTCGAGTGGGGTCTCAAATGAAAGCGCATCACGTGCACATTACAAAATAATATATGTTTAATGAAAATCGGTTGAGCTGTTACAAAGCTCTGGGGGTGTAAGTGGGTAAAATACCTAATGTCTGCAAATAATATGTAAATCAGTTGACCGTCACCACTAAAAAGAAAATGTGTCGTGGGTTTTTTGTAATTTTAAATTTAATGCTATCTGGCGCTTTCCTCGGCCAACGAATAAGTTTGGCAATCCAACGAGGAAATGCTGCCAGCATCTTTGAAACATTGCCACATGGACCTTTTCCATAATTTTTGGTAAGTATTTTTGTTTTCCTTTTATTTTTATTTAGTTTTATTTGTCTTTAGTTTTTTTTTTAAGTTATTGTCATTGTAATTGTCTTGTTTATACAATAAATTCAATATTCTTATTGAGGTCATGTTATCTTTATTCTGTGGTTGATTACGGACGTCATGACTTTATCAATGGAGACACGCACCGTCTCATCTCGTCGAACACGGACGCGCGTAACATAATAAAGCAATGTTGCGCGTGCGCAGGATGCCATTTCACTTTTAATACGCTTCCTAAACATTAAACGTTAGTAGCTAAGTGTTAAGCAATTTTGGCGATGAGATGGGTCGCCATTTTTTCCAAAACACAGATTATGATGATTTTATGGCCCCTAGAATGAGATTTTATAAACGCAGACGCTAGCGACAGCCTTCGTTATAAGTTTTTCCAAAAAGTGATCGAGAATGGGCTTAATTGCCCTACCCATTCTCGATCACTTTCATTTATTTTATTTTTTCGTTTATTCTTTTGTACATAAAATCTGTAAATATTAGTCGAATTTTTAGGTTAATTTTTATACTTTTTTACTGTTGATAAATATTTTTTATATTGCTCATTATATTTTGTTAATTGTTTTATTTTCTCAACTGAAGCCATTTTTTCAGGCGTTACGTAAAAATTCAGCGAAAGTAGAATACTTTCAGTCTGGTTTTATTATTTTTTACATTCATTTTGTCTCACTTCGACGTGTTTTCATTATTCTCATACCTAGTATGAGATTTTAAATGACGATAGCGACTGCGTTAGCGATTTAGTATGGCAAACCTGTACAGCGCCTCTGGCGGATAGTAAGGCAACTAAGAAGTTCTATACAAAACTTACGCAGTCGCTAGCGTCAGCGTTTAGATAAACTCATACTAGGGGCACAGTACCCTCATACCTCTATATATGATCTAAGCCTCATGCCTATAGTATGAGATTTTGACGCTAGCGACTGCGTTAGCGATTTAGTATGGCAAACCTGTACAGCGCCTCTGGCGGATAGTAAGGCAACTAAGAAACTACATACCAGTGCCCCTAGTATAAGTTTTTCTTAACGCAGACGCTAGCGACTGCGTTAGCGATTTAGTATGGCAAACCTATAGACTCTGAAACCAGTGTTTCAGAGGTCTTCGGAACCACCTCTCGGCCTCTGACGTGGTTCTTTTAACGACTACCAGATGGCAGCTGGGACCAACGGTTTAACGTGTCTTCCGAAGCACGGAATCATCTTTATTGGCAAACAATCAGGTGATTCAATTCATCGTTTATTCAATTCATCGTGAACCATGCCAACAGAATTTAAAATTTAGAAATATTAACAAGAAGTGGCATAGCGCACGAAAAACGTGTCACTAGTTTGGCTTGCAAGCCAACGTTTCACACAGAAGAAATGGGCGGGGAATTTGATTGCGTCATTTATTGCCACTGTTATTGGTCGATAATATTAGGTGGCTTTGTTGTAAACTACGTAACACATTTTTAATAAGGTGTGGTGAGGTTTACATGTATGAATTGAAGGTGAGAAGAGAGAATACGCTGATACACTGATCCTGGAACTAAATCCGCGTCAAAATATTTCTATTCGGATAATTTATCTGTTCGTTGACCATGCTCTTGACATTGCCAATACCATGCAATACTAATGCCATAACAATATAATTTCGAAATTGATATCTAATCTCAACTATTACGGAACACAACATCTATTTGAAACATAATTTACCTTATGTAACGTCTGGCTGTTCAAAGTTTCTGAATTAACCAACTGACCACATTAAGTGTTGCCTATGGCTTTGCTTGCGTGGAAATTTGAGGGGGGTTATAAGGTATCGGAGGTATACGGAGCACCCAAACAGGAGTCCTATTTTAGCGACCCGCCCCGGCTTCGCATGTGCATAAAAAACTTCGTCTTGAATCACTTTATCTATTAAAAAAACCGCATCAAAATCCGTTGCGTAGTTTTAAAGATTTAAGCATACAAAGGGACATAGGGACAGAGAAAGCGACTTTATTTTATACTATGTAGTGATGATGAACTCTTACTCCAGTGGTTAAGGCGTTTACCTGTAGACCAGGGGGCCGTGGGTTCGATTCCCACGGGATACTTTGTTTAGTTGTTTCCAGTTTGGTTAGGACATTGCAAGCTTGAATCACCTGATTGTCTGATAATAAAGATGATTCCGTGCTTCGGAAGGCATGTTAAGCCGTTGGTCCCGGCTGCCATCTGGCAGTCGTTAAAGGATCCACGTCAGAGACCGATAGGCGGTTCCGAAGAACTCTGACACCAGGGTGTGCATGGTCCGAGACTTGATTGATCTCCAAACACGACTAATATTTTATTAACAAAATCTTACCAGTATTTTTTTTTAATAATGAACCATATATTAAAAAAGAC
The DNA here is from genome assembly GCA_947044815.1 of Apomyelois bistriatella. NCBI lineage: Eukaryota > Metazoa > Arthropoda > Insecta > Lepidoptera > Pyralidae > Apomyelois > Apomyelois bistriatella. The sequence continues at coordinate 1,237,956 of OX345718.1, forward strand.
ATACCTACACAATTACAAATAATATATACGAATTGTATATCGTATGAACTCAACGACACTCTGATTTTCGATTAACGCTTAGTTACAAATATCAATTTGCTGAACAGAAAAAAAAATCAAAGAAATCAAAATTATATTTTGCAAAAAAAAAACGTTTTCTAAAAATCGTCATAAAAAATTTTAACCGGAATTTTAAAACAATAAAACTTTCCATAAAATTCAATGTCAACGGACAGACAGATGCATTTATAGCCATAGGTATAGAAAGGCAAAGTCTGGTGTCCGATTGACCTACTTAGTTGGCGAAAACCTGTTATTTAATGGTAAGAGCACACTATGTCGTTTCGCACCGCGAAATACCTACGCCCAAATTATTTACTTAATATAAAACATTACACCATAGGCGGACTATGCTAGGAGCTATTGTAACATAATTAGTTATAGTACTACTATTGTCTAACAGTCAATCTTTAGGCTGGTCCATTGCCTGAGAAAATAATAAGTTCGTTTTCTTGCTACCAGTTGGCGCTATGAGAATTGGAAAAAATGGCTTTTATCAAGATTCCGATTGTTTTTGGCGTGTGTTATATAATAAAACATAATTTTTAGAGTTTCGTTATCGTACCACAAACTGATTTAGCGATTTATTTATTACCTAGCGACCCGCCCCGGCTTCGCATGGGCATAAAAACCTTTCTCTTGAATCATTCTATATATTAAAAAAAACCGCATCAAAATCCATTGCAGTTTTAAAGATTTAAGCATACATAGTGACATAGGTACAGAGAAAGCAAATTTGTTTTATACTATATAGTGATAGTGATTTATTGGATTAACAATCACAGTTTCTCAAGTGATCGATAGATGGCGTTTATATGTCTCAGTATGGGTTGGATTCTTGATACACTAAAAAATTGAGTATGGTGGCTGAATATATTTGTACCAGCGTAGTATTCTTTAATCTGTGCTTAAGGTAAGGCAGAGTAGGTATCTATTATTATATTTAATATTTTATTTTTAGTAATTTCAAGTACATATAAATTATTTTGTTATTTATTTTATACTAGCGACCCGCCCCGGCTTCGCATGGGCATAAAAACTTTCATCTTGAATCACTCTATCTATTAAAAAAAACCGCATCAAAATCCGTTGCGTAGTTTTAAAGATTTAAGCATACAAAGGGACATAGGGACAGACAAAGCGACTTTGTTTTATACTATGTAGTGATAGTGATTGCGATACATTTTCTCAATAAATACACATTCTATTCCACAAATACGTTGCCGGTGCCGCCCAATCCTTATCCGGTTCGATGCGGATGGACTGGATGTGCTTGTACCTTTACAGCGAGTAATTTACGAGAGTCATTGACTGAAAACACTGCGAGACGTTGAAGAGTTGATGCGATCTTTACCAAAATGATAAAACGGTCAAGCGCGAGTCGGATTTGCGGACGACGGGTACATACCAGCAGCCTACGGATAAGTACTGCGAGCATTCTCTACCATAACCAAATTTTCTATATATCCTAAATGTAAGAGCTGTTCTCTTGTCGATGGAGTCTCTTCCAGGTGTCTCTATCTTCCGCTAGCCTTTTCATATCCTGATACGACACGACTCACACTTTTTCCTTTATTCGTTCTATTCAACTTCTTCTTAAGTAATTACTAGCTTTTGCCCGCGGCTTCGCCACGGTTAACTTCCTTTGGGAACAATGCTTTTTCCCGGGAAGAAAGGTACCCTATATATCCTTCTCCTAGTTCTAAGCTACCTCCACCTATTTTCAGCCAAATCAGTTCAGCTGTATAAATAGTGTAACTAACACGACTTTATATATATATAGATTGATACTAATATTATAAAGAGGAAATAGGCTTCGAAAACTACTGGACCGATTTGAAAAATTATTTCAATGTTTCCAACATTGAAATAAGCCACATTATCCCCGAATAACATAGGCATAACATTTTAAAAATTTGCGAATTCCGATTTTATTTAAGTATATTTATTTGTTATTTCTTTTTGTTAAAAGTTTACTATCCATCGAGCTAGAAAATCGCGTGCGAAATTTTTAATTTTTTAATCTATGAGTATATTTTTATATAAGCTCAACTAATATTATAAATGCGAAAGTGAGTTTGTATATTTGTTTGTTTGTTTGTTTGTTACCTTTTCACGCCCTATCTACTGGACCAATCTCTCTGAAATTTCGCATTCACATAGCTAGGAGTATTGAGAAGGACATAGGGTAACTTTTATCCCGGGAAAAAGCAATGATCCCGCGGGAAATTCATGCGGGCGAAGCCGCGGGCGAATGCTAGTATATTATATTAGATAGATAGAGAATCTTAGAAGATTTTCGTGTGTTTGTTTTTTAGTATTGTTTTTTTTAATGGTATTTCTCTTTCAACGTGATATGTTAATGTTTTTATTGTGTGAAAAACAAGTAGAGGCAAAACGACATCAATAAATCAAGACACGAATTACAATAATTACCAACCATACAGCCCTCCCGCTGTTAAACGATAATAATATCACTTATATTTATTTTAACTTTATGTATAAAATATAATTTCTTTCACAAAATAGGCAGTTTTAATGTAATTTACTTTGATTCATCATGACATATTTTTATTTAAGGTAAGTACAGTGAGCTGCAGAGAAATATGACCCACTTTGAATAGTGATATTTGTGGCATGGGGGTCCGTTTTTTCTGCAGCCGACTGTAACTACTTAAATAATTTTCCTTTGTAGAGCTTTAGACTTATTATTATAGTTTTCAGGGATTCGTATATATAATTATCTATACATATAATTTAATAGCATAAAAGTTTATTTTTTAAGTTTAAGTATTCAGTTTAGGATTTTTTTAATATATTACTAAATGCTTTTTTTTATTTCTAACTGTTTACCTAAATATTTTTGCTAACTCATAGCAAAAATATTTTGTCTATACATTTAGTAATTTTGACTGAAATAGATGGAGGGACATTTAAATTGAATAATAGAAAGCGCAAAAAAAAAAATTTTATTTTATTTTTTCTGACTTTCTGTATGTATGATATACTCACGCTTATCTCCGAAAGTACTCGATTTGCTTAAAACTTTCACCTATTTTAATATTTTAACTCGAAAGAACATCAAAAGTTTGTTTCATCAAAATCGGTCCATTAAAAAAAGTTATCGTCATTTGAATGAACTCAAGGCATGTTTGATTTTGAACGAATGGACCAAATTTAATATTCTCTTTTTTTATGTTGGTTATTGTCATGACAAACTTCGTATAAAAGAAAAAGAGGATTCCTGGGCAATTCCAGTTATCGTGGGAATTTCAGGAATTGCTCCCAAACGAAAAACGAAAAGGAATGCACGAAGTCGCGGGCTACAGCTAGTACTTCTGTAAAGCTAAAAGAGTTTGTGAGTTTGTTTGTTTGAACGCTAATAATTTAAGAACTACTAACTGTTCGAATTTGAATAATTATGACTGACAAGCTGTTCCCCGCGGCTCCGCCCCGCGTGGGACTCGGTTATATCGCGCCCAAAAGTAGCCTATATTTGACCTCAGGTCGTTAACTACATCCCTACCAAATTTCATCACAATCGGTCCAGCAGTTTAGCCGTGAAGAGGTGACAGACAGACAGACTTTCGCATTTATAATATTAGTATGATATGAAGTATAATGATGCCTGACTCTTGGAGAAGTACATACACCCCACGGGCGAGCGAAACCACGGGTAAAAGCCAGTAAGTATAAAAATATTAGTCAAATTAGTTTTAGATATCGTTTTTCGAATTTATGAATTCAGTTAGCGTTTACTTTAATTTAAATAAGTGCTCATTACGACTATCGTGTTCACAGTACGTGTTCTGAGTAGTAAATAAAGGAAGGGTGAACTTCCATTAGTAATACTACTACTTACGATTACAGAATACTATACGAATACATATATTCCTTATAACGTAGGTAGAATTTACTAAATACTTAAGGTATGTGTGAGGAGAGAGGATAAATCCAGGTTTCAGCGAATCGTACAATATATATTATTTCTACTTTACAAATTTTTGACTTTTAAGGTCACACGTTAATAAGAGATTTAGTCAGTGAGTAGTATGAGTTTTGACGTGACAACGTCTTAAATTAGGTTGCGGCTGGGAGTCACTTATGAAAAAGTGTAACGCTCGGTAACGTTACGATGAGTCACCGAACGAGAGAGAGGCCCGCCGAATGCCTTGCGTCTCTCTCCCACTCAACTATGATCGGTCTGCCGCGCGCGGCAGACCGCGCGCGGCAGATTATATTCATATCAATAAATATTCTACCGAGAAAAAGACGTTGTCACGTAAAATCTTCGCCCGTAAAACCGACTTTACAGGCAACCATTTTTTCTTAACGCAGACGCTAGCGACTGCGTTAGCGATTTAGTATGGCAAACCTGTACAGCGCCTCTGGCTGATAGTAAGGCAACTAAGAAATTCCATACAAAATCCTAACGAAACCTAAGAAAAACTCATACTAGGGGCACTGGGGTCGTGAGATCGAAGTAGGCACGAGAGTCAGGCAGCCGCTATGAAATAGCCAGCCACTTAACTTGAGATGATGAGATGAGCCGCAAGAGGTCTTCTAGTGGACGCGCGCAGACTTATATATGGCCCTCGGGGTGATGCGGTGCGGGGAAGCGAGGAAGTACCGCCGTTGGAGAATGCGCGACGTCACATCCTGGTCCATAACTATAAAACTAGAACATTTTATCAAAATCTGTCCAGCGGGTAAGCAGCGAAAGCGTATCACAAAGACATACTATCTCATTTATAATATTAAAAGTTTAACTAAATAATTCTCCAGCTATACTTTACATGACTTCACTGTGGGCATCAACGGGACACCGTAAAGAGAATACTCCTGTACCCCTAGTCACTATCACTACATATCACTTCAGTATAAAACGAAGTCGCTTTCTCTGTCCCTATGTCCCTATGTATGCTTAAATCTTTAAAACTACGCAACGGATTACGAAATGATTCAAGAGGATCCATGCGAAGCGGGGCGGGTCGCTTGTATTTTATAAACGCAGACGCTAGCGACTGCGTTAGCGATTCAGTATGACAAACCTGTACAGCGCCCCTGGCGGATAGTAAGGCAACTATAAAATTCCATATAAAATCCTAACGCAGTCGCTAGCGTCTGCGTTAAGAAAAACTCATACTAGGGGCACTGGTATGTAATTTCTTAGTTGCTTTACTATCCGCCAGAGGCGATGTACAGGTTTGCCATACTAAATCGCTAACGCAGTCGCTAGCGTCTGCGTTAAGAAAAACTCACACTACACAGTAGGTAGGTACCTGGGCGACCGAAGCGAAATACTATTTGCGTGAAAATATGGGTAAAATGAATTTTCCCAGACATGGAACCTAGCTAGATTATCTTTTTGACTGTGTAAGAACTTATGTTTAAAATTTCAAAGAATACGTTGGAGCCGTTTTCGAAAACGCGAATATAAATAAATTTATTGCTCTTTAATAGTATAGAATACTAGGGATACAGCAAAATGGAAAACTACCTTTATTCTAACCGCCGCCATTTTGAATTCAGAGCGTATCCAAGATTTATGCCTATTACGTCAATGTCAAGGTCAGAATTACCAAAGCGCCGCAGTAATCTGTTCCGGTGGTTAAAAACAGAACTAACTAAACTTCATACAGCCTTGTGTAATCGACATAGATTGTGGCGCCACCATGACCGGCAATAAAAAAGTTTGTTTAACTATAAAAATAATTTAGTTTGTCGTGAATCTATTTGCAGTGCCATACATCAAATTGAACTATAAATAAAACTAGATTTACTGCAATAATACTTCCTACTTTTTTATATAACTTCGTCTGAGCGTGTTTCCTGATTGCATCTTTAATTAATTTACGCTTCAGAGCCCAGAAAACAATACAATATACTAAACCCTAAACCAAAGTATGGGACGCCCCCTTTCACCATCATCATAATTTCGAGTAGGTGTCACGGTCAATCGACCATGCACACCCTGGCGTCAGAGTTCTTCGGAACCGCCTCTCGGCCTCTGACGTCGTTCCTCTATCGACTACTAGATGTCAGCCGGGACCAACGGCTTAACGTGCCTTCCGAAGCACGGAATCGTCTTCATTATCCAGACAATCAGGTGATTCAAGCCTGCAATGTCCTAACAAAACTGGAAACAACAAAACAAAGTATGCTTTCCGTGGGAATCGAACCCACGACCCCCGGGTCTACAGGCCAACGCCTTAACCACTGGACCACGGAGGCAGGGGGCAGGCAGGAGACCATGATCCCGATTTAGCGGTACTGGTTATTACAATGGAGCGACTGCCGTCTGACCTCCGTAACCCTTACAGGGAAACCAGACCCACAGGAACATGACCCGGGTGTGTTAGTGGACAACACTGACAGATTTTTCAGGGTGCGTAAAGGCATCTGACATAGCCTAAAGAGCAATAAGCACGGACGAGCAATACAGCCTACCGTAAGGGCACACGGGGCCCGTGCCAATTGGCACGGGCCCCGTGTGCCCTTACCTTGCAAGGCCCCCATTCTCCGGGGACCCTGAAAGATCAACAATTTCTCTCACACATTAATTTTATAAACGTTTTTGCTTAAGAGAATAAAAATTGAATTGCGAACAACATGTTTATACATACATATAATCACGTCTTTATTCCATACGGGGTAGACAGAGCCTAGGGCCATAAGACCTTAGACCACGTTTAGCATGATGATAGTTGAAACAGGAAATCAATAGTGATGGGTTGCTAGCCGCATCGCCTATGTCATGATTCCCACATTCGCAGATTCCCTCAGTAGACTTTTACGGCTTGCGCGGGAAGAGAAGCAGCTTACATGTTTATATTGTAACTAAACCGAATTTTAAGTTTCCTACGTTTGTATTTAAATGTACATCCATTCTTCCATATCCATATCCATACTTCCATCCATACTCCATACTATCCATATTTATACTAATATTATAAATGCGAAAGTCTGTCTGTCTGTCACCTCTTCACTAATTGTGATGAAATTTGGTAGGGATGTAGTTAACGACCTGAGGTCAAACATAGGCTACTTTTGGGTGCGATATAACCGACTCCCACGCGGGGCGGAGCCGCGGGGATCAGCTGGTAATGAAATAAATAAAAACATACAACCGAAATGAGAACCCCTTTTTTAGAAGTCGGTTGAAATAGAGCTTTTGCATCTTAAATTGTAATTTTACTAAGTTAATAATGTATTTTACGATCTTACTCAAACTTTTATATCGTTTCTCAACGCAACATTTTAATTAGCAATTAAAATTTGCATTTCATATTGAACACTTTGACTTGTCGAAATCCTATACTATTAAACGAGTAATATATAAATTTACTAGCGACCCGCCCCGGCTTCGCATGGGCATAAAACCTTCCTCTTGAATCACTCTACTAAAATCCGAAGCGGCCTCGAGAGAGGCATAACTTGAAAAGTAAGAGCACATCAAGAATACTGCTACAAGTAGTCAAAGAAGAAGAGAAAAACTGAAACTGAGACAAACTTAAAGACATAGAAGACAGTACCCCTAGTATGAGCGCTAGCGATTGCGTTAGCGATTTAGTATGGCAGACCTGTAAAGCGCCTTTGGCGGAGGGGAGAGAACTTGTAAGGAGATCAAGCAGGTGCGACTGGAAAGAGATGCGAAATGCAAGTACAGCGCACTCTCTCGAGACTCGGCTCGTATCACCGAGAGGTTGGTAGAGCCATGGGAGGTGGAGGGAGTGACCCTGACACCTACATGAAATGGCGATGAGTAGAGATATTTATAGTTCTTTGTCTCGTAAGTAAACCACAAAAGCCGAAATAGTAAGTTGAAAATAGCTATTACTAAGAATGACCATGCAGTTTTTTTACGATCATAACGGTACCCTACACGCTTTTGTTGGCTCGTAGCCGAAGGAGTATACTCAGTCATTGTAAATGAGGTCAAAGATAGTTGATTGATAAAGTTTTTATAACCTAGTTTTAGCACAGTTTAAAAATAACAGAAAGTGGCATAGCGCACGAAAAACGTGTCACTAGTTTGGCTTGCAAGCCAACGTTTCACACAAAAAAAATGGGCGGGGAATTTGATTGTGTATATATTGTCATTGTTATTGGTCGATAATATTAGGTGGCTTTGTTGTGAACTATGTAATACATTTCTGATAAGGTGTGGTGTGGTTTACATGTATTAATTGAAGATAAGAAGAGAGAATACGCTGCCACACTGATCCTGGAACTAAATCCGCGTCAAAACATTTCTATTTATCATCAAGCATATGATAGCTTGATTCTTGGGGAAGGCTATAGTACATAAGAGCTAAAAGCGAGTGAAACCGCGGGGAACAGCTTATCTATTTATATAAAAATCAATTGCTGTTCGTTAGTCTCGCTAAAACTTGAGAATGGCTGGGCCGATTTGGCTAATTTTGTCTTGAAATATTTGTGGAAGTTCAGGGAAGGTTTAAACGGTGAGTAAAGTGCAGGTTCAGGCGGTACGGAGTTCGCCGGGACAGCTAGTTTGTTATAAAATATAGTATCGTTGAGTTAGTATCCCTTAACACAAGTCTTGAACTTACTTTGGGGCTAACTGAAAAATCTGTGTGACTTGTGTTGATTTATTTATTTATTAAAATCCTAACGCAGTCGTTTATAAAATCTCAGGTAAGTATAAAAATATGATGATATGACATTGTTAACGTATTGCTAATTAATCATACTTATTAGCGATAATAGCTATTGTCAACTCTTCCTGGTCAATTTGTATAATGACCATTGTTCTCCCTGCCAATTACAGGGTGTCCATCTTAAGATGAATAATATTTAATTCATTTTCCTCACTCGAAAAGATGTTTGTTTGATCAGAGTATCGGGGGGGGGGGGGTAAACGCTTCTTTCTTCTCTAGGGCGGGATATTTGAAAATAGAACTAAATTTTGTAAAGAAGTTTAGAAACGAATTTTTTTTTAAATGTGAAAGTATAACCAGCCAGTTTGAATTTAAAAATACTCATTAGAGGCAGCACGCACTAAGATTATTCTGGACATATTAAAAAAATTACATTGTCTAATACCTTGTACGGAATATATTCTCTTCGACCCTTGTATAACAATTAACAATCCTACTAATATTATAACTTGAAAGTTTGTATAGATGTTTGTTACTCTTTCACAGGAAAACGGCTTAACCGATTTGGTTGAAATTTGGTATGGAGATTGTTTGGACCATGTAACATAACATAGGCTATATTTTATCCCGGAATTCCCACAAGACAACAGCTAGTACATAAATAAAATAGTGAGAGAGTGGCAGCATGCTAGTGACACTGTAAAGAGTCATGAGTGTAAATATAAGCTACGTGAAAAAGCTTCTTCCATGCTGGTCTGGGAGAAAAAGAAAAACATAGAATGTACCAGCTGCTTCTCTTCCCGCGCAAGCCGTAAAAGTCGTCTGAGGGAATCGCTGAATGGGAAAATCATGTCATAGGCGATGCGGCTAGCAACCCATCACTATTGATTTCCTGTTTCAACTACCATTATGCTAAGCGTGGCCTAAGGTCTTATGGCCCTAGGCTCTGTCTACCCCGCATGGGATAAAGACGTGATTATATGTATGTGAAAAAGCTGGAAGAAATTGCTTTAGCGATAAGTCCGCCTTTGTTCCGTAAAGCTGTTTTATGCAATTTTAATATTTTTGTGGTGCAATAAAGAGTATTTGTATTGTATTGTATTGTATTGTATTGTACGTGACCCCGCAAAGATAGCTAGCTACCTTTCAATGAATCAATACCTAAAAAATCTGTCAGTGTTGTCCACTAACACACCCGGGTCATGTTCCTGTTGGTCTGGTTTCCCTGTAAGGGTTACGGAGGTCAGACGGCAGTCGCTCCATTGTAATAACCAGAACCTCCAAATCAGGACCATGATTAAAACGTAATACGTACCTTAGGCTCTGAAGCGTAAGCTGTGCCCCTAGTATGAGTTTTCTAAACGCAGACGCTAGCGACTGCGTTAGCGATTTAGTATGGCAAACCTGTACAGCGCCTCTGGCGGATAGTAAGGCAACTAAGAAATTCCATACAAAATCCTAACGCAGTCGCTAGCGTCTGCGTTAAGAAAAACTCATACTAGGGGTACTGAGGACGCAACTGGAAAACACGCTTAAATGATGAATGTCCTGAAATTTTCGGATGCATGGATGACCTTAAACAACAAGGATGGAATGAAGTGTTAGAGAAGAAAATAAGTTAAGAAAAAAAGTACCAACTTATGCTTTATCCCATCCCAACTAATCCACATCCATACTTTCCATACTAATATTATAAATGCGAAAGTCTGTCTGTCTGTCTGTCTTTCTGTCTGTCTGTCTGTCACCTCTTCACGGCTAAACTGCTGGACCGATTGTGATGAAATTTGGTAGGGATGTAGTTAACGACCTGAGGTCAAACATAGGCTACTTTTGGGCGCGATATAACCGAGTCCCACGCGGGGCGGAGCCGCGGGGAACAGCTAGTATTATATATGCGAAAGTGAGTTTGTATATTTGTTTGTTGCCTCTTCACGCCCTATCTACTGAACCAATCTTCCTAAAAATTTTGCATACGCATAACCAAGAGTATTGAGAAGGACATAGGTTACCTTACATCAAGTGAAAAGCACTGTGCCCCTAATATGAGTTTTTCTAAACGCAGACGCTAGCGACTGCGTAAGCGATTTTGTACGGCAGACCTGTACAGCGCCTCTGGCGGATATTAAGGCAACTAAGAAATCCCATACAAAATTCTAACGCAGTCGCTAGCGTCTGCGTTAAGAAATACTCATACTAGGGGTACAGGTATTGCAGGAATCTATAGGCTAAGGTAACCCCTTTCCATGCCTGTTTGCCTACTACAGAATCTTACGAAAAACTACACATATTTCTTTGTCTATCACCAGTTTGGCACGTTGTCAAATAATATGCATTTTTTTACGTGGCATTCATACTAAAGGTTTTCGCCATAAGGTCAATACTTTTTCAATGTCACTTTGTCGCCCTCCTTGGCGTAATCGTTAACATGTCTGTCCGCTATTCGGGTGGTCCCGGGTTCAATCCCCGGTCAGGTCAACATGAAAAGTGATATTTTTCTGATTGGCCTGGGTCTTGGATGTTTATCTATATAAGTATATAATATATAATTAATCCATACTTCCATACTCCATACTAATATTATAAATGCGAAAGTCTGTCTGTCTGTCACCTCTTCACAGCTAAACTGCTGGACCGATTGTGATGAAATTTGGTAGGGATGTAGTTAACGACCTGAGGTCAAACATAGGCTACTTTTGGGCGCGATATAACCGAGTCCCACGCGGGGAACAGCTAGTAATATTATAAATACGAAAGTGAGTTTGTATATTTGTTAGTTTATTTGTTACCTCTTCACGCCCTATCTACTGAACCAATCTTCCTAAAATTTCGCATACACATAGCTAGGAGTATTAAGAAGGAATTAGGGTACCTTTCAATCCGGGAAAAAGCACTGTTCCCGAAGGAAATTCAAACAGGCGAAGCCGCGGGCGAAAGCTAATAATATCATATCTTGACCGACATGCTTTCACTTACTTTCTTTGTACCTAAACGGGTTTCGCTGAGTCATCAGAGTTGACATTTTCGGGTCATCTCGTAAACTTAAGGTCAAGTTGATTGCCCAGTTTGAACTATGATTTTTATTGTCCACTGGCAGTCAACCCAGGCTTCGCCCGTGGAACATACACAGCCTATGTCACTCGGGGATAGTGTGGCTTTCATCGTTTTTGATAATTTCGGGAGCGATTCCCGAAATTCCCACGACAACGGGAACGAAGCCCACGCGCACGAAGTCACAGGAAACAGCTAGTAGAACATAGATATGACAGTAAAAACAGGAAAATGGAAAAATATTTTCATTGCCTCATTAGCAGGCCAAAGGGCACTCAATTACGCACGTGTTACGGTTGCATTTCCCGCTGTAATAGCTTAAACGTGACTCTGACATGCCCGGTAGATAATTGTCATAACTATTTAATTATTTACTATATATGTGAACTGACCGCCGTTTTATATATGGCAACTAGCGACCCGCCCCGGCTTCGCACGGGTGCTGCTATATAATACATGTAATTACTACATAGTAAACAAAGTCGCTTTCTCTGTCCCTATGTCCCTTTGTATGATATTTTTTGTGATACTTAAGTATGCTCTTATTTATATATATTATTTATATATTTTTATGTATGTATTTATGTTTGTTTTAATTGTTTATATTTTTTTTATTTAGTATGTGTAGGTTATATTAATAAATAATATTATTTTATATTTACATCGTTATTTTATTTATATCTTTTTGTGTATATTTATTATACAAATCAACTGCAAATATTTTAAGGGCAGATTCAGACCACTATACTGAACAACTTTTCCAAATAAACTTATATCGAAATACGAAATTTAATTTTTCACTCTCCATACTAAACTAGATCAACTGATTCTCAATTTGTATGGGAGGTCAGAAAATGTTTTTGTATTTCGACATAAGTTTATTTGGGGAAGTTGTTCAGTTTAGTGGGCTGAATCTGCCCTTAAAATATTTGCAGTTGATTTAAATTCACCTTATATACGTATGTATACTGCGCCTTCGCCTATTGATTTGTTTATGTTTTGTTCTCCATCCACCCTAAGGTTGACTGGAAGAGATTGCATTAGCGATAAGTCCGCCTTTGTACCTTACCTAGTTTGTAACAAAATTATGTATACATTTGTTTGGTGCAATAAAGAGTTTTCTATTATATTCTATGACTGGAAAAGTGGTACTTAGTAGAAAAAGAAATAACAACGACTCGAACTTGAGACTTTTCGGTGTCCGTCCACGTGTTGATCGACTACGCAATAGAGGTTATACGCAATATTTGCAATTTAGCTATATGTGTAATGTTATGTCGAAATGCAAGGGAAACCGCTTCGCTCGCATAGCTTCGGTGTAGCCACGAAATCGACCTATTTCATTAGCGGAATTGACCCGTGCAGTTAAGGCGATACCTCGGTGAACACTAGCGCCACCGTCATTTAAAAATCATTACTCACTGAAAACACAAGTTATCAAAAATCCCTCTGCTGTAATTTATGGTTCTAGATCTGAAGTTAATTTTATAGTTCCATATAGTTACAAATTGCAAAACTGCTAAAAGTGGCCGTTTTCAGCAATAATGCAATTTGTAATTATAGGGAATTATAATTTAATATGTTTAAAATTAACTTCAAATCCAGAACCTTAAGTTTACAGAGCAAAGGGATCTTTGATAACTTGTGTTTTCAGTGAGTGATGATTTTTAAATGACGGTGGCGCTAGTGTTTACCGAGGTATCACCTTAAAAATAAATCACTACTACACTAGCTGTCTTCGCTCCCGTTCCCGCGGAAATTCCGGGAAATTTCTTGGGAATCTCCGTTTTCTTTTATACAAAGTTTGTCATGACAATAAACAAACACGAAAAAAAAAAATATTCAATTTGGTGCATTGTTCGAAATTGCTATATATTTGCAGGCAAACATGCCTTGAGTTAATTCGAATGACGATAACTGTTTTTTATGAATCGATTTTGATTAAAAAAAACTTCAGTCGCATTATATAGGTGTATTGTATATATTAGGTACCGAAATATCTGTTTATTTAGTAAAACAACAAAAATACAATTTTAAATATAAGGTCCTAATACCTAATTGTTATTATTCCTTGATCTTAGCTACTTACAATAATTTTAAATTACTCTAGAAACTAAAAAAGTATTTACATGATAAAAAAAAACATAAACTAATTATTTAAAAAAAAAACTTACAAAAACTCTAGTCCCGGCAAATCATTACCCCGAGGTAGGGTGCCCAGAAGGCTGATCAGAAGGTCATAATTATATCATATTTTTTAAAGTACATTTTTAAAGTAAGAGCCCATATCTATATATATAAAAGAAAGTCGTGTTAGTTACTCCACTTATAACCCAAGAACGGCTGAACCGATTTAGCTGAAAATTGTCAGGGAGGTAGTTTAGAGCCAGGAGAAGGACATAGGATACTTTTTATCCCGGGAAGCCCACGCGGGCGAAGCCGCGGGCAAAAGCTAGTTTATTATATATATAAATTATTTTGAGAATTTATTAACTCTTTGTCGCAAATCCGACTCACATGATTTTTTGTGTAGTTATTCCAAAACGCATGTTTCATAGCCCCAACTTAAACTTAGAAAAATTAACAAAATTAGCACCTCAGTAGGTCAACTTGCGAAATTGATTCGTAGAGGTCACAGGGAGGACGTAAGTTCATGAGATTTGTACTTGGTGATAAGTTTGATGAATTTTCATGAGCCAATGGTCACGCAGGCTTCGTCACACACTCCTTAAGACAACTACCTAAGACTTAATCCTGCCTCTTGTCATCCTCATCATGATGATGACTTCTTCATCATTTCAGCCTCAGGCTGTCCACAGTTGGACATAAGCCAAGGATTTCCAGAATGACCGGTTGTCGCGGCCTGCATCCAGCGCTTACCTGCGACCTTCTTCAGGCCGTCTGACCATCTATTCGGTGTCCGATGCTGCGCTTACCGCGCACACTTGCCTTTTTGCTTCTTGCGTACTGTAAAAAATCTAGCTGTTGCCCGAGGCTCCGCCCGCGTGTTACTTGGTTTTCTCATGCCTAAAAGCATCCCTAAAGCTCGAGTCTGACGAACGAATGACACTTGGACGATTTTTTTAAAACTGAAACGGGCGGCTTGGCCGGCAGAAAAAGGTGAGTCTCAGGCCTCAGGTATCTGAGGTCCTCTGTACAAAGTCTACCTCTGGTTGGATCTGTTATGTACATCCTTTATTTACTGACTAGCTGTTTGCCGCGACTACGTGCGCGTGGGCTTCGCTCTCATTCCCGTCCGGGAATTTCTGAAATCCCCGTTTTCTTTCGTTTGTCATGACAATAAGCAACATAAATTAAAACAAAATCATTTAAACACCTTTAGTTCGTTCAAATGACGAGATACGCGTGATCATACAGACAGACAGACAAAAAAAAACTTTTTTTTCTTTCTCAAACTTATTCTTTTTAAGTTTCCCTCTATCCATTTCAGTCAAAAATACTAAATGAACAAACAAAATATTTTTACTATTGTATTATATGTAAAGTATATAGATGATGTTTCAACTATGTTGCTTTCCGTTACGTGATCGCTCATTTATTATGTAATATTAGTTATTAACTATATGTCTATAAGTAATGATAGATAATGGTAACGGTAAAGGGGCTTAACCTTATTGATGGTCATGGACACTTAGACAAACCTGAATGTCATGTGGTCCATTGCCTAAGCCACAGATTATAGATTAGGTACTTGCTTTCGCGCGAAGGCGTGAATTTCCCTCGGGAACAGTGCTTTTCCCGAGATGAAAGGTACTCTATGTCCTTCTCAATACTCCTAGCTATGTGTATGCGAAATTTCAGGAAGATTGGGTCAGTTGATAGAGCGTGAAGAGGTAACCAAACAAACAAACAAATATACAATTATAATATTAGTTGGGACTTGGGACTATTAGTTCAGATATTCAACCGCCATACAAAGAAAGTAAAAAATAAAAAAATTGAGGTTTTGACGAGAATGCAAATTCAAATTGTTTATTTTCAATATAGGATACTCTTATCACTTATTGACGTCAATTGTTACTTATTTTAAGTTTACCACCACTTCCAAAGCGCAAGTGGAGAAGAAGTGGCGCCACAAACTCCACAGCAGCATTTTCTTCAAAAACGTCAATTCACAAAATTTGAGTCAAATCAAATCAAATCAAATCAGTCTTGACCAGTATGTCTTAAATCGTTTTGTGTACTAATAGAGTGTACTATTGGAGAGAATCACGTGGTCAATCTTATGTCGATCCCATACATTTTGTTCTTGTCGTACCTCGTTAACTTGCGATTGTGACTTTGGCTAAACCTCCATGTCACGTGAAATCCGCCGTGACTTCAGGTCGAACCTCGTGGATTGCAATTAATTCAATGATAAAGATTTCTTGGCCTTGCGGTTAAGGCCTAAAGCATGTGCTTAAGCGAGTTTATTTATTTCTTTACTAGCTGTTCCCCGCGGCTCCGCCCGCGTGGGATTCGGTAATATCGCGCCCGAAAGTAGGCTATGTTTGACTTTTAGTGCATAACTATATCCATACCAAATTTCATCACAATCGGTCCAGCAGTTTAGCCGTGAAGAGGTACCAGACAGACAGACTTTCGCATTTATAATTATATGGTAGTATGGATAGTATGGATTAAAAGAAACTCGAAGCACTAATCACAGTTTCCCAAGGCGTCCTAAGAGATAAATAGATATATAATCTACTAGCTTACGCGCGCAGCTTCGCCCGCGTGAATTTCCCTCGGAAACAGTGGTATTTCCCGGGATGAAGGTTATCCTATGTCCTTTTCAGTACACCTAGCTATGTGTATGAGAAATTTCAGGAAGATTGGTCTAGTAGATAGGGCGCTATGAGGTAACATAAAAAGCAAATATACAAACTACCTTTCACATTTATAATATTAGTTGGATAGGATTGTCCCAAAAATACCGCTATTTTTATTTATACTGGGATAAAATTGAACATAGCAATCTAGGTACCATGCACACCTAGATTGCTATGTTCAATTTTACCCCAGTATAAAAATATACTTATAAACATACAACAACTCAAAATGGTCAATTTTTTTCACTTTGTTGACTAACTTTTTTCACTTGATTTTTAAACTGCCGCACCGAATTTGATAAAAATTCAATAGGACTAAATTGTAAGTAGGTATGTTTAATCGAACAAAATCTTTTTTTTTTTTAAATCGGTTTAGATATGATGGAGATAAGGTAATATACATTATAAAAATATCGGTCGAAAATTAATAAATGCAATTTAATAAAACTAAAAATTAAATCGCTGTCGCTTATGAACTTGCACCTCATAATAGCCGGTTATTCTTGATAATACGTCTTTTCCTTCAATCGAAACCTAACATCCGGTTGAAGTACATCAAAATGTGTTAAGCATGAGTCGAACATGCACCTAGGTGATCGGGCGACCTGGATAAGGTCGCAGGAAGAAGCTAGATACATGTGATTGTATTACTACGTACTTATAGCATATATAATCTGTGCTACTACTCAGAAGGTCCCGGGTTCGATCCCCAGTCAAGATGAAAAATTGTCTTTCTGTTTAGCCTGGGTCTTATATGTTTATCTATATTATATGTATTTGCTTTGTATCACTTCATAGAATACTACAAAGTCAATTTCTCTGTCCCCATGTCCCTTTGTATGCTTAATGCTTTGTTTCTTTAAAACTACGCAACGGATTTTGATGCGGTATTTTTAATAGATAGAGTGGTTCAAGAGGAAGGTTTTGATGCGAATACCATGCGAAGCCGGGCGGGTCGCAAGTTAATTTTAAACATATTAAATTATAATTCCCTATTGTTACAAAATGCATTATTGCTTAAAACGGCCACTTTTAGCAGTTTTGCAATTTGTAACTATATGGAACTATAATTTAATAATTGAATATGATTAAAATTAACTCTAGATCCAGAACCATAATTACAGCAGAGGGATTTTTGATAACTTGTGTTTTCAGTGAGTAATGATTTTTAAATGACGGTGGCGTTAGTGTTCACCGAAGTATCACCTTAAGAAAAACTCATACTAGGGGTACTGACGTAAAACCCTTTCAAGGATAGGTCTATCTAATGAGACGAGATTTTTTCAAATCTAACCACAGATTAGTATACTCAGTGCATCAAAACATGTTTACATTTTGCCAAATTGGTCAGAAACAGGAAAATAATAGACCTTATCCCAGTGAAATCTTCCAGACAATCTAGGAATTATCTTTAAGGAAAAAAAAATACTTTTAACTTAATAAAAACCACACATAAACCCCCGATGTGAACTAAACTAACTTTTAGAGATAAATTATAGCTAACTAGCTTTCGCCCGCGGCAAGGAAATTCCGCGTGAATTTCCCTCGGGAACAGGGCTTTTTCCCGGGATGTAAAGTACCCCATGTCCTTTTCAATACTTCTAGCTATGTGTATGCGAAATTTTAGAACGATTGTTTCAGTGGATAGTGCCTGAAAGTGTAACAAACAAATAAATAAACAAAGAAACTCACTTTCGCATCTATAATATTTTTAGTATTAGTATGATATTTGAACTAACTGTTGCCCGCAGCAGACTTTATATCGCCCCCAAAAGTAGTCCATCTTTGACTCCTTCCGAAGCACGGAATCATCTTTATTATCAGACTATCAGGTGATCCAAGCCTGCAATGTCCTAACCAAACTGAAAACAACTAAACAAAGTAAGCTTCCTTTGGTAATCGAACCCACGACCCTCGGCTGAACAGGCAAACGCCTTAACCACCGGACTACGGAGGAAGTCAAGCATGGATGACCATTACGATACAGAGGTCGTCATTAAACTTGATATAAATTGTCAATTAATAAATAAATGTCCTTTGACAATGAATAATTACATATTATTGTACTATGTCCTTACAACTAATAAATTTTACAATATAATAAAATTAACAAAATAATTACTTAATAAATCGTTTCACATGGCAATAACATCAAAATACAATAAAAAATATTTATATTGTAATTGTTCGATTGTAAATTATTTATTGTAATTACTAAAAGGAAATACTTAAAACATTAAATACCTGTGGGAATTCCAGGATAAAAATTATATAGCCTATGTTTTGTTCCATTGTTTTAGCAATCTCCATTCCAAATTTTAGCTAACTCGGTTCAGTCGTTTTCCTGTGAGAGAGTAACAAACATCTAACTACTACTTTTGATTGTGGCTTCGCCCACATCGAATTTTTTTAAATTTATTATTACGTCAAGATTTACCCCTGACTCCATACTCTTTCTATACCTTTAGTCTAAAATTTAGACTCACACATGTATACTCATACAAAATTATATTTAACTAGCTGTTGCCCGCGGCTCCGCCTGCGTGGTACTCTGTTATATCGCGTAAAAAAGTAGCCTTTCATCTAAATCGGTCCAGCTGTTTAGCCTTGAAAGCGTAACAGACAGAGTTTTGCATTTATGATATTAGTATGGAATTATGGATTTAGAAGAAGGTCGAAGGTAGACGCTGGATGCAGGCCGCTTCCAACCGGTCGGTCTGGAGATCCTTGGGGGAGGCCTACGTCCAGCAGTGGACAACCTGGGGCTGAAATTATGATGATGGATTTATCATGAGCCGTTTTTGCCCTTTAAATGCGGAACCATAAAAACAGCTAATCTTTGCTAAATCCCTCAAACCATTAAACAATTTTTTAATCATCGCACTTGCGTTATCGTATCACTGATTCGATTATAATCTACGCAATTACCATTTTAATTTGCGCAAGATTTATCATGGAATAAATCATTAAGCTATACTTAATACAATGTTGCATATATTTCTTAGAACCATAGTGTTTGCCAGTTGTAATACTTTTCTGATCGAAAAATGTTTTATTTACTGGTACATCATTTCACACTAAACTAGCTTTTGCTTAAAAAATGTGATAAATGAAGAACCGCACGGCCGATTTTGTGCAAACTTCACTTAAACTATACAACAACGAAAAGTGGCATTGATATTTATATATATGACTAGCGACCTACCCCGGCTTCGCATGGGCATAAAAACCTTCCTCTTGAATCACTCTATCTATTAAAAAAACCGAATCAAAATCCGTTGCGTAGTTTTAAAGATAGATAGATAAGCATACATAGGGATATAGGGACAGAATAAGCGTAGTGATGATGATGACAACGATTAAAATCCAAATCTAAATAAAATACTTAAAAACTTAAAATAATCTAAATTAGGACCTCTGGGTAGAGTTTCTATCACACATTCAGCATTCCAGCATTCCAGATTTGCTTGGATTTTTAATTTAATTAGGTTATTTATATTTTATTTTTAAGATCTTTTTAATAGAGTGATTCAAGAGGAACGTTTATGTATAACTCCACAATATTGTACCCGTGCGAAGCCAGGGTTAATCGCTAGTAAAAATAATTAAGTACAATCTTGCATATTATTCTTAGAATGTCGTTTTCTGCCCTACAAGACGATCAATTTTATTTTAATTGAAGCCTTGTGGAACTTTGATCTCATTTTTATTGACTTAAGGTCAACTAGGCTAGCGGAAAGCCCAGTTAAGAAAACCCCGCAAACGTGGTTGCCTTAGTGTCCGTGACATAGAAGTAACTACAGGACATGCCTGCGTGTGTGTTAAGTTTATCAGTGCCTCTAGTATGAGTTTTTCTAAACTTAGACGCTAGTGATTGCGTTAGCGATTTAGTATGGCAAACCTGTACAGCGCCTCTGGCGGATAGTTAGGCAACTAAGAAATACCATACAATATCCTAACGCAGTCGCTAGCGTCTGCGAAAAACTCATACTAGGGGTACAGATGTTGCGCAATTTTGCGCATTCTAGTGAGATACAAAATTAGATACAAAGTAGATGGCGCTATCCAAAGTAAGATAGTCTCATGGTATCGTTTGCATGTAGCGATTGCGGACTTTTTTATTAATATTTAAAAAACTACTGAACCGATTTTGGTGCCCAACGAACTTGAAACTTCCTAGATGACATGGAAAAACACAAATTATGGAAAATAAATACAGCGCGGTCAACATGACATTTGATATTCCCGCCAAAACTCCATTAATACGTTTTCTACCTGTAATAATATAATAGTGACTTTAGGTAAGGAGGGAAAAATGGAAACCTGAAGATTATTCTTGAGGCAGGTTTCAAAGGCTTTCATGCATGATGGAAAACCATGATGATTTGTTTGGAAATCAGTCGATTCAATTCACCTTTCGAGTACCATCCCTTTGTTTGATGGAAAACCATCATGCGTGCATAAGCGTCTAATGTGTGCCAAAGATTGCCTTTATTTAAGCCTCAAAGTAGCTATTCCCAAAGTTCCCTCCAAAAATCTATGACAAGTTTGACATTGACGTTATTTTTTTTTATTTGCAGGGCGTCTTGCAGTGATCACATTCAGCATAGCCACGGTGGCGATCGGTATTCTGCTGTCTTTCGTGCCGTGGCTTGACTACATTATATTTAGGGTAAGTGTTATATCGTCATCATTATACAGATAATCCAAAACGTTAGTACTATTTGGTCAAACTGCTCTGTTATGTGCAGTAAAATTTATAATAAAATTCCAGCAGAAATAAAAGATCTTTCGCTAAATAAATTCAAATTATCTTTACGAAGTTGGTTGCTGGAAAAAAGTTACTATACATTAGACGAATTTCTAAATGACGATGCATAGATTAGTTTTGTTTGCAATTATATGTACTTAACTACCTACTTATGAATTAATGGATGTTTTTATTTTTATCAATTTGTATGAATTTTTGCATGCTGTGGACAATGGCTAAATAGGTTAAGGACTCTAAATTGTTATTATGAACATCACATTGTACTCTATTTATTGCAAATAAAGGATTATCTTATCTTATTCTGTGCCAAAATTTGTTAAGACGACACATGAGAGAGCTTGTAGGGAGATTAAGTACCTGGTGGCTACTATCGTCTCTAAAAACCATCAGGGGGGTTACTACCGTCTCTTAAAACCATGCAAGTTCCAGTGAGTAGGGGGATGTCACCTTACATCATGTATTGTGCTGTCTCGCTTACTCACTGGATCTTACATGGTTTTAAGAGATAGTAGTAGGCCACCTGGTGATAAAACCCTGCAATTCCCTAATCATACTGGAAACAGCTGAACAAAAAGATTTCTGTGGGAATCGAATCCACGCCTTACTGGTTTTCAGGCAAACGCTTTAACCACTAGACACGTTACAGACTTACTACTTAAAAGTGTGACACACGAATTTTCTAATAACTAAACCGCGACCACATTCAAGCTTATGGTGTCGCTCTTTAGTTATTCGCTATTTCGTGTGTCGCACTTCCGTGTTTCGAACTTTCGTGGTGTCGCGACTATGTTACCTTACAGTAGTTAGCCACCCACCACCTACACAAGTAACTACACCATCTACACCTTCCACTCCAAACAAGAAAGTGGAATAGAGCAATACATGATGTAAGGCAACATCTCTTTTACTCAATTGTTCTTGCATGGTTTTAAGAGGTGATAGTAAGCCACCTGGAAAGAGCCAAGAAAGTAAATAGAAATAAGCTCGTTTAACCGAAAAGTTGGTAGAGTGGATGGTATAGGTGGTGTTCTTCTGTAGGTGGTGGCATGGGAGGTGGAGGGTTGATCCAAAAGTCATAGGTTCGAATACCAATAGGGCTGTCCAACCACTTACACATATATAGATCTTGACCTGACCGGGAATCGAACCCGGGACCTCCTGAGTAGAAGGCATGTTAACCATCACTCCACAGAGGTAGTCATAATATCAACGAACTTTCACTTTTATTAAAATAACTATACATATTACTATTACGTCATATACGTAACACAGTGACCTTGACCCAATTTTAAAGTTTAATGGCCTTGTCCGAATTAATTATAAATGAGTTATGTTCTAATAACAGTTATTAGTAATACTCGTATGTAAATGATAACCAGTTTAAAGTTTTTTTTTGTTTGGTAATTTGTCAACACGGACCACAGATTAATAATAGTAAAATCACAGAAGTTATAATTATAGGAACCTGCATACATTTTTAAGTAAAATATTTTTTATAAAGATAAATATTATATATTATAAATATTATATTTTTTTATTATTATTATTACTTACTAGTTTATAATATTTGAATTGTTTAAAATTGTTTTATAGTAAAAACTTATAAATTGATTTGTATATACTTAAATAAAGTTTTGACATTTTTTAAACACTGTATCTTAAAATTTTTTTTCATCCGGTGTTAAATTGGCGGTAGGCTATATTCAATACAAATTTTCATACTGTAAGGATCTTATCACGTAGTCGCGACTTTGCGACACCACCGATGTTCGAAACACGGAAGTGCGACACACGATATTGCGAATAACCACTGAGCGAGACCATAAGCTTAAACGCAATTGTGTGTGTTGCATTTTATTATAAAGATGTAAGTCTGTATGTACAACACGTCCAGTGGTTAAAGCGTTTGTCTGAAAATCAGAAAGGGGTGGATTCGATTCCCACAGCATTCATTAATAGTTGTTTCCGGTTAGGTTAGGACATTGCAGGCTTGAATCACCTGATTTTCTGATAATAAAGATGATTCCGTGCTTCGGAAGGCACGTTAAGCCGTTGGTCCCGGCTGACATCTGGTTGTCGTTAAAGGAACCACGTCAGATGCCGAGAGGCGGTTCCGAAGAACTCTGACACCACCCACCATGCATGGTCGATTGACTGTGACGCCTACTCAAAATCATGATGATTAAATGTATTATCATTGCCAGGAGTTGAAGATCTGGAATGGCTCCCTCAGCTACAGCTACTGGCAGAAGCCAGGAGTCACCAGGCTGACGAAGGTCTACATCTTCAACGTCAGCAACCCTCAGGGGTTCCTGGAGCACGGGGAGAAACCGAAGTTGGTGGAAGTCGGCCCTTTTGTATACAGGTAAGTGCCTTTTAATTCAGCTTTATTCATTTACTAGCTGTTCCCCGCGGCTTCGCCCCGCGTGGGACTCGGTTATATCGCGCCCAAAAGTAGCCTATGTTTGACCTCGGGTCGTTAACTACATCCCTACCAAATTTCATCACAATCGGTCCAGCAGTTTAGCCGTGAAGAGGTGACAGACAGACAGACAGACTTTCGCATTTATAATATATGGAAGTATGGATATGGATATGGATATTTATCTAGCTTTCCGCGTGAACTTTCCTCGGGAACAGTGCTTTTTCCCGTCATTAAAGTTACCCTATGTTCTCTCTTCATTAAATAGGGCGTGAAAGTGAGTCCTCACAATCAACCAACCTATATTATAATAGGTCTTAGATATAGGTATGCCAAATCCATCCATATCCATAGTTCCTCGTGCTTCCATACTAATCCATACTAATATTATAAATGCGAAAGTCTGTCTGTCTGTCTGTCACCTCTTCACGGCTAAACTTCTGGACAGATTGTGATGAAATTTGGTATGGGTATAGTTATGCACTAGGAGTCAAACATAGCCTACTTTCGGGCGCGATATAACCGAGGCGCACGCGAGCGGAGCCGCGGGCAACAGCTAGTGTAATTATATTTAGAAAGCGACAACAGTTATAATGAAAAGTGTATGGGATTTGAAATCCCGTGGAAATAACATATTAAATTTCGTTATCCAGTATAACCACAACCAGAGTAGTTTCTTGCATCATAGAGCTATTTTTAACCCCCGACGCAAAAAGAGGGGTGTTATAAGTTTGACGTGTCTGTCTGTTTGTCTCTGGCATCATAGCTTCCAAACGGATAAGCGATTTATTTTTTTTTTTTTTATTAAAGGTGACTTATGGGCGAGTGTTCTTAGACATGTTTGATGAAAATCGGCTGAGCCGTTTAGAAGTTGTGGGGGTAAATGTGGGGAAGAATCGCCGAATGTCTGCAAATATACTCGAGCGGGGTCTCAAATGAAAGCGCGTCACGTGCACATTACAAAATATTATGTGTGTTAGTGGGGGTGCAAGTGAAGAAAATACCTAATATATGCAGTAAATAATATGTGGGGGGGGGGAGAAATTGTGTCGTGGGTTAAAATTTTTAATTTAATTATGCTTTACTTGTATGGAACCCTTTATGTACCATTTCAATTCTGTAAGACTAAAAAATAAATATGGTCGCATCAGTGCCCTTAGTGCGAGTTTTTCTTAACGCAGACGCTAGCGACTGCGTGAGGATTTTGTATGGATTTTTTTAGTTGCCTTACTATCCGCCAGAGGCGCCTTACAGCTCTGCCGTACAAAAAATTGAACAAAATCGCTAACGCAGTCGCTAGCGTCTGCATTAAGAAAAACTCGCACTAAGGGCACAGGACACACTTCACTTCGCAAGAGAATAGTTTTAGCTTACAGAATGCAAAATCAAGGTCACTTTGAACCTTATGCGAAGGGTGAGTGAACAGTGACACGAGAAGCGAGTTGTTGTTTGAACTTTATAGAATCGCAAGGCTGAACCCTAAAACCCAAGAAACAGGTACAAGTCGACATTGGACATCAAATCGCGTGTAACAATAACCACAGATAATGCGTAATGGAAAAAAGAGCGGGAATTTACATTAAACTGGTACTATTACGATATGAATCATCATTATCAGAAAACTACCTCGGCGTTTTTCTGTAGATCCGGGTGTCTTGGGTTCGATTCCCACGGGAAGCATACGTTGTTTCGTTGTTTCCAGTTTGGTTAGGACAATGCAGGCTTGAATCACCTGATTGTCTGATAATAAATAGGTAGTACGATTCTCACTTACTTAATATGCATATTAAATTTGGTAAAAATCAGTAAAGCCGTTTCGGAGTTACCTTACTCCTTTTAAGGTAACTAATTAGAAGATTAAACAAATTATAAAGTTTATTGTTTACTAACACTTTCCTAACCGACTGTACGTGTGTAGTACCGCTTGTTATTACTAAATTGTATGCAGTTAGGGTTCCGTACAAACTTTGACGAATCGAGGTACTCGTCAGCCTAGCGAAGCGTGCGTCAAGCGACGGCGAGTGCGCAGACTTGTTTGGATTGGTCGCCATTAGTGGCATTTCTATCTTGAGCTCCTCTGTGCTTTGGAATGCACGTTAAGCCGTTAATCCAACGCCACTAGTATGAGATTTTACAAACGCAGACGCTAGGGAATGCGTTAGCGATTTTGTATGAAAAACCTGTACAGCGCCCCTGGCGGATAGTAATGCAACTAATATATTCCATACAAAATCCTTACGCAGTCGCTGCGTTTATATAGTAGATACTGAAATTACGTAGCAACCGTGGATAATTTAACCCCTGAAAAAAATTATGATTTTTTTTTATAAATAAGTTCGTTTTATGACAAGTTGTCTTTAGATGACATCAAGACCTAAGGTCAGGTCATGGAAACTTTTTAATAACTCGGCCTCAAGAAACGATGTTAACTCAAGGCGCTTATAAATTATAACTGAATCATCTTGGGTTTTCCATAAAGTAAGTAAAATACCCTGTGACCCTAGTAAGTTTTTCTTAACGCAGACGCTAGCGACTGCGTAAGGATTTTGTATGGAATTTCTTAGTTGCCTTACTATCCGCCAGAGGCGCTGTACACGTTTGCCATACTAAATCGCTGACGCAGTCGCTAGCGTCTGCGTTAAGAAAAACTCATACTAGGGCACCAGGAATAACAGACGAAACCAATAATGGTCTAAGAAACCTGAAATAAAATAAATTTTATTTTTAATACAACGCATTTGAAAGCGCAGAGGAGCGCAAGATATAAATGTCATTGCCAATAAAGGCGCCCAATCTGAGTCATGTCGCGCTCACTGTAGCTTGACATACACGACAGTTACGCAGATTTGCAGATGATGAATGATGAATCAATGAATAAACACTTTATTGCACCAATTATATAAATACGTCATTGGATTGTACAGGATCGAAAATTAAATTAGTACAAAGGCGGACTTATCGCTAATGCAATTTCTTTCTTTTAGCCAACCTTAGGGTAGAGAGAGACAGAAAACGTTGAGGAGTGGAGTGAGCGATACCTACAGAAAGCTAATTTTTATATACTTAATACCTATGACTAATTAATTAAACGCCCGAAACTAAAACGCTACTCAATTTTGTGAGCTGTTGTAGTTAAGTTTGATGACACTTTATACTTATATTTATTTTATAAATCACCATTTTGATTTTCTTTGTTCCAGAGAAGACATGGAGAAAGTAAACATCAAATTCCACGACAACGACACAGTGACATACCAACACAACAAGATCCTGCGTTTCGTCCCAGAAATGTCCGTCGATAAGAACCAGAAGTTGGTCGTCCCTAACATCCCTCTACTGGTAAGATACACCCTGATCACTTACCCCCGTATTAAGTAACGTTTGCTAAGCCCATTGTAACTAAAATATGTTTTGTCCCTTTTTCTCTTACCTGACACTTCACGTGAAAGAAAGAGACGCAACACATTTTAGCTAACATGGGCTCAACAAACGTTTCTTAATACGGGGGTAAGTATATATAATATACTAGCTGTAGCCCGCGACTACGTGCGCGTGGTATTCGTTCCCGTTACCGTGGAAATTTCGGGAATGGTTCCCGAAATTCGCAACTTTTCGACAAATTTTGTATAAAAGAAAACGGGGATTTTCGGCATGTTCCCGCGGGAATTTCCCGGGAATCCTCGTTTTCTTTTACACATAGTTTGTCACAACAAAAACCAAAAAAAAAATCCAATTTAGTGCATTCGTTCGAAATTGCTATTTTGCAGGCAAACATGCCTTGAGCTCATTCAAATGACGATAACTTTTTTTTTAATGAACCGATTTTGATGAAACAATCTTTAGATGTTCTTCCGAGTTAAAACAAAACAATTGGTGAAAGTTTTAAGCAAATCGGTTCAGTACTTTCGAAGATAAGCGTGATCATGCATAAAGACAGACAAAAAATTAATTAAAAAAAAATTTGCTTTCTTTTATTCTTTTTGAGTGTTAGAGGGACACTCAAAATCGGTGAGCCGATTGATTATCGTTCGTTTTCGAATGATTTTCATGCGACATAACCGGTGACAATGACTCAGGTTTTGGGTGAGTCATCTGAAAAATAGCACTCCATGCTTAATGTTTTTTTTCTTACAGACTGTCACCTCGTTCTCGCCAAATCTAGCCGGGTTTGTGTTCAACCTTCTAGTCTCAGGCTTGGCCATCACCTACAAGGACCGAGCCAAGCCCTTCGTGCAAGTCACTGCTGAAGAACTCGTGTTTGGGTCAGTTTGTCCATACATTTCAAGGATTTTTAGGGTTCCGTACCGAATGGTCATCATCATTTTGAGTAGGCGTCACGGTCAATCGACCATGCACATCCTGCACCCGTAGCCAAGTGACAATTTCAAAACGCTAACGAATGTCGACAAGAATAAAATATATGGGATTGACATAAGCTGCGGTAAATCACGTGGTCAATCTTATGTCAATCCCATACATTTTGTTCTTGTCGTACCTCATTAACGTTTTGCGATTGTGACTTTGGCTAAACCAACTGGTGTCACACCCTGGCGTCAGAGTTCTTCGTAACCACCTCTCGGCCTCTGACGTGGTTCCTTTAACGACTACCAGATGGCAGCCGGGACCAACGGCCCAACGGGACCCGAATGGTAAAAACGGGGCTCATTACTTAGACTCCGCTGACCGTCCTTCTGTCATCAGGCTGTATCTCATGAAAATTCAATGAAAAAATAAATATTTCTGTTGGCGCTATGACAAAAAATACTAAAAACGAAATAAAATTAATATTTTACTGTGGCTCCCATACAAAAAACGTGATTTTTTTGCCGTTTTGTACGGAATCCTTTGTGTGCGAGTGAGACTCGCACTTGGTCGGGTTTTTTATTTACAACTAGCTGTTGCCCGCGGCTCCGCCCTCGTGGGACTCGGTTACATTACGCCCAAAAATATTCTATGTTTTACCCCCGGACTTACCGTACCCATACCAAATTTCATCAAAATCGATCCAGCGGTGGTCGTGAAAGCGTAACAGACAGGCAGACTTTCGCATTTATAATATGAATGCATGGATTATTGTATAGTAAATTCAAACCACGCTCTTTCGCTTAAAGTTGATTAGGTAATATTGAGAACCTCTCTTTTTTCAGCTACAACGACCCCCTAGTGACCCTGGCCCACATCTTCTATCCCAAAGGGAAGCGCCCCAACAGTCAAATGGGACTCCTACTAGCCGTAAGTAAAAATAAAAACAGGCAGGTATGGAAAACAACCCAAAAATAACTTGGTAAATGGCGTTCAATTTTAGGTTATAAATACCTGGTTAATTTTTGGGGGTAAGTACCAGTTCAATACCAGTTGTAAAGTATAAAGGTTGCTGTAAAAATACATAGATTAAAAAAAATGCCGCCGCGCGTGATTTCAAATTCTATGATTGGCAAAAAAAAAAAATATTGTTTTTGTTTTGCAAATACCAGCCACTACTTAGTACTATTAAGTATTCTGTGACAGTACATAGATTTTATAAACGCAGACGCTAGCGACTGCGTATTTTGTATGGGATTTCTTAGTTGCCTTACTATCCGCCAGAGGCGCTGTACAGCTCTGCTGTACAAAATCGCTAAAGCAGTCGCTAGCGTCTGCGTTAAGGTTAGTTAGGATACCTCGATGAACACAAGCGCCACCGTCATTTAAAAATCATTACTCACTGAAAACACAAGTTATCAAAAATCCCTCTGCTGTAATTAAGGTTCTAGATCTGAAGTTAATTTAAAATATATTAAATTATTAAATTATAATTCCCTATAGTTACAAATTGCATTATTGCTTAAAACGGCCACTTTTAGCAGTTTTGCAATTTGTAACTATATGGAACTATAATGTAATAATTGAATATGATTAAAATTAACTTCAGATCCAGAACCATAATTACAGCAGAGGGATTTTTGATAACTCGTGTTTTCGGTGAGTAATGATTTTTAAATGACGGTGGCGCTAGTGTTCACCGAGGTATCACCTTAAGAAAAACTCGCACTAGGGCACTGTAAAAGGTGACTAAGTATTAAAGTGCAAGTACTTATTCTAAGACTAAAATGACAGTTGGCAAATAAATATTATTATTATTATACTGATTTCCAGAGGAACGGGACCCTGGATGAAGTGTCAACTATATACACAGGACAGGAATCCCTAAAAAGGTTCGGTTATCTGGACAAGATCAATGGAATGGACCACTTGCCCCATTGGAAGGACCGTCCTTGTAATAACATAAGGTAAGTTCGTCATCATTTCAGTCGCAGGATGTCCACTGCTGGACATAGGCCTTCCCCAAGGATGTTCAGAACGACCGGTTGTCGCGGCCTGCATCCAGCGCCTGCTTGTGACCTTCTTCAGATCATCTGATCCAGGTTGGTGGGTCTCCGATGCGCTTACGGTGCGTGGTCGCCATTAGAGAACCTTTCTGCACCATCGGCTATCGTTTTGTTTTGCTATGTGCCCCTCATACTGTCACTTCAAAGCGCTTATCGGCTATAAGTGCCCCTAGTATGAGTTTTTCTTAACGCAGACACTAGCGACTGCGTTAGCGATTTTGTATGGAATTTCTTAGTTGCCTTACTATCCGCCAGAAGCGCTGTACAGGTTTGCCATACTAAATCGCTAACGCAGTCGCTAGCGTCTGCGTTAAGAAAAACTCATACTAGGGGTAAAGGTAAGTCTATTAAATTCTGAAAACAATAATAATTCATCCATACTAATATTATAAATGCGAAAGTCTGTCTGTCTGTCTTTCTGTCTGTCTGTCTGTCTGTCTGTCACCTCTTCACGGCTAAACTGCTGGACCGATTGTGATGAAATTTGGTAGGGATAGTAGTTAACGACCTGAGGTCAAACATAGGCTACTTTTGAGCGCGATATAACCGAGTCCCACGCGGGGCGAAGCCGCGGGGAACAGCTAGTAAAAAAATAAAGTTTATTTCGGACTAAAGATCCATAGTAATAAAAAAAATAGTTTTGTTAATATCAATTTACTTAGCCTCATAACAACTTTAAGTCCAAAAATACAATACAAATAAATAAATATATAGGGACAAATCAATCCGTTTGGGAGACAAAAGAGATATACGTTAAACTTATAACACCCCTCTCTTTTTGCGTCGGGGGTTAAAAATACCACGCTGTCTAAGTTACGGGCAGCGCTATCAATATGATTCTCGTTCCCTTAATAAGGTTTACGAAAAGATTCTTTTGAAGCAAGACGCGAGGATATTGTATAATTTTCCTTATTGAGGAAGGAAATAACTACTTTACCTAACAAATAATATTTCTTTAAACATGGCGTACCTTCAATATGCTCATATTTACACAAATAAACCCATACGTACGTTAGTTTTATTTATACTTACTAGCGACCCGCCCCGGCTTCGCACAGGTGCAATATTAAAGGTTTTACTTACATAAAAACCTTCCTCATGAATCACTCTATCTATTTAAAAAACCGCATCAAAATCCGTTGCTTAGTTTCGAAGATTTAAGCATACATAGGGACAGACAGCGGAAAGCGACTTTATTTCATACTATGTAACTATGCAAAGGTAAGGATAAAGATGAATAACACAAATAATACATAAAGATAGATATTATACTCTACTAGCGACCCGCCCCGGCTTCGCATGGGCATAAAAACCATTCTCTTGAGTCACTCTATCTATTACAACAAAAACCGCATCAAAATCCGTTGCGTAGTTTTAAGGATTTAAGCATACAAATGGACAGAGAAAGCGACTTAAATGAATTTATTTACAAGAGAGTTACAAAGACAATAAGTAAAAAAAATAAAACTAAAGACTTAAATAATACAAAATAAAAATAAAAGAAAAATAAATAGAAAAGGTCCATGTGGCAATGTTCCGAAGATGCTGGCAGCATTTCCTCGTTGGATTGCCAAACTTATTCGTGGGCCGAGGAAAGCGCCAGCTCTTCGGTCTCCCGTCGCATCAATAAGCCTCATCGAAATATCTTTGAAGAGGCCCACTGCTGACCCCACGGAACCAGAGTCTCGACGCCGAATGGCATAAAAATGTATTCGGCGCCGAGACCGCTATATTTGTTAATTTTATTTTTTTCAGCAGCGGCCGCAGAAGCGGCCGCTGCTGCCCTAACACAGGTTCCTTGGAGATGAGAAGGACAAAGATGATGGGAGGTGGAGGGAAGTGTAGTGATTTAGTGATAGTGATATTGTGCCTCTAGCTTTTGCCCGCGGCTTCGCCCGCGTTGTATTCCCTCGAGAACAGTGCTTTTCCCGGGATGTAAGGTCCCATATGTAGGCATCTGATATTCATAGCTAGATAGATCATAGCCTAACAACTGCCATCTACCGATAACAGCCGGAACCAACGGCTCAACGTGTTTTCTGAAGCATGGAGGGGCTCAAGATAGAAGCCACTAATGGCGACCAATCCAAACATGGCCGAAAGCTGCTATTTGACGGCAGAAATAGGTAACAGTGAGGAATTCAAGCAGACGACCTTTAGTATGGGTTCACATACAAAGGCTTTAAGACGATACCTCGATAAACACTAGCGCCACCATCATTTAAAAATCATTATTCACTGAAAACACAATTTATCAAAAATCCGTCTTCTAGATAGGTTCTAGATCTAAAGTTAATTTTAAACATATAAAATTACTAGCTGTTCCCCGAGGCTCCGCCCCGCGTGGAACTCGGTTATATCGCGCCCAAAAGTAGCCTATGTTTGACCTCAGATCGTTAACTACATCCCTACCAAATTTCATCACAATCGGTCCAGCAGTTTAGCCGTGAAGAGGTGACAGACAGACAGACAGACAGACTTTTGCATTTATAATATTAGTATGGATAGTTTCCTATATTAACAAATTGCAAAATTGCTTTAAACGGATATGATTAAAATTAACTTCAGATCTGCCCTTAGTGCGAGTTTTTCTTAACGCAGACGCTAGCGACTGCGTTAGCGATTTTGTACGGCAGGGCTGTAAAGCGCCTCTGGCGGATAGTAAGGCAACTAAAAAAATCCATACAAAATCCTCACGCAGTCGCTAGCGTCGGCGTTAAGAAAAACTCGCACTAAGCTTTAATACATTACGGATTTTTGATTTTTCAGTGAATAATGAGTTTTAGTTGATGGTGGCGCTAGTGTTCACCAAGGTCTCGTCTTAAGTAGGATATGATGTACATCCGGATGTGTGTTTGTTTAGTCAGACATACATACCGTTCTTGGGAATATAATCTTCCATGTTTGTTGAACAATAAACGTATCTCATGAATGATGAGTCGACGGGTAAAAACCGAGAAATTGTAATAAGTTAATAAAACATTTAACTTAAGTATTACTTGTGTTTTAATACTTTGTATGTTTTCAACTGATTTAGGTACCTACAACCGATTTTATGTTGGTAACTGTATATCTCCGTCATTACTGAACCGATTTTGAAAATTATTCTTTTCTTTGAAGGGATATACTTTCAATTCGGTCCTATATAATTTTTTTCACGATCAATACAGTAGTTTAGTTTTAAAATCAAAATAACTGGAATGTAAGTAGGCTTATGCCCGAATACTCAAATGCTACTCAATTTTGGGAGCTGTTCAAGTATCATGCTGTCACTGTCATATCGCTGACGTTCAGCGCGAGACAGCATGATATTTGAGCAGCTCTCAAAATTGAGTAGCGTTTGAGTATTCGGGCGTTAGTAAAATATATTGAGGACTAAAGATTTTTCTTGCTACAATTCATATCTCCCTCGCTACCTCACTCATCACTCGCATCATACACGATGATATATATATATATATATATATATATATATATACTACTTGCAACTGCCTCTTTGGTCCAGTGGATTGCCAGAAGGCAATGAATTGCGCAGTTGATATATCCAGGAATTTATTTACAAATTAAATTCGTTTAAC
This sequence comes from Apomyelois bistriatella, assembly GCA_947044815.1. NCBI lineage: Eukaryota > Metazoa > Arthropoda > Insecta > Lepidoptera > Pyralidae > Apomyelois > Apomyelois bistriatella. Next base: position 1,271,656 of record OX345718.1, read on the forward strand.
TAAAATATAACAAAGGTTTTTTTTTCATGACAACGAATCAACAAAAACCAAAAAACTCACAATTATGACCTTTTGTTCCAGGGCTTCCGAAGGTTCGTTCTTCCCACCCAGAGCCGTCACCAAGGAGGACATTGTTCACATTTACGACAAGGACCTTTGTAGGATCCTGCCTTTACAGTACAGGGGAGATGTATACAAAGACCGTGAGTCATCTATTTACAATATACATACCTCTTTTCGTATCAATTAAGTATAATAATACTTCGAGCGTTCGGACTTGAGTTAATTTATAGTATAGGATAAGTAACTTTTGTGTTGTAATTATATAATTTCATATGTGTATTCTTTGCGATGTGCCCTCTTTAATGCCCATGTACTCTTTTTCCTTTATTATACAAAGGTTGACTGGAGGAGATCCCTGTTACGGATAAGTCCGCCTTTTGTTGTGTTCTATGTTGTATCATCAATGTTCTTTCTGTACAATAAAGTTTTGACATAATACATACAATTTTCAAAGTGTTATTGTTCCTTATTTAGAGGTTTTAGTCAAATCAAAAAACGTCAAGAAGGTAGTCATGCATGTCAAGTGAAGTTAGTCTAGTCAGAGGGCTAAGTAAAGCGGTGGAAAAATTTCACTTAGGATTATCTTAAAGATTTTGGTGACAAGGATTAAAGTCACTTATACGACATTGTACCACTTCCCAACACTAGCGCTTGTTCACGAACACTTAGCGAATAATACTCCACCTTTATTATGCACAAATACTCGAAAAATAACATAAATTTTATATGTATTTTTTGTTTCTTTTTTAGATTTAATTTGTGTGTAATGTTTAGTTGGGTTGTGAAATAAAATTGGAGTGTCGAATCTTAAAAAAACACGACGATAGTTTGTGACTTTTACCCGCCAAAACTTCGGTACTTTTTTTAGGGTTCCGTGCCTTAAAAGGCAATAACCCTTATAAGATCACTTTGTCGGTCTGTCTGTCAATTTCTTTTTATTATAATTACAGACATCCAAACAGGCCTGTACACGCCACCAAGCTCGACCTTCGAATGTGCTGATGTGAACCCAGACAACAAATGCTACTGCCAAGATGAAAAATGTCCACCGCGAGGACTGCAGAACATCAGCCCTTGTCAATACAGTGAGTCACTATTGTTTTCTTGTTCGTCCGAACGTGTTTCCCGGTTGAATCTTCAACTTACGCTTCAGAGCCCAGGGTACGATATAAATCATGGTCATAATTTGGCGGAACTGGTTATTACAATGGAGCAACTGCCGACTGTCCTTGACCCTTTTACAGAAATCAGACCCACAGGAACATGACCCGGGTGTGTTAGTGGACAACACTATTGATTTCATTCAACTGCCTCTCTGTGGTCCAGTGGACAGGGCGTTTGCCTGAAGACCCAAAGGTTGCGGGTTCGACATGGAAAGAATATTTTGTTGTTTCTACTTTGGTTAGGACATTGCAGGCTTGAATCAATTAATTGTCTGATAATTTAGATGATTCCTTGCTTCTTAAGGCACGTTAAGCCGTTGGTTCCGGCTGATAGTCATTAAAGAAACCACGTCGGAGGCCGAGATGCGGTTCTCTGACACCAGAGTGGGCACGGTCAAATGGCCTTGTAGTGTCACATGATATGATCATCAAAATCAATCATTAAAATCCACCTATACTTCCATACTAATATTATAATGGCGAAAGTCTGTCTGTCTGTTATGTTTTCACGGATAATCCGCAAGACCGATTTGGATGATATTTGGTACGAATATAGTTAAGGGTATGGCGAGATATAACAGCCTAATGCGAGCGAAACCGCGGGCAACATTTAGTCGGACAATATACTGGTAAAAGTCATTATTTTCTTCACAGATGCTCCTGTATACCTCTCGTATCCACATTTCTACGACGCTGAACCCTCACTCCTTGAAGGGTTTGAGGGTCTGAAGCCGGATAAAAAGAAACATGAGACTTACTTCATGATACAGCCAGTAAGTCCTTTTTTTAATACCATTTAGCAGGGAAACAGGCAAACAGACACCTGATGGAAAGCGGTTACCGTAGCCTATGGACGCCTGCAACACTAGAGGTGTCACGCGCACGTTGCCGACCATTAAGAAATCTTTTCACCCCCCTTTTGTAAAAACTCCATGTTGTCTTTTGAGAAAACTGTGGCATGGAGTTGATTCCAATACCAGCGTCCGTAATAGAAATTCCTTAACTTCTCAAGAGTCCTTAGAAGCGTTTTGGAGAATTGGAGGAATAGTTTGTGTATCTGTGTCTGTTGGTTTACATTATAGCTCCTTGAAACAAAGGTTGCCATCCGTCTGGGTTTTTCCGAATGAGTCATTAGTTTAGTGGCATCCTAGGAGCGTCCTGAGTCCTGACGGGGCTTGATTATTTTCTGAGGTTAGACATTTTCAACATTTTCTTTACACTAACGACTGTGTCTATGTTTAAAACTGCTGACATATTCGGGTTCTGGGATTTGAAACCCGGGGATTTCCACGCGTCTTGTCCTGGTTGCCAAATTTAAAAGACTGCAGCCCTACCTTGGCAGATGCTTTCAATTCGTTTGGAATGCTGATAATGGTCGATTCCTAGGCCATGGGACAAAATCGGTGGAACCAGGAGTCAAGAATCGCCATACACCAGGCCTAGAATGGATCACTCCGGGAGAAACTAACTGCCAATTCTGATTATGTTGGTCACGACCACGAGTAAAAACAATTTTAAAGATGATATCTCTTTACAGAAAATCGGTGTTCCCCTCGAAGGTTTCGTTCGAGTCCAGCTCAATCTGAAAGTAGACCGCGCTCCGAACATCATGATCAATAATATTAACAAGTTTCCTGACACCATCTTTCCTGTCATGTGGATTGAAGAGGTACGTACGAGTATGCTTTATTCATTCGTTAATTCATTCGTTCATATGATGTAGACGAGTTGTTTACACAACCTGATGTATAGAGTTTTTCTAAACATGTGATGTGATTTCTTTAATCACCAGGTGGTAGCCGAGACAAGGATTCAATATGCCTTCCGAAGCACGATATCTTTTAAACAATTAAGTAATACCAGGCAGCCCTTATCATAAGGCACAGTCTGCCTTATGATAAGGGCTGCCTGGTATTGCCTGGTACAACTTCTACAGAATATGCTTTCTTTTGGTTTTTGAACCGACAACCTTTGGATCATAAGGCTAATACCTAAAACCTAGATCGCGTGTGCAGTTCATTTTGTGTGTTAAAAGAGAAAGTTTGGACGGAGAAAAGAATCTTGGCCACAGACTATTAGGATATAATGTGGGTCCCATTCCGATACATAAAAGTATTATTATATTTCAGCATTTTCCCGGCCGCAACCGCATAATATAAAACTCCAGAAAATGATTTATAAATTTTAGAACATTGTACAAAGAATCTTACTACTGTTTTTATTTCATTATTTTTCTTTCAGGGAATCCACGAAGTAACCACTCCAATTTGGCGATGGATCTTCCTCGCCACAACGTTCGGTCCAGTAGCTGCTCCATTCTTATCTTACTCCATGATTTTCTTCGGCATTCTCACTCTAATCATTTGTTTCGTGAGGGCGTACAAAAACTTCGTCATCGGACAAAATTCTATAGAGATCATGGAAATAGGTAGGGAGACCATACGAAGAGGTTCTACCCTCATAATGCACAGTTCCCAGAAATTATTACCTCATAAGGAGAATTCGTATCATTTGTTGAACTCAATACCTTCAACGCCGAACATATCAAGAGAGGAGAAGTTTCAAGAATTGGATTCTGTGAGGAGAGAAATGAGCCAAAGTTTGGATGAATTAAAAAGTAGTGTTAATTCTGAATTTGTGAGGACCAACTTCTGTGACGTTGAAAGAGAGTCGTTAATTAGGTCAGATAATTCATTTATCCTATCGGAACTAAGGAGGTATAGTTTATTAAGAATTTCAGAGGATTTGTAGGCTAATTTTGATGCGTGGATGATGTTTATGAACTTTTTTTTGCTAACTTAGTACATAGTTGCAGTAAAGTAATAACAATATTCCGAGTATATCTTATCCTCTTCATTAAAATTAACAAACAGTTATTATGCCCATGTTTTGTCGTCACATTTTCTCTTTTAGATATTTTTTGTGAAAGAACGTGACAAAAATCATTTAGTTAAAATAGGTTGAAAAGTTAATTTTTATGAATAAGGGGGTGAGATAACATGTCACCGCTATGCAATATATCATCGAGATATAAATAAAAAGTGAAAATTACCTGTTAGATAAATAAAATGGGATATGATATATCAATCGATATTTTAAGTAGAAAAGTCCAGAATTGATTTAAAATAAGCAAATTGTATTAAAATTGCAAAACACGTGGCCTATTTTAATTTTATTTTTTGGCTTCATTACTTTCTAAAACCCTTTAAGCAAATCGAAGTCAGTTTATTAGAATTTTTAAATATTGTTACGTCTGCAACTATGGAAATATGTAAAAAGGTTCTTGGTTATATTAAGGTTGTGTTATTGACTGAATGTAAAGGTTCCAATTTTGATGGGATCTTAGAAATAAATGAAAATTTGCTCATTATTATATTAGAGGGATGGGATTGGATAAAAATCTTTGATAATTTGAGTGATGTAATTCAATTTACGTTTCTGTTGCTGTTTCAATTTATAGGCCTGAAGTAAAATTGAAACTTTAACTATATTTATTTATAAAGAAGAATGAGGAGGGTATCTATCAGGGAATAAGTTTTTGTCAAAATTGTGATGTTTTAAAAAATATACGGTAATGTGATATTTTCGGTTGTGGTTTTATCTACCAGTGGTTGCATGTTAGGTAATGGGTGGTCAAAGCAATGATTTTTATCAAGTTCCATCCTTAGTTTACGTATATTGGCCAAATTTTGATATTTTATTAAATAATGATTAATTATAAAACCCTGTTATTTTCTGAAATGGCTTTGATTTTAAGGTTTAAAGACTGTAAGCAGCCGTTTGAAAAAATGACGTTTTATTAATAATTTTTTGAACATTTTATTTTTTCATAAATTTGTAGTTTGAAGACGTCTTTCTTGTAATATCTTAGCAAGTCGAAACTATTCAATCATTGGTCTCTTACGTTTTTACTAGATACCATTAGCGTATTAAGTAGTGGATTACACTTGATAAATTTTACTGTATATAAATGAAAAAAATATATGTTTATTAACTTGTATTTGTGAAACTTAAAAACTATTCGTTATTAATCAAAGACCAAGAATTAGTAAGTGATTTATAAAAAATCAACAGACTATTATTTAAACTTTACAAAAATAATGTGTAGGTTTGTGATTTGGTGCTCGAAAAATATCTGTCATTCGTTGGAACCTATCTACGCATAAGGTAATCTAGTTGAAACGCGGTGAGACTAATAATGAAGACTTCTAATCTATTGTCTTATATAATAAGAAAATGATTATATACTGACTTAAAAAGTGTACTTGATAATATGAACAAATGACACTAGTCTATTTCCATGTTTGGATTAAAATTAGACCAATTTTATAATTTAGTTATAATGGAGAACTTTTTTCCTGAACAAAAGATCTGACTAAGACCGAGCTCAAAGCTTTAAATATGAAACTTACTTTAATAACTTCTAAAATATATGTTTGATTAACTACTACATTTTTTTTCTTTAATTGCTTTCAATATTTTCTCCTAAATTTAGCTTTTGTAAAACATATTAGCGTTCAAGAACTATTTACATTCCTTGTAAAAAAAAATATGAAATATAAGTTTGGGATTGATTAGAAATATACAGGAATTGTAAGAAATATTTATAAGAAACTCATAAAGACTGTTCTATACTAGAGAAATGCTCTGTTTTCTGAATTTATTGAAGTATTCAATGGAATTACTTGCTCAAAGTTTTTTTTTCTAATATTACCTACATTTTATACTGATCTGACGTGGATCTGACGTTTACATAGATTTTTAAATGTTTAAATTTTTTCTTTTACTTTTATTTGATTTCTTTATTATATTTTATAATGAGCACATGCTATGAATATTCATGTGCAAGAAATGTGAATACGTAATTAAAATATTTTTTATGGTAAATAGTATATAAACATAAATTGACTAATAATTAAAAATGTTGACGGCAAAATCGAGTATTTTTCATATACTAGCAAGTTTTATTGAAATGTTTCAACACGCACTTCTGCGACATATTTTATACAAAAAAAATAGGATGAATAATAGGAATGGCGAGTTATTTAAAAAAATAAACGTATATATTTTTGATTTTAAATTTGTGCACTATTAAATATGTTTTCGATATGGATCTGAACAACGAAAAATTAATAAAACAATAAATATTTATACACATTTATATTTATTGTATACAAAAAAAAAAACTATTATTTTTTGATTATTTATTATTTTGACATATATTTTTTTTTCATTTTTTAAGAATTGCACTCGTCCATATACCTGTTATTAGGGTTCCGTATATCAAATATTAATAACAGTCTCATGAAAAGCTTTAATACAGAAAGACTTTTTGTGTGAATTATTTTTACTATAAATACATTCCATTTGTATTCTTTAAGAGGGTTTTAAGGACTATTTTAATATGGAAATAGAGTAACAGTTGTAAATATAATATATAAGGTCCGTATTTTTGTATGAAATCTTTGTTTTAATAAAAAAAACCGAATATGGAAAACTACAATTGTACTTTTTATTTTAGCACTATTTAAAAAAAATGTAGTGACGCGTGATTTCCTATTTCTATGATTTTTGCCTTGTGAAAGGAGGAATGCTTTTGTATTTTATTCAGTGACTTTGAAAAGGAATTATTTAATTATATCCTAAAGGTGTTACCTCGGTGAACACTAGCGCCACCGTCATTTAAAAATCATTACTCACTGAAAACACAAGTTATTAAAAATCCCTCTGCTGTAATTAAGGTTCTGGATCTGAAGTTAATTTTGAACATAATAAATTATTAAATTATAATTCCCTATAGTTACAAATTGTATTATTGCCTAAAACGGCCACTTTTAGCAGTTTTAACAAGATGGGTAGAGATTCTCACTGGAGGACACACTCGAACGTATACTGCAGTCCAACACCTGCTTATAGCTCATATCATTGCTGATCGCAGATAAATAACACAAAAATTCACTGACTAGCGACCTGCCCCGGCTACGCACGGCTATAAAACCTTCCTCTTGAATCACTCTACCTAGCTATTAAAACAAACCGCATCAAAATCCGTTGCGTTATAGCATTCTATAATCTGTGGTTGCCTAGTTTCGAAGATCTAAGCAGACAAGTACCTACATAGGGACAGACAGCGAGAAGCGACTTGGTTTTATACTATGTTATGATTATGAAGATGTGTGAAATACGTGTAAGTACATTATGTACATTATTTTTGCTTCATTTATAGGGCACTAGCTGTTGCCCGCGACTCCGCCCGCGTGGGACTCGGTTATATCGCGCCCAAAAGTAGCCTATGTTTGACCTCAGGTCGTTAACTACATCCCTACCAAATTTCATCACAATCGGTCCAGCAGTTTAGCCGTGAAGAGTGACAGACAGACAGACAGACAGACAGAAAGACAGACAGACAGACAGACAGACTTTCGCATTTATAATATTAGTATGGATTATGTTCAATCAGAATTAAGAAGTTCGTTCGCGCAGTTCCTAACAATGAATGATGTAAGAAAAAAACAAAACAAAATTATGGAAGTCAAGATTTTTGGTATTAATAGATAAATAAATAGGTATATAGGGACATATCACACAGATTGAGTTAGCCCCAAAGTAAGTTCGAGACTTGTGTCATAGGATACTAACTCAACGATACTATATTTAATAACAAATACATATTATATAGATTTTTCATTTTTATTTTGACCTGACCGGGGATCGAACCGGGGACCTCTTGAGTAGCGGACAGGCATGTTAACCATTACGCCATGAAGGTCGTATTAGGGATTGTTGTCAAAAATCTAGGATATTATCAATAATTAATTAAGTACCTTATATTTATATGGTATAGCGTGCGAAAGAAGGGATATTAAAAAAAATACTTCAGAGCCTAAAAAGTAATTTATTGACTAGCAAAATATTATGCTGTTATAAGTATGAAATAGTATCAACATGGATGACTTATAACTACTCAAGCTTTATAACTATAGTATACTATAACTGGACAATTTTCACTATCGTCTAGCGTAGCTTGGAATAAGAAAAATAACTATCTGGGCCATGAAAATGTTTACATTTATCAAAAAAAATATATATAAATGTTTAGAAAAACTTAATTTCTACGGAAGACAGTCGATAGATGACAAATAAATTATGTACAAGTATTGACAAAATATTAAAAATCGCTTATTGAGGTGTTGACCGAAATCAACCGCATAAAGCCTATAAATAAATAGATTCAGTTTAAAATAGTAGAATCGACTCGAAAATCAAAGTAGAAACATTATCGTTGCAAACTTCCCATACGTTTAAAAAAATACTTATACAATATCAGTGTATTATATTATACTAGCGACCCACCCCGGCTTCGCATGGGCATAAAAACCTTACTCTTGAATCACTCTATCTATTTAAAAAAAACGCATCAAAATCCGTTGCGTAGTTTTAAAGATTTAAATACAAAGGGATATAGGGACAGAGAAAGCGACTTTGTTTTATACTGTGTAGTGATTATATAATTTATAAAATGCCAAACATTCCCATTGAGAGCCCAGATACAACAAGCAAAATAACAACACTATAGTAATAGCATTTTGTCATTCCAAGTTACTGTGATTGGATAGACTGTACACTTCATTTATTTAACTTATTAAATTCAGACGTATTCAATGTTATAATATAATGTATGCAATAAAAATAATTTTATTCTTATTAATACAATTTATATCGGAATTTTAGTGGATAATACTGTTCAATTTAATTATTAATCTTATAATGTAATTTATATACAAAAGTAATACCATAAGTTTTTAGTAAACTGAAAACAGTTTCTGGCAATAATTAAATTATATCCAATAATTTATATCCAATAATTATTATTATATTATAATTATATTATATAAAATTATTATTATATTATAATAATAACAAATTTATCATGATTATGGCAGGTGTCTGACATGGTATGACAATAGCCCAGTTAATATCCATCCAAACTTCATTTCCATAACCCATATTTTCTTTTCACTCATTAGAAATAGTTCCTCCTCTTGCCGAGACCTGTTCATGGATATATCATCTATTGATATAACTGGAAACGGGTTTTGACAGGAGCACCACATAACATCAACTTCTCCAAAGGGCCTCTACGCGTTGGATCAATATCCCCGCGCAAGCCTCTCAAAAGTCCGGGGTGAATAGACCCGTGATTCTCAAAGGAGATACAAATAATGATAATAAAATATAATAATTATTATAATGACAGTCTATCCATTCACAAATATAAAACACAATGTATAACTACGATAGTATACTTATGTCTCTAATAGTTATAAAAAAAAATTTACTTTTAATTTCACCATCCAATTACGTATATCGTTTGCTTCGTATAACAGACTAAATCACTTTTTAGAAATAATAAGAAAATTAGGACACTGTTTATTAATTTATTATTAAACTAGGATTTCTTGTTTTTTTGTTTATTGTACAAAAAGGATATATTTACATAGTGTGAAGTAACAAAACAAATAAAGGCGGACTTATCCCATGTAGGGATCTCTTTTAGTCAACCAGCGCTAAATTGAGAGGTATTTCAAATTATTATTACTCGTATTAAAATTACTCGTATATTAAACGAATTTTTTTTTCCAAATTATCTGTTGATTTTTAAATAATATAACAATATTTTCAAAATATTCTGGACATTGTCCTAATTTTCTTATTTCATATATTCCTTACCGTACAAGTATGTTTTAAAAGCATTTTTATACGATAAAAAATAGCAAGAGCAAAGTCATTTGCGCTTTTTTCTCTTATATTAAGTAAAAAAGCACATTATGCATATTTTTACACAAATGACTTCCGATCTAAGTACCTATTTCCGATCGTTACCGCCGCACTAATTAAAATTTACACTTAATAAAAAAAAAATATCATATTTATATCGCGTATACAATTTTGAATCGTGCTAAATGGAATCGTATATTTATTTCGTATAAATCCTTTTCTTAAAAAAAATAAAAGGATCGAGAGACAATGTCAAAACAATTTAAAAAAAACGACAAATATTTTGTCTATTTTTTTCTGTAAGACAATGTCAAGAAAATTAGAAAAAAAGAACGAATGTTTTTTCTATCCATTTTTTCTCAAAAGTAATACACTAAAATGTCTAAATTCTAATATGGCTGCATTAAAAATCATTATAAATAATAATTACAATGAGTATATTTAAAACTTATTTTTTTTACATTAAATAAATACAATCTCGACTATGGACGGTTTTATAGTATTTTTATTCGTGGTAAAAATATTCTTATGCTATTTCTTTTTCAGTCGGCTAAGAAAAGGGGAAAAGGAAACTATTTTACTCACAACCGGTCTTAAAATTGACGAACTCGCTTCAATAAAAAAAAAAAATATTTAAAAAATATTCCAAAAATCAAACACGTATTTGAAGCTGTATTATACCATAAAAATATCAAAAATCTCGTCTTAATGGTTTAAGTCAATGAGACTGAAATATTTTGGTAAGTTGAATATGAGATCTATGTATATGAGACTAAAATGCATTCTTCAAATATACAATCCGATAATATTTGCGTATAGTACTTACATAATTTTTATATTATTTCCTTTCAATTTTTCAAATATCCAAAATATTTCATCTCATATGAAAATGAAAATTTATTTTCAAAATAATTACTTACTTGCGAGATACAATTTTTATAATATGATTATTAAAATTTAAAATAGTGAGGTATGATTTTACGTATACTCGGTTCTATTGGACTGAATAATAATAATAGGATCAAATACTGAGCTGAGAAAAAATATTAAAAAAAAAATTGTCATTAGAAATAAATAAAAAAAGCATTATATGCATATTTCATTTGCATCAAAAAAAATCGTTATGTAATGTGTTAATTGAAAATAATAAAAATAATATACTTATCTATTCACAATAAATATAATCAATTTCCTAGCAATTATTATTCAGTCAGTTATATCTACTACTTACATTTATGGTATACTGATAGTAATGTCAACTAATGTCTTTTGATAATAAAAAGTGTAACATTTTGCCATGAAATACTTTTTTTAATTATAATACTATTATAGAGTTTTACATTCGCAAATTTAATTAATAATGACGATAAATCTATTTTATTGTAAAACTGGTTTAATATTGACAAAGCAGATTTTTTTGTATAATTTTACATATTAACTATAATTGAAAAAAATATTTTTGTACAATTTTGAATAAAAATATTTTTTTCATTAATACTTGAGTTTGAATCTCGAACTGCTAATTTCAGTTAATTATAATTTTTGCCGTATTTTTATTTTAATTTTATGAAAATAACACAGTTGAGTGTTTAATTTTATATTTAAACTTAAATTAAAATCGTATACTTATTCATCTCGCATCGTATACTTTTTCATAATATACTAAATATAAAAAAAATGTGTACTATTTACCTATATGAAAAATGTCTTTTCAATTTGTATATATTTTTATTATAATAACAGTTGCTGCCATTTATTGTATAAGATAGATTTATATTAAAAAACGTTATATGTCATAGGATATAAGTTTTCTCTTCAATTTTTATTTTTTTTAATTTTAAATCCAACAAAATAAATTAAACACTCAACTGCTATAATTAAAAGATAATATTAAGTCTGTTTAATATATTTGAGTCTTATTAGGTTATGTGTCAAAAGAGAAAACAAAATATACATTAATGCCATAATTTTTTAAGTTTCAATAATTCAATGTCACATTTTGACCATAATTGATAATACGTACTCGTAAAGTTTATAATGTTTCGCCATTATCTTTACATCTTAGTTTTAATTTGTGACAATTTTTGCTTGATTAAACCAATTTTTTTTTAAGATATAAAATCTACATTAAGGAATAAAAAGAGGCTTAATTATATATTTACTTTTTAAATAGACATGGATCCCTTTCATTTTTTTTTTCAATAAAATGTAACATTTTTGACAATTAGTGGCAAATTTGTGAAAAAAATGGTACTTAGATAAAAAAATTTTTCTTTAAATTAATTTTTTTTTCATGTCATTTTTTTTCATTTCATCCATTGTGTTTTTTTTTATTTTATCTTTTGACACAATTTTTTCATAATCACATGAATTATACACAATTAATGCATGCTTTGTATGGGGTAGTTGGCGTCCGTCTGTTCTTCTGTTTGTTCATTCTCGTCTCCTGACTGCTCGCCTTCCTGTTCCTCGTCCTCTGATGATGAGAGGAGACCTAAACATTGATTTTTAAATCATATTATGAAAAAAAAAAAAGATTAAAAATAAAATTTCTAATATTAATAAAATATTACACGAACAACAACCCTAACTAATATTATAAATGCGAAAGTGAGTTTGTGTATTTGTTTGTTACCTCTTCAGTGCCCCTAGTATGAGTTTTTCTTAACGCAGACGCTAGCGACTGCGTTAGCGATTTTGTATGACAAACCTGTACAGCGCCTCTGGCGGATAGTGAGGCAACTAAGAAATTTCATACAAAATCCTAACGCAGTCGCTAGCGTCTGCGATAAGAAAAACTCATACTAGGGGTACAGATCCTATCTACTGAACCAATCTTCCTGAAATTTCGCATACATCATAACTAGGAGTATTGAGAAGGACATAGGGTACCTTTAATCCCGGGAAAAACACTGTTCCCGAGGGAATCTCATGCGGGCGAATGCTAGTTATATATTAAAATAATCTTCAAAAGGAAGGCAACTTGCCGAGAATACTAGCAGCGTTTGACTTTGTATTGTGCGACTTAAATACACATTTTTTTAGACATGACTTTCGAGTTATATATTTTTGTTAGAATATTCATTTGACAGATTTGATGTGTCAAGGTGGACACTTATTAACTGACTTCAAAAATAGGAGGAGGTTCTCAATTCGTCGGAATTTTATAAATAGAAAATATAAAATGGTTTACAAAAAAATGTTTTTCTAACCTGCCGTAAACTGAGGATTGGATAGCGCATCAGGCCAGTATCTCTTGCTTATAGATGATCCGTTTTTACTCTTCTTTCCTCCTGCGAAATGAAAAAAAAAACTTTTTTATATTTTATTTCACAAAATCGATGAATAGTCAATTTATATAGACTGGTTGTTGTCGAGCTCTGTTATTGGGTAATCGATGAATGAATGAGTAGATTGATGAATAAATGAATGAACTGACAAAGTTTGTCGGAGCAAGTAAGTATGCTAGTAGCTTAATTTTAACGAATGAATGATTAAATTAACGTTCTAATGAATTATTCTAATATTTCATTGATTAATTGAACGGTTGAATGGTTGAATGAATGTTTTAATGAATGGATGAATGAGTGAGTGAATGAACTGAACGGCATTATCAGAACATTCCAGCATGGGCTACCGCCATCGTTCGTTGATGATCCAGTTGATTACTTGAATTAATTTAACAAATGAACTGACCGAGTTCGTCAGAACAACCCAGCAAGGGCTATAGGGATCAGCCGTGAAATTTTTTTGAACCAGTTAATAAGTGAATGAATGAATGAGAGAGTGAGTGAATGGATGAACTGACCTGGTTTGTCGGAGCAATCCAGCATGAGCTGTAAGATCCGCCGTCTTGTGTTGATGAACCAGTTGTTCACTAAAAGTCATTGAATGAATGAGTGAGTGAAATGACCTGGTTGTCGAAACATTCCAGCAAGGGCTATAAGATCAGCCGCCGAAGTTTGTTGCACCAGTGAGTGAGTGAATGAATGAATGAGTGAGTAAGTGAATGAATGAATGAGTGAGTGAGTGAATGAATGAATGAGTGAGTGAATGAATGAACTGACCTGGTTTGTCGAAGCACTCCAGCAAGGGCTGTAAGATCAGCCGCCGAAGTTTGTTGCACCAGTGAATGAGTGAATGAAAGAGTGAGTGAATGAATGAATGGGAGAGTGAGTGAATGGATGAACTGACCTGGTTTGTCGGAACAATCCAGCATGGGCTGTAAGATCCTCCGTCTTGCGTTGATGAACCAGTTGTTCACTTGAATTAATTGAACGAATGATTGAATGAGTGAATGAGCTGACCTGGTTTGTCGAAACATTCCAGCAAGGGTTATAAGATCAGCCGCCGAAGTTTGTTGCACCAGTGAATGAGTGACTGAATGAATGAGTGAGTGAATGGATGAACTGACCTGGTTTGTCGGAACAATCCAGCATGGGCTGTAAGATCCTCCGTCTTGCGTTGATGAACCAGTTGTTCACTTGAAGCAGAGTCAGCCGCGTTTGAGCCGCTAGTGTACGCTTCTCCTCCTCTGTCGGATAGGGGTGCTGGCGATTGGGTTTAAAATTAACGATTATTTCTCAGTATTTATTTATTCGTTAAAAAATAATTGTATTAGAATACATATTATGAAAGAATTTAATACTACTCAAACATTAAAATTCATCCAATGAGTAACAATACTTTTCTACAAGAAGAGCTCTTAACTTGAATTTAAAAGTTTTCAGATTATGCATATACTCTTTAACTCTAAAGGCAACTTATTAAAAAGCAGCACTGTTCGGTTACGTAAAGCTTGCTTTGTAATCATATATTAAAAAAAAAATTGCGTCACTTTAAACCGCGCGCGATTCGAACTACTTTGTTTGTAATACTTAGCAATAATATATAAGGTGAATTTTAATCAACAGCAAATATTTTAAGGGCAGATTCAGACCACTAAACTGAATAACTTTCCCAAATAAACTTATGTCGAAATACGCTGAAATTTTTATTGACCTCCCATACAAATTGCGAATCAGCTGATCTAGTTTAGTATGGAGAGTGAAAAATAAAATTTCGTATTTCGATATAAGTTTATTTGGAAAAGTTTTTCAGTAGGTATAGTGGCCTGTATCTGCCCTTAAAATATTTGCAGTTGATTTGTGTCCACCTTGTATATATATGGATGGAGGATGCGAGGACGAGATCAAGCGTCGTTGCGCCATCACTAGATCAGCAGTAGAACTGATGAGAAAGATTTAGAACAGGAGAGGCAAAAAACACAAAGGTACGCCTAAGTATAACCTTCGTGTTTCCCATATTTATGTAAGTCGAAAACAAGATCGCCAGAAAATGAATGTCTTAGAGATGTGGCAGTGGTGATCATCATTTCGAGTAGGCGTCACAGTCAATCAACCATGCACACCCTGGTGTCAGAGTTCTTCGGAACCGTCTCTCGGCCACGGACCAACGGTTTAACGAGCCTTCCGAAGCACGGAATCATCTTAAATTATCAGACAATCAGGTGATTCGAGCCTGCAATGTCCTAACCAAACTGGTAACAACCAAACATAGTATGCTTCCCGTGGGAATCGAACCTTCGACACCCGGTATTACAGGCAAACGCCTTAACCACTGGACCACGGAGGCACGATGTAGATAGGAATGATAATGATGTAGATGACGATGATAATGAGGGAAACAATGATGAATCTGACACTTACCACCAGATGCTGGAACAGCCAGGCGCGCATGACCTGCGTGGCGTGTCTCGGCAGCACGCCGCGCTTGGAGCCGCACTCGTCCTCGTCGTCCGGCGGCGGGGAGCCGGACACCGACGAACACGAGTTATTCGAGTTTGTGCCTGAGTCGTATCAAGGAATGAAGGAACTTGCTAAGGATAGACAAAAATGGGAGGAAACACCACCGACAAGAGGCTAGCTCTTAAATTGATGATGATGTAATGGTACATTTATTTTCTTCCTCTTGCTTGGAAATAGCATTATTGATTAAAAAATCATTGCGGGCCGCTAATGAAGGTTTATTAAAGTACAATTTTTCATAAATTAGGTATTTTAGTTTCACTCTGGCCAGCTGTTCTGGTCACCTGTTCTCGGACGACCTCCGTGGCAAAATGGTTAACATGCCTGCGCGCTACTCAGGAGGTCCCAGGTTCGATCCCCGGTCAGGTCAAGATGAGAAATGATATTTTTCTGATTGGCCCGGGTCTTGGATGTTTGTTTATCTATATATATATATGTATTTGTTTATCAGGGTCGGCCTCGTAAAACATACTGCGACCAAATCGCAGACCTTTTGAAAAAGGGAGACATTAGGAGTACCCGAAATCGGCGAGCGTGTATGACGAGAGTGATGAGTGTGGAGGAGGCGAGAGAGGTATGTAAGGATCATATCCAATGGAAATCTCTAGTCTCTGCCTACCCTACCCTATATATGTATGTTATAAAATATAGTATCGTTAAGTTAGTATCCCTTAACACAAGTCTCGAACTTACTATGGAGCTAATTCAATCTGTGTGCTTGGTTGTTGTCCTTTATATTTAAAGAAAGAAAGAAAGAAAGAAAGAAAAATTGTTTATTTGATATCACAAACTTGGAAAATTAACTAACTTATTATACAGCACAGGGCATATTTGTGTATCAAAAAGGCCTCCTCTCAGCATAATGTTGCGGCGCGAACCACAACGCTGGTCTTCCGAGGACACCATTATAAAATTAAAATTAAAATACAAAAACAAAACAAAAAATACACATAAAACAAAAATTAAGACAATTAATCTAAGTATTTATAAATAAATAAGTATTTATTTATTTATTTATTCTAGTGGTCGTTTTGCTGGACACTAATGTTAGGTTTTTTCCCTAATTCAATTTCACTTATTCTCATTAGACAGTTTCAATGGGTTGACAAATTTCGCTCGTCGGTAATTTTCCTATAACTTCAGTTTCTTCCTTCCCTAGTTTTACTAGTCTTATTTACGTAAAATTTCAATCATTCGCGATTGTTACAAAGTTAAAGGCATTCAAAAAATCTCTTAGACTTTATTATATTAGATTCTTAAAAGGCAGAAAAAACTAATTAGTAGTGTTTTTTTAACAATGTGGTAATTACCATTCTTAAAACATTTGGGACGCGATGCCTTACTCTAAACACTTATTACAAGTTAAAATTGAATATTTTAACTTGGTGATAGTAGATATTAGTACATACCGGTAAAAGTGTCAGTGGCCAATAGACCAGCGCCAATTTGGCTGATGGGCGTCGAACCTTGAACTACTAATGAGGCTGAAAATATAAAAAAAATATTCAACAATAATGCCGTCACACTATTACATTTTATGTTGCGATTTTTCAAAGGCTTTTGATACCTTCGGTCGTAAAAATTTTATAAATTTCTCTTTCAAACGTATTGAAATCTAGTTATGCAATTTCATTATTTTATTCATAAATATGACTAGATGGATATCATAATGTGTTAAAGGGTTTTCAAAATGTCAAACCTAAAGTTATATTATATTGTTATAGGAGTACCACAAGGGTTTATTATTGGCCCTCTAATTTTTATATTCATATTTTTGTTTTATAATGAATGTTACGAATTCATCATTACATTCATTGTTACCTATAATTCCATTGATTTCGGCCTACCTGATGGAAAGTGGTTACCGCAGCCTATGAACGCCAGAAGTATCACGAGCGCGTTGCCGATTCTGAAATAATCTTTTCACGCCCATATAGCATGCTCCCATATTATTATAACTCGGGAAAACCATGTCAGGGAGTGCATTCCATAATCGCAGCATACGAGGGAGGAAATTCCGCTTGAAGCGCACTGTACGTGACACCTTGGGATCCAAGGTACGATAGATTCCCTGACGAGAGGTGTAATGATAGAAAATTGATAGTAGGATACGTATAAGGAGGTAAAGAACATTAAAATTAAACTTACGTGTGTCCCTGTGTTGTGGTGCGAATGGTATTTCAGTGTGCGGGAACACCGCGCTGGGGAAAGAGGGCGCTGCAGGCGGCGCCGGCGGAGACTGCAATGCATTTGAGAAAAACATCATTCATTCATTCATCCATTACGTGGAGGTGTCACGGTCAAACGACCAGGCACATCCTGGTGTCAGAGTTCTTCGGAACCGCCTCTCGCCCTCTGACGTGGTACCTTTAACGATTACCAGATGGTAGCCGGGACCAACGGCTTAACGTGCCTTCCGAAGCACGGAATCATCTTTATTATCAGACAATCAGGTGATTCAAGCCTGCAATGTCCTAACCAAACTGGAAACAACTAAACAAAGTATGCTTCCTATAGGAATCGAACCCACGACCCCCGGGGCTACAGGAAAACGCCTTCATAACTGAACCTATTCAGTTTAGTTTAGACATTCGTTATGAGTTTTTTTGGAACCAAGATAAAATCACTCAGATACCGAGGTTGTATTGTTTTGTGTTTTTTCAATATTTTTAATATCATAATTTCGTGCAGGTGACACAGTCAATCGACCCTATACACCCTTGTGTCAGACTTCTTCGGAACAACCCCTTTTATTTGTGCATAATAATCACATAATAATGATGGAAAGTGTTTGTGAACAAGCGTGAGTGTTGGGAAATGGTACAGTGTCGATTACGTGACTTTTATCTTTGTCACCGAAATCTCCAAGTTATAGCTAAGTGAAATTTTTCCACCGCTTCACTTAGCAATCTGACTAGACTTACTTACTTGACTGGACTAGACTACCGACTTGATTTTTTGACTTGACACTAAAAAAGGACTGAAGAAGATTAATAAATTCAAGAAAGGCCTTAAAGGACTAGTTTCCATGGCCATAAAAAGTACCTATTATAAAAAAAGGATGATAGAAAAAGGAACATACATTTCATACCTGATATTGAGGAGAATTAGAGGTGCTAGAGTGTTCGTCTATGGACCCCGATAGGTTGTTGTTGCTTTCGACTCCACCTGCAAATAATAGGCATAATCACAAAAAATAATTGGCGGGAAAGTAGAAAATTCAACGTCGACAATTTGTTTACGTGGTTTTTTTTTTAATTGTTTTTCGATAACTTGTGCGCGTATGTAGAAAGATTGCCACATTGGATCTGAAGTTAATCTTTAACATGTAAAATTATTAAACTATAGTTTCCTATAGTTACTAATTGCAATATTGCTTAAAACGGCCACTTTTAATCGGTTTGCAATTTGTAACTTTAGGGAACTATACTTTAATATTTTTAAATATTTAAAATTGACTTCAGATCCAGAACCTTAATTACATAAAACGGATTTTAATAACTTGTGTTTTCAGTGAAGTGAATAATTATTTTTAAATGATGGTGGCGCTAGTGTTAACCGAGGTTATCATCTTAACACTAATGCATTATTCGATCGCGTCGCTACGCACACACTTGACAAAATTAGCCAACACAATCAAAAAATACACGCACACAACTATAAGCAGTATGAAGTATGACCGATGACCGTATCAATCATTTTACTTCATACTAATATTATATTATGCGAAAGTGATTTTGTTTGTTACGCCTTTACGCCCTATCTACTGAACCAATCTTACTGAAATTTCGCATACACATAGCTAGATGTATTCAGAAGGACATAGGGTATTTCATCCTGGGAGAAAGTTCCTGAAGGAAACTCACGCACGCGAAGCCGCGCACGAAAGCTAGTATTATATGTATAATAGGGACAAATCACACAGATTGAGTTAGCCCCAAAGTAATTGTGTTATGGGAACTCAACGACACTATATTTTATAACAAATACTTAATTATATTATATATACCCAGGCCAATGAGTAAAAAATCATTATTCATGTTGACCTGACCGGGGATCGAACCAAGGACTTCTTGAGTTGCGGTCAAGCATGTTAACCATTTAGCAACGGAGGTCTTCAAAACTGCCGAGCCGAGAGAAGAAACAAAATTACGTCCTCACCTCCAGTGTAATCAGTCCTTAGAAGGTTCTCACTCTGCATCTTGGTCTTCAAGCAGGCTATGTACCGCCCGCAAAAGTCGCGACATAGCTCTTGAACCTTCTCCAACTCTAGAAGGTGGATCCTCAGCACCTTGAACCAAAAGGAAGACCGTTACGCCCGAATATTCAAACAGAATCTCCAAGTTATAACTAAGTGAAATTTTTCCACCGCTTCACTTAGCCATCTGACTAGACTGACTTACTTGACTGGACTAGACTACTGACTTGACTTAAGTAGGACTGAAGATTAATAAAAACAAGAAAGGCCTTAAAGGACTAGTTTCCACGACCGTAAAAACTATTCAAAAAAAAAGATGAATAATTATTTCTTTTAATTGCATGCAAACATTTTTTTCTTTTGAAACAAATTTTTACCCTTCTATAAGTGTTCAGACAAATTTTTACAACACCAAGGCACGCTGCACCACTGACCTGTATGCTCTTAATCATCAGGCCGTCGATCTCAGGGTCGTCGACCAGGAAGGGGCGGCGGTCCCTCCGCTGGTGCTGCACGAACGCCTGCAGGTCCGCGCCGAACGCGTCCGCGGCCGGGGACTCCGCCCCCGCCGTGGCTTGCTCGCATCTCTCTAGCAGTAACGCTAGTAAGGGAAAGAGGGGGTGTCTGGAAGGGGGAAAGACAATAAATGATGAGGATGCCAAGTGTGTCTGCTGGATATTGTGGATTTGCCAAGCTTGGCAAATTAGATCTGAAGACACGGAGGTTGTGGATATGATTCCCACGAGAATCATACTTTGTTTAGTTGTTTACAGTTTGGTTAGGACATTGCAGGCTTGAATCACCTGATTGTCTGAAAATAAAGATGACTCCGTGCTTCGGTAGACACGTTAAGCCTGGCTGCCATTTGGTAGTCGTTAAAGAAACCACGTCAGAGGCCGATAGCATACCCCCTCCCCCCCCCCCCGGATCCGTGACGTGGTTTTAAAGAACTCTGACACCAGGGTGTACAGGGTCGATTGGCCTTGTGGACCCACGCGATCCGAACATACTTCCGTCCACCTCCCATGGCTCTACCAACCTCTCGGTGACACGAGCCGAATCTTGGGAGAGTGCGCTGTACTAGCATTTCGCATCTCTTTCCAGTCGCATCTGCTCGATCTCCCTACAAGTTCTCTATAGTGTCGCCTATCTATGCAATCATTGCATTTTAATAACGCGATCCAGACTTACTTGTAAACAGCACGTTTGTCGGCTTCAAACTGCGCCTGGTCGGCGTCTGCGGCGGGCGCGGCGCCGCCCTGCATGCCGCCGCTTCAGCGACGTAGCATCTGTTGATAGGGATTGATTGATTTATAAGATGATTGATTGGTAAGATGATTGATTGATAAGATGATTGATTGGTAAGATGAATGATTGATAGAATGATTGATAAGATGATTGATTGGTAAGATTATTGATAAAAAAATAAATAAATATATGGGGACAAATCACACATATTGAGTTAGCCCCAAAGTAAGTTCGAAACTTGTGATATGGCCCATAACACAATACATACTTTGGGGCTAACTCAATATGTGTGATTTGTCCCTATATATTTATTTATTTTATTTATTTATATGGGATACTACTCAACGATACTATATTTATAACAAATACATATATAGATCAACATCCAAGACCCAGGTCAGTCAGAAAAAGATCATTTTTCATCTTGACCTGACCGGGGATCGAACCCAGGACCTCCTAATTAGCGGTCAGACATGTTAACCATTACGCCACGGAGTATGATAAGATGATTGATCGATAAGATGATTAATTTATTCATAAGGCTATTGATTGATAATAAAAAAAAATTATAAGATGATTGATTGGTGATGTTTGATTAAGATTTTGGAGAAACGCGGGAGGGAAAAACTTCTCGCCAGACCAGGGGGGTTACTACCAACCCTTAGAACCATGCAAGATCCAGTGAGTAAGGGAGATGTCGCCTTACATCATGTATTGCGCTGTCTCGCTTACTCACTGGAACTTGCATGGTTTTTAGAGATGATAGACCACCAGATGTTGACTAAGGAACTACGACTCTATGTGTTTCGAATTAGTAGAGTACCTTAGAGTAAAACCATACTATAATGTTTAAAGGAATGGATAGTTTACTTTCGAATTTCTTAAAATAACAGACTTATCTATTTTGCCAATTTTAGACTATTTAGCTACTATACTATGGCGACCTTTATTCCCGAGATACAGACTAACGTCTAGTTGCAGATTGGGCGAAATATCAGACAACTATCCTGTCACCAGTATCGATGATTGAAATTTATATAATTCATGGCCTTAGATTTAAAAAAATTGCCTAGTGACGCTCGATTCCGAGGAAAATTCACGCGGGCGGAGCCGAGGGCGTTCCTTGTTAGTTTTATACACATCCCAACTTCCTAACTTAAGTTGAGTTTGTATATTTATTTGTTTGTTACCTCTTGACTCCCTTTCTACTGAACCAATTTCAGAAATTTCGCATACACATAGCTAGGAGTATTGAGAAGGACATAGGATACCCCGAAAAAAGCCCTGTTCCCAACGGAATCTAACGCGGGCGAAGTCGCGGGCGAAAGCTAGTATGTTAAATGTTATACCTAGTTAGTGTGTAAATAAAATAAAAATAACACTCGAATTCAAAATTACAACGAAAATGAAACTTAGTTTCCATTCAAAAAACAATTTCACGCAATGATTTCATTCATTCTACACTATTACTACATCCATACTCCATACTAATATTATAAATGCGAAAGTCTGTCTGTCTGTCTGTCTTTCTGTCTGTCTGTTTGTCTGTCTGTCACCTCTTCACGGCTAAACTGCTGGACCGATTGTGATGAAATTTGGTAGGGATGTAGTTAAAGACCTGAGGTCAAACATAGGCTACTTTTGGGCGCGATATAACCGAGTCCCACGCGGGGCGAAGCCGCGGGGAACAGCTAGTAGTATATAAAAATAAAGTCGCTTTCTCTGTCCCTATGTATGCTTAAAACTACGCAACGGTTTTGGTGCGGTTTTTTTTAATAGATAGTGATTCAAAAGGAAGGTTTTTATGCCCATGCGAAGCCGGGTCGCTAGTTCATTCAAAAAGCCTGAAGCGTCTTTAAGTGCTTACTTCAAAAACAATTTGTTAGCCATTTAAATGCGGTTCGTAGTAGCAACAATATAAGAAGGGATCTTATATCCGTCTGTAACACTTGTGACGAATGTGCCGCAAGTTGTTTTAATATCCGTTTTTATAGCCAGGGCTGGGGTGATGGCGAATTAATATATATTTTTGTATTACTATCACTACATAGTATAAAACAAAGTCGCTTTCTCCGAAAACAAAGTGCCGTTTGGTCTAGAGACGTTTGGACCTCTCGCACTGGGGCCCCAGTGATTTTTTCAATGAGATCTCTCCCCGTCTGATTTCCGCTGCTGGTGACAGGAAGGCTGGCTGCTATTTCGCCCAACGGATAAGTATTGCTATCCAACGGGGAAATACGGCCAGCATTCTTGCTAACATGCCGAACGGGCATGATTTATTTGTTTTTTTTTTTTTCTGTTAGTTTTTGTATTTATTTCTTTGTATATTACTTACTAGCTGTTCCCCGCGGCTCCGCCCGCGTGTGACTCGGTTATATCGCGCCCAAAAGTAGCCTATGTGTGACCTCAGGTCGTTAACTACATCCCTGCCAAATTTCATCACAATCGGTCCAGCAGTTTAGCCGTGAAGAGGTGACAGACAGACAGACAGACTTTCGCATTTATAATATTAGTATGGATATGGATTAATAATACTGCAATCCAATTAATATTATAAATGCGAAAGTGAGAATGTTTATTCGTTTATTATGCTTTCACTCCCTATCTACTGAACCGATCTTCCTAAAATTTCGCTTATACACAGTTAGAAGTATTATAAAGGACATATGGTCCCTTTCATCCCGTGAAACTGTACCCGAAGGAAATTTACGCGAGCGAAGCCGCGGGCGAAAGCTAGTAATATATAATTTTTCGACTTCACGCCATTTATCGAGTTGTCAGCCCTTCGATCTGGTACTGAGTTATACTTATTCCCCTGTTTTGTTTCCTAACTTTGTTTTAGTGTTTGTTGGTTAGTTGTCTGTGCCCCTAGTATGAGTTTTTCTTAACGCTGACGCTAGCGACTGTGTCGTGGTCGCAAATACCAGTCTTGCACTAGCTGTCCACGCGCTTAGTGATTTGTTTGAATTCGTGTAGGTAGACAGAAATTTCTCGGACCGCGGCGGACGAGTGCACTGTCTCTGTTCACTGTATTAGTTATAAGAAATATACTTTTTAAATATTGGTCTTGGTCATTTGCACTCCCCAACACATACCTACTTAATTGATTTTGATAGGCTAGTCAAAAAACCTATTACAATCTGGCGTCCCACGCGGGCCCTACGCCCACAAAACCTAATTTAAGGCCAAGACCACTACCGCGTCCCTCGTACTCGGTTACACATAGTAAAATACCGCGTTCGCGTAAAACTAAACCGGTCACTAATATGAATTTGACTGAGGAACAGTTCGAGAGATTGCTATCGCAAGTTAGTGGAAGCAAAAAGATGAGTACCCTCGCGCAATGCAAGGCTAAATACAGCGGTAATAGGAGCTCCGCTGAAGTAGAGGCTTCCTGGCTGCACTGAACACTTATAAGAAGGTGGAACAAATATCAGATTCCGATGCCATTGTTGGTTTACCGCTCGTTCTGACGGAGGATGCTGCAATCTGGTGGCAAGGCATTAAAGAATACGTCGCAACTTGGGAAGAGTTTGAGCACAAACTACGCAACAATTTTGCTCCAAAGAAGATGGCCTATGTCATTTATCAGGAGGTCGTTGGAATAAAGCAAGACCCTCAAATTTCGACAGAGTCATTTGTGGCAAAAAAACGCGCACTTTTAGCCGACCTACCACCTCCAGCTCATACCGAAGAACAGCAGATTGATCTCATATTCGGACAAATTAGATTTGAGATAAGGGAGAAAATCGTACGTGACAAAATAAAGACATTTGATCAGCTGTTGGAAAAGGCAAGGGATATTGAACGCAACCTTCTAGAAAAGAAATCGTGCAAGCCAGACAGAACAGCCAACATCAATACTCCTACCACTAAAAGTAAACGCTGTGGTTATTGTCGTTTCCCCGGTCATACGACCGACGTCTGCCGTAAGAAGCTAAAGGAGCAACAGGAAACACCAACTCAAGTGAAACCTGATGAAAACACCGGCACTACCATAATAGAAAAGCCTAAGTTCTCGTGTTATGGCTGTGGAGAACCGGGCGTAGTACGTAGCCGTTGTCCGAAATGTATAAATCGGAAATCAAAACCATCAGAGGGGTTAAGTTTCTGCACTCTGAAAATTAGCTCAGGCATTCATCTCCGACCTACAGTGGATATCCATGTCGGCAAAATAAGAGGATTGGCGCTCATTGACACTGGAGCAAGAACGAATGTCGCCTCATTCTCACTTTATAAACAGTTGGAGAGAAACAACTATGTTTTTGAGAAGAAAGTGATGGACATCACTCTCGCAGATGGTATACCTAATACACAGACTGTACTGACTGTAAAGGCCCCAGTAACGATTTTTGGGAGGGTAGTACCAAGCACGTTTTTAATACTTCCTCATGCCAGGAGGAACGTAACTCTTTTAGGAGTGGGATTCGTCCAGGATGCTAAGATGGTTTTAAACCTGCCACAATTAACTTGTAGGTTCCTGGACCACAATTCAGACATATATGACTTAGACGAAGAAAATGCTTACGAGGATGTTATGGAGCGGATACACGCCACCTTTGAAGTGCCAGAGATGGTATCCCCTATAAAAAGAACACCGGAACATTTGAGATCACCTGTGGATACGGAGACAGGAGCAGACACAATGGCTTTGTTAGCACCCACTATAAATATTTTAGACGTTGAACCGAAGGAAGCAACTACGCCATCCGATAATATTGGGACTGACGATAAGCCCTCGCCTTTCTTAAACATCTGCACGCCGCCTCGTACACCGCCTCACGATACATACAGACTAATACCCATAGACCTCACTACTCCACCGCACAAACGCCCACGCTTACTGCTTGACGGACACTCACCCGCTCTTGATGCTTTATATTATGATGCGCAACGTAACTTGGAATCGTATGACGATGAAGTACTTTCACCAAAATCTGCTTCGCTTTTTGATTCTCCCAAAGCCCGTATCGATTCTGTCAGTGTGCAATTAACCGAATGTGAAAATAGTAAATTGATCAAGCTGCTAGAACGAAATGAAGACGTTTTCACCCCGCAAGGTAAGCCAACTACACAGACAGAACACATTATAAATACCGGTGATCACACCGATTGCAGTTTCACCATACCGCCTTTCACCAGCTAGAACGGAAATTCTTAAAAAAGAAGTTGCCAAGATGTTGCACGAAGGAGTAATAGAACCATGTAGCTCGCCATGGTCCGCACCTGTAGTTATGGTTCCGAAAAAGGATGGAAGTATAAGAGTTTGTATCGACTATCGTCAACTAAATGCGATTACATCGCCTGACGCATATCCTTTGCCAAGGATAGATGATCTTTTACACAATGCCAAACCTACGCCATTCATGTCAACGATTGATTTGCGCGCTGGATACTGGCAAATCAAAGTAAGAGAAGAGGATCAGATCAAAACAGCTTTTGTTACCCCGTTTGGAATGTACAAGTTCCTGAGGATGCCGTTTGGTCTGCGTAATGCACCAGCAACTTTCCAGAGACTGATGGATGGATTCAGACTTTCTCTTCATCACATAAAAGTACTAGTATTCCTGGATGACGTCATAATACTTTCTCCAACGTTTAAGAAACATTTGGAAGACTTACAGCAAGTTTTTGACAAAATACGCGAATACAATCTAACTATCAATAAAGCTAAATGTAAATTCTGCTGTCCTAAAGTAAAATACATAGGACACTACATCACACCCCGAGGTCTCGAAGTAGACCATAGAAGTGCCATCACTAACCAAAACGCCCCATCCAACGTTAAGCACCTGCTATCATTTTTGCAAATGTGTTCATGGTACCGAAGATTCATATCAAACTTTGCAAAAATAGCCGAGCCACTCACTCGACTTACTAAAAAGGGTGCCATATGGAAGTGGAAGGACGAACAACAAACTGCATTTGAGGCACTCCGAACGCACTTAGCCTCTGCTCCAGTATTAGTACAAGCTGATGAGACCAAGCCGTTTATAATAAAGACAGACGCAAGCAGTTATGCGATCGGAGCAGTTTTAGTGCAGGGGGAGAAGGAAAACGAACACCCCGTTGAATACGCAAGCAGACTCCTTAAGCCAGCCGAGAGAAATTACTCTACAACTGAGAGAGAGGCACTTGCAGTAGTATGGGCCGTTAATAAGTTTCGAGGGTATATTGAAGGTACCCCTATTACAGTATTGACTGATCATCAAGCATTGAAATGGCTTATGTCCCTTAAGTCTCCTACAGGTAGATTGGCAAGATGGGCACTACAGTTACAAGCATTTGATATCAATATCCAATATATTACTGGAAAAACGAACGTCGTAGCTGATGCTTTATCACGGCCAAACTGCATTCGAGAAACGAAAGAAGACTGCGGCATATGCAATATAGTTGTTGATATACCCCGAAGAAACCCGAAGGAGATTAGAACAGAACAACTTAAAGACGAACATATTGAAAAGATAGTTAAAGCTTTTGAAGATCTAAACAATGAAGAAAACAGCCGCTACTGGAGTAACAAAGGATACCTTCTAAATAACGGTTTACTGTATAGATATAATCCGATCGTTGACAACGACGACTGCCAGCTAGTAGTTCCTAAAGAAGAACAACTGAAGGTTATATCCATGTACCACGATGAACCAACTGCCGGACACTAAGGAGTTGAGAAGACACTGGACCGAATTTCCAAGAGGTGCTTTTGGAAAGGAATGCGATCTCAAGTAGAGAGTTATGTCCGAAATTGTATTCAGTGTCAAAGATACAAACCTAACAATTTAAAACCAGCTGGATTATTGCAGACTACAGCCCTAAACCAAAGATTTGAAGTTGTATCAATTGATTTATTTGGGCCGCTCCCTAAGTCAACAAATAACCTCTCTTGGATATTTATTATTGAAGATTGCACATCAAGATGGGTAGAATTATTTGCCTTGCAGCACGCAACTGCACAAGAATGTGCTAAAGTGCTTTTAGATGAGATAATACTACGATATGGTACTCCACGTCGCTTTATAAGTGACAATGGAAGTCAATTCGTCAGTGGAGTTATGCAACAACTTTGTTTCTGCTTAAATATAACACAAGGATTTACGCCGTTGTATCATCCTGAGACAAACCCGGTAGAAAGAAGAAACCGAGATCTTAAGACGCAGCTCGCTATATTAGTGGGTGACGAACATCCTTCATGGCCGGAAAAGCTACCCAGCATAAGATTTGCTATGAACACTGCTACTCTGGTAACCACTGGCTATACCCCTGCGTATCTAACGTTTGGCAGAGAATTACGCACTCCAGATGATGTGAACCATGAGGCAATTATAGAACAAGAAAACTTTATAACTGAAATAACTCCGAGGTTACTCTTGCTGACGGATACACTGAAAAACGCAAGAGAAACACAGGAGATGAAAGAAGAGAAAAGAAAAGAAATTGTTGACCGAAGAAGACGACAAATGCCCAAATATAAACCAGGTGACCATGTTCTGGTCGAATCACACACCCTTAGCAATTCTGCAAAAGGAGTTAGCTCCAAGCTATCACCTAGACGCGATGGTCCCTATCTTATTATACGTAATCATGGACCAAGCTCTTTTGAAATTGCAGATATCAATGCTCCTGACAGGCCCTTGGGTCTGTACCACGCATCGGCACTCCGTCCATTCCATTGCCCTGAGCAAGCACCGCTACCTGCGCCAGCTGTGCCCCTACGCAAGCGAGGACGACCCAAAAAGAACCTCGAAGAAGACCTCCCAAACCCTACAGTCCTGGCTCGCTCGTCGAGACGTCTTCGCAGCCAGAGGGGGAGACTGTAATGCGGCACGGAATAGCAACAAGATGCGCGGCGCACTCCGTTCCATCATGGTCCCCGATCACCCGCACCGAGTCTCGCCGAGTACCACCGAGCACCGCCGATCCTTGCATATAAAAGGCCGCACGCACTCCGTAATCGCGGCAGTTCGCATCAGGGATGTTGCGAATATTCGCATCCGCATCCGCAAATGCGGAGCTTCCGCAAAGATTTCGACATCTGCATCTGCATCCGCATCCGCAATAAATCAATGCGGATTTTAATGCGGATGCGGATGTCATACGAGTTGCGACAAGAAAGAAAAGGGGCGGGGCCTGTGAATGGCGCGTGCCGTTTGCGCGTGACAATGACCAATGGGAGCGAAAAAAAAGGTGATAAGATCCGAGATCCGACGCGTTTATTGTGGTGCATCGATTGTTTCGTGTAAATAAATCATTACGTGTTAGTTTGTGCGAACAATTATTTAGTAGCGCGGGTTTAATTAAGAGCCTTTCCGTAACCGGCTTGAATCTGAAAAAAACGCTATTATTATATTATTATATTATTGCTATTTATTAAGTATAATGCTCCTATTTTTAACTTCGAGTACTAATTTAAAAAAAAAGTGTAGTTTAAAATTTTGGAATTCATTTGTTCACTTTCATTCTGAAACATGTTAATTATTCTTTGATTCAAAAGTATCAAGTATAGTAAAAACTTGTAATACATTAATAAAAATGATTATAATAATTTTGTATTGATTTAATTCTTCATTTATGTACTACTAGCTGTTGCTCGCGGCTCCGCCCGCGTGCTCCTCGGTTATATCGCGCCCGAAAGTAGCCTATGTTTGACTCCTAGTGCATAACTATATCCATACCAAATTTCATCACAATCGGTACAGCAGTTTAGCCGTGAAGAGGTGACAGACAGACAGACAGACAGACAGACAGACAGACAGACAGACAGACAGACAGACTTTCGCATTTATAATATTAGTATGGATATGGATATTTATATAGGATCTGAAACATCCGCATCCGCATCCGCATCCGCGGATGTGAGCCTCTTAAAATCCGCATCCGCATTCGCATCCGCGGATGTGAAAAAATCGGGATCCGCAACATCCCTGGTTCGCATCGCTCTCTAGCGCATCCGGTAAAACGGAACACTGACAGAACGAACGGACTATCGCATGCAATAATAACTTGATCTGTGTGACTTGTTCCTATATATTTATTATTTATTTATTTATTATTATTATTATTTTTATTAATATAAGCGCACGGCTTCATCACGTACCACGTGACTTGTCGAGTGCTTATATTGTTTATCGCCGCGCGCCACACCGCTGCTATTTCGCTAGCTTAGTTTAATTCTTGCATTGATTTACTGTTTGGCTTAGCTAAAATTCTAACACTGTGCTAGTGTTAGAATTTTAGCTTAAATTTTCTAGTTATAGTTTAAATTTTCATTTTACTTGTCTCATTTTTATGTGAAAAATGTCAATGTCATTTGCGAAAATAACATCGTCTCCGTATTAAAATATTCATAAAAGTGATAATTATAACTATTATAGGAAAAAAACGCAATATTTCATTAAAAAAAATGTACGACAATGCGACAGGAACTATATGTATAGTGAAAAAAGTGTAAACAAAGTGTAAAAAGTGACTATAACATCCCACCTTATTAACGGTGTTATTGACGAGTTTTCTTCATAATACGGTTATTGAACAATCACTAGTGGATAAGAACTACTTACACATAACTTTTAACTTTTTTGCGCCGCACAGTTTTTCTGTTTCTCCCAATGGTTGACTGGTAGAGAATGCTTTTAGCATTAAGTCCGCCAATTGTATAAGTATTTTGTACTTATGGAACAATAAAGTTTTTAATAAATAAATAATAAATAACCAAAGATCCGTAAGTAAGTAAAACAAGCAACAAAACACACAAAAATAAAACATTCAAATAACGTTATTATTTAAACACAATACAGAAGAACCAACAATATAACTCATTAAGATCAACACATTCTCTCGAAATACAAGTAACGCCATCTACTGACATACACTAACATCATTAAAATATTAGTCAGAGACATCTATTTGAAAACAGTAATAACAAAAACAAGATAAATATTAAAGGCGACAAAGTTCTAAAAGTATAATATAAAAGCACTGCGTAGACGCATGCATATTAACACGCCATCTGTTGCATTTACAACGCATCGCGAACACATGACAAAGTATGGTTGCAAGGTTCAAGGAAAGAAAAGCAAGGTACTGAGCACAATCATTGACCAAAAGCAAACATTTGACTAGAATTAGAATTACATACTAACATAGTAATACCTAAGCACTGACACTAGAGACCGCCACCATACTTAATAGACATAATAATGGCAAAGAATATTACAATAAGAAAACTCAAAACCGGTAACGACGCCTTTAATCAATCCAATGATTCTTTTCAATCCACAATGTCAGACTTAAGATCACAAAGTATATCGGACTTAACAGAAGATCCAGATATAGACGAACTTAATTCAAAAATAGAACAATTACAAAAGCAGTTGATTGTTTCTGAAAACCAAATTGTAAGACTGACACAAGAAAATAACTTGTTATTAAATAAATTAAAAATACAAGAAATAGAAATTAACAAAATCAAAAATCAAGGAAAAACGTCGCCGAATACAGAAAAGAAAAAAAGAAAGAAAAATCGTGTTTAATGCTCTGTTGGTATTGGATGCATGGAGTAAGAAATATGCGGAGGTATATGATAGTAACATTGATCTAACATTTGACATGTTCTCAAACATTACTGGAAAACTAACAAAAAAAGGTATGACGGATATAATCGAAAATATAATAAAATTGATTAAATCCAGTATAAGGAGCAACAAAGACGACTACATACAAAACCTGACATTAACAACACAATCACAAGAAAATAACATGGACTTTAGTAATTTAAACAATGATGACGAAAATAAAATACATAATCAAAATGAAGACTTTTTTCGTATACAATGAACTATGCGTAATGCACCAAAATGTTGATGGGCTAATAAATAAATCCGACATTGTAATTGAATGTCTCCAAGAGAGAAATGTTACACAAAAGCATGTAGACATAATTTGTTGTACCGAACATAACATGAAATCGTGTGACGTCGACTTTCTAAACATTCCTAATTTTCAATTAGCAGCTTATAGCACACGGGAAAATAGAAGTGGTGGTAGTTGTATCTTGGTACGTAATGGTATTAATTACAGAGTGATAACAACAATAAATAAACTCAATAAAGTCAACATATTCGAATGCAGTGCAATAGAACTGACAGAACATAAAGTAAATATATTATGTGTTTATAGAACACCTAATTCCAAAACCTATCAACAATTTTTTGACATGCTAACGAAAGCTATTATTACAATAGGATACAAAAAGACAAAATTAATTATTTGTGGAGATTTTAATATTAACATGCTAATACAAACCAAAGAAACAAAAACATTCGAAAACATACTAAAAGAATTTAATCTAAAAATGGAGATAAAAGAGATAACACGACCTAGTAGCGGTACCTGCTTAGACAACATAATACATAACTAGCTGTTCCCCGCGGCTCCGCCCGCGTGGGACTCGGTTATATCGCGCCCAAAAGTAGCCTATGTTTGACCTCAGGTCATTAACTACATCCCTACCAAATTTCATCCAAATCGGTCCATCCGTTTAGCCGTGAAGAGGTGACAGACAGACAGACAGACAGACAGACAGACAGACAGACAGACAGACTTTCGCATTTATAATATTAGTATGGATATACGTGGATCCAAAAGTCATAATATAGATCTCGCAGTATCGGACCATACTGCACAATTTATGTCATTTCCAGTAAAACGTACCTCCATAATCAAGAAATGGTTCATAAAAAGGCGAGATTACAGTGAAGAAAACCTAAAAAAAATTTTTAACTGTCTAATAAGTCTCCATTTCTCAGAAGTGTATGAGACAAACAATGCAAATGAATCGTTTGAAAAGTTCTTTGATACTTTCAAACTTTTTTATGATCTGTGTTTTCCCTTAATAAAACAAAAAGTTACAATCAATTATAAGCCAAAATGGATAAGTAGAGGCATAAAAACGTGTAGCAAGAAGAGAAGGGAATTGCTATGGAAGTATAGGCTTAACCCCAACAAAGAAACAAAGTCTACATTTAAAAGTTACACAAAAAGATACAAAAAAGTTTTGAAACTAACACAAAAAGCTAGGAATAGTTATTTCATTGCAAATCATAAAAATAAATCTAAAGCAACATGGAGTATCATTAATTCAATTAAGCCTAATCTCCCCAAAGAAAACGTCAAAGAATTACTAGTTAATGGTAAAAATGAAAATAACCCTAACCTAATAGCAGAACATTTTAATAAATATTACGTACACAAAAACAAAACAAATAAAACAAAACAGGCAAATACAAACCGGACATGCAATTATAATTCTTTTAAATCTATATTTATTAAACCTACCATACCTGATGACATAATACAAATAATAAGTAACCTTAAGAATACAAATAGTACAGGACATGACGACATACATACAAAGGTAATAAAAAAAGTAGCAACTATAATAGCCCCAATACTTGCACACATCATAAATAATAGTATTCAAAGTGGAACATTCCCTACTCAATTGAAAATAAGTATTATCAAGCCTCTCTATAAAAAAGGGGACAGGAATGAAGTATCTAACTATAGACCAGTAGCTGTACCCTCAGTATTTTTAAAAATTTTTGAAAAGGTCATTTCTGACAACTTATATCCATACTTCGTACAAAATAACATCTTTTGCATAGAACAAATGGGGTTTCGAAAAAATAAATCTATTAATACAGCTATCTACAACTTTTTGGAAAAAATACATAATAACATGGATAATACTAAACCTAGTGCTGCAATGTATATGGACATGACGCAAGCATTCGATTACGTGGATCATAATAAACTATTACATAAATTAAGTGTTTA
The DNA here is from genome assembly GCA_947044815.1 of Apomyelois bistriatella. Lineage (NCBI taxonomy): Eukaryota > Metazoa > Arthropoda > Insecta > Lepidoptera > Pyralidae > Apomyelois > Apomyelois bistriatella. Next base: position 1,305,750 of record OX345718.1, read on the forward strand.
TGGCGTTAGAGGAAATGCATATGACTTATTAAAATCGTACTTAGAACAGGAAACAAATAACACAAATTGATAGGCTGAATGTAGCTACAAAAACATTAGAAACATATTCGTCTGCTAATGAAATAATAACACAAGGTGTACCTCAAGGTGGAGTGTTAGCACCTTTTTTGTTTCTTGTCTACATTAATGATCTCCCAAATATAACTAATAACCAAATGTCCCTATACGCAGATGATAGTGCAATTATATTCGATAAAGGCAATTATGACAATATTAACATAGATATTAATAACAATTTAGTAAAAATAATTGATTGGCTAGACGAAAACAACCTAAAAGTAAATTTAACAAAGACAAACGTTATGACATTCCAAATAAGACATAATAAAAAATCTAAACTTAATATAATTTATGATGACCAAAATATAAAAGAAATAGAATGTACAAAATTTTTAGGACTATTTATTGACAACAACATGTCTTGGAAAACCCAAATAGAACATGTTTGCAAAAAACTTCACTCATCTGCATACGCTTTACGCATGATCAGTAAAATAGCTAATCAAACAGCATTAATATCAGCATATCACGGATATGTTGCCTCAACACTCAGTGCCCCTAGTATGAGTTTTTCTAAACGCAGACGCTAGCGACTGCGTTAGGATTTTGTATGGAATTTCTTAGTTGCCTTACTATCCGCCAGAGGCGCTGTACAGGTATGCCATACTAAATCGCTAACGCAGTCGCTAGCGTCTGCGTTAAGAAAAACTCATACTAGGGGCACTGGTATGGAATAATATTTTGGAGTAATGCCGCTTACAACAAAAATGTACTAATAGCACAGAAAAAATGCATAAGAGCTATCTGTAATCTCAAACCAAGAGAATCGTGTAAACCACACTTTAAAAATTTAAAAATACTCACAGCTCCCTCGATGTATATTTATGAGGTTTCGGTCTTTGTAAAATGTAATATGAATCTTTTTAGATCAATTGAAAGTCAACGTCGCTCTGATAAATTGTACCTCATAAGTACAAAAAGCGCATTTCTACTTAATAGTATATACTCAATGGCACCACGAATATATAACAAACTTCCACCATCTATTAGAAATTGTAAAGAAATTCAGAATTTTAAAAATTTACTTTTCAGAACACTAGTAGAAAAAGCATATTATACAGTGGAAGAATTTTTAAGTGACAATTTTGAAAAATTACAAGATACTGACTGCATGTAATCGTATTGTAGTAATTTATTATTGTCTTTTTTTTCTCCTATGACATATTTTTTTAATGTTTTAATATTTAATTGACATATTTTTAATGCAATATCTTAATGTAATTAAATTTAAATGGAAATAATGTAAATTTGAAATGACTGACATTATGATAATTAACTTAATTCGATAATTTAATTGACATGAATTGCATGAATGTTATTTACTAGTATACCATTTTTTTATAAAATTAATACCAATTTTGTATGCCTGACGGCGCAGCATGGCGCACAGTAACTAATTTAATACTAACACCCTTAAATGTACCCATGTCTGACATAAAATAAATGAATTATGAAAAAGATATTATGATAAGTCATGGGAAGAAACTGGCACCTAAGTTACAGGCTAAGCCTAGTTTAGATGCCAGTGATATTACTTCTGGTGGTGGGTTTTCCATAGTTTGTAACAATTAGTGAAGTAAGCTAAAGTTTGTGGAAATGAATGAATAAAGAAAGAAAAGTCGCTAGCGTCTGCGTTAAGAAAAACTCACACTAGGGGTACAGCACCTGTAGCCAAGTGACAATTTCAAAGTTTTTCTTAACGCAGACGCTATAGCGACTGCGTTAGGATTTTGTATGGAATTTCTTAGTTGCCTTACTATCCGCTAGAGGCGCTGTACAGGTTTGTCATACTAAATCGCTAACGCAGTCGCTAGCGTCTGCGTTAAGAAAAACTGATACTAGGGGCACTGTACAGCCTGACGAGTAGTTAGAAATTCAGTACAAAAACCTAACGCAGGCACTAGCATCTGCGTTTATGAAATTCTCGTGGAAGTAAACTACTCGTAGATACTTATTAAGGGGCTTGTGACCCCAGGCTCTGTCAACACTGTAGGACCTCGTGTAGTCCTTTATGTACACTAACTATTAGGAAGTTTATTTCATTACATACAGGAAAATCTCCCCCAAAATTACAAGAGTAAAAACTGTACGGAGTCCAAGCCATACAAAAAAATCGGCTGTTTACAAAAATATGTACCTACATATAAATTGGAATTGTTTATAAATTATACATACATATAATCAAGTCTTTATTCCAAACAGGGTAGAGAGAGCCTAGGGCCAGAAGACCTCATAACTCCCCCCAAAGTGTCGAGATTTCGTTTTATCCGAATTACTTCCCGAATACTTAACCGATTTTATAATTTTTGCTATCAACATTTAAAGGAAAAGTTATGCTATTTTCGTACGATTTTCTTTTGTTTAAAAATCTTTTTAAATATGTGTGGTAGTCTGATCACGGCGGTAAAAACAGTGTATTTTAGGACTGTAGTAGGACATATTCATTATTATTTATTTAAAAAAATCAAAACTAATGGGAATGAATATCTTGATTATTTAAAACGAAAACAATTCCAAAGAGACATAATCCAGTGGGAAAACAGGGTAATATTTGAATGGAGAAAATGTAGATAGTCTGTTCATAAAATATGGTGTACAACAGCTGTGACTCTGTGTCGTACCTACTCTGTTAAAGGGCAAAACACCAAAGCTGGGAATAATTACAACCGTCTCATTTACGCCAAAGAATTTGTTGCTAGGAGTCTTTGTTTTATTTAAAAATTATAACGTTGACTAATATTTTTAAGTCTTGGGTTCTGCTCTCCATAATGAAACGGCATATTCCCCTTAAGGCTTAAGATCCAGAACCTTAATTACAGTATATACCTCCATAATGAAACGGCATATTCCCCTTAAGGCTTAAGGGGAATATGCCGTTTCATTATGAGGTATCACCTTAAGGCTTAAGGTGATACCTCGGTGAACACTAACGCCACCGTCATTTAAAAATCATTACTTACTGAAAACACAAGTTATCAAAAATCCCTCTACTGTAATTAAGGTTCTGGATCTTAAGGTGATACCTCGGTGAACACTAACGCCACCGTCATTTAAAAATCATTACTCACTGAAAACACAAGTTATCAAAAATCCCTCTACTGTAATTAAGGTTCTGGATCTGAATTTAATTTTAATCATATTCAATTATTAAATTATAGTTCTATTTAGTTACAAATTGCAAAACTGCTAAAAGTGGCCGTTTTAAGCAATTATGCAATTTGTTAAAATTAACTTCAGATCCAGAACCATAATTACAGCAGAGGGATTTTTGATAACTTGTGTTTTCAGTTAGTACTGATTTTTAAATGACGGTGGCGCTAGTGTTCACCGAGGTATCACCTTAACGCAGACGCTAGCGACTGCGTTAGGATTTTGTATGGAATTTCTTAGTTGCCTTACTATCCGCCAGAGGCGCTGTACAGGTTTGCCATACTAAATCGCTAACGCAGTCGCTAGAGTCTGCGTTAAGAAAAACTCATACTAGGGGCACAGGTCAAGGGGAGCACTAAGAAAGGTTTTTACAAAACTCTTCGCCTATGGATATATCGGAAGTCCGAAATTTGTGTGAGAGGAAATTTGTTATTAGTGCTGCTAAACTTTTGAAACATTTTTTTGACCACGCGGGCGAAGCCGCGAGGAACAGCTAGAGTTTAAAAAAGTTAAGTCTAGTCAGAGGACTAAGTGAAGCGGTGGCAGAATACTCACGCATTCGACATGACCACCCTCACACAAAATTATACCCGAAATAAACATTTTTGGGGGGTTACCACCATCTCTTAAAACCATGCAAGTTCCAGTGAGTAAGGGAGATGTCGTCTTACATCATGTATTGCGCTGTCTGGCTTACTCACTGGATCTTGCATGGTTTTTAGAGATGATAGCAGGCCACTTGGTCAAATAAGTAGGTACAGCCACAGAATACTTTAATGGTACAGTGCCCCTACTATGAGTTTTTCTTAACGCAGACGCTAGCGACTGCGTTAGCGATTTAGTATGGCACAGCATCCAATTTGACCCTGTCACTTTCCGACATACCTATAGAAAAAAAGGGTTTTAGTTTTGTTCACTAATCTATTTTAGAGTGCCAAGTGTAAAATAAAAAGGGACCCTAATGTGATCGAAAACAGGCAATAACATTTTCAAAGGAGGTTATGATTTTTCTTTTTATGTTCCAATAATACTTTGACCTAGTTATCAAAGCAATATCCTCAGAATAATAATGAATACACTCGCTGTTTGCTGCCAAAAGCCAAATGTGTGGCAGAAAACAAATGTCATTTCAATAAATCGCGCGAAAACTTTTCAGCGACTGTGTCTATGGTACGTGTGTTTTGTAAATATTCAAAATTCGCGGCCCGATCGAACGCGGTCGGCATTTGAATGTCCAACTTAACGTTTGCGCCGGGGTACTAGTGTTGGTAACTATATCGATATTTTTTTTTAACAATGATTTCGCCAAGAAATCATTTTTTTTTCCGACTGTATCAAAGTAAGATGGATTTCTTGTGTATTTTTAAGGCCAGTCAACAGGTCTACACCCCACCTATTCGAAAGTGGTTACTGTAGCCTATGGACCTAAAGATGTTTGTAATAATATTTCTGAGGTTTATTATTTTGTAAGTATTTAGGTTAAAGAGACTTGAATTTTAATTGTTTAGTCAATTTTTTTTTTCATTAACATGTTTAATAATTGTGTTGCATTTAAAAGATAAAAACCATTTTAATATTTCACATCAAAAAAGGAGACGAGAGATATTAGCAATAAAATCATGTTTAATAAGCGATTAAACAAAAAGGAAATAAAAAACTGTGATAAGTGTAATAGATTTTTTTTTCTTTTCTTGATCCGAAAACGACACGTACGGGCGGCCTAGCCGGGGAGAGTATCGAACTATCGATACTCGATATCGACAGCTATCACCCCTAACGTGGAAGATTCCGCAGAAAATAGACATTTCTAGTCTCGAGTGCAGCTGAATTATGCAGTAAGCAGATGGGGCCCACTGCTGTTTATAAGAAACTGAGCTCCGTCCACAGAATAGATAAAAGTACAGAAAAAACGCTATCATAGACAAGATTTTTTTTTTTATATGGCTAGGTTCTAAAACAAGCATACGGCCTAAGATACATGCGTGATTACCGTAGCCTATTTGACGTTTGTGTAACTTTGACAATGTCTCACGCACGTTTTAGCAAAATTCCACCCGGCTTCAGTATGAACTTGAGTTTTGTATTTCATATCCAAAAATAAAATAAGTACTTACATAGACATTATTCTAAAAAGTAGTCTTTATGGGAAAGTAGACATTTGAGGCAAAAGTATTTTGGTAAAAAAGTCATTATGTACTTACCTGATCGCTTCAAAAAGTTTTTTTTTTGGTTATGCATGTAAGATGTCTAATTCTTGGGGAAGATCCTTGTACAGACACGACAAGGGCAAGTTAAACCGCGGTTCAAAGCTAGTGTCAAATAAATATCTATACTAATCTATCCATACTAATCCATTTCCATACTAATATTATAAATGCGAAAGTTTGTCTGTCTGTCTTTCTGTCTGTCTGTCTGTCTGTCTGTCACCTCTTCACGGCTAAACTGCTGGACCGATTGTGATGAAATTTGGTAGGGATGTAGTTAACGACCCGAGGTCAAACATAGGCTACTTTTGGGCGCGATATAACCGAGTACCACGCGGGGCGAAGCCGCGGGGAACAGCTAGTCAATACATATAATAAGACACTAAAATGCGAGTGTCTGTACATTTAATATATTTCAAAAAAACTGATTGAGTGCGATTAAAAAAGAGTAACAGAAACCAAAAAGACAGTTTTTGGAATTTTTGTCTGTCTGTATGTATGTATGTATGTATGTCTGTCTGGTACGTTATAACTTCGAAAATACTCAACAGATTTAAACGCGGTTTTTACAGTTGGATTACATATAATTAGGAGCGTTGTCAAAACTTTGTTTCGTCAAAATCGGTTAAGGGAAAAAGAAGTTATGGTCGATTGAAAATTTACTTCAAACACTGCTTTAAAACTTATAGACAAAACCCATTTGAAATTTCGGCAGTAATAAGCAAAGCATGTTGGCCTAACGGTAGAGGTAGCGGTTCATATTTTTAAGTAGAGGGTTCGAATCCTGCTAGACATCACTTCTTTTGTTTTTACCCTTTTTTTGTTTTGTATTAATTTTTTAGAAGTCTATTTTTTTTAAATATTTTAGTAAAGAAATGTTTCTAGAAAGTAGCTGGAATTTTCTGTTTTCGTTTTTTATTTGTTTTCTAGAATTATTTTGTTACTTAGAGAAAGCTCTTAGCGTTAATTCCATTAATATAAAAGCATTTTGTACTTATCTATCTATACATATAATAAGACAGTAAAAATCGAGTGTCTGTACATTAAATATTTTTCTAAAAAACCTCTACGGGGCAATTAAAGAAGAGTAATAAAAACAAAAAAAAAAAAACAATATTTGCACTTTTTGTCTGTCTGTCTTTCTGTCTGTGTGGTGCGTTATAATTTCAAAACTACTCAACAGATTTGAACGCTGTTTTCACAGGTGAATTACATATAATTAGGAGCGTTGTAAAATCTTTGTTTCATCAAAGTCGGTTAAGGGAAATAGAAGTTATGGCCATTTAAAGTTTACTACAAGCACTGCTTCAAAACTTTTAAACAGTTGAATGCGATTTACATAAACGTATTTAATTTAGATAAAGCTAGAATTTCTACTTATATCAATAAAGACAAAAACAGACTGCAGTCTCTATTAAATTTTAATAAAATAACACATTGAATGTTTGTGGGCGTATGATTTAGTTACATAAAATATCAATAGATGGCGCTGACTTTATTTTAATAGCAGATTGAAATTTTTCCTTACGGCAGCAATTCATTCTAATTATTAAAAAAAAATTTGGCTGTTGATTTAGTACTATTGGTTGGTTTTTTTATCGGTCGTTTGTTGTGTTGTATTGTAAGCTATTTGAATTGATTGGTTGGTTTGGTTTGGCTTTGGTTTAAAAAATAATCAAATCAGTGTTTGACGGAATAATACGGTCGTGTCGTAAGGACAAATTTATCTGACTTATCACTATTTATTGAGCTTTTCTCAAATTTTCACGTCCACTAAAACTTTGGGAGTGAATTTTAGGTCCTAATGACTCTGTAATAGGCTGCGTCTACTCTTTTAGAGGCAAAGATTGATAGTATGAATGTTAAGGGCTCCTTCTTCTGAAGGTCCGTTGTCCGTAAGCCGCGTAGTCGCGGCGCTCACTCATTTTGTAGGCATTAAGACATCATATTTGGGAAAATAACACTACAAAATCTACTTCAGCTATTTTCACTATATAAATACTTTATCTAAAGGTTGGTATAAAAAGCAGGACAATAAGTTTATTATTTTAGGCATAGTATTGAAAATAAACTTCCAAAGGAGGCAACTTAGATTTTTCTATCGAGCGAATTTTGTCTTATATTGGTACTGTTACTGTAAGCGAATTTCACTCTGCTATATCCTCAACTAAAAACATATATTTTTTTTCAGAATGTTACGACTGTTTAATACTGATTCCTATTGATTTTAAAAACGGTATTTGAGAAAGAAGTGGCCCTAATATTTAATGATATTGTAGCAATGTAATGGCTTTATAAAATTGGCACGGGAAAAGGATACAATAGAATTAACTATAGGTCTGGATAGTTGTAGTTTCCACAGGTTACGCGAAAAGCGACCTACACGCGGGCGGAGCCGCGGGCAACAGCTAGTACTAATATAATAAAGCTGAAGAGTTTGTTTGTTTGAACGCATAACTTAAAAACTATTGATCGGATTTGCAAAATTCTTTTTGTATATGAAAGCCTGATTCATGGGGAAGGTTATAGGCTATATAGTACATTCACCTTAATGCCGAGTGAAACCGCGGGGAACAGCTAGTATCAATAATGTATCTTTAATAAACGACTTTTGCACAATTAATTATAAAATTAAAAAAGTAAATCAATTCCACAGATTACAAAATGCCAATTCGAGGCACTTTGACTCAATAGCATTTCGGCATCCCCTCCGCTGCGATAATTAAAAGGGAACATCTTTGTTTTTCCCAAAAAAGACACGTAGGAACACTCGAATGCTTGCGCAATTAGTTCAATTTCTAAAAATGGTGTTGCCATTGCCAGAACGATTTGTGCTACAAATAAGTGAAATAAATAGAATGGGGTGCCATTAGGTGGTAAATAAGTCCTCGGAATTGGTACACTACTAGCTACGAGCCTGCAACCAACACAAAAAGTATAAATTTTTATCCGGGAAAATATAATTTCAAATATTTAAAATTTTGCAGCGGCCGAGAGGTTTCTAGAAATTAAGGAGATTTAAAGTAACTTATGGTAACACGAAGACCACAAATTAGAAAGATCATAATGACACCTGCACTTTTTTTTAAATCAGTAAAAAGTTAGTTCGTGCGTATGTACCTACTATTTATTCTGTGGTTTTCGCATGTGTAGAGAATATGGTTGGAAAGAAGACTTACCAAAGCAGATTTATTCTTAAAAAGGGAGTGTTATTATGACTATAAGAAATCGACGTATTGGCAGTATCGGCACGCACAATAGTATTTTTAACAACAAGATCAAATCATCAAAAACCAGAGACTAGATCCAGTTTTATCGCCCATAGACAAATGGATCAAACAAACCACAGACAATATTTGTATCACGCACGGCCTCAGTGTATCTGTTATTGGCTATTTATGCAAAACATTTGATTTGTAAGCGGGCACGTAACTATTGTTAGTTTTATTGTTACAGTATGTGTTGTGTAGGTAAAAGTAGCATACTTTAGAACAAAGTTAAAAGCGGGAATTTCATTTTATGAAAAAGGGAAAAGGCTAGAGAAAGATTGATGGACTAGGAAGGGACACCAACTTCGGGATTGCAGGTCATTAATTTTCGATAAGTAAATACGTTACAACAACAGTCACAATCACGACAAACATAGATAAGTCAAACTTATACTTACATATACATCTCTTTATATCTATACCAGCGTGCTTCCTTGTTGCAACTTCAGCTTACGCTTCTGTGCCTGGTGTAGGTATGCTTTTAATTGTGGTTATTTGTCGGTACTGGTTATTACAATGGAGCGGGTGCCGTCTGACCTCCGTAGCCCTTTTCATAGGCAAACCCAGACCAAATAGAAACATGAAAAGGTGTGTTAGTGGCCAACATTGTTAGATTTTTCTGTCTGGAGGCATCTGTTAGCCTTACGACTGCCATCTACCGATAACAGCCGGGATCAACGGCTTAAAGTGCCTTCCGAAGCACGGAGGAGCTCAAGATAGAAATGCCGGTAATGGTGACCAATCCAAACATGGCCGCGCACTCGCCGTCGCCATCGCTTGACGCACACTATCGTTAAGAAAACGCGCGCCGCGCTAGGCTATCGATACCTCAAATGATGACAGCTTTACGACTGCCATCTAGCGATCACAGCCGGGTCCAACGGCTTAACGTACCTTCCGAAGCACGGAGGAGCTCAAGATAGAAATGTCACTATTGGCGACCAACCTAAGTTAGGCCACATTCCAGGTCCCGGGTTCGATCCCCGGTCAGGTCAAGATAAAAATGATCTTTTCTGATTGACCTGGGACTTGGATGTATATCTATATATGTATTTGTTATAAAATATAGTATCGTTAAGTTAGTATCCCATAACACAAGTCTCGAACTTACTTTGTGGCTAACTCAATCTGTGTGATTTGTCCCTATATATTTATTTATTCGTCATCTCTTGACACGCTCTATCATAACGAAGCCCCTTGGTAGATAGAGACTAAAGATTTCTCTTGCTACTATCCTAACTAAGTAATAATGAAATCTGAGAGCGTGTATGGCGAGAGTGATGAGTGTAGAGGAAGCGAGGGAGATCTGTAATAATCATAACAATGGACATCTTTACTTTCTTCCTCCTTGCGGGAAACAGGCGTGATGATAATGTGTGTGTAGTGTAACCGGTAGCCGCCATTTTGAAAATAACGCCAAACAAGCCCAAAATAAACACATTGTTTAACACAATTACATATTTTTTCACCTTTTAACTCCTATTTCGACTACTAAGTGATCGTAATGGCGCAGTCGGGGGTCTGTAATTGGAAGTTGAAAGTTATAAGCGGTAGCGGAGTGTATAATTTGGCAACATTAAGTTATCAGTTAGAAACGTCACTCACCACCATAGATAACAGAATGTTCTAGCTCACTAAATTATTCAATCATTTTGTTATGCCCATTAATTTAACTAAAATGTTTTGTCCCTTTCTTATCGATATTTTTAATGTAGAATTGGTTATTTTTTATGAAAAAATGGGTAGATGATGTATGTATAAGACAAGTAAAACACAATACATACACATTAAATATAAGAACTCTATTCCATGTAATTGCCAGCCAATAAGGATGCCTTTGTTCATATGTCGCGCTCTGATTGGCAGAAAATATAGTCGTGACATGCGAAAAAACATGTTTAGTATAGTACAGTATTTGAAATGAAACTACTCGAAAAATTTAAAAAATCGGGTATCAAATGTTTAAAGTTCAATTTAGAATGTTTTTTTTTTCAGAAATAGCACTCCAGGTCTATCGGTGTAATTTATAAAAGTTGTAGAACTGTATACGCTTTTAACTTGGACCAACGGCGGTCTTAATGTTAGTTGATTAGCGCTAGCATGCCAGTTCGAACTGGTTTTGTTTGTAACACTGCTAAGTATGTTTTGTTAGGAGTTTTGTAGCAAAGATTTACTGAAAACTGTACTCATCATCATCATCACTTTTTGTAGGTGAGACGGTCAATCGACCATGCTCAACCTTGTGTAAGAGTTCTTCGGAACCGCCTCTAGGCCTCCGACATGGTTCCTTTATCATCTCTCATTATCGCGCCTGCAAAGTCCAAACCAAAAATGAGAGACGGACGAACGGTCAACTCAGCTACAATATTTCAACACATGCGTGGAACCACAGAATTTAGAAATATTTAGAATTATTAACAAGTAGTGGCGTAGCGCACGAAAAGCGTGTCACTGGTTTGGCTTGCAAGCCAACGTTTCACATAGAAAAAATGGGCGGGGAATTTGATTGCGTCATTTATTGCCACTGTTATTGGTCGATAATATTAGTTTGCTTTGTTGTAAACTACGTATTACATTTCTAATAAGGTGTGGTGTGGTTTACATGTATGAATTCAAGGTAAGAAGAGAGAATACGCTAGCTGACTGATCCTGGAACTAATTCCGCGTCAAAACATTTCTATTCAGATAATTTCTCTGTTCTGCGCGTGGAACGCAACTCAATATTTGAGCACATATGTTGGGGGGAAGCGAAAATGTTATTTTCATGCGCCGTACATGGAAATGCTAGGGATGCCATCCTATCGATATATTTTTTTCTTTAAATTGCACTGCAACAGGTAAATGTTTTTGCCAAAAAAACGAAACCGACTTCGATTCCTCAACTAAAAAGGATGAAGTAATTAATTAAAAAAGAAAAAAAAAACATTCCTACGAATTGAGAAACTCCACCTTTTTTTTGAAGTCGGTTAAAAAGATTAAAAAAATATCATCATGAGTTATTTGCATAAGTTACATTGTATACAAAATATTTTTTTAAGCTATTGCATAGCTTTGAGCGCGGCGACCTAATCAAGAAATTTCGTAACGTAAATAAAACCTAGCACTCCCTACTCCGCCTACCTTGTAGCTCGGCCGAGCGTTCGTACTTATTGCATAGGTTGATAAAAAATGCTATGTATTTTAAACAGGCTGAAGAACTTCAAATAATAGTATGTTAAGGTTGCACATTATTTAAATGTGAATCAGAGGCAAGATTAAAAAAAGCCCGCGTGTTACACCCAAGTAAACGAAATATGTGAACCTAGACTAATACGGTAGAAAACTCACTAACAAACTAAAATCACTATTTTGTCTATATCTATATATATAAAAATGAAACCCGTTTTCCGTTGTCACGACATAGCATGGATACGGCTTGACCGATTTGGCTGATTTTTTTTTTGTAGTTTTCAAATACTCTGTACAAGGTTCTTACGAAAAAAAATATTAAGAAAATCAAATTTACGCTAAGGCGATACGAAGTTCGCCGGGTCAGCTAGTAATAAATAAATAACCAAACATTATTAGTCATTGGTTAGCAAAATATCGACAATCCTTATCGGCAATATTCATCGACATTATCCCGTCCCTTCGTACCCTTTCCCGCCAATACGAAACACGAATTTGTTTTCTAATACCGTTCCTCTCAATTATTTAACGAATATTCCATATGCTGAGGGTCCGAACGTATTTTACCTTTTGAGTAGTTTCAAATCAGCGATTTGTGTAACATGAAATCTTTGATTTTTTTCATTTAGTACACGGCTTCTACATTGGTTATTATTTTTTGAATAAAGAAATACAAATCACTATCACTTCACTAGGTACATATATATAAACAAAGTCGCTTTCTCTTTTTCCCCCTTACTTACTTAGGTACATCTTTAAAACTACGCAACGGATTTTGATGCGGTTTTTTTAATAGATAGAGTGATTGCGAAGCCGGGGCGGGTCGCTAGTTTCGAATAATAGAGAAAATAGCCAGACAATAAAAATGTACTTAAATAATTCTATTTATGTTCTTGTCTTTCTTTAACTTATGTTAAGTAACTTATTTTTACCAATAATTTGATTATTACAAAATTGCTTTAATGTAAGAAGAACTAAGTAATATTTTTAGATAATGGTACTCCTATCATACGCACGTGTACCTTCATACAATGTTGGTAAAGTGACAGACAATTCTAGCAGATATTTCTAAATAAAGTCTACAAAAATTGCACCGCAATAAACATTAAATAAAAAACACACATAATTAAACAGTGAATGTATTAAAAGGTTGTTATAAATAACGTCTAAATTGATATTTAGGTAGAGACGATACACGACATTAATTATTTAATGAACTTGTTCACTTAACCTCATAATTGCTTCTTTAATACCGTTCTTTGAGACCCTTAGCACCTGGATGTGGTTGAATGCACCTTTACCTATCTGCATTTTAAATTATAGCTCTCTCATTACCTACTGTCCTTTAAGTATAAAAACTTTTGATATTAAAAAAAAATATCGGTCTATTTTTTCCTCGTGGCAAAAGTTGAAATTGTAAAAAGTTTTAATTAGTTGTCTATGGTCAGAATAAACCATCCTTTGTTTTCCAGCGTCTCGGAAGAAAAACAAAAGTTGACACTGGCCACCTAATCTACGGTTACTGCCGGAAAAAGAAAATATTCGCAAACAAAAGCCAAGCCCTCTCGACGTCAGCATCTCGATCCAATTTCAAATTTGAATTCGAAACTGCGGGGTGCTTCCGGTTGTTCGGGCGGGAGGAGTCGGTCAATCGAGGATTCGAGAGTTATATAGGCAAAAGTGTTTGATATACAGCCACATATTCACATTGTTGTTTAGAGCTCGCTATTTTTAGTTTAATGAAAGAGTTTTCAGTGGCAAAGCTTTTTTTCTTTATTCTGCTAGAATATTAATTTCTTTGTATGACAAGATCCCTTAAAATTTTTTCACTTTGATGAAAAACTGTAGTCTATTAATTTATTCTCGTCTCATTTTTCTATGATAATTTCTTCTGTCCTGTCATTGTTTTCGAAAATCCGTAAAGGAAAATTAAATTCCCTCTATTTTCTTTCATCCTTCGTTTAAATAAATACAATCGTAGAGTTTGTATATTTGACTATTACCTTTTCACGCTTTATCTTCTGTGTCAATACGGATTCTTTTATTTTTTTTTAAACAAATACACATAGTTAAGAGTAGTGAGGAGTAGTGAGAACGTAGTTTCAAGAAAAAAAGTTGTTTGTTTGAGCAAAGCAGCGGGTAAAAGTCCTAGTTAAGAAATAGACGCTACTTACCGAACGAAATTGGTAACCATGTCTGTCTGTACGTATACATACCTGCAGAAATAGATAACGAATCTCGACATATAGGGGAACGTACGTGTTGATTAGAACCATTCCCTTTGTTGTCGTACCTAATTTAGGGTGGCTATGGGAAGCTATCCTTTATTTGATACTACGATGTCTACGGTTCTTGGCTGCAATTGCTGAATTTAAAAATATTTACAAGAAGTGGCATAGCGCACGAAAAACGTATCACTAGTTTGGCTTGCAAGCCAACGTTTCACACAGAAAAAATGGGCGGGGAATTTGATGCGTCATTTATTGCCACTGTTATTAGTCGATAATATTAGGTGGCTTTGTTGTAAACTACGTAATACATTTATAATAAGGTGTGGTGTGGTTGACATGTATTAATTGAAGATAAGAATAGAGAATACGCTGCCACACTGATCCTGGAACTAGATCCGCGTCAAAACATTTCTATTCGGATAATTTATCTGTTCTGTGGGTGAAACCAAGTCGCCTTACATCATGAAGCAATACATCTTCTTAGCGTGTTTCCCGGTTACATCTTCAGCTTACGCTTCAGAGCCCATGGTACGCTATTAATCATGGTCCTGATTTGGCGGAACTGGTTATTACAATGGAGCGACTGCCGTCTGACCTCCGTAACCCTTTTAACAGGGAAACCAGACCGACAGGAACATGACCCGGGTGTGTTAGTGGCCAACACTGTCAATTTTTCAGGCTGCTTAAGGCATTCCGACATAGCCTAACGACTGCCATTTTTTTATCACTCATTTAGTGTTTTTGGCACAAATTCTACCAACAGTTTCTGTTTTTATTGTATCCTTGTTTACCTGCCTTCGGTTGTCTGGAATATATCTCTTCAAATAAAAAAAAAATTGAATCTTGTAATCTTTGGGAGTAAACTCCTGTCGTCGAAACACTGTACATGTGAATAATTCTGTAGACAAAACCTCAGAAGATGAAAGATTCCGTCGTAGAACAGTCCATAGGAGAAAAGTCATGTCGAGGAAACTCTCAAATGTGAAACATTCTGTTGGTGAACCGTTCACATGAGAAAGATTTCGACGGCGAATTACTCAAAAACGAATCGTCCTGTTGGTGATCAGTCCAAAGGAGAAACAACTGTCGGAGAAAGCTGGTACAATCAATAAGTCCGCCGTTGCATTTACTTGTGTTGTTTATTTTTGTGCACTAAAGTTATAACAAACAAACATTCTCAATCGTTTTAGGTATATAAATACGAAATCGCAATCTCTACTGCTCATTTTTTAAATTTATGGTTTCAAGCCTTTTAATAGATCTTGATAACACTCAAGTTCTTACCCCCAATTAAAATAGGCAATAATTCTGATGTTTTCTCTGTTGATAGGAGGGCTTGTAAGTTTGATTAAAGATTAAAAGGATATAGCGGTACCACAGAATTGGCGGTACTGCCGAATGCCGGAGCTAAGTCTAGGCAATTTAGCAAAATAAATTAAGTAGGTAATTATTTCATAGAATTATATAAGATCGCGGTCGCTCTCATGCAGTCACATCCGCTTTCAAATTTTAAATTATGAATTTGCATCCATAACTAAGAACAAAGCCGAAAAATATTACAAAAATTTTCAACTCCGATGGCAGAATCCAAGAATTTCTCTCGGTTTTCCCGCGAAAAAACCGCTGTGACAGCGAAAAAGGCGGGAACGGGCGCCATTACAGACAAGTGACGCCTTGGCCGGCAGTATAATTGGGCACTCGAGATATGGACAGATTTTAATAACGATAAACCAAAGTTATGAGCAAAAAGACAGTTGATTTATTAACTTTTATTTTGGTGAAATATTCGCATTTTCTCCCAAACCGTAGATACCGTAAAAGCGACTATGGAATGCCATGAATTCTCTTTGATATGGCAGAAGGTACAAACTAATCAAACAAGGGGAGTTTTTGGAGGGAAAGTAAACTGTCGCTATGTCCGCCCTGTATTTAATTTCCAAAACTTAGGTTTTTTCGAGTGTTTGTGCATAATATTGGTGGATTATTATTCGCAAAGTGTTCATGAACAAGCGTGAGTGTTGGCAAGTGATACAGTGTCGATTACGTGACTTTTTATCTTTGTCACCAAAATCTCCATGATATAGCTAAGTGAAATTTTTCCACCGCTTCACTTAGCCATCTGACTCAGACTAGACTTACTTGACTGGACTTGACTATTGACTAGAATTTTTGACTCGACTGACTTAAGTAGGACTGAAGAAGATTAATAAATTGAAGAAAGGCCTTAAAGGACTAGATTCCATGGCCGTATAAACTATTCAAAAAAAAAATCAAACAAGGCTTTATGCCTAGTCATGGTGATCGATTCGTCGAACGTCGCAATCGCAGACACAATAGGGTAGGAGTGAAATTTTTTAAAACGCTTGAGTTTTTTTCTGTCGGTAGGAATAAGGTTCCTTGATACCAGAAATAAATCTCAGATTTTTAGAATCAGCCAATTCTTTTAAATAAAAAAATATATTTCAATGACGAATTAATGGCGTCGCTACGGCTTTTGCGGTCTATTCCTTTGCTTCGTTCGGTAAAAAAAAACAAATGTCATTGTCATGTTGGTTTTGGTTGTCATTAGTGTCATTCATGTTGGTTTTGGTTGTCATAAATGACATTCATTCATTAATTCGTCATTTAAACAGTGTTGCCAATATAGTGGATTTTCCACTAAATCTGGTGGTTTTGGCTTGCTTTTTAGCGGACAAATATTGACTTTAGTGGCTAGTGGATTTGTCTAGTGGAATTTAAGAATTTAGTTTTTTTTTTTTTCTCAAACATTGGAACGACGACTATGAACTCCACTCGTATCGTTTTTGGAGTTTAACTCTATCGTACAGCAACACTCTTTAATAAAAAATGGGGAATCCCCGATAATTTACTATCGGGGATTCCCCGTCGAGGAATCCCTGAAAGACGTACAAACCAATCGGAGACTGACGATAATGGTACGGACGGAAACGACATCTGAAGATGACTTAATAATATAATTTCATTATTTTTGTTACATAATGTGTAATTTTAATGTTATTTCTCCAATAAACGTATCTTTTAAATATTGTTTTCTTTCGAGATGAACAAAAATTTGCTAAAAATAAAGTTGGTGGAAAAATTAGCGATTTTTTAAACTAGCGCGAGTATTGTTAGTGGATTTCTGGTGGTTTTAGAGGTCGCTTCTGGTGGGTAGCTTGATACTTCGGTGGCAACACTGCATTTAAATATAATATTTTATTTAAAATAATTGGCTGATTCTAAAAATCTGAGATTTATTTCTGGTATCAAGGAACCTTTTTCCTACCGACAGAAAAAAATTCAAGCGTTTTAAAAGTTTTCACTCCTACTCTATTGTTTTTGGGTCACCAGTGGGGCCTTCTTTTTCCCGTGCGTGACGTAAGAAAAAACTAAAAGTAACATCTCTTAACTTCCCGCATCTCTAAGCTTCACCTGTATGTTTGCTTGTTTGTTTGATTCTAACTGACTTCTTTGAACTCCATTTTGGCCCACTTTATCCGATCAGGTTTTATATAAACTTTGTAGACTTAACTCAAGGACCGATAACAATAAAATAATTTCATAAGTTTATCTAATTATCCTCGTAATGATCACCATCCATACTAATATTATAAATGCGAAAGTCTGTCTGTCTGTCTGTCTGTCACCTCTTCACGGCTAAACGGGTGGACCGATTGTGATGAAATTTGGTAGGGATGTAGCCAACGACCTGAGGTCAAACATAGGCTACTTTTGGGCGCGATATAACCGAGTCACACGCGGGCGGAGCCGCGGGGAACAGCTAGTAAATAATAAACTACTACTACTTGATAAACAATTTTCTCACACATCCTCTGCGTGATAAAGCTAGCGCGCGGTCTGTGTATGCGTACTGTCTGCAAAAAAAAATGCTTTCACAGCACATGGAACTAAAAAGTAAAAAATAAATATAGTGTAAAAAACTAAAAAAAACACGTTTTATTGCATAGATTAAAAAAAAATGCGTCAGAGACCGCGCGCGATACGAACTTCTTTGCTTTAATGGTTAGTCAAACTAAAAAAACAAAAAATAATTCTTAATACAGGCAGAAAATAATAATGAACGAAAAATATTAGTATTATTGTGAAAAAAAAAAGCGTGAGTTGCTCGATGTACGAAAAATATGGCACAAATCGCCCCACGCTTTTTTTTTCACAATCAACATAGAAACAAGCAAACATACAAACAAAATCGTGTTAACAATTTTTGTTTTTTTTTTTACTTTCTGTCTGTCAGTCAGTCTGTATGTATGATCACGCTTATCTCCGAAAGTACTGAGCAGATTGACTTGAAATTTTGTATGGAGGTACCTCATGTACCAGGTTAACATCTTAAATACATTTTATACCGAAAGATTGTTAGGGTCCCATAGGAAAATTAAAAAACTGAAATAAACCAAAAAAGAGAGTACAAATTGAGGATCTCCTCTATGTGAAGTAGATTGAAAATCGTATTGTTACATTACAAGAATTATTTGCAAATAACGAGGTTGTCATAACATAATATCCCTTTCATATATCTAACTCCACGTGAACGAAGTCGCGGGCACAGCTAGTCCGCAACAAAGGAATATTTATTTAGCTATGGAACGCTAAAACGATATTGGTCCCTGACCTGGTAAAACGCTAATGATAAGTTGGCACTTAATTATAATAATATACAAGTTTAGCCGCCAATTATCAAGTGATGGATCCACCATTAAAAAGGTACATTAGAAAGTAGAATATTAATGAGATGTTTCACAATCTCAAATGGTTTTATTGACGGCAGTTTTATTTAGGGTTCCTTATAGTAGCAAATGGAACCCTCATCGTCCCAGCGTGTTTCCCGGTTGCATCTTTAGCTTACTCAGAGCCCAGCGTACGCTATTAATGATGGTGGCTGATATCGTAATCACAATGGAGCGACTGCCGTCTGACCTCCGTGACCCTTTTTACAGAAACCAGACCCACAGGAACATGATCCGGGTGTGTTAGTTAGTGGCCAACACTAAGATTTTTCAGGCTGCGTGAAGTAAAAACTGTGTCATATTGCAGCAAGACAAAATACTATGCAACATTTCCTTTCCAATCGTGTGGTCAAAGAATGGAACAAGTTGCCTGAAAGTATTATATCTGCACCGACAGTAACCAGTTTCAAGAATAGATTGGATAAATTCTCCAAACACAAAGAAGCACACGCATCAGCTTAAAAAAAAAGCTGCTAGTGTGTTCCTATAATCTATATGTATACTAGCTGTTTCCCGCGGCTCCGCCCGCGTGGGACTCGGTTATATCGCGCCCAAAAGTAGCCTATGTTTGACCTCAGGTCGTTAACTACATACCTACCAAATTTCATCACAATCGGTCCAGCAGTTTAGCCGTGAAGAGGTGACAGACAGACAGACAGACAGACAGACAGACAGACAGACAGACAGACAGACAGACAGACAGACAGACAGACAGACAGACAGACAGACAGACAGACAGACAGACAGACAGACTTTCGCATTTATAATATTAGTATGGAAGTATGGATATAAAACAAAGATGGGTTTGTTACAACACTTATAACTCGAGATCTGCTGAACCAATTTTCATGGTTATTGTTATCGTTGGATTTGTCTCCGCCCCGAATAGCAGAATAAATCTTAAAAACATTAGAAAAAGATAAAAAAAAAACATTTTCCCATACAAAATGTCCGTGAGATGTAACTAGGGTGTAAGGTAGGTGTAAGGTAGGTGTAGGGTAGATGAGGGGTAGGTGTGGGATAGGTGTAGGGTAGGTGTTGGGTAGGGTAGAGGTAGAAAAAAGGGCAGGACAACGTCTGCCGGGTCAGCTAGTGTATAAAAAAAATAATAAAAATCTGACAAAGCGAAATTTGGCATTGCAAAATCTGTAGGTCACTAACACACCCGGGCCATGTTCCTGTTGGTCTGGCTTCCCTGTAAAAAGGGTTACGGAGGTCAGACGGCAGTTGCTCCATTGTAATAACCGGTTCTGCCAAATCAGTATCATGATCAAAAGCATCCTCTGGGCTCTCAAGTATAAGCTGAAGATGCAACCGGGAAACACTTTTAGATGAAGAACAGATAAAAAATAATATCTATTACAAATTTATTCATGACTAGCTGCTTCCCGCGGCTCCGCTCGCGTGGGACTTGGTTATATCGCGTCCAAAATAGCCTATGTTTGATCTCAGGTCGTTAACTACATCCCTATCAAATTTCATCACAATCGGTCCAGCAGTTTAGCCGTGAAGACGTGACAGACAGACAGACAGACTTTCGCATTTATAATATTAGTTTGGATTTGTATAATAGTACTTAGATGTATGTTTATCTGCTTTTAAATAGCTGAACTTATCGGGTATTTTGTGCAAAATTGAAGAAAAGCGTGCCAGGAGAAAGCCTCCAGCCAGATGGGTGGACAGCGTGAAAAGAGCAGCTGGGGGCAGCATCTACAGAGCGGTCCATAGCACTGGTGATCGTATAACTTGGAAGCACATATGTGGTCATGATCCTCGCAATGAGGCAAGAGCAATGAGGGACCAGTGAAGAAGAATTGATTAAATTTGACGGTCAGTTACTTTGGTGTTATAAACTGATGCTGTAGGTATTAGAACAGTTCATAAATTATGTTTACATTTGACCCGCCGTGGCTTCACATGGGCATAAAAACCTTTCTCTTAAATCACTCTATCTATTTAAAAAAACTGCATCAAAATCTGTTGCATAGTTTTAAAGATTTTAGCATACATAGGGATATAGGAAGAGAAAGCGACTTTGTTTTATACTATGTAGTGATACTGTGTACATTTATTGGAACCCACTTGGAACCTGAGCTGCAAATCTACAATTATCAACCTGAAGTGGTCCAGCCAGGGAGCTTATTGTAAGGAACATATGGCTTACTACCTTCTCTTAAAACCATGCAAGATCCAGTGAGTAAGCGAGACAGCACAATACATGATATAAGGCGACATCTCCCTTACTCAATCATTCTTGCATGGTTTTAAGAGATGGTGGTAAGCCACTTGGTGAGTTTATACATTATATTTCTCAATAATATAAACCTCTTCAGCAGCTTCCAGCACATGTAGCGTCGGATTCATATTAAGTCTTAATTAATTGGTGTCAAGTAGATGATTATTATAAATAAAATAAAACCTATCGGCGGCTTCTGTGAATTTTCAATCGTCTAAGATTGACTGGCAGAGAATGCTTATAGCTAGATTTCGCTCTTGGCTCAATAAAGTTTAAAATAAATAAATAAGTATAAGTATGTACATTTTTAGGAAATTTTGGCGAGTTGTTGAGCTCGCCAAAGCTCGGAAAGGCCCTTATCTTTATCATACCTCCATTCTTGTATTTATACAGTACCAAATTACCAATGTATTTCTGAGAATTCACGAGTTTTCTAGTTTATAATAATAATTAATCACTACTGACTGCATAACAAAA
This sequence comes from Apomyelois bistriatella, assembly GCA_947044815.1. Lineage (NCBI taxonomy): Eukaryota > Metazoa > Arthropoda > Insecta > Lepidoptera > Pyralidae > Apomyelois > Apomyelois bistriatella. The sequence continues at coordinate 1,327,353 of OX345718.1, forward strand.
GACAAATTTAAAATTCAAAACAAACCAAAGTATTTTAAGGTAGTATTCTTTTTTCATTTTTTGAACTTTGACAGAAACGCAATGCTGCCAATCAACACACTTTACACATTTTTCACAAGTCACAACCCCCGTAAGCACATCCCTAAAAAATCAAATCCATTAATCGATAATCGATTTGTGTATAGTCGAAAGTTAGAAAGAAATCGTAATACCTTAAAACCACGTGGGGCACCAAGGTCGAATTTATGTTTTCAACTTGTCAAGCGCGGCGTGTGATAAATTAATTCTACGGGCCGTTATCGCAGAGATTGCTATACGAATTTCAGTTTTATGTAACATCGGTAAGGTGCACATTTCATTGCGCATTTGGCCCACGCATAGTCGCCAACCCAGGCAATATATCTTAGGCCGTGTACTGTCCGTGACAGTTCGTAAACAAACTGGAGCTACCGCAACAAAAGATTACTTACATTTTCAGATGTAAATTACCATGATTTTAATACATAAGCAGAGATACAATCAAATTAGTAATAATAAAAGCATGCGATATCATAGCTGATAATAAATCGATGATTAGTTTAAAATTATCGAGTATTTATCTAAAAAATCATTACATACCAGAAGAAATCAACACGAGGTTGAATAATCTTGCAGAGTCATCTGAAGTACATCTTGCACATATCGATCACAGTCAGATTGCAGTCTCTCAAAACACTACTAAAAAAAGGAAGAGGTTAGCACCAAAAATCGACAATTCCCGAACGAATCTATCATAAATCACTGGGTTACGTTTAGTAAATAGTATTTCGACAACCAAATTGATAAACAAAGAATTAACTAGAGATGTGTGCTCGTTAAATGAATCACAATCAAAATAAAAATAGTCTCGTAGACGCTGCGTCGTCTACCGCGCCGCTGTCTGTCTGCCTTGCTGTCAATATTCGTCAAAACGAAAATGGCGACACCCTCGACAGAATACGATCAACGCCGGCCTGCCAGATATAGCCTTCCCTCTCTGTCACCAATTGTACAAAAGGATGGAGAATCGACGTGTTGTCTTCAACCCGACCGGACTGATTTGTGATGTCACGCCCAGCGGCGTAACGTTTTGCGTAATTACACCTTCATGATGCTCAGTAAACTTGTTTTAATAACGCCAATTTACGATCGTTTCGTACTTTTGTTCGTCATAGAAAAGTGTCGGCCGTGGCATAGGTTAATTATAGCTTAACATAACATTATTTTTGTGTAATACGTCTTTGCGCATGTTAGGCCCTTCCCACCACTCAATATCTGTCGTGGGGACGCCTCCTACTTCTTCTTATTTTATTCAGTACTTTTTTCAGATGTTCATCTCAACTGCATTAATTCGATGACTGTAGTCGCAATGCAGTTGATTAATAATGAAGTTAGTGCATTGTTACCTTCCTTTGTAAATTCAATAGCTTTTATGAGAATTCACTTAACATTATATTATTTTGTGTTGAATATTTTGTATCAAAAAAATATATAAACAGGAATTACCCATAAATACAAATGTTACATTTCAAAATTAAATAAATTTTAGGGTATTACATGTTAGTTAAAAAATGATTATCTCAGATAAGTTTGATGAGTACCAAACTAAATAAAAATAATATAATTTAAAGGTATTATTATACTTATTATATAGAATTAAATTAATGTAGTATAATTTATCGATAATGGTTTTTGTTTAAATCGATTAGATATGAAGTTGCAACTGTGCGACTCTATTATCTTCCTAAAAATGAAAAAGCGTAGTAGTAAAGTGACAAAATAACTAAAAAAAACAGCTGATGTCGCCGTTTTGATTTTTTTATTAATATGGCAAGCACTTTTTTTTTGTTAAAAGAAAGTCCAATGTCAGCATGATTATTTTTATTTAATTTGATTATTACACTGTTTTTAAATAATAATTAGTCAATATTTCTAAAATTGCATTTTCAATACATACATATCTTTGGCAACGGAGTTTTTCACACTGGCAATTCTATGTTCACCATGTGTTTCCGGCAGTATGGCATTTCCGACTGTCATTTTTACCCGTTGAATTGAAAGTTTGATTCGAAACGAAATCGCAACAAAAGGAGTCGGAAATATATAATTCTCATTGATTTTTTTCCTGATATTTGTCGTGCTCGTCATCAATTGTGTTTTTGTTAATCGTTTTGTAATTTATTTTATTCATAATGGCAGACAACACGCGTACATCAAGATTGGCGTCCTACAAAAATGCTGGTCATGGGACTACCGTAAGTTAAACTTTTTTCTTCACGTTTCAAGTCAATACTTTCTTTATTTTTTAGTAAAAGACCTTAACACTTTATTATCTAAGATCTCTACTTACAATCAGTGTTAATTTGAATACTTATATTTAATAAAAAAAAAAATATTTTTGTTCCACCTACATTTGCTATCAAAAATATGTTTAATTAAATCACAGTACATACTTTAGGAGGTTTGCTTCTGCATCCCATTCTCGACGACAAAATCCCAATTATAGTTAGCACTCCTTTTTTCCAGTCATACTGTCTATTTCTTAAGGACATGATATGAGGGAGGCCTATTTTAGTGGTAAATTTGTGGTGTTGATTAGTGTTGATCCTGTCACAAAATGTGTTGTACTGGACCCTATTACTGTTACTAATGCCTTTGCATCAAAAATAATATAAATTACGAATGCACATTATGAAAACTGTATTTTTCACATTGCAGTTATATTTCTCTGACTGCAAACTGCCTCAGTGGTCTGGTGGTTAGGCGTTTGACTGTTGACCCAGGAGTCATGGGTTTGGTTCCAATGGGAAGCATATTTTATTGTTTCCAGTTTGGCTAGGACATGGCAGAGTTGAATCACCTGATAAACTATAACACCAGGGTGTGCTAATCAATTGACCGTGACATCCACACAAAATGATGATGTATATTTCAGGATCTTCGTCGCAAACGTGCCGAGGTGAGCGTCGCTCTCCGCAAACAGGCTCGCGATGAGCAACTGCTCAAGAGGAGGGCGGTGTCTCCGGACGCTCATGATGACAAAGCCGAAGATAATGTACTTAGCGCCCCTGAGATAGTCCAAGGTGATTATTATCTTATTTTAACCCATCCGCTCAGGATGCACACACATGTGTCACATAACAATTGTTTTTCTTTTGTGTCTGTCCAGCGAGCCAACTTTCTTAGTCGCCTTACTATCCGCCAGAGGCGCTGTACAGGTTTGCCATACTAAATTGCTAACACAGTCGCTAGCGTCTGCGTTAAGAAAAACTCATACTAGGGGCACATTACTTTAAAAGTTATGTGTTCAAACCATAGTTCAAACACTAGCTAGTTTTAACTTCTTTATAAGGTGGACACAAATCAACTGCAAATATTTTAAGGGCAGCTTTAGACTGCTATTTTGTACAACTTTTACAAATAAACACATCAAAATACGAAATTTTTTTTTTCACTCCATACCTAACTATATCAGATGATTCCCAACTTGTATAGAAGATCAAATTGTTTTTCACATTTCAATATAAATTTATTTGGAAAAGTTACAATCAATTGCTGTTCATTAGTCTCCCTAAAACTCGAGAATGGTTGGGCCAATTTGGCTAATTTCAGTCTTAAAATGTTTGTGGAGTGAGAAAAGTGTTCAGGTGTTATGGAGTTGAGTTAGCCGGTTTATCTAGTTTATTTATATTCTTTTACACACTAGCAGCATATGAAGCTGATGCATGTTTATCCCAAGTTTTGAGATTTTATGAATTGTCCAATCTATTTGTAAAGGCGTTGACCGAAGATGTCGTGATGACACTCTCGGAGCCTGTTCCAGTCTGTGATGATACAGTTAGATAAAAAAAAAATTTTTCGACTTTATTATAGCTATTGTGAAACACAGTTTTAAAGAATTTCCTCTCAAGAGATCATTTTTCGAAAGCTGAAACATATCGCGCAGTTCTGGAACATTATAATGCCCTCTTAGTATTTTAAAAGTCTCAATCATGTTGCCTCTCTGTCTACGACACTCTAGTGCTGGGGTCGGGACCGCCGATCTTGATTCTCTCCTCTCGTAATGGCTACTTGTATCACTATCGCCACATTTCGCTCCGCCTAAAAATCAAAACGCTTTAAAAAAACAATTATTTTATTAGTGACAACGCATTCGACAATGTAAACAACACGCCACAGGACTCGCCATTGTGATTATTGATAGATGGCATTAGAATGTTTTTTTAAAATGTTTTGTTCAGGTCTCAAATCATCGGACATGGCAACTAGGACGGTCGCAGCCCGTTCAGCCCGTCGCATGTTGTCTCGTGAGCAGAACCCGCCTATATCAATCATGGTTGCCGCGGGAGTCATCAAACCATTAGTTGATGCCCTCGATCGTGATGACTGGTGAGAAAACTTACTTATCTTTATCATATGGGTCCTAAATTCAGATGAGATCTTGGTGAACACTAGCGCCAACATCAAATAAAAATCTATGCACTGAAAACACAAGCTATCAAAAATAACTGTTAGGTAATTAAGGTTCTGGATCTGAAGTTGATTTTAATCATATTAAATTACTAGCTGTTCCCCGCGGCTTCGCCCCGCGTGGGACTCGGTTATATCGCGCCCAAAAGTAGCCTATGTTTGACCTCAGGTCGTTAACTACATCCCTACCAAATTTCATCACAATCGGTCCAGCCGTTTAGCCGTGAAGAGGTGACAGACAGACAGACTTTTGCATTTATAATTTTAGTATGGATGGATATATGTATGTATGTAAAAACTTTATTGTACAAATAGAACATTGATGATACAACATAGAACACAACAAAAGGCGGACTTATCCCTAACAGGGATCTCTTCCAGTCAACCTGTATAATAAAGGAAAAAGGAAAAAGTTTCATATAGTTACAAATTGCAAAACTGCTAAAAGTGGCCTTTTTAAGAACCCTGTCTTAGGCCAAGAGTCCAAGGAACTTTAACACCAAGGGGTGCATGGTTGATTGACCGTATCACCTACACAAAATGATTGTTTCAGCTCCGACCTGCAGTTTGAAGCGGCATGGGCTCTGACCAACATAGCATCGGGCACACACGAACATACATTGGCTGTTGTTGAGGTAATTATTGACACTAGTTGTTGCCCGCGTCTTAGTGCGCTTGGGTTTCGCTCCCATCTATACTAATATTATAAAGCTGAAGAGTTTGTTTGTTTGAACGCTTATAACTTGGGAACTACTGGTCGGATTTGAAAAAATATTTCTGCATATGATAGCTTGATTCTTGGGGAAGGTTATAGGCTATAGTACATACACACCAAGGGCGAGTGAAACCGCGGGGAACAGCTAGTTTCGGATATAATATCCCCGTTTTCTATCGTTTGCCAAAACAATAACCAACACAAAAGTATTATCCAACTAGTTGTAGCCCGCGACTTCGTGCACGTGGGTTTCGCTTCCGTTCCCGTGGGAATTTCGGTAATTGTTTCCGGAATCCGCAAGCATTCAACAAACTTTGTATAAAAGAAAACTTCTTAATTAATTAAAACTTAATGTCATGACAAACTTTGTATAAAATAAAAATGGGGATTCCCGGGAAATTCACGCGAGAATTATCCGATTTGGTGCATTCCTTCGAAATTTCTGTATATTTGTAGGCAAACTCATGCTTTCTTTTTTTAAATAAAATCTCATAAATTTGTTTATTGTTACAGGGTGGTGCGATACCGAAACTAGTGTCATTATTATCTCGCGGTGGTGTAGTTGGTGAACAGAGTGCCTGGGCCTTAGGAAACATAGCGGGGGACGGAGCACAAACCAGAGACACAGTGCTTTACGGAGGAGCCCTGCCTGCGCTGCTGCCGTTGCTAACTCCTCACACACCCATCACGCAGCTGAGGACCGCTGTGTGGACTTATAGCAATCTGTGCAGGTTAGATTTGTATAGTGCTTTTATTACTCTTTCGAGGAAAAATCATCATGTCAAATGTTTAGGTACGTAATGGTTAACATGCTTGTCTGCTACTCCAGAGATCCCGGGTTCGATTACCGGTTAGGTTAAGATGAAAATGGTATAACTCCTCACACACAAATCACGCAGCTGAGGACCGCTATCTACTGCAACTAATATTATAAATGCGAAAGTGAGTTTGTATACTTCTTTGTTTGTTTCTTCTACACGTCCTATCTACTAAACCAATCTTCCTGAAATTTCGCATACACATAGCTAGGAGTATTGAGGACATAGGATACCGTTGATCCCGGGGAAAAGCACTGTTCCCGAGGGAAATTCATGCGAGCAATATATTTAATTGGTAAGCACTTGTGACTTTGATTTCCGCAAAGTAATGCTTTAATTCTATTAAATAAAGCTAATAATTCTGTATTCTTCTTTGTAGAAACAAAAACCCCATCGTGAAATTCGAACTGGTTGCCCCAGCGTTGCCGTACATATCTGAACTACTAGAGATAACCGATCAAGATGTTTTGGGTGAGTTATTTTTACCAGCGGATTAGCTGTTTGAAGTGGCTGTGGGCGGGGCACATAGCGCGACGAACCGATGGCCGATGGGTCTGAGTGGCGAACAAGCACCGGCAAGCACAGCATCGGATATCTACCGACCATATGGTCAAATGACCAGGGTTACTACCGTCTCTTAAAACCATGCAAGATCCAGTGAGTAAGCGAGACAGCGCGATACATGATGTAAGGTGATATATTACTCAGTGATACCACAGATTAAAGAATGCTATACTAGCACAGATATTCAACCGCCATACAAAGAAGCGCGCCTATTTTTAGTGTACCAATGTAGTCTCTCCATACTGAGACTTAATAACGCCATCTATTGATCACTTGGGAAACTGAGATTCTAACTCAGATAACTTAATAAATAAAGCACTAAATCAGTTTGTGATAGTATGACGATACTTGAAAAAATCATGTTTTAATAATTCACACACTTTATTCGCCAAAAACAAGCGGGATCTTAACTAAATTCAATTTTTTTCAATTCTTGTAGCGCCAACTATTGGCAATAAAAGGAACTAAATCTTTTCATTAGGCAATGGGACCACATGCTGATACTTACTCATACTTACTCACTGGATCTTGCATGGTTTTAAGAGATGGTGGTAAGCCACCTGAAGGAGGTGGTTATCGTCGCAATCTAGCGATAACAGCCGGGACCGATGGCTTAACGTGCCTTCCGAAGCACGGAATCATCTTTATTATCAGACAACCAGGTGATTCAAGCCTGCGATGTCCTAACCAAACTGGATACAACTAAACAAAGTAAACTTCCTGTAGGAATTGTACCCACCCCTCCTGGCCTACAGGCAACCACTGTTTAACCACTGGACCACGGTGGCAGTTTATTATGGTTCAATCCCCGGCCAGGTAGAGATGAAAAATGATCTTTTTCTGATTCGCCTGGGGTTAGGATGTTAATCTAAATATTTATGTAATCACTATCACTACATAGTATAAAACATAGTCGCTTTCTCTGTCCCTATGTCCCTTTGTATGCTTAAATCTTTAAAACTACTCAACGGATTTTGATGAGGTTTTTTTTTAATAGATAGTGATTCAAGAGGATGGTTTTATGCCCATGCGAAGCCGGGGCGGGTCACTAGTTTGTTATAAAATGTAGTATCGTTGAATTTAGTATCCCATAACACAAGTCTCGAACTTACTTTGATGCTAACTCAATCTGTGTGATTTGTCCCTATATATTTATTATATGTTTCCTTTTCAGCTGACGCCTGCTGGGCCCTTTCATATTTAACTGATGGTCCAAACGAGAGAATCGAAGAGGTCCAAACCACGCCATCTCTGCTACAACGATTAATAGCCTTACTACAACACAAATCACCAGCCGTGAGGACCCCGGCTCTTAGAGCCGTCGGGAATATGCTTACTGGCTCTGATGAACAGGTAATACTTCATTCATTTATATTGTTTGGGTTAAAATGTTCATTGACATCCTGAAATAACAGTAAAAGCTCAAGGAGATTAGTTTGTTAGTTGGGTGGAGCATGAAAGTTAAGTAGATTCGTGATTGTCTACTGTATAATATGGGGTGGGGCGCGTACCCTAATCCACTCGATCCTTTATTTATTCAACTGCTTACTACACTTACAGTTTGCCAACACGTGTAGTGAGTTAGGTACCATAATTAAATTGTTTTTGACAATTATACATGCACAAATAAAAGAATTTAAATTGATATAAAATATGTCAACTTGAGGGAGTTGAGCAACCAAAGCGTGAGTAGTGACAGGGCTTGGTTAGTCGCTTTCTCCTATATAAGGTTAATTTAAATCAACTGCAACTATTTTAAGGGCAGATTCAGCCCACTAAACTGAACAACTTTCCCAAATAAACTTAGGTCGAAATACGAAAAAAATTTTTTGACCTCCCTTACAAGTTGAGACTCAGCTGATCTAGTTTAGTATGGAGAGTGAAAAATAAAATTTCATATTTCGATATAAGTTTATTTGGAAAAGTTGTTCAGTATAGCGGTCTGAATCTGCCCTTAAAATAATTGCAGTTGATTTGTGTCCACCTTGTATAATAGCGTTAAAACAACTCAAATCACCAGCTTAGAGACGTTGGGAATGACGAATGTACTTAGGCTCTGACGAACAGGTAATGTTGATAACTAGCTGCCCGCGGCTCTGTTCTCGTGGAATTCGGTTATATCGCGCTGAAAAGTAACTATTTTTGACCTCTGTTTTCAACTAAATCCATATAAAGTTTCATCAGAATCTGTCCAGCGTTTTAGCCTTAAAAGCGTAACAGACAAAAGGAGTTTTAGATTTATAGTATTAAAATGGAAGTATGGATTGTAGGTGGTTGTTTATTAACAGTAAGTTTTTATTTATAAGTTAGAGAATCTGAAGAATCTGACATACTGTATAACGTGGGGTGGGGCACGGACACAATGCCATGATTTTTTTTTTTTATAATCCACTCATCTTACGGTTTTTCTTGCTGTTTGGTGTTCTCATGAAATTGAATTAAAAAAATACTTTCAGACCGACCGCTGCCTAAACGCAGGATGTCTGGACCATCTTGTCGTCTTACTCCGCTGTGGCAAGACTTCCTTAATGAAGGAAGCTGCGTGGGCGGTGTCCAACATACTGGCCGGCACTCACGAGCAAATACAGCGCGCGTTGGATGCCAACGTTTTGGAGCATTTGCTGCATGTACTGCATGTTGAGGATATCAAGTGAGTATAGACACGACAGACGGACAAACAAAATGATCAACACATCGCAAATTGTCGAAAACTCGCTTTGAAACGGACAAAAATTAGTTATTGATATGAAAATGTGACAAAATGGCTAAATTTGATTCAAAAAGTGACAATTTGAGAAATGACATTCTAAAAATGACATTCTTATAATGACAACATTGCTAGATTACATTCATCAATATGACAGTTTCACTAAATGACGTTTGAAAAGTGACAATGTCACTAAATTACAATAAATAACTGACAATATGGCTAAAAATGACGATCTCTTATTGACAAATAAATAAAATTACATAATATTCCCAATTAGTGACAAATAGTGTCATAGTTAGTAAAAAACTCGCATTTAATCGGACAAAAATGAGTTAAATGACATGAAAAGGTGACAAAAAAATAGTAAGCGATATTAAAAAATTAAGTTTTATCATGTGAAATAAAAAAACAAACAGTTTTATGTAAGTGACAAAATCTTTCAAACTTTCTAATATTAATGAAAGTGTGAATAAGGTGAATGTGATTAAGGTTCGTGCTCCACCCCGCACGTGACATAACTCACAACCAAGAATCTACTTTAAATCCTCCGTGTAATACAAAACATATATCAATTCAATTATTTTGTTAATATTCCTATGTTGTCCAAATTAGAATCCATAGTTCCATACTATCAATGCGAGAGTCTGTCTGTTACGCTATCACAGTTAAATCGCTGAACCGATTTTGATGAAATTTTGTATGGATATAATTTAAGGCCAGTATCAAACATGGGCTACTTTTAGACGCGACATAACGAAGTCCCACGCGGGCGGAGCGGCGCACAACAACTAGTCTGTACTAATATTATAAACAGGAAAGATTTGTATTTTTGTGTATGTGTTTGTAATGAATACATACATATAATCACGTCTTTATCCCATACGGGGTAGACAGAGCCTAGAGCCATAAGACCTTAGGCCACGTTTAGCATAATGGTAGTTGAAACAGGAAATCAATAGTGATGGGTTGCTAGCCGCATCGCCTATGTCATGATTTCCCCATTCGGCGATTCCCTCAGACTACTTTTACGGCTTGCGCGGGAAGAGAAGCAGCTGGTACATTCTATGTTTTTCTTTTTATCCCAGACCAGCATGGAAGCAATTAATAAACTCAAAAATTACTGTGCCGACTTCAAAAATGCTTTCACCATTGTAAAGTTACATTCACCTTGAGTGACATAGGCTATGTATGTACCACAGGCGGAGCCGGGGTGGACTGCTAGTCACTTCATTATCACTACATAGTATAAAACAAAGTCGCTTCCTCTGTCCCCTATATATGCTTAAATCATTAAAACTACCCAACGGATTTTGATGCGGTTTTTTTTTAATATATAGAGTGATTCAAGAGGAATGTTTTTAAGCCCATGCGAAGCCGGGGCGGGTCGCTTATATTTGTATAATCCTGCAATGTCCTAGCGAAACGAGAAAATCAAACCCACTAGCTCCTCAGGCGAACGTCTCAACCACTGAACCACCGGATCATCATACCAACAATAAATCTCCATAAATATATCTCCACAGGTGCCAAAAAGAAGCGGCCTGGGCTATCACCAATCTATGTTTGGGTGGCTCAGAAAACCAACTGCTAACATTGGTGTCGGCTGGGTTTTTGGCGCCGTACTGCGCCTTGCTGGCCTCGCCGGATCATAGGGCAATATTGGTCGTTCTAGACGGCGTTTCACATTTATTACAGGTAAATATATCTATACAGCTTGGACCAGAATAGCTCGAGATAGATCAAAGTGGAAAGACTTGGAGGAGGCCTATGTCAGTGGACAATCTAGGGTTAAGAAAGCTTAGTGTATATTATATAATACGTAAACAGATTTTTTTGTAATCTAGAAATAAAGGCTATCTTTATCTAAATATATCTATTTATATACACACAAGGGCTCGGAAACCTGGTTTAAAAACAAAAAAACCAGATCGTTTTTCTGACCGTACATTTTTCAACCGGTATTTCCCCAAAAATAACGGTATTAGCCAGGTATTTAGGACCTAAATCGACCGCCATGCTTATTTACCAGGTTAAAGACAGTTAGTTTTGGGTCTTCGAAATATCGGTTTCGAGCCCTAATATATAACGTGGACACAAATCAACTGCAAATATTTTAAGGGCAGATACAGACCACTATACTGAACAACTTTTCCAAATCACTACATAGTATAAAGTCGTTTTCACTGTCCCTATATCCTTTGTATGCTTAAATCTTTAAAACTATGCAACGGATTTTGATGCGGTTTTTTTTTTAAATAGATAGAGTGATTCAAGAGGAAGGTTTTTATGCCCATGCGAAGCCGGAGCGGGTCGTTAGTACATATATATATTTTATTATCCATACTAATCCATACTAATATTATAAATGCGAAAGTCTGTCTGTCTGTCTGTCATCTCTTCACGGCTAAACGGCTGAACCGATTGTGATGAAATTTGGTAGGGATGTAGTTAATGACCTGAGGTCAAACATAGGTTACTTTTGGGCGCGATATAACCGAGTCCCACGCGGGGCGAATCCGCGGGGAACAGCTAATATATATATATAAGGTGGACACAAATCAACTGCAAATATTTTAAGGGCAGATACAGACCGCTATACTGAACAACTTTTCCAAATAAACTTATATCGAAATAAGAATTTTATTTTATTTTTATTATATATATAAATTTTATTATATCTATACTAATATAATAAAGCTGAAGAATTTGTTTATTTGAATGCTTATAATTTATAATTATTTCTGCATATGATAGCCTGATTCTTGGGGAAGGTTTATAGTACATACATTTCACAGGACGAGTGAAACCGCAGGGGAAAGCTAGTATATTATACATATATATATATATTTTCAGGCCGCAGCAAAGATGGGCGATGTGGAGGCGTTGTGTCTCAAACTCGAAGAGATTGGAGCCCTAGACCAGATCGAAGGGTTACAGCAACATGAGAACGAACAGGTAATCCCAACTAATATTATAAATGCGCAAGTGAGTTTATATATTTGTTTGTTAACCTCTTCACGCCCTATCTACTGAACCTACATACATACATACATACATACATATAATCACGTCTTTATCCCATGCGGTGTAGACAGAGCCTAGGGTCATAAGATCTTAGGCCACGTTTAGCATAATGGTAGTTGAAACAGGAAATCAATAGTGATGGGTTGCTAGCCGCATCGCCTATGTCTTGATTTCCCCAATCGGCGATTCCCTCAGACGACTTTTACGGCATGCGTGGGAAGAGAAGCAGCTGGTACATTCTATGTTTTTCTTTTTCTCCCAGACCAGCATGGAAGAACTACTTCTACTGAACCTATCTTCCTGAAATTTCGCATACTAACTAGGAGTATTGAGAAGGACATAGCTTTTCATTCCGGGGAAAAGCACTGTTCCCCAGGGGAAATTCATGCGGGCTAAGCCGCGGACGAAAGTTAGTGATCAATAATCATTAGGAGTCCTATTTTTACACGACTGAACAAAATGGGAGTGTTGTGTTTTTGGGATTTCATGTATGTGTGTTTTATCCACAATAAGTCTTGAAGCTCATCAGATACAAATGTGTGAGGGAGGTATATTTAGATTTCTTGCATTCTTCCGAATGACATGGGCAGTGATGACAACATAAAAACAAAATGGCGGATTCTATTATCTATAGTCACTGCATAGTATAAAACAAAGTCGCTTTCTCTGTCCCTATGTCCCTTTGTATGCTTAAATCTTTAAAACTACACAACGGATTTTGATGCGGTTTTTTTAATAGATAGTGTGATTCAAGTGGAAGGATTTTATGCCCATGCGAAGCCGGGGCGGGTCGCTAGTAATATTATAAATGCGAAAGTCTGTACAGACAGACAGACTTTACTTTGTACAGACAACACAGTGTTAATAACATTATTGATGCATCGAACAGCAAATATTTTCCATTAAAAATACTAATTACAAGTACTTACCAAATTATTTTGCGTGCTTCCGTCACCATTAGTTTGCACACACATTCCTTGTTGGGACTAACAGTAGCGGGTGGGCGCGGGCTAACAGGTGGCCTACTATCATCTCTTAAAACCATGCAAGATCCAGTGAGTAAGGGAGATGTCGCCTTACATCATGTATTGCGCTGTCTCGCTTACTCACTGGATCTTGCAATTTTTTTAGAGATGGTAGTAAATCACCTGGTGGCGGAAGCACGAAAAGTAATTTGGTAAGTACTTGTAACTTTGACTTCTGCAAAGTAACGCCTGACCCCCGTATTAAGAAACCTTTGTGGGAGTTTTTGGAGGGAAAGTAAACTGTCGCTATGTCCGCGCTGTATTTAATTTCCAAAACTTAGGTTTTTTCGAGTATTTGTGCTTAAGGTGATACCTCGGTGAACACTAGCGCCACCGTCATTTAAAAATCATTACTCACTGAAAACACAAGTTATCAAAAATCCATCTACTGTAATTAAGGTTCTGGATCTGAAGTTAATTTTAAACATATTAAATTATTAAACCATAATTCCTTATAGTTACAAATTGCACTATTGCTTAAAACGGCCACTTTTAGCAGTGTTGCAATTTGTAACTATATGGAACTATAATTTAATAATTGAATATGATTAAAATTAACTTCAGATCCAGAACCATAATTACAGCAGAGGGATTTTTGATAACTTGTGTTTTCAGTGAGTAATGATTTTTAAATGACGGTGGCGCTAGTGTTCACCGAGGTATCACCTTAATATTGGTGGATTATTATGCGCAAAGTGTTCGTGAACAAGCGTGAGTGTTGGGAAGTGGTACAGTGTCGATTACGTGACTTTTACCTTTGTCACCAAAATCTCCCAAGTTATAGCTAAGTGAAATTTTTCCACCGCTTCACTTAGCCATCTGACTCTGACTCATGACTTGACTAGATTACTGACTTGACTTTTTGACTTGACTTGACTAAAGTAGGACTGAAGAAGATTAATAAAATGAAGAGAGGCCTTAAAGGACTAGTTTCTATGGCCGTAAAGTATTTTTTAAAAAAAGAACCGTTTGTTAAGCCCATTTTAACTTAAATATGTTTTGGCTCTTTTTCTCTTACCTGACACTTCATGTGAATGAAAGAGACGCAACACATTTTAGCTAACATGGGCTTAACAAACATTTATTAATACAGGGGTTAATCTATAAAATACTAATATGATTTTCAGATATACAAGAAAACATTAAGCATATTGGATACATACTTCGCCGAACAAGACGAGAATATCGCTCAGCCCACAGAGACAAATGAACAGTACCAATTTGGGGCCCAAGCGGGGCAGAATATTAATTTTTAATCATATTATTAAATCGCTTTAAAATAACCCAGTATTATACCAATGTGGAGTCGAAATGGGATTAAAATATTTCCATTTAGTGTAAGATCGTATTTAAATAAACTGAAAATGATCTATTATTATTGTTATTTGGGGACGAAATAGGGGTAGAATATAATTTTTACGGTATAACTAAATTACATTAACAGACCCAGTATTATATCAATTTGGAGCCGAAATGGGTCACAATATTTCCATTTAGTATAAGTTTGTATTAAAATAAACTGAAAATAGTCCATTGTTATACCAATTTGGGGTCGAAATGGGGTAGAATATAATTTTTTAACTGTATTAAATCACATAAAGAGACAACCAGTGTATATCAATTTGGAGCCGAAATGGAGCACAATATATATATATCTTTAAGATTGCATTTAACTGAAAATTACCTATTATTTAAGTATTTTGGGGCTGAAATGGGTGCCATTTGCATGTTTTTTCTCGAGTGTTCTATTTGAGAAGTGCCCTTTTGTGGCTAACCCCTTATTAATTTACGAAATTCATGTACAGTCGAGGTCAGATTTAGCCCCTAGTCACTGTGTGTTAAGTAAAGGGGGTCACTTTTATCTGCCCCCAACTGTACACAAAAAAATTATATAGGATAAAACAGATTAAGGGGGTATCGTAAGCCAACTGGCGCCATCAATCATTTTATTTCTTTTACTCTTAAATCAGGTCAAATTGAAAAAAAATTATAAGAAGGCAGTGAATAACGTTAGTATTTTTGGTATTACTTTTCATTATTTTTCCTTTGGTCAATTCAGCAAAAAAAACAGACAGAAAAAAAGCCAATTTTGGCGGTTATGAGTTTTTTTCTTAATTTTATTTACTACATACATATAATCACGTCTTTATCCCATGCGGGGTAGACAGAGCCTAGGGCCATAAGACCTTAGGCCACGTTTAGCATAATTGTAGTTGAAACAGGAAATCAATAGTGATGGGTTGCTAGCCGCATCGCTTATGTCATGATTTCCCCATTCGGCGATTCCCTCAGTGCCCCTAGTATGAGTTTTTCGTTAGCGATTTAGTATGGCAAACCTGTATAGCGCCTCTGGCGGATAGTAAGACAACTAAGAAATTCCATACAAAATCCTAACGCAGTCGCTAGCGTTTGCGTTAAGAAAAACTCATACTAGGGGCACAGACGACTTTTACGGCTTGCGCGGGAAGAGAAGCAGCTGGTACATTCTGTTTTTTTTTTCTCCCAGACCAGCATGGAAGATTTATTTACTACTGACCTGCATTCGTAGATTTTTTCAATTTGACCCGATTTTAGAGTAAAAGATATAAAATGATTGGTGGCGCTAGTTGGCTGATGTCAGCCCCTTATGGAACTTTGTACAAAGGGTGCTGCTTAATTCAAAGAAATCTTTTTCCCTTTGCTGGTAAAAACTGTAAAAAAAAAATTGCCTATGATTCATTTCTTGGTTCATGTGATTTAATTAGGATCCCAAAAAGTGATCAGACTGATTTGTGATAGTTATCTTGTTAATAAAGTTTTTGAATTATGTAAAAATGAGTTTTTATTCTGTAATTCACTCTTGATATGACAGAGACAGCATGATATTTGAACAACTCAATATTTAGTAGCGTTGAGTATTTGGGCGTTAGCCTAATAATAATGTCTAAAAGAAAAAGCACAAAAATGGAGAATAATATTTATTTTTGAAATTACCGGACCGTAGAAATTTAAAATTAAAGTTGATAAACAAAAATTTGGAATGAATACAATTGAGTTTTAGATCAAAATCATAGTACGGACTTAACTCTAGTTATAACCGAAATAAAAACTATTTTATGCCTTATTTTGCTCTTTCAGCTTCTCCAGTTGTTGCCTGAAAAGAAATAATTATATTACTACAGGTATTAACTGCCATCGTGGTCCAGTGGTTAAGGCGTTTGCCTGTAGACCTGGGCGTCGATTCTGCTAACTAAGACAAAATCATATCAAATAGTATTTTAATAGTCGTGCTTTTTACACACTATTAACAAGAGTTATGACAGTATGATGTGATGTGGATGTAGTGTGTGGTGTGACCATCAGCAGTGATATAAAAAAAATATACATTTCTTGTAACTAGTGTGTAAAAAAGCACTACCATTGAAACACTATTTTGACACGATTGTGATTTAACGTTAGCAGAATCGACACCCTGGAGGACATGAGTTTGATTCAAGCATGCTTTGTTTAGTTGTTCAAGAGCCTCCCCTCTTGTCTTCCATGCATCCCTGTCCTGTGGTATCTACTTCATTCATTTTCATTTATAATGCATAACAAAAATTAAATTTCCATGCAGTTAATCGTTCCCGGGGGTTGTGGGTTCGATTCCCACGGGAAGCATACTTTGTTTAGTTGTTTCCAGTTTAGTTAGGACATTGCAGGCTTGAATCACCTGATTGTCTGATAATAAAGATAATTCCGTACTTCGGAAGGCATGTTAAGCCATTGGTCCCAGCTACCATTTGGTAGATGTTAAAGGAACACGTCAGAGGCTGAGAGGCAGTTTCAAAGAACTGACACCAGTCTATTGACCGTGACACCTACACGAAATGATAATGATAACCTCTAGTGTTGTTAGATAAACATACATACATATCATCACGCCTGTCTTTCTCACAGAGACTAGAGATTGCTATTGGCTATGGTCCTTACAGACTTCCCTCGCTTTTGGTTAGATAGTTCCTAATTTTAGAATTATAAAGTCAATCAGGATTTTAAACATTTGTGCGTAAAGAGTAGACCACTCCCTTCCTGTGGATGTACTTTACTATGGTAACGAAAGGAAAATAACATGTCAAACAACGATGTCAGCAGAAAACAGTAAATAATTCTAACCTCAATTGTTGATTAAAATCGTCTTGAACAATATCATCTTCCCAGTTGTCTTCCCAAACGGAAACATCTTCATCAGCGTCTTCCGTGCCCCAATCTAGAAAGAATATTACAAAATTGAAATAATAAAAGCTGAATCATTCCAAAATCAATGCCACTAATATGAAAACGGATTTACAAGATTTATACTCACTTTCGGCGGGGAATTCTTCGAACTCATCGTCCTCCTCCAATAGACCAAGATCTACTTTCGTTTTGTCAGTCATTTTTAATTTAGTTTTATGAAAATGCGGAAAAATGGAAACAAATTACAATTTTCGTTTGTAATCGAGTTTGACAACTTTGACAAGGCAATCAATATTGACACTTGGATGGAATTGGAAATGAAGTTTTATTTATTTGACAGTGACAATTAAGGCAATGTTGCTAGTACCTATTCAGTTTTCCTAAAAAATATAATTAGTTAGTATAGTATATAGTTCTTAAGATTGTATAATAATTGTAATTTGTGTCCTCCTTATATATAAAAGCGATTACAGTCAATAAGTGAGCGATTTCTCCCGTCTAATATTAAAATTTGCTCCTCTTAGCGATTGTTTGCATATTTTGAACAATGAAAAAGTAACATGAATATTAATATTAGCGATATAAGTCGCTGACATAGCAAAACTTCTCATGAATATGGTATGTTGCTCTTCTTGGCTCAAAAATTAAAAAACACAATATTATTATCGTTTTACTGAATTATTGACAAAAACATGCACACACAACACAACATAGAAAAATGTTTTCGCTTTTCAGAAAGACTGTTATAGACAGTACTATCCATTCTTCCATCAGTTCTATCAACAACATTCAACTAATATTAAATGTGAAAGTGAGTTTATTTGTTTGTTTGTCACGCTTTCTCGCCCTATCTACATAACCAATCTTCCTGCAATTTCGCATACACAAAGTTAGAAGTATTGAGAAGGATAGGGTATTTTTAGCACTGTTCCCGAGGGAAATTCACGCGAGCGAAAGCTAACGTACTTAATATTATAAATGTCAAAGTCTGTCTTTCTCTCTGTTCCGTCTGTTAGCTTTCACAGCTTAACCACTGGATCGTTTTTGAAGAAATAGGGTATGGGTATAGATAAGGACTGGGGGTCAAACGTAGGCTACTTTTAGGAGCGATATAACTAAGTCCAACCGGACGGAGCTGCGGGCATCCGAGCATCAGCTAGTATGAAAAAAAAATGATTGTTTTATTTTTTCATGTTTATTTTTAAAAGTACATACAGTACAATTTGTGTAAGAACCTTGAGTTTATTACACACTTAAAATATAAGAATATATCACATCGTATCACATAGTTATATAACATGTTTCAGATGATAAGAGTACATTAGATATCTAAGGCATATCAAAAATATTAATATATAATAACAGCAGTCTCCATTATATTTCACAAGCTTTTGAAAGACTAACACGATTTTATAAGAACATTTAAGCTTAAAATTATATGTATATATAACTCACTTCGAAACGAAAAGACACATTTGCGCAGTTATTTTACTCATGTAAAATTGAACCATAAAAATGACACCACAAGGACAGAAAGAAATACAAACACAATGTTTGAAATTAGCATGAATTTTTAGCTTGAATTATTGATTAAAAAAAAATCATTATTTTTAATGTAACTCACCAAAATATTTAATGCAAACGATTTAACAAATCATGAAAAATACTAATATGAAAACATATGTATGTTATATTCTTTTAAGCTAAAGATAGAAGAAATACGTAAAATGGTGTTTTATTTAGCTTCGTTCGAATTTATTTTAACCGTTAAACATTTACTGAGACCAACTATTGGCTATTCTACTACACCAATGAATAAAAATACATGTTTCCTTCCGAAACAAAATAAACCTTAATTACAAAATCCTTAATCTAAAAACCTGATATAAAATCATTAAAAGGGATCTTTGTCTCGCAAAGAATTAGCCCGCAATCCAGGAGATCTCTGAATACTAGTAACATCGAAATGTTATTTTTATCAAAGAATGGCATTAGAAAATGCCCTATTCAGCCAATTGTATCCAAATATATTTTGTTGAAAACTTTAACTGCATTCGAAAAGAAGATAACGGTGAAGTGTGGTAGGGACATCTAGCTTCTTCACCACATGAAGTAGATCAGTCCTGAAGAATCTTCTCAAATAAATTCTACATTGAGCGAGCAACGAAATAGGGGTCTTAGCGCGTTCGATTAAGGTTTGTTTTTGCGTGGGGGTCAATGTGTTGTTTCTTTTTATCATGCAAAGGTCGAAAGCTTCGGCAGCCTCTAGAAGTTGGTAGAAGATGTGCTGGTATTCTTCTGCTGTGACGTTTTGGAGGTGGTTCAAGATGCCGTCCGGGTCACGGAACTGGGTTTTCATGATGACCTGAAAAAAAATACATATTTTTTTATATCACTACATACATAGTATAAAACAAAGTCGCTTTCTCTGTCCCTATGTGCTATTGTATGCTTAAATCTTTAAAACTACGCAACGGATTTCGATGCGGTTTTTTTAGAAAGATAGAGTGATTCAAGGGAAGGTTTTTATGCCCATGCGAAGCTGGGGCGGGTCGCTCGTATTTTTAATATTAATAAATCTTGCCTGTGAGGTATGATACCGAGACGAGAATGCAAAATATTCATTACTAGCTGTTCCCCGCGGCTTCGCCCCGCATGTGACTCGGTTATATCGCGCACAAAAGTAGCCTATGTTTGACCTCAGGTCGTTAACTACATCCCTACCAAATTTCATCACAATCGGTCCAGCAGTTTAGCCGTGAAGAGTTGACAGACAGACAGACAGACAGACTTTCGCATTTATAATATTAGTAGGGATATGAACTGACCTATATTCGAAAAGATCGTGTGTGTCAAACGACGACGACGTTGTCTTAGATTTTTTGATAACTTGTGTTTTCAGTGAATAATAATTTTTAAAATGATGGTGGCGCTAGTGTTCACCGAGGTATCGTCTTAAAGAAAGTAGGTACATACCCTGGCCCCGTATCTCAGCAACATGGCGACTATTTCCGTACTTGGCTCCACATTGCTGGCTAGGTACTCGGCTAACGCTGGTCTGAGTTGTGTGGCGTCTTCATCGTTGTATACCTTCAGGTTTGGATCGGCCCCGCTTTCTAGAAGAATCTGGAAAAAACATATCCTATGAGTAGTAATTTATTTGTACTGGCGTTTTCGAAAACGGCTCTAACGATTGACCTCAAGTCGTTAACTACATCCCTACCAAATTTCATCACAATCGGTCCAGCAGTTTAGTTGTGAAGAGATGACAGACAGACAGACTTTCGCATTTATAATATTAGTATGGATATGGAAGTATGGATATGGAAGTATGGATGTTGTTGTTGGTTAGAAAGGCTGAAAGTCGGTTTTGAAAACATCGTATGCAGGATTAATTGACCCCCACGATCTGAATAAAGTTACTCACTTTAATAATTTCCTTTCTGTTGGTAATATTGTCTGAGCAGGCGACGTGAAGCGGCGACCCAATCACGGAGCTGGATGCGTTCACTTGGGCACCTGTCACAATATATATTTAAAATAAGTTAATATATATATACCTACTAGCTGTTCCCCGCGGCTTCGCCCCGCGTGGGACTCGGTTATATCGCGCCCAAAAGTAGCCTATGTTTGACCGAATTTCATCACAATCGGTCCAGCAGTTTAGCCGTGAGGAGGTGACAGACAGACATACAGACTTTCGCATTTATAATATTAGTATGGAAGTATGGATAGGGACAAATCACACAGATTGAGTTAGCTCCAAAGTAAGTTCGAGACTTGTGTTATGGGATACTAACTCAACTACATAACAAACTAGCGACCCGCCCCGGCTTCGCATGGTCATAAAAACCTTTCTCTTGAACCACTCTATATATAAAAACCGCATCAAAATCCGTTGCGTAGTTTTAAAGATTTAAGCATACAAAGGGACATAGGGACAGAGAAAGCGAACTATAAATATATACATATAAATATACTTATAGGGACAAATTGAGTTAGCCCCAAAGTAAGTTCGAGACTTGTGTTATGGGATACTAATTCAACGATACTATATTTTACAACAAATATATATATATATATACATCCAAGACCCAGGTCAATCAGAAAAAGATCGAACCCGGGACCTACTGACTGAGTATAGCGGACTGGCATGTTAACCATTACGCCACGGAGGTCGTCAGATTTCTTTCTTTCTCTTTTTCTCTCAAGGTTTACCAGCAGATAGGAGTAGCTGCAACATAGCGACGTCTCCCTTCAGTATGGCGAGGTCGAGCGGGCTGGGCTTGCTGAGCTCCGGACACTCGTAGTTGACCCTGGCTCCTTGTTTGATGAGCAGGTTCACCACCTCCGTGTTACCTGAAGGGAGATGTTTTTTTTTAATATTCAGGTGCCCAGCGATATTAAGCGCTATTACTTTACCTTTAGTAACAAAGAAGTAACAATAAACGCTAGAGGGTCTGTTATAGCGAAAAATTATACTCCTATTTGACTTAAGGTAATGCAAGAGAGTTTTGAATAACTTCTAGCATTTGGTGCTATTATGATTTAAAAAAAATCATTGTAAAGTTGGTAGCGGTAATTAACGCTATTGTGCAACTTTAAGTTCTAGTAAAGGGTTTAATATTACCTGCATAGCACTTTTGGAGGTAGTAGCTAATTCTCATTTCTTATTTAGATCTTAGAGTTCTAAAATTCACTCAAAGCTATAACACAAAATGCTGTGCATGTTCAACAGTGTTAAGATTTGCCATAATACGTCCATAAACTTTAAGCTCGCCTAATTGTCGCCCTTGTAACTCTGTATTATAAGTAGAAGTGATATAAGTTGCTTGCTTACGCCACTTTATCGCCAGTAGTCATAAGTTCTGCTACTGTAATGCCTTTGAAGCCCGCTAAGTAACAAAACAAGCTCTAATCGTCGCCTAAATGTTTGTTGGGCTACTACCTAAAAACCATGCAAGTTCCAGTGAATAAAGGAGATGTCGCCTTACATCATGTATTGCGCTGTCTCGCTTACTCACTGGATCTTGCATGGTTTTAAGAGACGGTAATAACTGATGGAACCCCAGATGGCAGCCTGGCGTGCCAACTGAAGCACGGAATCATATTTATTGTCAGACAATCAGGTGATTCAAGCCTGCAATGTCATAACCAAACTGAAAACAATTAAACAAAGTATGCTCTCTGTGGGAATCGAACCCACGACCCCCGGGTCTACAGGCAAACGCCTTAACCACTGGACCACAGAGGCAGTTAATAAGCGCCTATAGCTTTCCCCAAAAATCAAGCCTGCACACTCTGGTCTCAGAGTTCTTCGGAATGATAATGATTTTCAACTAACCTCCCAACACGGCGTAATGCATGACTGTTCTATAATCGT
The DNA here is from genome assembly GCA_947044815.1 of Apomyelois bistriatella. Classification (NCBI taxonomy): domain Eukaryota; kingdom Metazoa; phylum Arthropoda; class Insecta; order Lepidoptera; family Pyralidae; genus Apomyelois; species Apomyelois bistriatella. The sequence goes on from OX345718.1 coordinate 1,350,277, forward strand.
TCCTGGCATCAGCCATCGCGTTCACATCAGCTCCGAAGCTGATCAGCAGCAGAACAGCATCCATACCCTGAGAAAAATATTCATCATCATCAATTCAGCCACTGGTTTCCAGTGGACATAGGCCTCCCTAAGGATATCCAAAATGATCGGCCTTCGACCTTCAATGACGACCTCCGTGGCGTAATGGTTGACATGCCTGACCGCTACTCAGGAGGTCCCAGGTTCGATCCCCGGTCAGGTCAAGATGAAAAATGATCTTTTCTGATTGACCTGGGTCTCATCATCCCATAACACAAGTCTCGAACTTACTTTGGGGCTAACTCAATCTGTGTGATTTTTCCTATATTTATTTATTTATTTATTCAGGTCATCTGACCATGGTTGTCCGATGCTGCGCTTGCCAGTGCGTGATCGCAATTTGAAAACCTTTCGGCCCCATCGGCCATCGGTTCCTCGCGCTATAAGCCCAGCCCACTGCCATTTCAAAGAGCTAATCCGCTGGGCTATGTCAGCAACCTTTGTTCTCATACGGATCTCCTTATTTCTGATTCAGTCTCGAAGGGAAACACCGAGCATAGCTCTTCCATGGCTCTTTGGGTGACCTTGAGCTTATGTGTCCCATAGTCTAAGACCACGTTTCGGACCCATATGTCATCACTGTTCTACCTGATAGCGATCATATGAACAAATGATAAGTAGCTTTTTGACGCCGCAGGAGACAAGAAGGCTGGCTCATTCCTTGCACAGAGAATTGCAATTGCAATTCAGCGCGGGAATGCAGCCAGTGTTTTTGGTACCATGCCTCACGGGCATCACCTAATTTTGACCGCTACTCAGGAGGTCCCGGGTTCAATCCCCGGTCAGGTCAAGATAAAAAATGATCTTTTTCTGATTGACCTGTGTCTTGGATGTTTATCTATATATGTATTTGTTATAAAATATAGTATCGTTGAGTTAGTATCCCATAACACAAGTCTCGAACTTACTTTGGGGCTAACTCAATCTGTCTGATTTGTAACTATGTATGTATTGTATTTAAATTAAGATTAGTTTTAGATTTACATGTATTTTAAGTTCTATTTTAAATATAGTTTTTAAGGTTTATTTATTAAGTTTGTTGTATTAATAATCGTAAATTTATGATAAGTAAGATTGGTACATAAACCAAAAATACCTTTCTCTGCCGAGCAGCCTTCATCAGCGGCGTCAGTCCAGCTCTGTCCCTGGAGTCAGGGTTGGCTCCGAAGGTCAGCAGCAGCTCTAAGTACTCAGGGTCGGAGACCAGGTTGATTTCGGAGCCGAAGAAGTAGCGTTTGTTTGGGTCAGCCCCATGCTCTAGAAGGAGACGGGCTACATCCTAAAAATATTCAAAGGTTTTTTCAAATTTCATTATCATCATATTGAATAATTTACACGTTAAGTAGACCATACACATCCTGTTGTCAGTTCTTCAGTCTCACGGCCTCTGACTTGGTTCCTCTAACGACCAACTGGGCATCCAAGATCAACGGCTTAACGTGCCTTCCGAAGCACGGAATCATCTTTATTATCAGACAATCAGGTGATTCAAGCCTGCAATGTCCTAACCAAACTGGAAACAACTAAACAAAGTATGCTTCCCGTGGAAATTTAACCCACGACTGCCGATAAGTCTGAGATGAAGATAATGATGAGGTTAGTTTGGAGGATAATTATGAGGCCATCTGGTAGTCGTTAAAAGAACCACGACAGAAGCCGAGAGGCGGTTCCAAAGAACTCTGATACCAGGGTGTGCATAGTCGATTGACCGTGTTACCTACACGAAATGAAATGAGATACATACATACATATCATCAAACCATTGGCTACGATCCTTACATACCTCCCTCGCTTCTTCCACACTCATCACTCTCGTCTTACGCGGGTATTCCTAACGTCTCCCTTTTTCAAAAGGTCTGCGATATGGGTGATATCACTCAGCATTTTGTCTATAAGTTGATATATATATATATATATATATCCTCCGTGGCGTAATGGTTACCATGCCTGACTGCTACTCAGGAGGTCCCGGGTTCGATCCCCGGTCAGGTCAAGATGAAAAATGATCTTTTTCTGATTGACCTGGGTCTTGGATGTTTATCTATATATGTATTTGTTGTAAAATATAGTATCGTTGAGTTAGTATCCGATAGCACAAGTCTCGAACTCACTTTGGGGCTAACTCAATCTGTGTGATTTGTCCCTATATATTTATTTATATAAAATTAAAGAAATGATAGCTAACATAATGCTTATTCCTGATGGCAAGCCTCAAAGGCTCGTCACAGAGGGTTGTTCTCGGGAACTCCTCGCCGGTATCTGGTCGGTAGTCCACGGCCGCCCCACTTTCAAGCAGCAGCTTGACTAGTTCAGTATACCTGGAATGAGATACGAACATCATTCCTCTGTTTTCTCATCATCATCATCCCTATATTTCTTGGTTGTATCCTCAATCGTAGAGGAGCTTGTGGTCTGCAGGAGAATCCATGGTATGGTCATAATTATATGGAAACCGATTATGGCGAGCCGTTTCCTCTGGGCTCAGTAGAAGGGGCAAACCCAAAAATAATACTTATTCAACATCCCAGGCACCATAAACTGTTTTAGCAGGTCTGAAACGAGCGGGTACTTAAGCGAGAAATCGACTTACTTCATGTTTAACGCCATCTCGCTACTCCCAGTATCGTGACTGCTGAAACAGTTTATGTTTACTCCCCAGCAGGGTTCTTCCCCTTCAAATGTAATTGATAAAGTTGGCTGCTAGGTCCACAAACTTATCCCGATTCTTTCTCAAGCAAAACAGTTCTTGAGGATAGACGATTCCCGTCTTCTCTCTGACGTTCTTCAGCAGTTAATTTTACAGCTTCCAGTACGCCTTTTGCCTTATATAGTCTGTCTGGAAAATTCCTTGATAGACAACGGGCTGGTTGGGAGATGCCAGAAGTGCTGGGAAAATTGGGGATTTTCGACTAATAACCTTTGTGATTGCGAGGGCTGTGCAGTCTATGGATCATCTAATGATATATCCTAACTCCTGTACAGCTGAGGATCTGGGAGCGGCCAACGATGGAGCAATCAACGTAGCTACATACTGGTCAAAAAGAATATAAGAGTCAAGCCATTTCGACTTGCCAAGAAGAAGATAATTGGTTGAAGCATACACAATGTGGTCCCGATTCAACATTACGCTTTGCCAGGGAGTATATTCGTGTTTTAGATCTAACAAATGAAGACAAAGAAGGTTAAGTGCAGAAGAAAATGCAGGCAAGCAGTACCTCGGTTTCAAAGGAACTATCTAACGATGCAAAGGAAATAAGTGTGAAGGAAGATAATGACGGAACCCTTACCCATGTTCCGAAGACAGATGCAGCGCGCTGTACCCACAATCATCTCTGGCATTCACGTCACACCCTCGCACGAGCAGCAGCCTGGTAGCTTCCAGGTACCTCTGCCAGATGGCGTAGTGAAGTGGGCGGAGACCCTGGGTAACTGGCTCGTTCACCTGGTGAGGAATGGACAATTTGATTATCTTTAGGCGTTACTTTGCGAAAGTTAAAGTCACCACTGCATTGAGGTTGGTTACAAACTGGATGTGCTGGCTGCGCACGTTAAAGTTTGTATGAAAATCGGCTACTGCGCATTCAAGATCACTTCAGTTTATTGCCGTGGATGTTGGCAACTATACTTACGCAAAGTAATTTGGTAAGTACTTGTAACTTTTTCTTCTGAAGCAGTGGTTTCAAGTCAATACTCGTACTTGCTCCTATAGTACAGTGGTTAAGGCGAATACCTGAAGACCTTGAGGTCATGAGTTCAATTCCCAAGGAAAAAAGACTTTGTCAGTTTGTTTTCAGTTTAGTTAGGTCATTTACAGATTTGTATCACCTTATATCTGATAAGAAAGATGATTCCGTACTTAAGCATGCATTTAGTACAAAAGGACCCAAAGGTTCGACGTGCTTCCTTTAATTTAGGACACATATTTAAGATAAGATAAGATAAGCAAGCATGCTAGGCTAGCTGCCACCAGATTGTCCTTAAAGTAACTACGTCAGTGGCTGAGCAGTGGTTGCGACTCTGACACCAGAATTACATGATCAAATGACCTTCGTATAGCATATTAAGTCACAGTCCCAGTACTAAAACCCGTAATGCTATTAAAATAAATAAAATAAATAAATATATAGGGACAAATCACATAGATTGAGTTAGCCCCAAAGTAAGTTCGAGACTTGTGTTATGGAATACTAACTCTATATATAGATAAACATACAAGACCCAGGTCAATCAGAAAATTATCTTTTTTCATCTTGACCTGACCGGGGATCGAACCCGGGACCTCCTGAGTAGCGGTCAGGCATGTTAACCATTACACCACGGGGGTCGTCAAATTTAGAAACTCTAGTTTACAGGGTCTATTGATCTTGCAACCCACTAAATTAGAAGACTGTTAGTCTGCAGGGCTCACCTTAGCGCCACAAGCCAGCAGTATCCTGATCTCGTCCAGAGGAACCATCCTGATGATGGAGTCCGCCAGCTCCCTCTGCAGGGACTTCTCCGATATCACTTCAGACGGCATGGTGCTGGAAAGAGAGGGAATTGTTATCTCACTCTGTTTCTACGATCAAAACAACAGTGCTTGGATTATTGTTTGTTAGATTCAGGTTTAAACTTAGATTACCTAGATTTTACTTAGATTTGTCACTTCCAAAGATTCAAGTCGGCAGCGTGCTAGTGATACCCTCATGGTATTTTGAGTTATCATGTTATTTGAGCTTGAATAGGCTATGATAATCGCACGCCCATTTTGCTTGACTATCGTCGTATCGCAAACAAAAGTTTTTTGGAATAAAATACAGCGTCGACAGATTTGTTACGGCGTTGCCACCAAAATTCCAAGATTTTATAAGAAAAAATTAAAATCAACTTCAGTGGGGTTAATACCGTCTCTTAAAACTATGCAAGATCCAGTGAGTAAGCGGGACAGCGCAATATATGATGTAAGGCGACCTCTCCCTTACTCATTGGATGGTGGTAAGCCACCTGGTAGCTAAGCGTAAAATTTTCTCAATATTCTTGGTCACATCAAGAACCAAGATGGAAGCTGGAGAGTCCGGAAAAACTCGGAGATAGAGGAGCTGGTTAAAGGGAAGTATTAGTATAAAATCTCATACTAAGGGTTCTGATGCTCTCTGGTTTCGAAGGTCAAGATCCACTTCGGGTCGCTGAGCCAGTGGAGTAAGTAAAACAGTAATTAGTGTAATGTAGTTAGTAATAGTTGGTAATATTTTAAAATAGAATGTCGTTGAACTTGGCAATGGTCTTTCTTCGTTCATTATTTTTAATTATGATACATTTCTTAGAAATATCTGATGGGCTGTGTGTGATGTCTTTTCTAGGAATAAAGCGGTCAAGGGTGAGTCGGATTCATCTGCTTAGGGATCCAGCCTTTTAGAATCCTTATCGTAGTGAATTCAATTTAACACTTTCGCTAACAGTAAACGAGATAACATTGACAGTTATTTGTTATCTACGTCTAGAGTCGGTACTGTCAGCGAAAGTGTAAGAGAGACAATAGAAGAGGAAAAATGTGGAGACATTTGATACGGCACGACGACTTTTCGAAAAACATTATGAAAGGCAAGATAGAGCCGAGGCTTTTAGTCCCATTTAGATATTTTTGTAATTAAAGTTATAGTTTAATAGAGACAAGACGGGAACGATAATAAGAGGTAGACCATGAAGGAGTTTTGTAGAACAAATAAAGGAAAAAGTGAAAGTCGTGTCGTATCAGGAGGTGAAAAGACTAGCGGAAGATAGAGACACCTGGAAGAGACTCCACCGACAACAGCACAGCTCTTACATTTAGGATAGACAGATCGTGGCAAGTTCAAATTGACTGATATTTTGTTATAAAGATCTAGGTTTGTCTAATATAAGTATTTACTAATTATAAAAATTTAACCTTATTTTTTTTATACGATATTTTTTTATTAGATAACGAAATACGAGTAGTGTACAAATACTAAAACAAATAACAAGGCACCGAGAAAAAGTCTACTTATATAAAAAAAACTTCACTATATTGTACAAAGAGTATATAATCACTACGTTTTAATATTGTAGTTATTAAGTACATACTTAATATTAATATATGTATATATACTAAAATAAAACGTACATAAACACTAATTTATTTATTTTATTTTTTTGAATAGTTTATACGGCCATGGAATCTAGTCCTTTAAGGCCTTTCTTGAATTTATTAATCTTCTTTAGTCCTACTAGTCAGTCGAGTCAAAAATTCAAGTCAATAGTCAAACCCAGTCAAGTAAGTAAGTCTAGTCTGAGTCAGATGGCTAAGTGAAGCGGTGGAAAAATTTCACTTAGCTGTATCATGGAGATTTTGGTGACAAAGATAAAAAGTCACGTAATCGACACTGTATCACTTCCCAACACTCACGCTTGTTCACGAACACTTTGCGAATAATAATCCACCAATATTATGCACAAACACTCGAAAAATCCTAAGTTTTGGAAATTAAATACAGCGCGGACATAGCGACAGTTTACTTTCCCTCCAAAAACTCCAAACACTAATTTATTCCTCGGCACTTCCTGTCAACTGGAAATGTTCCCAGAAGGCTGGCAGCATCGCCACGCTGTATGGCAATGCTTATATTTGAGCCAAATATAGACCAGCCTTCTGGTCACATGAGACTACTTGAAGACAACATAAAAAGTATTTTCAATAACTCTCTTCTCCGTAGTGGGATAAAAGACAGAAATAGGCACTACGACAGACAGACTGTTAGATTTGTGACATAAACACGACTAATGGGCAACTTGCCCGCTGGGGCTTGCCCTGGTTGTAAATTATTAACGTATGTCATGGATAATATAAACATGAGCATATTTTATTTGTTTAAGGTTTATAGAAAGCAGTTGACTGGGAGAGTCGGTCAGGGTCGCCTTCGATAAATATACTTTTTATTTATTTAATTAATTAATTTACTTACGCCTGCCCCGGCTTCGCATGGGCATAAAAAACTTCCTCTTGAATCACTCTATCTATTTAAAAAATCCGCATCAAAATCCGTGGCGTAATTTTAAAGATTTTAGCATACATAGGGACATAGGGATAGAGAAAGCGACTTTGTTATACTATGTAGTGATAGTGATTTATTAATACACAAAACCAGGTGTCTCTATCTTCCACTAGTCTTTTCACATCCTGATAAGGAAGTTTTTTTTTATCAATAAATAAAATAAAAATCCATAATATTAAAAGGAATTAATATTATAAATGATGAGTCTGTCTGTATGTCTGTTAGCTTTCACGGCTAAACCACTGGATCGATTTTAATAAAAATTGGTATGGATATAGTTGAAGAACTGGTCAAATAAAGGCTACTTTTACCGAGTCCCACGCGTGTGGAGCCGCGGAGTACAGCTAGTTTAAAATAACATGTTTTCTTTAGCCTGTTTACCAAAAATAAGTATTAAAACAATAACAAAAAAACAATGATTGATTCGCGCACCACCCCAGACATAAAGACACAACGAAAATACAGGAATTATAAAAATAGAAAGCTATAAGTTTTTCTCTTTGGTATAGACAGTTTTTTTCCTCGTATACAGACTATTAATACCTTTAGAACGTAGTTTTTTTTATTAATGGATGATATTGCGTAGATGTTGAGATATACGTCTTAAATATATGTCTGCAACTTGTAAACACGCACGAAGCTTTGAAAAATTAAAGCTTTTTTTTAGAATCGTTTACCAATTATCTCCGAACTTAAAAACCTTCAATCTTTAAGCTGTTCTTTCTTTACGAAAGGAAAATTTGTTGGTATTTTCTGGATATCTATCCTAATCCTGAGTTTGTTTGTTTATTTATTTGGCGTGAAAGCTCACGCACCATCTCCTGCACGAATCTTCCTGAAATTTCGCATAAACATAGATAGAAGTATTGAGAAGGACATAGGATACCTTTCATCCCGGGAAAAAGCACTGGTCCCGTGGGAAATTCACGCGGGCGTAGTTGTGGACGAAGCCGCGGGCAAAAGTTAGTACTCTGTACTAATAAATACATTGAGTTTTTGAAGAAAATGCTGCTGTGGAGTTTGTGGCGCCGCTTCTTCTCCACTTGCGCTTTGGAAGTGGTGGTAAACTTAAAATAAGTAACAATTGACGTCAATAAGTGATAAGAATATCCTATATTGAAAATAAACAATTTGAATTTGAATGTCTATTTGTAATTTAATCGCTTTTTACTAAATGTTTATGGATATATAGACGGTACATTACGAAATAACATTTTTTTTTAAATTTTTTCTGTTTGTCTGTCTGTTTGTTAATAATCTCTAGAACGGCTGGACCGATTTTGACGGGATTTCCACTGTCAAATGGCTGATGTATAAGTAGCCTAACTACTTCAATTTTACAATATTTTTCAAAATTAACGTAGTACTATATAATTGTGGTTCTTAGATAAAAAAAAAATCTTTGAAAAGACCGTTAATTACGGTCTTCACAAAGAATATCTTCAAGAGCTTATCCCTTATCGGTTCTAAGAATCTCAGACATAAAATTTATTTGGCAAAACATAGTTGGACGGCGGCCATTTTTATTCGATTGCCATTTGAGATCTCGTGACCGTGCAAGCAATGTGTTTGAAGCCATGTGCATTTGAAATGACGCCTTTTGATATTATTTTCGGATTTTTATATACGTATCTGATAGTATATATTATTCCAATACAATTCCCAGCTCGTATAATAAATGCGAGAGTGTTATTTATTTTAAAAGCTAGTTTTTTTATAAATATTTGAGAGAAAATCACACAGATCGAGTTAGTCCAATAGGTAAGTTCGAGACTTGTGTTATGAAAATTACTAATTCGACGATACTTGTACCCTTAACTAGTATGAGATTTAACGAACACAGTCACATCATTTTGTATGACAAATCTGTACAACGCCCCTGGCGGATAGTTAGCAAACTACGAATTTCCATACAAAATCCTAACTCAGTCGCTAGAGTCTGCGTTTGTAAAATCTCATACTTAGGTTACTGATTCGACAATTTTCAAAACACTGACATGCAAACCTCCTTTATATATATAAACTAGCGACCCGCCCCGACTTCGCATGGGCATAAAAACCTTCCTCTTGAATCACCTTATCTATTAAAAAAAACAACATCAAAATCCGTTGCGAAGTTCTAAAAATTTAAGCATACATAGTGATATAGGGACAGAGAAAGCGACTTTGTTTTATACTATGTAGTGATCTGTTTCTACGCACTCAAGGCAACCAGATAGAACATTCTCGTCCAAAATTGCCAAAATATTTACTTCCTTCCAAACCTTTTTTACGTTTTATTTCATTGGAAAACATCCAAAGTTTGTCCGAAATATAAAGAACTGCGCGCAATTCTTCGATTCTTTGATATATAATGAGTTTAACAGTTCAAAGTATTCTGGTCTGAAGAGGATGTGGGGCAATGACCTTGATTCCGTTTTATAATGTTGGTACTTCTTACTGCCACGTGGTTTTATATTTACTAACAATGGTATTGTGTACCGCCATTTTGATTAGCTTTGCCATAACCTAACCTAGTGCAATTCCGTATTAGAATTTACGATGCATTCAAAAACATGTTTTCAGCTAAACATTCAATTTCTATTTATATATCCTGTTTTATTTTGAGAAAACATAGTTATTTGTGACAAAATATATTATTATCAACATGTGATGTTGTTGCCGTATACTGTACGATCTGACTGCAGAACGAAATCAAAGGGTTTTCACATTTCAAATAACATAGGTAACTAAATTAAACTATTTTATACGGTTTTGTATTCTTGTGACATCAGAAACAAATGACACAGACGAATGTCAACTCAGTCTGCCTGCGACCATGAGCTCTGTAAAGTGCTTGAAACGTTAGGTATAAATAAGTAAGCAATAAACGCGATAGAAAACCGTATAAAATAGTTTAATTTAATGTGTAACAATCGCGAAAACATAAGAAATCATTTACATAGGTAACTATTCGTATGTTGTATATATTTTTGTAATCAAAACCATTTATTTCAATACCCTTATCGACCAGTTCAGTAGGAATTTTTTTAACAATATGGAGTACTTATACAATCCAGAATTTTTTACGAATATGGAGTACTTATATAATCCGCCTATACTTATAAATAATATTTATTTCCTCCTTTTTTTTCAATTTGTATTTACATACGTTACATACATATACACAATAGATACGCGGGAAAAACATAACCATCCTTGCAGTCGGGTAAATAAAAGAATATATGGCCGACTTTTCATATTCTACTTTACATCACTACATAGTATAAAACAAAGTCGCTTTTTCTGTCCCTATGTCCCTTTGTATGCTTAAATCTGTAAAACAAGGCAACGGAGTTTGATGCGGTTTTTTTAAATAGATAGAGTGATTCAAGAGGAAGGTTTTTATGCCCAAGCGAAACTGCGGGGTTGCTAGTAATATGATAAACTCGAAAGTTTGTATGGATGTTTGTTATTCTTCACAGGAAAACGGCTGAACCGATTTGCCTAAAATTTAGAATGGATATTACTTAGACCCTGTAACACTACATAAGCTAAATTTTATCCCGGAATTCCCACGGGAGTGGAGCCCCGGGCAACAGGTACGTAATATGAAAAGTCGGCAATAAATCGTTACGTAATTCACTAACTAATTGCGGTCAACGCTCGGGGTCACACTCGGATCTCATCACCTCCAATCTACTGCCAATTTCCTCGGGAGACGGGGCTTATATGGAAATGGACCTTGAGTCAGAATAGACAAGAGTGTTACTGGCAACGATACATGACCTACTTGAGAGGTATAGAGCTCGATATAGACAATATTATAGAATTAGGAAATCGCGCGCGGTCAGGCAATTTTTTTAAATCTATAGCACAGAATACTTAATAGTTTTCTTCTTCGTCCGAGCGTGTTTCCCGGTTGCATTTGTAGCTTACGCTTCGGACCCCAGGGCACGCTATTAATCATGGTCCTGATTTGGCGATACTGGTTATTACAATGGAGCGACTGCCGTCTGACTTCACTCAGGAACATGATTAGTGTTAGTGGCGAACACTGTCAGATTTTTCAGGCTGCATAAAGGCATCTGACATAACTTAACGACCGCCATCTACCGATAACAGCCGGGACCAACGGCTTAACGTGCCTTCCAAAGCACGGAGGAGCTCAAGATAGAACTACCACTAATGGCGACCAATCCAAACATGGCCGCGCACTCGCCGTCGCCGTCGCTTGACACGCGCTATCGTTACGAACACACGCGCCGCGCTAGGCTATCGAGCTCCTTCACAGAATACCTAATAAGTGGTCTTGGTCTATGGATAAATAGTTACCGGTCTTCTCTATCTTTCCTTTTCAATTGACTTCCAAAAAAAGATGTCTACAATAAGGCTGATTTTTTAAAATGTATTTACCTATACCTATCTCCGTCGTTTCTAGACCAATTTTGAATTTTCTTTTTGTAATATTGCTTAATACGGCCTCTTTTAGCAGTTTGATAACTTTTGTTTTCAGTGAATAATGATTTTTACCTGTGCCCCTAGTATGAGTTTTTCTTAACGCAGACGCTAGCGACTGCGTTAGCGATTTAGTATGGCAAACCTGTACAGCGCCTCTGGCGGATAGTAAGGCAACTAAGAAATTCCATACAAAATCCTAACGCAGTCGTTAGCGTCTGCGTTAAGAAAAACTCATACTAGGGGCACTGATGGTGGCGCTTGTCCACCAATGTATCGTCTTAAAGAAACCACTCAGAGGCCGAAAGGCGGGTTTTGAATTACTGACACCTGTGCCCCTAGTTTTTCTTCGTCGTTAGGATTTTATATGGAATTTCTTAGTTACCTTACTATCCGCCAGAGGCGCTGTACAGGTTTGCCATACTAAATCGCTAACGCAGTCGCTAGCGTCTGCGTTTAGAAAAACTCATACATGAAGTAATAAATTATGTAGTATTCTGTAATCTGTATTACGAGACATGAATTAATCATTTCTTGCCAAAAATCAATCATTCATCTCGTTCTGACATAAGAAAAACAACAGAGACGGCTGCCCAAATCGTCGAAAAATTCAAACATCCGGTTTATATTGGAGATTAAAATGGTGCATTGAGCCAAATAAAAAATTATGGCTACGTTTGATATTAATCAATTTGTTACTAAGTATAAATTCGACACGTGTTACTTCTTCATTCAAACGTGTTTCCCAGTCAGCTTACTTTTCAGAGCTGCACCCGTAGCCAAGTGACAATTTCAAAACGCTAACGAATAACGACAACAAATTTCCTTATTCATAAAAATTATCAAATGTTTGTAAAGCCCGTTTTAACTAAAATGTGTTTTGGCTCTTTTTTTCACGGTAAATTTCGCTAAGAGAGAAAGGGCCAAAACATATTTTAGTTAAAATGGGTGTAACAAACGTTTGTTTATTTTATGAATAAGGGAGAAATAATTTCGAATCGCGCGCAGTTTTGTTTAAACCTATGTTCTACAAGAACAAAATGTATGTCAAGGTAGCTGTTTCCCGGTGCTTCGCTTTCGTGGGAATTCCGGGATAAATTGCCTATGTGTTGTTCTAGAGTCGAAGCAATCTTCATTCCAAAGAGTCATGGCGAAACTCCATACATCGTTTGTACGAATAAAAAATTGAAATACAGATAACATAAAATAAATCGAATTAGTAAGAATACATAACTAGTAACATGTTTACAACCACAAAAAAATTTTAAACCCCGGGGTTTTTTTAATATTAATTTTTTTTAAGTCGACCTTTAGCTTCGTTTTCATTTGCCATTATTGTCGCAACTGAAACATTATGTCATCCTGACAGTTGTTAGCATTGTCAAAACGGTATTGATAGTTCATTATGGTTGGTTAGGTTCATAGATTAAGTAGTTGTACCTGTGATTAAGCAATTAATTTTTACTTGGTGAAAAAGTGAGATGGTGAATAGGGAAGTCCATGAGTAAGAAAAGGACCGACGATATTTTTTATATTTTTGTCTCTGTCAACGTGGCAATTTTTACTTTGTTTGGCCAATTCGACGCCAAACAAAATCTTACACCAAACTAACAGTGAAATTATTTATTTTTTGTATTCAGAAAAATATTTATTTTAAGTAGTAGAATTTGAACGAAAGATATACAAAAAATAAGGGCATTTGTTACATAAATTGTATGGCTCAGGAACACATTCCAGGGTGCCTACCACCATCTCTTAAAACCATGCAAGATCCAGTGAGTAAGCGAGATGTCGCCTTACATCATGTATTGGGCTGTCTCACTTACTCTTTGGATCTGGACAGCGTAATATATGATTTAAGGCGACATCTCTCTTACTCAATCGTTCTTGCATGGTTTTAAGAGATGGTATACCCCCCAGGTACTAAATCGATGAATCTAACCTACCATAATGAACTGTCAATATCGCTTTGACAATGCTAACAACTGTCAAGGTGTAATATTGTTTCAGTTGCGTTAAAAATGGCGAATGAAAACGAAACTAAAGGTCGACTTTTATAAAATGGAATATTAAAATAACCCCGGGGTTTAAATTTTTTTTGTGGTGGTAAACATGTTACTAGTGAAGTATTCTTACTAATGCGATTTATTTTAAGTTCTCTATATTTAATTTTTTTATTCGTACAAATTCCGCCATCATTCTTTCAGCCAAATCGGCTCAGTCGTTTTCTTGTGAAAGAGCAACAACATCCATACATTCTCACAACTCGTAGTAAATATCGTAGCAAGGTTTGTAGGCATTTTCGTAGCAAGCATTAAAATTCATTTAGTATTCGTAGCACATGTCGTAGACTCTCGTAGCTGTCTACGATAAGGTTACGAAATTGAAGGTCCGTAAAAAAAGTTCTTTTTTCAGCTTTTTGAATTGATTTTAATTAATTTAAAATTTATTTAAAAATTCTACAACAATATTGAAATATAGTTTAAATATTTTGGTTCAAGCGTCGAAAAATATTTTATTATATCATTATTATAAGTGAAATTGCAAGATTATTTTCATTTAATAAAACTGATAAAAATATAATATTTGTTCTTCAGACCATTGGGCTAAGGATGCACCGGAAAAACGCTTGTATGAAGAAGAAGAAGAAAGAAAAACAAATACTTAGTTAAATAGATATAAATTTAAGCTAAATTTTTACTCTATTATGATAAACAAGTATAATATGTTGCAAACCAAACCAAATTGCATTTCAAAACAGATTTAAATTTAAAACAACGCTGGTAAATATCAATAACCTTTCAAAATAACCTAATCAAAACACGAGGTGAACGCTTCAGCAAATGGCCGCAGGATAAAACAAAATGGCCGAAAATAGAACGCGCCATGTCAGTGACCCCGCCCTTGACATCAAAAGGAAATTACGAAAAGAGATCGAAACGAAAAGAATGTCAATTCTATGTTTTGAATTTGTTGTTTTCTTTTTTTTTTTTTTTTAATTTGGAGCTATGGAGTATGCCATGCGGTCTTAACTTCACTGAAACTAAACAGTCATTAAATTGTATGGAGCATCCATACATCAGTGTTTCTCAGTAATATAGCTTTAATTATGGTCCTGGTTTGGCGGTACTTATTATTACAATGGAGCGACTGCCGTCTGACCTCCGTGACCGTGTTTAGAGGGAAACCAGACCAATATTCTTACAGACAGCCAAAACTGTCAGATTTTTCAGGCCCCTAATGGCATCTGACATAGCCTAACGACTGCCATCTACCGATAACAGCCGGGACCAATGTCTTAACGTATTTGACACAAAAGGAGCTCTGTGGGTCATAGTCTCATGCGCAAAAAGCATTGTCATTTCAAGAATAAAATATAAACATGGATTGACAATGTTTTTTTATGAATCACGGAAGACGTAGTTAGCATAACACCTTTCAACTTTTGTAAATATTTTTTTCTAATCCTTGATAAACAATGCTCTATTATTATACATGAAAAAAATATTTTTCTTGTTTGTTTGTTTGTAATATCTTTATTGCTTTAAAATGCATAATAAAAGGAACATTATTAAAATAAGAAGACAATGGCGGACTTATCCCAGGATGGGATCTCTTACAGTCAACCGGCGAATGAGTACTTTATTGTACCAAGTACCTACTAGACTGTAGTATAATTTACAAGACAAATTTTGCCCTTTGTTGCCAAAACAGTCATTTTTCTTCTATGTTATGTTCTTTCTTTACATTTTTTTCAATACTATTTTCCTAATGTAACAAAACAAAGCGGAAAAAATGTTTTTAGCGTTTTTTTTCTATTAAACTATGAAACTTTCGGTTTCACAGAAAAAAACTAATTTAATTTTAAGCGGAAAATCATTAGTTATAACAACAAATCTTTCGAATATTTTAACTCCTGTCTATTTCGAAAAATACTTACCTCTTTAATGTTTATTATCAACGTTAGCTAATAGAGGAAAAGGATTGATTGATTGATTGATCTATTAATCAACAGCGAAAATTAACAAACAACAAAGCATATAGGTACTTTTTACAATGAAATTATTTATTTACATGAAACATGGAACAATAAGATGTTACATTGTTAATTATATACATTTTATGAATATACAACATTTGAAATTTAATTAAGTAATAAAAAAATAATAATTAAAAACTAATCTAAATTAAATTTTATGCTAAAAAAATATATATTTATATATTTACATATAAATGACTAAAATATATTATTAAAAGGAGTCCCTGTAGGCAAGGTTCCGAAGATACTGGCAGCATTCCCCCTTTGAATGGCTAAACTAATTCTTTGTCCGAGGAAGCTGCCAGCTCTTCGGTCTCCAGTGATGTCGACTAACCTTTTAGCAATTTCTTTAAAAAGTCTTATAGCACTAGGACCCCACGGACCAAGGGTCTCGACTCCGAAAGGGACAAAATCATATTCGGGTACTTTTTTATACATGAATTTGATTATACCTAAAAAGGTAAAAAAACACTTACCTATTTCGTACAAGCAGGTAGTCCACACTTCTAATTACCACGTCGAACAAAGCCAAACACAACGCCTTTGTCTAATTTAATTAATAAAAAAAACAAAACGCTATGGTCAACCGTTTCGCGCGCTGTCAACTGTCAAATGGAACAATAACCTCAAATTATTGATTATTTAGCAAATATGATTGTTTTTTTTCTTCAAAATCTATGAAACGTAAACGACTGTTCAGGTTTCTAGCTAAGAGTGAACTGTTTCGGATGATGCCGTATTAAACAAATATTGGATTGGCGCCAATGGCAATGTGCCAAGTACGAAGTTCAGTTCAGTCCATGTGTCCGGTCTAGGGTAAATAGCCCGCTATCGGCCAGTACACTATTAGTTTAACCAAATTGTCTAAGCATTATAAGAACAAGTATCAGATGTGAACTGATAAATGTACTTATTATTGGTGTGTGGATAAAAAATACAAACCATTGCTTTTATTAAGACTATATATTTTTACTTTTACATCAAAAATAATTAAAATATAACGCAGCTCCTTTTTCACAATCTCAGTTTTTAATCGTGTCTTGTCAGATACGACATTGATCCTTTACTTATTACATACTAGCGACCCTCCCCGGCTTCGCATGGGCATAAAAACATTCCTCTTGAATAACTCTATCTATTAAAAAAACCGCCTCAAAATCCGTTGCGTAGTTTTAAAGATTCATACAAAGGGACATAGAGTCAGAGAAAGCGACTTTGTTTTATACTATGTAGTGATAGTGATGATAAACAAATGTATTGATGAAAAAGTTCTACCTCTGGTCTTCTCGGACAGTTTGTATGTAATTCGAGCCTACGACCTCCGGACCGTAAGACAAACGACCTTTAGACCACGGAATTAAATTAGACATGGAAACTGGTATAAGCACGGTCTATAACCTAGTAAATGAAAATAGAGATTTTAGGATTGAATAACCGTTGGTTTTGGAATCATAATGATAAGGGTCGCTAAAACTCTGGTAGGTACATTATTTTTTATTTTTTGATGCCTGTGCCCCTAAGTATGAGTTTTTCTTCTACAAAATCCTAACGCAGTCGCTAGCGTCTGCTTTAGGATTTTGTATGGAATTTCTTAGTTGCCTTACTATCCGCCAGAGGTTGCCATACTAAATCGCTAACGCAGTCGGCGTTAGCGATTTAGTATGGCAAACCTGTAACCTAGCGTCTGCGTTAAGAAAAACTCATACTAGTGGCACTGTGTTGAATACAGAGCAAAGGCGGACATTGGAACATTTACCCTACAAAGAAGTGCTAACTAGGTGTCTCCTCGCAAGACAAAGATGCAGAACGAAGAACTCTCTTTATGTACGATATTAAAGGAAAGTCGAAAGCTATTGCCATCTACCTTTAAGGTGATACCTCGGTGAACACTAGCGCCACCGTCATTTAAAAATCATTATTCACTAAAAACACAAGTTATCAAAAATCCATGTTATGTAATTAAGGTTTTGGATCTGAA
This sequence comes from Apomyelois bistriatella, assembly GCA_947044815.1. NCBI lineage: Eukaryota > Metazoa > Arthropoda > Insecta > Lepidoptera > Pyralidae > Apomyelois > Apomyelois bistriatella. Next base: position 1,367,858 of record OX345718.1, read on the forward strand.
GTTAATTTTAATCATATTAAATTATAGTTCCATATAGTTACAAAGTGCAAAACTGCTAAAAGTGGCCGTTTTAAGCAATATTGCAATGTGTAACTATAGGGAACTTTAATATAATAATTTCATATGTTTAAAATTAACTTCAGATCCCGAACCTTAATTAGATAACACGGATTTTTGATAACTTGTGTTTTCAGAGAATAATGATTTTTAAATGATGGTGGCGCTAGTGTTCACCAAGTCTTAATCCAATTGTGATTTTGTCCATATGGAAATGACACAAATTGGATTTAGATTAATCCGGCACTCAGTGAATGTAGCTTTCAAATGGTGAAATATTTTTTGTAATCGGCACAGTAGGTAGTTTTTGAGTTTGTTAATTACACGCATAAATATTAAAATACAAATATTTCCTCTAATATAATAAAAATCCAAATATTATAAATGCGAAAGTGAGTTTGTACATATTTTGTTTGTTTATTTGTTTGTTCACGCCAACTAATCTTCCTGAAATTTGACATGCACATAGCAAGGAGTATTGAGAAGGACATAGGGTACCTTTCATCCCGGGAAAAAGCAGTGTTCCCGAGGGAATCTCACGCGAGCGAAGCCGCGGGCGAAAGCTAGTATTAGTATAGATTAGCATAGATTTGCGGCAGAAGGCTTTTGGTAGACGTAACGGTGACGTCATTAAATCGTCACCGAGATAAGGTTATACGTCGTTAGCGAAGATTAGATGACGTCAGTGGTACACCAGGAGATAGTGCCTTTTTTGTAATATGTTTTAGGGTCAAATAAAAAAACTAAGACTCATTCTTGAATTCTTCTTTTCTTTCTTTCTACTTCTTGTTATTTTTTCTGTTAGTTTCTTTTTTGTATTGTTACTTACAATAATATGTACACTGCAGAGATATCTGACCCCCTTGCCACAAGTATCGCTATTAAAAGGGGGTCGGATTTCTCTGCAGCCCACTGTGCCTATGTACATATTATTGTAAGTAAGTAACAGTACAAAAAGAAAGTAACAGAAAAAAATAACCCTAAAAATCAAATAAATATTGCCCGTGAGACATGTTAGCAAGAATGCTGGCCGTTTTTCCCCGCTTGATAGCAATGCTTACTATTATTAGGACGAAATAGCAGCCAGCCTTCCTGTCACCAGCAGCGGAGATCAGACAGAGAGAGAAAAAGTATCTCGCACTGGAGCCTCGAGGTCCAAACGTCTCTACACTAAACGAGACGGGTCAATTATTATTAATCTATTTTTCTGCTTCAGTCTCACTCAAAAACAAACCAAATAATTACAAAATGGAGGACTTCAAAGAGGGCATGAAAATATTCGGGCAACGCGCTCGCATTGTTCCTGGTTTTGCAGGCATAGGTTACGGCAACCGCTTCCGCCGTAGGAAATAGTATTAAAAAAGCCAAGTCAGTACTTAGTCAAGTTAGTCCAGTCAGTATTTTTTTTGATTAAAGTTTGTTAAGAAACAGTGGATTAATTAGACAATTTAATCATCATTTCTTGTAGGTGACACGGTCAATCGATCATGCACAAATTGGTGCCAAAGTTTTTCGGAACCTTTCAAATCAACCTAAGTTCAGCTAAAAAGTAAAAGGAGAGGCTAAGTTTAGCCATACAGCGTGGTAATGCCATCCTCTTGGGTACCTTACCCGGTGATGGTAGCGATTTGGGTTCTATATTTTATTTAATATCGCTTTCCCTGTCCCTATAAACTACGCATTTTAATAGATATAGAGCGTGATTCAAGAGGAAGGTTTTTATGCCCATGTGAAGCCGGAGCGGGTCGCTAGTATTAGAATATTTTATATATAAGTTAGTATTAGAATTTTTTAGTTTGTAGCCAGATTTGTTTAATTTTTCTTACCTAAGTTTAGGAAATTTAATAAAGACATCGATTTTCATCAATTGGATTCCTACGATAAATACCAGTACCTTTCCAGACACAGATAAGTAAATAATAAAGATCTAGAAGGTCTTTGATTTAATTTTCATGTAGTACCTACTTTTTTTATGTAGTCAAAGACCAGCGCCAGCGATTAACCACGATCCCACCTGATGGTAAGTGCATATGTGGTCTAAGATAGATTTCTCAAAAATGGCGGCGAGTTATTTCTGCCATGTTTATTTATTTATTAAAACTTTATTGTTCCATAAGTACAAAATACTTATACAATTGGCGGACTTAATGCTAAAAGCATTCTCTACCAGTCAACCATTGGGAGAAACAGAAAAACTGTGCGGCGCAAAAAAGTTACAAGGGAAAATAGGTACTTAAAAATAAACAAATTTACCACGATGGTACCATGTTTGACTTGGGTGAACAATTTTCGATGGACCACATTCTGTAGAATGGATTAAAAAGTATGAGATTCTCCGAAATACTTACATATAATCACGTCTTTAATTACAGAGCTTAGGGCCATAAGACCTAAGACCACGTTTAGCATGATGTAGTTGAAACAGGAAATCAATAGTGATGGGTTGCTAGCCGCATCGCCTATGTCATGATTTCCCCATTCGGCGATTCCTACGACTTTTACGGCTTGCGAGAGAGAAGCAGCTGGTACATTCTATGTTTTTCTTTTTCTCCCAGATCAGTATGGAAGGACCTAAGTAACTAAGTACTTATTTCTTTATAAATAAGTATGTATCTTCTTTATTGGTATTATTAACTGATTGATTCAGTGGTCAAGTAGGCGTTTGCCTGTAGACCCGGGGGTCGTGGGTTCGATTCCCACGGGAAGCATACTTTGTTTAGTTGTTTCCAGTTTGGTTAGAACTTTGCAGGCGTGAATCACCTGATTGTCTGATAATAAAGATGATTCCGTGCTTCGGAAGGCACGTTAAGCCGTTGGTCCCGGATGCCATCTGGTAGTCGTCAAAGGAACAATGAACAAGGCCAAAGGTGGTTTCGAAGAACTCTGACACCAGGATGTGCATGGTCGATTGACCCTGTCACATACACGAAATTATGATGATGATTGGTAGTTACATACATTCATACATAGAATCACGTCTTTATCCTATACGGGGTAGACAGAGCCTAAGGCCATAAGACCTTAGGCCACGTTTAGCATAACGGTAGTTAAAACAGGAAATCAATAGTGATGGGTTGCTAGCCGCATCGACTATGTCATGATTTCCCCATTCGCCGATTCCCTCAGTCGACTTTTACGGCTTGCGCGAGAAGAGAAGCTGCTGGTACATTCTATGTTTTTCTTTTTCTCCCAGACCAGCATGGAAGACAAGTAGTTACTATTCGTTATTATTATTTAGTTGTTCGTTATTGTTGATAGTGTTCTTGTTACCTTGTTATAAATCTATTCAGTCATATTTAAACACTGTAAGTTTTCCAAATAAAAAAAAATAAAAAATTATAAAATGATTCTTCTGTACTCTGCCTATTCTATGCACATAGCTAAGATCTAAGCATGCCCGTGCCATCCCTTAATGTACCCCGAGCCTTACGCACCCTGAACTCATTTTGTTGGTGGCTGCGGTGGTGTCCAGAGGGTTAATCGGAATTTATACAAGGTTAGTGGTGTGTCTTATTGTAAATCAGTGATTTTATTAAGTAATTACTATCACTACAGTATAATACAAAGTCGCTTTCTCTGTCCCTATGTCCCTTTGTATGCTTAAATCTTTAAAACTACGCAACGGATTTTGATGCGGTTTTTTAACAGATAGAGTTATTCAAGAGGATGGTGATATGCCCATGCGAAGCCGGGGCGGGTCGCTACTTACATATATATATATATAATCACGTCTTTATCCCATGCGGGGTAGACAGAGCCTAGAGCCATAAGACCTTAGGCCACGTTTAGCATAATGGTAGTTGAAAAAGGAAATCAATAGTGATGGGTTGCTAGCCGCATCGCATTTGTCATGATTTCCCCATTCGCCTATTCCCTCAGTCGACTTTTACGGCTTGCGCGAGAAGAGAATCAGCTGGTACATTCTATGTTTTTCTGATTCTCCCAGACCAGCATGGAAGATCGTTGGACGGTCGCTAGTTTGTGCAATAAATTCATTTATTATCTAGATGGTCTACACCCGACCGTCAAACGTACCATATCCGACCATCTGGCGCCGGTTCACAGTCCAACGAGGCTCCAGCACCCACCACCTTCGAGTCCAGGACCTCACTGAGGAGTTCCATGAACCAGCTATACAGCTGCTGAAGACTTACTTCACGAGGGACGAGCCCCCTTGCAAGTGCATTGGTAAGAATAAGAGATTACAGAATATTGAACTAATACAGTACACCCAGTGTGAGGTTTTCTAAACGCCGATGCTAGTGACTGCGTTAGCGACTTTGTATGACAAACCAGAGGGCTTAGCCAAAGTCACAATCGCAAAACGTTAACGAGGTATGACAAGAACAAAATGTATGGGATTGACATAAGATTGACCACGTGATTTACCGCAGCTTATGTCAATCCTATACATTGTGTTCTTGTCGACATTCGTTAGCGTTTTGAAATCATTGAGCACCCGTAGCCAAGTGACAATTACAAAACGCTAACGAATGTCGACAAGAACTATGGGATTGACATAAGCTGCGGTAAATCACGTGGTCAATCATATGTCAATCCCATACATTTTGTTCTTGTCGTACCTCATTAACGATTTGCGATTGTGACTTTGGCTAAGCTGTATAGTGCCCCGTGGCGGATAGTAATATAAATCTTAACGTAGTCGCTAGCGTCTGGGTTTATGATATCTCTAGGTTAGGTAGGGTACTGGCGACATACCAAAAATACTAGAAGTAACTTACTATAAGATATTTTCAACTAAGAACTTAGTTAGCATAAAATAAATAAAATGATTGGTGGCGCTAGTTGACTTATGTAAGTCTCACTGTGTATTTTAAGTTTTTAATGCAATTAATTACAAACAAACTAACTTGTCGTTCTCTCAGGTATAAACAATCACCCAAAAGCCGTATCTGAGCTGGAGAAGCTATGGCGGAAGACGGTGGAAGACCAGGTATCCCTGGTGTGTGTCGAAGATAAGGAAAACCCAGAGCTGGTCGGAGTCAATGTCCTCACTGTGGCGTGCAGGGACGATAAAGATGAACCGTTTGAGGTACGAACTGCCTTCTCTTCGTCCGAGCGTGTTTCCCTTCAGCAGGTTCAGGTTGCATCTTCAGCTTACGCTTCAGAGCGCAGGGTACGCTATTAATCATGGTCCTGATTTGGCGGTACTGATTATTACAATGGAGCGACTGCCGTCTGACCTCCGTAACCCTTAGAGGAAAACCAGACCAACAGGAACATGATCCGGGTGTGTTAGTGGACAACACTGGCAGATTTTTCAGGCTGCCTCTGACGTAGCTCAACACTGCCATCTACCGTAGCCGGGACCAACGGCTTAAAGTGCCCTCCGAAGCACGGAGGAGCTTAAGATAAAAATGCCACTAATGGCGACCAATCCAAACATGGCTGCGCACTCGCCGTATATAGGCGTCGCTTGACGCTCGCTATCGTATAGAGCGCCATCGTCATTTAAAAATCATTATACCCTGAAAACCCATTTTATCAAAAATCCGTCTTTTGTAATTAAGTTTCTGGATCTGAAGTTAATTTTAAACATATTTAATTATTAAATTATAGTTCCCTATAGTTAGAAATAGCAAAACTGTTAAAAGTGGCCGTTTTAAGCAATATTTCAATTTGTAATGTAGGGCGTGAAGAGGTAACAAACAAACAAACAACAAACAAACAAATATACAAACTCACTTTCGCATTTATACTTAACTAGCTGTTCCCCGCGGCTTCGCCCCGCGTGGGACTCGGTTATATCGCGCCCAAAAGTAGCCTATGTTTGACCTCAGGTCGTTAACTACATCCCTAACAAATTTCATTACAATCGGTTCAGCAGTTTAGCCGTGAAGAGGTGACAGACAGACAGACAGACTTTCGCATTTATAATATTATAGTATAAGTATATAGTATGGATATGGAAGTATGGATATTGGAATTTGTAGACTGACGATGAAGTATGGGCCATGTTATTTGGAGCCGTGGACCTTGTGGCGCGGAGTGTGGACATCTTCACAAAGTACGGCGTGGACAAGCACCTGAACGCTTATGGGCTGGTGGTGGACCCAAAATGGAGGGGCTGCAAGATTGGGAAGGAGATCCTTGAAGCCAGGTTTGTATTCATATCCGTGGAGTCCCTATATAAGTATATATTTATCTATATTTAAAAAAAAAAAGAAACCGACTCTAAATACTCAACTAAAAAGGATGAAATAATAAATACATTGTTGTTAAATGCTTCATATCAGCTGTTCCCCGCGGTTTCACTCGCCATTAGGGTGTATGTACTATAGCCTATAACCTTCCCCAAGAATCAGGCTTTCATATACAAAAAGAATTTTGCAAATCCGACCAGTAGTTTTCAAGTTATAAGCGTTCAAATAAACAAACAAACTCTTCAACTTTATTATGTTATTAGTATAGATTTTAATAAATCAAAAGTTGGTGCCGATTATTTAAATAAAATATGCTAATTAACGAGCAAGCAGCTAGAAAAAAACATTCCGACGTATTGAGAACCTCCTCCCTTTTTTCGAAGTCGTTTAAAAATAATAATCATATTTTAAATAAGACTTCCCGTATGAAAACTGTATTTAGAATAGGGCTGATTGTTATTCCTGGTACTATTAGGATAAATTTATGCCATTTATACCATCAATATTACCGTCCATTGGTACAGGCAAAGAAAATAAGCATTCTAAATAATCTATGGTACAGGTGATAATCTAATAGGATGTACTTATTTAAGAACAAAGTCATCTAACACTTGCCCGTTTTTATAACTCGGTCAATTATATGGTAATCAGGTTCTGATACCAGGTGACAAATACGAACTCCTAAACTAGTGCCAAAAATTAAACTTTTGTTGACAACTTGTTCCAATATTACTTCAGCAGAAAAAGTATATTTAACGAAAGTTTTGACGACGCCATTTTAATTAATCACCAAGAAATAAAATGGCCGACCTCAATTTCGCGCCTTTTCTGCCTGAAGAATGCAATAATAGATCGGTCGAGGGCTGGGAATGTTCTGATGGAATTCAATTATTTCTATAATCGAGGGAAATAATTCGCAGTTTTGCTTTATCTGTGGTTAAGCGTTTTAGAAAACTGGGTCGTGTTCAGACTAGTGGTTGATTAAAATTAATTGACCTCATACATCTGTATGTTGAAATTTCACACCATTTTTACCAAAATAAATACCCAATTTTCTTTCTTTTGCTAAGTTCCCGTGCATGTCATCAGTCATCACTGCACTATATTAAAAAAATCAATAAAATCAAAATTGACAATCCATCAAAAATTGACAAGATCATTCATTCAAATTACAATAACATTGTCCAATTTTTACATAAATAATTTCAAAATTAAACATGATATCGCCTCGATGGCGGCAAAAAAGATGCATTTGCGACAAAGAATTGTTGCTTAGACAGATAACTGGTACTCCAAGAAATTTACGAACAACAGAAATCAACCAAATCAGACTTAATTTATTTACAGAAAGGAATTCAGATGGTACTGGATTTCTGGTTCTTAGAGGCAAAAATCTTTATGATAGATATAAAAGACGAATAAGAGATTCTGATATCAGAGCAATATGCTTGTACATTAGAGAAACACCAAAGATGATAACCAAACTAGATTTATGCTACAATGATATTACTGATCAAGGATTTCACAGACTACTAAAAAAGTTATTAATAAAAGGAAGATCTAGTGTGATAAATTTAAACATTATGAACAATAAGTTGACTGAAAAGTCTTTGCTGTATCTATCTAATTATGCAAAGTTCATGAAACTCAAATATCTTCGAGTTAATGGTAATGATTTTGGTGAAAACGGTCCTGAGTATTTTGCTAAATTTCTAAGAGAATCTAAATCTGTAGAATTTTGCGATATAGGTGAAATAAATTTGACTCTAAATGGCGTTGCTCATATAATAACAGCATTGAGAATTGACCACGGAGCTAATACAACTTTGAAAGTGCTAGATTTTAGCAGAATCGCACCGCTTTTCGACAAATATTCGTATGAAACTAAATGGCTTGCGTATCATATAGAATATTTATTGGAAAGGAATTCTACAATCATCGAATTACATTTACAAAAGAATGAATTTCTTCCACACGATGTAGAATATATCGCTAGAGGTCTAAAAAGAAATAATACATTGCTTTACCTAGATCTGGGTTATAATAAAATCGGAGATTACGGCATTGAATTACTAGCTAAATATCTAGCAGAAAAACCTTCATTAATACTATTAAATGTTGCTGGAAATAGTATCAACAATACTGGAGCTAGAGCGTTAAGTTTTGGTATGGCCTATTCAAAATTAAGAGCATTGGATATTTCTAACAACAGATTAACTGATCGCGGTGTTTTAGACATATTAAATACATTAAAAAAGCCATATTTTTTGAGATTTCTAAACATCTGGGGTAATAAATTTGGTCATGTGACTTGTGAAGTGATACAAAGAATGCTAGAAAGTGGAGCCCTGTTTCAACATACAATTGACGTGTCTATTTATGAAGTTGATGATATTTTACATGCGGCGTATTATCCAAATCCAGCGGACAGAAATAAGCATTTATATTATTGTGAATTAGATTATGGTTATGCTTTACCCATTTGTCATATAAAAAGGAATGTTTTAGATGAAAAGAAGAAAGTTAAGGTTGATTGCAAGCAAAGACACAAACTAGACAAGACTAACAAATATAATTTTTGATTTGATTTATTTTTTAATTCGTTAGTTGTTGATTGATTCTGTGATTTAGTTGTTTGTTAATTGTTTGATTTTGTAATTTATATAGTTATGAATGGTTTTGTAATTCGCTTTAATTGTAATAAACAAGTTTCTCTTTCAAAATCCTTTATTAGTAGCAGTATCAAAGGGTGACTACAAAACAGAATAAGGAGTGCCACAAGGAATACCTCTCGGCCCTTTGGTTTTTAAGTTTTAATATTTTTAGTTATTGTTTTGAGTGGCTTCCACTCAAAAGCCAACAGTGTCATCGGTGTTGTTCGCTACCAACCAACGATATTCGATACCAACTTATTCTAATAATCCCAATCCCAACTAATATTATAAATGCGAAAGTTAGTTTATATATTTGTTTGTTGGTTACCTCTTCACGCCCTATCTACTGAACCAATCTTCCTGAAATTTCGCATACACATAGCTTGGGGTATTGAGAAGGACATAAGACCTTTCATCCCGGGAAAAAGCACCGTTCCCAAGGGAAACCAATGCGGGCGAAGCCGCGGGCGAAAGCTAGTTCTAAATAATTAATGATGATGATGATGAATTCCACATTTTTAATATCGGTATTTCTTTAGTTTTTTTTTATTTGTTTTTCAGGATACCTCTCTGCAAGGCACTAGGCATCAAGGTGACAGCCACAGTGTTTACCGCGGCTGCTTCTCAAGCCGTGGCGAAGAAGGCCGGCTTCGAAGATCTGTTCGAGATAACCTATGAAGACCTGGCGAAGAAAGGTTTCGTCTTCCCTGGAGTGGAGAAGGAGACAAAGTCTTCAAAGCTCATGGCTTTGGTTGTGGATTAATGAATGAATGAATATTTATTGCATTTATAATCATAAAAGATGTTTATTGGGCCGCTGAGCCACGGCATTTTATTTCTATTTTTTTCAACGTCTTCTTACCTCATGGCTTTGGTTGTGGATTAATGAATGAATACCTATTTATTTTTTGCGTTAATAATCACAAAAGATGTTAATTGGGCCGCTGTTTTTTAATTTTTTAAAGTCTTCTAAGCTCATGGCTTTAGTTGTGGAATAATGAATGAATGTGTATTGCATTAAATTGATGTCAAAGGAACGCTGAGCCACGGCAATTTTTTATAATCTTTTTGCAATGATTATTTCTTTAGCGGCTTTGTGCACTTTTGGGGTGGGTATAAAAAATGTTAAACTCACGTCAAGACACGTGACCTTTCGTGTCTTTAGGTCGACCGCCATCTCGATTCTTTCCTTTCGTAATGGCTACTTGTATCGGTGGGCCACATTTCGCTCCGCCTAACACTAATTTTTTTTTTTTCAAAAAAAATTTTTTTTTACTTTGTCGAATGCGTTGTCATTAACAAAAAAATTGTTTTTTTAAAGCGTTTTGTGTGTTAGGCGCTAGTATAGCATTCTATAATCTGTGGTTAGGCGGAGCGAAATGTGGCCCAGCGATACAAGTAGCCATTACGAGAGGAGAGAATCGAGATGGAAGTCAACCTACCGATCGAGAATTCGTAAGACGGAGGGAGAGTAGACCGTCGGCGTGGCGTAGGAGAGGAAGTAATATCCCCCTCTTTCTACCTCGGCTCGTCGAAAATGTATGCCTGTATATGTGTAACACTTTTTTATGTTTGTTTTTTTTTCTTCTTTTTTAATCTTTTTTTTTGTTTTTTTTTTTCAGTTCATCTGAGGTCAGGCTTACGTAATAAGGCGCTAGGTAGGATGGTCTGAGTTATCACTGGAAGCTTCTTCACGCCTACGTTAGATTACCACGTAGCTAAGAGCCTACCGCTTCCCTTTGGTTTCCCGTTATTTCAATCCCTTCTCAATTTTTTCTCAATTTTTATTTTATTTTATTAAGTGATCATTATTCCATCTCGTATGTTTACCCAATACCAGTTAACTAGCTGTTTCTCCGCGGTTTTACTCGCCCGTGGTGTGTATGTAATAGCCTATAACCTCCAAGAATCAGGCTATATCATATGCAGAAATAATTTTTCAAATCGGATTTGTAGTTTTAAAGTTATAATCATTTAAACAATAAAACCATTTAGCTTTATTATAATACTTATTAAGTATAGATTATTTCACAATAAACTTCTAAGTAAGTGCCGACGGATTCGCCCTTATTGTAAGTAAGTATATTATTTTTCGACAAAAAGTTGTTATCATACCATTAAACTATGATATTTCTAAAAATAATTAATAATCTCCTATTTCCGTCAATACTAAAAAAACCTTTAATTATTACTTCACTTCACTATCACTATCAATCACTACATAGTATAAAACAAAGTCGCTTTCTCTGTCCCTATGTAACGGATTTTGATGCGGTTTTTTTTAATAGATAGAGAGAGAGATCAAGAGAAAGGTTTTTATGCCCATGCGAAGCCGGGGCGGGTCGCTAGTTTACTTATAAAATTTGATCTCATGTAACACAAACCGTAAGCTGATTTATTTATTTGATAGAATTCATTATTGAAAAATATATGTAACTTTTATTAATTAAGTAATTTATTTATTTAGTTGATAGAATTTACCTATTTAAAAAAGAATTTTATTTATTATATACCTACTTAAGCTTGAAACAAAAAATAAAATATTTTTTATTTTGCAAGCAAATCGGAATTTTCATTTATTTGATCAAAGATAGAGAAAGTAGGTATAACAAAGTAGGTACCTTCGTTACTCGATAGCATGTTAGTAACAAAACTATGCGTGTGTGTAGCGACAAGTTACCGCTAGATGGCAGTCGTTGGGCTATGTCAGATGCCTGCAGCCTGAAAAATCTGACAGTGTTGTCCACTAACACACCCGGGTCTGGTTCCTGTTGGTCTGGTTTCCCTGTAAAACAGGGTTTAAATTCAAAATAATTTATTTGCTATAATAAATTTAAATAATTTACGGAGGTCAGACAGCAGTTGCTTCATTGTCCATTGCCTCCAAATCTAGGACCATGATTGAAAGCGTACCCTGGGCCATTGAGCGTAAGCTTAGGATGCAACTGGGAAACACGCTCGCACGAAGCACAGAATAAGTAATAGTACTACCTACACGAAGTATAATTTCTCTGTGCACGCTTGGATGATGAGGAGTCGAAGGGATATTATTAGTATTTTTTATTCTAATCTATGAGCACAAAAAACAATCTTTTTTCTCAGACAATACGACAGACTTGTGCCAGTCGTAGTGTCGTCTTGCACTAATCTTTACCTAGGTATATAGTTACCTTATTTCAATTTTAGCACAGATATAGAATGCTAGTTTTTAATTAATCACCATGATAGCATTAAAACGGAACAAAAAGAAACTGCATTGTACAGATTGTACTGCAATATTGCATGTACTTGTACTGACATCTAATTATTATTCGCAGAACTTTTTAATACTTTATCGTACAGTTTTTAAAAGTATATTTGATGCTCTTCTTATTTCTTGTGATTTAGTAAGTTGGAATCGTCAATAGATGGCAATATTATCGCATTTGAATAAACATGGAGGAGAAATAGAAAATCAGGTACCTTGATAATAAATAATTTATTATATGGTGAAATGAGGATTTAAAACAACCCAAACTTATTTAAAGATGATAATATAAAAATGGGAAGATCGTATTTGCATAAGTGGCAACATTTTCAAAAATGGCGTCCGACGCGAATCGCCTATTGCGATAAATGTCATTCGGTTGTTGACTTTTGGTCTGGGTGTTTTCGTTCGCTCAATGGCATCGGAATAATGGAATAATATAATTAAATCGGACGAATTACCTGATTAAATCTAAACAATTGACGTGATTAATACGCGTTATATTTCACTACGTTATGAAAAATAAACTGGTTTGATTTTTACTGTGAAAATGTTAAATTTTGTGTCGTAAATGTGTGTTATTCGTTGCCTTCCTGTTTACAATTATTTCTGTGTGTTTCTAATTAAATTTCCTGCGATTTAACTCTGCTAAACAATGAACTGTTCGTTATAATACGTGTTTGATTGGTTTTAAAAAAAATCTTTTTTGTGATCAGTGCCCGTGCTGTGATTACTGGTGGATTTCTATTTGATGGTTGATTCATGCTAATAAGGTATGTTAATATTTTCATTATTGTTTTATAAACACACTAGCTGTTTCCCGCGGCTCCGCCCGTGTGGGACTCGGTTATATCGTGCACAAAAGTACTATGTTGGACCCCTGGTCCTTAACTATATTCATACCAAATTTCATCGAAATCGGTCCAGCGGCTTAGCTGCTGCGAAAGCGTAACAGACAGACTTTCGCCACCTTTTGCACCTGTAGTATTAGTATGGACTAAGGAGTAATCTCCAAGGATTTAGTTTTATAACAACTATATAATCTACTAGCTGTTCCCCGCGGCTTCGCCCCGCGTGGGACTCGGTTATATCGCGCCCAAAAGTAGCCTATGTTTGACCTCAGGTCGTTAACTACATCCCTACCAAATTTCATCACAATCGGTCCAGCAGTTTAGCCGTGAAGAGGTGACAGACAGACAGACAGACTTTCGCATTTATAATATTAGTATGGATTTAATAATAGAATCTTGGATAAAATCAAAGAACTTATGCACAGACATAATCCATACATAAGGAGAAAGAAAGAAAAATTATTTATTCAGACGGAATCACAAAAATACACACAAGTACCTACAAAAATACAAATTCAACGAAAAGACAAGAAGTGGAGTAAAAAAAGTAAGAAAGCGGACCTTGGGCTCCGAGGCAACCGGCTGAGGATGCAACCGGGAAAACGCTAGAATGATGATGATTATTCTACAATATCTAAATTTGGTAATACGTCCAGTGGAAAGTTGCTATAATTCGCATGTCTGTACACTTTCTTCATTAGCGCAAGCTACTATTTGCAAATTAATTGCGCTCAATGGGTTAAGTTTCGCAAATTGCTCTAATTTTTCTTTGCAAATTTTCAGTGTTAATAAATCAAACCATTATCTCATGAAACATGAAAGAAATTGTATTAGCAAAATCTGCCTTTGTACACATTGTGAATTTGTATCAACATGTTGGTACAAGTACCTACCTGGGCGACTGAGCTTCGCTCGTTTTATGAATAAAATCTATTTGCATGAAAATATAGGTAACATAGAACCTAGCTAGATTATCTTTTTTAAATGTAAGAACTTATAATTAAAATTTCAAAGAAATCGTTAGAGCCGGCAAGTACAAATAAAGTTAACAATATTATTTGTTATAGATATCTAGACAAATACTAATTTCACTAGACATTAAATATAACCACTCTTCCATTGTAGTGCCTGTCAGGGCTCTTAATTGAATTTAACTATCTTGTAAACCTATTTGTGCATTAAGGTGATACCTCGGCCACCATCATTTAAAAATCATTATTCACTGAAAACACAAGTTATCAAAAATCTGTGTTATCTAATTAAGATTCTGGATCTAAAGTAAATTTTAATCATATCAAATTATCGTTTTCTATTGTAACAAATTACAAAACTGCTAAAAGTGGCCATTTTAAGCAATATTGCAATTTGTAACTATAGGGAACTATAATTTAATATGTTTAAAATTAATTTCAGATCCAGAACCTCAATTAGATAAGACGGATTTTTGATTTTTTTGAAACAATAAAGTATTGAGTATCATCTGCTAGTTTTACCCTCAAGATGTCAAGGGCGTACATAAATGCTATGAATGCTTGACTGTCTATGTAAACCTTAAATAAATTTTGAAATAGTAAATACTAACTAAAACTAAATCATAAAAATTAACAAACATTTGTTAAGCCCATTTTAACTAAAATGTGTTTTGGCTCTTTCTTTTACGGTAAATTTCGCTAAGAGAGAAAGGGCCAAAACATATTTTAGTTTAAATGGGCGTAACAAACGTTTATGTTTATGAATAAGGGGGTAAAAGTATAGTAAGATGTGATTTTGTATATTCCATTAACATATACCACAAAACAGGTTTTGTGTCATAGACAAGAAAAACTGGTAACATTTCTAATATTAGTGAACAATTTACTTATTAAAATATGCATTTGGACCAGTCTGAATGGTTTCTGTGAGCACGTTGACCTGGATCGAGGAATCTTCGAAGATCTTAGGTCAAATCTGTTGCCCTCTAGTGGCCTTTAAAGAAACCACAAGAGAACTACAAAATGGGGCACTTCTAAATGGGTTTCAAAAGATTTCTTAATGGTTGGCAATGCGCACGTGACGCCCTTGGTGTTTTAGGCGTCCATAGGCTGCGGTAACCACTTACCATCAGGTTGTCTGTCTGGTTGCCTTCGAAAAACTCTGACACCAGAGTTAGACATTTTATGCAAAGGTAGTTTCTCTACTTGGGTACCTGACTCTGACTCTTACCTATTTCTGACATTATTAGTTGTTTCCAGTTCGGGTAGGACATTGCAGGCTTGCATCACCTGATGGCCTACTATCATTTATAAAAACCATGCAAGTTCTAGTGAGTAAGCGAGACAGAGCAATACATGATGTAAGGTAGTAACCCCCCTCATTGTCTGATAATAAAGATGATGCCGTGCTTCGGAAGGCACGTTAAGCCGTTGGTCCCGGCTGCCATCTGGTGCTCAGAGGTCGAGAGGCGGTTCCGAAGAACCCTAGGGTCAACCAGGGTGTGCAGTCACTTGACTTTGCAACTCACACATTGCGAATGAATGAATTTGATATTCATATAGTTTAAAAAAAGTTTTGTTGACCACTGACCACGTAACCACACACTGATGCTGTGTTACCAACAAAAAGATGACTTAATGACCCTAATCATGTAAGTCAAATGGTACGCTTCAAAACAAAGGACTCATCCGAATGGCAATAGACCCTTATTGGGGTCAATTAGAGACCGGATAGATTAGAAGAAAGCTGAACATGCGTCATCACGCGTGAGAGAGATGGCTGTATTTGGTGCGAGCGGGACGGGTGTAGCGGTGATAGTGAATGGTGATAGTACGCATAATAATATGGTATTTATAACTAGCAATTGCCCGGGGCTTCGCTCACTGGGGAATTCAAAGATAAAATATAGCCTATGTGTTGTTCCAGAGTCTAAGCAATCTCCAATCCAAATTTCAGCCAAATCGGTTCACCCGTATCAAATGTTAATCTCACACAAAAAACGCGCTGATTTGTAATGTGCTAAAAGTGTACTACGTCCATACTGATCATATAATTTAACTCCATCTTTTGATCAATTGAGACACTATGGTTCTAAATTCGATAGCTTATTAGATAAAGCACTAAACCAGCTTATCGTAGAATGTTGATATTATAAAAAATGTGTTTTAACAATTCATATTTTTATTTCGGCGACCAATCAATGTCAGACTACGGTCGCCGTCGCTTTACACGCACGATCGACCTCCATTATCGATGTTTCTCACTGTAATTACGAATCATTATGACATTTCGCGCTTTAAACACTACAGGTAGACAAGACCATGACAGAGCAATAAATCATGAACGGGGACAGTCGTCGTCAGACGTGATAAGAAAGATTTCTATGCATATAATAAAACTAGCTTTGCCTCGCGGGTTGACCCGCCCATATACTATGAGCTTATAACTATCCTTCCTAAGAAAAAGAGATGCCTTTTGGTAGCTTGAAAAATCTCACAGTGTTGGCCACTAACACACCCGTAGGTCGACCGCCTATCTCGATTCTCTCCGCTCGTAATGGCTACTTGTATCATTTCGCACCGTTTTACGCACAAAAGGCTTTAAATAAATTTTTTTTTTTGCTAACGTTAACAAAAAAAAAAATTAAGCGTTTTAGCGTAAAACGGAGCAAAATGTGGCGTAATAATAATAATGTGACCTACCTGTAGGTCGACCGCCTATCTCGATTCTCTCCTCTCGTAATGGCTACTTGTATCGCTTTCGCCACATTTCGCTCCGTCTTACGCTAAAACGCTTAACAAAAAAATTTTTTTTTGTTGACAGGCAAAAAAAAATTTTTTTTAAGCCTTTTGTGCGTAAAACGGAGCGAAATGATACAAGTAGCCATTACGAGAGGAGAGAATCGAGATAGGCGGTCGACCTACGAATCATGTTCCTATTGGTTTAGTTTCCTGAAAAAAGGGTTACCGGAGGTCAACAGCAGTCGCTCCACTGTAATAACCAGAACCGCCAAATCAGGACCATGAAGATGCAACTAGGAAAAACGCTCCGACGATGATTTCTTTATCAGGTTAAGACGATACCTTGGTGAACACTAGCGCCACCATCAGTTAAAAATCATTATTCACTGTAAACACAAGTTATCAAAAATACATACATACATATAATCACGTCTTTATCCCATACGGGGTAGACAGAACCTAGAGCCATAAAACCTTAGGCCACGTTTAGCGTAATGGTAGTTGAAACAGGAAATCAATAGTGATGGGTTGCTAGCCGCATCGCCTATGTCATGATTTCCCCATTCGGCGATTCCCTCAGACGACTTTTACGGCTTGCGCGGGAAGAGAAGCAGCTGGTACATTCTATGTTTTTCTTTTTCTCCCACACCAGCATGGAAGAAATTATCAAAAATACGTCTTATGTAATTAAGGTTCCCGATAGTCACAAATTGCAATATTGCTTAAAACGGCCACTTTTAACAGTGTTGCAATTTGTAACTATAGGGAACTATAATTTAATATGTTTAAAATTAGCTTCAGATCCAGTGCCCCTAGTATGAGTTTTTCTTAACGCAGACGCTAGCGACTGCGTAAGGATTTTGTATGGAATTTCTTAGTTGCCTTACTATCCGCCAGAGGCGCTGTACATGTTTGCCATACTAAATTGCTAACGCAGTCGCTAGCGTCTGCGTTAAGAAAAACTCATACTAGGGGCACAGAACCTTAATTACATAAGACGGATTTTTGATAACTGGTGTTTTCAGTGAATAATGACTTAACTTTACTGATGGTGGAGCTAGTGTTCACCAAGGTATCGTCTTAAAGACTGTTAGTTTACGTTCTTCAGGTTGAATGAAATATTCTTCAAATGATTGGGCCAAATGCGAATATTAATCCTTTCGTACACTTGTGCAGTTGACTGTACCCCGTGAATCACACTTCGTCCGAGCGTTCTCAAGCACGTACTGACTTTCGTTTCGACTTTCCAGACGTTAGTATAACTAGTCAGTTTCTCAGGGTTCATTTAGGTATTTACTAATACCACAGATTGCAGACCTATTTTCAAAAATATGTTTTTTTAGTTGACTTAAAACTATCACCAAAAACGCAGCACAAACGCATAAAATCTCATACTAGGGGATACCATACCATATTCATACCCAATAACCCAATGACATTCTAATTTCATACCCATAGAAACGCGCCGATTTGTAGTACTAAGACTACGTGTTGTTTCCAGTTTGGTTAGGACATTGCAGGCTTGAATCACCTGTGGGTCTAAAAACGCCACTTAAGCAATTCATCGAATCAAATTCATATTACGAATTCCTAAGCAATTCTTTAGGTAATTCCTAATTCTTTCATTTTTTTTTAAAGAGGAATTGCAAAGTTTATTTTACAAAAAATAAAGGAATTGCTACAGAATTGCTAAGGAATTCGTAATATGAATCGATTCGATGAATTGCTCAAAGTGGCGTTTTTAGACTCCTTGATTGTCTGATAATAAAGATAATTCCGTGCTTCGGAAGGCATGTTAAACTGTTGGTCCCGGCTGCCATCTCGTAGTAGTAAAAGGAACCACGTCAGGGGCCTAAAGGCGGTTCCAAAACTCTTCAGGGTATGCACGGTCGATTGACTTACACGAAATTATTATAATAAACAGTTAACACTACGTTTTCGTCTAAAATCGAGTCATTACTCAATTGAATAAATTCTTTCAGCGCCATCTATTGACAAAAATAAACCTTTTTTAGGGAATGGGAGCTTATGTTACGATGTGTTTACTTGATTTCCCTCTTACCTCCATACACATTTCTGTACATACTAATTGGAATAAAATCTTGTAGAGCCATCTATTAGCAAAAAACAGAAGGCCTTTTTAGGGAATTGGAGTTTATGGTGTAATTATACGTATTGACTCCCATGATTTCCCTGTACCTCCATACACTTTCCAAGAATGTCTCCGACGCCCGCCGTAAGCGACTTACGAGCCGTGACTACTGATCATACACTCATACATAATTAATTTGATGCAAATTAATGGTCACTTTGTGGCAGACACGTTTATTTGAGACGCAGTATATATCATGTTGAAACTGAGTTGAACTATTTTTAACCGACTTCAAAAAACAGTACCCCTAGTATGAGTTTTTGTAAACGCGGACGCTAGCGATTGTGTTAGCGATTTTGTATGACTAGTCCGATCAACGAGGAGAGTCGTTCTATGGAGACTTCCGAATAATTCTCCCGCCTATGAAACTTGGCACGTGATGTAAATAGGTAAAACAGATTATAGATATAAAATAATCCAACAACTTTCATTACGAGAAGTTAGGTATTTTTACCTAAACATGAAAATCGTTTATAGCTCTCTGTGTAAAATTCCTCAGACTGAAATTCTTTTTGTATACGTACCTATGCACTACTTAGAATATGTATGTAAAAGAATCCAATATTTTTTCGATTTCCGAGATACCCCAAATTTAACTTTTAACGTTTTGCACTATAACTTCTACTGAAAAATTGCTCTGCTGATTCTTATTTTCTAATATGCTTTTATATGTTTAAATATATAGCTTTACTCAGTTATCCAAAATGTTTTCATTTTGAAACACATTTTTTGTTTTTATTGCTTAATTACGTAATGTAAAAATAACTCCGTCCATTCTTATACATCTAATGGTTATTTGATTATATATTAAAACAGATTTATCTATTATCCAACAAATTTTCGAACGTTCATATACTTTTAAGGATATACTAAATGCAGACGAGATGCAGTTCGCGGGCTAAAGTCAGCGATACGTTCTTATTACTACTCCCGTAAGATTGAAATTGTAACAAAAGGCGCGAGCGCCCCGCACCCTCTGCACTCCCGCACGCCCGATCGCTGCTCTAAGCAGCGGCAATAATATTGATATTTTATAAACTTGGTATAAAAAGTTGAATTTTTATTGGATTATGGAACAATCTATTACAATAGAGCGAACCCTAACTAAGAAACGTAACTAATTTACCAGAGCAATTATTCACACGACTTAATTACGTAAAAATATTATTATAATACTGTAATGGAAAATCTTTTGGATAACTTATTAAAGCTTTTTATTTAAGTAACTAAAAGCATATAAAAAAATAAAAATGAGCAGAGCAATTTTTCAGTAGAAGATACAGTGCAAAATGTTAAAAGTTAAATTTGAGGTATCTCGAAAATCGAAAAACAATTGGATTCTTTTACATACATATTCTAAGTAGTACATAGGCACGTATACAGGAAAAAAATCAGTCTGAGGAATTTTACACAGAGAGCTATAAACGTTTTTCATGTTTAGGTAAAAATACCTAACTTCTCGTAATGAAAGTTGTTGGATTATTTTATATCTATAATCTATTTTACCTATTTACATCACGTGCCAAGTTTCATAGGCGGGAGAATTATTCGGGTTACAAAAGCTTCGTTGATCGGACTAGACATTCCATTACAGCGCCTACGGCCGGAAAATAAGGAAACTAATAAATTTTATACCAAATCCTAACGCAGTTGCTAGCGTCTGCTGCGCTAAAAACTCCTACTAGGGGTAGAGGAGGTTGTCAATTCGTCGGAATGTTTTATTTTTATTTATTTTATGTATGTTACCAGATTACTCAAAGATGCCTGGAACACGAAGTAAATACATTTGCTTCGTGGCCAGGACCGATTTGATAAAATATATTTTTTCATAGTTTCTACCTGTAGTTACCCTCCATTAATTAACCTCCGTGGTCAAGTGGTTAAGGCGTTTGCTTGTAGAACTTGGACCGATCGTGGGTGCGATTCCAATGGGAAGCATACTTTGTTAATTTATTTCCAGTTTGGTTAGAACATTGCAGGCTTGAATCACCTGATTGTCTGATAATAAAGATGATTCCGTGCTTCGGAAGGCACGTTAAGCCGGTGGTCCCGGCTGCCATCTGATAGTCGTTAAAGGAACCACGTCAGAGGCCGAGAGGAGGTTCCGAAGAACTCTGACACCAGGGTGTGCATGGTCGGTTGACCGTATCAACTACACGGAATGATGATGATGTTATATTTTATATAAGTAATTATATTCTTTTGAATTACTAAATAATCCATACTAATATTATAAATGCGAAAGTCTGTCTGTCTGTCTGTCACCTCTTCACGGCTAAACTGCTGGACCGATTGTGATGAAATTTGGTAGGGATGTAGTTAACGACCTGAGGTCAAACATAGGCTTGCACAAACTTTTGGGCGCGATATAACGGAGTCCCACACGGGGCGAAGCCGCGGGGAACAGCTAGTATTAAATAATAAGTAAAAAAATCTTAATAATTACAAGAAATAACTAGATAAAAATTCGCGGTAACTTTTTACACACACACCGTTACAAATTACGTAACGCTTAGTCACTTTGGTTCAGTAAACGAAATATTTTTGTTGCAAACCAACAGTTAAGATAACCGTGGCGAGTCCATTGCCTCCATTGAATGACCTCACATTGACTGCCTCCGTGGTCCAGTGGTTAAGACGTTTGCCCTTACACCCGGCGGTCATGGGTTCGATTCCCACGGGTTGCTCGGTCCTTAGCTTAATTGGCGTTCAAGTTCCCTCAGTTAAGGTATATTTTTTGACCATCGTTAGTGAGGTGGTGGGTTCTTCCAGGACCTCGTTATACTAATATTATAAATGCGAAAGTCTGTCTCTGTTACGCTTTCACGGTTGAACCACTAGACCGATTTTGTTGAAATTTGGTTTGGATATAGTTTAGGACCAGGGGTACATTGGTACTAATATATATTCTGTGGCAGGGGTCGAACATAGGTATACTTTTGGGCGTTATATAACCGAACTAGCTATTTCCCGCGGTTTCACTCGCCCTTGGTGTGTATGTAATATATAGCCTATAACCTTCCCAAAGAATCAAGCTATCATATGCAGAAATAATTTTTCAAATCGGACGAGTAGTTCCTAAGTTATAAGCGTTCAAACAAACAAACAAACCCTTCAGCTTTATAATATTTATAGTATACCTCGTGTGTTCATAAGTTTTGAGACAAACTTTGTACTTAAAAAATAAAATAAAATATTACTGACATCTATTTATTTCTTTTTCCAATTTTGAATTTGGAATGTTAACTTTTAATTTCTTTGATTTTTAAATTAATTTCTTTCAAATTTGTCGTGATATAGGAAACAAAAGAATTATGTGCGGCCGTGATTTCGCTATTTAAGGTGGGGAAAAAAATAATAAAGATTTCCCGTGAGGTGAAAAATTTTGGTGTGAGCCGTAACTTCGTGTATTACACTATTAAACGATACAAGGAGTCAAGTTCTTTGCAAGATAGCCAAAGGAGTGGTCAGCCACGCTCTGTAAGGACGCCTGCGAACATTAATATCATCCGAGAGCGACTTTGCTGAAATCCATGTCGCACTCGGTAGAAACTCGCGCTTCAGACTTAAATTTCGCGCGTTTCATTCAACTGAATACTGAAATATGATCTTAAGGTAAAGGCGTATAGCCGCAGAAAAGTTCACTTCTTAAACGATCGCCTTCGTAAATTGCGACGCGAATGTTGTCCAATGCTGATAAGGAGACACGATGCGAGGAAGATACTCTTCACCGATGAGAAAATCATTACTGTCGAAGAAAAGTTTAACCGACAAAACAATAAAGTGTATACCAAAAGTAGCAAGGATGTTCCAGCTTCAGCACGGAATGTTTCGCGAACTCACCATTCGGCTAGTGTGATGGTATGGTGGGGAGTTTCGTATAAAGGTGTCACTCCGCTCCATTTATCCCAACAAGCCGTCAAGGTGAAAGCCAAGAATTATCAAAGTCACATTTTAGAGCCTGTTGTGAAATCTCTGTCACATAGTTTATTTCACAACAAGGATTGAGTTTTCCAGCAAGACTCGGCGCCATGCCTTAAGGCAAAAACCACCCAAGCTTCGTTGAAGGCAAATGTACCCGGCCTTCATCGCGGCGAACGAATGGCCTTCCTCCAGCCCATCTCAACCCGCTAGATTATTTTTTATAGACTGAATTAGAGCTCAGGGCCTGCTGAAAGTCCCACCCAAACTTGGAGTCACTGAAGCGAACCCTTGTCCGAGAAGCAAAGCCAATTTCGCTGGAAAAGATTCGTGCCGTCATTGATGACTGGCCAAATCGTCTAAGGGCCTGTATTAAAAACAAGGGTGGTCATTTTGAATAATAATTATATTTTATTGTTGATTATTATCTACTTAATGTTTACTAAAATTTTTTGAAATATATGTTTATTATTAAAAAAGTTATGCAACTTTTAGTTCGTCTCAAAACTTATGCACACACGAGGTAGATACCATGCGGGCGCAGCCGCTGGCAACAGCTAGTATCTAATAATGGTCATCAGAGCGTCTCTTTTTGTATCGTGGGTTAAAATAATATTAGGACGTAAAGACGTTCCTTATTTTTAACTAGCTGTTGCCCTCGGCTCCGCCCGCGTACGCCTCGGTTATATCGCGCCCGAAAGTAGGCTATGTTTGACTTCTAGTGCATAACTATATCCATACCAAATTTCATCACAATCGGAGGTGACAGACAGACTTTCGCATTTATAATATTAGTATGGTGGAAGTATGGATGGATGTACCTATTAGGTGTTGTAATATAACTGTATGTATGTCTGTTTGTTTAGCTAATGTAAGCTAAGCAACTATATTATCTATTGTACTGCGACCGCGAGTTGTGGTAAGGAGCTATTGTTACAAACAGACACACGGCTTGTTATGTTACTTTATTTAATTCAATATTTTTGTATGTGCTTCTTGTACTGTGTAGTATTAGTAAGTTGTTTAATTATCCGACTTCAAAAAAGGAGGGGGTTACTCAATTCGACCGATATATGAATATATGGTATTTATCATCTCAAAAATTAAATCGTCTACAATTTAGATCTAGATTTTTTAGAAAAAAATTTTTACTCTTTATTCATTATTCAGAGAAGAAAAAGTTTTTATGGAGAAAACTTAAGTAGCCTATCTTTAGTATTTAACAAGCTGTGCCCGCGATTTCGTCCGCTTAAATCGGCTATCTGCCAAAGAAACACCCGACAAAATTGGTCGATACGTTCTAGATATTATCCAAAACAAACATACAGACAGACAGACAAAAATTATGAAAAATGTTGTTTTGGTTGTACTGTGTATAAATCATGAATCAAACTCAAAAAGAAGTAAGTATGGAAGTATGTATTTATAAATAATATTAATTCTACAATTTCCTCGAATGGCGTCCAGCCCAACCCATGGGACGCAATGCGGTCTGCTAACTGGGTCAAGGTGGGGTGAGGAGGGGCCGGGTGACATCATACATGCTAGCTGGGCCACGTGGTTTTGTCTCCTCTTTATACGTCTCTAAATTTTTAAAATTCAAATTGTTTATCACTACATCACTATCACTCCATAGTATAAAATAAAGTCGCTTTCTCTGTCCCTATATCCCTTTTTATGTTCCCAAATCTTTAAAACTACGCAACGGATTTAGATGCGATTTTTTTCAAAAGATAGAGTGATACAAGAGGAAGGTTTTTATGCCCATGCGAAGCCGGGGCTACGTTCTACGCACGTACTAGCGTTCTCAATATAGGACATTCTAATCACTTATTGACGTCAATCATTACTTATATTATTAAGTTTACCACCACTTCCAAAGCGCAAGTGGAAAAGAAGCGGCGCCACAAACTCCACTGCAGCATTTTATCCAGAACGTCAATTTACAAAATTTGAGTCTCTCACTTCTTGATGACCTTAAGTAGTTTTAAAGATTTAAGCATACATAGAGATATAGGGACAGAGAAAGCGACTTTGTTTTATACTATGTAGTGATATGTTTGTTTGAAAACTATGATTCAACCCTCATAATGTCATACTACCTAGAAATGCCATGACAACAAGCAAGGGATGCGACCCCCCTGTCTGCTAAAAATGTTAGTCTATTTCAGTAGCGTCAGCAAACAAAATTGGTTTTATTTTTATTTATTTTTTAATTCTCTGTTTGATGCTTGACTAGACATGACGCATGAAAGAAAAGAGGGGAGGCTTTTGTCCAGCACAGGGACACATTTTATCTGCTACCATCCAAGATGTCTCTTAAAGATATGAAATTCTGGTCGAGGTATTCCATGATCAAGGGCTGGAATGTTTCCATTACTGCCATTAAGGTGATACCTCGGTGAATACTAGCGCCACCATCATTTAAAAATCATTCACTGAAAACACAAGTTATCAAAAATCCGTCTTATGTTATTATGGTTCGGGATCTGAAGTTAATTTTAAACATATTAAATAAATTATAGTTCCCTATAGTTACAAATTGCAATATTGCTTAAAACGGCCACTTTTAGCACTTTTGCAATTTGTAACTATATGGAACAAAACTTTAATATCATTAAAATTATCTTCAGATCCAGATCCTTAATTACATAACACGGATGTTTGATAACTTGTGTTTTCAGTGAATAATGATTCTTAAATGATGGTGGCGCTAGTAGTGTTCACCGAGGTACCACCTTAAGAGTCGTAGCCGATTCCATCCCTACTATCGCTCTCCCGATATTGCCTCTGATTTAGGGCTGTGTGTAGGCCGTTTAAAAGAAATAAAATGTTTGGTAGTTGGCCAATGTAAGTCCCTTAATCCTAAAAAATTATGTCTTTGTATATTTTTTTGCTGACTGTACGTGCTTTAATCGCGCCTAGACGTCGCG
The DNA here is from genome assembly GCA_947044815.1 of Apomyelois bistriatella. Classification (NCBI taxonomy): domain Eukaryota; kingdom Metazoa; phylum Arthropoda; class Insecta; order Lepidoptera; family Pyralidae; genus Apomyelois; species Apomyelois bistriatella. The sequence continues at coordinate 1,393,550 of OX345718.1, forward strand.
CCGGGCTAAATGACGTCACGGACGAACCCTTCATGAACTTATCCCGTGAGATTACACTCTATTGTACTGAATACCTATCTGTTAATATAGATATAAGTACTAGAACACCCCGCAGTTTACTATACATGGCAGCGCCATCTACCTCCTAAATGTTACTCTTTTACAAAATCTACGGGAATCGCGTTCTTTTTGGGATAAAAAGCACCCTATGTTTTAATCCAAGGTATCAGCTACCTCAATACCAAATTTTACAAAAATTGGTCCAGCCGTTTGAGCGTGAAAAAAAACCGGTGAAGTGCGAGTTGAACTCGCGTGGAGAGGGTTCCGAACAATGCCAATGTCAGTTTTTAAATTCAATTGTGGTATTTCAACTTACTACCTACTATCGTCATTTAGTGGTGTTTTAGTGAACTTAAACGTACTATATTGAATTTACCACTTAATTGTCAATTGACAGAGTTCTTGTAGGTTTTCCTGTAATCTACAGGCAATGACCTATATAACGTAATTTTTTCAAAATTTTAGGCTCAGTAGTTTCGGAGATCAGGGGGGGGGGAATGGTCAATTTTCGTCTTCTTTCCTGAATAAAATGAAAACTATTTATATTACAATAATAACAAAAATATATTTGAGATCCTCATAACGAGCTCTTTCATTTGATATGTCACACGATATGGTTAGCGAATCTTTTTTTTAATGTTGTGATTTACCCTCCAAAAGTGACCCCCAAATTCATAATTTATTTATTTACGTTACACATGCACCTTTGGGTCTTTAACTTAGATATATGTACCAAATTTCATCTCAATTGGTCCAGTGGTTTCAGAGTAATCGGCTGTGACAGACGGACGGACGCGAGTGATCCTATAAGGGTTCCGTTTTTCCTTTTGAGGTACGAAACCCTAAAAGTAACATAGTACAAACTTTCGCCGACTTTTGCTTCTTAATAAAAGTGGAATAACACCTGTTCATTATACCATCACTTGACTAAGCTTCGGTGGATTTCACACCACCCCAGGGGTCGGTGATTCTAAAATTACAACAAAATGTAACTAAAGTTGGACAAACTTAACTGTGCCGTATGTGGTGGCGCCACTATCTATGTCGTTTGCACAAAGCTGTATGAAGTTTACTCAGTTCAGTTTTTAACCATCGGAACAGATAATTTTGCGGCGCTGTAAATATGCACCCTTCCCGGTTTGTTTGAGAAATCTGGACAGGTTTATAGGAGTTATGTTGATGTAAAACCGACACTTTTGTGAAGGGTTTAAGGATGAATTTCAACAAAATTTCCCTTTTCCGCCATGTGGTCAGCGATGGGAATGTTTTGTCAAGCGTAAAAGGCACTCGATGTGGGGGAATTTTTACGTTAAAATACACATACAGTGTGGACACATGTTTCACAAACTACTAAAATTAATAAAAAAAAAAAAAATAGTTTCGCCCAACGTGGGGCTCGAACCCACGACCCTGAGATTAAGAGTCTCATGCTCTACCGACTGAGCTAGCCGGGCTGTGCGAGTAGTCGCGAATTTACTGTCAATATTCTAAGAGCCAATGCGTCATCATGACATTATAGTGCTATAAATAGTGGAGCGTTTATATTTATCAAGAAAAAACTATAATTTCTAAAGACTGACTGTCGATTTCATTTTTAAGAATATATTTAATAAAAGTATTTATAGATATGTTTCTTATATATACATGTAAGAAAATTAACTTCTTACCTTCTATTTACAATTTAATTTGTTTTTTTTATTTATTTCAGGTATATAATTTTTTCATGAGCAGTAATTCCTATTCGTGAGTAACAGACTTGACAGAATATACAGTGAGCCACAAAAAAATATATTTAGGTATTTACTACCGTACACTTACTTAAGGTAAGTAATTTACCTCGTGTGTGCATAAGTTTTGAGACGAACTAAAAGTTGCATAACTTTTTTTATAATAAACTTATATTTCAAAAAATTTCAGTAAACATTAAGTAGATAATAATCAACAATAAAATATAATTATTATTCAAAATAACCACCCCTGTTTTTAATACAGGCCCTTAGACGATTTGGCCAGTCATCAATGATGGCACGAATCTTTTCCAGCGAAATTGGCTTTGCTTCTCGGACAAGGGTTCGCTTCAGTGACTCCAAGTTTGGGTGGGACTTTCAGCAGGCCCTGAGCTCTAATTCAGTCTATAAAAAAATATCTAGCGGGTTGAGATGGGCTGGAGGAAGGCCATTCGTTCGCCACGATGAAGGCCGGGCACATTTGCCTTCAACGAAGCTTGGGTGGTTTTTGCCTTATGGGATGGCGCCGAGTCTTGCTGGAAAACTCAATCCTTGTTGTGAAATAAAGTATGTGACAGAGATTTCACAACAGGCTCTTAAATGTGACTTTGATAATTCTTGGCTTTCACCTTGACGGCTTGTTGGCATAAATGGAGCGGAGTGACACCTTCATACGAAACTCCCCACCATACCGTCACACTAGCCGAATTGTGAGTTTGCGAAACATTCCGTGCTGAAGCTGGTACATCCTTGCTACTTTTGGTATACACTTTATTGTTTTGTCGGTTAAACTTTTCTTCGACAGTAATGGTTTTCTCATTGGTGAAGAGTATCTTCCTCGCATCGTGTCTCCTTATCAGCATTGGACAACATTCGCGTCGCAATTTACGAATGCGATCGTTTAAGATGTGAACTTTCCTGCGGCTATACGCCATATCCTTAAGATCATATTTCAGTATTCAGTTGAATGAAACGCGCGAAATTTTAGTCTGAAGCGCGAGTTTCTTCCGAGTGCGACATGGATTTCAGCAAAGTCGCTCTCGGATGATTTTGATGTTCGCAGGCGTCCTTACAGAGCGTGGCTGACCACTCCTTTGGCTATCTTGCAAAGAACTTGACTCCTTGTATCGTTTAATAGTGTAATACACGAAGTTACGGCTCACACTAAATTTTTTCACCTCACGGGAAATCTTTATTATTTTTTTCCCCACCTTAAATAGCAAAATCACGGCCGCACGTAATTCTTTAGTTTCCTCTATCACGACAAATTTTAAAAAGAAATTAATTAAAAATCAAAGAAATCAAAAGTTTACATTCCAAATTCAAAATTGGAAAAAGAAATAAATAGATGTCAGTAATATTTTATTTTATTTTTTAAGTACAAAATTTGTCTCAAAACTTATGAGCACACGAGGTAGTATGCTTTTATATACATAAGTTAAACAAGGTGCTAATTTAATATCAAGCTGAGTAGAATCCCGAAGAAAAAGTATTTTTTAAATTAGGCGAATGTTTTTATTTTGCAATAAATATAGTACTTAATACCTTTTTGTGCCATTTATTGGCAAAATTTAAATCCAGATTATAATAAGACTTGTAGGTTTTTGGCAAAAATATAACTAGATTAAATTAAAATATAGTGTTGCAATAAATCTATACATTTTTACCCCGAAATCATTTAAAATCGGAACATTCAGAATTTGAAACGAAGAATTAATTTTAAATTAAGAACGCCCGCTTCCCGCCAAGTTCATTGTCGCTTCCGCTCTTCAATCGTCGTGTGTGTGGTGAACCGGTGGGAGCATGTGACCGCTGCTTGCATGGAGTATGATCAAATGATTTAGTGGTTGAATACTCCAGACGTTTAAATATGACGTTTGAGCTATACGTGAGTAAAAAGATAAATATAAAATCACTACATAATATAAAACATAGTCGCTTTCTCTGTCCCTATATCCCTATGTATGCTTAAATCTTTAAAACTACGCAACGGCTTTTATGCGGTTTTTTTTAATAGATAGAGTGATTCAAGAGGAAGGTTTTTATGCCCATGCGAAGCCGGGGCGGGTCGCTAGTATTAAATTAAATAGAAATTCAGCACTGGTGTTTACTTCCAGAATATTATAATTAGAATCAGGGTCATGAGAAGTTAAACATAAAGTCGGTATTCTAAGCAACAAGAGAGGTACTCAACTGGTAGATGTCGGGGAAGAGTGAAATACTATCCGCTGTAGTTTCCTTTATAAATATTACTTAAGACGGCCACTTTTTTCACTTTTTTGTAAAGGTTTCTAAGGCGGATAAATATAGAATAAAATATAGAGCCTAAAAAAATTGAAATACTTCAATGACTTTTTAGGCTCTAATGTAAATTAATGATACCAGCAAAAAAAGTTGCGCGAGGATTTCTGATAAGTTTACTTAAAGAAAGATATTTTTTTGAGAAGTGGCGCTAGTAAGACGTAAGACCGAAGTGTTTCACTGGTTTGGCTTGCAAGCCAACGTTTTACACAGAAAAATGAGCGGGAAATTTGATTGCGTCATGCGCCACTGTTATTGGTCGATAATATTAGGTGGCTTTGTTGTAAACCACGTAATACATTTCTAATAAGGTGTGGTGTGGTCAAAATGTATGAATTGAAAGTGAGAAGAAAGAATACGCTAACCACACTGATCCTGGAACTAAATCCGCGTCAAAACATTTCTATTCGGATAATTTCTCTGTTCTGTATACACTCAGGTGGTATACACTCAAATAGGGGAATATTGCAAAAAAAAATCAACTAATTACCTTCTGATAAACGGAGAGAGCCTTGGAATGCCACTAGTGTCGTCCGATCCAAATTAGGCCGCGCTCACCATCGCTTGACAAGCTCGATCGTTACGAACACGCATACTTAGTGTATCGAGCTATTTAACCATCACATTATCCTCGTGTTTTCATATTCAAGTTTATGCTACACGCACAGCAAAATAACATAATTATGCAAAACGCTAGTCACGGGTCACCGCGTTGGCCCGTAGCGGTTTGCTGAACCTAACTGCTTAAAGGCTCCACATTCTAGTTTTATAAATCTCTCTCGTGTTTTTATTTTTATTTTCCATCCACCCTAAGGTGGGCTGGAAGAGATAACTTTAGCTATCTTACCTTTTTCCTTAACCTAGCTTTATAAGTTTTAACCTAGTTTTTTGTTATTTAAGCAGTTTTCTATTTGTGAGGACCTCTTATTGGCAATCAGTAGCTTATTTAAATTAAAATTGTGTATATATATAATCTGCTATTGGTCTTCCTTTTAAATAAATAAATAAAATTTGTAATTTTGTTTTGTTCAAAAAGTAAGTTAATGAATGAATTAACTTAATAGCCTAGCGGGGCTTCTGTGATCGTAACGATCGTGCGTGTTAAGTGATGGCAAGCGCGGTCTGACTTGGATCGGTGGTAGTGACTCCTCCATAGAAGGGTCGAAGACACATTGGCAGTTGGTCTCGCTAGATGATCGTTGGGCTGTGTCAGAGGCCTTAGCCTTAAAAGTCTGACAGTGTTGGCCGGCAACTCACCTGGATTATATTGCTATTGGTTTTGGTTTCCTTGTAAAACGCTCAAAAAACATAACCCTACTTTCGAGTTAGTTTACAAAACGGTAAGCAATGTAACGGTTCAAACATTAGACGCGGTTTATTAGGTTTTTTTTTTGTGGAGTCATTCATATCATGGTCAAAATTTGGTGCTTTGTGTCAATGTACGGACTACATAATATGTTTATATTGTACTAGCTGTTCCCCGCGGCTTCGCTCCGCGTGGGACTCGGTTATATCGCGCCCTAAAGTAGCCTATGTTTGACCTCAGGTCGTTAACTACATCCCTACCAAATTTCATCACAATCGGTCCAGCAGTTTAGCCGTGAAGAGGTGACAGACAGACAGACAGACAGACTTTCGCATTTATAATATTAGTATGGAAGTATGGATTTAACAGTATGATGTTATATTGCCTTGCGTTGCTAAAATTTATTTTTAAAAATAACAGTGTCTTCTTTTAAGAAACTGGCTTTTGCCCATCCGCGAGACCTAATATGTCTTGTTGTATTAATTCAACATTAAACTAGTTGGTCCCGGCTGCCATCTGGTAGTTGTTAAAGGAACCACGTCAGAAGCCAAGAGGCAGTTCCGTAGTACTCTTACACCAGGGTGTGCTGTATATGTTGGCCGTGTCTTAGCGTTCTAAACTCACTGCTGTTTATAAGCCCCTTGTTTAAACCAACCTTCTCTATTCTGACCTGAATGAAAAGAAAATGAAAAAACTGAATTTTTCTAATACTTTATATCAACATCATCATCATCAGTCGCAGGCTGTCCACTGCTGGACATAAGCCTCCCCCAAGGATTTCCGTATGACCGGTTGCATCCGGCGCCTACCTGCGATCTTTTTCAAGTCATCTGACCATCTAGTCGGTAGGTGGCCGATGTCGCGATTGTCGGTGCGTGGCCGCTATTCGTGAAACCTTTCTGCCCCATTCGGCCATCGGTTCTTCGCGTGAAATTTAATAATACTTAAGTATACCATCGTACATTTTATTTTAAAAAAAATGTGGATTTAATCGAGCGAAGCCGCAGGTAACAGCTACTTAGAATTCGTTCAAAAATGGTAGTGTTTCCAAGCGAGCCTCTTTCAAATTCAAATTTAGAATTCTAAATCGAGATCCAATGATATGTCATTACCCCAATTCTAGGGAAACCAGTTTCAATTTTAAATAGCAATTATTTTAATGTCAACCAGTTGCTCGGAGTCAAGTAGCACACATATGTGATTTCTGTTTCCTTTTAGTTGATTACAAAATTCAAATTGTTTATTTTCAATATAGGATATTCTTTTTTTTTTTTAAGTAAACTCTTCATCATATTTTATCGCTTAGAGTAGTTCATCTCTTTTTTTTTTAGGTTTACAATAATATAATACATATTCTATTCTAAAAAAATAAATAAACTAATTAATATAAAAACCAAATCCATACTAATCCATATTATAAATGCGAAAGTCTGTCTGTCTGTCTGTCTGTCACCTCTTCACGGCTAAACGGATGGACCGATTGTGATGAAATTTGGTAGGGATGTAGTTAACGACCTGAGGTCAAACATAGGCTACTTTTGGGCGCGATATAACCGAGTCCCACGCGGGCGGAGCCGCGGGGAACAGCTAGTACTTAAATATATTACACTAAATAAAATATAGAGCCCAAATTGCTGTCGTCGCAAGAAGGTAAAGTGCCCAAGAGGCTGGCTGCATTTCCACGCTGTATGATATTCTTATCACTTATTGACGTCAACAATAATACAGAATTATACACTAGTGTAAATGAATCAACTGTCAAACAACTACCTTTCGTCCCGGGAAAAAGGAAACTCACGCGGGCAAGGCCGCGGGCAAAAGCTCTTTGAAGCGTTATCTTAAGACGATACCTCGGTGAACAATAGCGCCACCATCATTTAAAAATCATCTTATTCACCAAAAAATAATAATCCGTCTTATGAAATTAAGATTCTGGATCTGAAGTTAATTTTAATCATATTAAATTATAGTTCCATATAAAGTAAGTAACAAATTGCAAAACTGCTAAAAGTGGCCGTTTTAAGCAATAGTGCAATATGTAACTATACTATACTATAACCTCAAATCCAGATCCTTTATTATTTAAGACGGATTTTTGATATCTTGTGTGTTCAGTGAAGAATGATTTTTAAATAATGGTGGCGCTAGTGTTTACCGAGGCATCATCTTAACTAAGAATCACGCTTGGATGTTATTGTCGATGCAGGGACTTTAGCGGTACCCGAATTAACACGTTGGCGGACACACGACTGCTATAGCAGTTATAACAATAAAACTTCTATTGTGTTTTCAAAAACGTCCGCGAACGTGTTAAGTGTTTTGAACACTGTATTCCATTTCTTTTTTTTTTAAACCTGGTGGCTTACCACCATCTCTTAAAACCATGCAAGAACGATTGAGTAAGAGAGATGTCGCCTTACATCATGTATTGCGCTGTCTCGCTTACTCACTGGATCTTGCATGGTTTTAAGAGATGGTAGTAGGTAGTAGGCTACCTGTTACACTTTCAATCTGTTTCCAAGCAAACCCTGTTTGTGCCTAAACAATTTTAGTTAGCAGGGATTTTAGCGGTGACTGTGTAAAATACTGTTTTGATCTAAAAAACATATATGAAAACCCTTTACAAACAGGTTCAAACAGAAAACGTATATCTGTTAGAGTTTCAAAAGTGTTTGAAGCCAAACAAGTTTAAAACACCCAAATGAGTGTTACAGGAATATTTCTGTAACAGATTGAATGGGTAACCATTTTGAAAGTGTTACACTTATTATGGTGTTTTTGAGTTCCTGATAGTTAGATAGTAAGTTAGATAGATAGTAGTTAGATAAGCAAGTATATGGGGAAACACGTTCAATTGATGAAGACCCAGCTAAATAGCAAGAAGAGCACAATCATCTTAACCAACAGTAGTCAGGAGAAACCCAACCGGTTCGCTCCATTTGCTAAGCTCAGGTTAAGTAATCTAAACTACTAGTTAAACAAGCTTATTTTTGTGCCAGTTGCGATGGCGCCACAATCTATGTCTATTGCACATAATTGTATGAAGTTTACTTAGTTCAGTTTTTAGCCACCTGAACACAAAACGCCTGACTAGGAAAGAAATTGCGCAATTAATTTCGGTGATTGCGCACGCGCACCGGTTATTATGTATGATCTTTTTTAGGCAGCGGTCTGATAATGCTTATGTCAGCAATACAGTTGAAACTTGAACAGAGTTGTATTAAGAAAGGTAAACTTTACCTTTGCCCCTAGTACGAGTTTTTCTTAACGCAAACGCTAGCGACTGCGTTAGGATTTTGTATGGAATTTCTTAGTTGCCTTACTATCCGCCAGAGGCGCTGTACAGGTTTGCCATACTAAATCGCTAACGCAGTCGCTAGCGTCTGCGTTAAGAAAAACTCATACTGGGGGCAATTATCTTCTGTACAGTAAGGTCCTTCGAGCAAAGCAACTTTCCGTTTTTTCGGGGTATTTTCCGAGCTTTGCGGGGGGAAACGCAACGGATTTTGATGCGGTTTTTTTAATAGATAGAGTGATTCAAGATGAATTTTTTTATGCCCATGCCGGGGCGGTTTGTTGGTATTAAATAAATTTATAGGGACAAATCAGACAGATTGTGTTAGCCCCACTTTTATTCTGTTCTGTGGCTAGCCCCAAAGTAAAAATAACATTTTTCATCTTGTCCTGACCGGGGATCGAACCCGGGAGCTCATGAGTAGCGGGCGGACAAGCACGTTAACTATTACGCCACGGAGGACGACTAAGTAATTACTAAGTATAAGTTTGTATACTTTCGTAGCATTCTCAGACAAATAATAGTAATTTCACACGAGCCGAGCGCCCAATGGCTAACCGGTTGGCAGTCCTGCTTTCTATGATAATGTTGTAGGTTCGAGTTCGGTTTTCGATTATGTTAAAACAGCATTACGGGGTCACGGCTTGATCGATGGTACGTTTTGACCCACTAGGTGAAATTTTAGGTTTTATTTTTAGGTTAGTGCTGCGGAAGTATCGATAGATTCGATATCGAAATGATATGCTTTATCGATTAAGTTTCTTTTTGGGGAAGGGGAAATTCTGACATAGGCGTGCGGCTAGCGACTCATCACTATTAATTTTTTGTTTCAACTACCTATGCTAAACTTGGTAAGATCTTATGGCTCTGTCTACCCCATGTGGTATAAAGGATTATATGTATGTAGGATGTGAGTATCTTTTTCACTCTTTTTCGCAGGAGGCCGCCGTCTCTTTACCCGACTACGTCGAATCGAAAAGGAGGGTTGTAATTTTCTTTTTCTTAGCGTTGATAACTGGTATTTTGAAGCCACTATCACGGGCTTACAATAAGTGAAGGAGACGAATTTACTAATAGGTTATCTGTGTATTATATATATATAAATAATACACAGATAACCTATTAGTAAATTCGTCTCCTTCACTTATTGTAAGCCCGTGATAGTGGCTTCAAAATACCAGTTATCAACGCTAAGAAAAAGAAAATTACAACCCTCCTTTTCGATTCGACGTAGTCGGGTAAAGAGACGGCGGCCTCCTGCGAAAAAGAGTGAAAAAGATACTCACATCCTACATACATATAATCCTTTATACCACATGGGGTAGACAGAGCCATAAGATCTTACCAAGTTTAGCATAGGTAGTTGAAACAAAAAATTAATAGTGATGAGTCGCTAGCCGCACGCCTATGTCAGAATTTCCCCTTCCCCAAAAAGAAACTTAATCGATAAAGCATATCATTTCGATATCGAATCTATCGATACTTCCGCAGCACTAACCTAAAAATAAAACCTAAAATTTCACCTAGTGGGTCAAAACGTACCATCGATCAAGCCGTGACCCCGTAATGCTGTTTTAACATAATCGAAAACCGAACTCGAACCTACAACATTATCATAGAAAGCAGGACTGCCAACCGGTTAGCCATTGGGCGCTCGGCTCGTGTGAAATTACTATTATTTGTCTGAGAATGCTACGAAAGTATACAAACTTATACTTAGTAATTACTTAGTCGTCCTCCGTGGCGTAATAGTTAACGTGCTTGTCCGCCCGCTACTCATGAGCTCCCGGGTTCGATCCCCGGTCAGGACAAGATGAAAAATGTTATTTTTACTTTGGGGCTAGCCACAGAACAGAATAAAAGTGGGGCTAACACAATCTGTCTGATTTGTCCCTATAAATTTATTTAATACCAACAAACCGCCCCGGCATGGGCATAAAAAAATTCATCTTGAATCACTCTATCTATTAAAAAAACCGCATCAAAATCCGTTGCGTTTCCCCCCGCAAAGCTCGGAAAATACCCCGAAAAAACGGAAAGTTGCTTTGCTCGAAGGACCTTACTGTACAGAAGATAATTGCCCCCAGTATGAGTTTTTCTTAACGCAGACGCTAGCGACTGCGTTAGCGATTTAGTATGGCAAACCTGTACAGCGCCTCTGGCGGATAGTAAGGCAACTAAGAAATTCCATACAAAATCCTAACGCAGTCGCTAGCGTTTGCGTTAAGAAAAACTCGTACTAGGGGCAAAGGTAAAGTTTACCTTTCTTAATACAACTCTGTTCAAGTTTCAACTGTATTGCTGACATAAGCATTATCAGACCGCTGCCTAAAAAAGATCATACATAATAACCGGTGCGCGTGCGCAATCACCGAAATTAATTGCGCAATTTCTTTCCTAGTCAGGCGTTTTGTGTTCAGGTGGCTAAAAACTGAACTAAGTAAACTTCATACAATTATGTGCAATAGACATAGATTGTGGCGCCATCGCAACTGGCACAAAAATAAGCTTGTTTAACTAGTAGTTTAGATTACTTAACCTGAGCTTAGCAAATGGAGCGAACCGGTTGGGTTTCTCCTGACTACTGTTGGTTAAGATGATTGTGCTCTTCTTGCTATTTAGCTGGGTCTTCATCAATTGAACGTGTTTCCCCATATACTTGCTTATCTAACTACTATCTATCTAACTTACTATCTAACTATCAGGAACTCAAAAACACCATAATAAGTGTAACACTTTCAAAATGGTTACCCATTCAATCTGTTACAGAAATATTCCTGTAACACTCATTTGGGTGTTTTAAACTTGTTTGGCTTCAAACACTTTTGAAACTCTAACAGATATACGTTTTCTGTTTGAACCTGTTTGTAAAGGGTTTTCATATATGTTTTTTAGATCAAAACAGTATTTTACACAGTCACCGCTAAAATCCCTGCTAACTAAAATTGTTTAGGCACAAACAGGGTTTGCTTGGAAACAGATTGAAAGTGTAACAGGTAGCCTACTACCTACTACCATCTCTTAAAACTCATCTCAGACTCATCACTATTAATTTTTTGTTTCAACTACCTATGCTAAACTTGGTAAGATCTTATGGCTCTGTCTACCCCATGTGGTATAAAGGATTATATGTATGTAGGATGTGAGTATCTTTTTCACTCTTTTTCGCAGGAGGCCGCCGTCTCTTTACCCGACTACGTCGAATCGAAAAGGAGGGTTGTAATTTTCTTTTTCTTAGCGTTGATAACTGGTATTTTGAAGCCACTATCACGGGCTTACAATAAGTGAAGGAGACGAATTTACTAATAGGTTATCTGTGTATTATATATATATATATATATATATATATATATATATATATATATATATATATATATATATATATATATATAGCTGTAGGAATTTTATTTTGTGTTTCGGAACGCATCGATGATAGACCGAATAAGCACGATATTGCTTGCTATCTCGCTCTCTCGCAAAACTGACGACGCCATGATAAATCGGTGATCTGTAATAATTATTGAATTTAAAATAAAAAAAAGTTGCTGTTATTAGAAAATACGAGTGCATTATTTAGACCACCCCTACATATATATATCATAGTATTTCAATTATTTCTAAAAGATGACAAACAATTCAATACATGAGCCAATGGATATAATTTTGTGGGTGTGTGGTCAGGTCACCACACTAGGTCAACATGTTTGTGTGTTCAATTGTTACCTCATGCATGATTTTCTAAACTACTTTACATATTTGACAAGTGACACATACATCATTTGAAACGTCTTGTCTTGTTAGATCTTGCTGTAACTTATTAAATAGTCTATTTTAGTTTTCAAAAATTATACTAGTACTTATTCGAATGTAATTTAAAAGTATTCTATATTGTGTGTCTCGAAACTTTCAATAAATAATTTGAAGCTTATCTTGCATAGCTTTTATCGCGGGCTTTGAGCGCGGCGAGAAAACCTCCCCCTACCATGTAGCTCGGCCGAGTGTTTGTACTAATTGCACAAGTTGATATAAAAGGGCATGCAATAGTTTTACCGCGGCAGTCCCCGAGTGACGCACGTTTTTTTTTTTTAAATAGCGATTTTTGTCCCGCTGCTGGGCAAAAGCCTCCCATTTTTCTTTCCATTCCTCTCGATTCTGTGATGTTACCCTCCAGTCCATATCAAAAATCCCCCTAATCATCCGTCCATCTCTTTCTGGGTCTCCCTCTTACACTTCATCAGAAGAAACATACTCTAACCAAAGTTGTACGGCCTGAATATGTTTTTCTATGATGTAATAATAGCTACAGACTTAATACAAAAAAAAAATTATTACTTAGTCTATCGATATATTTTTTTTCTTTTTATCGATACACTACTTACCGTATAATACTTTAATCAAGTTAAGTGTCCAAATTATACTAAACCGTAATAATAATTGGTTAGAGGTAAAAACCGTTAAGATAATAAACTAATAGTTGATATCATCCTATCGAGATTTTAATAGCCAAAGTATGATATTCTAACAGTATTATGTACTACATTCTCAAATGATCACATCATGTTTATAACTTTCCGTAGGTACACGAAATCAACGTCAATGTGTAGATGATAACCTGAAGAAGGTCGCTGGATGCAGGCCGCTTCCAACCAGTCATTTTGGAAATCCTTGGGGGAGGCCTATGTCCAGCAGTGGGCAGCTTGCGGCTGTAATGACGATTATGAATTTAAAACATTTTTTTACCCTAATAAAATATCAATAAATCTCTGCACACCGCGGGCGGTGTTGCCATTATCCGCAAAATTACCCCATCGCGTGACGGACGGACTTCCGCGCGTTTTCGCGTGCATCGAATAACTAAACACACTTTCAAGTAAACAAACGACTGTTCACGATAGGCGAGTGAATTCCACTTCGCTTGTTTGATAGTGACCGAGCAACGATGACGATGAAAGTCATAAAAAAAGAATTATAAATGACTAGCTGCACCTCATCTCATACACAGCAGCGCCATCTACTTTATAAAGCCCATCGACTATCAGACTTTTTGACTAAACCTATGACGGGAATCGCGTGTATTTGTTAATCCAAGGTATCAGCTAAATATACCATACCTAATTTCATAAAAATTGGCCCAGCCGTTTGAGCGTGAAGAAGTAAAAACATACAAACATACCTTCGCCTTTATAATATTAGTGCGATCCTTTCTTTATTTGAAGTTAGTTAAGTGACCTTTTAGAATACACCTACGAATAATATTATTTGTAAAAATACACGCTGGATGCATATTAGCAATATTTACGGATATGTGATTTATGAGTAGTTTTTTTTTTTAAATGCTTCAATTAATTTCATTGGTGCTACAAAATAATCATTATTTATCATCATACAACAAGTGTTGATCAGTGTTCCCAAGTTACATTCAAAGCCGCACTCTCGCTTCTAGTCAACTCGCTCAGTGTGAAGTTTTAGTAGATTTTGATCGATTGCAAGAAGATGCATGCTTTTACTAATATCAACATATCGTATTACAAGCGAATAAGGTTGATTTTCGGGCGAGATATCTTTACAATCACTTAGGTGCAAGCAGCGTGTAATCTTCTGTTGTTAGCGTTCTCGTGTTGTTATAGGCTACTGTGGATTGGATTAGATTTCATGTACTCAGAATGAATAACTCGCTGTTGCCCGCGGCTCTGCCCGCGTACGTAATATCACCACCAGTATCATTAGGTAGATTTATTACGCCAAAAATAGCATATATGTCCTTTCTCTGGTTTTTAGATTAAACCGGATTAACGCTAGGATTATGAAGATTTTTATACAGCCGCTAAGTTTCGGTGTAAATATATCGATAGTTATGTCCATTGTAATAACCAGTGCCACCATATCTAGAGCTATGATTAAACCGTACCCTGGACTCTGAAACGTACGGTCAGTCAGTATGTGAATTTGAAAACACGCTTGACAAATAAGAAGAAAGCAATGTGACCTAACGGATATCCGTGTTGCTCAATGGATAGATTACATACATACATATAATCACGTTTTTATCCCATAAGGGGTAGACAGAGCCTAGGGTCATAACACCTCGGACAAAACTAAACTCTCATGCTAAACGTGGTGTAAGGTCTTATAGATAGATAAATGAATAATAAATATATATTCACACGAGCCTAGAAGACTGGCAGCATTAACACACTTAGCACAGTCATTTCAGTCTACGGGCATCATCGCCATTTTAATTTTTAAGTATAATTTACATGTATTCTTAACTGTACAAATTAACTTATCAAACACTAATGAATAGCTATAATACCGTTCTTTACAAGTAGATAGATGTAGTTAATGATTATTGAGAATACTTGAAAAGTCACGGTGCGTAGTCATATAAGATTAACTGTATCTTAATGAACAGTTCTTGCGTATCATTCTCCTGTATGGTTAATTATTGTTTTTTTTGTTGATAGTTAAGAGCTGGCAACATCTTTTTGCCCATTAATTTAGTATGATTGTTATTGATTGACGTAACGGAACCCTTGTAGGATCAGTCTATCTGTCTGCTATAGCTAGAGATGTGCCGCTGGAAATATACAGTCCACAGGAATATTCCCTTTGTAAATTGACTGGAATATTCGCAAAATTACCAAAGGACTTAAGAATCCTTTCCAAAGTTTAAACATGAATGGTATAATTAGTCAACGCATTCCCTCCCATGGCTCTACCAACTTTTTGGTTATACGAACGAGCCGAATCTATTAGCTGTACTGTACTTGTGTAGCTCGTTCAAGTCACACTTCGATCTGTCTACAAACAAGTTCTCCCTTATCTGCTATCTAGCATTGACTCTTCCCCATTATTAGGGGGCACAAAAATACATTAACGTTTTCTATGTAGCTTAATGTACTTGCCTTTGATTCCTAAATGTTAGTGGAGCCCCAAACCCAAATACGTCTCAAAGTACCAATTAATACAAACACGGGCTCACTCAAATATCATTGCTGCGCCATTTTATGAGTCACGGTTATATCACAAGCGATTAAATTCTTCAATCAACATTACATGTTTAATAGACGGCTTGGCCCAGACAGACACAACAGTCAAAGTTTTGCTATAGAGTAGAAAAAAGGGTCTACTATGATATTTGTGTATGGAAAAATCAGTTTTGTTACTACCGCAGAGAAATTTCACAGTTTACATCCCAATTCCCATCCCACTAATATCATAAAGGCGTAAGTTTGTATGTTTGTTACTTCTCGAAGCTCGAACGGCTGGACCAATTTTTTTAATTTGGTACGGAGTTAGCTTATTCCTTAGATAGGGTACCAAAACGCATGCGATTCCCGTAAGGTCAAAAATAATTACATGGTTCCTATAACAAACAACTACAAAATAACAGCTGAAACCAACGGCTTAACGTGCTTTCCGAAGCACGGAATAATCTTTACTACCACACCATCAGACGATTCAAGTCCTATCCAACTTGAAACAACTTCAAATTCAAATGCATTTATTTTACTAAATAAAGTATGCTTGCCTCGGAAATCGAACCCACGCCCAAACAATACGTTCTACGAGTGTTCTACGAGCAAACGCCTTAACCACAGGACCACAGAGGCAGTTAATCACTACATAGTATAAAACAAATTCGCTTTCTCTGTCTCTATGTCCCTTTGTATGCTTAAATCTTTAAAACTACTCAACGGATTTTGATACGGTTTTTAATAGATAGAGTGATTCAATAGGATGGTTTTTATGCCCATGCGAAGCCGGGGCGGGTCGCTAGTGTCTTTATAAAATGCCCCCATGTCAAGGGTAAGTAAGACGTAACACATGATATTTAAAAACAAGTGTATATACGCTTTGCCATCACCCGCGTCGCACCGTCTGGTGGCCATATTGATAATCCTAATTTGGTTGATGTTTACAATAATACCAGCGGCCGCCACTGTGCACCTGCCACCGGCAGTGTTACCAAACCGTAGTAAAAGAAAACGTCCACATTTCTACAAATGTGGACGAAAAATCGGTAAACATCGGGATATCAGGGAATATATAATATGAGCTAAAAATAGTCATTAACGTCATTCGAGATCTGGTGTCAGAAAACCATATTCTAATGTGCGGCAAGGGTCATCTGAAACACAATCGATTAGAAAAGATGTGATGATGACCAGGGTGTCGATACTGTCGATTCTGCTAACGTTAAGTCAAAATCGTGTCAAAATAGTGTTTCAATAGTTTTGCTTTTTTACACACTAGTTACAAGAAATGTATATTTTTTATATATCACTTTTGATGATCACACCACACACTACATTCACATCACATCATACTGTCATAACTCTTGTAAATAGTGTGTAAAAAGCACTACTATTGAAACACTATTTTGATACGATTTTGTCTTAACGTTAGCAGAATCGACGCCCAGAATGCTGACCTCATTATTATATAACAATTTTTATCATTTTACTGAAGGAACCAGTAAATTGAGAGTGCGTGCGGGCATCCACGTCGCTATTCATCGCATCATCATCGCATGCCGTTTCTGATCAGTGCAGGAATTCGCTGCTTATTGTCACATCTAGGACCATAATTAAACGTACCTTGGTTACTTTTGTCTGCTCTGTGAACTTGGGTTTTAAAGCGTAAGTTGAGAAGATAACTGGGAAATTAGCCAAAGTCACAATCCCCAAAAGGTTAACGAGTTAATCCCATACGGGATTGACATAAGATTGACCACGTGATTTACGGCAGCTTATATCAATCCCATACATTTTGTTCTTGTCGACATTCGTTAGCGTTTTGAAATTGTCACTTGGCTGCATTTGACAATTTCACTTGGCTACGGGTGCTGGGAAGCTGTTGAATGAATAAGAAACAAAACAGAATCAAAAGAAATGTATAAGCGCATTCCGGGCTTCGAATATAGCGCAACAGTAAAAACTCCGTGTTAAGAATGATACGTTGTGTTATACATACCGTACCGGTTGTTTGTATTTTTTTTTTTTTTCAATTCTAACACACCAGTTCGCACGGTTGCGTCAGACGCGTTATAGATGCATATGCGTGGTTCGTTTTTTTTTTATTCAGCGCTCCTCCAAGCGTGAAGTGTAATGCACTTGTTTCGAATGGATCTTGAACAATCGTTGTGCGAATGTGTGCAATCGTCAATGGTAATACCACAGATAATAGAATAACTGTTTTTTCTATGTTTGAGTCATTACTCGTTAGCGATGATAACACCACATGTGAAAAACGGCCACGGCTGAAGGATAACCTAACCTAACCTAACCTAGTCCCAAGACTAGAAGTGGACTAATGGTCGGCTCAATTTTTGTATACTACCCAAATTCATTCATTTCCTGTAGGTGTCATGGTCAATCGACCATGCACACCCTGGTGTCAGAGTTCTTCGGAACTTCCTCTCGGCCTCTGGCGTGGTTCCTTTAACGACTATCAGATGGCAGCCGGGATCAAGGTGCCTTCCGAAGCACGGAATCATCTTTTTTAACACGCTTTTATTAGTTTCACCTGTATGTTTGCTTGCTTGTTTGTTTGTAACCGACTTCTTTGAACTTAATTTTGACCCACTTTGAACGGTCAGATTTAATTCAAACTTTGTAGAACTATCAAGAACCGATGACAATATAATAACTCGATAAGTTTATCTCTAAAAATAAATATAGTTAAAAAAACACGCTTTAATGAGCAATCGAACTAAAAAACGAAAAATAAATTAAACCAAAAAGCGTGTGGGGTGCTTGTGCCATATTTTTCATTTGTCGAGCACCCCACACGCATTTTGGTTTAATTTATTTTTCGTTTTTTAGTTTGATTGCTCATTAAAGCGTGTTTTTTTAACTATATTTATTTTCCACTTTTTGTAAAAGCGCTTTGTGTGTTAGGCGGAGCGAAATGTGGCGATAGCGATACAAGTAGCCATTGCGAGAGGAGAGAATCGAGATAGGCGATCGACCTACTGGTACGGAAGTTGTGTTGCTCGAAGAGTCTAGGAGTTAGCAGTGCGCTAGTGACACCCTTATGTAATCTAGAGCGTAAATAGGTTACAGTGACCGCGCGCCCATTTTTCTCTATATGCATACAGAATTCAACATTCCTTTCACCAAGGCTAGGGAACATTAAACCAACAATCGAAATAATCCTGTATTGAGTAAAAGCGATGTTTTCTCCACAAACCCTACAAAGGAAGTGAATCCGGTGAAATCCGGTTTCGTTAACACATGCAAATGTTGCCAGTATTCAATTAGAATTTAATTTAAACTGTGTTATACTTATTCAAATGCGAAAGTAAATCCATTTATGTATGTTATCTGAGTAAAAGGTTGACCCTCTTATTTATAAAAAAATAACAGACGTCTGTTAACCCATTTTCTACTAATGTATTTTGTCTCGTTTCACGTAAAATGCGATAAGAGAAAGAGGTAAAACATTCTAGTTAAATGGGTCTTAACAATCGTTTCTTTTTTTTTAATTTTAATTTAACATATTTGACTCTTTAACACATGTTGCCTTGCGATATTGTCGAGCATCTTGTTACCCTTATATACTCAACAGTGATACCGAATGAGGGCTATAAACGTAGTAAGGAGAAACGGCAATCGCAATAATAATTGGGTCAAGAGGCGAGGAGAAAGGGTGCGTCATTGTGTGTTATATATCGGGCGTTAGAGAGCGTCGAGGGTTGACCTTCAATCTTTCTTCAACCTTCGAAAAGTTGCTTTTGTATACGCCGTGACTAAACAATACCTAGGGAACTTAATATATATGTTTACTGTAACTTGTAGTCATATTCCTGCCTTACAAACTATTATATACCATTAGCGAGTCATATTAGAGCTCATGACAGGAATGACAAAGGAGTTATTTTTGACCAGGGTCGCTGTCATCGAAATAAATAAGGAGGACTATACCTAGTAGGCTAATCACAGAGGTATACCAATAAAAGTGTATATACTCAGTTATATTGCGCCAAAAGCTAGCCTATTTCTTTCCTCAGGACTCACTATGTAATTAATTTTAATTGATTAAGCGGTTTGAGTTCAAATAAGTGACAGGCAACCTCCAAGGCAGTATTATTATCAGACAATCAATCAGGTGAAAGACAATCGGGTGATTCGAGCCTGCAATGTCGTAACTAAAACGTAACAAAGTATGGAATTCACGAGCTTTGGGTTTTCAGGCAAAAGAGGACGGACAGACAGAAAAAAGGGCCACATAGGTGATAATAATCCTGAGTAATGGCTTCTTCCTCCATGCAAACTCTGAGGTCAGTTCTTCGAAACCGTCTCTTGAACTCTAACGTGGTTTCTCTAACGACTACTGGATGGCAGCTGGGACTAACGGAATCATCTTTATTATGAAACAATTAGGTGATTAACTGCAATATCCTAACCAAACTGAAACAACAGAACAAGGTATGCTTTTTAACCACTGGACCACAGAGGCAGTTACTATTTATGATGATAATGATTCTTAACATTGACAGCTTTCTCCGTTGATTCGTCATGAAGGAGGTCCCATGAAGGAGGTCGTATGACCGATGTCGAATAGGCAATTTTACGCCATTTGACTGTCGGCATGACTTCGCAAACTGGCGTTGCTCTGGGTCCATTATAAAATGCGTCCACATCCGCCATTTTTGCTCGACTACGGCGAATTATGTGCTCGTATAATAATATTTGTTTGTGGCAATGTATTATCTATACCTTCTTAACACACTTTTAACTACTTTACTTATTTTGACAAATGATACGTCGTTAACGGCTTCGTCAAGTTATATGGTGACCATGAGACTAGGCACGCTTTGTAGGACGAATTTTCTGTGAAAGTGGTCATGATTGTCATGAAACTAATAGGGCTTTTTTATATTAAGTACAAAAGGACCCAAAGGTTCGACGTGCTTCCTACAATTTAGGACCCCATACGAAGAAAGGGCTTTTTAAGAATTTTAAAAACAATCCATACTAATATTATAAATGCGAAAGTCTGTCTGTCTGTCTGTCTGTTTGTCACCTCTTCACGGCTAAACTACTGGACCGAATGTGATGAAATTTGGTAGGGATGTAGTTAAAGACCTGAGGTCAAACATAGGCTACTTTTGGGCGCGATATAACCGAGTCCCACGCGGGGTGAAGCCGCGGGGAACAGCTAGTATAATATATAAGGTGTTCTCTGCACCAATGACTGGTAGAAAAAGCCTATGGTTTTAAGTCCGCCATTTACATTTGTATGTTAAGAAGTTAAATAAATAAAAAAATGCAATTGTTGTTTTTCAATTTTTTTGCATTAACCCGTTGGCTCGCAGAATCCAGAAGCAATGGAATACTTATTGTTATGTGATATATTTGTGCGCGAACCAATCGGAAACAATCTATCAATAAATCCACATAATTCTTAAATTTAAAATGCCCTTCTGACTTTGTCGGGCTCTCACTTTTACACTTGGACTTCAAAAGGTATTTTGCAAGAATATTTATTTTTCCTTACTTATTATTTCATAATTTACTTGCTCATTGGCTATGTAGCACGTTTCCTACAACTTGAATGTCCATCATTACTCAACTTATGTAAATAGTTTAAATGTGGAAATGACGATTTGCATATATGTTTTTGGACATTGGTAAACAGTTATTATCACTTCACTATCACTACATATTATAAAACAAAGTAGCTTTCTCTGTCCCTATGTCCCTTTGTATGCCTTAATCTTTAAAACTAAGCAACGGATTTTGATGCGGTTTTTTGAAATATAGCCTATGTGATGTTCTAGGTTCTAAGCAATTTCCTTTACAAATTTCAGCCAAATCGGTTTTGCCGTTTTTCTGTGAAAGAGTAACAAACATTCCACACAAACTTTCGCGTTTATAACATTAGTAGGATAGGATAATTCAGTTGTACCTTATTATGATAATAGTTAAGATACAAAAATTAATATGAAAAAAAATTAAATTCAATTATGACTGTTCGAGGAAAATAAAGCAAATTATACAACATCGCTTGTTTTGTTTCCCGCGAAACGACCTATATAATTGGATTAATTGGATCAATATGTTATTAATTTATATAATACCTAATTTATATAATAACTTCGGATTTTATAATAAATAAAATTAATAATGAAATATCAAGGATAGTATGAATACGATTTTTTTTATATTATCCATTTAATGTGTTAAAAATAAACAGTAAGAAACTAAGTGTATCATGCAAACATAAAAACACATAATAATACTTCGTTTGTAGGTAGCAATCTAAACGATATCTAATCTCGAGAATTTAAGGGTAAATTTCCCAAACTGGCAACACTGCCATCGACCGCTTCCGATGCGGAGGGTGCGTGCGCGGGGGGCGACTGTCAAATCGAATTAACACAAGATATACGGTCCGCGATGATTTAATTTAAAAATAATAGCTATTTTCTGAATTAATTTGCTATTTATACCGACACGCAGCCTATGTATTAACTGCGCAACGTCACGGTATAACTCGACAAATATCGGACTTCAGTGAGTTCCAAGCAACAGTGTAGTGCGTTCGGCTATTTTTGTTTTGTAGCTCAAGTTTCAAGCGTAAATATTGTTTTTGTGGTGTTGAAATTGTGGTGCAGAGCTGGCTTTTTCAGACAGAATCCCCGTTTCACTCGGTGGACCGTGAAAACGTTGCAATCAAAGTGAAAAAAAAATCACTTTCGAAATTTATTTTGCTAACACTCCGTGCCAATCATATCTATTCAGTCTTCTATTGAGTGCCAAATCGATTGAGCAATCGTCAAAAATTCTTTGAAAAGTGAAAAGAATATTTCAACAGTGATTTGAAATTCGAATTTTAAAGTTAACAATCATCAGTGCTTGTTTATTTTGTGCCAGTTGT
This sequence comes from Apomyelois bistriatella, assembly GCA_947044815.1. NCBI lineage: Eukaryota > Metazoa > Arthropoda > Insecta > Lepidoptera > Pyralidae > Apomyelois > Apomyelois bistriatella. The sequence continues at coordinate 1,416,126 of OX345718.1, forward strand.
ATGTGAAACTCGAACAAATCTAAATGGCACTTTTGCCAGTGAAATTGCCAATATTTAGTGTGACACGAAAATGAGGAGGGTATTCGGCGTGTGCTCAGACAGCTGGCTGCTGTGCGGACAGAATGTGAGGCTCTAGATGTAGCCGTCACTAGATGTTGTCTGTATGTTTCTTTATTTGTTCCTCTTTTAATTTTCCCATCTGTCACTGACTGCATTTCATGCCATTTTTTTATATTGTTGTGCTGTGATTATTGAGTGTTCCAACTTTGATATATTTTGTTTTGTGTTGTGGTAGTATAACCTATCAGCTGAGTTTTTAATTTGATGTGCTCATCTCTAGTATTGTCTTAATCCTTTTGCTTTTGATTTACCAGTTTAAAAACCTTTATATAAATATCTATATATATAAAAATGAAACCCGTTTTCCGTTGTCACGACATAGCATGAAAACGGCTTGACCGATATGGCTGTTTTTTTTTTTGTCGTTTTCTAATACTCTGTACAAGGTTCTTACTGAAAAAAAATATTAAGAAAGGCGGTACGAAGTTCGCCGGGTCAGCTAGTACTTAAATAAATTTATAGGACAAATCACAAAGATTGAGTTAGCCACAAAATAAGTTCGAGACTTGTGTTATGGGATACTAATTATAACAAACACATACCTATATAGATAAACATCCAAGGACCCAGGTTAATTAGAAAAAGATCATTTTATCATCTTGACCTGACCGGAGATCTAACCCGGGACCCTCTGAGAAGTAGCCAGGCATGTTAACCATTATGCCACGGAGGTCATCATCGTATATACAAATAAACTGTCTCACTGGAGAAGTGAACAACTTTCGTTGTATTATTTAAGGTTGTACATTGCCAGCTAAATTCTACTATTTCCTCAAATTGATACACTGTGCTTTTGTCAACCATGATATTGGCAAAATCATTGGTAAAATCAAACGATAGCCATAAAAAAAGGAATTGATTGATTGATCTGTGAATTAAATTGACTACAGAAACTGTTTGATATAAACGCATCAGCTTTAACAGCTGCCTGCCCTGTATTAAGAAACGTTTGTTAAGCCTATTTTAACTGAAATATGTTTTGTCTCTTTTTCTCTTACCTGACACTTCACGTGAAAGAAAGAGACTCAACACATTTTAGCTAACATGGGCTTAACAAACGTTTCTTAATAGGAGGTCAGTCTATAAATAAATTTTTGGATTATATAAATAACTTCACCGCATGGAGCCTTGTATTACATGGTAATGACTTTAGGCTGTGTCAGTTTAGGTGGCCTAAAATATCTGACAATGTTTTTATAATTTACTAGCCACCTGCCCCAGCTTCCCATGGGCATAAAAACCTTCCTCTTTAATCACTCTATCTATTAAAAAAAAACCGCATCAAATTCTGTTGCATAGTTTTAAAGATTTAAGCATACAAAGAGACATAGGGACAGAGAAAGTGATTTTGTTTTCAATACTATGTAGTGATATACTATGTAGTGATAAAAACATCTAGAATCAGAACAATATGGTTTTTTCGACATAAACACAGTTGGTAGCCATTTTAGGAGACTGTTTTATTATCCAATTAATGTTGTCTATAAAAGCCATATTGAATTTCATTGTTGTATCAATAAAAATATTTTAACGACTCATTAAAAGGCTGCAATCACCTAATAAACTTCGGAAATAAGGAAGGTTTTAAAATATTGAGAATTTTTTCATTTTTTCGGCATAGATCTAAATAGTGAAATGTTAATTAAAAAGTAGTCGCTAGTAGTCTATATAAGTACGGCTAGAGAAGATAGTATGCCTTAATAGTTTGGTCATGTATAGTATGCATAATGATAACTCTGCAATAATATTCGAGACGCCCGACGTCGCGGCGCTATATTAGTAGTAATATTTTATGCCACAATAAAAATAGTAGGTTAACTGATGTCAGAATGTGCACTTTAATGTACAGAGTAACATAGTGGTTTATCTCCTTTGTTCGGTCGTAATATCGTGTGGGTTGCACGGTCAACCGACCATGCACGCCCTGGTGTCAGAGTTCTTTGAAACCTTTTGGCCTCTGACGTGGTTCGTTTTAATGACCACCAGATGGCAGCCGGGACGGCTTAACGTGCCTTCCAAAGCACGGATCCATCTTTATTATCAGACAATCAGGTGATTCACGCCTAACCTAACCAAACTGGAAACAGCTTAAAAAGTATGCTTCCTGTGGGAATCGAACTCACGACCCTGGTCTACAGACAAACGCCACGAACCATGGAGACAGTAAAACGGGAGGTGGTCAAATCGGGAAGTTGTCGTGTCGGGAAGCGGTCATCACGAACCGAAAGGGATAGCAGGATAGATTCTGGAGATATTCGAGTAAAAAGAGTGAAAGTGGCAGGGAATTTCTTTTTAATTATTCCTCAAAACTTAATCTATCATTACATTTATAGGAGAAAAGGGTAAAGATAAAGTTAAAATAATAGCCACAGCGATGTTATAAACGCAGACGCTAGCGACTGCGTTAGCGATTTTGTATGACAAACCTGTACAGCGCGCCTGGCGGATAGTAAGGCTACTAACAAATTCCATACAAAATCCTCGCATTCGAGTTTATAAAATCTCATACTAGGGGTAAAGATTCCTGACGGAAGCCTATTGACGGTCGTGTCACTGTTTTAACAATCCATTAAAGTTTGCAATCAATCGTTTGTTTCTGGAATTTCTTCATCAAAAAGAATCTAAAATGTGATATGTTAATTAGAAAAAAAGATTTACACATTCTCTTACCATCTCTTGTCTTTCAATTTCAATTTAATCGTAGACCGGATGACTTGCTCGTGTCACCGTAAAAGTGTCGCTCGTGCGCTGTCAACTTGTTACCCAGGATCCTTCGCCATATATCATGGGTTAAAAAATCGTCGTTCTTGTCCTTATGTCCATCTGTTTATCGTCAAGCCGAGTGGCGTCGAGTGTTTACGACATTTTAACGAGCCGCCCTCATCGTTATCTCAAGTGGCGCTTATCGGCATTTGTCAAATATGTGTAGTTTTATGTCATTTTTTACCGACTGCGCCCAAAGGAGGGTTATGATTTTTCGAGAGAAAATGAAAAATTATTTACTTGCTGAACAATATCACTACAAAGTATAAAACAAAGTCGCTTTCTCTGTCCCTATGACCCTTTGTATGCTTAAATCTTTGAAACTACGCAACGGATTTTGATGCGGTTTTTTTTAATAGATAGAGTGATTCAAGAGGATGGTTTTTATGCCGATGCGAAGCCGGGGCGGGTCGCTAGTATATAAGGTGGACTCAAATCAACTATTTTTAAATGCAAAAACTTTAAGGGTATATTCAGATTTGGAAAAGTTGTTCAGTTTAGTGGTCTGAATCTGCCCTTACAATATTTGCAGTTGATTTGACACCTTATATCCATACTAATATTATAAATGCGAAAGTCTGTCTGTCTGTCTATCTGTCTGTCTCCTCTTCACGGCTAAACTGCTGGACCGATTGTGATGAAATTTGGTAGGGATGTAGTTAACGACCTGAGGTCAAACATAGGCTACTTTTGGGCGCGGTATAACCGAGTCCCACGCGGGGCGAAGCCGCGGGGAACAGCTAGTCATATATATGCTCATTATGGTTCCCGGTTCCCGACTGCTGGTTCTTACGGTGTTCCCTTGTTTCCAGGGCTCCCCTCACGGCTCGGTGATGTCATGCCAGTCGCTCGCGGCGCGCGCCTTCGCCGAGCCCGACAAGGAGGCCATGACACACTGCGCAGCCCTGCACAGGTAACTTCGTCATCAGGATAGCTTTTTTAACCCCCGACGCAAATAGAGGGGTGTTATAAGTTTGACGTGTCCTGTCATCATAGCTCCCGAACGGATGAAGCGATTTCAATCTAGTTTTTTTCGTATTAAAGGTGAGGTATGGGTGAGTGTTCTTAGACGCATGTTTGATGAAAATCGGTTGAGTCGGTTAGAAGTTGTGGGGGTGAAAGTGGGGAAGAATAACCGAATGTCTGCAAATATACTCGAGTGGGGTCTCAAATGGAAGCACATCACGTGCACATTACAAAATAATATGTTTAATGAAAATCGATTGAGCTGTTAAAAAGCTCTGGGGGTATAAGTCGGGAAAATACCTAATGTCTGCAAATAATATGTGTGTGGGGGGGGAGAAATCAGTCGACCGTCACCACTAAAAAGAAAATATGTCGTGGGATTTTTAAATTTTTAATTTAATGTTTATTATACATACGGCAACTGCCTCCAGGTCCAGTGGTTGAGGCGTTTGCCTGTAGACCCGAGGGTTTAGATTCCCAATGGGCAACATACTTTGTTTAGTTGGTTCCAGTTGGTTGGGACATTGCAGGCGTGAATCGACTGGTTGTTTGATAATAAAGATGATTTCGCGCTTCGAAGGTAGTCGTTAAAGGAACCACGTCATAGGTATCACCCCCTATTTTCGAGCAAAACTGGAAGAAAATGTACTGTACTGTATTGTATATCTCCAATTTGGTGTCTTTCAGATCGGTTCGATTCAGTTCAGACTCCCGAGGGTCCACGAAGACGAGCAATGATCCCGACTGCAAGAGAGAAGCGCCTGGTATGCACGATCTATTATTTACTTACTCCCTTTTTTAAAATGTGTTGCGTCTCTTTCTTTCACGTGAAGTGTCAGCTAAGAGAAAAAGAGACAAAACATATTTTTAGTTACAACGAGCTTAACAAACGTTTCTTAATACGGGGGGTTACATATTATATTACAGAATTTAGAAATATTAACAAGAATTGGCATAGCGCACGAAAAACGTGTCACTAGTTTGGCTTGCAAGCCAACGTTTCACACGGAAAAAATGGGCGGGGAATTTGTTTGGGTCATTTATTGCCACTGTTATTGGTCGATAATATTAGGTGGCTTTGTTGTAAACTACGTAATACATTTCTAATAATTGGTGTCGTTTTTTACATGTATAAATTGAAGATAAGCAGAGAGAATACGCTGCCACACTGATCCTGGAACTAAATCCGCGTGAAAACATTTATATTCGGATAATTTCTCTGTTCTTTGTATTATATAATCACGTCTTCATACCCAAACGGGGTAAGCAGGGCTTGGGGCCATAAGACCTTAGGCCACGTTTGTACTTCCATGATGGTAGTTGAAGCAGGAAATCAATAGTGATGGGTTGCTAGCCGCATCGCCTATGTCATGATTCCCCCATTCGGTACTCAGTTACGAAAATTAAGTATAGTATTGTATTGGGTACAAAACCTGTAAATATGCAACTAATATTATAAATGCGAAAGTGAGTTTGTTTTTTATTGGGAACAGCTAGTATAGTTATAAATAAGTCTCTTCCATGCTGGTCTGGGAGAAAAAGAAAAACAGAATGTACCAGCTGCTTCTCTTCCCGCGCAGGTTGTAAAATTCAACTAGGGGAATCAGCGAATGGGGAATCATGACATAGGCGATGAGGCTAGCAACCCATCACAATTGATTTCTTGTTTCAACTACCATTATGCTAAACGTGGCCTAAGGTCTTATGGCTCTAGGTTCTGTCCGCCCCGTATGGGATAAAGACGTGATACATACATACATATCATCACGCCTGTCTCCCGTAGGGGTAGACAGAGACTAGAGATTTCCATTGGATACGATCCTTACATACCTCTCTCGCCTCCTCCACACTCATCACTCTCTTCATACACGCTCGCCGATTTCGGGTACTCCTAATGTCTCCCTTTTTCAAAAGGTTGCGATTTATGACAAAGAAGTGATTATATGTATGTATGTATGAGTACGAATAGTGTCACCTGTATAATTGTATGTAACTCAAAATCAACATGTTTTGTTCCCACAGGATCGATATCGCTCACGGCGTTGTCGGTGACCCCCGTGACGCCGCAGATGAGCCAGTCGGCGCCGCCGGCGACGGCTAGTTTCGATCTCGCCGACACGGTATGTATAATCACTACATAGATAGTATAAAACAAAGTCGCTTTCTCTGTCCCTATGTCCCTTTGTATGCTTAAATCTTTAAACTACGCAACGGATTTTGATGCGGTATTTTTAAATAGATAGAGTGATTCAATAGGAAGGTTTTTGCCCATGCGAAGCCGGGGCGGGTCGCTAGTACATGTATAAATAAATAAACCTACACAAATATCAAAATCATTAATATAAATCTCTTCCAGACAAGCTTAATAGCTTGTCTGGGAGAGATTGCATTAGCGATAAGGCCGCCTATTGTATTATCCATGTTTTTAATTACCTCATTGTATATTTTTACTGGTGCAATAAAAAAAAATTGTCTTGTCTTGTTAGCGGCGACACTAGCGCCACAATATAACCTACCGAGACTCAGTGTTGATTAAAATAATCGACGATATAAATAATGGACTTTTCTAGGCTGCCCCTTCGCCGGCATCCTGTCGGTTTCCGAAGCTCGAAGAGTGCGCTCATTTCCACTACGAGAGAGTGTCACTCGGCGGATTGAGCATTGAAACCGTGCCGTGTCCTGAGGAAAAATGCGACTCAGACGAAGGTAATATACCACTAATATGCGTAGGGAGTCTTAAAAAAACATCTATACCTATCTAACTTATGTATAAAGAAACTTTAATGAAAACCTACAAAGAAAGAGTAAGCATTTTGTAAGCCAATCTCGAAGAAAGCGGTAATTTCCACTAAAAGAAAATGTCACTCGGCGGATTGAGCATTGAAACCGTGCCGTGTCCCGATGACAAATGCGATTCAGAGAAGGTATTGTAGGTTATTATACTTGTACCTAATTGTATTGTAGGTTACTCTAGTACAGAGAGCATCGAATCTTGAAAAATCTCGTACGTTTATTTATATACCTTTTTTATAAGAGATTATCACTCAATGGATTGAGCATTGAAACTGTACAGTGCCTTGAGGACAAATGCGACTCAGACGAAAGTATTAATTGTTTTACTTGCTGCTTTAGTACCGTGCCGGTTCTCGTGAAGGTAACTTATATTACTAACACCCCTCGGTGTTCTTAGAGAAGAATTCTGAAGGCTGCTTAAATTCACAAAACAATAGCGAAACATTCTTAATCTATACTAACATAATAAAGCTGAAGAGTTTGTTTGATTGTTTGAACGCTTATAACTTTAGAACTAATGGTCGTATTTAAAAAAAAAATCTGCATATGATAGCCTGATTCTTGAGGAAGGTTATAGGCTAGTACACACACAACATGGGTGAGTGAATTCGCGGAAAACAACTATATACAATTTGTGATAGTGAATTCTAACAATACTTTTATTAATTCCAGGTTGGATCTGCCTAAAGGTCCGTTCGCATGTGAACTCATCGTGCGACGACTCAATAGAGTCTCGAGCCTTAACCGGCAGTTGGAGCGAGGCGGCCGACGTCGGCGAATGGACTCTGACAAGGAACAAGGACAATTTCTTGCAATTAGACGATATGTTACACAGGTATGTGGGCAATTGAGCGTAGTTCTCTGAAGTTTTTGACCATTGAGCATAGTTCTCTGCATTATATAGACAGTTGAGTATTAATTCATTGAGGTTTATTGACTATTGAGCGTAGTTCCTTGCGTTTTATAAGACAGTTGAGCAGGTTGTCTATTGAAGAGTATATTATTAAACGGGAGATGGAATGAATTTCTTGCAATAGGACGATATATTACACAAGTATATGGGCCATTGAGCGTAGTTATCTGCATTATATAGACAGCTGAGTATATTTCATTGAGGGATAAGTCCACCATTGTATTTTTTTTGTAATGTATCTCATCCCAACTAATATTATAAATGCGAAAGCAAGTTTGTTTGTTTGTCACGCTTTCACGCCCTATCTACTGAACCAATCTTCCTGAAACTTTGCACGCACATAATTAAAAGAATTTTGAAGGACATAGCGAGGAAAAAGCACAGTTCCCGAGGGAAATAAACGAGGGTAAAGCCGGCGGCAAAAGCTTGTATTAACTATATAACTTAGTGTATTTTTTTATATCATTCATACATGTAAATATATTATGTACCGTTTACCCTTTTTTCCACTTTGTTCCTCCCTTAGAGTTGGCTGGAAGAAATTGCATCAGCGATAAGTCCGCCTTTGTACACACTGTCAATACAAATTTGTATCAACATGTATAATTTGTATGATAATGGTACAATAAAGACGATATATCTATCTACTAGCGACCCGCCCCGGCTTCGCATGCGCATATAAACCTTTCTCTTGAATCACTCTATCTATTAAAAAAACCGCATCAAAATCCGTTGCGTAGTTTTAAAGATTTAAGCATACATAGGGATATAAGGACATAGAATGCGACTTTTCTTAATACTATGTAGTGTATATTACATATCAGTTACATTATTTTGTATATTTTTTTTTTTGTCTCATTCATCCATAGAAATATTTTATATAGGTATAACAAAGTTATTAACAAACAAACTTACATATTTATTTGTTCCAGATGTATTTACGATAGGAAAGTGTCCGGTCTACCGAACCTCTCTGAAAAGATCACTCCATCATTACTACAAGACGAGGCCGAATACTCGAGGCTGATAGCTCATTACGTGCACCACCTGTCTATAATTGCGGACGATTCCATCAATTGCGGGCCAGTGCTTAATTGGCTGCAGATGGACAACAAAGGTATCTCTTTTTCTATTTATATAAGTACAAGCTGTTGCCCGGGGCCCGCTCCCGTGGGAATTCCGGGATAAAATATAGTCTATGTGTTGTTCCAGGGTTTAAACAATCTCCATTCCAAATTTCAGCCAAATCAGTTCAGCCGCTCTTGAGTTATAAATTGTGTAACTAACACGGCTTTCTTTTATATACACTAACTAGCTGTTCCCCGCGGCTCCGCCCGCGTGGGACTCGGTTATATCGCGCCCAAAAGTAGCCTATTTTTGACCTCAGGTCGTTAGCTACATCCCTACCAAATTTCATCACAATCGGTCCAGCAGTTTAGCCGTGAAGAGGTGACAGACAGACAGACAGACTTTCGCATTTATAATATTAGTATGGATGTTCTTTATTCTATGTTATTTCTTATATTTTTTTCTGTGTGCATTAATTTGAAAATAAATCCATACTAATATTATAAATGCGAAAGTATGTCTGTCTGTCTGTCTGTCACCTCTTCACGGCTAAACTGCTGGACCGATTGTGATGAAATTTGGTATGGACATAGTTATGCACTAGGAGTCAAACATAGCCTACTTTCGGGCGCGATATAACCGAGGCGCACGCGGGCGGAGCCGCGGCCAACAGCTAGTGAATAAATAAAAAGAAAGCTCCATTCACCCCGAGCGACATAGGCTATGTAAGTACCACGGGCGTAGCCGGGGTGGACTGCTAGTGCCTAATATGTGTATATCATTAAACAGGACACAAACTCCTCGTGTCCAATGAGGATTCCAGCTCCATCAACACTCCAGCCGTCGCGGCCGCTTATTCCGTCAGGAAATATGTGTCGCAGGTAAATTAGTATTTTTTCTTCCTCTTGTTTGGTAATAAATAAATATATAGGGACAAATCACACAGATTGAGTTAGCCCCAAAGTAAGTTCGAGACTTGTGTTACGGGATACTAACTCAACGATACTATATTTTATAACAAATACATATATAGATAAACATCCAAGACCCAGGCCAAACGGAAAAATATCATTTTTCATCTTGACCTGACCGGGGATCGAACCAGGGACCTTCTGAGTAGCGGTCAGGCATGTTAACCATTACGCCACTGAGGTCGTCAGTAACAAATAGCTTCATTGTTTACATACCTGTACATAGTATGGTTGTGTGCGGGCTATGGCGGCTCGACGCGTCGGCTCTTCGTTGGTCAACTAGTGCCGTGTTTGTGAATAAACAGCTAATTTAAAAAAAAAAAAAAAACCAATACGTCAATAGACTCATAGCTGGCCTATGACAACAATGTAATTTATAAAATAATCCGTGCCGGCCGCTAATGGACGTTTTTTAATGCACATGTTTTTTTATATTAGGTGTGACAGTTTTACTATTTATTAAGTTAAAAAAAAAAAATACAGTACAAACTAATTTATTTTAAAAGAAAAGAATTTCGGGTCGCGGGCTATTTACTAAATAATCGCAACTAAGTAATATAAAGAGGTCTCCCATACAAAACCCCACTCTCCTCTGCAATTTGGGTCCAAAAGGCAACGCTTCGGGTCCAATCGCCACACGTTGGGCGCCAATGTGACAGTTTTACTATTTATTAAGTTAAAAAAAACATAGAAGTACAAACTAATTTATTTTAAAAGAAAAGAATTTCGGGTCGCGGGCTATTTACTAAATAATCGCAACTAAGTAATATAAAGAGGTCTTCCATACAAAACCCCACTCTCCTCTGCAATTTGGGTCCAAAAGGCAACGCTTCGGGTCCAATCGCCCCATGTTGGGCGCCAATGTGACAGTTTTACTATTTATTAAGTTAAAAAAAACATAGAAGTACAAACTAATTTATTTTAAAAGAAAAGAATTTCGGGTCGCGGGCTATTTACTAAATAATCGCAACTAAGTAATATAAAGAGGTCTTCCATACAAAACCCCACTCTCCTCTGCAATTTGGGTCCAAAAGGCAACGCTTCGGGTCCAATCGCCACACGTAGTCAGTTGAGGGTAACTCGATGGTAGAATTGATATTCCGGTACCGGAGTTGGAGGTCCCTGTAAATATGTTTGTTTAGTCCATAGACATCACAACACAACACCAACAACGCCATAAAAATGCGAAACGAGCCCTTGCAGACGATATAGCATCGGAGGTAATAGAGCTTCGATAACATCAAATAGACATCAGTGATATGGTTTTACAATGGAAAATACAGACAATGCAACCAAAAAGCTATATACAAAATTATAGTTGAAAATCTTTACAAGATAATAGATTTAAAAATAGGAGCCTTTATGTGGAATTAACAAAAACAATTATATTCTCTTTGCAATACTTACCCAATATTATATTGGGGAAATTTATAAAATATAACGAAGCAAAGAAAAATTATTAGTGAATTAAGTAGTTAGATATTATGAATATTCTATCCTCATAGAAATTATTTCTCTCTCAGACATCTGCCATTCTTTTTCATCTGTCATTTTTCATAAATGACAATTTGTTTTTAATCGATGAAAAAAAAAGGTTGTTACATAGGTTTTTCACTTTCGCTCAGGCCAGCGTACCAAAAAGTGTCCTTTTGTTAAAATATGTATAAAAATTTCAAAAAATTGAAAAAAAAAAGGGAGTCGAGCTCCGGCTTGTTGTTGTCGCCATTGTAAAATTTAATGCGATGTTGTTTCGTCTCAAGAGGAAGTCAGAGGAAGAAAAGTACTGTACTAGCCTCGACCGAAATTTTACGTCCTCGTATTTTTGAAACGCTCCAGCTTCGCCTTGTCGTTCTTTTAAAAGCACTTGGCAAGGCCGTAAATTGCTTCATTTCTTGCCTTGACAGTAATGTACTATTTCTTTCTCTTGCTCAAAAATAACTTCATTATCCATACTATCCATACTAATATTATAAATGCGAAAGTCTGTCTGTCTGTCTGTCTGTCTGTCTGTCTGTCTGTCTGTCACCTCTTCACGGCTAAACTGCTGGACCGATTGTTATGAAATTTGGTAGGGATGTAGTTAACGACATGAGGTCAAACATAGGCTACTTTTGGGCGCGATATAACCAAGTCCCACGCGGGGCGAAGCCGCGGGGCACAGCTAGTTTCAAATAAATTAGTCAATTGCGAGTCTGACTTGCTTTCCATTACCAACCGGTAAAGTTAATCACACTATACACCTATGTGTTTCAAATCAAATCATTTATTGCTTCCTTAATGTACAATACAGATGTTGTCATAAAAATAGGAACAATTAAGGGCCCTGACGGGCGTTGCAATGGGAGAAGGGCCATTTTGTACAAAAATTTTATATTTATGTTATTGTTTGAGTTTTTCTAATCTGATCAAAGTTCAAGAGTGCTATTTTCGAGATGATGACTCACCCAATTTGAAGGTTCTGTCGCATGAAAATCATTCGAAAACGAACGATAATCATTCGACTCATCGGTTTTGGGTGAGTCATACATCTCAAAAATAGCACTCCAAGTTGGCCTCAGTAAGGGATTTTGTCGGTTTTTGTTGGTTAAAAATAGATTGTTAAATAATTTTTTATATATTATTTTGCAGGCGCGGGACGAAATAAGTTTCGAAGTCGGCGACATGATCTCAATTATAGATATGCCTGGTAAGTTGTATTTCTTAAACATTATGATATTTAAAATTAAACTATTTTATACGGTTTTCTATCGCGTTTATTGCTTACTTATTTATACCTAACGTTTCAAGCACTTTACAGAGCTCATGGTAAATTAGTAATTAAATTAATGTGTAACAATCGCGAAAACATAAGAAATCATTATTATGATATTTGTGTAGGTTTATTTATTTATACATGTACTAGCGAACCGCCCCTTCGCATGGTATTAAAAACCTTCCTCTTGAATCACATCTAAAAACCGCATCAAAATCCGTTGCGTAGTTTTAAAGATTTAAGCATACAAAGGGACATAGGGACAGAGAAAGCGACTTTGTTTTATACTATGTAGTGATAGTGATTTATCTTGTAATTTACCTAAGTTTGTTATCTCATTTTAAATTCAATGTAAATTTCTTATGAGAATAAACTTCTTTAAGACGACACCTCGGTGAACATTAGCGCCACCATTATTTAAAAATCATTATTCACTGAAAACACAAGTTATCAAAAATAATTAAGGTTCTGGATTTGAAGTTAAATTTCAAATATATTAAATTATAATTCCCTATAGTTACAAATTGCATTATTGCTTAAAACGGCCATTTTTAGCAGTTTTGCAATTTATCTATAAGGACTAATTTTAAGCATATTAAATTATTATTATATTATAATTTTATAATTTAATAAGTTTATTATTAGTTCTTATAATTAAATATATTAAATCCATATAGATATTATATTTTTTCTTTTGAAGTAATTTGAATAAAGATTTTAAGAACTATATAAATATACACACTTAAAGTTAATATATATATATATATTAAGTTGTTAAATTATAATAATTCAATATGTTAAAAATCAACTTCAGATCCAGAACCCTAATAACATAAGACGTATTTTTGATATCTTTTGTTTTCATAGAATAATAATTTCTAAATGATGGTGGCGCTAATGTTCACCGAGGTATAGTCTTAAAAACTATTCTATTCTGTGCCCCTAGTATGAGTTTTTCTTAACGCAGACGCTAGAGCGACTGCGTTAGGATTTTGTATGGAATTTCTCAGTTGCCTTACTACCCCACAGAGGCGCTGTACAGGTTTGTCATACTGAATCGCCAACGCGGTCGCTAGCGTCCGCGTTAAGAAAAACTCATACTAGGGGCACTGGTAATATGTATCTATCAGGTCCACAAGAATCCGTGTGGTGGCGCGGCAAGCGCGGGTTCCGCGTGGGTTTTTTCCCTCATCACTGCGTGGCCGTGATCGGGGACAAGGTGCCCAGGCACATGACACAACCACCGCCCATTGTCGGGTATGTATCTAACTATACATCTATTTGAACCCAAATAAAAATATAACTTTTTCCCAAATAACATAAAAATTTTATCTAAATATACGATATTAAATTTAAAAAAAAAAAAAAATACATCTATAAATAACATTATGTGCCGGGATAAAAAAAAAAAAAGTTTGGCAAAAACCAAAAGTGCACGCCTCATACATAATTGTTTTTGCCAAAAAAAAAAACGAAACGAAACCGACTCCAATTTCTGAACTAAAAAGGATGAAATAATTAATATATTGTTGTTTGAACATACATAATCCAAACTTCCATATCCATACTAATATTATAAATGCGAAAGTCTGTCTGTCTGTCTGTCTGTCTGTCTGTCTGTCTGTCTGTCTGTGATTGTAATGAAATTTGGTAGGGATGTAGTTAAAGACCTGAGGTCAAACATAGGCTACTTTTGGGCGCGTTATAACCGAGTCCCACGCGGGGCGAAGCCGCGGGGAACAGCTAGTAAGTAAATAAAATAAAAAAAACCATCCCGACGAATTGAGAACGAAAGAGAGGGAAAGTATTTAGAAGTAAATTTAAGCATTTTAACATAAAGTATGTAAACACATATCAAAACAAAATATTTAATTAAAAAAAAAATTTTTTTTTTTAAATTTTTGTAGTTTTTATTCCGACTTATAGGTATTTATAGAAATTTAAAATAACCGTATTTTCCAATAGATCAGTAGCAGTGGCCCCGATAAAGCCGGTACTTCGCAAGCACGGCAAACTAATATCCCTATTCAGAAGCTTCATACTATCCCGTCCGTCCCGACGCAGTCTCAAACAGCAAGGGATTCTGAGGGAGAGGGTGTTTGGGTGCGATTTGGGGGAGCATCTACTCAATTGTCAGAGGGAAGGTAAGATTTGTAGTATCTGCACATACGTTTTAGGGAGTTATCGGGTTCAGTAGGGCATACAGTTGAAAATTTAATATAAAAAACCCACGACACATTTTCTTTTTAGTGGTAACGGTCGACAGATTTTCAATTTTCAGAAATTCAATAATCCTCAATATTTATTTAATAATTACCTTATGGTAATTATAAAAATATTCAAATGTAAACTCGTCTGATTTGATTCAAATTTTGTGAGTTGACGTTTTTGAAGAAAATGCTGCTGTGGAGTTTGTGGCGCCACTTCTTCTCCACTTGAGCTTTGGAAGTGGTGGTAAACTTAATATAAGTAATGATTGACGTCAATAAGTGATAAGAGTATCCTATATTGAAAATAAACAATTTGAATTTGAGATCTACCCCCCACATGTTATTTGCAGACATTAGGTATTTTCCCCACTTACACCCCCAGAGCTTTGTAACAGCTCAACCGATTTTCATTAAACATATTATTTTGTAATGTGCACGTGATGCGCTTTCATTTGAGACCCCACTCGAGTATATTCGCAGACATTCGGTTGTTCATCCCCACTTTCACCCCCACAACTTCTAAACGGCTCAACCGATTTTCTTCAAACATGTCTAAGAGCACTCGCATATAAGTCATCTTTTATACGAAAAATTTAAATAAAGAAAAAGAAATCCGTTCGGGAGCCATGATGCCAGAGACAGACAGACAGACACGTCAAACTCCTTTGATACCAAAAAAAAAAAACAAATTGAAATCGCTTCATCCATTCGGGAGTTATGTTACCAGAGACAGACAGAAAGATACGTCAAACTTATAACACCCCACTTTTCGCGTCGGGGGTTAAAAATGAGGACATTTGTTCCAGTGCCACTGGTACTAGAAGCGTGCGCAAGCGCAATAGAAGCTCGCGGCGCAGTGGACGGGGTGTACCGGCTGTCCGGCGGGTCGGGGCTGACGCAGCGGCTGCGGTCGGACTTCGATTCCGGACTCGCGCCCGATTTGTCCGCCGCTGCGGTGGCTAGAGATCCGCATGCCGTGCCAAGTCTGCTTAAGATGTATTTCCGGTGAGTTTTTTTTGTATTTAAATCCGAAAAAATCTCTGCAATCATGTGATAGAAATGTGTTTTTTTGGTTTTTTAGAAATTTGTAGGGCTTCGTCTGTCTAGTGGCGTATTTATTTTGTAATTCTTGTTACTTTATTATTGCAAGTACTTATTAATCTTAATCTATCTATCTATCTATATATATAAAAATCAATTGCTGTTCGTTAGTCTCGCTAAAACTTGAGAATGGCTGGACCGATTTGGCTAATTTTGGTCTTGAAATATTTGTGGAAGTTCAGGGAAGGTTTAAACGGTGAGTAAAGTGCAGGTTCAGGCGGTACGGAGTTCGCCGGGACAGCTAGTATAAGAATAAATTTACATAATTAAAAGACTTGGATGCGACTTTGATTCCGAATATTTTTGCCAATAAAACTGTATTTTTGTAATATCTTAGCAATTGGTAGGTATTTTTCTTTATAATGGCATTTATATTTTTGTAATGGCGACCCTTATTGCTGAACAATTAAGACTTCGTTTCGGACTCGCGCCTGATTTATCGGCCGCTGTCGCGGCTAGAGATCCGCATGCTGTGCCAAGTCTGCTTAACATGTATTTCCGGTAAGCTGTGTAGTATTTAAATTTAAAATAAGTAATAGTTTAATCCGAAAAAATCTTGATAATCTTGTCATAAAACTGTTTTTTTTTTATTTCTTAGCAATTTGTGGATATGTTTCCGTCTAATGGCGTATTTATTTTTGAAGTCTTGCAATTTTTTTTATTGCGAATCCGGGTTTAGTAATTTAAGAATTTGGTCTGTCTTTAAATCCGGACTCGCGCCCGATTTGTCCGCCGCTGCGGTGGCTAGAGATCCGCATGCTCTGCCAAGTCTGCTTAAGATGTATTTCCGGTGAGTTTTTAATAATTAAATCCGTAAAAATCTTGGTTATCTTGTAATAAAACTGTATTTTTTTTTATTTCTTAGCAGTTTGTATGACTTTTTTTTGTAAAATGGCGTACATATTTTTTAAATTTCAACCCTTGTGATAAAACTGCATTTTTGTAATATCTTAGCAATTGGTATGTCTTTTTCTCTCAAGCGACATATATATTTCGGAAATTTCGACTATTTCCGAGCAAGTGCAAGCAAAAATCTTCAATGTTTGTATGTATGTTTGTCCGCAGCGAGCTCCCAAACCCGCTATGCACATACCAGCTGTACGAGAGCTTCGTATCGGGCGTTCAGGAACGAGACGAGCCAGCCAAACTGAGGGCTGTGAGGGACACCGTGCATAAGTTACCGCCACCGCACTACAGGTAGGGTAGAATACAATAGTACAATACAATACAACATATATTTATTGCTTACATACAGGGGGTCTAAAAACTCCACTTTGAGCAATTCATATTATGAACTACTTAGCAATTCTGTAGCAATTCCTCTATTTTTTCTAAAATGGCCAACTAAACTTTGCAATTCCTCTTCAAAACAATTGAAAGAAATAGGAATTGCTAAAGGAATTCGTAATATGAATTCGATTCGATGAATTGCTCAAAGTGGAGTTTTTAGACCCACAGAATACATAAAATCATCACTACATAGTATAAAACACACACAACACACATCTCTGTCCCTATATCACTATGTATAGGTACTTAAATCTTTAAAACTACGCGACGGATTTTGATGCGGTTTTTTTTTAATAGATAAGAGTGATTCAAGAGGAAGGTTTTTATGCCCATGCGAAGCCGGGGCGGATCGCTAGTTATAGTATTTTTTTTTTTTTAAAGTATCAATTTTACATTTTTTACGCCTTTTCTTCTCCACTTGCGCTTTGGAAGTGGTGGTAAACTTAAAATAAGTAACAATTGACGTCAATCCATACTTCCATACTTCCATACTTCCATACTTCCATACTAATATTATAAATGCGAAAGTCTGTCTGTCTGTCTGTCTTTCTGTCTGTCTGTCTGTCTGTCTGTCACCTCTTCACGGCTAAACTGCTGGACCGATTGTGATGAAATTTGGTAGGGATGTAGTTGACAACCTGAGGTCAAACATAGGCTACTTTTGGGCGCGATATAACCGAGTCCCACGCGGGCGGAGCCGCGGGGAACAGCTAGTAAGTGATAAGAATATCCTATATTGAAAATAAACAATTTGAATTTTGAATTTGACATTTATAACATAAAAACTGCGCATTTGCAGTGAAAATGAAAAAATGTTAGTAAAAAGCTATCAAATTGGCTAAATTCCTACATGAAGTCTGTAGTCTGTAGCGATTCATTCTAGATATAATAATATAGTAGATATTTTGTCCCGGAATTCCCACGGGAGCGTGTCCCCGGGCAACAGCTAGTTGAACACATGAGTCTATTCCCACAGGACGCTAGCTTACCTGATGCGTCACCTCCGCCGCGTTTCCCTGCTGGGTTCCCAAACGGGGATGACTGCCAGGAACATGGCCATAGTGTGGGCGCCCAACTTGCTGCGGTCACCGCGACCACAACACGCGCTACAAGGAGTGGCTGTGCAGGTGATGTACAATACAATACAATACAATATCATCACTAACATAGTATAAAACAGTCGCTTTCTTATGTATGCTAAAGTCTTTAAAACTACGCAACGGATTTTGATGCGGTTTTTTTTAATAGATAGAGTGATTCAAGAGGATGGTATTTGTGTTATTGAAATGTGTAGGAACAAATCACACAGATTGAGTTAGCCCCAAAGTAAGTTCGAGACTTGTGTTATGGGATACTAACTCAACGATAGTATAGTTTATAACAAATAAATCACTGCATAGTATAAAACAAAGTCGCTTTCTCTCTCCCTATGTCCCTTTGTATGCTTAAATCTTTAAAACTACGCAACGGATATTGATGCGGTTTTTTTAATAGATAAAGTGATTCAAGAGGAAGGTTTTTATGCCCATGCGAAGCCGGGGCGGGTCGCTAGTAAATAATATAAATAAATAAATATATAGGAACAAATTTCACAGATTGAGTTAGCCCCAAAGTAAGTTCGAGACTTGTGTTACGGGATACTAACTCACCGATACTATATTTAATAATCCATACTCCATACTAATATTATAAATGCGAAAGTCTGTCTCTGTGTGTGTCACCTCTTTACGGCTATACTGCTGGACCGATTGTGATGAAATTTGGTAGGGATGTAGTTAAAGACCTGAGGTCAAACATACTTTTGGGCGTGATATACTAAGTCCCACGCGGGGCGAAGCCGCGGAGAACAGCTAGTAAATACATATATAGATAAACATCCAAGACCCAGGCTAATTAATAAAAGATCATTTTCCATCTTGACCTGACCGGGGATCGAATCCGGGACCTCCTGAGTAGCGGGCAGGCATGTTAACCATTACGCCACGGCCGTGAAAGAATATAACACATTACACATTTACCCCCACAACTTTTAAACGGCTCAACCGATTTACATCAAGCATGTCTAAGAACACTCGCCCATAAGTCCTTTAATACAAAAAAAAACTAAATTGAAATCGCTTCATCCGTTCGGGAGCTATGACTACAGAGACAGACAGACACGTCAAACTTGTAACACCCATCTTTTTGCGTCGGGTGTCAAAAGGCGCGTTTCTTTGTATGACCATCGAATATCTGTGGGTCTAAAAACGCCACTTTGAGCAATTCATCGAATCGAATTCATATTACGAATTACTTAGCAATTCTTTAGCAATTCCTATTTGTTTCAATTTGTTTGAAGAGGAATTGCAAAGTTTAGTTGGGCATTTTACAAAAAATAAAGGAATTGCTACAGGATTGCTAGGGAATTCGTAATATGAATCGGTTAGATGAATTGCTCAAAGTGGCGATTTTAGAGCCCCTGTACCAGTATAGTATTATGTTATCTGTGGTAAAGCGATAATGATACTCTATTTCTCCAGGCGGTGGTTACCGAGTTTCTCATCTGCTACGCTGAGGAGCTGTTCGCTGAGGAACAAGGGACAGATTCTGGCGAATCGGGCCCCAGTTCACTGGACCACGTAAGTTGTTTGTATTAATCCATACTAATATTATAAATACGAAAGTCTGTCTGTCTGTCTGTCTGTCACCTCTTCACGGCTAAACTGCTGGACCGATTGTGATGAAATTTGGTAGGGATGTATTTAACGACCTGAGGTCAAACATAGGCTACTTTTGGGCGCGATATAACCGAGTCCCACGCGGGGCGGAGCCGTGGGGAACAGCTAGTTAGAATATATATTTATACATACATACATATAATCACGTCTTTATCCCATACGGGGTAGACAGAGCCTAGAACCATAAGACCTTAGGCCACGTTTAGCATAATGGTAGTTGAAACAGGAAATCAATAGTGATGGGTTGCTAGCCGCATCGCCTATGTCATGATTTCCCCATTCGGCGATTCCCTCAGACTACTTTTACGGCTTGCGCGGGAAGAGAAGCAGCTGGTACATTCTATGTTTTTCTTTTTCTCCCAGACCAGCATGGAAGAATATATATTTATTGAGACATTTATCAAACATACAATAAATAATCACTACATAGTATAAAACAAAGTCGCTTTCTCTGTCCCTATATCCCTATGTATGCTTAAATCTTTAAAACTACGCAACGGATTTGGATACGGTTTTTTTTTAATAGATAGAGTGATTCATGAGGAAGGTTTTTATGCCCATGCGAAGTCGGGGCGGGTCGCTAGTAATAAGGTTGGCTGGAAGAAATTGCATGACCGATAAGTCCGCCTGTATACACACTGTTTGTATTTGTATCAACATGTATAATTTGTATGTTAATGTTACAATAAAGAGTATATCTATGTATCTATACACTTAAAATTGAGTTAGCCCCGAAGTAAGTTCGGGACTTGTGTTATAGGATACTAACTCAACGATATTATATTTTATTTATTTATTTATTTGAAACACAAATCAAATTGCCACCAATTAATATACATATATAAGACTAGCTGTTCCCCGCGGCTCCGCCCGCGTGGGACTCAGTTATATCGCGCCCAAAAGTAGCCTTTGTTTGACCTCAGGTCGTTAACTACATCCCTACCAATTTTCATCACAATCGGTCCATCCGTTTAGCCGTGAAGAGGTGACAGACAGACAGACTTTCGCATTTATAATATTAGTTTGGATACCAAACTTAAAATCTAGGTAACAATTCTAAGCATGTGTTTACATAATTACCAAATTATGAGAATATACTCGTACAGAGAGCAAATTAGTAAGCGATTAACAAACAAAGTATCACATGTTACTAGGCAGTTAGAACAACTATTAATTAATTAATTAATCTCTGGTTAGAGGGAGAAAAACATTGTGTTATCGAGACACTGAGATTGTACCCGTAGGTATTTAAATGATAAATGATAACTGTAGTGATAATTAAAAAAGAAAAACAAAACAATAATAATATTAGTGCAATATTTAAATCAAGGCATTAATTTGTTACATTTATAGCTTGACAAATTTTTAAAGGACATGTTAAAGATATCAAGGGACCTGTGGACAAGGACAAGCTCATTAAATTCTCTACACATTCTAACTATTGGGTTGTAATAAGAAGTATTATTTATATATATCTGAAGAGCAAACAATCTGTCTGTAGAATTACGGGATTTATACCTCGTATTAATTTTATAACAAATACATAGATAAACATCCAAGCCGAGGCCAATAAGAAAATATTTTTTTTCTATTTGACCTGACCGGGCATCGAACCCGGGATCTGTTGAGTAGCGGACAAGCATGTTAATCATTATTTTTGTGTACACAGCCTCTGTACTAATTTTATTTTCGATCCTGTACCATCCAATGATGTTTTTTATGTAATTGGCTTGTCCAATTTTTTACGAAGATGTCTAATTTAGAGGAATATGCTTATTAAAGAGTTTGCGGAATTCAGATGTTTTATTAAGCACGTATTTTTTGAGATAGTTGCAAAAACCCAATGAACTTAATTTTCAAAAATTTACTACATGGTCAAATAAATTGTACAAGCCGCTTACGTGTGACGTGAGCGTCTTGCTCAATTCTTTTCTGTAAGTTGGCAGCATTAGTGGTTATATACTCTTTGCTTGGAAGTACTGCAAGCACAAGCCAGTCAAATCGTAAAAATCTGTCATTGTCATACTTTTATTCTAGTAAAAATAACCTAAATACTTTGTTTCAACGCGGAGTGACGTCATCGCTGTATGTATCTTTAAAATTAAATAAAAAATTATTTACAATTTTAAGAATTTTTTTTCTTTCATATAAGTATCTCTGAAATGGTCTATTTTATCGGAAAAAACACACAAAAATCACTATCATATTTGTTTTGGACTAGCCAATTAATAATTATATAATAGCAAAGCAATATAGTGTTTATTCATTCATTCATTCGTTCATTCATTCATTCACAGGAACATAGCGAGTCTCAAGTGGAACTCCGCAGTCACGACTCCTGTCGCCGTCCTAAAA